>JBAJHW010000003.1:19923461-21141461 GCA_037013535.1 Intellagama lesueurii
CGATAAAGGTGAATGTGGACCCAAGGACTCTGGAAGTAAGGTCAGTTGCTGCAGTTCGGGGACTACTATTATGTTCACGAGCAGGTTAATGATCACATGGGGATGGAAATAAATCAGCTATTGAACAGTCATCATCTAGAGCAGTGGTTCTTAACCTTGGGTAACCCAGGTGTTCTTGGACTGCAATTCCCAGAAGCCTTCACCACCAGCTATGCTGGTTGGGGCTTCTGGGATTTGCAGTCCAAGAACACCTGGGTTACCCAAGGTTAAGAACCACTGAAGAGGATGCGTATTCTTGTCCTCCCAACCCCAAGGAGACAAAATATATTATTCATGTGAATTTGTAAAATCCTCCGGAAAATACATGGAAAGCAATCAAAACACCCCCACCTATTTTAAAGTCCTTCAGTACCAGATCCATGAACCCCAACACCTGACTCTTTGCACAGATCAAGTGCTTAATTTCATACAAGGATTGCAGGTGCTGCAGTTGTAAGGTACTCTATATGTTATCTTCTTGCAGACACTTAACACTTGGATTCAGGATAGTGGTGCTGCTCAGTCTTAGAAACTACAGTGAGAGCTGAAGACATACATTATCAGAATCTGGAAAGTGTTACTTTCTGTTTGTCATATGAAAATAAACAGTAGAACTGTGAGAACACAAACTCACAGTATGAAACTAACACATTGATCATATTGTTCAGATTTTGAGCTGACAAAATGAGTTATGTGCCATGCTGTAATATAAACACTTTGAATACTTTGGAAGGGCTGTGATTCATTGGTGCAGGTAATTCCTCCACCAGGGCAGAGTGCCACTGCTCCACATCAATATTGTGTTCATAACTGCTGTGCCCAATTCATCACCTGGTAGATGACATTCTGGTGATGAACTTCCCTGTACTTAGCTAGCCTGATCCTCAGATGGCAGACATACAGACTGCTATTAGTGCTGATTGAAAGCCTTAAAATTTGGTGAAACCTTGTGTTTTCCTACCTTAGCCTTCAAGAGCCCACAGTAAGCTTCATGCCATAATGAGTGAGGCTTTGTGGATATGAGTATTGTTCGAAAGGAACACAAAAATCCAGGCAAAATCAGGGAAGTTGAACTTTCCTGAGTGGTGGTCAGGACTGCCCACAAAGAGACCACAGTTAACACCGATGGGCTTGGGCGTGCACCACAATCCTGCTAACTGATTTCCTCAATCTGAAGGAACCACTCCACCAGATTGCAAGTGACTTTCTAAAACCAAAAGATTTCAAGAATCCTTTACCAGTACTGTATGAAGGGTGAGGTGTACAATTCAGGACAATTCATTGTATCTGGAAATCTTTCTGCTCTTGTAGATGAGGTTCCAGAACTATAATAGGAAGGTACGATGCTTGAGGTCAAAAAGTTAATTCAACATAGTAGACATTACACTGTTATTTAACTGTTGACTGTTTTCAGATAAATGTGTGAACACACATTTAGCCTAAAATAGCTACACTATAGATTTTGGATGTTCTTTAAAAACCCCATGTTCTGGCCACCATTAAATGTCGGGATAGAGAGAACAGATTTATTTCATAAGTGCTGCAGTTACTTGCACTACACTATTTCACAGCCATTCATAATCAAGGGATTAATTATAGCCTAAAGTAATGGTTTAGCTAATATTCTCCAATGATTTTTGTAAAAAAAAAAAAGTTAATATGTCTGTTTTGCAAACCGGGACATCCCAATTGTCTTGAAGATGTTTGTCGATGGCTGTCTTTTATCTGTTTATTTACTTCAATGAACTTGTGACTTATGTCAGTGTACTTCATGTACTGTACTGTTTGTTTTCTCCTGACCTTCTCTTCCCGACGATTTCACACTGTTCCTTCTGTTTCCACAGGACAAAACGAGCGCCCTAAGTCTCAGCAACGTTGCCGGCGTCTTCTACATTCTGGTTGGAGGCCTGGGCTTGGCTATGCTGGTGGCTTTGATAGAATTCTGTTACAAATCCAGGGCAGAGGCGAAGCGAATGAAGGTGGCAAAGAGTGCACAGACTTTTAATCCAACTTCCTCGCAGAATACCCAGAATTTAGCCACTTATAGAGAAGGTTACAACGTATATGGAACCGAGAGTGTTAAAATTTAGGGGTAGGACTTAGGGCCTACTACAGTGAGTGGGTGATGCGTCATCTTGTCATGCAGTGTTGTGACCTGTCTGTCCAGTGGTGGTGAACTGCTTGCTTCTAAGAGAGCTTCCTCTTTTTGGAAAATTGGTTCCATTAATTTTGGCTGCAGATGTTGAATATACCTCCTTATATGTTGCCAATAGACATCTGCATTGCAAAGGTTTTGCTTTTTTTGTAAATGCATCTGTATATACATGTATTTATTTGATAAAATTATATATATGTACATTTGTCCATGTACAATATATCATGATATCAAATATGTGCATGTATACATGTGTGTCTCTGTCAGAGCAGGACATGACAGTTATGTGAAATATTAGATTTTCTGCTAAAAAATTAGGTTTCTTGATGAAAGGTTAGGCCAAGTGACATTTCTAGATACACCAGCTTGGATAGGCAGGACAGGATTTCTAATATTTATTATAATCACTTAGGTTTAGATCTTGGAAAAGTTACCCTTTTCTGAACTGTAATGCCCAAATTCCTATAACCAGCACAGCTATGCCAGCTAGAAGAGAAAGATCATTTACTAAATCCAATCCATTGAAATAACTGGGACGTGTGAGTTAACACTAACATAAGTCCTTTAGTTTCAGTGGGTTTACTCTGGTTGACATTAAAATTGGATTTAGCCTATCTGCTTCTAGCCTAAGCCATCTTCAGTTCCATTTTCATGGAACAGTACAAGCAAACCACACAATGTGTTTGATGATGATATTTTCAAGAGCCCAAATGAAGCATCACATAAGTTTATGTGCTCCAAGAGTCCTTATATTGTAACAGGGGACCTTCCGTTTTGATTTCATGCTGCAGTTGCTTGAACCATCTCTACTTCTCTAGCTTTCACTTCTCCAGGGCACATAGTTGGATACCTACCTCACTGAAGTGATCTACTCATGCTTTTCCATGAACAGGAGTGCAGCCTAATTGGTGGTGCTCCTGGAAGGCAGCTTTTGATCAAAGTCTGATGCCTGATGATGCCTCAGTAGAACAATCTGGATGCCACTGAACTGATACTAAAGCAGATCAGACAGAAGACCTGTTCTGATGCAGTCTCACAGGAATGACTTTTATGAGATATGATCTCACATGGCAAGGTGTTTCATCCTAAGTGATCCCCTTAACTGCATGGATCATCCTCAGGAGACGCAGCTACTCTCAGCTGCAGCTAGGTCTGTAGATATAATCTGTATTTTGTAGATGTAATCTGACAATTTGAGTGACATATGAACTTTCAATAGACTTTAATTATGTCAGCATAGTAGGAGCATGTTCATACATGCAGACCATGCCCACGTGTCCAAAAATAGACACATTTCCCCCTTTGTATACATAATAATATGTGGTCTGAAGCTATGAGAGTTGTTATCCCTCAGGATTCCAAAAAAGAAGAGGCATGCAAGATAATATTGCAAATATCCGCTGGCTACTAAAGCACACCAAAGAATTACAGAAGATCAGTATATGCTTTATAGACTACAGTAAAGCTTTTGACTGTGTGGATCATGAGAAGCTTTAGATTGTTCTTAAAAAACAATAGGTGTGCCCCTGCATTTGATTACCCTGATGCATAACGTATATTGTGGACAAGAAGCTACTATTTGCACAAAATATGGAGAGACAGAATGGTTTTCTATAGGCAAAGGTATCAGACAAAAGTGCAATTTATCTCCCTATCTGTTCAATCTGTGTGAAGGACATATCACACAGAAAGCCAGACTAGATTCAGATGAAGGAGATGAAAACTGGTGGAAGAAACATCAATAATTTAAAATATGCAGATGACACCATCTTACTAGCAAAAAACCAGCAATGATCTGAAATCATTTTTGGTTAAAATGAAAGAAGAAAGTGCCAAAGCAGTTGAACGTTAAGAAGACAAAAAACATGACTCCTGAAGAACTACACCATTTTGATGCTGACCGTGAAGAAATTGAAATTGCTAAAGATTTTGTATATTTTAGCTCTATTATCAATCCAAATGGACACTGCATTCACAAAATTAGAAGACTGAAGGTCAGAAGGTCAGCATTAAAAGAATTAGAAAAGATCATCAAGTGTAAGGATGTGTCACTGGAGACCAAGACCAAAATAATCCATACTATTGTATTCCTGATTGCTGTGTACAAGTGTGAAAGCTGGGTAGTGAAGAAAGCTGAGTGGGGAAAAAAAAAGATTTGTTTGAAACATGGTGCTGGAGGATAGCTTTGTGGATAACCTGGACTGCTAGAAAAATGAAGAAGTGGTTTCTAGATCAATTCAAGCCTGAACTATCTCTGGAAAAGATGCTAGGAAAGCAGGAAAAGAGGAAGACCAAATAGGAGATGGGCTGACTCCCTAAAGGAGGCCACAAGCTTGAGTTTACAAGAGCTGGGCAGGGCTGTTGAGGACAGGATATTTTGGAGATTGCTTATTCATAGGGTTGTCATAGGTTGAAGGCAACTTGAGACCACATAACAATATCTCCCAGGAAGCATAGTTGGCATCTGGCTTGACAATTATGGAAGTTACAGTCCATACTGACCATGCTGGCTGGGGGATTCTAGAGGGTAAAATCCATAAAAGTAACTTTTCCAAGTTCTGGGAGCCATACAGATCAGTTCTATTCATCTGTTTCTTCTCCTCCAGACACTGCAATTGATAACACAACGTATTTCAACAGATAAATTGAAGTGGGAGGCTGGATTAGGACCACAGTGCAGGGAAGGGCAAAGAGTTAAAGCATTCTGGCCCTTATATAAGGGTCCAGATCTAGATTTGGTCCCCACACTGGTAGCTCATGAAAAACAACTCTAAACTCAAGGGCAGAACTGTGTGATTCAAGTCACATATATCTGGCACACAGTCTATGCACAAATCGGTATTTGTGTCTAGCACCCAAGTCACATGTGACCAATTGCCCCACTCCACCACACACAGCGAATAGCTGGCCAGATAAGTGTATGGCCTGGTTCACCCATATGTTTCTCACATAGTGTTTCTGTGAGAAACAAGTGCAAAGGGAGTGTACATGAACAGGGACTCAGAAGTCACAGAATGAAAAATGTGAGAGATCATCAACCCCTTAGGGGGTTGTCTCTGGTTCTCTTTACCAGCAGCCCCTCACGTGTACCAGCTACTCAATTATTTTGTCCCACAAATGTGAGAAATAGAGCGACCGCTTGTAAAAATGAGCAGAACTGGGAAATTTTCTTTTTTGGGCTGTCACTCTCAGAATCCAATGCCTGCTGGACGTGCTGTCTGCAGGATACTGGGATATGTAACACAAAAAAGTAAGTTTTCTGCTCTGCAGTTGAATCATGCTGGGAACTGAAGATAGCAAAGGAAAAACATACAGATGTGCCCGTGCAGATTGATTCTTGAGTGTGTGTCCGGGCATGGGATTGTGATAATGGACCATAATTGTGCATCACTGAATGGGTGCAATTCCAACTGATTTCAGTGAAAATGTGGAACTGAAGTTAGTACATGGTGACAGTTGAGAAATACTTCCTGACTGTTGCCTCCATCATTAATTTGAACCACAAAAATACCATTTTAATATAATATTCGAAAACCCATAGCCTTCTGAAATTGGGATACATAGGCTTGCACCACATTTCCACCTGCAAGATGCCCTAGTTTTATTTCTGCCCTCCAACTCATCCTTCATATCTCCTGATGCCTCAGTGACCTTAACACCATTTCTCCTTGGCAGTAGTCTTTGGAACCCTATGTGTGTTGTAGTATAGCAAGTATGGGGTGACCTCCAGAGGAATTGGGGCCACACATGCTCTTCTTGGTCCTTGGAGAGCCACAGTTGTCCTATGGCCACCACAAAATGGGATTTTAAACTTATAAACCCTTTTTGCCCTTATGTGGCCAAAAATATAGTTTTATTTTGCAAAAAATATGGGAGGAAGGGGAGGCTCAGAGGCCTATGTGGAAATGCCCTCCAACCACGCTAGAGGGCATAAGGAGAATTTGGGAGGTTTGTTTATCTATTTTATTTCATTTCAATTTTTGGCTGGGGAGCTTCACAAATACTAGGGGCCATATTTGGTCCCCTTTGGCCTGTACCCACTCCTCTGATACAGTATCCAAGTAGTAGATATTCACTGAGGCTTTCATGGTGCTGACTTCCAACACTTCAGGTAGAAACATGGTGCCATCTGTCCCAACATGTCTTTATGCTATTAGTCCAAGAAACATTTCTTGGGACTCATGATCCTCAGAACATCTGGAATGTACCACATGCCAGGTTAAGAATGCCCTCCCAGCAGTTGAGATTTCCCACCCATTTTTATCCACTGTACGGTCTGGAGTATTGTGCCTCCTTGCTTTTTTGTTCTTCCCACAGTATTTGCAGCGCTTCTGCTATCTATCTCTTCCAAACCATGGTTGAAAGAGCTGTTCCAGGCTAGTCCATGGTTCTTGAATATATTCAGTCCATGCAGGATAGAGCTTGGAAAGTTACTGTTCAAAAGTAATTTGGTACAATGGCCTCTGTAGGAAGAAAAAAGTGATCTGTTGTCCTTGCCTGTTGCAATGTTGCTTGTTGTGTTACTTGTTCCATTTCTTCCTACGTTTTGTCACTTTTTTGTTAGATTTCATAATAAAGCATTCAAAGAATCAATGAGAATGACAGAAAACATGACAAACTCCACTTTAAAATGTCTTTTGAAATGTCATCAAGATTCGCATCAGCCTCCATCTGTGTCTCCCATAACCTTGCTAAACCCCTCTAATTCACTATAACAAAACAAACACCCACATCTTGGCTACCGTCTTTGTCCTGGAACTCTACAACACAAATTACTCTTTATGTAATGTTAGAATTATTTAGAACTGTCCAGGAATGAGGCTTCATTTGAATCTCAAATAAGAGGGGGTGTGGAGACAAGATGCATGGGTTTCCTGTGCTCAGAAACAAGACATTTGAGTTCGCCATATTTTTTTTGTCCCACTTCTCTTATCATGCTGTTCCATTGCTACCGATTTCTTTAGTCAGGGTTTTTTTTCCCTGCGCCCAAATCACTGGTTTGTGCAAATGCTTGAAAAGTCTAGATCATTGGAAAGCAGCCATTGCACAGAAGGCACCTCAGCCTATGTTTTTTGGGATAATCACAGTCATTGCAAAGAAGAAAAGCGGTTGTCTGAATTCACCTCTTTTTCTTTCTTTCTTTCTTTTTTTGCCCTTTGCACGCATGCGCGCGTGCGCACACACATACACCCAAAAACTTGTTTGCACCAAGTTCTGTTGTAATCATGGAGCTTTCATTCAAAACTAGCTTGTCCCAATGAATGCAGTGGGAGTGGTGACTAATTCTGGATCCGTCCCAGTATGATCAGTCAGAACTTTAGATATTATGTTTTGTGGGAGTTTTGTTTGTTTTTAACATTTGTGGTGTGCCTTAGTTGAAAGAAAAGTGAGATTGAAGTGTTTGGATGGATGGGAAGAAGGAAGGAAGGAAGGAAGGAAGGAAGGAAGGAAGGAAGGAAGGAAGGAAGGAAGGAAGGAAGGAAGGAAGGAAGGAAGGATTCATTCAATTAGATCAAAGTCTTGTCCCATTTATTTCCATATGAAAAACAGGCATATGTTTAAAGCCTCTCTTCTATTACTTCAAAAGATTTTAATAAACTGTCACTGAAATGTTCATAAAATAGACATATTTAATTTTTTAAAAACTGTTTAGTGTAGACTTTGTTCACCTGAACTTGCTTCCATTTTTTTACAAGTTAATTTGTCAGAGAATTTCAGGGCCCATAGCCTAACTGATATAATATACAAGAAATCTGAGAGGAAGAAAACAAGAATAAGGATTGATTTCCAAGGAAACTGGGTAACAGAGTGACATTTTACATTTGTCTACAAAGATTGACTTTCACTAAATTTTAATACAATCAGAATCCTAGGTTGATCTCTCAAAAAACTTTGATTTGTTTTTTAAAAAATGTAAAATGTACATATATGAGCAGTTAAGATGATAATGCAGATGTCTACATATAGATATTTTTGGTGTTTGCTGTGTGGTGTTTTGCTCAGGAATAGAAATATGGTAACACTTTCTTTCTTTTTTTTCCCCCCTGTTTGTTCTCCATCTGTCTTTATGCCCCTTTTTTCCTGCCTCCTAGCTGACCTTTTCTGAAGCCATACGAAACAAAGCCAGACTATCCATCACGGGGAGCGTGGGAGAAAACGGCCGCGTACTCACGCCCGACTGCCCAAAGGCCGTACACACTGGAACTGCAATTAGACAAAGTTCAGGATTGGCGGTAATTGCATCAGACCTACCATAAAAACCAAAAAAATAATCGAGTGCCTTAATTAAACTGTGTCAGTGACTGACGGGAATACAGCACGGGACTGTAACACGACACGGGAAATGTCATTGATGAACTTAGGATCGGGCTGAGTATGGGAAGGGTTCCCACATGTGCCAACATCATCAGCAACCAATGCGTGTGCATGGGCTCAGCTCGGAAACCCAAACTCAGATTTTATATCAGGAAAAAAAATCATAATTTAGTTTTATTGGGGGGAGGAGGGGACGGGACAGAAATATTAACAGCAACAAATTTCACTCGAGTGGACTTTTAAAAACTAATAAGACGCGCCAGTATAGCGCATCAAAACTGTGAAGGACATAATAGACAAAAGACTTAGGTCTTTGTCTCAGCAAAGTGGGAAAACAATTGCTATAGAAATCAATGAACATGATAACCTGTGTCTCCAGATGATCAGCATTATACAATGGGAAGACTATCCAGCTGTGGAAACCAATCACTAAACTGTGATAAGAAAATAAATATGTAAATCCTGTGAAAAAAATAAATTACTTTTTCTTTGGGGAAAAAAAGGAATATTGAAACATGCTTGCTTTTTAACGGATGTAAATTCAGTAGAGGACAAACACGATTCTTTTTTCTAACCATCTTAGGGAACAATTCATTGCAATAATTGATATAAAATGGCATCACTGTAATAAAATTCAAAGACTTTTTTTTTTACACACATTGTTGGTCATCCTCTCATTTGCTGTTACCGTCATTCTGTTCCATCATTCAGTGTTCCACGGATTTGCATCTGTCTAACTACAGGAAACCAACAAATACGTTTAGAGAACACCATCAGTCTGCAGTGTAGAATCAAAGAGACTACGGGTCACTCATGTTACCAATATTATTTATAATCTTGTTCTGTGTAAAAAGAAAACTGTGGTTTTTGTACCCACCAAAAAGAATAAAACAACAACTGTTCTTTTAATACCTACTGACCTGGAGTGGTTTCCTGATCCTCAGAAATGCAGCCTTGCAAGCAGGTGAACCAAAGCTGAGAATTTTTCTTGATATGAACTTGTGTTCTGATAATGTGAAGTGTGACCAAACATTATTTTTGATTATCTGGACAAAGAAACCATTGCTCTTAGAGGCTTCACCATTGTGTTCACATGTAAGGCAGCTGGATATGTGTGTGTGTATCCTAGCCTAAACAACAACAACAACAACAACAACAACGCTTCTACTCCAAGGAAACCCAAACTACAAGAAATGTATATAAATTAAGTGACTCAAACAAGCATGTTCTCCACCTCACACTTGCAATGCAACATGTAGTTTCTTTCTGTGCAGCATGGGAGAGGCAAGGATCTTATATAAGACACATAGAATCTCCACTTGAGCTTTACAATCCTTGATAAGCCATTCTTCTAGCTGCTGAGATTTCACCAGATGCAGTCCACACCTTTTCTTGCATGCAGCATCCTTAAGCATCTTCTCTGCTCCTGCTTCACTCTTGCAGAATGTTACTTTTTGACAAAATGGAGTGGGGAGTCTTTCCAAAGCCTGGGCAAGAAAGGATTAAGGAGATCTCATATAATCCAATTTATCACATACATTGAAAGCCCAATTTTTCAACAATCTTGAGCTGTTTGTGTTATCTGTTTCTTAGAGGAATCTCGTGGCACAGTGGTTAAACTGCAGTACTGCAGCCAAAACTCTGCTTATGACCTGGGTTCAATCTCAATTCCCAGCTCGAGGTTCACTCAGTCTTCCATCCTTCCAAGGTTGGTAGATTGAGTACCCAGCTTGCGGGGGGGGGGGGGAGGCAATGTGTAGCCTGCATAATTAAATTGTAAACTGCCCAGAGACTGTTTTACGTGCTGTAGAGCAGTATATAAGCAACAAACTTGCTTTTGCTTTGCCTTTGCTTTGTGACTGATTAGTGTTTGTCCTCAATAAAAGGGCACTTTTGAGACCTATCAAGGCATGTTTTTTGACCTCAACAGGGCCTCAAGAACTTTTTGTTGAGGACAAGGAAATTTGTGAATCTTCATTACATTCTTACACTATGGCAAGAATGTTGAATTTGACTGGTCCAAATGGGGGAGAGTTATATTTTAAGTTTCTATAAGACTTTTGTGAACTGCCAAAGTTTTGCCATACACAGAACAAAAAAAGGTGAGCTTTAGAAAAGTAAAGAACTGAGAAAAATGAAATGGACACATTTTGCTATCCCTAATTTCCTTCCTTCCTTCCTTCCTTCCTTCCTTCCTTCCTTCCTTCCTTCCTTCCTTCCTTCCTGTTCAAAATACTTGTATATCATGTAAAGCCTCCTCACCAGTAAGTCAAGCCCTTGTTCATAGAGCTTAATTTATTCTGCAAAATGGTATAAAAACAAATTTACATCAGCAATCATTCAATAAATTGTAATGTACATTGGACAAGAAACTGGAGAAATTAGGAGCCTGCCTAGTAAGGTAACACATAGCACCAGCCTCTAAGATTATGTCCAAAATGGCAACTCAGTTATAAATCTCTCACTCACCACCCACAACAACACTGAGGATCCCTTGTCTATTACCACGTTGTGAGTTTCCCTGCTTCTGTTACAGGTGACTGTATGTTTACAGTGGATAAACTTATAAAAACAATGAAGTTGTGCCACATGGTGAATGTTCTTTGGCATATTGTTGGGAAAAAGGAGGATCTGGCAACCCTTCATCAGGATGGTGCCCCTCCAAGTGAAAGAATCATGCAATCTGGATTTTAACATACAATATTCAAATGTGGTCTGACTTCTGCACGTGGGCTGGAATAGAACTAAGGTTACATAAGAGACCCCAAACAAGAAGAAGAACAGTGGCTCAGGACTTGAATGGACATTGCCTAAAAAGCATGTTGAGGTGAAATGGTTGGGTGAACAGTAGGACACACATGAAGAAAAGCAGGCAAAAATGACTTGCAGACTGTCCCATCCATTTTAAAAATAAGTGTTGATTTACATTTGCTTTTGTGGATATATGTGTGCATTTATTTATATATAAAAATGAGGGCAGGCCAAACAAAAAATAACTTTGAAACTGGAATTCATATCAGCACCAATTTTGTCACAGATGCAGCAGACAGTCTGCCTTTTGGTCACCTTTGGGGATGTTTGGGCAAGTTCAAGTTATAATTTTTTTAGAAGTAAATTTGTGCTGAAACAAGTGGCTTTTTAACATCCCCAGATTTAAAACAGTTCAAATAAGTTTAAAATATCAGCCTTGTTTATCTTGAAAGAGAATTGTTGGCCCCACCCACTTTTTTATTTGGAAGGAATCCAGGCTGCAGAGGCTGAAATTGATCCTCAGAAAAGGCCTTTCAAAAGGGAAAAACAACCATTTTGTTATAAACTGAGCATGCAAGGAGCAGACTTATTAGTAAGAAGGTTCCAAAGTACATACATTGTTGCAGTTTCATGTTAGGAAGGCTGCAGGGCAATGAAAGGTCACAGGGAGGTAAAAAAAAGGTTTTCTTTAAAAAATTGAAAAAAGGCTTGCTTTAAAGAGAATAATGGAGTGATAGTCCTCCAGAAAGGGGGACATTTCGACATGTATCCCCAGGGAATCAGCATACAGTTTTGTACAGTATATTCAAAGTATTTCTGCATTACAGCGATGCCTCGCAAGATGAATGCGTCGCACAACGAAAAATTCGCAAGACGAAAGCGTTTTGCGATTTTTTTGGTGACTCGCAAGACAAATTTTTCTATGGCCGTGCTTCGCAAGACGATTTTTTTGCATTTTTTAAACTTAAATTTCAATGCATTCCTATGGGAAACCGCGCTTCACAAGACAAAATTTTCGCAAACAGAAACAACTCGCGGAATGAATTATTTTTGTCTTGCGAGGCATCACTGTACAGAAGTACATTGGTTGTGTTGGTCCTAGCCCTGAGTGTTTTCAGGAAACATTTTCTCAAGATTTCTGAGATCAGGATCTTGACACAAGTCTTCAAAGGGGAAAATCAGGTCTGGGCATTCTGAACTTTTGACCCTATCAGTCAAGACCCAATTAGCTGACTCTCAGGTAGAGAATGTTTTAATTCCTTCCTAGTCAAACAAGCATCTATGCTGGCAAAGAGATGAATGCCTGTTTAAAAATATATTTTAGAAAGAAAAGAGAAAAAATATACAGAAGCTTACTTGTTGAAGCTGTGAGATTACTGTTTTTTGCTTTGTAGATGAGGATATTCTTACTTGATGTTACCAGAGCTTTGGTGCCTATACCCTGTCATAGTTTTAACCATTTCACCAGTCTTATCACGATACAATTCTCTGGTAATTAAGAAAAAAAACTCCAAAGATGTTATGTGTCATCAAGTCACTTCTGATGTGTGGTGACAATATGAGTTAATGCCCTACAAAATGTCATATCATTAACAGCTCTGCTTAGATCGTATAAACCAAAAGCCTCTCATGTTAGGTTGTTCTTTCACCCAGCCATCCCCACTGCCCCAGCAATACTGTCTTTTACAGTAAGTTTTTCTCAGGTCCTGCAAAATACCAGCTGTTTTTTCCTTTCTTACTCTGGCCTTATATTTTTGACCGGTTGGGAATGGGTGGCAGTGAGATTTGATCTGTCAGTAGTTCACACATGAATCTTCTGGTATAAACCTAGACTAATGGATATCTGTCAGCCTAACATAGCTAATAGTATTATGCAAGGAGAAAATGATAGTAGGCAGGTAATCTACACTACTATCATCTCTGGTGTTCATTTTGGTAAGTAAGCACATGTGTCTGAAAATCATCAATGGTTTAATCACAACAGTAAAAGTACTACTGCAGATCAGGTAGAGAATTGTTCCATAGTGCAGTAATATCCTCACTATTATGGTTTACATGGAAATATGGGGCCCAAGAACTAACTTACATATAATATACCATCATCATTTTTAAGTGAGGTGCCCAGAATTCTCTTGAAA
Organism: Intellagama lesueurii; assembly: GCA_037013535.1. Classification (NCBI taxonomy): domain Eukaryota; kingdom Metazoa; phylum Chordata; class Lepidosauria; order Squamata; family Agamidae; genus Intellagama; species Intellagama lesueurii. The sequence goes on from JBAJHW010000003.1 coordinate 19,936,860, forward strand.
ACATCAGTGTTTCATCCTGATGAAAAATAAATCACCTTGGAGAGTTATGCGGTGAAGCCTTTATAATATTAACTTCTAATGAATGTTTATATCTTAGGGAGTGCTGGAGGCTCTGTTCCTCTCTGTGTCCACCAAAGACTTGAGCAGTTGACAGGAGAAGTATTCTTATCTGCAGCATGTTAACAGCCTGCTTCCTTCCAAACCTAAGGAAATATAGGGGAGATTCTCAGCTCATGAGCCTGTGCTGGCATGGAGCAGAACTATGAATGCTGATGTTTACACCTATATGAGTTTAACCAAAAAAACACAAAAAACCTACCATGTTAATTCAACACATACTGGGAGGGTGGAGGTTCATGCATTTTCCAGTCCCATACCTAGCAGTACACACCAATCTCACATGGATTGGGAGTCATGATTGTGGGACAGACAAATTTATGTACCTCTGATTAGATGCACTATAATCCCTGATTCATTTTTGGAACAGAATGCCTCTACAATATAAGATGTTGCACCAGATAGTCATAGCATAAATAGATGCAGTTTCCTTTAATGTTGACTGGTGCATTTACGTGTGTGGGTGGGGTGGTGGTGGAATTAAGCCCTGAGAAGTACTGTGGCTTCAAATACTGCATGAATTTCACACTTTAGTCCTACTTTGCTTGGCCCAAACTACAGTGTGATCAGTAAATATGACACTCCCAGTAGTCCATGAGATCAGGCCAAAAAAATCTGAATTATCTCTGCAGAGACCTGTGAAAATCCTAACAATATTGTGACTTTTTTCACATTAAAATAAAATTACACATTCACAAATTCTTCTTTCCATGTCTTCTGGAGTAAAAAGAAAAATGTCAGCTTTGTAAATAGTTTTTTAAAGCACAGAGTACAGCCTGAAAGTTGTGTTATGAGAAAGTTCTGAAATATGGCTACTATCCTTAAAAAATAAAAAAAAAATAAAAATAGCTCCTCAACCAGCCAATGTGACCTGAAACAAGTAATGTGGACTACTCATATGAACATGGAAAGTTGCTTTATATGGAGTCTCTGTCACAAAAGGGTGACTACTGGATCTTTTGTATCCCAAGAACAATATTAAACAGCAAAGGACCTCACAAGACACATTAATAAATGCAAAATGAATATACTTTATTACCTATTGGTTACAATTCTAAATAAAGGGGTTTCATGCATTCAGCACATTCACACCACATACATACTCACCAAAGAGAGAAGAATTCTTTATTTGCATTGTCCACGTTCCAAAGAAAGTAGTTAGTTCCAAAAGCCTTTTGGTCTCAGCAGACAAATTATGGTTGCCCAGACCCCTCTTTTTATATTCTTTTTAGGCAGGTTGCTAGCTGGGCATGCGCATTAGATGTTTCTTTGTTTCCCCCTAGATATATGTTCCTTATCACTTATTGTGAAGTATGGAATGCTTAATGTGTCTTCCATCACTTAGTGGACAGGTGTGGAATCTGCTTGCTCAGGAGGATCCTCATACCAGGGTCTTCTTAACCCCCGAGTTTGCTCCACTCCCTCAATTAGCAGCAGATGTTTTTTGTCAACTTACTGAAAGCATAGTTCAAAACGTTCAGTTCAAGAGTTGAATTTCTCACAATGAGGGCTTATAGCCAGAAATACAAAGTCCCATAGTTCCTCTGGGTTTTGTTGGTCTCCATCTTTGTGTCCTAACTCTCTCTCTGGTTCTTCACCTTATCCAGGTCAAACATGCACACACCTTACAGTCAGACTCTTGGTCAATCTGGCCCAGTATTGTCTGGTCTAACTGCCAGCAGTGGCTTTCCATGATTTTCATGCAGGAGTCTTTCCCTGTTCTACCTAGAGATGGGTGGCATTTCATCCACATACTAATCAAATACTGATCCTCCTTAGCTTTTGAAATCAATTTTTTCAGGGTTCTTCTGGAATCTTGCCCCTTCAACTCTTCCTTCCTTCCTTCCTTATCATCATCATTATCATCATCATCAACAACAACAACAACATTAGAAGGCAAGACTCACTGGAAAAGACAATAATGCTAGGAAATCTTTAAGGTAGGAAGAAAGAAGAAGATAAACTACAAGACAGATTGACTTCATAAAGGAAGCCACAGCCTTGAGATTGCAGGAGCTGGGTAAGGAGGTTGAGAACTGTTAATAACAGGAACTTTGGGAGGTCACTTATTCATAGAGCCACCATAAGTTTGAGTTGATGGCACGTAAAAACAATAGCAGCAGGATTAATTTCAATAGGCAAACTCTTAGATGTGATTAAGACAGGCTCATTCCTGCCATTTTTAAAAAAGACTTACAAAAATTGTAGTTGGCCAGCCCTATTTTGAAAAGAAATAGTCTCACTTCCATAAGCAAGCTGAAGGTTGCATTGACCCACACCTGCATCTTCTGAAGAAAAGAAGAAGAAAGTACTGTATACAAACACCAGCAGAGCTTCAACAAAAAAGAAGAAAGTCTAAAACTCAACAAAGCCTGACTCCCAGCACTGAAAAATACAGCCTGCAAAAGGTCAACGAACTCTACCCAGCCACAAGGACTGGTGATCACTGCACATAAAAGACCAGCTAACGACATCCATCAATCACAGTGACAGAGCATCTCTCCCCCTTATCGCAAAAATACACCCACAACAAAAAACATGCTGATCACCATAATCACCCAATCTCCTGAAAGGACAAAAGCTGATCCCACAGCTTTTGTCTCAACTATCCCACAAAACTGCACCAGAGCACAGACAGAGTTCTGACTCCTGTCCTCTGAAGATGCCGGCCACAGAGACTGGTGAAACGTTAGGAAGAACAACCTTCAGAACGTGGCCAAACAGCCCGAAAAACCTACAACAACCATCGGATCCCGGCTGTGAAAGCCTTCGAGAATGTACTGTATACTTCTTGCATTGAAACTATTGTGTTCGCTTATATCCAGAGCTAAACCTACACAAGGAATTGTCTAAGATTTCTTTACTTGAGTGACAACCAGTTTCTTGGGAAGGCTCAGGGGAAACAAGCCACCTTCTTCTCTTTCAGAGCAGAAGCACCACACTGGAAGCTGTTAGGAAATTTTTATCAATTAATTCCTCACACACCTTCCACATATTTGTGTTCTTTTGGGACAAGGACTGCTGGATAGCTCAGTGGTTTAGGTCTCTGGCTGTAGAGCCAGAGGTTGGGAGTTCGATTCCCTGGTGTGCCTCCTTGACCAGGGCTGGACTCAATGATCCATAGAATCCTTTCCAGCTCTGCAGTTCAAATATTGTATTATACAATATACACAACATTAAGAGAAAGGCTTTAGGAGGGTCAATACTATAAGGCAGAGTGAAAGGGGCTTCCCAAGGTACTGATCATGACGACAGAAATTTGCTGGTAATTTACTTTTTTGGTATTGAATTTTCACTTTTGAGGGATACCTGTGGGATTTTCTGTTTCGGATGCCTAAATAATTTGACTGCCTTGAAGTTTGAATCCATTTACTTATGAGAGGGACACCATTTACGGATCTTCCTTAGGCAGCAAATTTCTTGGGCTGGCCCAAGAGCCCTTCTTATTTTGAAGTAACTTCTGGGAGAGTACATGTTTGGCAAAGGAGGGGGGAGATGTTTAACTTGCCCCTGCCAGACCCTTTCCCCCGAATCATCCCTCAAGATCTGTGTTTGGGATATAAACAATGGCATAAGTAAAGTTCATTGAGAAATGGGTAGCAGACAATGCATAAAGCATTCCTTCCTTCCTTATGTATTGCAAGACACACTTTCTTGAGACAAGACTGCATGAGAGAGCAATTCTATCTCACAGAATGTCAGTGTAACATGTAGCTTTCCCCTTAGCCTGTGATTCAAACAATAAAGACCATACATACATTAGAGCAATGGTCCCCAACCTCGGGCCTCCAGATGTTCTTGGACTACAACTCCCAGAAGCCTTCACCACCACCTCTGCTGGCCGGGATTTCTGGGAGTTGAAGTCCAAGAACATCTGGAGGCCCAAGGTTGGGGACCACTGCATTAGAGGAAACCAGCTGGGTATGAAACCCAAGCTTCATTCTGTGTTCATGCTGCAATTCTTCAGAAAACTTCCAGTTTATGAATCTGGATATTGTGTGTCCGTACCCATGATTCAAACAGCCAAGAAATAGTCCATCTTGCTGCACAATATCACACCTGCATAGCCAGCAAGAAAAGGGTTGCTAAGCTTTACATAGCAAATGGCAGCCTGAATGTTGACACCAGTGGCAGTTCTCAAGGTGGTCTACAGCAGAGGTCCCCAACCCCCGGTCCGCGGCCCAGTGCCGGTCCATGGCCTTATCCGGTCCGGGCCGCAGGGACAGACCTCCCCCCACCCCCGCATGCACTCCCCCCGCATAGTCCCTTTGCACCTGCGCACGCACGCCTGCGCCCACACTTGCACTCCCCCACCCCATCGTGCATGCGCACAAGTGCCCCGAGCACCGCGCCACCCTTCGCACATGTGCACGAGCGTGCGCCCGCACGAGCGCCCTCCCGCTCCTTAGCACATGTGAACAAGCAAGCGCGCGCCCCACGCAAGTGAGTGCCCGCTCCTTCGCACATGAGCGTGGGGGTGCCCCGTCTTCCCCAGCCGGTCCACGGGGTTAAAAAGGTTGGGGACCACTGGTCTACAGGATACTCTCTTCTGCTCACTACCATTCACAAAGAGACACCACACAAGGGAAAATCCCAGGTGACTCCTTTTTTCATCAGTTAACCACTTTTCACCCAAACACAAATCAATTGTCAGGACTGTTTTCTGACAAGCCTGAATGATTACTGAGCACATGAGGGTATCCTGTACCCATCTTTGGACTTTGTTTTTAAATTACCAAGCAACTGTAAAGTGAAAAGATGGGTAGAATGAAGACTATAACAAGATACGTATAGGCACTAAAGCTCTGCTAACATCAAGTAAGACCATCCCCAGCCAAAGCAAAAAATAATTTCGCATCTTAAACAAGTTAACTTCTGTATATTTGTTCTGTTTTTTCAAATGTCTTTTAAAATATTTTTACAACCAGACACAGAATCCCTTTCACAACACCGGTGTCTGTTTGGCCAGGAAGACATTTAAAAGTTCTCCTCCTGAGAGGCAGCTAATTGGTTCCTGACAGGCTCAATAGCTCAAACTGCCTCAGACCTGGAGCTGATTTCCCCCTTGAAGACATGTCAAGATCTGGTCTCAGACTTAAAAGCACTCGAGGCTCTGTGCCTTACTTTGAATATGCCTAACAAAACTGTACACTAATTCCCTGGAGATACGTGGCAAAATGTTCCCCATTTCTTGAGTACTGTCACTCCATTTCTTTCTTTAAACTAAGCCTGTTTGTTTTTTTGTTTTTTCACTCTTCAAAGAAAACCTGTCTTTTGACTGTCCTTTGCCCTCCAAACATCTCCCTTCCTGGGAGGCTGGATTTGAATCTCAGCAAGTACCCAGTAAGTACCCTGCCAACCTAGCAGTTCGAAAGCATGTAAAAATGTGAGTAGATAAATAGGTACCACCTCGGTGGGAAGACACGGCGTTCCGTGTCTAGTCGCGCTGGCCACGTGACCACAGAAACTGTCTTCGGACAAACGCTGGCTCTATGGCTTGGAAACGGGGATGAGCACCGCGTCCTAGAGTCGGACACGACTGGACTAAATGTCAAGGGGAACCTTTACCTTTACCTAAGTACCCAGAAGAAGGGAATGGTAAACCGCTTCTGACTACTCTCTACCTAGGAAACCATGAAAACAGTTGTAGTAAATCAGAATTAACTTGATGGCACACAATTATTATTATTAAGCTATGCACAGCACATTGTGTGCTACATCACAACATAGATACAGCATGATTGAAATTTACAAATACGTACAATTGCACTCATTTCACACGCTAGCAAGGTTATGCTCAAAATCCTACAAGGTAGGCTTCAGCAGTATGTGGACCAAGAACACCCAGAAGTACAAGCTGGATTTCGAAAGGGCAGAGGAACTAGAGACCAAATTGCTAACATGCGCTAGATTATGGAGAAAGCCAGAGAGTTCCAGAAAAACATCGACTTCTGCTTCATTGACTACGCAAAAGTCTTTGACTGTGTGGACCACAACAAACTATGGCAAGCCCTTAAAGAAATGGGAGTGCCTGACCACCTTATATATCTCCTGAGAAATCTATATGTGGGACAGGAAGCAACAGTTAGAACTGGATATGGAACAACTGATTGGTTCAAAATTGGGAAAGGAGTACGACAAGGCTGTATATTGTCCCCCGGCTTATTTACCTTATATGCAGAATATATCATGCGAAAGGCAGGACTGGATGAATCCCAAGCCAGAATTAAGATTGCCGGAAGAAATATCAACAACTTCAGATATGCAGATGATACCACTCTGATGGCAGAAAGTGAGGAGGAATTAAAGAACCTCTTAATGAGGGTGAAAGAGGAGAGCGCAAAAAATGGTCTGAAGCTCAACATCAAAAAAACTAAGATCATGGCCACTGGTCCCATCACCTCCTGGCAAATAGAAGGGGAAGATATGGAGGCAGTGACAGAGTTTACTTTCTTGGGCTCCATGATCACTGCAGATGGTGACAGCAGCCACGAAATTAAAAGACACCTGCTTCTTGGGAGGAAAGCAATGACAAACCTAGAGAGCATCTTAAAAAGCAGAGACATCACCTTGCCGACAAATGTCCGCATAGTCAAAGCTATGGTTTTTCCAGTAGCGATGTATGGAAGTGAGAGCTGGACCATAAAGAAGGCTGACCGCCGAAGAATTGATGCTTTTGAACTGTGGTGCTGGAGGAGGCTCTTGAGAGTCCCCTGGACTGCAAGGAGAACAAACCTATCCATTTTGAAGGAAATCAACCCTGAGTGCTCACTGGAAGGACAGATCCTGAAGCTGAGGCTCCAATACTTTGGCCATCTCATGAGAAGAGAAGCCTCCCTGGAAAAGACCCTGATGTTGGGAAAGTGTGAAGGCAAGAGGAGAAGGGGACGACAGAGGACGAGATGGTTGGACAGTATCATCGAAGCTACCAACATGAATTAGACCCAACTCCGGGAGGCAGTGGAAGACAGGAGGGCCTGGCGTGCTCTGGTCCATGGGGTCACGAAGAGTCGGACACAACTTAGCGACTAAACAACAACAATCAGTACACTGTCTATGGTGTTTGTACACTCCAAAGTAGTTTTTTGTCAGAAAATTCTTATCATATACAATCTTAACACCTCTCTGGTAACCCACTGCTTGATAATTTGTCTAGGCCAGTCTTAGTGATCTATCATACCTGGAGACAAATGTCTCCATAATTCCTTTTATGATCTTTATTTACCATTCCTACAGAGGCACTGGTACTGGAAAAGCGATCACCTTCCTAAGATCTGCTAGGATCACACCGGCCATGGGAAGAGGCTTTTTTTCCATAGCCTGGTCCTCTGTTTTTGCCCTCAACTTTGCTGCTGTGGACAATGCCAATTCTTTCCATCACCAGAGGAGGACCTCTGCATCAGAACTTTCCTCTCTGATGGTGGACCTCCCTCTCCAACTGTGGTGGGAGAGGTCCACAGTATCCTAGAAGTCTGGATACTTTCCCTGGACTGTAGCCCTAAATTAGTATTGTAATAATACAAGTGTATTCGCCCTCTAAATTCAGCCAGGAACTGGGGCGGGGGGATTGAAAGAAATTAGCATTTAAATCTCAGTAGAAATGTTTAAGGTCCTACCCTGGTTGTGTTCATACATGTTGTCAATATTAACAAAAAAGAGCAGGTAGTGAACAGAGGTACTGTCCATTTACTAGCCAGACCACATACATAGTACATACTTATTTGGACCACCACCAACAAAAATAAGGTGTGCTTGAGGTCACTGCAATTTGCTTACATTATGGGTGCTGAGTCACAATGATGCAGTCATACTAAAAATTTATGATGGTTCACAGCTTATATTACAGTCTGTTTGCAACAGAATGAAACATGGTTCTAAACAGATTCAATTAAAATGCTGTTTATAGTAATTAGTGAAAATGAAAAGTTTTTCAACTGCACCTTTAAAACAGCTAAAATTAACTTGCAGGATGTGTAACCCCAATATTTCTCATTCCCTTGATCTTCTTATCTCCATGAGATAACTATCACACTGAAAAGCAGTATTCAGACTACTAAACAGACAAAAAACTAAATTAAAATTTTACTTCCCCCCTTTTCATTCTAGCTCTTCCACACTCCTTGATGGCGCCATCCATCAAAAGTGGGCTATCTCAGGATGGATCATAACTCTGGTGTAATGTAATTACTGACCTAGAGGTATTGTACTGCACAGCATGAAATGAATTGGCAACCCCACTTTATGCCTTATCAACCAACTGACTAATGATTGAGTAGTACAATTAGAAAGAGAAGAATGGGAGAAATGAGACAGTTTTCCACAGTCTGGTTACACAAGGCATTAAAGTGAATCTAATGAGCAGTGAACATGTTTAAGATGGTCAACAGTTCGGATATTTCACAATAGACTACTCATACAGGTGAAAAAGCATTGGAAACTCCAGTTCCTGTGTGTCATTTTTCATACACCCCACTCCAATCATACCAGCAATAACTAGTCAAGCATCAGCCAGATGAAGCACATTAATGTTAATACTTTTCCCTAAGACTTAGAACTTTGATCCTTTAATTTAAAATGATTTGGCTAGCAGGGAATTAATTAATCTGCAACAACCCAGTTCTCTCATTGTAGAATCACACTTAGGTCTATAAGAAAAAATAACACTTTATTTGCAAAATAAAAGTAATTACATAGTGATATAAATAAACTGACATGTACAAATAATCTATGTATCTATCCCACAAGGTATATTCCTGCTCAAACATATGAATGTCAAAGTGGGTCACCAAAGTTATCTACAAAGCCCGAGGGTCTACAGCCTGGCTTAGAAATAAATTCTGAAATCTATGTATTCATATACAGTTTCAACTTTCTTTTTTTCTACAAATAAATGTACTGAGTATGAAAATTACAGAGAGCTTCAAATTCTCACCTTCAAAACTTCTTCTTGAGGAGAATACAACTTGTATTAAATGAATTTCTTTCAGGGTTAACACTATGTAATGTGTATGGCCTAGCTTTAATCTCTTTCCTTCAGATCAAATGCAAATTTATGTTGAAGGCTCCTATGGATTTATAACACTCTTAAAATGACAAGATACAGCTAAGCCGTGATCCTTAATGTGGATGTAAAGCTATACAACAGAGAATGCAAGAGGGTATTAACACTTCTCTTACACTGAAATGCAATTTCACATATAAGCTCCATTTATACAGGCACACAGACTTACTGAGCACAATTTCTCAGTTTCTTTTAAAACTTGAACACGTTAATGTTCAACTCTAGCCAAAAAAATTAAATAAAATATTGTCAAGGTATAAGAATCACAGTATCAAAAGCACGATCTTCTGGATTGTGAAAGGCTTTGACAATGAAACTATTCAACACTTTTACTGAAACCACACTACCTTTCATTAAAAAAAAAAGTACAACCAACAAAGCAGAGCATTGTTAATTATGGTTTCTCCAAGTTTACTGCAAGTGTCCCTCCCGCTGAATTCGAAGGCGCTCCTTTTCCACTTGCAAACGCTCTTTTTCAATTTGCAACTTCTCTGATTCAAACTTCAAGAACTGCAGCCTTTCCTTCTCAAGCTGCAAACGCTCCTTTTCAATTTTTAGTTTTTCAGTTTCTAGATCCAAAGGCTGTAAGGCAGGTTTTTCAGACTGGCTGGAGTCATTCTCCAGGGCAGGTTTTTCAGCATGCAGAGCTTCAAGCCTCAACTTCTCTCGCTCAATTTGTAACCGCTCCTTCTCCAGCTGCAGCCTCTCATGTTCCAGGTCAACGTGCCGCAACCGTTCTTTTTCAATCTGTAGGCGCTCCTTCTCAACTTGCAGGCGTTCTGCTTCAATATCCAGTCGCTGTTTCTCCAGCTCTAGCTTCTGTTTCTCCAGGCTAATCAGTAGATGGGAATCTTCATAGGCCAACCTAGCCTGAGCAGAGCTTAGGTTTCCAAATTCTTCAATGTGGGTGAAATCAGGAAGGTCACTTTCCTTTTTGGAGTCTGGCAACACTGAGGAAAGAATCTCCTCTTCTTCCTCAATAGGAAACTAAAGAAATAAACCAGAAATTTAATAGTGTCCCATAGTAACATACACTTATCAAATGAAAATAAAATGAGGGGCCTACAGTTAACACTGACAGTCCACAAATGTATGGGTTCTACAATTGCAGAGACTGACAAAAGATATTACAAATGTGGTGAGACCACTCAAAAAAAAAAAAAAAAAAAAAGCAGCTTCACGCCCTGACATCTTCTCAACTGAGTAACTACAGCCAATTTTACTAATAGCTTGGTTCACTAAACTCAAATCCATGACAAGGCATAATCACATTGCAAGTTTCCTTCTATATATCAGCTGTCGCTTGCAGTAGTATCAGCTGTCGCTTGCAGTATATTTCATGCAATGAAATATATCATGTAGCATGTTACACTCTATTTAATATTAGTGGAGGAGGGATGGAAATACAGCCTACAACTTTCAGTAGCCATGTCATCTCCGTATTTTTGCTTTGTTTTGTTCTTGTTTCAGCCTCTAATGCAACCAAGAATATGTCAGTAAGGCTACATCAACTATTTGAGTAATTTCTTACTCCCTACAGATTTTTCCCCCTAAAAAATGTATTCCATGAGCTACAAAGAAAGAACTACACTTATTAAAGCTGACTATGCACAAGGAACCTCTATGCACAAATTCCTCTACTTCATGTCAAAACATTTGCCAAATTATCTTCTGTGCCCGTCAAATTATCATTGAAGCCTGTCACAACACAATATACCACAATGTCCAAATAATATATATCAAAATGTTATTCCTATCTAAAAGTGCAATACTAGCCAGCAGCTATCCATGTTTTACACGGCATCTAAAAAAGATGTTCAAGATAGAGATTTTGGAGCTTGTGGGAAATGGAAGGTGCACTGCTATGAAACAAACACTAAGGTCACCTCAGTGTGTACCTGTTCTGTCTAAACTAAAAATGTGCAGTGAATGTAGGTTTCTCATTAAACCTAAGAAATAAAAGAGTGAGTTGTTAGTACAAATTGCAACTTGTTTTGCAGCTGAGCAAGAAAAAAATGTGTAAGAAGTAATTTACACATATGCCATCTATACTAACTGTATAGGAAGTACCCACTTCAAAATTCTGTGGATCTTCCTCCTCTTCTTCTACTTTGATCTCAGTTAATGATCCACCTGCTTCTCTGAAGTCTGTGATATTCTGCCATTCAAACCCAGATTCATTTGGAAATCCCATTTTCTCATCGATATCTTCATTGAGAGAGTCATCCAAATCAGATGATGGAAGGTGAAAGCCAGCACCCACAAGTTTTATGTTGGTATTCAGCCGCTTCCGCTTCATAAGGGCTCGCCAATCAAGGTATCGTCTTTTGACTTCTGTCCCTGTCCTCTGTTCTCCTTCACCTACAGCATTCACACACTCTGCTATTTCCTCCCAAGCCTTCCGCTTCATCTCATTAATAGTTGTATTCAGTTGTTTGGAAAAAAGCACATCTCTCCTTTTTCGGATTTCTTTAAGTAGTGTTTGAGTTTCCTGCACACTAAAATTGCTTTTCCTTTTCCTTTTCAGTTGTTTCATCTTTTCCAATGTTCTCTATACTTCTTTCTGCAGCAGATTAAAAAAAAAAAGGTTATTGCCCTTCTGCCTTAATAGCCACCATGGAACTCAGTTTCTTAAGTAAATAACAAAGTAAATATTGAACATCTGTAAACAGATAGCACTTATGTGATGCCAAAAGCATCTGTGTTACAATCATAATCATGATGAATTAAAAGATCCTCAATTAAGAGAACAAACATAGTTTTTTTATATGCAACATAAACACTATAGCTATTTTTACGTGGTTCCATGGGTTTTATCTGGATATCCAAAACATGTCAAAGATGTGCCCAATGTTTAAGAAAACATTCTGCAACCAAATCTGATACTTGTTTAAATCTGTGTTGCTTATATAATATTTTAGTCAACATCAGACACATATTTGAAATGTCTGCAGTAATTTAAATTTATCTCAATTTTTTACAGATAGAATATGAAATCCTGACATTTCTCAAATATTACATAACTAAAATTCAACACTCAGACTACCTACCTACCTACCTACCTACCTACCTACCTACCTACCTACCTACCTACCTACCTACCTACCTACCTACCTATCATACTTGCATACCACCCAATTACTCTGTTAAATCAGTTAAATCAGACAATGGCAAGACAGACAGCATAAGTATGCTGTGGCTCAAAAGAGAATGCCCATAAAAGGTTTTGTGAACAGCCTACTCTTGAGCATCCTCTTAAACACCAGGAAGAAGGGAGACTGAAAAGATGCATTCACTAATGTACTATTTACACAACTCAATTATGAATCAGTCCAACCAAATAAGATAAATGTTTTTCAGGCAAAAAGTGCAGAAATATAGAACAAATGGTTCAGAAGCTTCCCTGAGCAGACCATTCTCTGGAGTACTACTAGTGTTTATACTCCAGTCCCTTTTGGCTGCCACATACAGAGGTAGGGGAGAATTTCTCTCAGAGGCCAAGAGCCAATGGCCTACTTTCATAAATAATTCCAGAAACAGGAGTTTCTCTCATTCTCTCATTCTGCTGAAGCCTCCCCAGTGCCAGCGACCTAATTTAGAGTGTTTGCCAACCCTCCAGGATAGGGCATGCAAACAAGCTTTCAGTGTTATGGGGGTCACAGATTATGGCAAAAACAGCAGGGTCCAGCAGACGTACACAACTGGGTTCCAGCAATAGTGTGCCATCGTGTGCAGAAGGTTCACATTTAGGGATTAAGCTATTATTCTAAACTATTATGGAGTCAGTTTCTTTTTTCTGAATAATTACTTCTAATAGCTCACCTTCTTTGTTTTGGTTACTGCCAGTCATTAATCAGTACTAGGAGCGGTGTGGGGGGTGTTTGGAGGGAAATTAACAGAAAGAAGTGAATCAGAGAAACCCTCATGGAAGAGTTGGAATATGCAAAATGCATTGGACAATCAATTTTCACATTCACACATTAGAGTTCTCAGTGCCTTTGGTTCTGGGTAAGACAATGGTCATCATTCTCTGTTATGCACAGATTGTATGGAAACTACTGAAAACATTGCAGGATTATTACAACACAATAGAGCAGTAGCTACATCTGCAATGACAGGATTAAATAATTCTTTGGCCTGATCCAAACGGGCTGTTTTACTGTTCCTATGTTCAAACCACTAGCAACAACATGCTGCTCTGAAACATTTATACTTTAAATACTTCATTCAGTGGCAGCACAATACAGTCTTGCTTTCCTAAGCTATCTTAACTATTCCAAAGGTTACTGGCTAAGAATCAGAAAATGATAATATAAACTTTCATCTCCTCCTTCTGTTTTACAGACTATTTTCTTTAAATAAAAAGCAGGGATAATTAATTGAAAAAATACAACAAATACCAGATATATTTACAGAGATGCTGAACTTCTTCCAAAGCTACTTAAAAGTCTTTTATAGTTTCTCTTTTAAATAATAATTTTCCTGGCGCCTTGTGCTCCATTTTTTATCATTAATTATTAGTCTCTGCATAGTTCATAGCAATCAGGAATTCAAGTTAAGAGGAATTATGGGGCTACTCTCCTCTGATGGAGAGTACAACACTATTATTATATAAGTATAATTCAATTAGTGGTTTTTATGACTCTGAGATTCTTAGAGTAAAACTTCATTAAGCCAGAGTAAAATAAAAAATAAACATAAATGTACTTGGTCAGTACATGATAGCTATAAAGTTAAAACCTCAACTTAGTATTAGATTTGCAATGACCTTTTTAAAAAACATTTGATTGTATCTGTCTTGCTCTTTTTCTCCTGCTAATTTGAAGTGCTGAGAGACTGACTAGAAAGGTATTTGCCCTACTGTTTGTGCCTTTAGATATTTATGCCTTTAACTACAGAATGTTAGCACTAATTGCGAGTGGATACAATCTTTTGTCACGAGTATACAGTATATCCACTGTATGTCAGGCCTTGTGTGGTTAATTTAAATGCCAGGGTGTGTTATAGAAAAGTTTGCATCAGCTCAGGACAAACTTCTCTGTGGTCAAACACTGAGTGTTATATTCCATTCTTAAGTACTAAAGAGTATATAAACTGTAGTAAATCACTGACATAATACTAACACTGTAGTAAAAAAAATCATGCTTACAGAACAGATGACAGGAAGTTAAGACAATTCTTGTAATGAGCAGAATTTCATATTTGGCATAAGAATTATTAATCCCAAAGATTATTCATTCTCACAAAATGATGATAAGATTTGAAAACTAATTTTAGAATTATTACGGTGACTATTTTTGATAATTAAAAGAAATCATCCCCACCATGCTGCAACCTCCAGTGGCTCCCTCACAATGAAAGGGGATTCCATGGGCATTCTGGGATGTGGTAGGGGGCAGGAAGAGAATGTTATTATTTTAAAAAAATCGTCACAGCTGATGACATCAACAACTTTATATGGCACAGCTGTACAAACATGATTTCAGCCATGAAATACAGGAGGAAAGAGCTTCTCTGGAAGCATTTTTTAAAAATAACTTGAAACTCAATCAGTTCGAACTATAACAATGCTAATAGTTCATATTTGCAATACGTTTCAGGATCAAGACTGGATTTCAAAATAAAGAAGTTAACATTGGCGTAATCCAAACCAAATTAAACACAAAGTTACGCAACAGGATTTTGCCAGTTTTAAAGACCATTTAGTGCTGGTAACTCTTTTCTTTGCAAAACAGCCTGGTTCTCTTCCTTTAATAATTGAGCTGTCTCTGATAGGTGTGTTTACTGCTTTTTCAACATAGGTACGTTCTCGTTTATAAAAGTCTTCTGCTTTCAAAAACTTGCAAAGATTGTAAGTCTATTTTATGAAGAGAAATGATATTTTAGTCTAAGCCTCCCGACTTAGATTTGAATTATTTCTGTTTAGCCTTAAATATCTAAATTTCATTTGATGCTCCCTCTATTGCTCTCTCCGTGTCCATTACTGTATTTGCTTCTTCTCTACCAACTTTGTTCTTCAGCCTTGATCCTGATTTCACAGCCTTTTCTCAGTCAGAAATCCTTTGTGAATTCTAGTTTTACCAGCATTCATTCCCCAAATGAAGATCTATTCGTGCAAATAAGCCATGTAAAAGTTCCATTTTTGGTAAAAGAAAAGATGATTCTAGGACTCATATTCCAGCTTCCTATTTGATGGCCAAAACAATGTTTCTCTAGCTGTCCACCAAAATTCCAATATCTCTTTCTTGAGTAGCAATAACTAATTTAGAATGCTTTCTTGCATAAATACATTTCAAATGGCATGTATCATACTTTTCACTTATCAGCACTAAATGTCATCTAACATTTCTGTTTCCTAATTTTCTTCTCTTTCACAACACAGGCTTCATCTTCACAGTCGGCTTTAAACCTACTTCAATACCCAATTGATCATCTTACAAATATAAAGAATGTACATTCCGCCCTCAGTACAGATCTCGGACCACAGCAAAATTTGAGAATAAGTTAAAGATGGCAATGAAGTTGGAGGTTATTCTATATTCTATTTTTGGTTCAGGTAGACTGCCACTGATAGAGCCATTCTGGACTGTATACCAGATCACTTTGGTCATGAAGCACTAGTATTATACAGCATCACAGGAAAAAAAATTAATCACATTTCAACAAGAGTCATCTAACCAGACATTTATTTATCTACAAACCTCTCATCATGAAAGGAAGTGAAGACTGGCAGCTATTGTGATAAAACAGGAAAAAAAATAGGTGAGCACCAGAACTATTTTTATACTCTAAAATAACTGGTTGGGAGAAAAGAGGATTTAAAAGGCAATGGCAAAGAAACAAATCACTAATCTTGCACAAATCAACTTTCTTTGCTAACAGAGATTTCCTGGGCTTTGATGAACTTCTGTGTTCAAATTATGAAGCCCTGAGTCATGTTAAGCACACTCCTAAACCAATGAGCACAATGTAACTTGCACTTCAGGCTTGCAGACTACAATGATTAGAGTACTGTGGCTGGGCTAGCACTTTTAGCCTAGCTATGGACTGCCTGCCAAGACTTTCAAAAGCTAAACTATTAAACATTATTTATATGACTTTAGATAGATAAAACAGATAAGAGACCTGTGTGTGATGGAGGATGACGGTCTTGGAGATGGTTCCCTATTTTGAGATAATATCTGATGTCCCACAAATCAGAAACTACCTCTGTCGATTCCTGATGGCTGATTCCAGACATTTTTAAGCAAACCACAAACTCTGTCCTGTCCTGCTTTGGTCAGACCTCACTTGGGGTACCATCTCTTGTTCTGAAAACAACACAGATTAAGGAAGATATGGACACACTCGAATGTGTCCAGAAGAAGGCAGCCAAGATTGATCTAAGAACTAAGATCTACGAGGAACAGTTAAGGGAGCAGTAAGAGGATTTTCCTGGGGGTAAGGGCTTTTCAGCAGTGAAGCCTACCTTGAAAAGTGCCAGACTCAGTTTTGTTTCTGCACAGAGGTTTAAAGGACAACTGTCAAAAATGCTTTAGCTGGGATTTCCTGCACTGCCATATGATATAGCTAATGACCTTGGGTCCCCATCAACTCTGCAATTTTACCACCCTATAACTCAACTGAATAGAGGGTAGAATAGAGCACATTGTAGCACTTAGAATGGGGGTGGGGGTGGGAGCACTTCTAACATTTCCTTGGAAAAATCCCTAGCAAATTAAGCCTAACTTAAGTTGTAAATTGGCCTAGGACTCCTGTCCTGATTTTCTTGCTTTCTATTTAGGTTTGGGTGGGAGCATTCAAAAATATGTACGAGGAAGGAATAAGAGCCCAAGGAGGCATGCAAGAAAGACAAGATGCTCCAAATCCTGCAGCCAGCTCTAAAAGGGCTGGGGAGATATGGAAGAAGTGATAAAAGAAACGAAAGAGGGCTACCAACTAAAAACTACGTCTGAACTCACCTCACAAAATTCTGTAAGGAAGGCCAGTTGGATGCTACAATTAAAAAAAAAACCTTGCCTGGAACTACTACCTCAGAAGTCAAAAAGGCAGAATACAGTAACAATAGTAAATGAATAATACCAGGTTCGCGCTGCCATTTATGAAGACTAGGAGCCTTAAAAAAAAAAACGGGAGGGGGGAGAGATGGTTGGGATACTCAGGAGCCCTAGAAGTAGGTGCCCTGAGGAAGGGATCTGAGAGGCACTTCGGAGTCAACTGGGTGGGGCACAACAGGGAAGAAAAAAGCTATTTGCTCCTGCCTCCCCCTCGGTTCCTGAAGGAAGAAGCGGCTCCCAAATTCGCACGTCAGAGACGGAGCCTCGGGGGAGGGGACGGAAGCCTATTAGAAAAACAGCGACGTGTGAACGAAGGTAGAGAGGGAGGAGGCGAAGGGAAGCCTCTCGGTTCCCTCACAAACCAGGACCTCCCCGCGCCCCACCGACGGAGGCAGCAGCTCCTCCTCTTCCTTCCTGCTTCCTTCCCACCCACCCTCAGTAGCGCAAAAGCTACTCACCTGCGCGCAGCGCTCCCCCTCTGAACGCCGGCCTTTTGACCCACCCCCCCTGCCTCTGGTGAGCTCGCCTGTCACTCAACCTCGCACGTCGCGCTCCTATTGGGCAGCGCCGCGCGCCCGTCACTTGCTCGCGCTCCCCCAACGGTTCCAACCGCTTTCCCGTGTCCCGCCCCCCTTTTCCCAACTCGCGCAACTTTGCCAATCACTGGCCTTCCCTCCCTCTTTAATGCCGCGCCTCTCTTGGGCCCTTGGCGATTGGCCGGAACTGTTGCTTGTCACCGGAAGGGGGATTCTCACTGGAAACGAAAGAAAGACGCGGGAGATGATCCGCGCCCCGCCCCCCTCCCTCCCTCCCTCGCCGCGCCCTGTGAGGAGAGGCGATCAGACGAGATGGCGAGGAGGGGCAGGTGACGTCTGGACGCGCCGCTTGGGTGGTACCTGTGGCAGACTCCCACATAGGCCGCGGGCGGTTCCAAAATTAATACCGAAAATGTGTCCCCAGGAAGTCTTAAGGACGGGTTTTGTCACCCAACCTTTGCCTCACAGTCGGTCTCTTCTACCAGGACCGGGGGCGGGAAGGACCACAAAGCGTGGAGGGCGAACAAGCAAAGGCCCCCCACTACAGACGGCCCAGAGTGTGGGGCTACGTGCCTTGCAGAGCCCTGGGGCAGGGGATCTAGAGGAACAGGAGCCTCTCTCCCCTTGAACCACTCACTCTTATTTGTTTCTGCCTTTCTCAGACCAGGACATTTGGACAGGTGAGGTTTCGAAGGAGTGGCTGGCACTACCGCTGCTCACTCAGGTCCTCTCCTTGCTTGCTTCCCTTTGGGCTGCATTCTAGGGGACTGCCAGGAATGTAAGCGACAGGGTGGCTTTGATTTAAACTGGTTTAAATCACCACGGTTTAAATCATAATTTAAATGATGTTTCGTTTAGATGTTTTTGATGGTTAACGTTTAAAAAAATCATACATTAAAATTTAAATTGTGATTTAAATCAATATGATTATTAAAAAGACATTGATTTTTTTTTAAATCCACCCTGGTAAAAGCAAGAAAGCTTGCTTTGCCCTCCTTGACAAATCAGAAGAGTGAATTGACCTAACTGGCTCTTCTCCTCATTAATGCACCATCCAGATAGTACTGCCAGGTAGATGAAAAAAACACCTGGCTATTCTCTGAAAGAACAGGTGATTTCTCTCTAGGCAGCTGAGCCAGCTGGCTCAGTCCTCAGGGCTGTTGCTCCTGGAGCAGGCATTCCAGATCATCTCATAGGTCCTGTTTAGGGATCATTAGTGTAGAAAAACTGCCTTTCGCTTGAACTGATGAGAGAAAGGTATCCTTAAGGTGATTTTAAAACTCCTCCCAGAACACCTCACCATCCCTGCAAGAAAGCAGGCTTCAGCACCGCTGCAGGATTCACTTCTACAAGGGACAAGGAGGTATATGTAGGTACTGTACTTATTTTCATATGTGGTGGGAATGTAAGAATACAATGAAGTTTTGGAAGCTGGTTTTTAAATAATTTAATAAACTACTGGAGTAAAATGTAGAGTTTAGTTAAAGAATAGCATTATCAATATTTGATCAGCAATCACAGAATTGGACAGTAAGAGAATTGATAGCAAATTTAGTATCAGCAGCAAGATTAATTATAGCCAAAAATTTGAAATAAAAACATTAATTAATTAATTATGAATTAAATGGCTAGTATAAAGAAGTATGGAATATAGCTATTAATGATAAACCTGTGATATAAAGTTTTAAAAGGATTTGAAGTGTAAGAAGATTTTTAGAGATGTTTGGGGTGCTTACATTAACTATATTAATTAAAGAGAATGGCTATGTACAGTATCTTTGAAAGAATCAATGCAATTTTGGAAGGGGGTAGGGCATCATAAATGAAATAAATGTGACATATCTTCACATGGTCCCACTGGAGGGGGCACTGATGTGTAATTGAATAGTTTAAGTTGTCCGATGTGTATGTGTTTGTATGTATTCAGGTTTTTTTTAGTTTTGTAGAATTTTCTATGTATGTTTTATATTCTTTAATAAAATATAATTTAAAAGTAAAAAATTTAAAGGCAGACCTACAAACCATTCCAACAAGAAGAAAAAAGTGGAAGACAGCAAAAAAGACCAATGTGACTTCACAAAAAGCTCAGAGGGGATCTGAAAATTTTAAAAGGACACATACGAAGTAGAAGGAAGGCCAGGCCACAAAGGAAAACAAATAGGAAAAAACTGCAGTGATGGTGTTAGGTAAAAGCTGAGAATGAGCTGACGTTAGCAAGAGACGCTAAAACCATTCTTCAGGTACATGTGTAGCAAAAGACAGAGAAAAGAAATGGTGGGGATGGGGAAATGGTAGAAAGCTTCTCAGTGGGGATGGGGAAATGGTAGGAAAGACAGAAATGCTCAATTCCTACTTTCTCTTAGTCTTTTTCCAAAAGACCATCTATGACCCTTCAGGCAAATGTGAAGTACAAATGGAGAAGGCAGGATTGCAGCTTGAGATTGGTAAACAAATAGTCAAGGAAGACATTACTTTGAACAAGTTCAGATCTTGAGGGCCAGATGAACTGCATCCAAAAGTATGGAGGAATTGGCTGAAAGACTCTCAGACCACTGTTTATTATTTTCTTGAAATCATGGAGGATGGGTGAAGTGCTAGATGCTTGGAGGCTAACACTGGCCTTATCTTCAGAAAGGCAAAAAAAAACTATGTACCAGTCAGCCTGACATCAATCCCAGGAGAAATTCTGGAGCAGATTACAAAGTGGTCAGTCTGCAGGCACTTTGAATACAATGCAGTAATAACTAGAAGCCAACATGGATTTGTCAAGAACAAATCCTGCCAGACTAATCTCACTTTTTGATTGTGTAACCTCCCTGACAGGAGAGGTGGGAATGCTGTAGATACAATATATCTTGACTTCAGCAAAGCTTTTGACAAAGAGTTCCATGATTTTCTGATTAGCAAGCTAATTAGGTGGGCTGGATAGAGTAACTGTCTGGTGGATACAGTACATGGTTACAGAGGTGTACTGAGAGCTTATCAATGGCTCCTCAAACTGGGAGGAGATAACAAATGACCACAAGGCTCTGGCCTGGACACAATGCGCCAACATTTTTATTAATGCCTTGGTGTGGGGGGTGCAGGGAATGCTTATCAAATTTGTTGATGACACAAAATAGACTAGAATAGCAAATACTCTGGAAGACTGGGCTGAATACAACAGATAAAATTTATCAGGGATAAATGCAGAGTTCTACAACTAGGGAACAAAACCGTTACCAGAAGGGGGATATTCGGCTTAATAAGACTACAAGTGAAAAGGATCTTGGTATTGTTGTAGATCACAAGTTGAATATGAACCTATAGTATGATGTGGCTGCAAAAAAGACAAATGCTATTTTAAGCTGCATTAACAGAAGTGTAGTCTCCAAATCCTTGAGATACTAGTCCTCCTGTATTTGGCCAATTACCTCGGGAGGTGGTGAGCACTCCCAGCGCTGGAGGCATTTAAGAGAAAATTAGAGAACCCTCTTTCAGATACTCTTTGATCTCAGTTCCTTTATTGTGTAGAGGGTTGGACTCAGTGGCCTTATAGGCCATTTCCAGCTCTGTTATTCTATTATCTTGGTGGGTAGATAGTGGTGGTGGTCAGAATCAATTAGTTTTGGAGTTGAAATTTGAAATTATCCAGTTTTTCATAGAGGTTGGAGGCGACAATAGTCACTTCTTCCAAAAGTTAGTCACCATGGTTATGGGCACCCTTGCAACAGGTGCCCTGTAAGCTGTAGAAGGATAGCTGTAGACAGGATAAAAGGAGGTGGTGTTGCATGTAGCCCACTTATGATGGGACCCAGTTTTCTAGAGACTGTCAAACCAAAGCAGTAAGTGTTCAGCAGCAGACAGACCTGAGGCACTGGACCTTAGCAGTTGCCCAAAGAAGCCAACTCTGCACATTGATCTAAGCAATTGTAGAAAAAAGTTTCTGTGTTCTCATTAGAACTGAGTTAGGTCTATTCAGAAATAAGCCTTTGTTCTTCACTGTAAAGAAAAATGCTCTGCTGTGGAGGTGGTTTTGTATTATAAATTGCAGCATAAGCATAATATACCAATTCTAATACTCTGTCCTTTTATTATGCAAATTAGCAAATATTCCAGCATTCATATTATCATGGCTTATTTTTTCAGCACAATGGCTTCACCAAGCATCAGCACACTAAATTGTATAATATAAGTGCTACTAGCCTGAAACAGAATATAGCAGGGTTGGGGACACACTTGATTTACTAAAAGAGCTTTCTGTAATTTGCAGAACAGCCCAGAGATTTCTGATTCTCAATTAAGGATGAGAAAGCATATTATTTTGTTCTATAAAAATAATTTCCCAAAATACACTTTTTTGTTGAAATTTGACATTTTAAAAATTCAAATGTGAGAGAAAGTGGAACTCAAAACAATAAGCTCTGCAGACACAAGGCTTTGGGTGTATGTACTGTGTGCTGTCAAATTGGAACTGACTTATAGCAACCCTAATAGGGCTTTCAAGGTAAGTGAGATGTTTAAGGAGCAGTTTTACCAGTTCCACTCCCCCAGTGAGTTTACATGGCAAGTGGGGATTCAAACCCTGTTGTCCAGACCCGTAATCCATCACTCTATCCCTGGACCACACTGGAAAGAGTGTATAGCTCTTAATACTTTGGGAAACTTTGTTTAACCTGGTTTGTGAACTAGGATTGCCCACCATTTTCCAGGCAGTCTTCCCATCTCTATAGGCTACAACTATACCTAGTGAATTTGGCCAATGCTGATGGCTGAGATTTTTGTTCAATTCATTTTAATAAGAACTTTCCCACACTCACCATGCTCGATATATTCATTGATATAATAATGGACAGCCTTTGAAAGTATGAATGTGGAGAAAATGAAATTCCAACCAATAATAATAATAATAATAATGGCAGCAACAAAATGACTCAATATCTATCCTTATTATACTTTTAAAATGAAAAAAATCTTGGAGTAATCATTGATACATGTATATGCACCAAGCAAGGTAGATAAAGGATGAAGTTTAGGTGGGTGGGTGTGGCAATACCACTCGTTGGGAGCCACAGTGTTTAAAGTTTATATACAATTACTTATATTAGGCTGGTACCTAGACATTTTTGAACGTCTGTATTGTGGATGTCCTAGGCTGAGTGGTATAGTGACTGGCAGTTAAGTAGCTGAATGGTGATTGGTTACCGTTGTGTGAGTGTGGTCTGAGGTGAGAGTTACATTGAGATATGACTGTTTCGGAAGAAAGATCAAAAGAGTTAAGAGCAGAGAGCTGAAGAGAGGAGTCTGTTTGAGATTTAGTAGTACTCAGTGGTAGAGTTTATGAAGAGAAGCCCATCTATAGTGGTTAGAGTGTGCATGGAAGAAAGAGTAAGAATCTGAAATGTAATTATTTTGAACTTTAAATACTGAAGGAATATATTTAGATCTTACTATTGTTTATTGTTCATATCTAAGAACCTACCTTTCCTTTCATATTTATTACCTTTGTTGTTATATGCTATCAAATCGGAACTTGAGTTACAGTGACCTTAATAGCATCTTCAACATAAATGAGTATTTAACTAGTGGTTTTACTAAGCCCACCCTCCCTCCCCATGAGTTTCCATGGCTAAGTGAGGATTCAAACCCAGGTCTCTTGTGTCCTTGGCCATTATTCTATCTACTACTGCAGTGGTCCCCAACCTTTTGTGAACTGCAGACCGGTGGGGGGGGGCCCACGGCGCACACTTGCACATGTGCGGGGTGCGCACACAGGTGGGCGGGGCACCCGTGTGGGGGGGCAGAGTGCATGCGGGGGGCGGGAGATCTGTCTCTGCAGCCCAGTCCTGCAGTCCGGGCCGTAGATCGGGGGTTGGGGACCCCTGTACTACTGGATACCTATTACTTATGGTGCCTAGCAAAAAAAACCTTTTTGAATATTTAAACCAGTATCTCGTCGTTACTTGTTTTGCAAATAAGGAAGTTGGCTATATAGCTCGGTGAGCAGAACCAGAGGCTGAGAGTTCAGTTCCCCACTGTGTATCCCAGAAGAATCAGCTTGTTTCTCCTTGGGAGAGCTTCATGGTCCCAGGATGTCCCCTGAAGAAGGGAACAGCAAACCACTTCTGTGTACTTTCTACCTAGAACACTGAAAAGGGTCACCCTAAGTCAGAATTGATTTTGCAGTACACAATTATTAAATATAATGACCCAGATTATTAACAAACAAAAATATACTCATGTCACATGAAACTTTAGTTCACCAATAGGAACACAGAGTTTTATTGAGATAAGAAAGCCTTTCACAGAACACCTGAATTAGAGCTACTAGATGGCAGAGATTGGGAGTTCAATTCCACACTGTGCCTCCTTGACAGAGACGGGACTTAATGATCCATAAAGTCCTTTCTAGCTCTGCAATTCTAGGATGGTGAGCATCATCTAAGACACCAATTTAGGGCAAAGGAGGCTCTAACTGGGACAGTATGAAACAGCGGTCCCCGCGGACCAGCTGAGCCTCTGAGGAAGGCGGGGCACCCTCCGCGCGCTCGCTCTCGGGCGCATGTGCGAAGTGGTGGGGGAGCGCCTAGCGGCCTAGGATTTTAGGCATTAAAAGATGTAAAAGGGTGCCTTTTATTGCCCGAGGGTGTGACCCAGTTAGTGTGAAAATAAGCAGAAAGATGAGCACTTCGTCAGGCAATACCTCTCCACGTTATGCTTTCAAAATGAAGAAATCTTGGGAGTAATTAGAATTGTGTACTTCAATTTCTGGTACTCAAATTCCTGAGTTAATTGTACCACACAAAGTAGATGAAGGATGCAGTTGAGGTCAGGGGGAGCAGCTTGCATAAAACAATTATTACCTTGTTTAAACAAGTCAACACTGGCAAATAATGTAGGATGTTTGAGCATTCTGCACCAATGTACAGTAAGTCACATCATTTCAACCAATTTGCACAGTAGCAAGTACTTCAAAAGATCAAATTTATGCCCAGTTTTAAAGCATGGAAAATAATACTGAAAGCTTCCCAAAATCTGGATGAATTCCTCTATATCTGTCTCATGAATTTTATGGCCACTATAAACATAAATAAATTTTAAGCCCATCAAAAATTGGTTAAAAGATTTTAGGCCACTTAAACATCTTAGTGTAGTTATGTGTCCTTTGTTACTCTGCGTACTACAGCAGAATCTCACATTTATAAAATATCCATTATTGATAGCTCATATATCTATTTTTTCTGCTTCACCCCATGCATGGGAAAAATGAAGTTGCTTTGTTTTAAGATGGTGTTTACACAGGGTAACCCTACAGTTATACTAAAGAAAAAGAAAATGGTAGCATTTGTCGTAAAAAGGGCAGTGTGATCCAGTGTTTCCATTCAATTTCCTATAAACATGTGATTTAGCTGTATAAAATTTAAAAAAATGACACTATGCAAAATGGTGACTTACAAGTTTTAACACTGGTATTTCTGACGACTGCAAAATAATCACCATTGCACTAATATCTAATCAGCAAATAGTTCAAGAATTAACAACTAGTCATAAGAAATTATATACATTATATTATGTTCTTTAGGTCATGCCATATTTCACCTTTACCAACAATACAATATTTGAACTGTTTTGGTGCTGTTACATTTTCTCAGTGCAAATAAGACAATGTATTCTGACATGCAGCTGATGCATTTAGACTACTTTATAGTTGAGGCTGGGGTCCAAAAATCTGCAAAACTAGTTTTGCATGCCTAGTGATCCCTTGTGCTTCTTGAACAGGACCTCCTCACCACCACCCCAGTGTATGATAAAATGCTTTTGAAACTGAGGTATTTCAAAAGCAGTTTCTGTTATATAATGATGTTTATGTTCAAGAAAAAGCCAAAAATCTAGCTAGATACACCAAGTCCATGGAGCATGCTTAAGAAACCTTTTGGATCCCAGCCGTAATCCAGTGAAACTAGCTAATACTTGTTCTTTAACATAATATTCTTATGGTTACTATTTGGCCTCTTGTTTGTATTTTGTGCTTGAGCTCTTTGAAGCTGTTAGCATAAACATCTTACAAGATGTTTCCACTTGCATACACCCCACTGAGTTCAGAGGAACATACCCCACAATAAATATGCATAGGATTGCAGTCATAAAAAGTAATTATATTCCTCTCTTAAATTGAATATGTCAGTGCAAAATAAGTATTCCAACACAAAATGGATGACATACATTAGATTCAAGAAATGCATCCATAATTTTGCCACCAACAAATGTCATGATTTTAGGCAGGTGTTTTATGAATACTTGTTCAGGATGAAACCTGTTAATATAGATTGAGATTCAATCATGTGACTGTTGCTTTTCATAAACTTCCTTTCTGATTTTATTATTCTGAAATTGCTGTCTAAACATTTTTTATAGATATAAGCACATACATTCTATAAATCAATTTTCCTCTGAGAAGGAGAGGTTCCTACTGACATGGCAATAACTTATATGGCCAAGGATCCAGATTTTTCAGGATTCCCGACATCATGAGAAGTATGTGATGTCTATATTATGTACAGAAAGCAACTATGGGGGTGGCAGAGCTAAGTGCTCCTTCAAGTGTGTTGAAAAAAACAGATGACTGAATAGAGCTTGAGTTGCATTGATACACTTAGGAGGGAGCCTCACTGAAGTCTAACATTAGATTTAGTCCATTATATGTAACTAATACTTCAAGCAGCCTCTCTTGGTCCTGAGAAGCAACAATAGCATGTACGATTATACACAAGAATAAGTTTTACTGAACTTTTACTTAAATTCCTTTATTATTACATCAGAGTGGTTGTAATAAGCTTGATGCAATAAGCACTGATATTTTTCCCTATATAGCTTTCAATAATTTTTATTTGCTACACAAAGTAAACATTTTGCTGCATGCTTGTTATTGCATAAGCATAAACATCTTGTCTTAGTTTTGGCCTTTCTTTGTCTTTGGCTACCAGAATAATGAGGTAAAATAATGGTAAAAACCATACTCATACTTTTGATTTACAACAGAAGCCACAATACTAGTGGTACTGAATACTTAACCGAAACAATGAAGTAGTTTAGCCAGCATAGCTTTACCTGAAACAGCTTTATCAAAGACAATAAAAGTAATATATGAATAAGTGCTGTGGTTCTACCAAAATAGTCAAATATCCTTTAATAACTAGAGTGACAATATATGCTAAATAGAGCCAAAATTAATAAACCAGCAGCTTAAGAATAATACTCAGAAAGCATAAGAGAGTGTACATCATGTGAAGTAAAAACTAGGAACAACTATATTTTAAAATTTTAATCAGGATCAAAAGCTGTTTAGTGCAAAAATTGCCTAAAGCAAATTTTCACTCCCTCCCTCTTTCACCAAATGGCTCTCAAAGCTATATTTGTAGCTTTTGACACTCCCCTCAATATCAAAAATGCATTCGCATGAAGTATGGAAGGCTGCTGCCTGAGAAAAATCAAACTGAAGCCCTCTTGACTCACAACTCCTTTGATCCTACCCATGACCAGTCCCTTGGGGGAGAAAAAGCTGAATTTCTCATACCACAGTTCTAAAAGGGGTATTTTAATATATTATAATTATGCTTACAATCCACCATACTTCACTCCTGTATCAAAATAAATGGTAGAAACTGGTTTTATTTTGTGTGTGTGTGTGTGTTTGTTTGTTTGTTTTTTGGTAGCTTGCATTCCCAATAATTGCTTTCCTCCAAATAAAATAAAAATTTAAAAAAAGTTGTGCAAATGCGTATCATTTTGACATTTTGTATGTTATTATTGCAACCATGGGTCCCTATATTTGTTAAACTGAATCACTTGGCAATGGAATTCTGTTAAGGCTCTTGGCATGGGTGAAACCTCTTCCCATTCAGACCTGCTGCTATGATAGACTTGTACTTCATCTGTAATTTCATCAGGAGCGTAATCTCCACCAAGGATATAAATCTTATCTTCCAACCCAACTGCTCCTGCATTAAAACCCGCACATTCAAAAGAGCCTTCCCCTTTCCAAACACATGTCTCTGGACAAAAACTATAAACTTTGTAGGTTGAAAGGTCACAGATATACAATGTGCAGTTCACTGGAACAGCTTTGATTAAGGTTGCATGGAAGAACTGCCCAAATTCTGCCACAAGCTCAGACCACTGATCAGTCGCAGCATTATATTTAAAGAAACAATCAAGAGATGGATTAAAGGCATCAGTAATCTCTACTTCAGAACCAAGCACATAAATTATATTCTGACATGCACTTGCTTCTGGATAGTAGATGCCTCTTGGCAATGGACTCACAGATTTCCATTCTCTAGACAATGGACAGTATGCTTCCACATCCAAAAGACTTTTGATATCCTGAGATGCTCTTGTCCTCCCACCTATTACAAACAATTGATTTAATGTTACAACAGATGTATGCATTGTCCTTGGCTTCTTCATAGCTGATACTAATGAGAAGCTCCCATTTACTGGACAGTAACACCAAGTTTGGTCAGTGGCATCATGAAATGTTTCAGCAATATGCAGTCTAATAGTCCGAAAACAGTTCCCTTTACATCCACCAGTTATAAATAGTTTTTCACCATAACTAGACAAACTTGATCCTGGCAGATCAATTAGGGGTGTGTGTGTCAGTTCTTTCCACTTATCAGTTTTAATATTATAGCAAAATGTATGCTGAAGTACACCATTTTCTTCCATTTTATGAACAAATATGTACTTCTCTGTTGTTGATGGGCGAGCATCTGGAAACAACCCACTGAATGTCTGCACATTTTTAATTGCCTCATTGATTATTATTAAGCAGCCAGTGTTTTCAAGTAACTGTTCTTCAAAATGCAAGATGTCTTCCAGTGTCTTTTCAGACAAGTGATGCAACCTCACATTATTCATCAATTTAGGAAGATGCTTCTGTCTTGCTTCTAAGTTATGCTTTATCCATCGAAATACAGCTTTCAACACAGTCTCTTCATCTGGGACATTCAACTCTTCAGCTTCTAGACATTTTTGCAATATCTCAAAATTCATTTCTAGGAAATCATTTGATTGAAGCAGCAAGGAAAAATGGCGCTGGGCATACTTTAGCGTATGATCAAATAGCTGGGTGGACCCGTAACTTTCAGAAATGGATAACAGTTGCAAACAATCGACAAGATCAATGTTCTTAATTAGAAAGTCACTGCAAGCTTTTGAAAGAAGCGAAACTTGAAGAAAGGATGATAGCTGAAAAAACATTTCTACATTTTCATTTGTTATCTCAATTCTTCCAGTGTAAGCATAATCTAGGAAAGCCTTCACTGCCTTGGGTGATAAATTACTAATAGTAACACTTCCATCATCTCTTTCTTTCATGTTAACTTCAAACATGGCTCTGTTAAAAAAGAGAAGATAAACATATAGTAAGCTGTCATCAATATCTCTGCTATCCTTTTTTTAAAAAAATGTCCAGAACTTGTGTGAGATTAAGGATACCCTTCTCAGTTATTAGTGAAAAACATTTTCAGTAAATTAGTTGTTAACTGAATGAATACTAAATGCAGTACAAACACAACATTAAAGAAGAAGGCACTTCTACTTAGTTCAGGATAATATCTTAAGCCTTATTCAATGCAGAGTTTGCATTTTCAAAAACAAATAAGATGAATCTATAGGATGGGATTTTGAAAAGAAAAAAAAGAGAGAGGTGGACTCATTGATTAAAAAAAAAGAGCCCACTTCTCAAACTAAATCCAAAACTACTTTTGGAAATTACTGTCATTTTTTCAATTTGTTTGGCTGGAAAGGAAGGGGTGCATTAATCTCTCTTGGGATTATGGAATGTGTCCTGGTCTTTGGCTAAAAATCAGAGCAATATTGCAAGCTATTTGCCAAGATGTTAGATGCAATCATAAGTTCAAAGATCTTAGAAGCTCCACATTCTTAAAATGTCACTGTGAATAAAAGAATGTTGAATACTCTTGTAGGTTTGTAATGGCTACAAGTACTAAGCTGGCTGGATAGCTCATTGAGTTAGGTATATGACTATGAAGTCAGAGATTGGGAGTTCAGTTCCCCACTGTACATCCTGAAACAGCCAACATTTGTGGCCCTGGGTGAACTGTACAGTTCCAGGATGCCCTCAGAAGTAAACCACTTCTGAGTACTCTCTACCTAGAAAACCCTAAAAAGGGTCATCATAAGTCTGAATTGTTTTGATGGCACACAACTATTATTACTGCAATTAATAAGGGAGATGTAGTTTCATATATCTGGAGGCCACCAGGCTGGGGAAGGTTGCTGTATACCTCTTTTATATCCCCTGCATTACTAGCCACGGCCAACCAAACTTTACAAGGTAAGTCAAACAATGTGGTCTCAAATACTATGCTACCTTGTAACATGAAATGTTTAATAATCTTTGATCAGCATATGCAGGACTGCCATATCCATGGGATCAGTACCTGCAGTTTCACTTATCTGTTGCCTGAAAATATTAAATACCTCCCCCGAGAAATATGTGTTTCCAAATTGTATTGCCAAAAGTGGTCACTAGAAGAACCCAGAGACTATGCTATATATATAGGGCATTTATATATCTGTGCTTTTCGGCACCTGCCTGGGAGGGCTTGGAACCAATCCCTACTGATACCGGGGTCCTGCTGTTCTAAAAACTACTACTTGTGGGTAATTTAAATGACTGTTAAATGTCCCTGTCCAGCAAGGCAGATTGGCATGTGAATGTAGGCTTCCCTGTGCACAGATTACGTGGATATAAAAGCCCTATCCAGCCACTATATACAAAGGTTAACTAAACATGAGAGGAGGGAAGTGTATTAGCCCCACCCTCTCCATTGTTGCTTCAGTCACATGAAAAGCATGTGTCTGAAGTAGAAAAGTCTCAAGTAGAGCACCTTCTGTATGCCTAGACACTCTTCAAACTACAGTCAACCCTCGACTTACGAACTTAATCCATTCCGGAAGGACGTTCTTAAGTCGAAAAGTTCGTAAGTCGAATCAGCATTTCCCATAGGAATGCATTGAAAACCAATTAATCCGTTCCGGCTGTTTTTGGTTCTTAGGTCGAGGGGCGGTTTGTAAGTCGAAGCATTAGTTCCCATAGGAACTAATGCAAAGCCGGTTAATCCGTTCCTACCACTAGGGGCAGATTTTTTTTCATTTTTTTTCCTTTTAACCGAAGATGACTTAGGTTAAAAAAAAAGGAAAGAAAAGAGGGAGGGAAGGAGGGAACAGACACCTTTTCAACAGAACACCTTGAAAGTTCAAATTTCGTGCTTTCCCCGCCTCCCGCACGTTTTTTTTTCGGTTCGTAACTCGAAGCAAAGTTCGCAAGTCGCTATATTTTTCTATCAGAGCGGTTCGTAAGTCGAAATGTTCGTAACTAGGGCCGTTCGTAAGTCGAGGGTTGACTGTACTCTGACCTGAGTTTTGAATTAGCTACAGACGGATTTTAAGGCAAACAGAAATGAACATCTCCAGACAGCCTCATTATATATGAAGTTGTACTCAAGGATCTGGTTTGGAACCAGAGTGTTTAATGTTAGCTTATGGAAGCAGAGCATAAGATGCCTTCCTTTTTACTATTTACTTATATTTATGGAAGTCTTCAAATCTATATTAGTATGCATCTTGGTCTTATTTTTCAAAGACCAATATGAAAGAAGAATTCTTCATTTTGAGTGTCATTGATGAATCAGGTAAGTTTTTCAACAAGAATAAAATATATGCATGTGAGCCTCATTATAAGGAGCTTTACCTGAAGAAGTCACTACATGCAGCTAGAACACAACGGTGACATGGAATTGCTTCATCGTTCACAAGTATTTTGAAGTCAAAAAATACGTTTTGGTCCCTGAAGCTTTGCAATACATTTAGGATTTGCTGGCCATGGCCTTCAGCTACCAAAGAACAGTTTTTCTCCTTATGAGCTGGAACTCCATTGCATGTGGGGGCACTGGTGGAATTGCACTGCTTGTCCATGTCTGCTTCAATCTGTTCTTATTTCTGAAGGAGATAATTTAAAAGTTATTAACATCACAATACTGCTTTCAAAACAAATGGAAATTAGTTTTGTTTTTTAAAACCCTCCCAATTCATGATTTGCTGTGCAGAGGTGTACACATCTCTGCACAGCATCCCTCTTTATGGTATATCAACAAGGTGTAAATCTTTTAAATATTTTTTTTTAAAAAATAGATAAGAGTGTATATTAACATCCAAATGGTACAATACAGAGACCAAAATCTCACGTCTCTGTATGTGCTTTCCAGTCAATAATAAAGCAATCTACATGAAGAATCACTTGAATGCTAGTTAGGAGTAAAGCCACTGCAATTCATAAGTATGCAAATTCTTAAGCACCATGTCTATTGCACTGTATTTATTAGACATAATTATGATGATGATATATAAATATATGTAAGAAAACACAGAACTAAAGGCCAAAAGTCACTCTGTGCACAGATACAAATCAACCCTTCACAGCACAACCAATGTGCTTCCAGGTTCCCCTTCACCTATTTTCAGCCCCTCAGAATAACAAATATTCAGTTTAAGGCTCTTTTCCACTTGTCTGTGGGAGAATTCACGGTCTCTACAAGCCTTTCAAAATAGCTGGATGGCCATGTGTTGAGTTGGATCCCTGCAGTGGAAGAGGACTGGACTTTACGGCAGCTCTTCCACCTCTACAGTACAATGACTCTACAAAAACTGAGAATGCATACACCCCACTGCACTATAACTGCATCTTGTCCATGTGGATTCAGATGCACACAGAAAATTGGTGCCAGTTTTTGTTGTTGCTTGCAGTCTACTGCTGCCCACTAGCCAAATGCATTACATGGGCCACCTACATCTGGAAACTCCTATGCTGTAAATTTCTGAAAGCCATGGGTGTCCCTAAGTGAAAGTAAGGAGGAGGGACAGAAACAGCAACAAGACTAAGAGGCTGAAGAAAGTATGTGGAATACATGGAGAAATGGCAGTGCAAAAAGACCACCACGTGTGTGTAGAAATGTAAGTGCACTCTGAGGCCCACAGAGAAGGGAGTAAGACATTGACAAAGAAAGGCTCATAAAGAAAACACTGGCCATGTTCTCTCTCAATGACCAGAGGACAATGTGTGAAGGCTACTATGCTCATGTCAGGCATGCAGCCATATGCCAGGCCCTGGAGGGGGTCTGCCCTTCACACTGGGACATCTATGTTGGTAACTCAGTAAAGAACTCTGTCCTGTTTATTAAGAGCCAAACAAAAACTTCCTTTCGAAAATAACACAACTGCAGAGATAATTAACATTCAGTAACTTGTTTCCACAGTGATATTCTGAGATATAAATTTACAAAGCATAGCATTTATCAATAATGCATGTCAGGACTGCTCTATGAGACTGAAGGAATATGTGTATATTTGAAAGATTTTTGTGCTTCTGAATCACTTCAGAAAACAGCATGGTACCAGCATGAAATACTGAAATCAAGCTGATTCCTAGAGGCACTCCAGAATTAGAGATCCTCCTCTCTGCAAGAGATACTGCTTAATTGCACATCCCCACATCCTTAACGTTAATCCAAGAAATAAAAACAAGAATAAAATCTCAAAAAGGTAAACACTCACATGAATGATAAAACTATGGAAATAAAATAAAGCTCTAGCAGTCTTGGTTTAACCAATTGCTTTGGTATCAAACAAACAAACAAACAAAGGAATTAGCCATAGGTAACTACTGTGGCAGGCGCAGGCAGAGTCCATTTATATTATACATTTCCATTAAATAAATACTCCTAATATAGAGAAATAACATTTATGAGCACAATACAAAAGATTATCTAATTCTATATAATCCTTTTTTTGGTGAATTGGCAGGCAAGATGACCTCAAACTTATATGCATAGCTAAACTTTGTTGTGGAAAGATATTTTTCATTTCACTCCTCAGCCACGTGTTAGAGTGACATAGCTGTTACACTTCAGAAACCAAAAGTATCCCTAATAGGTTGTCAACCAATCTCTAATTAAACATCTCCACAGCTGGAGAATCCACTACCTCATAATCTATTCTCCTGTCAATAAGCGCTCATTGTTCAGATGTTCTTCCTAATGTTGATTCAAAACCTCCTTTTCTGTAATTTAAATCCACTACTCTTAAGTCTTACCTTCTGGAGCTGCAGAAAATAAGGTTGCCCCATCTTTCATATGACCACTTCTCTGTCTTCTCTAAACATGCTTGACTCCCTCTACCTTTCCTTGCAGGGCCTGGTTTCCAAACACATTATCCTGGTTGCTGTTTTCTGGACATGTTCTAACTTCTCAATATCCTTCTTACCCTATAGTGCCCAGAACTGGACACAGTATTCCAGATTCAGTCTGACTAATGCAGAACAGAGTGATACTATTACTTCCCGCGATTTGGACACTATTGATGTAGCTGAGTACCATTTTTTCTTGCTGCTGCATCATACTGTTGACTCCTGTTTAGTTTGTGGTCTACTGAGACCCAAAGATCCATTTCACCTATGCTACTGTCAAACCCATTGTCTCCCACCCTGCGTCTGTGCATCTGATTTTCCCCGCCTAAACAAAAAAACTTACATTTTCCCCCATTGAAACTCATTCTGTTTGTTCTGAAACAGTTTTCCAGTCTGTTATGGTTGTTAGTCATGAATCATGGTTCTAACTTGTGAAATATTAGCCATCCTTCCCAGTTTAGTGTCATCATTAATGAGCATCCCTTCCACATCTTCATCAAAGTCATCTATGAAAATGTTGAACAAAGCCAGGTCTACAAAAGAAGATTGTATTACCTTGCTAGTCACTTCTCTCCAGATGATGATGAACCATTGGCAAGTGCTCTATGGGTACAGCCTTCAAACTAGCTACAAATCCATTTAAAGGTGGCATCATCTAGGGCCTAGGCCACATTTTATCTTTTTAGCCACAAGAATATCATACCTCTTGAAAAGCATCCCTGAAATCAATATATACTACCTCTACTGCATTGTCATCACCAACCAAGCTTGGGACTCTGTCAGAAAAAAGAGATTAAGATTAGTCTGCCATGACTTGTTTTCAAGAAAAGTGTGCTGGGTTTTAGAAATTGCAGTTACCTTTTTGACGTGCCCTTAGCTTGTTTAATTATCTGTTCTGGAACCTTTCCTGTATATCAATATCAAACATTGACTTTTGGCCGGATCCTAAACTACTGGGCTAGCAACCTGCATTGAAACGACTAGTCAGACATTCTCTTTTAGCTTGTGAGCCAGATATAAGAAATCTGGGAGTGTTAAAACACTCTTGTACAAGCAAGCATGAGATTTGACCATACACAGACTCAAGAGAGAACAAGCGCTGTTTATTTCGAGTGGCCACTCGGGTCCCCCAGACACGAGGGACATTGACCCAAAAGTACAAAGAGCTTTTATGCCTTCAAACCACAAGGAAATACAATAAAGGTACAGAAAAATCCTCATTGGCTGACAAATAGGTCAATGCATTCAGTATGCATTCTATAGGGTAGAACAGCAAAGGGGCATATGTTTTCTAAGTATGCAAGCAGTTCCTCCCCTTTGGGTACTCTAACGTCTGCAACCTGTTCTGCGGTTACATTTCAATAGGAAATTAGATAGACAGGATATCCGTGGTCGGCCGATGTACCACAGCCTAGC
The DNA here is from genome assembly GCA_037013535.1 of Intellagama lesueurii. NCBI lineage: Eukaryota > Metazoa > Chordata > Lepidosauria > Squamata > Agamidae > Intellagama > Intellagama lesueurii. The sequence goes on from JBAJHW010000003.1 coordinate 19,972,296, forward strand.
TTCAAAGTGCAGCAAGCAGGTGCATCTGTGACAGAGTCTAGTGACACCCAAGTTCAGTGAGAAAAGCAAAGCTTTTCTATGCTTTAAAGCAAACAGGAAGAGTATGGGTCTGGGGGGGGGGGGGGCTGTGGAAGCATCCTTTAATAAACTCAGACATCCACATTCACAAGCTTAACCTACACCGCCGATTAACTTGGGAGGGTGAGATGTATAACAATAGCATAGCGCTAGAAACGGTGACTCCATACCGGCCTCTGAATAACTTGCTGCTAGAGTACACAGTGATGCAGTAGGGCAGCGATGCAGAGTAGGGCATTGATCTCTAGTGCATGCATTTCCCAGACATTTGGTCAGTCACTGTAGGAACAGAATTTGGGGGTAAGCAGTGAGGTAAATCCCATGACTAAATAGGATTCTAGTCTAGGTCTTCACAACTTTAAAAGGTGACTTGTCAAAAAATATTGAATCACTTAAATGACCATGGCAGAGTAATCTAGTTGATTCAATAGTCTGTGGCAATATGCTGATGAGACGCAACTGGATCTCTCTCTTTTAACCCTTGGCTGCAGAGACGGGTTCTTTTTCCTAGGAAACCCAACGGGGAATCGAACTCGCACCCCCTGGCTCTGCCGCCAGAGGCTTCACCCTGGAAGGAAGACCTGGCGACAGAGAAGGGCGCGTATTGTGTTGCAGCCTCGGGACCTGCCCTGCGCATGTCTGAAAAATGGGCATGCGCAAATCTTAAGGGGGAAAAAAGCACAACCCAAAGGGCCCCTTGGCCTAAAGACTCTTTCTTCGAAATTAGCCATGGCCTCCTGGGTGTCACAGTCCTCGCTTAGAAATGGCTCCCCGTTAGCCGAGGAGGCCCGTTCCCCTTTTCTCTTCTCCTCTGCCGCGGCGTCCGGTACCCACCTGCATCAGCACCAGGAGCTCCGACACCGTCAGCCGATTGAATCCACCACCCGAACCCGGCTTCGCTCTCCTACTGGCTCGCTCTTCTGCCCGTCTAAGCAATCTTCCCCCGTGAAGGGCGTGCCGGCGTGTCATTTCCGCTAGAAACCCACCCACCCCTCATAACGGCCGGCTGGAAGAGGGCTGTGGAGCCAGCCCAAGGACCCCCCCCCCCGCTTCCTCCCAAGAGATGCAGGCTTGAGGAAACGGTGAAGATACTTCAGGTTCTCAGTTGAACGTGGCAGCAGGAAAAACACTTATGCGGAGAGCAATAGAGAAGGGTTTCTTCTCCCGTTCTGTGCCTTTGCCCCTCGTTTGGTACGTACGTAGCTGTGCAACATGACTCTGAAGTGAAGAATGCCCGAACTGCTCTTATTTTTCTCTCTCTATGTGCACCACTAAGGGTTGTGTCAGGCGCCGGATTGGTCAGTGAGTTTTGACTCCGCCTCTGCCCCGCCCCGCCCCTCTTTTCTCATTTCTGAGCCATCCTCAGAGAGATTCCACAAAACCAGCCTGGGCTCCCTCGTGCTTTTTGCTTCCGGGTTCGCTTACTTGTTTATTATTGACCGTTTTGCAGGGCAGGGAGGCCGCTAAGTCCCTTGCACTTGTGCCTGTTTACTCGGAAGCAAGCTTCGCTGCCCTGAAAGGAGCTTCCTCCCGAGTAAGTGCGAGCTGGCTGCCTGCAGCCCTAGACGGTTCCTTTAGAGTAGGCTTGGCTTCCTTCACTCCTTTGCTTCAGCCCTCCCTCCTGTTCTCATAGAACGACCTGACGCATAGAGAGCATCAAGCCCTGGCACACTGCATTTCATCCAAGGAGACCAGAGGAATATTATTTTAGCCGGGAATGAAAGAGCTTAGGGGTGTGTAGTTTCCCAAATTAATGCATGTATATACACATTATGCATCCTTCTCTAAATGATGCCAAGAGAAGGTGTTGAGAGGAGGGCTCTGGCACAACCCAGGATGACACTGGAGCCTAGTCCTGGAGTTGATGCCGTTAGCCACCAACCTTAAATTTTAGACATTTTACATGATTTTCTTAGTAGTTCTTACAACAACTAAGCGCCAAAAGGAGAGCATTGCATGTTTATATCTTTGATTTGTATCCTTGCCGTTCAAGGACCTGTGGGCTGAGCCCATTTTACGTCCAGGAGAAGCTAAGGCTGAAAGAGCTTCTGATTTCCTTCACCCAGCAGACTTTGAACCTGACGCTCATTGCTCTGAGAGCTGGTGACCTCCCCCCTCCTGCAACTGTGCACGACGTGTGTGTGGCCTTCAGGTCACCATCTCTGTCTATGCCCAGGCGTCCTGCCATTTCCCTGGGGCATCTTGCAATGGACCGTGTGCGTTGGGCCTTTTCCTATTCTGCCTGGGCCCCCGGTCGGGAGGACTGGTTGCTGGCCGTGCGCCTCATACAGCCTGAAGAGAAAGAGCGCATTGAACAGTTTGTCTTCAGCCGAGATGCCAAGGCTGCTATGGTATATATTTGTTAATTCTTTTAAAGATGTGCTTTAAGGTTGACCTCCCAGTTTTGTTTTTTGTTTTTTTAGATCAGGATGCTTTGAGACCACAGGTTTCAGTTTAGTGTAGGTTTTTTTTTGCTTTTGTTTTTTTGAACTAACATGTTGTCATTTACTCCTTTACCTGATAGGAACATGTAGGTTGTTCTTTAATTCATGTCGAAAAATGAGCTTTAACAGGAAAGTGGCCCAGATCCCCCCCCCCCGAAGATTCCCCCAAACCAGTGTTTTAAAAGTAATGAGTATTTTAGTTGTTACACTTTAAAGAAAAAGCAATGATGTTTTATGTGTTACTTTGTTTCTAAAACACTTTTATGTTGTTGCATTGTTAACTAGGGGCTAGGAAAAAAACTGATTTACCTGATTGTTACAGGTCTTGTATGCCTCTCTGATGAGTTTTTACTTTCAGTATATATGGGTGGAAATACAATCAACATTATCCAGGGACTTCTGATTTTTTAAATATGGTTTCCAATAGCAGGCCAAACTGAAAACTTTGCATATTTGTCTTTTATTTTTCTAATGGCTAGATATTACTCTGGTTGCACTGTTCTCGTGATTAGATGTTCTAATGTAGCTTCTTGCATAATTTCTTTTCCATTGTAAATGGTCTGTGGATCAAAAGAAAAATACAACAGCTTCACACCAAAAACATCCTTATGTTCTCTTCACCCCAAAAGCACCATGTTACTGGTGATGTTACTTGCACCATATTTCTTCCAAGCTCTGGTTCAGAGAGCAGCTTTTGAAGGCAATGGGTGTACCAAAGCCAGTGGGTTTTGGCACACGGAACATCATAAACCAAGTGAAAACTGCCTTCTCTTGTACCAGCTGCCAGGCCATACTGCAAAGCCAAATGTCAGTAGTCATTCTAGGCTTCATGACTGAGAAGTGAGAGACTGATCCCGCCTCCTACTCCCTCTCACAGTTATGGGTCAGATGCCACATAGATCCTTTTCTTCCAGAACTGCCCTTAGATTTATTATTCAGCTTGGCTATTATTTATAAGCAAAGCAAGCAAAGTGTGCTGCTTACCTACCAGCCATAGTGCTTAAAGCACTATCTGGGTGGTTTATAATTTAATTTTATGGGCTACAAATTATCCTCCCCCAGCAAGCTGGGTACTCAATTTACCAACTTTGGAAGGATGGAAGACTAAGTCAACCTTAAGCTGGATACCTGATCCTGTCAAGATCGAACTCTGATCGTGAGCAGAGTCTTCACTGCAGTTTAACCATTGCACTATGAGGCTCTGATTATTTATGTAACTGAATGAAAAATTGTAATTTGAGGAGGAAGAGAAAGGGTAGTCTCTTCTTTTTGGTGGCATCCAGGTATGCTTTGTCAGTATTTTAAAATGTATGAAATATAATTCACATTGAGTCACTGCAGAATGATAAAAGATACTAATCACCATTACAAAGCAGTATGAAATGGGTTTTCTACATGTTGTTGTTTAGTCGTTTAGTCGTGTCCGACTCTTCGTGACCCCATGGACCAGAGCACGCCAGGCCCTCCTGTCTTCCACTGCCTCCCGAAGTTGGGTCAAATTCATGTTGGTTGCTTTGATGACACTGTCCAACCATCTCATCCTCTGTCGTCCCCTTCTCCTCTTGCCTTCACACTTTCCCAACATCAGGGTCTTTTCCAGGGAGTCTTCTCTTCTCATGAGATGGCCAAAGTATTGGAGCCTCAGCTTCAGGATCTGTCCTTCCAGTGAACACTCAGGGTTGATTTCCTTCAAAATGGATAGGTTTGTTCTCCTTGCAGTCCAGGGGACTCTCAAGAGTCTCCTCCAGCACCACAATTCAAAAGCGGTCAGCCTTCTTTATGGTCCAGCTCTCACTTCCATACATCACTACTGGAAAAACCATAGCTTTGACTATGCGTACCTTTGTCGGCAAGGTGATGTCTCTGCTTTTTAAGATGCTGTCTAGGTTTGTCATCGCTTTCCTCCCAAGAAGCAGGCGTCTTTTAATTTCGTGGCTGCTGTCACCATCTGCAGTGATCGTGGAGCCCAGGAAGGTAAACTCTGTCACTGCCTCCATATCTTCCCCTTCTATTTGCCAGGAGGTGATGGGGCCCGTGGCCATGATCTTAGTTTTTTTGATGTTGAGCTTCAGACCATTTTTTGCGCTCTCCTCTTTCACTCTCATTAAGAGGTTCTTTAATTCCTCCTCACTTTCTGCCATCAGAGTGGTATCATCTGCATATCTGAGGTTGTTGATATTTCTTCCGGCAATCTTAATTCCGGCTTGGGATTCCTCCAGTCCAGCCTTTCGCATGATGTATTCTGCATATAAGTTAAATAAGCAGGGGGACAATATACAGCCTTGTCGTACTCCTTTCCCAATTTTGAACCAATCAGTTGTTCCACATCCAGTTCTAACTGTTGCTTCCTGTCCCACATATAGATTTCTCAGGAGATGGATAAGGTGGTCAGGCACTCCCATTTCTTTAAGAACTTGCCATAGTTTGCTGTGGTCCACACAGTCAAAGGCTTTTGCATAGTCAATGAAGCAGAAGTAGATGTTTTTCTGGAACTCTCTGGCTTTCTCCATAATCCAGCGCATGTTAGCAATTTGGTCTCTAGTTCCTCTGCCCCTTCGAAATCCAGCTTGTACTTCTGGGAGTTCTCGGTCCACATACTGCTGAAGCCTACCTTGTAGGATTTTGAGCATAACCTTGCTAGCGTGTGAAATGAGTGCAATTGTACGGTAGTTGGAGCATTCTTTAGCACTTCCCTTCTTTGGGATTGGGATGTAGACTGATCTTTTCCAATCCTCTGGCCACTGCTGAGTTTTCCAAACTTGCTGGCATATTGAGTGTAGCACCTTCACAGCATCATCTTTTAAGATTTTAAATAGTTCCACTGGAATGCCATCTCCTCCACTGGCCTTGTTGTTAGCCATGCTTTCTAAGGCCCACTTGACTTCGCTCTCCAGGATGTCTGGCTCAAGGTCAGCAGCCACACTATCTGGGTTGTCCGGGACATCCAGATCTTTCTGGTATAATTCCTCTGTGTATTCTTGCCACCTCTTCTTGATGTCTTCTGCTTCTGTAAGGTCCCTACCATTTTTGTCCTTTATCATGTCCATCTTTGCACAAAATGTTCCTTTAATGGCTCCAATTTTCTTGAACAGATCTCTGGTTTTTCCCTTTCTATTGTTTTCCTCTATATCTTTGCATTGTTCATTTAAGAAGGCCCTCTTGTCTCTCCTTGCTATTCTTTGGAAGTCCGCATTCAATTTTCTGTAACTTTCCCTATCTCCCTTGCATTTTGTTTCCCTTCTCTTCTCTGCTATTTGTAAGGCCTCGTTGGACAGCCACTTTGCTTACTTGCATTTCCTTTTCTTTGGGATGGTTTTTGTTGCTGCCTCCTGTACAATGTTACGAGCCTCCATCCATAGATCTTCAGGCACTCTGTCCACCAAATCGAGTTCCTTAAATCTGTTCTTCACTTCCACTGTGTACTCATAAGGGATTTGGTTTAGATTATACCTGGCTAGCCCAGTGGTTTTTCCTCCTTTCTTCAGTTTAAGCTTGAATTTTGCTATAAGAAGCTGATGGTCAGAGCCACAATCAGCTCCAGGTCTTGTTTTTGCTGACTGTATAGAGCTTCTCCATCTTTGGCTGCAGAGAATATAATCAATCTGATTTCGGTATTGCCCATTTGGTGATGTCCATGTGTAGAGTCGCCTCTTGTGTTGTTGGAAAAGAGTGTTTGTGATGACCAGCTTGTTCTCTTGACAGAACTCTATTAGCCTTTGCCCTGCTTCGTTTTGAACTCCAAGGCCAAACTTACCTGTTGTTCCTTTTATCTCTTGACTCCCTACTTTAGCATTCCAGTCACCTATAATGAGAAGAACATCTTTCTTTGGTGTCAGTTCTAGAAGGTGTTGTAGGTCTTCATAGAATTGGTCAATTTCAGCCTCTTCAGCATTGGTGGTTGGTGCATAAACTTGGATTACTGTGATGTTGAAAGGTCTGCCTTGGATTCGTATTGAAATCATTCTATCATTTTTGAGATTGTATCCCAGTACAGCTTTCCCCACTCTTTTGTTGACTATGAGGGCTACTCCATTTCTTCTACGGGATTCTTGCCCACAATAGTAGATATGGTAATCATCTGAACTGAATTCGCCCATTCCCGTCCATTTTAGTTCACTGACGCCCAGGATGTCGATGTTTATTCTTGCCATCTCCTGTTTGACCACATCCAACTTACCAAGGTTCATAGATCTTACATTCCAGGTTCCTATGCAGTATTCTTCTTTGCAGCATCGGACTTTCCTTTCACTTCCAGGCGCGTCCACAGCTGAGCGTCCTTTCGGCTTTGGCCCAACCACTTCATTAGCTCTGGAGCTACTTGTACTTGTCCTCCGCTCTTCCTCAGTAGCATGTTGGACGCCTTCCGACCTGAGGGGCCCATCTTCCAGCGTCATATCTTTTAGCCTTTTGTTTCTGTTCATGGGGTTTTCTTGGCAAAATTACTGGAGTGGCTTGCCAGTTCCTGCTCCAGGTGGATCGCGTTTAGTCAGAACTCTCCACTATGACCTGTCTGTCTTGGGTGTCCCTGCACGGCATAGCCCATAGCTTCTCTGAATTACTCAAGCCCCTTCGCCACGACAAGGCAGCAATCCGTGAAGGGGGTTTTCTACATACCATTCTAGAAAAAAATAAAAGCACTATAAGATAATAATAGGGTTTGCTCAACGGACAGTGTATGAACACCGTATGATAAATTTTTAAGCATAAAAACATAAGGGATAGAGGTGGGCATGAAGCTCAGTTCAGAAGCTCTCTAATCAAGAACAATACATATGATATATCAATATTACATAATTTGTTTTAAAATGTAAGTTACTCATTCTCTGACAAATTGAACATTTTACCTTATCTTCTTATGTGAAGTACTCAGTAGATAAGGATCATCATTTTCAAGACAATTTTGTTGTCCTGAAATTAAGAGTCAGTATGGTGCAATGGCTAGAGCAGGGGGGGAAGCAAGTTCCATTGCTCCCAGGTGGGCTATAGTGGCACCTCCTTGCATACAGTGGATGCTACCCTCCCTGCTGCCACCAAATTTGCCACAACTGCATCAAAACAGTGCCATGTTTTTCCTCTTTAACATAACAACAACAGTCATCATGATGTGCCATCAAGACAATTCTGACTTATGGCAACCATTTTCAGGGTATCCCAGGTGGAGAATACTCAAATGTGGTTTACCATTCCCTTCTTCTGGGGGTGACCTGGGACTGTGCAGCTTGCCCAAAACTACACAGGCTGGCTCTACCTCCTGGGAGGCATAGTGGGGAATCGAACTCTCAGCCTCCAACTCTGCAGCCAGATACCAAAACCACTGAGCTATGTGCATATTTTCTACACACTTTGGTTATAAGTGTAATTGTGTTTCCAAGATACTATGTTGGGCTTGGACAAGAGAAATCCAAATTAAAATCAGATGCACCATAAGGTTCATTGTGTGGCTTTGTGACATTCACTTGCTTTCTCACCCTAATTGACACTATAGGCTTGTTGTGAAGGAGGGGCAGGTTATTTAAACAGTGAGGCATGCAACCACATGTTTATCCATGCTGAGTTGTCATTTGTCTTAGAAGGTAACTCCATAATGGAGCTTCATAATGGAATGTGGAAACGTTTTTTTTAAAAAAGGCAAATGGAATTATAATAAATTGTTTCTGTTACATGGATTAGTTACCTGCGGCACCCTCTTTGTTCATTCTGTTTTGTAGGCTGGCCGTCTGCTGATAAGGAAATTAATTGCAGAGAAGCTGAAGATCCCTTGGAATGAAATACGGTTGCAAAGGACTTCAAAAGGCAAGCCGGTCCTTGCAAACAACTTGAGCAGCAGCAGCCATTCCCGTTTCAGCTTTAATGTTTCCCATCAAGGGAATTATGCCGTTCTTGCAGCCGAGCCTGACTGTCAGGTTGGCATTGATATTATGAAGACTGCCTTGCCAGGTAATATACGCTTGTGGCCCATACATCCGTGTAATGTCCTAAGATAGGAGTTTGCACTGGTTTTGCCGCCTGCATGTGAAGTTATGTAGTTTTTATATGCCATCAGGTCACCTCAGACTCATGGCAACCCTATGCGTGAGTGATCTCCAAAAGGTCCTGTCTTCAACTGCCCTCCTCAGCTCTTGTAAACTCAAGCCTGTGGCATCCTTTATGGAGTCAATCCATCTTGTATTTGATCATCCTCTTTTCCTGATGCCTTTCCCCTTTCCCAGCATTATTGTCTTTTCCAGAGAATCCTGCCATCTCATGATGTGCCCATAATAGGACAGGCTCAGCTTCAGCATTTTTGTCTCCATAGATAGTTCAGGCTTGATTTGACTTTGTCTTTCTGGCAGTCCAGGGCATCCGCAAAGCTCTCATCCAGCACTACATTTCAAACAAATCATTTTTTTCCCTGTCAGCTTTCTTTACTGTCAAGCTTTCACATCCATACATGGTGATTGGGAATACAAGTGATTGTTACAGAAGACCAGGGTAGGCAGGCAAAAAAAAAAGGCCTGCAAAAAGAGAAGAGAAGCGTAGTTTGGACCAGGGGTGGGATCCACATGTACAGTTCCTTACTGTTGGCCATTATGGCTGGGACTTCTGGAAGCTATCTAAAAGACCATGTCTCCCCCTATGAGCCCGCATGGGTGTTAAGATCATTTGTTTGTTTGTTTGTTTGACTTTTACACTGCCCATGAGTTGTTGTTCAGCAGAGTGGGCAACAACAGCTGCATCATCGGCGAAGAAGAAGTCCCACATGCATTTCAGTTGGACTTTGGTCTTCGCTCTCAATCTAGAGAGATTGAAGAGCTTTCCATCTGATCTAGTCCGGAGATAGACACCTTCTGTTGCAGTTCCAAAGGCGTGCTTCAGCATGACGGCAAAAAAGATCCCAAATAGAGTTGGTCCGAGGACACAGCCCTGTTTCACTCTGCTTCGGATGTCAAAGGGATCTGATGTTGAGCCATCAAAAACTACAGTGCCCTTCATTTCCTCATGAAAGGACCTGATGATGTTAAGGAGTCGAGGTGGACATCCAATCTTGGGAAGTATTTTTAAAAGGCTGTCCATGCTAACCAAATCAAAGGCCTTTGTGAGATCTATGAAGGCCACAAAGAGTGGCTGTCGTTGTTCCCTACATTTCTCCTGCAACTGTCTGAGGGAGAATCCATGTCAGTGGTGGATCTATGAGCTCGAAATCCACACTGATTCTGGATAGACTCTGTCTGCAAGCACCTGGAGTCTCTTCAGCACAACACGGGCAAGCAGCTTCCCTACAATGCTGAGAAGAGAGATTCTATGGTAGTTATTGCAGTCGCCCCTGTCTCCTTTGTTCTTATACAATGTGATGATGTATAGAGCCTGTGTCCTGAGTACACTCCTGTACTGCAGTGAGTCCTGGACCCTTTGTGCACGGCAAGAGAGGAAACTGAACACGTTCCATACGTTGGCTTGGGCATGTTGTGAGAATGGCTGATGGTCAGATTCCAAAAGATTTCCTGTATGGAGAATTAGTGCAGGGAAATCACCCCAGAGGGAGACCACAGCTGCGATACAAGGATATATGCAAGTGGGAAGGCCTTAGGGATGGACCTCAGCAGGTGGGAAACCTTGACATCTGAGCGTTCAGCCTGGAGGCAGGCGGTGCTTCATGGCCTCTCCCATTTTGAAGAGACACTTGTTCTGCAGGCCGAGGCAAAGAGGCAGTCCCGAACCCAGCAAAATCAGGGAGCTGGACAGGGGACAGATTGTATTTGTCTTCAGTGTGGAGGGGATTGTCACTCTCGAATTGGCCTTCTCAGCCACACTAGACGCTGTTCCAAGTCCTCCATACAGAGCATGTTACCATAGTCTCTCGAGACTGAAGGATGCCTAAAATATACTGCCTATCTGGCTGCCAGGGCCACTCTGGGTGGTTTGCAACTAAAAAAGATAGACAGTAATATAAACCAATAAACAGAATAGCAGTCAAAATCAAAATTAAACATCAGATAAACATATAGAAGCAACCTAAGTAAAAACTAAAAAGTAATTAGGATAGTTTAAAGGCAAAATGGCAGAACAGAGAGTATAAAATGCTGAAACGACCATTGAGTTAGGATGTTGAATACTCCAGGAGAGCCTGCCTGAAAAACCATGTTTTCAGTGATCGTTTAAAGCTTCCCAGTGAAAGGGCCAGGCGAATTTTAGGAGATTGTTCAAAAGATGAGAGGCAACCACTGAGAAGGCCTGGTTTTTGGTCTTCTCTTTCCGGGCCTCTCTTGGGGTCAGTGTTTTCAGCTGGCCTGGGAAGATTGTGTAGAACAAGCAGATCTCATTGGAAGGAGGCGTTCTGCCGGGTATTGAGGTCCCAAACGCTTTAGGGCTTTGTAAGTCAGAATCATCACCTTGAGGCTGGCGCAGAAACGAACAGGTAGCCAGTGCAAGGCGGCCAGAGTGGGGGAGATGTGGTATTTCTTCACCCCAACCCATAGTCTAGCCCACCGTATTCTGGACCTGTTGAAGTTTCTGTAGCGACCTCATAGGCAGCCCTATATAGAGGGCATTACAGTAGCGTAATCTTGAGACTACCAATGCATGGACCAGCGTGGTGAGGGACCCAGTGTAAATGAAGCAACACAGCTGGGCAATCCACCTAAGATGAAAGAAGGTGGAATGGACCACAGATGCTACTTCGGATTCTATTAATAGTGCTGGGTCAAGAAGAACTCCCAGACTGTGAACCTCATCCTTAGCAGAAAGAGTAGCTGCCCCCAAAGTAGAGGGAGGCTCCCAATCTGCAGACAGTAGGGGCACCCACCTGCAGGACTTCCGTCTTGTCCGGGTCCTTTCCACTCTGCCATTCCAAGATGGATGGTAACTCGCTTGAAATGCTTGTAAAAGGTACTGTGAGCTGATGTGATATAATGAGCAATGACTGGAATGGGGGGGGGGGGAAACCTTCAGCTGAAATCCTTACCTAGCCATGAAGTTCACTATAGCAGAAGTAGGTTGTACTTCACGAAAGCTCACCTGAAATAAACTGGTTGTCTTAAACGTGCCACAATACTTTTTGGTTTGGGTTGTTTTGTTGTTGTTGTTGTTGAAACAGACTACCATAGCTATAGTTTTGCAGTTTACTGGGTGATGGTGGGGTCGTTACTGTTTCTCAGCATAACCAAATTCACAGGGTTATTGTGAGACTAAAATGAGGAGAATGGGGTAGGGAACTCTTGTACATTTTTTAAAAACAAATCAGAAAAGATTGTAGTAATGACAACTGCCACAGTGTGGTGCTGTTACTCTGTTTAAGACTTCAGACTTGGTCATGCATTCTATTTGAAAATGCTGACGTTTTTTGGATGGCCATCTACAAAATTGATCTGCCACATAGAAAAGGAGGCTCATGCTTTATTTTGTAAGGGTAGCTTTTGCAATATTTATTACGTAAATGTGGACAACTTGATCTCTCTTTTGGAAGAAAAAATGCAGTTCTGTAAGTGAGACTCGATGTAGATTTTTTCTACACAATTCTCAGCACCTTCACTCAGCTGTAGTTCTGCGGGTTCTCTGGAATGAGCTGTGAGCATCAAGCTGGTATACAGCAGCTATGTTTTCAGTCTAGATTTGCTCTAAAGATAAAGCTACTTATTTACTTTGGTTTATTTATCAGGTTGTGGATTTTTAAAAAAGTTTTCCAGTGATTCCCATATCATTGTTAGCAACGATGTATTCATTTCATGCACCAGTATTCCACTTCCTATTAAAATAAACAAGGGTGCAAAGAAACAACTTTTATCTAATGCAGGCTTTGTGCAGAGCTTAGAAAGTGACTTTTTCAAAGTAATTAGTTATAACTCCAAGGCCCCACAAAAGATAATAGTTACCCATATAGTGAAGTTTTTTAAAAAAGTTGATTTCCTTTTGTACAAAGTATTTTAGTTCATTACCTTTTAATCACTTTTTTAAAAAACATGATTTGAATGCTACCCGCCACTGGTCTACAGCTCAAAATATTTGATCTTATGTACATTTGCACAGGAAAGTGTGTAGGCAACAGCATGTGTCACAGCATGAGCCAGCCCTTGGAACTTTTGACATTCCTAACCTTAGAACTGCAGAGCTGGAAGGGACTCTCTGGATCATTGAGTCCAACCCCTGTCAAGGAGGCACAGTGGGGAATCGAACTCCCAACCTCAGCCAGATGCCTAAGCCACTGAACTATTCAGCAGTTCTCCTTCCCCCGTATAAGAAGGTCACAACCCATAAAAAGTAACTTAAAATAACAGTTATACTAAAAAAAACAGTTAACATTTCTTAAGTTACTATGATAAAATAACTTAGTTCTTATTTATTATTTCTAAAGGGTACTAATTACAGTTAGCTTATTGGGCAGAATCCTATTACTTACATACATTAGCATCCATCAGTAATAGCATTCAGACCATTATTTGCACCAAATTATTTCTGGTCTGTACCAGTTTTCACCAATTCACTGTACCTGTTGTAGCTCTCTGTGTGATAACATCTTATTCCCCAGCCTGGAAATAACGCACTAATTTAATGCATTCACATTAAAATGAGAACTTTTGCATTATACAGGAGAAAAAGCCAATTGCATTTGAAGAATGACATTTTAAAAGTAACAGGTTTTGACATTACTTACATCAGCCAGCTACAAATCCACCTAATAGTACCTTCCTCTAGCCTGTATTATTCCAGGTTGGCTGCAAGAATAGGGGATCTTGACAAAAGGCTTGCTGAAATCAAGGTACACTATATCTACAGTGTTTTCCTGATCTACCAAGCTTGTAACTTTTAGTTTAAAAAAATAAGATAAATGACTTGTTTTCTAGAAAGACAGGTTGGTTGCGAGTAAATACCCTGTCCTTTTTGAAGACTGACTGTTTAATGATCTGTTCTGTAGGCTTTTCTGGTATTCATATCAGCTGACCAGCTGACCAGTAAGGGTTACTCAGGCCCTCCTTTTCTCCATTTTTGAAGGCAATTGCCATCTCCATTCTTTAGGGACCTTACTTATTTTTAAGGGGTTTCAAAGATTATAGATAGAGCCTCCAAGAATGGAGAATGTTGTAGAACTTTTGAATGCAGTTCATCTGGCCCTGGACACTTGAGTTAACGTAGCTAGGTGTTCCTGTACCATTTCATTACCTGTCTTGGGCAGCAGCCCCTGTAATGTTTCTCTTGTTTTGCTTCTGCTTCCTTTTGGAAGAAGAGAAAATAGGTATTCATCAGTTCTGCCTTCTCTCTGTCACCCAGTCATTTCCACTCAATGGCCCTTCCAATTCTTCCTCTCACTCCAAAAACCTTTTCAACTTCATTTAAAAAAATCTTTCTTATCAGTCTGAGCTCATTCTTGACCTTCTTCCTACAAACACTAATGACTCATCTGTACTCTCCCCTGGTGATTTCCCTCTCCTTTTATTTTCTATGTGTGCCCCTTTTAAATCGGAGCTGATGTGAAAGCAATTTATGCAACCAAACATGTTTCTTTAGATGCCTTTTCTTTCTCGTGGGAGTTGCTTGTAATTGTCTCTGCAGTGTCTCACATTTAAGAAACTCCTCTATCTTTTACAAACTCCCTTTCTTTGAATATTTCTGACTGTGGGATCTCACCCAGTATTTTCTTATACTTACATAAATCAGGTTTTTTTAAAAGTCCAGGGTGTACATCATATCATCCTCGCCTTTCCCTTACTTCAGTATTAAAATAAAATAAAAAAACACTAGAGGCCGCATTCACTTCCATCTACCCAAGTTGTCACTGTTTCCACCGCATTGACCAACTTTCCCCTGTTGGTGAGGACCAGTTCAGAAGCACCTCTTTTTGCTATTTTCACTTTCTGGATGATAAAGTTGGAGAGTCTTGTGTGGCAAAAGACCACCACCAGGTGGAGTCTGCCTCTACCTGCGAAAGGTGTGTGGGTAACAATAGGAGGGCCTTTTGAAGGATCTCATATTGTCCTTGTGTGGACTAACCATTTTGTACCCGGTCTTTAGACAAATATGAGTGTGATATGATGTAACCCCTTACTTTCTGTCTCATATCTATTTCTAACAGAATGTTAGGTGCCTTGTCCTCGGTAACCTTACTCAGTACAATCTTTGATCTGTGACTTTTCCCTTGGGTCATTTCATTAAGACGCAGATTGTGATCTACGTAAAGTGAGGGCTTCTAATTTCAGTGACACCTAGGCATCTGCTTAACTTCCCCCCTCTCTCTTAAATTTTATTTAAAATTAAGAACTTTTTACAAATATACAAAGTTCTGCATACACAAAAAGTCACAGTAATGCTATATGTCTACCTGGGAAAATACATTCTCTCTCTCTCTCTCTCTCTCTCTCTCTCTCTCTCTCTCTCTCTCTCTCTCTCACACACACACACACACACACACACACACACACACACACACAAGCACACACGTTTAACTTAAAAAACCCACATCCTCATTCACCAGTGTTATTACTTAAATTTTAATATCAAATTTCATTTCTCCATCCTTAGCCTGGGCAAATATCCAGGTATGCTATGGGTAGTTTCATCCTTGAATTGACACTGCTGTCTACAAATTGAATAAAAGCAGTCCAAGTGTTTATAAACTTGTTGGTGCATGTTGAGTGCCTACCTACTCTTACTTCATGGTTAACTTTTCGGCAAGGGCTGTCCTCCATACTCTCTCATACCAAACATTAATAGATGATGTTGCATTAGCCTTCCATCTTTTGGCTATTTTCATTCTAGCAGCTATTAGTAAGGGGGGGGGGGGGAATCAATCAACTCCCTTCCTTCTCTTGAGATCATTAGGAAGACTTCATGGGTGGTGGGGGGCAGCATAGGCTCTTGAGTATAGAAGACAATAATCCTGAGAAAGGTTGAAAGTAGCAGGAAAAGAGGAGGACCGAATACAAGATGAACTGAGTCCCTAAAGGAAGCCACAGACTTGAGTTTACAAGAGATAAGCAGGGCTGTTGAGAACAGGACATTTTGGAGATCATTCATTCATAGGGTCACCATTCGTTGGAGGTGACTTGACAGCACACAACAGCAACAAAAAGTGTTGAATTGTGATGTTGGTTTTCCAGTGCTGAAGTGCTGTTCATACCGAAGAAATTTACCTGCATCTGTATTGGATATATTGCCATTCTCGTCGGTTCTGATTAATGAGGTAGAACAGTTTTGCTGTGAAAAACTGATAACAGAAATGGGAAGTCTTTCTGCTTTAGGTGGGAAGGGATTGTGGCTTTTCATTTTTAATCTCCTCTCTTATCTATCACACAACTGTTGTAATAGGCTTACCTAGTCCCACTTTGATAGAATTAAAGCATTTAATTTTCCTGAAAGAAATTATTCTACTCCTGCTTCTTTCTCTTTTGTTTTGCACCCTGTTCCTACCAGCACATTTCACCAGAGATGGGACAGGAATCTGGTGAACTTGTCAGTCATGTGAGGAGGAAAATGAGTTCTTTATATTGGTTTATGGAAATAATTGCATTGAAATCATTCTCCATGAGCAGCAGTGCATACAGAATGACTTTCTTGGAGCTGTGAAGCGTGGGATGATGGAAGGCTTTGAGCTAGTGCTCATTATTCAGATAGCATTCACTTGTGCTGCCATTTTATGTCTGCCATTGTAGTTTAAGATGATGGACCTCGAGAGTACTGATGTTAAAGTCTGTGCCACAATTATGTGTGGCTGCTTTGCAAAGGAAACAGGAGCCAAAACAGAAACAATGTTATAGAATGATAGAATAATTGAGTTCGAAGGGGCCTATAAGGCCATCAAGTCCAACCCTTTGCTCAGTTCAGGAATCCAAATTAAAGTAGATCTGACAGATGACTGTCCAGTTTTCTCTTGAATGCCTCCAGCATTGGAGCGGTCACCACCTCCTGAGGTAATTAGTTCCATTGTCGTGCTGCTCTAACAGTTAAGTGGTTTTTTCCTGTTATTCAACCAAAATATGGCTTCCTGTAACTTGAGCCCATTATTACATGTCCTGCACATGGGATGATTGAGGATAGATCCTGCCCTCCTGTGTATTCAGGTATTTAAAGAGCGCTATCATATATCCGAAAGGCAGGACTGGATTAATCCCAAACCGGAATTAAGATTGCCGGAAGAAATATCAATAACCTCAGATATGCAGATGATACCACTCTGATGGCAGAAAGTGAGGAGGAATTAAAGAACCTCTTAATGAGTGTGAAAGAGGAGAGCGCAAAAAATGGTCTGAAGCTCAACATCAAAAAAACTAAGATCATGGCCACTGGTCCCATCACCTCCTGGCAAATAGAAGGGGAAGATATGGAGGCAGTGACAGATTTTACTTTCTTGGGCTCCATGATGACTGCAGATGGTGACAGCAGCCACAAAATTAAAAGACTCCTGCTTCTTGGGAGGAAAGCAATGACAAACCTAGAGAGCATCTTAAAAAGCAGAGACATCACCTTGCCGACAAAGGTACGCATAGTCAAAGCTATGGTTTTTTCCAGTAGTGATGTATGGAAGTGAGAGCTGGACCATAAAGAAGGCTGACCGCTGAAGAATTGATGCTTTTGAATTGTGGTGTTGGAGGAGACTCTTGAGAGTCCCCTGGACTGCAAGAAGAACAAACCTATCCATTTTGAAGGAAATCAACCCTGAGTGCTCACTGGAAGGACAGATCCTGAAGCTGAGGCTCCAATACTTTGGCCATCTCATGAGAAGAGAAGACTCCCTGGAAAAGACCCTGATGTTGGGAAAGTGTGAAGGCAAGAGGAGAAGGGGACGACAGAGGATGAGATGGTTGGACAGTGTCATCGAAGCTACCAACATGAATTTGACCCAATTCCGGGAGGCAGTGGAAGACAGGAGGGCCTGGCGTGCTCTGGTCCATGGGGTCATGAAGAGTTGGACACGACTTAAGGACTAAACAACAACAACATCATATATCCCCCCAGTCTTCTTATCTCAAGGCTAAACATGCCCAATTCTTTCAGTCTTTCCTCATAGGGCTTGGTTTCTAATCCCCTGATCATCCTTGCGGCCCTCCCCTGAACTTGTTCTAGTTTGTCCTCATGGACATAACGGCTGTGGGGAGAAACCTGAACGGTCTTGGGATGGCAATGTGAATGTTGGAAACTTGTGGTCCCAGAGTCACAGCCGACCCGCAGCCTAGTTTTTGAAGCGTTCAGCATATGATCAGTTCAGGCCTTTGGCAAAGCTGGCCTCCCTCTGTTCAAACAGTTGTATAGGGAAAGAGGAGAAGGCAGCATGGAAAAGAAAGGGAGAGAAGGGGAGAGAAAAGAGAGGTGTTGCCAATTTTGGATTCTGGCTTCACCCATCGCTCGCACGTGGCTTGAGTAGACTGCCCCCACCCCAAGAAAATGAGGCCCCCCCTGACAGAAGAGAGAAGCAGATGGAAAGGGCATTCCTTTTCTGCCTGCTGTGGCAGCAAAATATGTGGAAAATCATTTGTAGACAAGATTCGGGGACAGCAAACTTGTCTAGGATGACTGGGGGCCTCGGAACAGAAGGCAGAAGGGTGACATGGGGCCCACGAGCCCTGTGGTTGACTGCCACGGCACCATCAGCATCGCCTGTCTTCCACTTGCAGAAACCCATTGAAACACATGGGTGTCAAAGTCAATTGTTCGATTCCCTTCGTACAAGCCTGCTTGCAGAGTGCTGTCTCCTTTACCCACTAGCCTGATATTAGAAACAAACCAATGCCTTCAGAAAGCTTGTTATTTTCTTCCCTTTCATTTTAGCCTGCTCTTACGTTAATGTTGTCTTCTGCCTTTAGGGCTTATCTTACTCTTTCAGTTAACGGTTGTCATCATTCCTTTGCCGGGGAAATCAATTAAAACTAAGTAAAAAACTAATTTTACAACTGCTGACGCAAAGCTGGGTTGTCTGCTTTCTGAAATTAACACTCTAGAGAGAGTGCGGGGTTCTGATATGATTCATTTGGAAGGAAATTAGACATGAAGATTGCAGTTGCCAATTACTGTGTGCTTAACGAGGATGCCCAATTGTATTCAGTCCATCTTGCTCCCAGGTAAATGTGCACAGGATTGCTCCATTCAGAGAAGTTTACTTAGTGCCTTGGCAGATTGTTTTAAATAGAATATACGACTTGGCTCACTCTATGAGAAACAAAGGAAAACAGCTTTTGTTACTGCTGTTTTTGAGGAGAGATCACAAACTGTCATTTGCAAGTGAGTGTCAGGAGCATGAGATGCAAGACAGTTGTGGTTTTTTTAACATCATAACAGATAAAGCTTGCAAATATACTGTATGTGCTAATGTATGAGAGATTTTGCAATCTGGACTCTGAGAACAGAGAGCTTCTTAGTCAGAGGAGACCTGTTGGATTAGCCAGAGGAGACCTGTTGGATTCTTAAGTGAGCACTTGCAAAAGACTCATTTACTCAATGGCCGGAAGCCTATTGCCTTGACTCATATATGCAGCTCTCTGTTGCATGAGTGGTGGAACTTCTTTGGCACTACTGCAGTGATCTTGGACTACAGCTCCCAGAAATCCTGGCCAGCACAATTAGTGGTGAAGGCTTCTGGGAGTTTTTGTCCAAGAAACTCTGGGGACCCAAGGTTGGGAACCACTACACTACTGCAAGTACGTCTTGTTGCAAGTGTAAGCCAAGCTGAAAATAATTGCCATGTTCAGCTTGTGCCATTACTGCCTGCCTATCTGTCTGTCTGCCTAGGATATTTCTGTTCTGTTCTGTCATGTATCTTAAGATTTCAGGGCAGAATACAATGATAAAACCAATATATAGCAATTCAGTACTTCAAAACTGCTTAAAACATTAAAAATTACCTAGGTTGAAACAACAGCAGCAGAGAAGCCTCCACAGCCTATTAAAGCCATCAATCCCCGAATGCTTTGGGAAATAATTATGCTTTAGCTTGTTGCCAGAATGAGGTCAGTGTCAGAACCAGTCAAGCCTCTAAGGCAAGGGTCTCAAACATGCGGCCCGTGGGGCCATTTGCGGCCCGCCGGACGATAGTTTGTGGCCCCCGCCTTGCTTGCCCCCCCCCCCGAAGCGCCCACGCATCCTCTGCTGTCAAGAGTCAAAAAAAAGCCTCGCCTCGCTCGCCGGCTCTCCCCCAAGACAGCGCCTCTTGCACCCTCCATCCGGAACTGCAGCCTCCCAGCCAGCTCACCTGTCTGCCGGCTGGCAGGCTGCAGTTCTGGATGGAGGGTGCAAGAGGCGCTGTCTTGGGGGAGAGCTGGCGAGCGAGACGCGCTGCCGGCCCTTGTCCCCGAGCCGCCGCCGAGCGATGCCTGAGAGCGGAGCTCGCTCCCGGCCCATCCTCGAAGAAGAGCGCCTCCAAGCTGCCAACAGCAGCTGCCGCTGCCGCCGCCTCTTCCAGGGAAGCGGCTCTCTGGCTCTCTTTCTCTCTCGGCACCCCCAGCACCAGCCCGGCCAGCGGCCGCCCTCAGCACCCAGCGGTGCTTCCTCCTCCTCCTCCTCTTCGTCCTGCTTCAGGCCGCCTCGGCTCTGGAGGCTGCCTGGGCTCGCCTCGCAAAGTTTGCTCCTCTGTCGTGGTGGGGGGTAGCTGCTGCTGCTGAGTGCGCCTTTTTTTGATGGGGGGCCCTCAGAGGAAAGTTGCCGGACCTCCGTGTGTGTGTGTGTGTTTGTGTGCATGCGTGCACCTGTGGGGGCCCCCGCCCCGTTCTGTTTTAATTTCGGCGGGTACCGGTGGGGGCTTTTCTCCTTTGACAAGGCGAATTCTGTGAGGGTTTTTTTTTTAATTTTATGTCGTGCCCTCCTCCCCCCCTCCCCGGCTAGGCGGTCGCCGGCGCTCCCTCCCTTCTCCGCTTCTTCGTCCTGCTGCTGCTGCTGGTGGTGGTAGTGAAGAAGGAGCCGGAGGGGGTCGTGGCCGGCGACGAGGGCTCGCGCGCCCCTCCTCCTCCTCGGAGCCCCAGCCGGGCTAAGGAAACTCCTGGGCGGCTTCCTCGGGCTCTTGCTCCGCTTGGCGGAAAATCTGATGCGGCCCAGCCTCACCCAGACTCTGCCTCCAGCGGCCCCCAGGTAAATTGAGTTTGAGACCCCTGCTCTAAGGGGACGGCATTCCATGACTGAGGTGCTACAGTCAAGAAAGCCCTCCTCTGGGTCTCCATATGAGTTGTTCTGAGTGGCAAGACACAGAAGAGACCCCCACCCACCCCAGCAGATCATAGTGATTGGGCAAGTTTGTGCAATACCTGAAAACAACAATGGCTATGTTCAGTTTGTGCCATGATTAGCTATTCATTCGTTTGTTCATTCATGACATTTCTATTCAGTCTTGTATCTTGAGATTTCAGGTTTGCGCAACAATAGCACACATGAAAAGCTGTATTCTTCCCTCTGCTGTCAACAGGATTTGGGGGCAATGGAATTGTTGGATAGCTCAGTGGTTTAGGCATATGGCTGAGGAGCCAGAGGTTGGGAGTTCGATTCCCCACTGTGCCTGCTTTACAAGACTGAACTCGATGATCCACAGAGTCCCTTCCAGCTCTGCAGTTCCAGTTCCAAGCTTTACTCTAGATGGATTCTAAAGTGAACAATTGGGTGCAGACTCAATATCCCTGTATCTTTAGCCTGGTTTATAAACAGAGACATCCTGTCTAGGTCGACTTGACCCAATGTCTGTATAAGATGCAGCATAACAGATAAGTTCTTTTTCACCCAGTGTTATCCCTGGGTCAGTGTTTTATAATTTCTGCATGAAATGTAAGTAAGGAAGCATTTTGTTTTGTTTTTTAAATAAATTGTTCAGCTGCAGTTTCCGTCTTTCTGTTGCTTCTCTAGGGAAGAGGGTTCAGAAGGCTGACATCAGTTTCAAAATATCATAAATGGTGGCCGAACCATGGGTCCCAAAGTGAAATATATGTTCTTCGAATCAGGATGGTGAAAGAGGCTAGATTCCTCTGCCATATTTTAATCTAGTAGAAACAGATCAAGGCGAGAAGTTAGAAAATTGTGCTTCCCTAACATAGAAAAGTTTTTTTGGGCAGGGTCTCTTTAAGTCAAATTAAAAAGGACTCCGATTTTCTTGTTTTCTTTTGCATGAAGACTTGGACTTTTAAATAATCTTTTAATTCAAGACTGGGTAAGGTCCAGGTGTTTGTGAGTCATTTTTCTATACCATGATCGCTTTCCAAAAACCCAAACAACCTGTAAGTGATTGGGAAGTTTTAAAAAGAATGTCTCTTTTTCAAAATTTATTTTGTTTTGCAAGGAATGGGGGGGGGCACTTTTGTTTTAGGAGAGATATGCACCCCCTAGAGCAGTGATGGTGAACCGTTTTGAGCCCGAGTGCCCAAACTGCAACACAAAATCAGCTTATTTATTTCAAAGTGCCAATACTGCAATTAAAACCCGAATGCTGAGGTTTTAGTTTAGAAAAAACAACTGCTCCTGCACTGCAAGGGTTAAATGCTTGTCCCCCCCCCCCCCCCGGACGGTATTAACAAATAAATACTTACTGGTCCTCCAATCCCCCATTGGGCTAGACCGGTAATGGTCGCCATTGCACCCCTCCGCTGGACCACGGCACCAACAGAGGGGAGTGCCGAAATCCGGGATCGGAGGACGGGTATTTCTCTATGGCGACTTATGGCTCGTGTGCCCACAGAGAGGGCTCTGTGTGCCAGCTGTGGCACACATGCCATAGGTTCGCCATCACTGCCCTAGAGGCAAGATGCTTCTTTTTTCTTGAGCCCTTCCCCCCCCCCCCCCAAAAAAAAAACTTGGTTCAATCCTCCTCCCTCTGTTCTGGGCAGCATAAAAACAACAGAGTAAACTGAAACCTTTGAGAAACCTCAAAGGGTTGCTCTTCAGATAATGAGGCTGCTCCTAATTCCCTGTTATTCAGTCTTGTAAATTAAAAGCCTCAGACCCACTCCCCTAAGCCCTGCTTAATGCTGCCTAGGCATGTACTACTAGTTATTTCTCCAGTGATCTGATATTCTCCTTCCTTTCTTTGTTTATTTTTGCTGCTTGGCTTTGCTGCATTGTGAAGGAGTCTTTAAAAAAAACAAACCGTTGTTGGCTTAAGAGTTCTCAGATTAATGTTTTGGGAGCCTAGTCTACCATCAGCTTCACTCCAGACATTTCACTCCAAACAGTTTTCCCTGAAGGTGCTATTTATTCCCTTCCTCAGTCTTTTCTTCACCATGCTGAACATCCTCAGCCACGTTCATCTTTCTTTGTAGAAAGATCCCCCTATGTACCCCATGGTTGCCCTTCTGTCCGTTAACACGTTTTACTTTGTTCGTACCCTTATTCAGGTCTTCAAACCCATGTGGGATAGTCACACATAGAGTTCTAGGCTCTCTCCAAAAATCAGTCTCCCAACTCACGTAGAGAAACCCCTTATGTAGCAAAGCATTTCCGTTTCAGATTCACCCTTCTCCACATTTAGGAGGATAATGAAATCAGAGATAAAGGAGGTGCGGCTGAAGAGTTCCCATCTCTACGCGGATGTGCTACAAGAACTTGCAGACCGTGTTTTCTGCAGAGAACGGGAATAAATTTTGCATAAATTGAGCAAGCAATCCTTCTTTCAAATTGCTTTCAACTGTCGGAAATCAACTACCCTCAGCTTCCAGCCTTATATGCATAGCAGTACATATAAATCTTGAAACCGTTTAGCTTTCACAGATAATAGAAATGACTTTGTGGTGATCTGTTTTGAATGTGTCTTGCTTCTCCTGTCATATGCCAAAGACTTGCCTCGGGGGGCAGGAGAGCCTCTGCCTGCTGATGAAAGGGACACCAGGGTGGGAGCCAGTATAACCTCCCTTTCCAATAAGTGGACATTGCCCCCTTCATTTTTGCTGACTGAATGTGCTAAACTAGTTAGAAAACGAAGGGCACTACTAATCTCCAATTAGAACAATGTTAGTATTCTAATTCTTTCATTAATGAAACTAAATGATACTCTACTAGACAAATCTGGGTAAAAACACTAGCTTAATCTACAGAAGGGCAGCGCATGTGATTTAATTTCTAGATTTGTTTATTCGATATATCCGAGCTGGCAAAGATACTTGTCTGAAATGCTGGACAACCACTACCAGCCCATGTATACAGCGAGAAGCTGAAGGAACCACCGGTCTGATGCAATACAGGTACTGCATGTATTCCTGTGCCACACCACTCATTCCCAACAATCATCCGTTCCCATGTTATTTTCTCATTGCAGGTAGTGGTTCCGTTCCCCACTTCTTTCATATTATGAGGCGACAGTTTACGGAGGAAGAATGGAGGGTCATCACAGCCATGAATAATGAGTGGCTTCAGCTGGATATGTTCCATAGACACTGGGTAATAAATCATTTTTACTGAAAAACATTTTTCCACATTAGCAGTCCAATTAAAATACTCCCAGCTCAGAGCATCCCCTCTGAGCTCCATTTCTTTAAAGTGTATTCATATTTATCTGCCACAATTCCTTTTGTAATATGGTGAAAACCTACAAAGAGAAATCCTGGGGGATGCCAGATTCTCACTTTCATCCTTAGGTAGTTATCTAAAGTTCCTTTATTATCTGGAACGTTTGCATTCTGACCTTCCTTCAGAGGAAGACTCCCGAGTGGGTGTTTGTTGCTGCATGGGAATTTGAACCCAAGTCTCCTCAGTGTAGCCAATACCTTGCTACATGTGTAAGGAATCTCTTTCAGCCTGTGGACCAAACTCGATTTGAAAGGATATGCCAGGGGCCATATTGCAGTGATTGGTGAGCCCAAAAAAGGAAACGAGTACGCCCAAAAATACCAGTATATTTTAGCTACTAGCTTTTGGTTGTCAGTAACAGGATGCCAGAAGGGCCAGATTTGTCCAGAGGCCTTGAGGTTTCCCACCCCTGGCAAAACTGGTTGCCTTTTTTAATTCCATTGGTTCATAATTTGCTTTTCTTTGGCCCCTAACTTCTAATATTAAAATGCCTCGATTCCTAACTCTAGGAATAAATGCCAAATGGGTAGGTAGACACAACACTTTTCCGGCAAAGCCAGCAAAGAGTCCCACAAGGCTAACCAATGTATCATAGCATGAGCTTTTGTGCAGTGGGGCTCTCTTTTTGGAAAAACTTACGTTATTTCCCACCCACTCACCTACGGCTTCAGGATTTCTGCAAATGTACGTCTCCATAAGGTTAGACTGTGCAAAATGCCTGCGTGAGAGGCTGTTTGAGAATCATTCAAGTCTGAGCTTCCCTTGGGAAAAGTGGGATGGAAGTGTGATAGGGAACAAGTGATTGCATGGCAGTATGAATAATCAGCAAAAATTCAAAGCATCCACAGATTGTCCTCAGATTTTTATGACAATTTCTGATTAATTTATTGAGTACATTACGGGGGCCATCAGTGTTGCTCCATTTTCTTGTACCACCCTGTACATGCATTATATAAGCAAGGAAATTCAATGTACAGTAGGATCCCCCTATTCACGGGATCAGTATCCACTGATTCCCTTATCCGCTGCCTAAAAAATGTTAAATAAAACTGTACCTCGAGTGTTTGTACCGGAACCGGCCACTAGAGGGAGCCAGAGACAATGCAGTGTATAGCATCCAATACTTCTGTATTTTTCGGCATCCGTGGGGGGCCTTGGAGCTGATCCCCTGGGGATACCACAGTCCTACAGTACATAAAGCAAAAAGCAAAGGCGTGCTGCTTATATACCGCCCCATAGCGCTTCAAGCACTCTCTGGGCAGTTTACAAGTTAATTATGCAGGCTACACATTGCCCCCCCCCCCAGCAAGCTGGGTACTCATTTTACCGACCTCGGAAGGACAGAAGGCTGAGTCAACCTTGAGCTGGCTACCTGGGATTGAACCCCGGGTCGTGAGCACAGTTTTAGCTGCAGTACAGAGGCTCTTCAATATACAGGTGAGAACATGTTCTGATTTGGTATAGCTAGAGAAGGGATTTAAATTTATGCATGAAGAGCAGTACCACCTCTTTACCATTTCTATTTAGAGGCAACTTTATAAGTTTAGAGGAATATTTTACAGGCAGGAGGAAATAAAATACTATACATTTGTGTTTGTTTACTTCTAGGCATTAAAAGAGAGCTTTATCAAAGCCATTGGTGTTGGAATAGGTTTCGATCTTCAACGGATTGAGTTTCATGTCTCCCCATTGCAGCTGGAAGTGGAGAAAACATATAACGAGACAATTATGCTCTTGGATGGTGAACAAGAAAAGGAGTGGACTTTTGAGGTAAACCTGAAGATTACTTCCTAAATTTGTGACATGTGTTAGCGTAGAAGATGACAGTATATATTTCACTGCTGTAAACTGGGTAGGCAAAATAATATGTCTCAGATATTTTGGAATACAGCACCCATGATCCCTGATCATTAGCCATGTTGGCTGAAGCTTCAGGAGAGGGTGGATGTAGTCATAGAATATTTGGATGGGTACCTGGCTACAGAGCCAGAGACTGGGACTTCCAATTCCCCACTATGCCTCTTGCGAAGTAAAGCCTTGGGCAAGCTGCACAGTCCCAGGGTGCCCCCAGAAGAAGGGAATGGTAAACCACTTCTGAGTATTCTCTACCTGGAAAACCCTGAAAATGGTTGCCACAAGTCAGAATTGACTTGATGGAACATGATTATTATCATTGTTGCTTAATCCTGATGTAAATACTTGAACTAGAATCATAGAATCATGCAGTTGGAAGGGGCCTATAAGGCCACTGAGTCCAGCCCCTTATATAAGATTTTCTTATATACATCATTAGAACTACCCTTCTCATCAACTATAGTCTCATCTCTTTTTTCCCCTAAATCTTGACAAGCAAATAAGTTATAAACACTTTGTCTGAAATAATGAATTTCTGCTTAGATTTAGATCTTGTGCCATGACTTCTGAAATTTTCTTAAATAAAGTTCTCTAATGAAATTTCTCTCTCACACACACACACACATTTTGTCCTTCAGAAATGCTTCTACAACTGCAAAAGTGATTGGAGCATCCATAAAGCTTTTAACATCTGTGGTCTATGTGACCTCATGCTAGTATCAGCGGTAAACTAACATTAGGCTTCTGTGCATTACTTATTTTAAATGGGAAATTATGTTAATGGAAACCACTGAAAAATAACCTCCTAATTGCCAGTTTGTGATTTTATGATGTGTCAAAGTGAAGAAACAAAAAAAAGCAGGTGAAAATCAGTTGCTTAGTACCTTAAGTATGTCATGAAAAAAGTCCCTACTTTGAATCATCCCCATTGAGTAGAAAGCAGTTTTTTAAATAGTATGGACACTGTTTTGTTTCTTTACTGATTTTTTTAAAATTCAAATAGGGTGAGAGAGAAGCCATGGTAGAGGGAATGAAGGGTGGGGATAAAGGGTACTGAAACGTAAGGGAAAACAAAATTTTGACACCTGTACAAAAGAAGTGATGTTGATAGTGTTGAGCCTTGTGTCACAGTGATTAGATTGCAGTACTGTACTGAGGACTCTGCTCATGACCTGAGTTTGATCTGGGCTCAAGTACCTGGCTTGAGGTTGACTCAGCCTTCCAGCCTTCCGAGGTTGGTAAACTGAATACCCAGCTTGCTGAGGAGGGAGGCAATGTGTAGCCAGCATAATTAAATTGTAAACCTCACAGTAAGAGCTTTAAGCACTGTGGGGCAGTATATAAGCAACATACTTTGCTTTTATCATCTAGAACAGTATTGGGCAACTTCTGTGCGTATAAAGGGGAAAAAATTGTCCACCATGGGTCACTCCTGTATCACCAAAAGTCTACAACGAAATACAAAAATCCCTTAAAACAAGCAGGAAATACTAGTTTGGGTCAGTCTTCTGAGCTTACCTCTGGCGTTCAACAGTGAGCT
The DNA here is from genome assembly GCA_037013535.1 of Intellagama lesueurii. Lineage (NCBI taxonomy): Eukaryota > Metazoa > Chordata > Lepidosauria > Squamata > Agamidae > Intellagama > Intellagama lesueurii. The sequence goes on from JBAJHW010000003.1 coordinate 19,999,644, forward strand.
GCAAACTCTGCCCTCCTCAAATGTTCTGTGCTGGTTTTAAAGGGCTTTCCATGGTTTGCCCCTAAATTTCAGCTCCAGGGTTGAAAGAGCCCTGTAAGAAAGGACTTCTAATGCAGTCAGTTCCCTGTGGTCTTTGGTCAATGGTTTCTTGTACTGCATGCAGCTGTGGATGTGGGGAGAAGCACCAGCACTCCCAAGCAATGCCAAGCCAGTGGATCTGGTCTCCATTTAAATAGCCCATTATGCCTCAGACCAGAGCTGTACTGGGAAGACTGCAGGAAGCTAAAAGCCGTGACTTCATCTAGCCACTTGGCATCGCTTGGACTGCCATAGAACCTGTAATTTATTTTGTTTTTAGTGTCCTGGGCAAATCTCAGGCTTGAGTCCTCTCAGGATATCATGGGCCCCAGCAGGCTGCCCATGGGGGTCAAGTGCTAGCACAGCGTTAGAGGAGACATATCTTTCCCAAAAGCAATTTTCTCTTTTTCTCTAGGAAATTATGGCCAAACAAATTGCTGTGGCTTTTTTTTTTATTATGGAAGGGTGTTGAAGTTTCAGCTTCAGTTTGCCTAAACTGCCACTTCTCCAGGCATCTTGAAACGTTTAGTAGTGACATGAAACAAATGTTATGGTTCTGTAAATTCTTATTTCTTCTATCCCATGTCTGGTTAAATTTGTATCATCAAACTAGAGCAAGGGTCTCCAGATTACGCCTGCGGGCCACATCCGGCCTGCCTTGCCTTTTTATCCGGCCCTGGCATAGGAAGAGGAGGGAAGGGGGACCCAAGCGATCCCCCACCCTTGCTGTCTTTGCAAAGACATTGGAGGTGGGGGATGGCTTCTGTCAGGCTTCTCTCCTCTTCCTCTCTCCACCCAGACATAGCAAGAGGGAACGGGGACCCAAGCTTGAGTCCCCCTTCCCTCCTTCAGCCCTTGAAAATGTGTAAAATATATGATGTGGCCCTCATACTGAAAAGTTCAGAGACCCATGAACTAGAGCAACAGTCCTTCAGTGTTGTCATTTCATTTCCCAACCAGGAAACCCGCCTGGATGATTGCCACCATGTTGCCGTTGCTCTGGGAAAAGCAGGAGACTTCGGGAGCAAACATGCTGTGGTAAATAGCTGTGGTATTTTCAGAATGTTTCTGCACATGTGCAGTCTGTATGAGGCATGCTGCATTCTGAAAGACAGGATGAACTGCACATGCACTGTCTTGCAAACTGATTTTAGAAATTCACCGATTTCTTCTCGGGGAAATTAAGAGTAAATTTAAAGAATAATAATGGATCAAAATGGGAGCATTTTTCTCTTTTTGATGTTGGTCTGTGGAGATCTCATTGCAATTTTGAAATATAACTATATATATTAGGATTTAGCAGTTATATAAAGACAGTTAATGAATTTCATATGTATAGCAGAGCCCAGTATATTGTGTCCCTCAATGAACCATGGGAAGACAGCCGTTGTCTGAGAAGCGTAGAGACACAGAGACACATACCTTCCCTACCTTTAGAAATGGTGTGATAAAATACTCAGGCTTCTTCCTGGAGGAATATCAAAGGGAGATCCTGAGAAAGGAATTACAGAGGAGCACCTTGGGAAAGCAAGTTCAAAGGAATGCTAATTTAAATTACTCACTTTATGGCCCTTTGTGTGTTTCCTATATAGCTGTGTACTATCTTTGGTTTTGTAGACTGTCTTTACGTGCATCGCTATTGCATATATGGCTGTCTTTACTGGCCAGTATGAATAAATGTTTTCCTAACCTTTCAATATGCTTCATTACAAATTCATAAGTGAAAAGCTCTCCACAGGTCCTTCAGGTCCTTGACATCCCCATCCATAAACATAAAATCCTTGCTTTCACAGTGGAGAGAGAAATATTGCCCTCTTTGTATTCATTCATGGAACATCTGGGCCTGCTGGCCTGCTTGTAACCATTCTTCATTTTCTTGTAGGCACCCTCCACCACCGTGACCCCGCCTGCATTTACAAAATTGACTTTTCATGACCTGGTTGCCTCTGCAGTTCCTCTTGCTCCTGAAGACCCTGCTTGCTGGGATAACTTTTGTTCGAGGCAGGAATCGCCAGCACGACAGAGTTCTAATCCAAGATGAGAGCAGCTGCGATCGCAAGAAAAGAAGTTGAAAGCATTTAAAACCCACCCACTGTTCCTCTCCCAACAGTCAATTTACCTGTTTGTTTTGGGGGAGAGGACAGTGCTTGGAAAAATGATTACAGCTCTCTTCCGTTTGCACCACTTTGGCTGCTTTATATGGAATGGTTTCTGCTTCAAACAACACTGGGACTGGATTCTGACGAGAAAAGCTGGAGATTTTTCTGCTTTCTAGCCAAGCACGTGTGATTATCCAGCTTCTCAGTCTCCCCTTGTAATGATGGAGATAGCATAGCCCATAATAAAGAACTTGGCATGATCATGTCCTCCAAAAAACATCTCCTGTAATATGTGCCACAAGGCCAACAGGCCACACTGTAAGTATGTCACCCATGTTGGTTCTTGTGTAACAACGCTAGTCAAACAAGAAAGAAATTTTTAAAAGCTTGTGGAAAATCAAGAAACAAGGTGGGTAGTTCGATTATTGGACCATTAAAAGTTCAGAAATGGGTGCGTTTTATAGAACCCTTCATCGAGCTGGGCATGGCAGACCTGGGAAGTAGGGAGAGAAGCAGAAAAAGTGCAGAAACTATAATGACTAGAGGTGAAGCTTCAAGGGCTGTAGTTAAAACAGAGGTCCGAATTGCAGGCTGCAAACTTAAAGATCAGTTTGAAGTGTATCGGTATTTCTAGGTATCACTTCAGGCATTGACAGTCAGAGGGTGACCACATGGGCATTTAGCCAGTTGTTTGGTCCACTGCAGGGAGGGGTTGGTTCACTCCTAAAGATGGAAATCAGATGACCTTTTTGCTAGAGCAAACCAGCCCATCCCCCAGAGTGGTTCTACCTGTACTTTTCTGGTGCCTGTCGGGGGCTTCTTCATTTTTTATACAGGTAGGATCATTCTGTTTTGGTTTGCTTCCAGCATCCTGGACAGCTTCTAGGGAGCAGATAGCTCATTCTTTCAAAGTGCAAGCTTCTCCTAAGCCCTTTTATATCCTTACCTGGCTATCCTTCCCACAGTTCATTCCTCTGCTTACAGCTGTAGAAAATGTATGAAAAAATTAAGGTAGATCCTCCAGACCTGAACTGTATCACCACTGGAGTAAACTGTATCTCCACTGGGAGATCACAGGCCAGTGGTCTCATGGAAACTCCATATTTTTGTATGTATAACCTTTATTTTTCTGAGTGTCTCAACATAGGATGGAAAAGATAATAACGCTAGGAAAAGTTGAATGCTAGGAAGGTTGTAGGAAAAGAGGAAGACCAAATATGAGATGGATTGTTTCTATAATGGAAGCCATAGTCCTGAATTTACAAGAGTTGGTTATGGCTGTTTTGGACAAGATATTTGCTGTAAGTGGAAAGTGACTTGACAGCATGTAACCACAACCACAACCTTTTTTCCCATTTGCTGTCTAATATGGGTGACTAAATTGTCATAAATCAACCGAACTGTGTTTGGAATGAGATGTTTTGTTTGTACAGCAAGGGTGCAATAAAGACAAGTTCCTTTCTGAGAAGTTTTCCTTCTTAACTAGGCTTCCGAGTTAGCTGCTATTGCTGCTGTCACATAATTTCTTGCAAATCTTTAAGATGTTCACCTTCTCTTGTTGCCCACATTGATCATTAAAACCACAAGGCACAGAAGCTATAAATCTCTCTTCCTTATGCTAGCAGGTTTAAGCAGAATGATTTAATAACTCTAAATTCAAGACTACACAAAAATAGAATAGCTCCCACAAGATTTGTTAGGTTAAAACTCAGTGGCACCTCATTTATCCACAATGAAGTGTCTCAGTTCATTGTGGAGGTGACCTTTCTGTCCATGTTGCTGGCTGTCATGGTTTCCTTAATGCTATCACATCACCCAGACCGCTCATAGAGAATACATAAAAATGCTAAAAGAATGTTTTGGAGGAGGGTTGAAATCCTAGATTTTTCTCTCGCCATTTAGCTTGAACAGCAGTGGTGGTTTGGGGAGAAATGCACTTTTCCTGCTGTAGCCTCCTGTCTTTAAACGCATATTTTTATACAGGGGGACCATTTCAATATTTCTGTAGAAAAATGAGGAGGGCATCTTAGTATGGAATGTGCAGCAAAAGTCCAAAATCTCATTCTTGAATAAAGTCATGCTGAGAAACAGCAGTACATATTAAGAGTATTGTAAGCATATTTCATATTTACAATAACTATAGAAATTCTAGCACAGTGGCAAGTCATATTCTACCTTCTGCTTTTTTGCTATGCACACTATTGCACACCATATTCAGTGGAGTGTCTGTTATGGAGTACACACCAGCAGTAGTGGGTGGAGAGCAAAGGTCACCCTTTTCCTCCTCTTCTGCCATTGCACCCCTCTCTACGACCTTGCTACCCAACACAACTGATCTTATCTCATGTCAGAAAACAAACAGGACCAGGCCTGATCAGCACTTGAATGGGAGACCAACACAAAACACAAGGGATATCCTGACAGAGCTAGTACAGAATTCTACCTGTAACTCTGCAGGGCTACACTGTCCTATTTTCAGCTCCAACATCAGTAATCTCAAACAGGTGGTAGGGTTTCACTGGATTTAACCAAGCCAACATGGAATACACATAAGGAATTTTCTAAGCCAAGGCCAGCAGTACTGAGAGTGAGGAAACAAGGTCCATCAGGCCCGTACACTCGCAGAATCTAGGGACAAAGCCTAAGGCATAAACAATGCAATCATCAGGCAAAGCAAAGGAGGCCAGAGCTTAGCCCTGATCAGATTCCAACAGGGTCAAGGTATGTAGAGAGTCATTCATTCTATTCTATTCTTTCTTTCTATCTAATCTAATCTAATATACCACCCATCTAACTTGAGGCTACTCTGGGCGATTTACAACAAAACAAAAGGCAAAACAATAAATAGAACATCTAACCATAGATGCCATTGGTGAATCAGAATAAGATGCCTGTCGAAACAGCCAACTTTTAAAAAGCTTCCTAGAAATTGCCAGCGAAGGGGACAGGCAGATATCCGGAGAAAGTTGATTCCAGAGTCAGGGAGTGACTGCCAAGAAGGCCCAGTTTGTAGTTTTATTCCTCCAGGAATGAAAATGGGGTGAGCATCCTCAGACATCCAGCCTGGAACAATCGAGTAGGACGAGCAGTTCTCATTGGAAGAAAGTGTTCTGCCAGGTAACAAGATCTCAAACCGTTTAGGGCTTTATATATTAGAACTATCACCTTGAAGCTGGCACGGAAGCAGACAGGTAACCAGTGTAAGGTTTCCAGAATTGGGGAGATGTGTTGATATTTATTAATTCCATTCAATAGCCTGGCCAGCATGTTCTGGATCTGCTGAGGCTTCCGTATCAGCTTCATGGGAAGCCCCATGTATAGAGCAGTACAGTAGTCTATTCTTGAGACTACCAGCCCATGGACCAGCATAGTGAGGGACTGGGTGTTCAGATAGGGGCTCAGCTCTGTAATCTGCCTGAGATGAAAACAGACAGATTGGACCACAGATGCTATCCAGGCACACCCACCTGGAGGACCTCCATCTTGTCCGGGTTCAATCTCAGTCTGTTGTCCCCCATCCACCCCAGCATGGCAGCCAGGCAGTGAAGGACAGGATAGCACCCACTGCAGAGGGGTGGAAAGAGAGATAAGAGTTTTGTGTAATCCACAAATTGGTGACACGAAGCTCCAAAACTTCTTATGACCTCCCCCAGTGGTCTCATATAGATATTAAATAGCAACAGGGAGATGATCAACCTCTGAGGGACTCCACAATTGAGAGTCCAGGGATAGAAACCATCTCCCCTAGTTGCACTCTCTGGGGACAGTCCTCAAGGAAGGATCAGAATCAGAACAAAGCAAGGCCACCGATCCCTAACTCCTGAGAGCCTCCCCAGGAGGATACCATGGCTGATGATATCAAAGGCCTCTGAGATTGAGGAGGACCAATAGGGACACCTTGCCCCTGTCAGCCTCCCTCAGAAGGTCATCATGCAGGGCACCCAATGCTCTCTCCATGCCATGATGCAGCCTGAAACCAGACTGGAATGGATCAAGGGCATCGGTTTCATCCAGGAGTGCCTGCAACTGATCAGCCACCATCCTCTCCACTAGCTTGCCCATCAACGGTACATTGGCAATGGTCCTATAGTTATTACAATTGTCCACCACCAAGTTTAGTTTTTTTTCTGGATGGGCCTAATGTGTGTCTCCTTGAGGTTCTGGGGAACCTGTTTATCGAGGAAAGACACATTGATGATTGAAGAGGCCCATTCTGTAGTTATCGGCCTGGCAGCTTTTAAAAAACAGCCCGGGCAAGGATCTAGGGAGGTTGCAGTGGCCCTACAACGACCAAGCACCCTGTCAACCTCAAATGACATCACAGGCTGAAACTGATGTAGAATAACCAGACAAGCCAGCACAATGGACATCTCAGCTTGATCTGCTGACAAAATATGGTGGTCAAGGTCCTGGTGGACAGCCTCCACTTTGTTTTTAACGAATACTGCAAATTGGTCACAGGTGATGCTAGAGGGAAGACTATCACTGTGGTCAGTTCTGGATAAATTATGCACAGTGCTAAATAATTCAGCCTGATTTCTGGCTTCACTTATCCGGCAAGCATAATAGGATCTTCTGGTGTCCTTTATTGCCTGCCAGGTAGGTGTTTGACGTGAATTTTGAGGCTGTCAGATTAGATACTGTCAGGGCCCACCTCCAAATGCTCTCCAGCCTTCTCTTAAATTGTTTCATTGCCTGTAATTCCTGGGTATACCAAGGAACAGGACATGCTCGACAGTGTTCAGGTGCAATCATATCAACTGCCCAGGTTGCTGCGGCATGCCAGCCAGCCCCCTGGGCTTCAACAGGAGCGCCAACCAGATCAGCCTGAATCCTTCACATGGCATCCTGGAAACCAATTGGATCCAGTAGTCTGCAAGGGCGGACCATCTTAATGGGTCCGCCTTAATGGGTCCAACATTTTTTAAAATATTAATTTTATTTATTTATTTTTAAATATTACAATCCATCATGTTACAAGTAATGCATACAAGGCTTAACAAAGTAATCTATCATCTTACTTATTATGTAATTTAACTTAACTGTTGACCACCTGCTATTCCCACATTTCATAAAGTCACATTTACACCATTCCCCATTTCATCTTAGAAAAATATCGACCAACAATCTAAATGCTCCAAATTGTTTTCTGAGCCACGTGTTTCCACATTTTATTGGCATATTTTAATAGAGGCTTCCAGCTTTCAGTGAATTGACTATGTCTTATTTCTTCTCTATATAATCTAATTTTATTAGTCATTTTTTCCATCAGAATTGTATGCCATATCTTATTCATAAATGTGTGCAATGAAAGATCTTGGGCATTTTTCTGATTTCTAGCAATCTCGGATCTTGCTATCCCTATAAGATTTGCTACTAATTCTTTACTTTCAAGTTTCTCATTTCCCCCTGTAAATATTGAGAATAACAACAATGTTTCATTTATGTCTATTTTTTGATTAATCAGTGTCTCTATCCATCTAATTACTTCACACCAGAATACGTCTATTTTGGGGCAAGATATCCACATGTGTCCCAAAGTTCCTTTTTGTCCACAGTTCCTCCAGCATTTATTTGATATATCTTTATTAATTCTGTGTAACTTTCGTAGGATATAAATGCCACTGGTGCACGACCTTCAGAACCATTTCTTTCACATCTGCTGATATTGATTTATATGGGTATTTATTCCATATTCCTGTCCAGGCTTCCTCCGGTATATTAATATTTAAATTTGTTTCCCACACTGTTTTAGCTCCTCCACCTTTTCCATATTCTTTCTCAATAATACTTTTATATATTAGTGATGTTAGACCTCTCTTTTTATTTTTATCTTTTTGGATACAATATTGTACAAATTAGGTTAATGTTCTTAGAGAGCCAGGTTTTTGTTGTAAGTAAATCGCGAAACTTCTTATTTGTTTTATTTGTAACCAACTGTTTTTATTTGCTTTGTTTTCTCTTCTATTTGTCTAATAGTGATTGGTTCCCCTGAATCAAATAAGTCAATAATTCTATATATTCCAATTTGTTTCCACTCCTTAAATTGTGCATATTTCTCTTGAAATTTAAAATCTGGGTGATCCAACAGGGGGCATAAAAGGGATATTGGCGGGGCCAAAGTTTTATTGTGTTTTCACCATATCCTTAATGTTTCATAAATAAACGGGTTCTGTATTTGTTCTCCCTTTCTAATTATTTTGGTGGTATAAATATATTTATTTACTATGTCCATTTTCCTTTCACCTTCCATTTCCATCCAGTCAGGATTCTTATGAGTCTCGTCCATTTGTATAAATTTAATAATTTAGTTTATTTGTAAAGCTTCATAATATTTTTGAAGCTGTGGTATCCCTAAGCCCCCTTTTAGTCCCTGTCTATATTTAACACTATTTATAAACCTTATCTTTTTTTTCCCTTTCGTGCAATGAATTTTTCTAGCTTTCCTTGCCATAGTTTTACTTTTTTTATATCCAGCTGTAGTGGGATATTTTGGAATAGAAATTGAAATTTTGGTAATATATATGATTTAATTAGAGCAATTCTCCCCAACATTGATAGGTTTGACCCACTTTGTCATTTTTTCTTTTGCCAATTTAAATAGATTTTTATAGTTTCTGTAAATTAATTGATTAAGGTTTTTTGTTACCCATATTCCTAAATATTTAAAGCTTGAATAGAATAACTCTAAATGAGATGCTTTTTTAATTTCGTTTTGTTCTATAATAGGTATATTTAGGGATAGTATCTTAGATTTTTGAAAATTAATTTTTAAACCTGTATACTTACTATATTCCTGTAATATTTCTTTCAAATATTCTATTCTTTGTGATGGGTCCTCCAAAAAAGGGAGCATATCGTCTGCGTATAAATCTATTTTATGTTGTCTATTTTTCACCATCAGTCCTCTAAAGTTTCCATTTTCTCTTATTTTTGCTGAAAGGGCTTCTATTATTAGTTCGAATAAAATTGGAGACAAGGGATCACCTTGTCTTGTTCCTCTAAATAACGTAAATTTATCAGCTTCTATTCCAACAATAAGTACAGTAACAACTGCTCCTATATATAATTCATTTAGAACTTTAGTAAAAATTTTACCCATATTCATCTTTTCCAACAAATCAAACATAAATTCCCATTCCACCCGATCAAAGGCCTTAAGGGCATCCAATGAGAGTATTGCTATCTTCTTTTTTTCTTTATTAGCTGTATATATAATCAGGGCTTGAAAATTTTTAGAATGTCTCACCAGCCAGTCAAAAAGTTCACCAGTCAGCATGACCGGACCTTGCAATTTATGTTAACAAATTTAAACTAGGCACTTGTTCACTTTTATTTCTATGTAACAATGCATACAAACCCAAAATAAATTGTATTATGTACACAGGAATCACTGATTTATACCCTCAGACTTGGGTTGCTTTATTACCTGCGTGCCTGTGGGGTCATGAAGCTTGTATTTTGAATGCCTTTCTTTTGAATGTCTCCAGCAAAAATAAAACTGAAAGCAAAAGCGCCCAGCCTCTTAAGGAGCCACGGTTCCCTCCCACCCCAGGATGTGTCCTCGTTCGGTTGAAATTGGGAGCAGGGAATCTCCATATTCTCCAGCATGGGACTACTCTACATTCTCCTGGATAGCTATATATCTATGTGCCGCTCGAACTCTCTTCTCGCGAGAAGAGGGCTGTTTTCCTTTTGCAATGGGAGGGGGGAGGGGAGGACTGCAGGATCATTGAGAGAGAGAGACAGTCAGAGGGGAAGGCGGCAGGCAGGGAGGGAGCTGTGACTCGTCGAGCAGCACTTTTTCACTCGTCACAGACGAGTGGACAAGTGCATTTTTCAAGCCCTGTATATAATATTCAATACTCTCCGGACAGCATTAATGGGTCCAACATAAGACGCTGTTGTTCCTGATAGCTCATTGCTGGAAAAGCTTTAACAGGGATGCCAGCATTGGTCTACCAGCCATAAAGATGTATATCTCTCACACACACTCCCTGTCCATCAGCCTGCTGTGGAAAGGATAAATGAGTCTTGCCAGAGGTCCTAACACAGAGCCACATTAAATTAGATCAAGGTACGGAGGGTCCCAAGTTGTCAACCCATTGACCTTCATATTTGTGCTTTTTAAAATTTGTGTCAGTAGGGCTTAATCAAGAGAACTTCCCCTGGGTTATACTTTAGCGTACTCTTAGGCAGATCACAGATTCTTCTAAAAGCCCTGTTCAAGCACTCAATTTCTGGGTTAAACAGAGAGAACAGTAGTGGCAATAGAGTAGTACAGTGAGTGTGCTCCCTCTCTGTGCATTAATTTAATCTGGAAAAGGAAAGCCTAAATAGGGCTTTGCAATGATTCTGACATTTACTTCCATTTGATCTGAAATGTATGAATCAGTGTGATATTGTTCTCTCAACGGCACTTTGAAAAATGGATGGGTTAATGATTGGATGGAAATCCTGTCACTAGATCAGAACATTTCTGACTCATTTTACGGTTGTTTGTGAAGGCAAATCCACAATGAAAAAGGAACTACAAACAACAAAGCTTCCTGAGGAATACTGCTGTGAAATACACAATCTGTAATTGTGCTAGGATTTTAATGTTTACATCTAAAAATACATATGGACATGAGAGATGTGAAACATGTAATCTTATTCACTTACAAAGTCACATAAGGACAATTGGATAAGCATTTCTCACCCTCTGGCAAGCTGCCTTTCACATCTGTGGTCTCACTCTGATGGCAAGATTAGGCAGGTAGCTAGCTGGGGCCTGACAGAAAGAAAAACTGCTATACAACTGCTATTATGCACAATAAAAACAGCAACAGAATTTCGTCTATGATCAATAACTCGCTTTCCCTCTTACCAGGGACATATGCAGGAGGGGGGGGGAAGCGATGTGATTGCCGTGGAATATGCTTGGAAATATTATTTTAAAATATTTTTAAAAGTCACACTGCAAACAAAGCTGGGGTGGAATGTATTTATGAGCATTTGCTTCTCAACATTTACTGCAACGTTGTGGTAAGAGCCATGAATATAAACTCTGATGTTCTCATTAGCATTTAGATAATCATTGTAAATACTGGTTAGATAAATAAGGGCACTCAAGATTGCTAAATGGCTACTAATAGTAAGAACAACATCCCACTTACCTGAAGTGAGTTGTTTATTCCTATGCACAATTAACTTGTTGACAGACATGTTGTCATTCCTATTCTCAAACAAACCATACTCAGAAATAAATAACATATTAACAGTACTGTGATTAAAGTCATCATTTTAAAGTTTTATTTTATCTTCCAGTCTTGTAATTCTACTATCAGTAAGGCATGCTTCCTTGGCTTATAAGGGAAGCATCACCCACATGATATTTTGGGGCAGAGAGGGGAAGAGAACTCGTCTCCCCCACTCAGAAAGGCATTGTCAGCTTGAGATATGCTCAGAGACCAGGGCAAAAAAGTGTTATTAAATAAAAGTGAATGAATTTAAATCTCTTAAGCAAAAGTCAAAATCCTGTTAGTTACAGCCATGAGCATAATTTATGTACTATATTTTTATACCACGTCTTGCCACTACTCTGGGCAGTTTCCAGCAATAAAATAAACATAAAGATGAAAAAAACAACTAAATCCCACCCAATCCACAAATTATAAAACTTTAAAAGTATAATATAAGAACATAAGAAGAGCCCTGCTGGATCAGGCCAAGGGCCCATCTAGTCCAGCTTCCTGTATCTCACAGTGGCCCCACCAGATGCCTCTGGAAGCACACAAGACAACTAGATACCTGTATCTTGATACCCCTCCCCTGCATCTGGGGACAACAAATCTAAAAACCCAAGATGGCGGCAATTAAGAAGATACAAACTGCAGAATACAGTGAGCAAAATAAGACTAAGTGATTGACAATTATCAATGGAGGATATCCTGAAATACAGTCAAACCTCGACTTACGAACGTCCCTACCTACGAACATTTCGACTTACGAAACGGCGGCAGGGGAGCAATTTTAAATTTCCTGCCCTTTTCCGCCGCCGCAATCGGACCCCCAGGAGGCCTCCGGAGACCTCCAAAGGCGCTGATCACAGTGGCGGGGGACCCCCAGGAGGTCTCCGATGACGGCGGGGAAGCCCTGGGAGACCTCCCGGGGGTCCCCCGCCGCCGCGATCGGAGGCAGCGGTCACCCAGCGCCGGGAGGCTTGAGCCGAAACCTGGCCAGCTCAAGTCTCCCGGCGCTGGTGACCGCTGCCTCCGCCGTGGCCGGGGGCGAGCGGCCGAAGCACCCCGGCCAGGCTCAAGCCTCACGGCGGTGGCGGTCATGGCGGCGGCGATCGCAGTGGCGGGGGACCCCCAGGAGGCTTTGGACCGGTAAGTGCTGCTTTTTTCTTTTTTAAAACTGTTCTGGGTGGCTTTTGCAGTGTGGGTTTGGGCTGGGGGGGTTATGTTTCTGTGCTTTGTTGATTAGTTTTTTGGTGTTTTTTTTTTTTTTTTTTTTTTTGCAGTCCCAGCGTGGGACATGCGCCAATGTTTATTTTTGGATTTCTGTGTTTTTGTTTTTTGTTTTTTTGCAGTCCCAGCGTGGGACTTGCAGTGTTTTATTTTTATTTTATTTTTGGGGGGTATTTTTTTCTTCCCCCGGAACACATTAATCGGTTTTCAATGCATTCCTATGGGAAATGGTGCCTCGACCTACGAACTTTTCAACTTGCGAACACCGTTCCAATACGGATTAAGTTCGTAAGTCGAGGTACCACTGTACTTCCCTGAAAAGCAGAGGTTTTATATGCTTCCTGCACATTAGGAGGGAAGGGGCCTGGTGCACTTCTACCAGTAATGCATTCCGTAAGAGGGGGCCACCACAGAGAAGTCCTGGTTTCTAGTCATAAACCTTCTGGCCTCCCTTGGGGTGGCCATCTGCAACATCAATGTCTGGGAGGTGCAAGTGGCATGGGAAGTTGACCTTAGGGACAGGCATTCCAATAGGTATGCATAATCTAAACAGCATAACTTTTGGAGGCGAATTGCCTCAAGTTACGAACACAGTGTAATGATTTACAGCTGCACAACTCAATGCACAACAAATAGTGTCTGTGTCTGTGCTTACTTGACAACTTGAGGCGGTTTGCCTCTAAACGTTACAGAGCCTCCAAAGTTCTATCGCTAGCTTTACAGCAGCCACAGAATTTTGCCCCAAATGTATTTGATCACCATACCTTCCTGAACACACCAGATCTTGTCTGATTTTGGAAGCTACAGATGGTCAATCCTGATTAGAACTTGTATGGAAAACTATCAAGGATCTCCAGGTAGGGTTGGGAGAGAATCGACCCTGTATGTAAACCAATTAGAGAGATGGGCCAAGGGTCTAGCACAGTGCAAAGCAACTTCCTATTTTCATATGTATGGTTTGTAGCTCATTACCAAACCATACCAAACCATGGAGCCCCACCAACTTCTTTGGATTCCGAGATGTAGCTGCAGAGAGGAGAAGGGAAGGAAGGAAGATGGCATCTGTGCAGTGCTGTCTTGCTCAGACTGGAGAGGTGTAAGAAAGCTCAGAGATACGAAAAAATTAGAATGGCGAATTTATATTTGGAAATGGAATTCCCTGGTTTATTTTTCCACAATCTCCTGACTGCTGCAAAATCTACGCTTCAAAATAAGCGATCATTTTGCTAATATGAAAGGTACAATTTATGGAAATGGGCTACCAAGGAGTACACAAATGAAAAAAGGTTGGGGATCACTGCTGTAGCTGAACATCTTCCAATAAATTGTTGTAACCCACTGGGTTCCAGATGTTGGGCAATGTTGGGATGTTTGAGTCTTGGTGTCATTGCTCATATTTTTTTTGCAGCAGATGACAGGAAGGACACTTTACCCTTGCCTTCAGCTAGAGCAACGCTCTGCAAACCAATCGTATTGCAAAGATGGATGGTTGCCAGCAATGTTGTCTTGAGATAACTGTCCTCCTTCTATCGAACAGCTACTTCTGAGAAGTTAATGCAATGATGGGTGTGAAGAGGGCAGCCGAAAACAAATTGTAGAATGTGATTAAAAGTAATGCTTAATTTACCCAACCAAATTGAATTTGCTGATTTGTAAACAGGATTTGCATAATCTAATACAGGAGGAGGGGGGAATTGCCTGTGAGGTTAGAACATTCCCTGGGTTTCTAACATCATCGGCTTGTAAGAAATGGTTTTTTGAGTCGTAAAATAAAATGTAATGACAACCATTCCCCCACTCCCAGGGGAAAAAAACAGATACGAAACTAAATCAAACTAAACAAGGAAAGGAAAAGAAAACCACACGCAGTGGTGTGTGAAAAGTGAAGGTCATTATTCTTGTGCCACTTTTCTTCACATTTAATTACTTTTCTGCCTTAAAAAAGCATGCACACTACTCCATGAGACAAGCTCATGTGAGTGCATTCCACTACAGCTGTGTGTAACAAGAATAAGATGGTTGGTGGTGGCAGAGGTAGAGAAACTGTGGTCCTTCAGGTGGTATCAGGCTCTAACTCCCATGAGATCTAGCCAGCAAGGGCCGTAGCTAGGGATGATGGGAGCTGTAATCCAAAAGCTGGGTGGGCTACCTATTCCTCACCTGAGGATGATGGCTTTCTAATGTTAGTATGCCACAGGTACATGTGCAAGGCAGGCACCAAATACTTGGGCACTAGAAGTGGAGAACAAAATGGTGACTCTTCCTTTTCCATGGAGAAAAACCAACTGGACTGGCAGGCCAATCTTTCCTCATCTTGGTGATGGGACAGCACCCTTCATTGCACCTGAAGACTACTGAAGGAGTGCCGAGCAGGCTGCTTTGCACGCAGTATTATCCTTCAATACATTTTTGTCACTTCCCCACCTATGACATCTGAGATAACCACCTCACTTTGGTAGGACTGGCCATGTGGCTCCATAGATATGTTCCTAAGTGTTTAAATTGACTGCAGCTCTGTGCCTTCATTTCATCTCCATGTGTTCCCTGATTATGTGGAACAGAGAGCAGTCAATGCCTGTTTACCCTTCACCTCTCATTCCACCAGGTCTCTGACTTTAAGTTTTAATTCAAGCGGTACTGAGAAGTTCATCCATGATGACTTTTGTCCATGTGCAGTAGATGTTTGGTATGTCTTATTCTGGGAAAAGCTGCATGGGCAGGTATCTTATGGCCACCAGAAGCAAAGATTGAATGAGTTTTTGTAATGGGTAGTTCAGTGATCTATATGTATCCTAATATAAATTGATTAAAAGGGTAACCCTGCTTTGGTATGCAAGGCTTGGGAAACTGGATAAATGCAAATCCCTTCCCAGAGCTTGGGTAAGTAACTTTTTTTGCACTACAACTCCCAGAATCCCCCAGCCAGGCTGGCTAGAGGATCGTAGAAGTTACCATGTCCAAAAAGGTAATTTTTCCAAGCTCTGTGTCTTCCTGACTACCACGTTGCCATGCCAACCAGATAACACAAAAATTGTTCTAAAGCCTTGGTGGAAAATATGGTCCAATCCAGAAGGGTCTTCCTCTTGGGAGAGAACAGCAGGTCAAAGCACCACTTGTCCACCTTTCTTGGGATGCCCTGTTCTGTGACGTTCTGTCCAAGGGTCTTTTGGAAGAACAGCTTTTGTAATGTTTTGTCAGCTCGCTTTAATTCATTCAAGTAGCCAAGAACTTCTCTGAGATTCCTCTTGACCACCGCGTGGACCCATTTATTCTATTCCAGTGTTCTTGAAAAAGGAAAACATCACCATGATAACAGAAGAAGACTGAGGCTTGGAAGGGCAGTTACGAAGGAACAGGGAAAGCAATGTAAAGTGTAAGGATTGTGTCAGTGGAAACCAAGACAAAGGTTATCTGTACCACGATGTTCCCAATTACTATATGGAGATGTGAAAGCTAGACAATGAAGAAAGCTTAGAGGGAAAACATTGATCCATTTGAAATGAGGTTTTGGAGGAAGAGTTTACAGATACCATAGACTGCTCTACACACACACACACACACACACACACACACACACAAGTGAATGGATTCTATATCAAATCTAGCCCAGATTGTCACTAGAAGCTAAAATTACTAAACTGAGGCTACTGCACTTCAGACATATGAGAAGTGACTCAAGACTAAATGGAAGGACAATAATAGTAAGAAAAGTTAAAGGCAATAGGAAAAGAGGAAAACCTAACATGAGATGGATTGACTCAACAAAGGAAGACAACACCTTCATTTTGTAAAACATCAGGGCTGTAGAATGACAGGATCTTTTAGATTTATGAAGTAGTAGGCACACCATAAATTGGAAATGACTTGATAACACACAACAAATCTTGGTTAGGGCCAAACTATACAAGATGCCAGTTTCACAAAAGCTGGTAAAATATTTTAACTCCAGATACACATTTCTTTCAAACCTGCACTGTCTCCATAATCAACTTGCTGATGAAGCCTGGACATCCCCCCCTTCTTGGTGACCAACCACCACACAAAGGCATGCTAATTTTCATCCTGGAGAGGCCTAATGCTAGAATAAACAAATATACTTTATCTCTCAAGGAAGCCCTGCTTGTAACTAGGAAGCCGGTATTTTCTATACCCTGATCTTTAGATAGAGGTAAAAACATGGCAAGAGTGAGCTTCTGTGCTGTTTGGATATTTTATTGTACAAAATGTGTTCTCATAACCATTAACGTAAACCTGGAGAAAACCCCTTAGAAATGGAAATGTTAATCCATCTGCAGGGAATTTTCTGAGAGGAAAAAAAATGAATTTGAGACACTGCTCTTGCAGTTGCTTTTGCCAGACCTTTGTTGCTAGGGGAAACTTGCAGGTGGTACATTTTAAAAGGAGTGCTGTTGAACTGCCTACTTGATGAGGGTTTGTTCTCTTTCACTGCAATACAATAGTTAGGTGGTCTGAGGGGGATTGGGATGAAAGAGGCATAGTGATTACTGGTGGTTTATGGGGCAGTTTACTCTGTTGTTGGGCAGCACTGTATGAAGCTTAGGGATCCACTATCCATCTCCAAGCTGAATTCAAGTGCTGGTTCTAACTTATCAAGCCCTAAATGGCTTGGATCCAAGCTATCTCAAGGACTGTATCTCCCTTTATGAGCCTGCTTGAGTGTTAAGAATATCAGGAGAGGCCTTTCTCTTGGTCCCACCACCCTCAGAGGTGCGTTTGGTGGGGACACGGGCTTTCCCTGTTGCTGCTCCCATACTCTGAAACTCCCTCCCACAGGAGGCTAGGCTGGCCCCATCGTTGCTCTCCTTCCACAAGCAGGCAAAGTCCTTTGTCTTCAAGCAAGCTTCCCTGAATGACTGGCCGACTGAGTGGGGCTTTAAATACATTGTTCTGCCTTACTGCATTGAATGTGTTTGGTGTTGCTAATGTTTTTTCTATATGCTATCTGTTTGATCTTTTTGTATCTGTGTATGCTCTCCAACGTTAGTGTTAAATACTGTCTTTTAATTACCGTATTTTTCCATGTATAAAAATGACACTTTTTCCTAAAATAATTAGAGGAAAAATAGAGGGTCGTTTTATACACGGTAGTAAGGAGGGGGGAGGGATCAAAGCGCTTTGATCCCTGCTTTCCCCTTCCACTTTTTGCAAAGAAAGTGGAGGGGGAAAGCACTTTCCTTGCAAGAAAGTAGAGGGGGAAAGCAGGAATCAAAGTGCTTTGATCCCTGCCTTCCTCCTCCACTTTCTTGCAAAGAAAGAAATTTTGGGTTAGAAAAGTGGGGGCGTCTTATACATGGGGGCATCTTATACATGGAAAAATATGGTATATAAGCCACCTTGGGTCCTTTTTAAGGTGAAAGTTTGGGCAAAAATATCTTAAATAAATCAATAAATAATAAATGAATAAATATCAGGAGACAGTATTTACATTTAATTTATTGAATTTATTAATTGATTTCTAACCTGCCCTGTATCAGTAGATTTCAGGGACAAGCTGTAATCAGTAAAGTTACCTTGTTATGTTGTTACAGGCCATCAAGTTGCTTTTGACTTATGGCAATCTAATAGGATTTCCCAGGCATGTGGCTTGTGTACGGTATGATTTACCATTGCCATCTGGCAGTGAATATCCATGGCCAAGCAGGGATTTGAACCTAGGTTTCCTATGTTCTAGTCTGACAATCTATCTACAACACACGGCTCTCAAAGTGACCTTCAAAGCATTTAAAACAATTCAAACACTTTAAAGGAATTTAAAGCACCCAAAAGACATTCCAAAACAATTTAACAGTTCAGACCAATAAAAACCAAGAAAACTGGAAACCAAGTCATAATCTCCCTGTGTGCCGAAAGCTGTGTTGTGAAGCTATTAGCTCTACTCGGGGGTGGGTAACTTTAGCTGGCTCGCCTCCCAGACCTCCCCATAGGCTACAACTGCTGGAGGTTTTACAACCTCACATGCTGCCTGTAAAAAGTGTGGTTGGGAGGGATTTTTCTAGGCTGGAGTGACTAACTGATTCAGCCTCTGAATTTAACAAGAGCGCCACCTCCCTACTCACTGTTCTTTAATCTGTTGTTGGCAATGTTGTTTTGCTGTTGATCTCTTCCCAGCTATAAGTAAATGAAACATTTTTATTCTTTCTCCTACAAATGTCTGAGAGAGTTATTGAGATTGTAAGTGCTTGTTATTAGCATCAGATACTGTCTAGCAACTACCTTCACTTAGTTGAGTTGTTTTTTTAAGATGTTAGAGGTTTTTAGCTGTTTTTACTATAGTGTATTGAATTGTACTATATTGTGTTGTTTTTATTTGATGTACTTTGCAACGGCCTGTGTGCCACGCAATAAACTTATATGTGTGTGTGTGTGTGAGATTGTAAGTGCCTGTTAATGAAAAAGGGGTAGACTCTGGGAAACCTGAAACTATTCTCTTCTGTGGGTCTCTGTACTTCTACAGTGTAGCAAAAGGAATTTTACCAGAAATTCAAAACTCTGCAGCAACAACAGCCGCTCAAAATGGCTGTTTTCTGCCTTGTTAAATTCAGTGCTTAAATGGGCATTTCCACTTTGTTTTCTGAGAAGTAGGTTGGGGATTGGGGACTTTTGGAAAAAAGCCAAGGTCCTCAGTATGAAAACTGTTGCTTGTGGAGTCCTCAGAAAATATGGTGTTTTGGACTACCTGCCCCCAAATGTTTTTATTTGGTTTTTAAAGAGGGATCGCAAAAATGTCCCTGGAAGGCTGCACATGGGCTGCAGCTTTCATGTTACTAGTCTCTGCTCTACATCATACAAGAGCACAGCTAGCAATGCCAAGTACAGGAGTGAAGTCAGTAGCCACATATCTGCACAATAGGAGCTCAAGGCTTCATGCCATTCCTGTCACAATACCCTCTGTAAAGTGTTGGCTCCCCTTCGCTTATTTACTAGCAGTGATGGGTGAATGTAAACTCTAGGGAACTGAACCATAAGCTGCTTCTGGTAGGATTATGTGTCACCCAGTAGGGTTGTGCATTCAGTTCAGAACAAATGGAACATCTTATTAGGTGATATTTTAAAACTGCTGCTTGTTTGCTTCTCCACTCCACAAGGTCATGCTCTGCCATCTCGCTTTGAGTTGCTCTTGTTGTTATGTGCTGTTAAGTTGCCTCTGACTTATGGTAACCCCATGAATAAGTGACCTCCAAAGGGCTTTGAGAATGGGACTGAAAATGGACTGTCAGTCTCCCGTCTGAGGACCAGTCTAGCTAAGTATAAGAGAAGCTTATTGCTAGAAAGCTGGCCATGGTGAGGCTGCAGCCATTGTGCATTTAGTGCGGATGTGACGGGACTAACCCCACAAATGTAATCACAGATATTCAGGGCAATCAAGATAAGACAGTCTTGTGTTTTGGTTTTTGAATAATCATTGGCTTGGTTTTTTATTTGCATTTTATTTCATTTCTGTAGCTTGCACTTTGATTTTGTTCTCTTCTGATTTTATGCAAGCAGCCTTGTGAACGTATGTATGTATGTATGTATGTATGTATGTATGTATGTATGTATGTATGTATGTATGTATGTATGTATGTATGTATGTATGTATTAGACTTTTATCCCAAAAGATGTACAAAGACGAGCTATAAATCAAATAACAGCCTAAATCCTGGGGTTGTTTGCATAAGGTTTCTGTGACTTGAAGCAGCCAATTGTGGCTGGTTGATGCAGTGCTGAGGCACATAGCAATTGCATACTAGGGCATGTGACCACGCACATGCCCTAAGACATACTTTGGCA
The DNA here is from genome assembly GCA_037013535.1 of Intellagama lesueurii. Taxonomy (NCBI): domain Eukaryota; kingdom Metazoa; phylum Chordata; class Lepidosauria; order Squamata; family Agamidae; genus Intellagama; species Intellagama lesueurii. The sequence goes on from JBAJHW010000003.1 coordinate 20,020,066, forward strand.
CCTTGGCAGTTAGCTGTGCAACTTAACTTTATTAGGATACTGACCAATAATGATAATTAATGGTAGTAATATGCCCAGTAGTCACAATTCAGCAGGGGTGATTACTTGGGTGGGGGGCCTTTCTTTTTGGATACAACAGTTTGATAGCCACTATCTGTTCTCTGTTAAGTGTTTCCATATGTGTCTGTGATAAAGCAGAATGCACTGAAAGAATTGTATTTTTTAAAAAATAACTGTATACATTTACTTTTCAAACAGAAGGTTGGACATCATGGTGCGGGTTTTTTTTCTCCCTCAAGGCACATCTGCTTTTTTTCTTTTTGTGGCATTAATGGATGTTTTAAAAAATGGAACAAAAAGCTTCTTGAAGAGAAGTCAATGAAATATTGCTATTAAGATGAATAGAAGCCACATCTTCATTTTCCCCCAGCAACCTTTGATCTTATGTATTGTCTTCTTGCTTGTGAACTCTGTTTTCTTTCTTTCTTTCTTTCTTTCTTTCTTTCTTTCTTTCTTTCTTTCTTTCTTTCTTTCTTTCTTTCTTTCTTTCTTTCCCTCCTAGTTTTAAAATGGCTGGATGCTTTCTGCTTAGTAAGATGTTTACTGTTTCCCATGAAATTAATGAAATTTCTTTTGAAAATAAACATAGAAATATAAAATGGTTGTGATGGAAGTCAATGAATATGGCCATCTCAGTTAATCTGCTTTTAGGCAGCCAAGCATTTGTTCATTCCCTGGAAATGGCCACAGACATTATGTTCATCAACTTGTTAAGGAGGTGACAGTGTCTTATGCAGAAGTAACATTACCTTTAATTATAAGATAAGTTACTTGCACGGATCTGAATCTCAGAAATGTGTTCTTTCCCCTTAGAGGCTGGTCAAGGCAAGGAGAAAACAACACTTTATTTTTACTTTCCCTCCTTTGTTTTACACCCTTGTATCTGCTGAAGTTTTGTTTCAGATCTCATAGAATCATAGAATCACAGAATAGTGAAGTTGGAAGGGGTATATAAGGCCATCAAGTCCAACCCCCTGCTCAATGCAGGAATACAGATCAAAGGATATCTGCCAGGTGGTTGTCTAAGTTTCTCTTGAATGCCTCCAGTGTTGGAGCACTCGCCACCTCTTGAGGTCATTGGTTCCACTGTCATACTGCTCTAACAGTTAGGAAGTTTTTCCTGATATTCAACCGAAATCTGGCTTCCTGTAACTTGAGCCCATTGTTGCATGTCCTGCACTCTGGGATGATCGAGAACAGATCCTGCCCCTCCTCTGAATGAACGCCTTTCAAGTATTTGAAAAGTGTTATCGTATCACCCCTCTGTCTTTTTTTCTCAAGGCGAAACATGCCCAGTTCTTTCAGTCTTTCTTCATAGGGCTTGGTTTCATTTGATCCTGTCTTGTTTTATTGGCATTAAAGCGACAAAGAGCCCCATGGCACCTTAAAAACAAGTTTCATTTGGCATACGCTTTCATGAAAGCGACCCTTTCCTGTGCAATCAGGTGTGCACCTTTGCAACAGTCTGATCCTACCCTCCTTTGCTTTTTCTGAAACAGACTATAAGCAGGTGGTGAAACTGTAACTCAAAGATGCTCTAACTGCAATGGGTTAGCAGTGCTGGGATGGGCACTTTATTTACTCACAGTTAGACAAGCTGCTCACAGGAGCAGATGGCCCAGATTTTGCCCATTTCTATACCTTTTAAAGGGCCCATCTGCTGCTCAAACTTCTCTAGGGTTCTGCTTGCCTGCTGTTCCTTGAAGAGATCGGCTGAATGCTCCTAAGAAGAAAGGTATGTCAAGACATAATCAGTGTTGAAGTTTTATCTGCAACCTCGCATGCTGTCTGCAGTTTTTGTGACTTTGAGGGACTTTTCTCGGTCTATCTATCCAGCACTAACCAACCATTCCTTCCAGCCTTTGAATTCAAAGAGATCCCCACTTCTTTGCTAAATGCTCTTTCCCTCTCTTTCTCTGTTGGAGGCAGTTGTTTGTTTGGTGTTGATCTGTTCAGTTGTTTGCTAAATATGTGTGCAATAAAGAAAGCAGCATACCCAAGTCTCTAATTTGAAGCAGCTGTAAGTAATGAAATGTAACTCAGAGTGAGTTACTGAGATACTAAGTGCCAGTTAAAGAGAAGGGGTGTACTGCCTGGGGAACTTGTAGCTATTCTCCTCTGTACTTCTATTGCATAGAAAAGAGGAATTTTACCAGAAATTCAGAACTCTGCAGCACTCAGATCCTGAAAAAGGTATTTTATTTATTTATTTATTTATTTAAAATAGTTCTATCCCATCTTTCTCCCCAAAAGGACCCAATGTGGCAGCTTACGTCATTAAAACAGTATTTAAAAGCTAAAAACAATAAGTACTGCATGCGCAAAGCGGTGGGGGAGCGCTCATGCCGGTGCTGGCACGCATGCACGTGCGCAAAGCAGCTGTGGGGAGGGGAGTGCATGCGGGGGGCGGGAGGTCTGTCTTCGCGGCCCGGTCCAGCTCAGGCCACGGACCGGCACCAGGCCACGGACTGGGGGTTGACGACCTCTGTTTTAGATAGCTTGGATCCAAGCTATTTAGGGCTTTGTAGGTTAAGACCAGCACTTCGAATTGGGCCTGAATTGGCAGCCAGTGGAGTTGCTGTAAACAGGGGAGTTATATGTTCCCTATAACCAGCCCCGGTTAACAATTTGGCTGCAGCATTTTGGACCCTTGTGGACATGCTGGCCCTTCAACTCTTGGAGCTGTAGTTTAAAAAAAAACATTTTTCTAATCTCTGTACATAGTATTGTTGCTACAGATACTCCTGTCGTAAATTATCTCAGAACTGCAGAGCTGGAAGGGACCCTATGGATCATCGTGTCCAGTCCCTGTCAAAGAGGCACAGTGGGGAATTGAACTAACCAGTCTCTGGCTCAGCAACCAGATACGTAAACTACTAAGGTCCTTGTACATCAAGGGTGGATAACATGTGACCTTCCATAAATTGCTGGACTGTAAGTCCCATCAGCCCTTGCCAGCAAAACTAATAGTGAAGGATAATGGCAGTTGCCCTATAGCACCATCTGAAATTCCTTCCTGATCTCTGATTCCTGAAATTTCTATTATAAGGCATGACTCATCTGCTCCAGTGTGGTTTTTCCCCCCAATAAACACTTCCTTCCAGGGTTATACCTCCACTGTATATCTCTTTGCTGCCTCTGAAGACGTCCCCCTCCCTCAAAGCCTTTGTATTCTGGAGGATTAAGGGATATTTCTCTTTAGCGATCCTCTGCATTGTCTCCAGTCACATTTTGCAAATACAGTGGAGACTACTGTGCCTTTTTGTTGGCTTAGAGAATTATTCCAGAAAGCCTGGGCATATGTAATTCATTGTGTAAACTCAATTGTGATTGGGCAGGAGGCAGGCAATGCCTCCTGTAGCATCCTACAACTAGTAGAGCTGGATTAACTTCATTAAACAGTTGTTTGCAGATGGAAATAAACACAGTCAGAGTTGGAATAAAATTGGCAGGCATGTAAAGGTTATGTGAAAGCTAACAAAGGCTTCCCAGGTAAATCCCTTCAATAAATTCCATAAAAGCAACTGCATAAGTCAGTAGCTGCATAAAGCCAAAGTGTTGTGACACCTTAGATGCTTACTGGTTTATTATGGCAAAAATGTTTGCAGGCAGATAGCTATATTATCTGAGAAGGCTAGGTGGCATAGAAGTGCCTTCAGGTATCTATCATGAATTGAGGTTAACGTTAGATATAGAATGCAATCTGAACTGGCCGTGATAGCCAAGGACTAGCCAAGTTTATACTATTTGAGATGAATAAAAGCTTTCCTAGCCTAGGGATGATGGATGGTACTTAGGTCTCCCCTTGCCATGGCCTATCTTCGTGGCCGCATTGTAACCAATCCCATGTCTATGGGAGGAAAGTGTTTGAGTTTTATTTGCAACCTTGCATGTTGTCTGGAAATTGTTTGGCTGGGAGGGACTTTTCTGGGCTGGGGTGATTACCTTTCTATCTAGCACTGACCAATAGTTTCTTTCAGCTTTTGAATTCAAAGAGAATCCTGCCTTTCTACTGAGTGCTTTTCCCCTTGTCTGTTGGTGGCAGTTTGTTGTTGATCTCTTTGGTTGGTTGCTAATATGTGTGCACTAAAGAAAGCAGTATACACAAGTCTGTATTTTTAAGCAACTGTAAGTAATTTTTTAAAATTATTTCTCCTACACATGTCTCAGAGTGCATTATTGAGCCAGTTAATGAGAAAAGGGTGGACTCAGGGAAACTTGTACCTCTGTAGATTTCGGTACTTCTACTGCATAGCAAAAAGGAATTTTACCATAAATTCTAAATTCTGCAATAGAAAGGTGTCTTATTCTAATGTCACTCAGCTCCCCCTTCATCCTACCTTTTTGTTGTTCTTCTTCTTCTTTTCATTGCTCTGGCAAGAAATTGTTCTGTTAGCAGATCTGTGAGATTTGTCAACAGAAGGAGCTTTAGTCAGCGGAAGAGGCCTGTGCTTATTTTTTACCCTGTTTGAATCAACATATCTTTTTGTTTAGGGAGTGCTGGATCTTAACTCAAAGATATGTTGATTCTAACAGGGTGAGGATTCCCATGTTTCTCTATGCTTCTGCTCTGCCTTACCTGTGTCTTTCACCCAAAGAAAGAGATAATTCTTCAGCATATAGACACTTTTGTATTTCAGAAATAGATACCTGCATCTCTTCTTCAATCCCGCCTGCATACCTAAATTTATTCTGATACCTGTATATTTACCAGTGATTCATGCAGGCTAAAATCTCCATCTTGGGACAATTTAATTAGAGACCTAATGGTTACCTCATCTGGCCCAGTTTTTGCAAATTTCTGTATCTTCCCACCCCACATACCACCCAGCCTGATGAAGTCTCCAACATTTTTGCCACATTTTGTTTTGTTTGAATGTAAGTATTGACCAACTATAGATTTTGTTGGCTGTTTCTCCCCCCATTATGGACTAACCTTTTTATGCAGCTACTTACTAATATAGCTGCTTATATTTCAGAATGCTCACCAAGTTCAGAGTGTCAAGATTCTTAAAATATCACTATTTATTTATTTTATTTATTTATATTTTTATCCCACCCAACTAGTGGCAAGGCCTCTACTCTGGGCAGAGAACAAATCCAAACAGCACAATATAAATAACAAAGCCAATAATAAAATTCACATGAAACAACATACAAAAAGCGTGATCTCTAAAAATAAAATAACTAATACCCCAAAAGGATAATAGCTATAACATTTTTCTGATGTAATAATAGGTGGTGGAACAAGGCAAGTTCACAGGCACAAAAAGGAAAACCAAAACAAGATTAGTCTGGGGTAAGGCCATAAGAGGCTTGTGAAAAAAAGCAAAGATTGAACTTGTTTTCTAAAACTAAGGAGGGATGGACTAACTGCACCTCTGAAGGGAGCGGGCTCCACAGCGATGTGGCCGCCACAGAGAAGTCCTGGTTTTGGGTGGCAGATTTCCAGGTCTCCCTCAGAGTTGCCACTTGCAGCATCCCAGTGTATGAGATGAAGGTAGGATGGGTAGACATTTTGAGAGAGCGAGCTGTTCAGACAGGTAGCAAGGTTCTAAACCGCTGTCTTTTACAAAAATCCATTTGTCATGCACTATAAATCACTTGGGTGGTGCATCATGCTACTTGTAGCAAGTCGTCTGGGTTTTTTGGTCTACAGCTCCCAGAATATCCTACCCTGAATATCCCATTCTCTGTCAGTATTATGGACATTATTCATGTCCTGATAGCCTCATGGTGTGTGTTTTGTCACCTTTGTTCTGCCTCACCGAATAGCTGCTGCTCGTAGGTGATGGGAAAATGCTCTGTGGGCTTATGTCAAGAACCGAGGAGGGCTGAGGGGGAAGGATCTCAGATGAGGATGTCATTTTTCAGCCACCGCCATTTTATTGCTCTCTTCAAAGTGGGCAAAGTTGTGTACACTCCGAAAATATCTTCAGTGCCAGTGGAAGAGCTGTGTGCTTGCTAACATCTCTTCTGTTGACATGAACAGCTTGTTTAGGCTCCTCCTAGGCATGTTTATTTAAGCCCTGCTCAGTCATGCTTTTGCTTTAAAGTGTGTGGAGCCCATCTGATGGGACTGAGTTGAAGAGAGTGTGCTGATGCATCACTCTCTGTCGTCTCTGTATTCAATGAAATGCAACTGACTATCTGAAGACAGAAAAGCTGCCAGTAGCCCAAAATATCAGGGTTCCGCCTCATATGGAGAGACACCCACATACAGCAGCCTCTCCCTCTTTGCACCATCGTGTTTCCAGGATTAAAGTGAATGAGATTAGTATGGTCCTCTTTCAACATACATACATGGGCTCTGCATGCTTTAAACTTAAAGCATGGCTGACTAGGACTTTAAGCCTCTCCAAGTTCTGAACAATAAGCAGGTCATCATTGTGTTTGGAATGTGAGAAAAAGTGAACCTGAATTTTTTCTTTCTTTCCGGGCCCCAGGCTTTGAGTGATTAGAGTTTAAAAGCCGGAATTTGAATTCTTATGTATTCAATCATGTTAATACCAAATTAGGATTGCCACCTTTCATTGAAAGCTCCTCAGAGCAGAGGCAAGATGGTACTGAGTGCAGGCAGGCATGATTAAGCTCTTTATTGTTTTTGCAGGAATTTTAAAACTTATACTCTCTTCCCCCGATCAGCAGTGAAAAGCTATTTGCCAAAACAAGTGAAACATCAAAATTACAGCTAGGACATTGGGCAAAGAAATCAAATGATTTACTGCCTTCTAATTCGTGCTGTTGGCATGTTGGGCTTTAATTACACTGTAGGTAGTTAGATCAATATTAAAATAAATACCTTTTTCCTCCTCTAACAACTGCACCTAATGGATAACAAAGCCATGCTATCTCCCAATTGACCAGTTTCAAAAACAAAAGTGAGCTGATTTGCCAAGTGCAAACTGAGGGAACTTTGTGTTAGAATAAACAAACTGTATTTTCCTCTTAAGGGTACACTGTTTCTAGATGCAGAATCAGCATCTAGTAAGATGCACAACAAAGGGCACACGGGCTGTTTTCGTGATCTTATGCATTTTCATTTTTAAAAGTCAGGGTAGGGGTCATGGGAATGGGTTTGGTTCTCCAAGTCCAGGAATGGTGGTGTGCAGCCCCCAGAACTATGGAGGCTGCCCACCCTTGCTGGGGTCTTCAAAGTCTGATTGTAGAGTCTTAGAAAGTTGGGTTTTAAAGGTCTACTGTAGTATTAATCTCTGGTTCCAGTTAAGAATATTTTTCATGTGTTCAGCAGGCACTGTGGAACTTGTGTATTGTCACAAGGGAGCGTTTTTTTGGCTTGGCTGACCTTGAAATTCTCAGAGATGGAGGGCAAGTTGAGGGAGAGGCGCTGACAGAAAATGGGCTTAGCTCTGAGATAATGGGCTGCCTCCAGAGGAAAAGCGAATTCATCAGTAATCTTTATAAGTTGCTGTTTTGTTTACCCTGGAAAATAGCCTTTGAGAAGAAGAAGCCTGCTTGCTCTCTCAAAACGCTCTCAGTCATCCTCTCAGCCACAGAGCAACTGGCATGTGAGTTTATTACATGTTGAAAGACTGTGGGACCTGCGAGTGACAGGAAATGATTAAAGCAGAAAGGGAAAGTGTTTCCTGTGCAAACATTCGAGGGCAAAACTCGCATCAGTCAGGTGGCCGTGCAAATAAAGGATGACAAAGTGAAAGGCTACAGATTGATTTTTTCCCCCCTTAAATATTCTCCCCCCTTTCTTTCCTTCCACTGCTGCTTTGCTAATCTCATCTTCTGTCTCTTCTCAAGATTCTTTCCTTTCCTCACCCAGGAAGCAGGGATGCTGGGTGAGAGAGGGAAACAGGAATATAAACAAATAAATAAATACCAATTTCATTTCAGTGCCACGTTAAAACACGGCGGTTTACCAGAGGCTTTGGGATTTAAGTTGTAGAAAGCTCACATTAAGAAACATAAAAGTTAGTCTTTAAGGTGCCACCACGTTTTTGTCTTTTTAAAACTTTTTATTTCTATTTTGCTTTTACCTTTGGGGTTTAAGGACCTTAGCTTAAATAACCATTGGAGTTCTTTGTAGCAGGTATGTGTCCATGGTTTAAAATTGTTTCAGTTGTTCCTTGTGTTTTAAAATGCTTAAATACTTCAATAATTTTATGTTTTTTTTAAAAAAATAAATGTTTACACTGTTCTTGTTGTATGCTCCCCTAAGATCTCATAATATATTTGTATTCATTTGTTTGTTTGTTTCATCGCTAAGCCATCTTTCTCCCCATGAGGGGACTCAAGGCAGCTCACAATGACCAAAAAATCTAGAGTGGGATGTAATTATTCTAAACAAACAAGCAAACAAACAAAAAACAGGTGAGCTGAAGGATACTGTACCATGGTCAGTGTAAGGTTCAATGGTCAATCCTGCCCACTTGGGCAGGTGGAATATGGGTGGGTGGGTGCTATATCATCCTTTGCTTCAGGCAGTAGAATGTCTTAGGTCAAACTTGAAATTTCCTAAGGATAACTGCTGTGGAGTGTGGAACAGACTACACAGAATAGGTGCTTTTTCAATATCGAAATCTATGTAGAGGCTGAACAACCGTCCATCAGGAATGGTCCAGTTGCATCTTGTACTGTGTAAGGGTTCGAACTAGATGAGTTCCCAGGTCTTCTTACAGAACATGTTTTGTATGTCATCCCATGCAATGCTCAAGACAAAGTTCTTATTCCTTTTAGCATCAGAGCCTGATGTGGGTAGGGTGCAGCATCATATATTGTCACTCCAGAGAACAACAAGAAATGAAGACATTGCTTTGTGAATTCTATGACTCTAGAGGAAAGACGTTTTGAACTATGCCAAGTTCCTGAATGTATGAATAATACTGTACAAGAAACATCTGCCTTGGTTACTTAGAAGATGCAAATAGGAAAAATTAAGTTCTAATTTATGTGTGATTTATTTATATCACAACAGACAAGTTGGAGAGTTCATCTCTTTTGGGTATTCTATCTCTTAACTTATTTGCATCCCTTTAAACAAGAGTTGCATGAATATATTGTCTAAAAGCAAAAACAGACATATAACTTGATTAGATTAGCTGTCTTCTGTTTTGAGCCTTCTAAATAGCATTTTCATTAAAACATAGAATGTAGGAAACTGCCTTAATACTGAGTCAGACCTTTGGTTCTGTCAGGTCATAGAGTTGGATATCTGAACAGTTCCTAAGAGTCCTACAGAACTTTATAGAGTTCTCTAGGGAAAAATCAGAAGCCTGTGTTCGTCACAGCTGGCATATATCCCAGAAAAAGGGTTAATTCCAGAATGAAATCCAATCATATCAAAATTCATCTGAGTATCAAGGTATAAGTCTTTTCATTGTCACAATGATTCTAACCACCTCAGCCTGTATCATTCTATAAGCTTCATTTATTTGCATTGCTTCTATGCCCCATATGCACAGAAAATATTTCAAAGTTGTTGAAAATATACAAAAGACTTACAGCTATGGAAAACTGTAGGCACATATATTTAAAAATATATGAAAGCTGAACTTAAGTTGCAGGCAAATACTTAAGACAGAATTCAATCCAAAATCTAGAAGTGTAAAAGTACAATAAAATACCAAAAAGAATGCATTTATTCCATTCAAAACTGCAGGAGCCCCCCATTTCAGAATCCTTTCATTTGGGACAATGTCATGTCCCCCCAAAGCAAAGCTGGTCACTTATGCACCTCCAAACAAGAAGAAATGCTTCACCTATCTAAGGAAGGATAGATCTGCACAGAGTTTGCCTATGTTAATTTTTATATATGCAGAAAAGTAAATTTAAAAATAATTACTGTGATTTAATTTAAGTCCCTGTCACTTAGGGAGATAATACTATGACCAAGTGACTTGTCCTTGTGGTAATTGTTGATGGGCAGTCCCAAACCACCTGCTTTGGCCTTAAAATAGATTTGAACTTCATAACGCTTCAAATAGAGGACTGTCCCCAGTAAAGTTAGATACATGACCATCCAAGCCCAAAGTAGTTTGCTATACAAAACTGAATTGAACTCTCAGAGCAATGGGCTACCCATTTTGAAGAAGTAACTCTTCATTCTTCCTTTCAAATCCATGGAGACAGAAATCAACAAGGGATGGGAATGTGTGGCTGTCACGTTCCCGTCTGTCCCTTGATTGTTTCACCAGACACAGGGCACAAGCTACGTGTCTTTCAGCTGCCCCCAGTTGATTACATCAACATTATGCATTATTAATAATAGAGGTCCAGGCCATGTGTCATTTTAAATAGAACCAAATAGAAGTTGTTTATTAATACCGGTGATGAAGGTACAATCAATGTCTAATTCTAATTCAAACATCCCACTTCATCCACCCTCAACCGCCAACCCTCTCTCTCCCCACTCCAAACTCCCCATTTCAAAACCTCCCTTCTCAACGCTCCCTACTCCCCCTCCTGCAGAGACTCTTATATCTGGTGACTCCGCCTCTCCAGCACTCTCATTGGTACATGCAAATAGCTTATTACTATTCATGACCTGGGCAGATGCCACAGTGGCCGTCTAGATCAGCGGTCCCCAACCCCCGGTCGGCGGCCTGGTGCCGGTCTGTGGGCTTCCTGGAACTGGGCTGCAGAGACGGATCTCTGCTCCCCCCCCCGCACGCACGCACGGTGGGTGTGTCGCGCTTGCGGAGGGGCGTGTCGCACTCGCGGGTGGGCATGTCGTTCTCGCGGAGGAGGCGTGTTGTGCTCGTGGATGGGTGTGTCGTATTCACGGGTGGGTGTGTCACACGCATGAGCGCGAGCATGACACGCCCCTCCGCGAGCGAGACACCCCCTCAGCGAGCACGACATGCCCACCCATGAGCGTGACACACCCACCCGTGAGCGTGACACGCCCACCCACGACTGCAGGGGTGCCCCCCCCGCACGCAGCCCACACACCCCAACCAGTCTGTAGTCCCAAAAAGGTTGGGGACCGCTGCTCTAGATGATGTTGACAACTGCCTTCATCCTTCAACATTGACTATTTTGACTAGGGCTTGATGGAAACTGCATCTGGATGATCCCACATTCCCCACCTCTGAACTGATAGTTTACAGCACTTCTTTCTACTGATACATTTCTTGTTGTTCGTTTCCAACTGGAAGCTGGACATCATCATGCCTATCCTGATGCTAGATGTGGCAACTCAAGGCAATGATGTTGTGTTGCGTTCAAACCAGTTACTCTTCTTCAACCAATAACTTTCTTCTCCTTCCTGGATGTCTTTTCCCATTTAGTTTATCTTGAATGATCAGCTGTAGCAATCTGTACTTTCCGTTGTTTAGTTATGTAACTATTATTATAGTTATTATTATTAGTTATTATTAACTATACTATGTATTCTAGCTTTCTTCATTTTATGGCTGGTGTCCTATATTCTCTGAATTGCACACAGAATGGTCAGTTTTGTGCATGAGTCTTCTCTCTTTTTTATGCTGCTTGTTCAAGGAGAAGCTCATGAACCCCTTCCACAAGCATAAAGCCACCTTGTTTGCAGTGGGTGTGATTTCTGGCTTGCAAAACTGCAAGCTAAGAACATCTCCAGACTTGGAGCTGTTCTGCTCTCCTTTTGCAAATAGAATGATGCCCTGTGTGTTTTACAATATCTTGGTCTTCCTTCATTCACTTTAGTGTTTCTTTGTTAGTCATCCTCTCAATCCAAGTAATTTTTGACATCCAGTGATAAATCCACATTTCAGATACTTCTTTTAAAAAAAATAATTGCTTCTGTTAAAGTCCACAGTTCCATTCCATATGGCAGAACTGAAAGCACAAGTGGCCATGAGTCCTCTGCTCATCGAGGCAATTTCCAAAGTACTTCTGTCTAACAATATGCTCCACATTTTCATCTTGGATAATTACCTGCATTTCCTGGGCTGCTTGCTTTTTTACTCATTACTGTTTTTTATTGATTAGACCATGTTCATTATTTGACTTCAATATACTTTGTAGACCGTTTAAACTGTCACTTTTCAATAATGCATTGTCTGCATATTGAACGCTGTTCATAACCTCTGCATCGACCATGATGCTATTGTTTCACCCAGCAAATGCTTCTCTAAGAGGCTTTCAGCGTAAATAGAAAAGTAGTGGCAAGCATAGCCTTGCTTGTTATACTCCCTTTCATTTTTTTCTATGTTCTCTGTCATTTTATCTACTACTTTCAATGCAGCTTTTGGTGGCACCGTTACAGGTTGCCAATTACACATATGCCCATTGAATCAGGACCTTGGTCTACTAAAGAAGTCCATCAGCTTCTGTGCTGGACTTTTATCAAAAGCTGGACAAATGACACTGGTTGGAGTGGACACATTTCCATTAACCAGAGCTCTGTTTTTTTCTTTCAGACTGTATTTCTTGGAAATGAAGTGGACAGCGAATAATAGAAAGAGGGTGCCCACTTCAATATAAAGGAAGGCTGTTGTGAGAAATAAAGGGAGATATGATGAATGCAGGTGTTGATTGATGCCTTTCTAAGCATTTTATTTTTCCATTCCAAATGTTGTACTCTCAACTATATAGGACATGATGGAAGGTTTTCAGCCTCTGCAGTTCTATGGCATGATGCTTGCAACCCCTGGCCTAACGAATAATATTCAATTTAAAATGAAATCCAGATCCAAAGCACTGAGGGCATCGTTAAGTTTCCATTTTGCAGACAAGAAGAGTATGAAAATCCCGAGGCTGAGGTAATGTTCTGTTGCACACAAAATCTGATGGTAAAACCTGAGAGAAACTTGTGATGAACTATGGTACCACAAGGTATAATTTTTATTAAATAATGTCTTTGGGCTGTCCTGGGCTTTCATAACATACCTCTCTCTGTGCAAAAGCTAATTCACATTTATACAGGATGGATTTCAAAATCCACCTTTTTGCTTGTAATTTGAGAAACTTCTAAAAGGTTTTTCCTAAAAATAGAAGTGTCAGAGCCTATATGTTACTTTTTAAAGGCTATGACTGCCAGAAATTTCCAACCACCATAGCACTCAAGACATGTTTAGTTTCAGCAAAGTTGCAAAATCTTCTGGTTGTGCTCTGGATTGTTTTTCTATCCCACCATGATTCTTGGGGCACACACACATGCACGGAGACTCTCTCTCTCTCTCTCTCTGTGTGTGTGTGTGTGTGTGTGTGTGTGTGTGTGTGTGTGTGTGCGTGCATGCGTGTGTGTGCGTGCATGTGCGCGCGCACACACACACATACCCCTGAGAATCACAGAGGAGGCCTTTTTATTTACTGAGGAGGAATAGATAAAAACATATGAGTTTGCTTACATTATGCAACAGGATTTTGACAATATGAACGTCTGAGAACAATCAACCTAGATAAGGTTCTTGTTGTTTTACTGATTATGATGATGGAATTAAAGGGTAATATGATAAATATAAATTGGGAAAGAAGATCAGCTCAAGGGGCTGTCAGACTCTCCAAGGAGCAAAGGTTGGAGTTTGGAAATAAAATGAAATATGATGAAAGCTAAAGATGACAGCAAGCTGATAAAAATCTCATATTTTATTGGTAACTTTGGGCAGTTTTCCCACAAAGGATTGTTCAGATGCTCTTTTACAAGAACTCTGAGAAGCATTAATGAAACATCAAAACCCATAGAAAGGAGAAAAGCTCGGGCAAATAGAAAGGCAGAAAATCAACTCATGTTCGGGGTGGAATGGTGGATTTTGGTTTGTTTTATAATGATAGAAGAATTTTCTTTGTACGTACATTAACAGAGTCCTGTCCAGCTTTGAAAAAATTATTTTTTTAAAAAAATTGGACCATCATATAGTTAGCAGCTATATAAGGAAACTGTTTCACTTCTAATCTAGTGTGATAGGCAGGGAGAAAACAACATTGTGAAAGATTTCAATGCCTAGGTTACAATTTATCTATCATCTAATTCTCAAATATTTTGCAAATTAAAGGAGTTGTTTCTCCAAACGTTTTTCTAAAAGTAGATACTATGTATTCGTGATCAATATTCAGATTAATCAAGGTATTTTGCCTTGTTGGGGGACACTTTTAATGATTTGTAAGTGGCTGCTTGACCTGCTGTAGTCAAAGAATGCACCCATGGGTGTACACAGCTCCTGGCCAGCAGAACTATAAAAAGCCATTGGACATCTGAGCTAATTGGAGCCACCTCTCATCACCATGTTATATTATCATATATTATTTGTTGTATGTTATTCTTCCTTTCCTCTAAGAAATAATGCTCAAGGTGGCTTACAAACATGACCAAAAGCAAATTAAGTTATTATCATCATCATGATGGTAAATAATAGTCAGAGAGATAAAATCTAGCTAGGAAGCTAAGTGGATGCACAAGTTGGCTGGTCACTGTTTTCCAGCTATGGTGAGATGGGCTGTATTTTGCTTTAAATTATAGTATCTGTTTCAAGATTTGGATAAATGCATGTATAATTTAGTCAGTTTTGTGCAAACTACTTGCTTCTGTTTTGATTATACTCTCTTTTTTTGAGGTGTGTTATGTGTTATGCATGTGTATTATGCATTTAATTTGGGGGGCAATGGCCATCCTGCACGTGGTGGGTGAGATGTGTTCTGACTTTATGCAAAGTGTAATATTTATCTGTTAGCCCATAAGGAAAATCAACATATTTCTGAAATTCATTAATTTAATCTTCACTTCAATATGCTTCTCTGCATTCTCTACCATTATTTACAGATTAGTTTCTTCACTCTTGCATCCAGCAACTCAACATTTTATTATCAATATTTTTTCTCGGTTTTCCTTCCAGCCAAACAGCCTGCTTCCCAAGTCTGTTTAATAGATTGTTGTTTTCTAAGCTACAGACCTGTGGATTTGTTAAATGGACCTGTTAATAGTTTTTTTTTTCCTTTTCATCTTTGCTTTTGTCTTTAAATTCTCACAGCAATTCTACATTAGTTCCTCCTATTTCAAGATAACATGTGTGATTTTCTCCATTTTAAAACATTTATAGAGAAAACCCTGTTTTCTCTCCAGGCAGCTTATAGCAAGATCAATAATTCAACCGGCTGAAGCATAGCTCCCTTTACAACAGAACATCAAACATGAAAAGAGCAGCAGAAAACAAGAAATCAACATATCTAAAATATTTTTTAAAAAAGCAAGAAGGCAATTAAAACAGCAAATTAAAATTACACATCAAATAAGTTTCTGGAAAAGGAAGAACTTGATCAGCTTCCAGAAACCCATGCACACAGCTGAGAAATTCCAGTCCCCAAAGTCACATTTTGTTGCAAAACCCACACAGAATTAGACCTAAAATGCACACATTCTATGACATTGCCACAAAAAGTTTTAAACTATGTCCCTGAGTTTCAGCCACTTGTCATGTGAAAGATTTTTCTCCCTGTTCCTTTTTAACCATCATTATCATCATCTGTCACATCTATTCTGACTTATTATTAAGGACAGAATATGTCTGCACCAATCATATTAGGGAAGTGGTGAAAAAAAGGCTAAGATCCTGGCACAAGGCCTTAGATAAGAACACAAATTATATTTCTCTACTTAGAGATGCAAAGAACGAAGTGTATTATACTCCTTCAGAAGTAATTTTTTTGTTTTATAAGTTTTATGCAAATCTATACAGTAAAGACAGAGAACCAGTCAAACAGGATTTAGGAATCTTTTCTTTTCTTTCCTGATCTTAATTTACCCAGTTAAGATCCTCCACAGCAGCAGTTTCTTGCTTCACCTTTGTGAAGAGATGAAATTAAGGGATGATTATGAATATGAATACTGGTGAATCCCCAGGACTGGATGGGTTTCTTATTGAATTGTATACAGATTTTTCCAATGTTTTAACCTCAAAATTACATTCAGTTTATAATGAGATTATTCAGAGTAGTCCAAGTGATCAGATAGATAGTTTTTTCACAGGATGCTAAAAAAAGCCTTTGGCAAACTACACTGACCACTTATATTTGCCATCCTTCGTAAATTCAGTTTCCCTCCAGGTTTTCAGAAATGGATTCAGAGACTTTACTTATCTTCAAAATGTAGATTATTGATTAATGGCATTTTTTTCTGCCCCCTTTCCTCTTGAGAGGGGCACAAGTCACAAGACAAGGTTGTCTGCTTTCAATTCTTATAGTTGATTTGTGTTTGGAACCATTCACTTGTGCTAATAGAAAAAGTTGTAAAAGTAATGGTCTTGTACTTAATGCTCTTATCCTTTATGCAAATGATATTTTATTGTTCATCTCGGAACCTAAGTCTTCCATTCCAGTATTAATGCAGTTAATTAACACCTTTGGAGATTTATCTGGCTATTTAATGTATTGGATATATTGGAGCTGTTGCCAACAGAGGACAATCTATTGCAGAGTGTTCCTTCTAATTGGGAGAGAGCTCTAATTCTGAGGGAGCTCAGATGTTACTAATTACCTTGGCATATTGATCCCCAGGGATATTTCACAAATGATTGGTTGATTGATTTCGGAGATGTTCCTGGTTTGGACAGATGGGCATTTTTTTAACTGTGTATTTTTCCGGTCACCATGTATGGGTGCGAAAGCTGGACAGTAGAGAAAGTTGATAGGGAAAAAACTGATTCGTTTGAAATGTGGTGCTGGAGGAGAGCTTGGAAGATATCTTGGATTGCCAGAAAGACAAACAAGTGGGTCCTAGATCAAACCAAGCCTGAACTATCTCTGGAGGCAAAAATGGTAAAACTGAGGCTTGTCCTACTTTGGGCACCTCACAAGAAGGCAGGATTCTCTAGAAAAGACAGGGCTGTTTAGGACAAGAAATTCTGGAGATCGCTCATTCATAGAGCTGCCATAAGTCGGAAGCAACTTGATGGAACATAACAACAACAATAATAACTAGAGCAAGGTAAACACACTCAAAATGACTATTATACCTTAGACTGTATATGTTTGGTATGCAATTCATCTCCATGTACCTAGCAAACATTTCCATAAAATTAATTCTTTTTTCCAAAAAATTTACATGGCCTTCCACACTTCCTTGATTTTTTTTGTAACTTGAATATAGTGAATGTCAATTTGGTTTTCCTGATTTCAATTTATTTCATTAGGCCTATTTATTAACTGGCACTAATTACTGGAACTGTGTTTCTCAGTTGTCCATTTTGGGCTGTTTGGAAGCCTCTTGGCTGCTTTCTCTCTTGAAATGGCTAGCTCTCAGGACCACTGATGTTAAAACAGCAGAAGAGAGACATGGTGTATATTGTCCTTATAGTTGCGATTTAACCCCTTTTCACGTGGTAAATGAATATTACAAGGCAATCCAGGTTTTAAAAATGGGGAAAAAACCTTTGTATGGAAGAACTTGACAGGTAGAGCAATTTTTACTTTAGATCAACTAATTGTTTTTAAATCTGTTTTAGTAATGTTTTTATCTAACATTTTTAATATAATGTTCATTTATTTCTTTTAAAATATTTATATAACTTACTGTTTTTAGCTTTCAAATACTGTCTTTTAATGATTTAAGCTGCCTTGGGTCCTGCTGGATAGCTCAGTGGTTTAGGTATCTGGTTGGGAGTTCAATGCCCCACTGTGCCTCCTTGAAAACGGCTGGACTCAATGACCCATAGGGTCCCTTTCAACTTTGCAGTTTGAGGAGGATCATGATGATATTTTTTTTTAGGAGAAAGGCAGGGTAAAAATATTTTCAATCAATCAAACAAACAAACAAATAGGACATAATGATGAATTTTTGCCATTTTCTATTTCAAAGACACAGTATGACTTGCCACTCTCAGCTAAAGGACAGCGTTTTACTACTTCAGCACTTGCTGACATCTAAATATGGTCCAGCAGCATTGACTATGTTGGAGACTCCTGTATTTTGGGAAATGATTACAGAATCAGTCCAGAAAATGATGCCCACGTTACTTGTTTATAGATTTTTGTTGTCATCTGATAAATATGACACACAGGTTTCTTTTTAGACAACCTTTTAAGAAATAAGTGGGGGGTCTCAGAAATGCTATATTGATTATTTATTTATTTATTCATTTATTGTATTTTTACCCCGCCTATCTGGTCAGACGACCACTCTAGGCGGCTTCCAACACGCATAATCATACATAACAAAGTATAAAAAAATATATAAAAATATAAAATATAACATCAATAGACAAATAGTTCAAGATGGAGAAGAGAAAAGAAAAAAGAAAGAAAGAAAAAGATCGATTAAACTTAGAGTTTCTTAAAACTATTTTTAAACTTGTTTTTAAAATTGGATTGATCGATCGATCGATCGATCGATCAATCAATCGATAGATAGATAGATAGATAGATAGATAGATAGATAGATAGATAGATAGATAGATAGAATAGTTTCAATGGTATTGTAATGTTTAAAATATATTGCACACCATAACACCTTTTCAGGACAGGTTTGAGCAGTTTGTCTAAACAATGCTAGTATTGTAATTCTCCTGCTGCATCTCTTAGATATATGTTATGGCCATGCCCTGTTATAGTCTCCTTTTAGGAAGAAATTGTCACCCATATTAATTTGATTTTGGACCATTCTCTGATCTTTGTGGATGGTTATGTACTTTTAATTTATTTACCTGTTTCTTGAAGATTAGCTACTGAATGGCATAGATGGGCTCTCTTTACTGTTGCCAGGAGATTTATATTTGTTATGTGCCTGTCATGACTGACTTATAGTCACCCTTCAAGGTAAGTGAGGAATTTAAGGAGTGGTTTTACCAGTTCCAGCACATGCGCGCACACACACACTTGGCTGAGAGGGGATTCAAACCTAGGCCTCCACTACACCAGTGGTTCCCAACCTTGAGTAATGTAGGTGTTCTATGACTATAATTCCCAGAAACCCCAGCCAGCACAATAGGTGGTGAAGGCTTCTGGGAATTGCAATCCAAGAATACTTGGGAACCACTGCACTGTACCACACTAGGTACTTCAGGAGACTTATATTACAATGTTGAAAAGAAATGCTCACTCCCAATAATTGAATGGACAGAGACTGTGTGAGAGGAGTTAGTCCTCTGGTGTCAAGATGAAACAAACTTTCATGTCTTCCAAGCTTGTGTTTTATTTTGCTGTAATATTATTTTATTGGACTTCAGCTCCTGGAATCGCCTAGCCAGAATGACTGCAACTAAACCATGGCGACCTTGTAGAAGACCAAATGAAGATGGCAAAGACATTGAAAAAGTAATAAATAAATAAATAAATAAAAGAGAATTAAATCTGCAAAGGGGAGAATGGTTGCAGCTCAGGACAGTATATGTTTCAAAATTCTATTCTGACCTTTAATGTAGTTTTGAACATTATTATGCATATTTTTTCATTCTCTGCTTGCGTTAATACTTCAGCAGCAGCTTGTTCCTAATGGAAGACATCTTCCTTTTTAGCATAGCTTGGAAGTTCAATGGAATATTAATATTATTACAAACTTAATATTAATACAAACTTTCTTACTGTTGCTGCACTGTATGCTTGAATTCCAGAATTACTGCAGAATTAATTAGTTTCCCTCCAAGGAGCTTTGGAGGTGAAGAACTCTTTCTCTGAGCCGTGAGTCAGATCACTTCCACCTTTCTTGGTTTTATTGTATGTGTTTTTGTTGTAAGAACTGAAATGTGAAGTTGCCACTGTTGGTACCCATGAAGGCTGGGATGCTGGTTTGGATGCAGATATACAGCGCTTACAGGCTCCCATGTTCTCCAAGTCTGTCCTGCTTCCAGTGGCTCTACCAAAGGCACTCCTGTTGCTGCTTCTTCTAGGTCAGAGTGGAGCTGGGGTGCTGGTTGTCTTGGCCTCCAGGGGCCTGTTGTCAGTGTCAATGGTTTGCTGAAGTGTGCTGCACCTCCCCTGCATCCTCACTCTTTAATGGGCTGAAGTCTTTAAGAGCCAAGAAGGCTCATACAGAGAGATATAGACTCCTTCAGATAGCCTGAACCCAAAACATATAGAGCTTTTTAGATCATAACTAGAGATGGGCACAAACCAAACTATGACCCTGAAAAAAACTACAAACCAGGCTGGTTTATCATTCGGTTTGTCGTTCTGTTTGTGGATCCCATTTTGCCGAAACAAAACAGCGAACCAGCAACCAGTGAAGCTGCTGTAACAGGAGAGTGATATGCTCCCTGTAATTTCTACAAATAGACTCAAGATAAGAAATCTCCATAGAGATTATCTGTTGCATGCTCAGTATGCCTTTCTCTCAATCTCACTGGTCTCACAGGCAGGCTTGGTGCTGGCATGGAATACGGTCCTTTCAGTAGCCCCTCTCAGGCTATGGAACTCCCTCCCACAGGAAACCAGGTTGGTCTCCTCTTTTCTATCCTTCCGCCAGCAGGCAAAGATCTGCCTTTTCAGGAATCTGTTAATATGTAAGGTACTTTTGAGGAAGGGCTTTTAATTTTTCATCTCTTAATTGTTTAGTCAGGTGTTGGCTCATGCTTTTAGAAATCCATATGTTTAATTGTTTTTAATAATGTGATTTTAATATTTGCAATTATTTTAATAGTTGTGTTTTAATAGATTTTGTAAGCCGTTGCCAGTCCCTGTACAGGGAGAAAGACAGGATAGAAAGAAAAGAAAAGATTTCTTAACTTATATCAATTCACTTCCATAATTTACACCATTTGCATTAACCCAGAGCAACCAGGCAAGAGCATTTTGGCCCTCAAAGAGATAATTTCTGTCATGTACACTGTTGTGCTCCTGAGACAAAATTCCACAGGATACTGTGCTTCAATGATTGGAAATGTAATAAACACCATATCACTGACATGGTAGAGTTGTTTGTTATAGCCTCCAGGAAAATATGTAATTTTAGCAGGGATTTTTAAAGTTGGTTAATTTTAAAATAAGCATTGGGAGCTCCTCTCAACCAAGGGCCCAGTTCAATTTCAGAGATGTTCGTGGAGCATGCATTTAAGTGCCGAGTGAGCAGGACCAAAGGAAAAGGTTGGGAACCAACAACACAGGTATGTTTTCAGTTAAAGTGCTTGTTACCACTAACTAGTGACAAATTGACAGACTAGGACTCAAGAAATCTGGATCTGGATCTCCAGTAGGCCATGGAAACAAGTGGTACTGGTAAAACCAGTCCTTAAATATCCCATTTAACTTGAAAGTGTTAGTAGGGTTGCTATAAGTTTGTTCCAACTTGACAGCACATAACACACAAACAGACACCACTAACTAAACCTTGGGTGAGGCATTTCAACTTCTTAGAATAAGAGAAAGAACTAGGTGGGAACTTGTCAAAGAATAGTGTCGCAGGGAAGGGGGCATGACCATCCATCTTTACTAAATTGCAGTGAATTGGCTCTCATCAGTTCTAAGACAATATTGTTAAAAAAAATAGGGTTTAGGTTAGATTAGAGAAAATCCTTAGGGGTTCTAACTTGGAAATGTTCTCTTTTTTGTGTATGTATATCTCTAGTGGGGATTCAAGGCCCTGTGAAATTCAAATAGATGATTCAAGCTAGCAAAGGGAAAAGAACTTTTTGCTGGATGTGGCTCATGAGAGGCGACACAGAATGAATAGGTCACTTGTGAGATCATAAATCAGACTTACAAGAAGCCTTGACATGTAGCATGAGAACTGGCACTTAACGGGAGATCATCAGTGAATGTGACTTTTCAGGGTTTGGCTCGGTCCATAGAATTAATTAAAACCCTCAATGCTGTAGCCCGTTCTTGGTTTCAGAGGTCAACATCTTAAAAATGCATTAATGTATTCCAAGGCAGACTAAGATTGGGAAGCAAATAGCTGCTGCTCATGCATACTTAGTAGAATAGAAATGCCACCCCAGCAGAGGAGGAGAAAAGAGTTCCCAAAGCAGAAAAGAGGAGAAGGAACTGGTAACAACAACATCACTCATGCCTTGAAGAAATAGAGGAGGAGGAGGAGGTCACCAAGGCTGTGACCGTGGTGGTCATCTACCCACTCCAAGAACACCAATAATGGAGTTTTGAGTTGTTAAGGAAATTGAGGGCTCTGGAGAACCAAGGGAGTTCTGACTCATGGGGGATCCTTTTCAATGTTTTCTATGTACAGAATACTGTATTCAGAAATAGTTTATCCTTCTCTTCTTCAGGAGGTGCCCTGGGACTATACAGCTTGCACAAGGCTGCATAGGCTGGATGTTCTCCACTGAGACAAAGTGAGGAATCAAATTTTAGTTTCAGCCTAAAATGGAAGTAGGAGTTTGCAGACTCTCCCAGGCTGCACAGAATGAGATGGGAGGGAGAAGTTGTCTCCTTATTTTGTATGTACATCATGCTAAACCATTGTTTAGTGTGTCAGTGTAAGTATGGGCTATGCATGGCCTGTTCAAGGGAATTTAGGTAAAGGTAAAGGTTCCCCTTGACATTTAGTCCAGTCGTGTCCGACTCTAGGGCGCAGTGCTCATCCCCGTTTCCAAGCCATAGAGCCAGCGTTTTGTCCGAAGACAGTTTCCATGGTCACGTGGCCAGCGCGACTAGACATGGAACGCCGTTACCTTCCCACCGAGGTGGTACCTATTTATCTACTTGCATTTGCATGCTTTCAAACTGCTAGGTTGGCAGGAGCTGGGACAAGCGACGGGAGCTCACTCCGTCGCGTGGATTTGATCTTACGACTGCTGGTCTTCTGACCCTGCAGCACAGAGGCTTCTGCAGTTTAACCCACAGCGCCACCACGTCCCTCTCAAGGGAATTTAGAAGTATACAAATATATACTCGAAAGTGGTTTACTGGTTGCTTCTTTGGGGAGCACTCTGGGACTGTGCAGCTTTCCCAAGGCTACACATACTGTGTCTTCTCCTGGGATGCACAGTGGTAAACCAAACTCCCAACTTGTGGCTCTGCAGCTAGATACCTAACTCCATGAGCTATCCAGCCAAACTAACTTCTTAACTTGTGAAAATTCACCGATGAGATTTATGCCAATTGCATTACACTAATGGACATAACTATCAGAATTTTGGCAACCGTGTAAAAGCAAATGTTATATGTAATGACCAGAGCTTGGAAACATTGCTTTCTTGGCTAATGATTCTGGTAATTATAGTCCAGAAAAGTAATGTTTCCCAGCTGTGGTAATGAATAATATAGCATGTCCCATATTGCCCAGCAGGCAATGAGTAATGAAAACTAATTGTCCCCACCACTACCACGAATTAACACCAATGTAATGTATCAGATTTTTTACAGTCATGCACTAGGATGGGACACTCAACTTTCTCACAGTCACTATTCAGTGAACAAAGCACACAGAAGAAGTGGACAGCCCTTTCTGGACACTGTCACTTGCACAGGACTAATCACTGTTTTCAAATTTCAGCCACTTGCCATTTACATTTTTGATTCTCTAAACAAAGTAACATCTTGCACATAGACTGTCCCTTCCAAATTCATTTATTTTTGCAGTAAGGATATATTTTTTGATCCCAATTGTAGTAAAATAGCTCACAGGATCACAGGGATCTGAGAGGCAGGGGTTCAAAAATAACATAACTCAGGAACACCAGCAATCAAATGAAGAGAAGAAACGTCATGTTGTACCATCATGAACACACCAATCTGGTCTGATTTCAGAAGGTAACCATAGCTGAGGCTGCTTAGAACCTGAATGAGAGGCCATCCGCCAATATTTAAGATTTCCAGAAAGGTCTAAGAAGGAATCTTACCTGAAACCCAGAAGAACTGCAGCTAGTCACAGTTGACAATACTGGGCTATATAAAACACTGGTTTGAATCCACGTAAGGTGCTTTCTGTGTTTCTATGAAAGCAAGTGATGGAGAAAGAGTGACCTAAGACCAACAGAAGAAGAAGGTTTCAGACAAAATCTCATAATGTTCAAGGTCATGGTGGCTAGCCAGCTGAATTGGAAAAGAAGGGATGGGGAATGTTAGGCAACTGGTCAAGAGATAGATTGGTTAAGAGAAAAATATGGGGTGTTCCTCATTTTTCTGAAAACAGAGAAATGTTACTGAGCGAGATCAGGGCTAAACAAACCCTTTGATCCAAATCTAGTATGCTAAAAATATACTATTTTTTCCAAATCTTGTAGCTAAGGGTAGATCTAGATCATGAAAATGGTGTAGAGTTGTCATCAAAAAGTCAACCTGGTGTCTCTTTTTCTCCCCTGTCCCCATAACACCTTGGGATACTCAGGATGTCATTTGGAAGGGTGTGATTTCCCACACCCTTCTAAACAGCAGCCAATAAATTGGAACAGAGACAGGAAAATTAATTGCACAGTGGAATGACATTGCCCTAAATCTTACAGATGAGAGACTGGAAGAGACTTGAATCTGCTGTTTTGGATAGTGTCCTTGTTGTCCACCATAACTCCAAGTTCTTAATTTTTTCCAAGGAAGTCTTTATATGCATATGTGTGTCTGTGAGTGAGTGAGAGAAAGGGTGGTGGTTGAGAGAAATGAATTAAGTTTCAAGGAAAGTTTTGTCTATGAAATTGGGTTAATAGTTAATTAAAAAGCCATTCCTGCATTATCTGGATTATAGGATGTAATTTCCTTCTTAGCACTTTTGCAAATTAGGGTGCTTATAGTGGTATTGAAGTATACATTTAATGTGCTTAATTTTATCTCTTTCTCCCAACATAGCATGACATTTCCAAACAAGCTCTTTTTGAAGTATAGCAGTAGGGTGTTCAGGTGGAAGGGCTTGAAGAGCTGGCAGGGGATCAATTTATATACAGTTTTAAGTTGTAATACTCATGATTAAATCCCTTTGATTTTTTATTTTTTTACAACACAAGGTTTACACCCTATAACTGTGTTTAACACTAAAGCTATTTTTCTCAGGAACAGATGCCCAAATCCCAGAAACCAGAGCAACAACACAACTCCACTTACTGGAACACTGTGATGGTAAGTGTTGAAAGATTGATGTTAACAGTTGTGAATTCAACGCATATTTTCATTTAATAGACACATTCATTGAACACAGGAACCTCCTAGTCAAAGACTTCAACTATTGATTTAGCTTTTAATTACTGAAACCTAAGGATTATTGCATTTAAGTGGCTTTTAAGTTATGGCAAGGGTGGTGGAGTGTGTTCGTTTTCATAGTCTCAGCACTAACTGATCCACCATGGCAATGTCTGCTACTGATTGCCTCCATGGCTGTTGGTTCATCAGTTTCTCATAATCTCCCCCTGCTGATACTGACCAATGTCTAGATGAAACCTCAGAGACAGAGAGATTTGGGGGTACAGATCCATCCATAGGTTTTTTTATACCTTCTTAAGGTCTCCTTTCCACCTGACTCTAAGAAGATTTTAGAGATCCCAAGTCACTGAGACTGAGATCAGGAGAGAAGGGATGGGAGCCAAAAGCTGCTAAGTCCAGGCAAGATGAATGTCCTATTGGTGGCAAGAATGGCCAGTCGAGAAATAGGGTCTTGGGTTGAATTCCTTTTTAATGAGCAGGTTCATAATGTTGTAATGTCCTAGACCTATCAATACTACTGAGTATCGTATGCATATTCTAGGATATATTTGCAGTGGTTCTATTCGTGTGCTACTGATGCCTTTGCTTAAGTTATTTCTAGATCAGTCTGTTTTAATGTCTTCTAGGCAGGAAACCATTTATTTCATAACTTCAATAATATACCAACTCCACTTTATTCCTAAGCCAAATTCCAGGAATGGTTTTGCTGTTTAAAACTCCAAACCAGAGAGGAAGAATGGTGGACTTCCAAATATTGTTGGAACACAATGTCCATCAGCCTTAATCAACATTGCCAATGGGAAAATATGGCAAGAACTGCAGTCCAGTAACCTCTGGAGGCACATAGTTGCCAAACATGCCCTCAGTGGTTGGGAAACTGATTATCGAAAGGACTACTTCTTCCTATATGAACTTATCTGCTCACTGAGATCACCTGAGGAGATCCAACTCTACATTATTCCTCTTCCTGTTAGTTCTCCTCTCCTATTCAAGGTTGAACATCTTTGTGACTATTTTGACTTTTGATCACTACAGCTGTAAACAATGATGCTGCGTTACATCCAAACTAGTCCCCTCAGGTTCTTCAGCCAATAGATTCTCCTCTTTCTCGCATTATCTTTGATTACTTAAATAATAAGCTGTGACACTGTGTATTTTTCATTTCTTAAATAATGAAAACAGCATTTGTTAGCTACTTGTCAGAGGTGAAGGGCGAATTCCTTAGCCTGAATCCCACCCATGAGAAGGACCTTTCCTGCTCCATGTCTCTATTCTGACTTTTACTACATGGTTATGATCCCACAGTTCATTCAACCAAATTTCATGATAAATATATTTGCCAAAATATTTATCAGTATACTCTGGGCCAGCATTTTTTCTTTGGTTCCCCTAACTGTGCTTTGGATGTTTCTGTGTAAGTCTGATATTTGATGTCATGTTTAGTTCTCCATTTTCACCTCTTTTCCATTAGTTGGAATATTTCTTCTTCCATGTTCCTCCTCCTCTTCTTTTTTTTTCATTTTTATTTCCATTTTCAAGGTTGTCATTGTTCACCACTCCTGTTAACTCAGAGAGAAGGGGTGGATGATTGCTTTGAGGCCAAAGGCCAACTAGAGGAGTGCTTATCAGCTTCAGAGCCACAAGAGGGTGTGGACAAAGTGTCTATTTTTTATTTGCTCCCCTCTTAACTCGATAAATAGTGGTTTTGGTAATATTATTTCATTAATTCTAAATGGATTTCCTCATAGGTATATTGCTATTTAGTATGCACTAACCCTTAAGAAACATGATTTAGCCAGCACAGCTTAAATCATATTTCCTATCTAGCTTCACAAGAGCAATTTACTGCTTGGTTTGTCTTACTTTAATTTATTTAGTAATTAAGCCTTGCTTACTGCTTTTTATTTGTTTGTTTCAAACTGCAGTTCTGTGCTCTAAGTATCCTAATGATATAAGGAAGTTTTAGGATGGTGTGTTTATGTCATGGCATACAGCTCTCTTCCGTGCTCAATGGAGACTGTTTCACCCTTTTAATGGGATGCAATGGTTAGGGATTGCTTAGGCCTCAGAGAACCAGAGAATGGCAATGGTACTAGGCGTTGCTTTTTCATAGATATTACAACAGCTCAAAATTCCTCCACATTTTTCTATGCTTTCCTCATCTTCATCAGCAATTAGAGCACAGTGTTGGTATCTGTGGGATTTAGATCAATAACTGTTATTCAGTTTGGATATTTATTTATATATTTTATTTGTTCATTTTTATTTATCTGCTGCCTTTCTGCAAGGAAATTGGCACCCTATTCTGCCAGAAAGGTCTGTTGGATTAGCCCAGTGCTGTAATTGTAGGATTCTAAAATTCACATGAGCATCAATGGAACAAATCCATGGGTAGCAACAATCTGCATTGTGCAGTTACTGTGATATATAAAGGGCACCCAAAATGACAGGAATGGTGTGACTGAAATCTAGGAATATCCCCAATTAGCTTATATAAAAAGCACGGCTAACAACAAGGCCAGTGGAGGTGATGGCATACCAGTTGAACTATTTAAAATCTTAAAAGATGATGCTGTTAAGGTACTACACTCAATATGCCAGCAAGTTTGGAAAACTCAGCAGTGGCCAGAGGATTGGAAAAGATTAGTCTACATCCCAATCCCAAAAAAGGGCAGTGCCAAAGAATGCTCCAACTACCATACAATTGCACTCATTTCACACGCTAGCAAGGTTATGCTCAAAATCCTCCAATGCAGGCTTCAGCAGTATGTGGACCGAGAAGTCCCAGAAGTACAACCTGGATTTCGAAGGGGCAGAGGAACTAGAGACCAAATTGCTAACATGCGCTGGATTATGGAGAAAGCCAGAGAGTTCCAGAAAAACATCTACTTCTGCTTCATTGACTACGCAAAAGCCTTTGACTGTGTGGACCACAGCAAACTATGGCAAGTCCTTAAAGAAATGGGAGTGCCTGACCACCTTATCTATCTCCTGAGAAATCTATATGCGGGACAGGAAGCAACAGTTAGAACTGGATATGGAACAACTGGTTGGTTCAAAATTGGGAAAGGAGTACGACAAGGCTGTATATTGTCTCCCTGCTTATTTAACTTATATGCAGAATACATCATGCGAAAGGCTGGACTGGATGAATCCCAAGCCGGAATTAAGATTGCTGGAAGAAATATCAACAACCTCAGATATGCAGATGATACCACTCTGATGGCAGAAAGTGAAGAGGAATTAAAGAACAATGAGGGTGAAAGAGGAGAGCGCCAAAAATGGTCTGAAGCTCAACATCAAAAAAACTAAGATCATGGCCAACTGGTCCCATCACCTCCTGGCAAATAGAAGGGGAAGATATGGAGGCAGTGACAGATTTTACTTTCCTGGGCTCCATGATCACTGCAGATGGTGACAGCAGCCATAAAATTAAAAGACGCCTGCTTCTTGGGAGGAAAGCGATGACAAACCTAGACAGCATCTTAAAAAGCAGAGACATCACCTTGCCGACAAAGGTCCGCATAGTCAAAGCTATGGTTTTTCCAGTAGTGATGTATGGAAGTGAGAGCTGGACCATAAAGGAGGCTGACTGCCGAAGAATTGATGCTTTTGAATTGTGGTGCTGGAGGAGACTCTTGAGAGTCCCCTGGACTGCAAGGAGATCAAACCTATCCATTCTGAAGGAAATCAACCCTGAGTGCTCACTGGAAGGACAGATCCTGAAGCTGAAGCTCCAATATTTTGGCCATCTCATGAGAAGAGAAGACTCCCTGGAAAAGACCCTGATGTTGGGAAAGTGTGAAGGCAAGAGGAGAAGGGGACGACAGAGGACGAGATGGTTGGACATTGTCATTGAAGCTACCAACATGAATTTGACCAAACTCTGGGAGGCAGTGGAAGACAGGAGGGCCTGGTGTGCTCTGGTCCATGGGGTCACGAAGAGTCGGACACGACTAAACGATTAAAGAACAACAAAGCTTATGTATGACCTATTTACCTATGATAAATCTTTCAATAAAAAATGACACTGGTGGTGCGTAAGTAGGATATTTCAGGTCAGAAACATCCCATTGTCTGAGGTTTCAGAGCGAAAACCTGTGCAGTAAGGATGGGCCCTTGTGATGTCACAGCAGTGTGCAAATGTGGTTGGAAAGTAGGGGCTGGAATCACTTCTAGGCTGGCTGATTTGGGAAATGGACACAAGGCACTGCACTCCCAGCCTTTCTTCAAACTGCATGGTAAGCCTTCGAGTGTGCATGTAATGTCCCACTTCCGAGTACCCTACTCTCATCCTTGATTTTTTGGTGTGCTCATGTTTTACACAATCAAGACACATACAAATACCTTCATGCTGGTGATCCCTGTTTGGGGAAGATGCATGGTTTGAAACATTCTTGCACTCAAAAACCAAATGTTGTCTTTCTCCTGTGTCGCTGACCCTAGTGGAGATGGACGCTGGTAGTGATTCTCATTATGAAGGGCCAGTGAATCCGCTCCAGATTTTAATGTGAACTGGATATATGCAATGGCTTCCTGACCCAGTCTATGTCTATGCCTGAACTGCCCGGTGCTTGTTTGGAGACACTCCAACCCGATCCTTGTCTCTCTCCATGATGGTATTTGTCCACTTCTGGTTCTCCCTGAAGGGGAGACAAAAATTCTGGAGAGTGAGGAAACACAAATGGTGAACCCAGGTTATAGACTGAATGGTGTAGATGGGACCAAAGGGCAGCAGTCTGCAGAGCTGAATGCTCTGTTCTTAACTCTTCGTTCTGCCCAGCTACCAGTCTTGATCACTCCAGTGAACAGCGTGGCTTCCTAAGGCAGCTACTGGGGAGAGACGGGCTCTAAAAAGGCCATGGGCATAATCCTTTTTGATTCCTTCCTAAAAGGGCAATGCAGGGAGCCTGCTTTTCTCTCCCTTGCTTCCATGTTTTCTCTGTATCTCTTCCACACACGTTGCCTTCCCTGGATCTGAAATTAGTGGTGCTGCAGTTACAAAGCTCTAGCGTTATAATCAATGACTTTGCAGCAGGGGAGGTAATGAGAATTTCTTCCCAAGGTAAAGAGCATACTGTCCTTCTCCAGTGCCATCAATTAAGCATCTTCCTTAATTTTTCCTGATGCCCAGTTGTGATGGGTGAATGCCATACTTGACATGGGGGATCTCTGGAGTGCTTTTCCACCTTGCTAATGCCTCTGGGCTCTTTATCCTACCATGGAAACACACAAATACCCTTAATTTGGTTCACATTTATAAATTGGTCTGAAGATAGTGCACATCCTTAATCTGAACTTCATAGGAGGTCAGGGATTCTATCACCAAAATATGTTCATAACCTTGGACAGTTCTTGCAAAGTTCAGTTTAAAGCCAGGAGCAGATCCACTGCCTCCACACAATTGAAGGCCTCATCTTCTACTCACACAGAGACTTGTCTCCCTTCTGAAGAGCCAGGAAAATGTCTTAAGTCCCTGAGGCTTCTTCTGGTACACTGAGACCTAGTAACCCTATCATTAAGTCCTTTGGTCTTTCAGGCTTTTAAAAGTAAATTTACTTGCTAATGTTCCCCAACCCTTTTGCATAGCATTCAGTTTCCATCTTCTTTCTCTCGTTCTTTCTTTCTCTTCTCTCTCCATTTGCTTGTGCCCTTAATAACAGACCAACATTAGCCAGGAGCAAGGTCTGTGATTCTTCTTCCAGCTCAGCTTCTTCTGGATGGAACACATCACACTATGGAACTCAACCTCAGGAAATATTCCTCCACAGCTTGGTTACCTGGTTTCTGCAGCTCATCTACATGCTGTGTAAGTTGAATGATCCTAATTATCTGTGACTGCCATTAAGAACGGCATGAATTGTATTAAGAATCCAGTCTTCCATCAAGCTGTTCGTGCTGCACTAAAATCTCAGTAATTATTACAAATAATTAATAGGCATTTAGTAAACAAACAATTTGAAATAAATTGAATAAGAAAAGTCAATCTGGCTCAGAAAAAAATGTTTTTTTTTTAAATGGAGCACATTTTGAGGGTTGACTATGTTGATAGAGGATGAGACGGCTTCTATTCAAGCCTTGTTTTCCATTAAATACTGCTTGTTTTGAAATTGCAAATTTGTTTTATTGAGATGCTATAAACATCAAATCTTTTGGTTGTTGTGGGTTTTCCGAGCCATCTCAACAGCATCCACCCAAATATACAATTCACCATGGAAAAAGAAATAGAGGGCCAACTCCCTTTCTTAGATGTCATGGTCATACGCAAAACTGACCTCCTATTGGGACACAAGGTCTACAGAAAACCCACCCACACAGACCGGTACCTACACAAAAACTCCAACCACCACCCACGACAAAAAAGAGGCATAATCAAAACACTGGTAGACAGTGCAAATCGGAACTGTGAAGCTCAATTTCTCAGCACCGAACTCAACCATCTGAATTGGGCCCTACAGGCAAATGGCTATTCCAAGAATGAAATCAAAAGAGCCATCAAACCAAGAAAACAACACCAAATTGAAGAGGAAAAACAGCCACCCACAAATAAAGTATTTCTGCCATACATCAAAGGGGTCACAGACCGCATGGGGAAACATTTGAAAAAACACAACCTACAAACAGTATTCAGGCCCACCACAAAAATACAACAAATGTTACGGTCAGCAAAGGACAAAAGGGACCCCCTCACCACTGCAGGAGTATACCGGATACCTTGCAGTTGTGGCCAGGTATATATTGGAACCACAAAACGCAGCATCCACACCAGAATCAAAGAACATGAGAGACACTGCAGACTAAAACAACCAGAAAAATCGGCAGTAGCTGAACATGCCCTGAAACAAGCTGGACATGAAATTCTATTTCAAAACACTGAAGTACTGGACAACACCAGCAATCATTATGTTAGACTGCACAGGGAAGCCATTGAAATCCACAAACACCAGCAAAGCTTCAACAAAAAAGAAGAAAGTTTAAAACTCAACAAAGCCTGGCTCCCAGCACTGAAAAATACAGCCTGCAAAAGCTCAACGAACTCTACCCAGCCACAAGGACCAGTGATCACTGCACACAAAAGACCAGCTAACGACACCCATCAATCACAGTGACAGATCATCTCTCCCCCACAACAATATTTATCACAACAATACACCCACAACAAAAACACGCTGATGACCATAATCACCCAATCTCCTGAAAAGGACAAAAGCTGATCCCACAGCTATAAATACTCAACTATCCAAACAAACTGCACCAGAGCACAGACAGAGTGCTCTGTCCTCTGAAGATGCCGGCCACAGAGACTGGCAAAACATTAGGAAGAAAAACCTTAAGAACACGGCCAAACAGCCCAGAAAACCCACAACAACCATCGGATCCCGGCCGTGAAAGCCTTCGAGAATACATCAAATCTTTTCCTTTTTAAAAGAACAATAGTCTGATAAATTGGTATGAGAAGGCCGTAGACTGATTGTCTGAAATGATGCCTGAATCACCTGGATTCAAAAGTCTGATTTGTCATAATGCATATGGTGAATGTTGGCAGCTGACGTTTGTCTTATATCTTGGTAAGCCTTAGTGAAATATTATTTAGCTCAAGATGTTCTGGGGTAAATTTTTGCTTAGTTCTTTGTTGCTTTGGTTGCCTGTGATAAATAACAGTAAAGATCAGAGCTGGCAGTATGTCGTCATCTCTAAAACCAGAACTGTTTTTATATGTGAAGAATATTAGGAGATAGCATGTGTGTATGCAAATATAATTTCTCATAGTCTCAAACAATCAGGAATGGTGCACAATGGAGCTAGAGCATATGGGTTACATTTGTATGCCTCTACTTAATATCCCTCAAGAACATCAGAAGGATGGGATGGGATGGAGAGGTACAGTGAAGGTACACTACACATTTACAGCCATTTGATACAACTTTCACAGTCATGGATCCACCCTCAAGAATTCTGGGATTTGTAGTTTGGTAGGGGTCTTAGATTTCTGTCCTAAAGAGCTCCAGTATGTTCCTCTGAATGGCAAAGAGCTCAAAGCACTGCACCGAACTACAGCTCCCAAGATTCCAAAGGGACTTGTAGCAGTTAAAATAGCATCGAAGTGCTATCTATAGTTATGTAGTGCAGCTGCAATCCTGGATTCTCATGCATATTTACTTTGCAGCCTTTCCTGTTCCTGTTTGCTGGCTGTCACATTTTGTCATCATGTAGATGTTAAATATCCCTCTTCTTGCCTCCTGCCCAGAGTACATTCTTCTCCACTTAAGCTTCTTGCACATTTTAAATCCATTTCATCATAGTAAGGCTAGTGACAGTGCATGTAGAAATTATGGAGAGAAGTTCAAAATCAAAATGAAGATTTCAGTAATATTTTGCACATTTCATAGAAGCACAAAAATCATAGAAGAATGGAGTTGGAAGGGGCCTATAAGGCCATTGAGTTCAAGCCTCTGCTCAATGCAGGAATCCAAATCAAAGGATACCTGACAGATGGTTGTCCAATTTTCTCTTGAATGCCTGCAGCGTTTCAGTGCTCACCATCTCCTGAGGTAATTGGTTCCGTTGTCATACCACTCTAACAGTAAGGAAGTTTTTCCTGATACTCAACTGAAATGTGGTGTCCTGTAACCTGAACCCATTATTACATGTCCTATACTCTGGGAAGATAAAGAATGGACTCTTCTCCTCTTCTGCATAATTATCTTTTAAGCATTTGAAAAGTGTTACCATATCTGCCCCCCATATACTTTTCTCAAGGCTAAACATGGCCAATTCTTTCAGTGTTTCCTCACAGGGCTTGGTTTCAAATCCCCTGATCATCCTTGTTGTCCTCCTCTGAACCTGTTCCAGTCTGTCTACAAAGTGTAATGTCCAGAACTGGATACGGTACTCAAGATGAGACCTAATTAGTGCTGAATAGAGAGGAACTAGTACATCACGGCATTGGGGGACTTCTGTTCATGCAGCCTAAAATAGCACTGGCCTTTTTTGCAGCTACATCGCACTGTTGGCTCAGATTCCGCTTATGATCTACAACAATACAAAGATCCTTCTCTCATGTAGTATTACTGAGCCAAGCACCTCCCATCTTGTAATTTTGTATTTGTCCCCCCACCTGATGTAAAGCTTTGCACTGATCCCTGTTAAATTGCATTCAGTTGTTTTTAGCCAGTGCTCAAGCATATCAAGATCTTTTTGAATTTTCTTCCTGTCTTCCAGCGTATTGGCTATTCCACCCAACTTTGTGTCATCTGCAAGTTTAATATGCATTGTTGGAACACCCTCCTCCAAGTCATTAATAACATTCTGAACACCAGGCCCAGGATTAAGCCTTGTGGTACCCTACTTGTTACCTCCTCTCAGTTTGAGAGGGAGGCCATGATAAGGACTCTCTGAATACAATTCTGTAATCAACTGGCACTTATGCTATCCAGCCCATACCTAGTTAATTTTCTGACCAGACTACCGTGGGGTGCTTTGCCAAAAGCTTTGCTGTAGTCGATATACAGGACAGCTACAGCATTACGTCTCAGTCCATTCTCCTCCCCGGTGTATTAAACAGGGTTTATGTGGAGGGCTACCTTTTTTGCAACATCATATTTTCTGCAGGTCTCTGCATACCAATACTTGGTATGTCTGTGATAATCACTTGAGATTAAAGTCATCACCTTTTTATTATCTGGGGGTGGTATTTTATGTACGTTTAATAATTTATTTGTTTTAATATTTCTCTCCCCCTGAGGTCTGTGCAGTGGGGACTCGTATTAATGAAAGCATCTGTCTTTGTGAATGCAGTGAGGAAGAACTGGGAAACAATACAAATGAAGACTGTAAATATCATTTAAACTCCTAGTAAAGTGTTTTCCCCCCTCTAAGTTCTGTGCAAAATACATGGAAATATTTAATTCAAACTGAAACGGGTACAGGAGAAATGCAACTTATTTTTCTCAACCTATGGCTTTTGCCCTCCCCACCCCAGAATAAAGACACGAGACAAGTATCATGGGTTAAAACACGGGCCACACTTTATTGATCATAATTCAATGTTGCCATCCTTTGGCAAAGGGGGGCCTGCCGTACTGCGGAATCAGGTTAAATTGCAGAGGTCTCAAAGTACCCCTTAATCAACAAATGGGCAAGTCCCCGGCCCCAAGTTCTCGCGGTCTTAAAGACAGCAAGAACCTGGCCGGCCACAATTTGACCACCCCCGGACCTCAAGCCATCTTTACTTTTTGACTGTTGGTCCGGTTGTGGCCCAGCACATCTTTCCCCCCAAGCACTGTAATCGCACGATATGCAGCACTGGGAAGTCCGATGGGCTGTTAGCTTACCTGAGTTTGCAATGGGACTCACCAGAAAAAAACTGTTTTATCCACACTACCCGCCAGTGTGACCGAACTGGCATCATAAAATGCCAGCGTCCAGTTCCAGTATGGGATACACGAAAAATCCCCGCATCCAAGGGCCAATCAGGATGCGGGTCAAAAATTCCTATCCGGCCCCAGAGGCGACCAGAAAATTCACACTAGAATATAGGGTGGGAGGGTGGGTGCCAGAAAAGGAAGAGGGCGGATAGAGGGGGGAATGTCCCTTAAATAACCTAGCGTTCCCCCCTCTCACCCAACTGCTCTCGTGAGACCTAGGGTCTTGCGTTATCCAGGGAGGGAGGCAAAGGCGAGCCGCGCTGCTGAAGCTTTGGTTCAGCAGCGGCTCCAGCATCCTGAGAGAAGGCTTGTTTTCTAGTAGCATATATTTTATGTGCCCAATATTAGAGAATTATCGAAATGTGGGCATTTGATCTGGTCCTCTACTGTTGTTGTTGAGTAATAAGTATCCTGAATGGGAGTAGGGACTGAAGATGGATAATGAGTTTGCTGGGTTTGCATTTCCCTGTAGAAATACATATATATATTTCACTCCACCTGATGGGGCTACCTTTATCTAAAAGCGGTAGATAGAGATGAGGAAGGGCTGCTCACGGTGTCATGTGTTATGTAGAGTTTTTAAAGATGCTTTGTGAAAAACAAGGATAAGCCTTTTAAGTTGAATAATCAAAGGGTCAAGAAAGACATGACTTTTGTGGATCTGTGATGGTAAAAGGGGAATTCTTGCTAGAGGGAGTCCCAATTAAGACCCACATCAGGGGCATGAAGCTGCAGAAGAGGCTTAAAATATCATTTCATACTCTATTTTCCCAAAGGAATCATTGTCTACTGCAACTGCTGCTTAGGGCAGAAAACTGGGTATCAGTGTGTTTTTCTTCTTCAGGGTCAATGGCAGCTGAGGAGACAGGAAGCAATTTAGACTAGAAAAATGGTAGAGGATGTTGGCGGGTGACCCTGAACACATGTAGCAAGTAAGCAGGACCATTTGGTGGTGGTAGTGGGGCAACAGACAGATAGCAGATGGGCTGGGATATGTTTTCTCCTGCTTGTCTCTTCTAAGTCTATGCTTAGATTGCTACTATCAATCTTTCTTCCATCTTCTTCCTCTGAGCTCACTTCCTTCTTCTGCTGCTTTGTTTGCAAGAAACAGGTAGCCACTTGCCCCTCCACAATGCATGCCATATTTGTAAACATTGAAAATTTAGAGACTTCTGTGAATCAGTTTAGCGGGGGTGTTTCCCCTAGTGCATCATCCCTAAATGATTGTTGTAAGCCACCCAGAGACCTTTGGGTAGTGTGGGCGGCATATAAATTAAATAAATAAATAAATGGCTTTCTTTACATACCCATTTTGCTCTCCACCATCCTCCAGAGTGAATACTTCTCTCCAGTCGTCACAAACTCAGCATAAGGGCACTGTACTCTGGAAGTATAAAATAACAGATAATCCTACCAGATTATGATACCAGATCTGGATTCTCCCCATGCCTGCAACTGAAGCCTTTGGGAGATCTCATGTATGGTCTAGCCTTCATTTTTCACTTCATTTCTCATTCTTACAGAATTTTCCATTAGTCAAGTGTGCCAAATCAGGTTCAGAACTATGGATTGATTTATTACACACAGTGGCATGGTGTTTGCTTGGAGAATAACTCTCACACTATCTTTGATCACCATAGGAAAATAACCCAAAATTGCTTAGGAAAGGCAAGTCACATTTCAAGGACAAAACCCAGCTTTATTTTGTTCTGTAAGACCTAGCAAATCTACTATTTAAATGCAAAACCTGTATTCACACATTTTCCAGTCTGTAATTGAAAACATTATACATTTTCGCCTTGTAACCTTGCCAGAGATCTTGCTAACGAATAACCTTTTGGCCAATCCATATTTCAGATTGTCAGGCCATAATATTTGCAATAAGACAGATTGTCAGCCCATAGTACTTGCAATAGTACACATGGAAAAGCTTACAGTATAACTTTGACTTTGTTCTGGCATTTATTTATACATTTCCAAAACTGTATTACACCCTTTCTGCTCTAAGTCAGTGGTTCTCAAGTTTGGGTTCCAAGATGTTCTTGGACTGCAGCTCTCAGAAATCCTGGCCAGTACAGCAAGTGGTGAAGGCTTCTGGGAACTGCAGTACAAGAACATCTGGGGACCCCAGTTTGAGAACCACTGCTCTAAGTGACTCACCCAGGTCCACAAGGACTATGCCATCAAGCCAAAGGAAGTCACCTCTGAATTAGAGTAGAACCATGATCCCATTATTGGAGGGGGACCTGGAGACAGTATTGGAGGTGACTGAGTGCAACCCATCTTGCACTGAAGATAAAGCATGTCTGAGAAGGCCCCTCTCCTATTTCCCTAGACTGTTCTTTACCTGCTGACTCACCTATACTGACTTCCTTTCAAACTGGGCTGCTAGTCTTAGGGTTGCTGATGACACTTCCTTTACTTCTAACATTTCCTTCTTGGCCACTTCTGCCTTTGTTCTGTAGGGATGGGTGAGCAGCCATGGCTCCTTGCATCTTCACTTAGTTGGCTAGCATAGGTTACTGTCTTTACTGTCTCAATGTATTTCTCTAATTCATATGAGCAGTTCCATATTTTTCCACAGTGAGAAGTGTGGATGTGATTTTTTTTTGCAAATGGGGACATGTGGTCTGCTATTATTCCAATCTCGACGTCCGGAACCATAAGTTAGCAGC
Source organism: Intellagama lesueurii (assembly GCA_037013535.1). NCBI lineage: Eukaryota > Metazoa > Chordata > Lepidosauria > Squamata > Agamidae > Intellagama > Intellagama lesueurii. The sequence continues at coordinate 20,058,188 of JBAJHW010000003.1, forward strand.
CGTGGTTTGCTCTAATAACACCATGTTTACCCTGAAACAAAGCAAGAGGCTGTTTCTCCAGAGGATATTCCATTCAGTATGAGACACCCCATAGATTCTTGTCTGAAGCTCACTTCCCAGCTCAGTTTATCAGCTCAAGATGGGTGAAGACTGAAGCTCAGGTAGGACAGCTGTGTGCCCTACTTTACAAGGGACATTATTCCATTTGTCAGTATGTGAAGAGGATGATCCTCTGTCTGATGGTATCCTGTGCTTGAAGGACCACTCAGTCAAAGCCCTACTTAAAAATAAAGAACCATAAAGAAAGAGAATGGGGCCTTCAGGTTATTTTTCTATTACAGATCCCATTGTTATAATGTTATAACACTGTTAGTTTTGTGTAGCACTCATTTCACATCACATCACATCATTAAAACAAACAGATCACTAAGACCAATATGATCATAGAAATGGCCAATTATTATTGGAGGACAATATGATGGGTTTCTTTTCTCCACTCTACCTCCCTGATTATATTGAATATATCAGAAGTAGTACCATCTAAACCAGTGGTTCCCAACCATGGGTCACCAGATGTTTTTGGACTACAACTCCCAGAAATCCTGGCCAGCACAGCTTATGGTGAAGGCTTCTGGGAGTTTTAGTCCAAGAACATCTGGAGACCAAAGGTTGGGAACCACTGGTCTAGACAGAAGAGTCTGCAAGTGCACATCACCAGGTCCTCATCTTTTCCTTGATACAGTGCTGCATTGTATGCCTACTAATAGTTATTTCTAAATTTGTTCCTATGCATATAAATTAGCCTATGAAAAAACATATATTTTTCTGTCTGGTGATTTGCTGGTGCTTTTCATCTTTTTCAGTGATGTTTAAGTGGCCACCTGAACCTCACGTTTGTTAATACAGGACTCTTGTCTGTCAAGTCTAGTCTGTGCCTTTCTTCCAGGACTGTGACTCAAGGTACCTTGCAACAAGATTTTAAAATGGATACAGTAAAAACAGGTACAGATGCAAACACAGAAGTGTGATAATGCTAAAACACAATTATACAAATCAGAGCGTTAAAATACTAGTGAGTTTAACACTGCTTTTTAGGAAGTGTTTTTCTCGGCAGCCACTCAGATGCCAAAAGTCTGCCTGCCTGAATGAAAATACAATCTTAAAAGAGAGATAAACATTCCCAAACAATCGTCCTCTATTTTCATTGTCTGTTCCCTATATTTTTGTTCCTGCAGCTCAGTCTGTTGGTAGCAGAACAAATCATGCACATCAAGATCCTAGCCGATCTTTTAATGATTGTGATTCTCAATGAATTGTTGCTCCTGAAATCACTGAAGTTTTGTGTTGCTTTTGTCAATGAACTTGCCATGTTTTGCATGTCTAGGAAGCTTCTATGTAATCTTAGTCATTGATATTATTCTGCTAGGTTGGAGAAAGCCTTTTGCACACTGTGAATAATGTCTTGTCAAATACTCACAGCTGTGTTTACTGTCCAATACACAATGCAGGTGAAACCAAAATAGCACAGTCGTGCATGGTGAAGTGGGCAGGCAGTATCTCCAGAGAGAAGATTAACAGCTCATCACAAACAACCTGCTATTACACTTGCTAGATTTTTGTTCAAAGTTACTGCATGTCCAGGCGCTAGGCTAGGTGCTAGGGCAGGAAGAGGTTAGGGCAGAACATGGCAAGTCAAAACTAGGATTGGGAGATTGATGGGAGAGTTAGACTGGAATCTTTTAGACCAGGAGCAGAGCCAAGTCTAGATATGGAACCACCGCTGTCTTTAAAAGCAAAACAATCAACACTGAGTTGTAGGTGATCTGTTTTACCTTGCACAATTTGATTGGCTGTTCCTAATTGGTTAGCCTTAGATATTGTTAACGGCCAAACAATCAAGGAGGAGCTGCAAGACCATCAGACCTTTTGCTTGATAATAACATAGCTCTACTAGCTGTTTCTAAGGCTGGGGGCTAAACAATGGAAATTGAGCCAGAGCAACTCCCTTCCCAGAATTATGTGGCAGTAGTGTGACCCTGCTTCAGTCATGAACTTTCTGTAAGATGGGCTGTGAGCAACAAGGAGTCATGCCAAGTCAGAGAATCAGAAATGAGGAACAAGGTCAATGAGTTAGAGTAAAAATTCTAGGATGACCAATGGTCTTGCTTGAGGATAGTCCTTGGTTTTAAAGCCATCTTGGAGGTACAGTTCCACAGTGGCTTTGTTTTTTCCAAGAGGAACGAGCTCAGAAAACAGTGCTGTAGCATCATCCCTTTAATCACACAGAAGCAACGGTCTGAAGAGGGGGAGGCTGCTAAAGACAGGCTTCTGTGAAAACCAACGTATGAGAAGTATACAACTATATTATATTGCAGAACAGAGAAAAACTGGGGCTTCTGAGTCATGGGGTGAGCATACAGATTCTTCATACCCCAGGTTGTCATGTTCACAGGGGGAGAAAGCACATTCCCCTCATGGGATGTGGGCTCCACTTGCTTTCAGAAGGGCTGAATAAAGCAAATGGCATAAGGAAGAGCATACAGAGAACCTTAGCAGAGAGGAACATGTTGCTTTTTCACATAACTTGCTTTCCCTTTTGTGGTTTTGTTTTTAAAGCTTGAAGGAAACATCTTTCAACTCCATTTCAAGTTTACTGTCACCACTGCAGAGCTGCTGTGCCTCTGGAGGCCAGGACTGCCACAACAACCTAAATAAATAGTCACACTGTTAATTCCAAGGGCCACAGCATGGTGCCTTCTTCCCCCTCTGTCAAGTCTTGTCAGCTGGAGATGAAAGCACTCAGAGGCTCCAATCCACAAGCAATTTCCTTGAGAAAAACACCCAGAGGACTCCCAAGTTTTGCTGTGACTCCAGCATAACTATCCTATTGTGACTGGCTTGTGGCCTTCTATCAGAGCCATGCAAAAGCCATTCTTCTCCATTTTGTGTCCATATTTGAGGAGGCCTAGACCCTTTTCAAAGAATAATTTAAGGGGATGCCAGATTTTTTAAAAAAAAAACCGTGATTGATTAGCAAAATGAATTATGACCTAGGGATCTGGATTTTGATCTACTTATATTTATATATCAATACATCTGTGTATAAGAGAAAAAGAGAATGTGCCACAGAGCTTGGACAAGCTTGTTTTTTTGGACATTAAAAGCAACACTATACTTTTCCATTGCTCAAAAGTAGCTAAACAGATTAATCCCCTTTCTAAAAGTCTCAATGTTTCAAACCATTGGCCTGTGGCATGAAGTACTCTCTCTTCACCTCACACCACCAGTTTATCACTCACAACAGAGTTTAAGGTGACACTATAAGACACAGCATGAGCCAGAAGTTGAATCATGTCATGTTCCTCTTTGCTGCTTAGTGAGGCACAGTTTAGTGAGCCCTGTAACTATAAAAATAACTGAAAGTTGCAGTTACACCACAAAAGGGGTAAAATCATCCCTCGTTAAGCACAATGTAGTGTTACATCTTCTGTAAAAAGTGTACTGCTTATATACGGAGACTGCCTTGGTCGCCCTGTACAATGACCTTTGCCAGGAGAGAGGCAGGGGGAGTGTGACCCTGTTGATACTCCTGGACCTCTCAGCGGCTTTCGACACCATCAACCATGGTGTCCTTTTGGATAGGCTGGCTGGGTTGGGAGTTGGGGGCACCGTTTTACGGTGGTTCCGCTCCTTCCTAGCTGACCGTGTCCAGAGGGTGGTGCTGGGGGACAGTTGCTCTGTCCCATGGCGTTTGTGTCATGGAGTTCCTCAGGGCTCGATACTGTCCCCCATGCTGTTTAACATCTACATGGAAACGCTGGGGGAGGTCATCAGGAGGTTTGGGCTGAGGGGTCAGCAATATGCTGACGACACTCAGCTCTGCCTCTCGTTTTCCACCAATCCAGGTGAGGCGGTTTCTGTGCTGAACTCGTGTCTGGACCTGATAATGGACTGGATGAGGGTCAATAAATTGAAACTCAATCCAGACAAGACGGAAGTGCTGTTAGTGGGTGCTTCCCCGGACAGGCTGGAGGGCCGTTTCCTTGCCCTGAATGGGGTTACACTCCCCCTAAGGGAGAGGGTCCGCAGCTTGGGGGTGCTCCTGGACCCCAGTCTAACTCTGGAAGCCCAGGTGGACTTGGTGGCCAGGGGCGCCTTCCTTCAGCTGTGGAAATTATACCAGCTATGGCCCTACCTGGACAAGCGGAGTCTCATGACAGTTACACACGCACTGGTAACATCTCGTATAGATTACTGCAATGCGCTCTACGTGGGGCTGCCTTTGAAGACAGTCTGGCGACTGCAACTGGTCCAGAATCGAGCTGTGCGGCTGGTGAGTGGTGGGGCAGCTAGGGGACACATCAAGCCAATTCTGTTTAAATTACATTGGCTACCAGTTGCTGCCAGGGCCCAATTCAAAGTGCTTGTTTTGACCTATAAAGCCCTAAACGGCTTGGGCCCTGGATACCTGAAGAACCGCCTCCTTCCATATGAACCTACCTGGCAGTTAAGATCTAGCCAGGGAGCCCTTTTGAAATAGCCGTCCCTCAAGGAGGTAAGAGGGATGGCTTGTAGACAAAGGGCCTTTTCGGCAGCTGCCCCCAGACTATGGAACGCCATCCCAATTGAGATTCGTCTGGCGCCGACGCTGATGACATTTCGGCGCCAGGTCAAAACCTTCCTGTTCCAGAAGGCTTTTAATTGAAATAATATCAACTGTGGGTCCTGATGGCAATTTTTAGAGTATGGCAATTTTTAGAGTATATATTTTAATTGTATTTTAATTGTTTTATCTTTTCTATTGTATTTTAATTGTTGTAAGCTGCCCAGAGACCTTTGGGTAGTGTGGGCGGCATATAAGTTAAATAAATAAATAAATAAATAAATAAATAAATAAATAAATAAATAAATAAATACTGCCCTTTTCTGTACTTGAAAATTATCAGCAACTAGACAAACAAGAGGGTCCTAGATAAAATTAAGCCCGAACTCTCTGTGGAGACAAAAATGTTGAAACTGGGGCTGTCCTACTTCGGCACATCATGAGAAGACAGGATTCTTTGGAAAAGACAATAATGTTGGTAAAGGTGGAAGGCAGCAAGAAACGATGAAGCCATAGGCTTGAGTTTGCAGGAGCAGTGGAGGGCTGTTGACGGCTTGACATTTTGGAGATTGCTCATTCATAGGGTCACCATATGTCGGGGGAAACTTGACAGTACGTAACAACAATAACATTATTTGTAACTAGTTGGCTCAGTGGTTTAGGAATTTGGCTGCACAGCAAGAGGTTGGGAGTTCAATTCCCCTGTGTGCCTCCTGCAAGTAAAGCCAGCTAGCGCCGCCTTGGACAAGCTGCACAGTGCCAGGGTGCTCCCAGAAGAAGGGAACGGTAAACCACTTCTGTGTATTCTCTACCTGGAAAGCTCTGAAAAGGGTCACCATAAATCAGAATTGACATGATGGTACATTATTATTATTACTATTATTATGCCAGGCAAGGTAGCTCAGTGAGTTGGATACCTGGTTGCTTAGCCAGTGGTTGGGAGTTCAAGTTCCCAACATGCATCCCAGAAAAAAGAACCAGACAATGTAGCCCTGGGCAATCTGCGCAGTCCCAGGGCACCTCCAGAAGAAGAGAATAGCAAACCATTTCTGAGTACTTTATACCTAGACAACCCTGGAAAGGGCTGTTACAATTTGGAATCAACTTGACAGCATGTAATTAATACTGTTATTATTCGTTGAGCAAACAGAAGGCAAGACACACAGGATGCAACATGTCCTCCAACACTATACTGTTGCCTCTCAGAATCTGCCACTCAAGGCAGGTGCCACAGGTTACCTAATGGTAGAGCTGATGCATATCCTGAGGAGGCCACTGGAGTGAGTGACTAGTGGAAGCAGCAAAGCAAAGCGTTCTGCTTATATACCTCCCCATAGCGCTTAAAGCACTCTCTGGGCGGTTTACAAGTTAATTATGCAGGCTACCCATTGCCCCCCCCCCCCAGCAAGCTGGGTACTCATTTTACTGACCTCGGAAGGACAGAAGGCTGAGTGAACCTTGAGCCGGCTACCCGGGATTGAACCCCGAGGCATGAGCACAGTTTTGGCTTTAGTACAGCAGTTTAACCACTGCACCATGAGGCAACACATACTAAGTGAGGATCAAGCTGGTGTTCGGCAGGATGCCATCAACAGCACCACGTTGAGGGGCCACTGAAGTCTGACTTCATTTTCATGGCCAGTGAATAAGCTAGGAATAAATTTAATTGTGATCGCCAATGTAATATTGCCTATCGGTGTGCCCTAGACCCTTGTAATTTAATGGGACGCACAGAGTGCATATCTCCCTGCCCCCTACCTTCTAGCTTCACAAGACTGAACAATGTCTTGGGCAATGTTGTAGTGGTAAACTTGGAAATGCTCATAATGATAATCCCAATAGCTGACCCCACCCTCCGACAGGCCAATGTAGGTAAATGGATCAGTCTATATCAATAAATGAGGATCTGGTCTTTAGTAAAGCTAATGGCTCTTAATTAGACATGGGGACGAATATAAAAACAAATCAGGATATTCATTAAATATCCCCGATTCATCAGATATTCGTTGCTTCGTATTCTTGGGGTCCAGAGACCCCAACGAATACGAAGCAACGAATATAACCCTTTTATATTCGTCCCTTCATTCCCTATCTGCTTATGCCCCTGCGGATCAGCTGTTCCACGGGGGCATAAGCAGAGAGGGGGTTTCCCTTCCAGTGGCTTGCTAGAGCCTGCCCAAAGGAAATCCCACCCTCGGGCTGGGGGATGGCTTGGTTCCCCTTTCCTCTCTTAGCTTAGCAAGGAGTGGGAAAGCAGGGATCAAAGGGATCACGCAGCACTTTGATCCCTTTCCCCTTCCTCTTGCTAAGCGCTGCAGGATCACTTTGATCCCTGCTTTCTCTCTCCTTGCTAAGCCTCGCGGGACTTAGCGAGAGGAGGGGGAAAGGGATCAAAGCAATCCCACAGCTGTGGCTGCCCGATCACTTTGATCCCTGCATTCGCTCTTCTTGCTATGCCCCGGGGCATAGCAAGAGGAGGGAAAAAATTTTTTTAAAAAATGACCCGACGAATGACAAATTGATTCATTGTTCGTCGGGTCACTGGGGGGCAATTAATGTTCTACTGGAGACCAAATCACCATCAAAAATCCCCTGGTTTCAACTGTGCGAGGCAGTCTCTGCTACACCACTGGCCTTAGAGCAGCTTTGACATAACATCAAGGAGCTGGAGACCAATACAGAAAATAGATGGAGAATATCTAGATTATATAACCAATGTGAACTAGTTAAAGTTCACATTAAAGTTCACATTAAAGACTGCAGTATCTGTGTCTTTAAGAGCCCCAGTTTGACTGTGATCATTTGTACATTAATTAACAAATCATAATGGTTCATTTTCTGATTTCTGTAAAACGAGCTGCCATTTAAGACACAAAACATCCCAGATCCTTCTCAAAACCTTACTAGGCAACAGGAACAGAAGGATAAAAATGCTCCATTCAGTTAAGCTTTTAGAATCACAGTTCACAAACCTTTCAGCATCACTATTTGGAGTTGGGGAATCCCCTTCCTATATCCCTATCTCTCCTTTACCACTTTCCAATCACTATGAAAGCAAAAAAATAAATAAAAATAAAATAAAAAATTCTAATTTGTACTTTCAAATACATTTAAAAAAACTTAACAGAAATAATTTTAAATTAAAAATAAGTGGATTTTTTTTCCTTGTGAAGCATGGGCCAGCATCCTTTTGCAGAGTTCTGCCTGTGTGGCGGGAATGAAGTCATCAGCAGAGGCAGATTGCAGCTTAATTGGGATTCCTTTTTCTATTTTGGAGTGTGTGTGACTTGTGTGGAATGAGACAAAGTTGGTGTGTCCCAACATTGCAAAAGGAACTCTTTCATTACTGGAAATCTACCACTTCTGGTGATGTCATTCTCAGAGTGTAGGCAGTATCCACAAGAAGTCACAGGCCAATGTTCCAAATTGTGAGCCCTGCACAGCAGCAGTAGGGTGGGTGTGTTTGTGTGAGACAGAACATGTAAACATTACATTTCTGGACTACAGGTTCCAGAATTCCCCATCCAGTCATGGTGGGGGAGGGCTCCCACCTTGCTAGAGTTGTTCTCATAACTCATTCAGATCCATCCTGATTCTGACAGGATGAGAAGAAGAACTGCTGAATGGGAGGAACACTGGCCTCGGCTGCACGTACAGGCATTCGGTCATGCTTTTCTGTGTTAAACAGAACAAGTTTCCCACCAGAGATGGACTCTTTGATAAAAAGCATGTCACATCCTTAAGAAGCCTTTCAAATAAATCTGGAAACCACTGTTTCTCATCTCTTTAGAGTCAGGGAACAGGAGTTTGTTCTCAGTCCAACTTTAAAACAATCTACATGGACCCTGGGAACGCTGTTGAATGTGGATTATGTCAAAAGGACAGGGCAAGTAACTCCCACAAGAACGGTGCTCAAATATAAATATATATCCAGATGGCTGGAGCTAGCGATGTTTTCTCCTATTCAGCTTTTTGCTGGGTATTGTTCTATTTGTGCCCAGAGCGCGGCAGTATTATCTAGGCCAACACATGCCTCACTTTGCTTTGCAGCAATAGAGAAAAGAAGTGTGTATCTAAAAGAGTTGAGTCTGGTAATACTGAGAAATAAGGCCATTTGATGCAGACAATTCATGGTCTGGCTGTGTTCAAAAGGCCCCTGGGGCTCCCGTGAAGCTTATGAGGGGGTTCCTCGATGGAAAGACCAGTAATAGACCAATTTTCTTGAGATGGTTTCCTCATCAACTATATTTGCTTCTAACGAAGCACAGCCACAGGAAAGCACTGGTTATGTTCTAGAAGCGAGAGGCTGCAGAAATTCAAGGCCTCAGATATTATGGGACTCCCACTCCCACTCTATGCAGTCAGAATGGCCAGTGGGCAGGAATGCTGGGAGTTGTAGTTGTGGGGGCTTTTCTCCATTGCAAAAAGGATGACATGGAACATCAAAAAGGAGGATGGTCTTTACAAAAAAAAGGAAGGCATTTTTGTATCAAATTTGCATAAAGGTAAAGGTTCCCCTTGACAATTTGTCCAGTCGTTTCCGACTCTAGGCGGCGGCGCTCATCTCCGTTTCCAATCCATAGAGCTAGCGTTTGTCCGAAGACAGTCTCCGTGGTCACGTGGCCAACGTGACTAGACACGGAACACCGTTTACCTTCCCACTGAGGTGGTACCTATTTATCTACTTGCATTTTTGCATTTTGCATGCTTTCGAACCGCTAGGTTGGCGGGAGCTGGGACAAGCGACAGGGGCTCACTCCGTCGCATGGATTCGATCTTACGACTGCAGGTCTTCTGACCTTGCAGCACAGAGGCTTCAGCGGTTTAACCCGCAGCGCCACCATACACTGATTCAAACTAATATATGCACCTATCACCACAATTAGACATCCTTACTAATTTAAGTGGAAATACACTATTTTCACCATATTGCAGTTCTGTGACTAGGTCACCATGTTAGGATACAGCCTTGAAATAACGATGGGAATGAACTGAAATAAATAAATAAATAAATAAATAAATAAATAAATAAATAAATAAATAAATAAATAAGGCATATTGTTTAGTAACTATTGCTTGCTTTTTATGCAGTATAGTGGAAATGAATATATATATTCATTTATGTTTTATATATGTGTGTGTGTGTGTGTATACACACACACATATATACATATATACATACATACATATATATATAATTTAATATATATATTAATAACATTATATATACATATAAAACATTAAATTTTATATATGTGTGGTGTGTATGTATGTATGTGTGTATGTATATATATATATGTGTATGTATATATGTATGTGTGTATATATGTATATATATGTGTATATATATATATATGTATGTATATATGTATGTGTGTATATATGTATATATGTGTGTGTGTGTGTGTATATGTGTGTGTGTGTGTGTGTATGTGTGTGTGTGTGTGTATATATATGTGTGTATATATATATATGTCATAACTCAGATTTGACTTGACGGCATGTTGCTGTTGTTGTTAGTTGAATTGTCTAGCTAGGCAACAATCAGTTATTTTAGAGAAATGATCTGAACATTTCCTTGAGGCACTGAAGGTTAGGAATCACTGTGTTTGCGTTCCCTCTTAGCAGGTTCTAGGCCAAATAGGCCGAGTTGGAGTGTATACCCTAAAACAAATTTCAGATAAGGTCGGTTTGGTTTTTTTGTTGGCTGCCCCCAGGCTATGGAACCCCATGGCAAGCTACGTTGGCTCCCTCCCTGATGTCTCTCCACTGGTGCACAGAGCTTTTTCTCTGTTAGCAGGCCTTTAGTAACTGAAGAGACTGCAGAGAAAGGAGATTTTAATAGAAGACATTGTAATTTCTCTCTCCTTTCCTTTTTTTTTAATGGGTTAGGTGTAGGGATGGAGGACAAGGGGGCATGGGATAAATAGGGGGTGCAAATCAACATAAACATTTTAAAATACTCATTCTTATCTGTTACATTTCTCTCCTTTCCTGATATGCTTTAAAATGTTTCAAATTTTTTAAGATATATCAGTAGGTACCCATGGGGGATTGGTTCCAAGGCGCGCTTGCGGATGCTGAAAAACGAGGAAGTATCAAATACTCTATATTGCATAGTCTCTGCTCTCTCTACTGACCAGTTCCAGTAAATAAAGGGGTTTTTATTTAGTACTGGGTTTTTTATTTAGTATTTTTTTATTTAGCATTTTATTTAGTATTTTCAGGCAGTGGATAAATGAATCAGCAGATACCAAGCCCACAGATAGGGAGGTCCTGCTGTATTCTGTATTTTTAGCAGTATCCATCTGGCAGCACCCAAAGTAATAGACTAAAATTATGAGAAGAGATTTTGCCTAACATTAGGAAGAACTTCTTGGCAGTAAAAAGTGTTCGACAGAAGAGTGGTAGTTTTCCCCAGAAGGTGGTGGACTCTCTTCTTTATTGGAGGTTGCTAAACAGAGGTGAGATACAGTTGTTTACCTTTATGAATGTATTCCATTTTCAGATTATAACATATTGTGCTATTAGCTATATTTGTTTTTAAATCATTTTGCAAACCACCTTGCTTATAATACGTCCCAGAACTGGGGGGGGGGGGGGGTAGAATAGAATAGAATAGGAATTTCATTTGGTTAATATTTGTCAGGTGTTTTATAAATTCAGGGGAAAGAACTTGATTTTCTAAATATAAATAGGAGGGAAATCAAAATGGGCAGATTTGCCCATTAAGGCTGCAAACTTTGAATATTTTACTCTTGAAAGTCTAGTTTTGGGTCTCTGCGCATTTGATCCTTTTTTAGTGGACAATTTAGGGTTGACACGTTTTATTTCAGACCAGCCCTAACTCTTTAATGGTTTCCTTCTCATCTTTAACAACTACATGACAAGCAGGCGTAACATGATCACGTCCCTGCATCAAATAGCTTGATCATATGAATCTCCTTTGTTTTCTTTTTGGATGTTCCCGAATCTACACATTTCATCACAAATTTGATGGGAAAACTTGAGAATTTAAAATGTAAAATTGTATGAGAAAGCACAGTCGATAAATTCACCTGTCTAAAATCTTCACAGACATTAACAGTGAATTTTGGGCTAAAAGTTGTGGGTGGTGTGTGTGTGTGTGTGTGTGTGTGTGTGCGCGCGTGCGTGCGTGCAATGCATCCTACTTATCAAGATCAATGTTCTACTTCCCAGATACTTTTCACACCCAGCTTGCTGAAAAGTTGGGAGTTGGAGCCTCTACATTGTTTGTGCAAATTAGGATAAAGTGAGCTCAAAATGACTGGAAGGAATTCAAAATGTAGTAATGCAGAATGTTGAGCTTGTCTGCTATGCCCAGACTTGATTTTAAAGACTGGATTTTTATAACTACCTACATTATGTTATATGTGTATAATATTATTCTCTACGGAACTCAATTTGGCATCCAAAATTACCTCCTTTGTCAACACTGTGTTGTAAATATAACATATTTTCAGCATTACTGAGTCACATTTTACGTTTTAACAAACCTACGTTTTAGCTGCTGTTTTGCCGGATTTAAACACGGACCTCATTCAGGCGTCTGTTGCAGCCATCTGCTGCCGACAAAAACTTTAGAGTCTCACTGTTATCACTGCATGGTGAGGTTTAGCATTTCAAAAGCCCATCTTCCGAGGAAGGCCATGAAAGTTGTTGCTTGTACAGATCCTGGGGTGAGAATATTTGCTTATAAAGCAACTGGATATGAAATACAAATAGAAGAAAAGGCAATGCCTTGATAAACCACTTAAAAAAAATGCAATCTGCTAGCTTTTGTGGATCAGGACCACCCACTACATCAGGCATGTACCAGTGTGAAGAACTTAAAATTCCAACAGTTCATGGCAAAATGGATTTTCCCATGGCATTCATGGCACAAAGTGGATGGTCCTGAACCATGAAAGCTAGCATATAGTATGATCTTTTAGTGGTTTATAAAGGTATCACCTATTCTTGCATTTGTATGTTTTAATGACCACATGACTCCCTTTTATTTCAATGAATACAAAATATAGATGTTGTGGCATATTAAATACCACCCTTTGAGGGCGAATACATACAGTAGGACCCTGTATCCACGGGATCAGTATCTGCGGTTTCACTTATCCACAGCCTGAAAATATTAAAAATATTAAAAGGGAAAAAAAATCCAGAAAAAACCCTATTTTCACATGTATTACCAGAACAGACCACTAGAGGGAGCCAGAGACCATGCTTTGAATACTTGTTAATGAAGCATACATAGCATGGTCTCTGGCACCCTCTATTGGCCAGTTCTGGTAATGCAAATGAAAATATTTTTTTCTGTGTTTTTTTCCCCTTTTACCATGCTCTCCCTCTCTCTCCTTCCCTCCCTCCCTCCCTCCCCTCTTCTCTCTCTCTCTCTCTCTCTCTCTCTCGAGAGAGAGAGAGAGAGAGAGAGAGAGTTCGCTATTATCCACAGTTTACAGTATCCATCTACTGTATATGGCTTAAATGTGTTTTTTTTCTGTGGGACTTGATTCAGGGCCCGCCCTACCATTAGAAAGAATTATGTGGCCATCTCACCAGATAGTACCCTCAGGTGTGGCAAAGGATGCTGTCCCTTTGACAAAGATGGAGAAGATTCAACTCTCAGTCTGGCTGATGGCTTCTGTAAGTGGACTACAAGGGGATGCTATCTTTCCTTTGCCCCAGACAGTAAAATGTCTTGGTCTTGTTACAGTTCATAACTGCATTGTGGCACAACATAAGTGATGGACAGTGAAGTGAATTCCCCTATGTTCCCCATTAGGTTGAGGTACAAGAAGAAAGGAGAAAGAATAGGCTCGAAGAAAGTTATTGCCCATGAAGGGGCAAAATTAGAAGAACCCTTTGGGAGCATTATCAAAAGGGAAGCTCTAGTATTGCAGTGTGTGGAGTTCAGGTCCTCTTCTAGTTGAGCCCTTTTTAAACTGGCCAATAGCCCTCAGAATTCTCCGGCTCCAGTTTTACACTGTCCATTAATGTTTTAACTTCTGACAAGGAAGAGTTGGCTGTCAAAGGCTGAGTGTCTGTGCTATCACTAGAAAAGTAGGGAATTGGTTTACCTGGTCGAAGGCTAAGTGTGAAATGCTTCATACAGAACCCAAAGAGAAGAGAGGAACTAAGTGCTGTAGCAATGAAGAGAAAAGAGGAATGGGGTGACTGAAGATGCCAATGCTGAAAAGAATAAAGTAAGTAATGGAGAGATTCTCACACAGATCTGTGGGTGCAGCTGGCAACTAGCCTGTCCATGCACAGTAATAGGTGATGCGTTCTCTAATCATTTGACACCATCTTTCTTGTCTTAATGCCTTGCCACAAGAATACTTTCGGAAGGGTTAACCTAAGGATGCAACAAATATTTGCATATATTCTTTTCCTATTTTCTAAGGTGCATATTCACACTGATTGCATCTACTGACTGAATCTATGGCTTTAATTACAAGTGTCAGAAATAATCTATCAATAGAAAAGCTATTAATTGATGTGTTATGAAGCCATGCTGTTTAAGATCACTAATTTTGTACTGCCACCGCCCCCTTGTCTCTGAAAGCTCCAAATATCTTTTAGAACTGATTACAGGAGGGTAATGTTATCTGGTTTAGGATTCTGAGACTAGTAGTCCAGAAAAAGTACTGTTTCTAAATTCTGAGTTGTTTACAATCCTGAGATTGGATTCAGGCTAAGATCAACCCCAGCAAAATCAATGGGACTTCAATTGTGAACTATATGAGATCTCATTGGTTTGGTCTAAGTGTGGGTGATAGTCCTACTCAAGGCATTCAGAAAAGAATTAATTTGAAAGCATGAGTAGGTAGAGAGCCCTAGCCTCATCCGCTTGTCACTAGGGATGGGATTTTTTTTAAAAAAAAATCTCATGCACTATAAATCCCATAATTCTCCATTCTGGGAGTTCTAGTTGACAGGCAGACACCTTACAGGCAGCTTAATGTGGCTCACTTGGAGGAAAAGCCTCAACTGGAAGGCTTTGTGGTTTAGCTAGGCCTAACTCCAGCCAAGTGTCCTGTTCAGAAAGAAAGCTCCCAGCTAGCACTGGGGCAGGAACAGGAAGCTTGGGCAGAGCTAGGCCTAGCTAAGCCCCAAAGCCTTCCAACCGAAGTCAGCCATATTTCTGTCTGTGAGGTAGAATTCTCCCTGAATGGAGAATTGTGGGATTTGTAGTCCAAGAAGTCTGAAAATCCCATTCCTATCAATCACTTTTCCATATGAAAAAGTGCTGTGTGAAAAGGAGAGTGTTTGTTACACGTGGAGCCCCTCAACAGAACTGGTAACCCTAATTACATGGAAAGACTCCACATCTAGCAGAAGCTTTCCTCGTTGGACATTTTTTTAATGCCTTAAGTCTGAATCTTATTGGTTGTAGCAACTCATGCTGTTATTTTTAATTGTTGTTGCTAAGGGAAAAATTAATTTTCAAATTGCCTACTTCTTGTGCCTTACAATTTTCTTATTACTTGCTGTATTGATTGGTCGGCAGAAGCTGTAAACTTGCCGAGACATGCCTAGTCAGAAACTTACCTTGACCGCCTTGGTCAGCAACGACTATTGCCATGCAGAGTTAAGTGTTAACCATTTCCTACCTATGTGGCTAAAGTAACATAAGCTACCCTCTCCATATTAGACAACTGTTTGAATACTGCTTGCTAACTGGCAACTTTAAGCAAATTTCTTCTGATGCTGGTAAGAAAGAGTAAAGAAGTTTTGTAATTGCGCCACGAGGGCATGCCTCCTTGGTCTTTGTACTAGGTTGTACCTTTTGCTGGTGAAATAAAATTTGTAGTTGTTTTCACTCCACTCTCTCTTGTGCCTCTACGTTCACCGAGAGAACAAACCAGAACCTGGGAAGGATAATTTCCATAACAGTTGTGATGTTATGTTTGATGTAATCATGTCAGAATGACTGAAGACAAGCAGAGGAAGAAAGTTGCAGAAGAAGCAACTGCTGAGGACCAATGGTGCAATGGAGCCAGGGCTCATAAGTCAAAGCCCCTGGACTTTTTGAGTAGCAGGGACTATGACATCACCCACGTTCCCAGGCTTCCCTGTTGCTTCTGAGCATACTTGCAGTTCTCATACTACACAGGAGAGAAATGGATTTTCCAAAAACAGGACATGGTGGCAAGGTATCCCTACTATAATTCATTTTTTTAAATTAAGAAACCCTCTGGTTTATGAATGTGGGATATTGTGTTTCTGTATCCATGATTCATAATGTCAGGACATGACCCAAATATCACTGCAC
Source organism: Intellagama lesueurii (assembly GCA_037013535.1). Lineage (NCBI taxonomy): Eukaryota > Metazoa > Chordata > Lepidosauria > Squamata > Agamidae > Intellagama > Intellagama lesueurii. The sequence goes on from JBAJHW010000003.1 coordinate 20,074,084, forward strand.
CAGATCATGCCTGCATTGCCAACAGGAAAAAAGGATGCCAAACTTTACAGCCTGAATGTTGACAATATCAAGAAGTTCTATAGGATACCCTCTAAAGCTCACTATCATTCACAAAGTGATACCATGCAAGGGAAAATCCCAGAAGTTGACTCCTTTTTTTCATCAGTTAACCACTTCTCACAGAAACACAAACCCATTGCCATGTCTGTTTTTCAACAAGTGTGAAACTCATATAACCGCAGATCAGAAGTGACTTGATGGCACATGGCATCTTTGGAGTTTTTTTCTTAATTACCAAACAGTTGTATACTGATGAGATTGGTGAAATAGGCACCAAAGCTCTGCTAACATTGAGTAAAACCATCCCAAGCCAAAAAGCAAAAAACAGAAATTTCACAGCTTAAATGAGTGAGCGTCTGAATATTTATTTTCTATTCTTTTTAAAAAAATATTTTTAAATATTTTTACAACCAGAAACAAAATCCCTTTTTAATGCCTCTTTCGCCAGGAAGGAGTTACAAAGTCCTCCTTCTAAGAGTCAGCTAATTGCATCCAGACTTAAAAGGTCAAAATTTCCAATCAACCTTCCCAACTCACAAGCTGCACCAATGTTTCTAACTTTGGAAGATTCACACTGGTAAGCCTGTTCCACTCAGTTTATAATAAAGTCACACTGTTTTATCTTTTGAAAGGTCTTTTATGGGAAGCAATAGTTTGCCCCCTGCAGCCTAGATTCCTTCAAATTAAAAAAAGCAGTTTGGACCAACCATTTCCTTTCAAGACAAACAAGATTGGTTTTTTCAATTTATTTGATCTGCAGACAAAAAAAAGTCACTTGTTTCTGCATGGGGACGGGAAATATTTTTACTTTTAAAAACCATAACTGGAAAACCCTTTGCCCAAATGTTCATAAATTTGACACAGATCAAGAGCATATGGCCTGCTACATTGGTGCCAAGTCTGGTGCTGATCTGAAGTCCAGTTTCACAGTTATAAATTTTTGTTTGTGGTGCCCCCATTTTTAGAATTGCCTTGTAGAACATTGATTTTCTCCGCTGCACAATATCACTTGTTGCACTCCTGTGCATCGATAATACAAAGAATTTGTGGGTGGCTTTGTCTATGCTGGCTCTATGGCTTGGAAACAGGGATGAGCACCACCCCCTAGAGTTGGACACGACTGGACAAATTGTCAAGAGGAGCCTTTACCTTTACCTTGTCTTGAATGACTAATTATGAGCCATTAAATTTGCAAAAGACCTGTTCCTCATATGTTAATATGGGCTGGTACAACTGCCTGAATCTTTGGACTCTCCTTATATATAGTGTATGGCTATGGGAACTGTTATGATGAGCATCTGCACTTTCTAATTTTCTCCCTCCACCACTGCTGAGTAGTGGTGAGAGAGGTACTCTGAACAGCAACAAATGTTTAGATAGGAAGATCTTCAGGGTAATTTCTTCAGTTGTGTCAAATCTGGAACCTCCATGTTTGGTGCAACTATGCCACTGAATACCAATCATCAAGAGCAACAAAACTGGAAGGCTATTGTTTTTGTATCCTCCTTGTGGGATTTTCAAGGGCACCTGGTTGACCATTGTGAGAAAAACAATGGATTAAAAGCTAATTTTCTTCCCGTGAGTTACTCTGGGAACAACAGTAAAAAACAAAGAATACCTGGCATAGCCATATATAAAGATCCCTCGGTCTACAATTACGTGTTTGTTGCTTACATACATAATGTACAACTCTCTGTCATGTGCCAGTAGCCTCAACTAGGGAAGTGTCAGAAACTTAATTTGTTCAGGTCTTTCCCCCACTCCCGGATATCAGAAAGAATCCCAGAATGCCCAGCATTTGAGAGCTGCAAGTTCTAGCACGCACGCACGCACACACACACACAAAGCTGTCCAATCTGTTTTTCTAAATTGATTTGCCCAATTAGTATCTCCTTGTCTGAACACAAGAACAGTGTTCTCAGAATTTTATACATTTTGGGACTTGGGATTTCTTCCCAGAAAGAAGAAAAACACATTCAGTAATATGCAGACATTTGAAATGTATGCAGATAAACACTCTGTATGTTTATTAATGGGGGTATGATTCCCAAATGAATCCATTAAGGTGTTTGAAAAAAAATGTGCACTAAAATATGTGCTAGCTTTCACATGGAAATAGCAAGGAACAGACATGGAATGGGGGAGGAACTAGAAGGAGGAAATCTGTGGGAACAGACTTGGTGGATCTGCCCATCTTTACTCTATCCATGAGCTTAATTTGCACAAAATTGTTCCATTCATCAAGCCTTGAATGAGAATCATGTATTTCTTAACACAAGATTAGGGCAGATGCCACAAGAATGAAGGAGCAATTGTGAAACTGCATTTAGCTCTCTTGCTCTGGAAAACTGGTTAATAAGCCTGCAAGAAGAGCAGGGTGATTTCTAGATGCTCAGCTTGGGAACGTTTCCATGCCCTGCAAACTCAATGGCATTAATAAGATGGGAAGAAAAGAAGCAATAGTTAAGTGGCATGTTAAACATCTTCAAAACAAAGCAAATTTCTGCAGGAAAAAACACGGCTAGACAGCTGTAAAAGGCAGGTCATAAATATAAGCCAATGTCATATATAACTTCTTTTTTAATTGCTATAGTTAAAGAACATACTTGACAATTAGGACTGTGAAATTCACTACTTCTTGCTCTTCGAGAAATAGAAGAAAAAAAAACTCTTTTTGCTTCTTGCAGATTTCTCCCTCCCTCCCTCCTTCTCTCTCTCTCTCTCTCTCTCTCTCTGTGTGTGTGTGTGTGTTTCAACAATTCATGCAAGATTTCTCAGTTGTTTTATGGTAATTTTCTCCTGGAAGAAACAGTAGAGGTTACTTTCTTCCCCAAAGGGCCTGTTTCTCATACGTACACCTTAATATCCCACTCTGAAAGGTCAAGGAAGAACACATATAAAGCGGCCCACAACCCACCCACCCCAGGAAACACTTTGCGACTGCCTTGTGGGTCCCGACCCCCGGGTTGGAAAGCACTAGTATAGAATTATAGGAAATCTTGAGCAAAAGGGCACTTGTCCTGTGCAAGGAAGGAATCAGGATCTTATTTTTGCAAGGAGCTGAAAAAGCCTTGGTGCATGAGATGTCTTGGAAAGAAAAGGAGAAAAAACAAGACTTTTTTGAAGTAAAAAGAAAAAACAAGACTTTTTTTAACCAGCAGAACGGCCCACATTCAATGACCTAGATCTTCAAGAAAGGCTGAGAAAGACTGCTGTATGAAACTGGGACATCCTGTGGTCAGTGTAGACTAGATGTCCCCAACACGGAGTCATCTACTAGTGTTGGTGTGTAGCTTCTGCCATGCCTAGCAAACTTTCCCAACCTATCTGGAGGGCATAAGGTTGGGGAAAGATACTGACTAGATAGACCAATGGTTTGATTACCTATAAAGTGTACTGCTTATATACCACCCCATAGCACTTAAAGCACTCTCTTGCTGGTTTACCATTTAATTACACAGGCTACACATTGCTGTCCCCCCAGCCAGCTGGGTACTCATTTTACTGACCTCAGAAGGATAGAAAGCTGAATTGACCCATCAGGATCAATCACAGGTTGTGAGCAGAGTCTTGACTGCGGTACTGCAGTTTAACCACTACAACACGAGGTTCCTAAATATAACACCAACCAAGTATGTAATGAGTGTGAAGTCTAAGGAGGAGCTTCAAATCTACAAAGGAGTGTCGCTGATGTAGAGAAATGCTTTGTATTTGCAAATTTTATAATTCCTGGCAATTTTCTAGGTCTCACCAGGCAGAGGCTCCCTGCTAATGCTTTGCTCTTCATTAAGGAGACTTCTAGGCTTCCCTGTCTTGATTTCCTTTTTATTTATTTATTTTTGTTGTGTTCTGCTCAGGAAACAGCCAAATCCTGCACAGTTTAATGTCTTTCCATTGAGTTATGCGCAAGAAAGATGCTTTTCTGCACACAAATTACAATCACCCTGCGCAGCTTTGCATTTATTTTTCTTTTTAAAAATAATCATGAAATGCCTGAGAAAACCTATGTAAAATTTTGCAAGATTTGTGGGAGGAGGCTGTCTCAAGCAGAGAAATGTTGGTCGAAGAAGAAAACAGGGTTGTTGTGATTTTTCTTTGTTTCCCTCCAAGAGTGAGAGGATACGAGATTCACATCCCTACGCTGGAGCAGACATTTGGGTCCTAGATGGAGAGTATGAACAATGTATGCCTTATATTGAGCCTTCTCATTGGTCTATCTCAGTTCTGTGCCAACAGTTTTATCTCTGCTCCAGCCATTCTATGCACCCTCAAGCTTTCGTCGTTGCTATGACCCTGCTAAAACTGAATCCTTGAAATGGAAACACCCGGCACTGATCCTGCAGGTTTTCTCTCGGCAAAGCTTGCACTCCACACCCGGGCAATGCCCTCTCCAGAAGGATCTGATTCAAATCCTTCTTGAGCACGGAATGTCCTGGCCAAAGCACAGCAAAGTTACCTTTTTGGACTACAACTTCCAGACCCCCTTTCTCCCTCACACACCCCATCATGGCACTAGAGCTATGCTGTGGAATTCTGGGAACTGTAGTTTTAAAAAAAAGCAACACAACTCTTTTTCTGAGTAGATTTTGGGCAACTGGGCGTATACAGGTGTGTATTTGTGGTGTTGTGTCCCCAAACATTGAAGAGGAAGTAAGAGTAATGAAGAAGTTGGTAGGAAAAGTCGTAGATACTGCTTCTTGAATGAGAACCAAGAGTTTTTCATTACTCTTACTCATTCAGGACTTAGTCCCATGCTAATGCATAAGTAATGTCTTCATTATTCTTACTCATTCACGACTTAATCTAAATACAGTTACATAAGTAACTCTGGAGATGGGAAGGTGAGTTACCTGTTGCCATCTCTGTACCAGTTCCATTTAGTCTGGGTTTTTCCTGAGAAACATGCAATACTAGTCTGGTAGAATCCTTTGTATAGCATCTGGGAGGTATCATCTGTACTCACTATGAAAAGTGAAAGGCCCACATGTTTGACAAGACTCTTCAGAATGAGGATAGATGCCACTGGTTTTAACAGTAGTTGTATAATACTTGATTTTAGCTTTGTTTATTTATTTATTTATTATACTTATATCCCGCCCATCTAGTCTTTGACTACTCTGGGCGGCTCACAACAAGTGGAATAAAAACAATTAAACAATTAAAATATAACAACAATTTACAACAATAAACAATCATTCAAGATGGGAGAAAAAGAAAAAATAAATCAAGTAGCTTGTGGTGGTTACATCAGAATACTGACTTCTCAGAAGCAAGTCCTATTGAGTTCAGCAGGATCTAGCTCCATGGAAATGTGTGTATCAGGGCGAGGATCTGCTCTCCAGATGTTTTAGATTCCATCGCCCATCAGCCCCAACCAGCAAGGTGAATGACAATGAGAACTTGAGTCCAACATCCAGAGGGCTGCAGATTCTTAACTCCTTGTGTATAAGACTGTAGCCTCATGTATTTGTTGTAAGTCACTGTAAACACCAGGATAACGGGGTAGAATAATAATGCGGTGCCTAGATGTCAGCCCTTCCTTTACAACATTTCTCCGGAAACCCACTTCGCATTAGAGAAAGATGGCTTCCTTTTTAATGAAGGTTTTTTTTTTGTTTTTGAGAAACTCGTGAAGGCAATGTATTAGCAGCTGAATGTCAGAAGGGCAAGGTAATATCTCTGATAGGAGACAGCCTACCGTGTCTTTCCTAGGATGATGGATGAAGGCTGATAAGGATTGTTTGCAATGCCCTTTTGAGGCCAGAAGTCAATTGTCTCAAAAGCAAGGCCAGGAGTGCCTTACCCATTTGTAAAAAGGAAAAGAGTTACAACACCGTGTGCTTCAGGGAGGTTGTGAAATGCTCGGCCTTTCCAAATGAAATATCAATGGATGTGAAGATTATTAGACTAACAAAGGAAACCAGGGCAAAAACCAGGAGAACGGCTTGTGGCAGTTTCTTCTCCAGTATCTCTCCTAGGGTAGAAACTGCGGATACAGATTTAGAAAGCAGCAATGTAACTGAAAAGTGCCGTACACTTCTTTTTTATCAAATATCTTTTCTTGGAGGTTTGACTAACTGGGCCTACAGACACTCCACTTTCTAGGCTCTCTGACACCTTCTCTTTCTTTATACTGGATCTAGAACAGTGGTTCCCAACCTTGGGTCCCCAGATGTTCTTGGACTAAGACTCTTAGAAGCTAGCTGTGCTGGCCAGGATTTCTGAGAGTTGTAGTCCAAGAGCACTTGGTGACCCAAGGTTAGGAACCACTGATCTAGAAATGTTAATGTGTCCAGGGTGGTGGTGATTTTTGGTCCTGGCTTATGACTTTATGGAACGGGTGTCTTATAAGTACTGTGAGTGTCTAGAGACAGTCATGGGAGAAGCAGGCTGTATGACGAATTTCTGCATCACCTCTGTGCCTCGTGGGAGCCTGTTGACACAGATTTTGTGGGACAGATGGTAATAAATTCGCTCTGGTCCAAATCTTCCATGTGCTCCCCAAGGTATTCAACCCATTGTGGGGAATAGGGATTCAGCACTTTGAAAAGTTGCTGAAAAGTTGTGACCAAAACCCAGGAAGGATTCACCGCTCCTGCAAAATCAGAGCCCCTAGCCTCTGCTGTCATGCCTTCCTGAAGGCTAATGGAGCTAAGAGAAGTTTCTCCAACCCTGTAATGCCCTCTAGATAAACTGGACTACAATACCTGCCATCTTACAGCAGAAGCAGGAGCACCAGGATTTAATAAACCGCCCAAGCAACACGGAAAAGCACCCCAAGACAGTTTTTTACTAGCAATACATGGGCAACACATGGGGGGGGGGGGAGATCATCTCAAAATCTCAGTCATGGGAGGCATTTGTTAACTAAAATGACTATGGCTGAAAACTGTGGTCATAAGTCACTAAAAATAGCCATTTCAAGTGATAAAGCATCTGTATCTCAGCTTATTTGGTTGCCTGTCTTGAGGTACTCATCTTGCTGCCAGTATTCATCCTGTTTCCTCAAACTCTTCATGGCTCAGAAAGTCCCCCCCCCCCATTACCCTGATGTCACAGTCCTATATTGTGGGATGACAGGAGACACCTTTTCATTTCCAGAAGATAGCACTGCCCTACGACACTCAAAATCGCACCCATCTATTAAGAACAGAAGTCTCTGTGCTGCTATTTTAAAATGTCACATACAAGAGCAGCAGGCATTAATAAACAGTTCAGGAAGCAAGGATGTGAAGAGAAAGTCTGCTCGGTGGATTTCTGCACATTCAGCTGAACTGAGGTACCTTAGGCTACGTACAGTCCTGTCCAGAATTCTATGGAGGTAAATCCAGATGAACTAAATGGGACTTACTTCTGACTAAACCTGCGTAGGACTGCAGGATAACAAGGTCAGTGGTGGGAAAACTGTAACAATGTGTTCCACACACACACAGAGGCCTAAATGCAGTCCCCCCAGCATCGCTATGGGTCTTATGCAGCTTCATATATACCCAAAATTTTAAAAAGTAGTTTATTTTGCTCAAAGGTTTCCCTTGTGTTCCCTAAAGGATGCATTGGAAGCAATTTGCTGCTCTTCAGCTCCCCGGAAGCCACACACACCCTATTTCCAAAAGTAATTTGTTCTTAAGGATTTGGACATGAGAGGTTATGGGGATTTTAAGATATTTATTTAAAAGCTGGGGGGGGGGGAGAAAGTATTTGGGGATAGGCAGAGCAGAGAGTAAGAGTGAGTGCCCCCCCAACAGGATCACCCCCAACACCACCTTCTCAGTTCAGCCATCCAGTAAGGATTGGAGCCACTCTAAGACAGTAGCTCCAAGACCCATCCCAGAAAGGCACCCCATAAGAATACCATGTTCAATGGCATCAAAAGCCACCAAGAAGCCCAGCAGAACCAACAGGGATACACACGCCCAGCGTAAGTCACCCACCAAGGTAATCAAAGCCAGACTGACATGGCTCTAGATAATCTGCCTCATCCAGGAACCTCTAGAGCTGAGATGCCATAATATGCTTATAAAACCTTGTCCAAAAATGGGATACTGGAGACTCGCCAATAATTCTCCAATGCCGTGGGATTCAAAGAGGATTTTTTAAACAAAGGTCTTACTACCTCTGGCCTGCTGATGCACTAAGAACCCAGGAGGGCAAAGGTTAGAAAAACTACCTCCCCCAGCTTCATGCAACCCAGTCTCTGTAATGCAAGCCAGGTCAGCGTATTCATCCAGGTTCATCCATGGTTAGCCTTTTCCATGTGATTGATCCAGCAAGGAAGAAGAACACACTGCAGGGAATATTCTCCACCTTCAGTTTCTTTGCAGGAGAAGCTGATCATTTTAGTGGGTTATGATTCTTTTCTGAAGAGAGAATAAAATATCCGTTCTCCAAAAAAAAAGTCCAAGTGAACTGCAACTGGAATCAAGCAACCAGGGTGGGCAGAAAAGGTAAAAAGACAAGCTGGAGATTTGGGTACCCAAATGCGTACTTTATTGGAAAAACTGGAAAAAAATAAATACATAGATATTGAAATGGAACCAGCACTCCCCTGGTTAAATCTATAGAGGACATAGGAGACGTATGCAGGGAGCAGGACAGGGGATGAATGGGAGAGAAGGGCTGTTTCACTAATCATACAGAGAGGTAGAGGGGGCAGGAATTATCAAATGCTAAGCAAAGAAATAGGAGAGTAATAGGGTTCTGGCAGACACCACAGAAGTCTAATTAGGCGGCAGAAAAGGCACGTAGTGTAAATACTCCTTTGATCCAAGGCAGCATAGGCAAATGTTTGAAGAGCAGAGGGACAAAGAAGACAGGCAGAATTAGAACCAGCCTTTACCCTCAAGGATATGCTCTGATCAAGGATATTGTTTCCTGGAGGATCAGGGTCATGTAGCTAGTCCCTTATAAATTATTGATGGCATGGACGCCCTTAGGGCCGAGGGAGATGAGGGAGATATCACTGTCTTTGCTGTTAGACAGTGATAAAGGGTTATCCCTCCAAAGACTCCCTTCTCCTGGTTTTAAGTATCCTCCCTCCCACCCACCCCACATTTCAGTTCACCCATTCAGGAGGGTCCCCTGATTCTCTCTGAAATATTTTCAGACAGCTGTAGAGGTTCTGATGAGAAGAAGGAAGTGAGAAGGCCGCTTTTATCAGCCAAATTGCAACAACATACAGTAAGACACACACATCCAGCATCTGTAGAATCAGTATCCACTGATTCGCTTATCTGCTGCCCTAAAATGCTAGATAAAAATCCCCAAGAAATACCTATTTTTATGTATTTCCAGGGTGTATTTACCAGACGTGGCCACCAGAGAGAGCCAGAGACCATGCAATGTATAGCATCCTCTACTTCCGCATTTTTTGGGGCATCTGCAGGGGATGGAGGGGTTGGAATCAATCCCCCACAGATACCGCCGTCCTACTGTATAATTTGGATTCCAATCCACTGACTGCCACTATATTCCAGCAATTCTTCTTCTCTTCGGTTTCACAATGCATATCACCTTGCATCTGAAGAAAGAGGGCACATGTCGTGAAAGCTTATGCCAAAGAAAATGTGTTAAGTCTCCAGAGTGCCATATGACTCGTTGTTGTTGTTGTTGTTGTTGTCCTTAGATCTCTGGATAGCCATCTGATGTAAGTTCGAGTGTGCTAGATTCTGAATGGGCAGTTTAGGCACTCAAAGTTTCCAGATGGGCTATACCTGTTGAATAGTGGGTGGGGGCCACAGCTCTCGGCTGTACAGTCAGAAGAAAAGAATGCAGTACTCAGAATTTTTTTTCTTGACAACTCCCAAAATCCCCCAGCCAGCATACTTATTTTTTTCAAACTATGCCTGTCCTTGTAACCAATGTTGTCCCATGTGACCAAGTAAAACTGATATTTTGGAGTGATATTTTTTAGGACTAATAGTCCTCATGTGCCATCAAGTCAATTCCAGGTAGAGAATATTCAGAAGTGGTTTACCCTTCCCTTCCTCTAGGGGCAGCCTTGGGACTGTGCAGCTTGCCCAAGGCCACGCAGGCTGTCTCTACTCACAGGGAGGCACAGTGGGGAATCGAACTCTCAACTTCTGCCTCCACAGCCAAATAATTAAATTACTGAGCTATCCAGCCAGCATTTTCAAAGAGGATCAAGCTTGCCTTCTTAGCAACATCATCTCCCCTCCCTCTCTCTAGCTCTATCATGTACACATGTATAGATTTTTGTGACTTTCACATTGTGCTATATGTTGATTATTTTAAATACTGTATTTTAAAATTAAAGAGAGACCAATAGAAGTTTGGTAAGTAGATGTAACCCTGCTTTTGTCATGATTCTATGTGCCCATCAGCAGATGGGATAATTTGACATAGTGAGAAAGCAGAGGTGGGTGGGATATCATTAAGCACAGAGCCTCCAGGTTCTTTCATCTAACCTTGGTTAGAAAGCTCTGTCGGAAGAAAGCCATATGGTCTGTTGAAATGAATCAGATCCATCAAGGATTGCTTACCCTGAAAATATTTTCCCATTCTGCTCTTCTAGGCTTGAGGGAGAACTACTGGAGACTCAAGATTCTTTGGAAGGAAAAAGTACTGGAATCTTACAGTGTTTTCATAATCATTTATTTACAGAATCCAGCTTCTCCATGGGGGGATTCTGAGGGAAATAACAAGACAGTTCTAGTCTTTAAAGAATTTCCAGCCCCATCAAAGTAAACATTATTGTATTATTCGAACACCCCTCTCTACGAAAAAAGAGACATCTGACTCCTAGGGCCACGGCACTATATATTCCAAACCGTTAGGGCAGGGAGATGCCCTCCCTGGTATTTGGGGATGAGGCCAAACAAGCTGTCCTTTTTTGTCTCAAAATGTGTGGTAAACCTAGTAGCCCCCAGACACCTGCAGCTGTCAAAAACAGAGATGGGGGTATTCGTATATGAATACGAATACCCCCGCACAGCTGGAGTTAATGAGGGTCGGGGCGGGACCATCCACTCATGCATCCGGCGCTGGCCCCGCTCTTCCTTCTAATCACTCCAGAGCGCCTGGTCAGCTAGCCACTCGTCAGCCTTATAGGGAGACTCATCTTCCCTCCTTCTGCCAGGAGTGGCTAGCCGACTGGGCGCTCCAGAGCGATTGGAAGGAACAGCGGGGCTGCCACCACTGGCAGATGCATGAGTGGACGGTCCAGCCCCAGGGGGGCAGACCCTCATTGACTCCAGCTATGTGGGGGCATTCGTATTTGTATACGAATACCCCCATCTCTAGTTAAAAAATACCCCTTCCCTTCAAAAAACTGATAACTCAACTATTAAGAGCTAGTGGTCAGTATCCTGTTTGTGCAGCTGGAATGATGTTATCATCATCAGCAGATTGCTGCTGATTAGAGTTCCTTTTTCAATTTTGGGGGTAGGCACAACTCAGGTACAATGAGACAAAGTTGCACATATCACAAAATGGAAAAGGCAAGTCTTTAATCAGCAGCAGTCTGATGATGATGTCATTCTTGTTCTCCAGCTGGAGGTATGCAAGAAAATACAGCTCAAAAGAATAATTGATAGAATACTACACCATGGTCCCAGTTATGCTTTTCTGTAAAATCTTGCTGGGTGACATTATCAGCCTTGCAGAGTCATTGTGAGGATTAAAAATGTGAAGCTGCATCAGATTCTCCAGGGGTCAGTGGCCACTGTGCTGGCAACCAGGTTGTGGTTAACTGCTCACCATTACAACCCCTGGTATCACTGACCCCTCTGCCAAAGTGACAGGGGCAACATCTACAGCCAGCAGTTCAGCTCAAGAACCAGGTTTTACTCTCTGGCTCCTTAATTCCAAAGATCCCGTTTGACTTCCATTTCAGTCTTGCACTGACTCCCTCTTGAGGGAGTTGGGGCTAGCAACTCCTGAACCTTCACAGGCCAGGCTATGGTTCTGGGCAACCTGGACCAGGTTCATAGACCAGGAACTCCCCATAAACATGATGGTTGTTCATGCACATACACATATGTGCATGTATGAATCATAGAATCAGAATAATTGTGTCAGAATGGGCCTACAAGGCCATCAAATCCATCCCCCTGCTCAATGTAAGAATCCTAATCAAAGCAGATCTGACAGATGGTTGTCCAATTTTCTCTTGAATGCCTCCAGCATTGGAGCACTCACCACTTCCCAAGCTCATTGGTTCCATTGTCATACTGCTCTAACAGTTAAGAAGTGTTTCCTGCTATTCAATCTAAATCTGGCTTCCTGTAACTTCAGCCCATTATTGTGTGTCCTGCACTCTGGGATGATCGAGAACAGATCCTGCCCCTCCCCTATATGTCTACCTTTCAAATATTTGAAAAGTGCTATCAAATCCTCCCTCAGTCTTCTTTTCTGAAGGCTGAACGTGCCCAGTTCTTTCAGTCTTCCTCATAGGGCTTGGTTTCCGGTATGTGTAGATGTACAGAAGGATAGATAAATAAATCAGTAAATAGACAGAAAGGGAGGGGGTGCCCGTTCATGCAGCATTAATAACTATTAAGCTATACAGAGGCCCCAAGCTGGTTATTATCTTTTCATTTGGCAGAGCACAATAGTATTCCCAGCACAATTCACTTTCAGGTGTAACAATTTGATTGTCTGTGAACTTTCCATAGTTAACTGTTGATCTAGGGCATAGAAATGTGTATGTGTCTGGAGAGAGGAGAAGAGAATAGGGAGGTAGGAAGTAAAATGAAGGCATTATGTTGAGTTGTTTCTGAAGAAAGCTGGTATTATAATTGTTTTGAGTCTCCATTCTGGGAGTAAGGGTTCTTCTCCCTGACCCAGGCTTTTACCTCCAGCTTGCCCAGAAATAATAACTGTGAGCTGACAGCCCAGGAAAATATTTTCTTGCTCACATTCTTCACCTCCCCAGTGACTCATTTGGAGAATGAAAACATACTGTTTGGCTTTCATCTTTTCTACAACAAAAAGCAACTTACTTAAAACAAAACCATCGTTTCCTAAAAAGAGAGAGCATGCATATATGATCATGAGAGAGAACAATTGCTATATTTGACTCATTAAAGCATGGAAAAGTTACTTTTTTGAATGGCAGCTACTAGAATTCCAACATGTTATGCAGTTCCACGTATGCAGTGGTGATGATGTCATCATGAGTGGCAAATCACTGCTGATGAAAGGCTTCCTTTGGTGATTTTGGGGTGCATGTAAGTTTGGGTGCAACCAGGCAGTGGGAAATGTGCTTGACTGATCACACTAAAAAAGGGTCACAGGAAGCAATCTCTCTCAAAGTGACCCTTCCATTGGTTGAGGAATCACTTCAGCCAGGCCCCCAAAAGTAGTAGCCCCAAAAGGTCCAGCTTGCGCACAGATTGGTATCAGGTGGTCCAAAATGTTGTGTATTTACCCATGTGATCACACCCTTTGTCACATTGTGTATGAGTCACGTGGACCCCAAAATTACATTTAATGAGCAGCATTTTGGCTTTCATCATCTGCTGATGAAAGCCAAAATGCTCAGGTGATGGTGAAATCATCACCATTGCACATGTGGAGCTGCATTATCACCATTCTGCATGCAGAACTGTGCAACAAGATTTCATCCTCTGTATTACAAAAGAAAGATGATCTGGCTACAGTTACATACATGCTACTAACATCCAGTTCTAACACATCATAAATGTCAGAGAAAGTCAGAGCAATTCAGTTCACACTTAAAAGGTGATCTATTTTATCTTGCACTTCAGTGATCCTTCCATTCACGTGGGGAATGTTCCTTCTCCCATAAGAAGGATCCAGACAGCACTTCAGATCACTACAATGTCTCCCCCTTTCAAGTATTGATGCTCCCTTTCCCTACCTTTTGTCACCTGCAGGCCATGGTAACTTCCGCCCCTTTTTTGTTAATTACCCTCCCAATGAATCAGTGCTGCATCAAATACAATACAAATACTGCACCAGGGAAATATTTTTTTAAAAAAAAAGTTAGAAAAGATGAAAATAGAGAGGGTTTATCTGTCTTCACTTTAATGTTACAACCCACTGCGTATATCACAGGGTTGTCACCACAGACAGCACCGCCCTCAGCTCTATTTGGGAGCAAATTAACCAAGCACACGGACTGCAGAATGGCACAGTCAAGTCAATCACACCGAATAAACCGTAGCCCTAGTGCTGTTCCAGAATGCAGCAGGACAGCTTGCAAAAAGGGCAGGATGGATTTCTATTACTGAATACACATTTGGTCCTGGTAAATAAGGTGGACCAAACCACGCCAAAAGTGAACAAAGCAGCAAGCACCCCTTCACGGATTGCTGCCTTGTCATGGCAAAGGGGCTTGAGTAATTCAGAGAAGCTATGGGCTATGCCGTGCAGGGACACCCAAGACGGACAGGTCATAGTGGAGAGTTCTGACTAAACGCCATCCACCTGGAGCAGGAACTGGCAAGCCACTCCAGTATCTTTGCCAAGAAAACCCCATGAACAGAAACAAAAGGCTAAAAGATATGACACTGGAAGATGAGCCCCTCAGGTCAGAAGGCGTCCAACATGCTACTGAGGAAGAGCGGAGGACAAGTACAAGTAGCTCCAGAGCTAATGAAGTGGTTGGGCCAAAGCCGAAAGGACGCTCATCTGCGGACGCGCCTGGAAGTAAAAGGAAAGTCCGATGCTGCAAAGAAAAATACTGCATAGGAACCTGGAATGTAAGATCTATGAACCTTGGTAAGCTGGATGTGGTCAAACAGGAGATGGCAAGAATCAACATTGACATCCTGGGCGTCAGTGAACTAAAATGGACGGGAATGGGCGAATTCAATTCAGACGATTACCATATCTACTATTGTGGGCAAGAATCCCGTAGAAGAAACGGAGTAGCCCTCATAGTCAACAAAAGAGTGGGGAAAGCTTTACTGGGATACAATCTCAAAAATGATAGAATGATTTCAATACGAATCCAAGGCAGACCTTTCAACATCACAGTCATCCAAGTTTATGCACCAACCACCGATGCTGAAGAGGCTGAAATTGACCAATTCTATGAAGACTTACAACACCTTCTAGAACTGACACCAAAGAAAGATGTTCTTCTCATTATAGGGGACTGGAATGCTAAAGTAGGGAGTCAAGAGATAAAAGGAACAACAGGTAAGTTTGGCCTTGGAGTTCAAAACGAAGCAGGGCAAAGGCTAATAGAGTTTTGTCAAGAGAACAAGCTGGTCATCACAAACACTCTTTTCCAACAACACAAGAGGTGACTCTACACATGGACATCACCAGATGGGCAATACCGAAATCAGATTGATTATGTTCTCTGCAGCCAAAGATGGAGAAGCTCTATACAGTCAGCAAAAACAAGACCTGGAGCTGATTGTGGCTCTGATCATCAGCTTCTTATAGCAAAATGCAAGCTTAAACTGAAGAAAGTAGGAAAAACCACTGGGCTAGTCAGGTATAATCTAAACCAAATCCCTTATGAATACACAATGGAAGTGAAGAAGAGATTTAAGGAACTAGATTTGGTGGACAGAGTGCCTGAAGAACTATGGATGGAGGCTCGTAACATTGTACAGGAGGCAGCAACAAAAACCATCCCAAGGAAAAGGAAATGCAAGAAAGCAAAGTGGCTGTCCAACGAGGCCTTACAAATAGCAGAGAAGAGAAAGGAAATAAAATGCAAGGGAGATAGGGAAAGTTACAGAAAATTGAATGCTGACTTCCAGAGAATAGCAAGGAGAAACAAGAGGGCCTTCTTAAATGAACAGTGCAAAGATATAGAATAAAATAATAGAAAGGGAAAAACCAGAGATCTGTTCAAGAAAATTGGAGATGTTAAAGGAACATTTCATGCAAAGATGGACATGATAAAGGACAAAAATGCTAGGGACCTAACAGAAGCAGAAGACATCAAGAAGAGGTGGCAAGAATACACAGAGGAATTATACCAGAAAGATCTGGATGTCCCGGACAGCCCAGATAGTGTGGTTGCTGACCTTGAGCCAGACATCCTGGAGAGTGAAGTCAAGTGGGCCTTAGAAAGCATGGCTAACAACAAGGCAAGTGGAGGTGATGGCATTCCAGTTGAACTATTTAAAATCTTAAAAGATGATGCTGTTAAGGTGCTACACTCAATATGCCAGCAAGTTTCGAAAACTCAGCAGTGGCCAGAGGATTGGAAAAGATCAGTCTACATCCTAAAGAAGGGCAGTGCCAAAGAATGCTCCAACTACCGTACAATTGCACTCATTTCACACGCTAGCAAGGTGATGCTCATAATCCTACAAGGCAGGCTTCAGCAGTATGTGGACCAAGAACTCCCAGAAGTACAAGCTGGATTTCGAAGTTGCAGAGGAACTAGAGACCAAATTGCTAACATGTGCTGGATTATGGAGAAAGCCAGAGAGTTCCAGAAAAACATATACTTCTGCTTCATTGACTACACAAAAGCCTTTGACTGTGTGGACCACAGCAAACTATGGCAAGTTCTTAAAGAAATGGGAGTGCCTGATCACCTTATCTATCTCCTGGGAAATCTATATGTGGGACAGGAAGCAACAGTTAGAACTGGATATGGAACAACTGATTGGTTCAAAATTGGGAAAGGAGTACGACAAGGCTGTATATTGTCTCCCTGCTTATTTAAATTTTATGCAGAATACATTATGCGAAAGGCAGGACTGGATGAATCCCAAGCCGGAATTAAGACTGCCGGAAGAAATATCAATAACCTCAGGTAAGCAGACGATACCACTCTGATGGCAGAAAGTGAGGAGGAATTAAAGAACCTCTTAATGAGGGTGAAAGAGGAGAGTGCAAAAAATGGTCTGAAGCTCAACATCAAAAAACTAAGATCACGGCCACTGGTCCCATCACCTCCTGGCAAATAGAAGGGGAAGATATGGAGGTAGTGACAGGTTTTAATTTCCTGGGCTCCATGATCACTGCAGATGGTGACAGCAGCCATGAAATTAAAAGACGCCTGCTTCTTGGGAGGAAAGCGATGACAAAACTAGACAACATCTTAAAAAGCAGAGACATCACCTTGCCGACAAAGGTCCGCATAGTCAAAGCTATGGTTTTTCCAGTAGTGATGTATGGAAGTGAGAGCTGGACCATAAAGAAGGCTGACCGCCAAAGAATTGATGCTTTTGAATTGTGGTGCTGGAGGAGACTCTTGAGAGTCCCCTGGACTGCAAGGAGAAGAAACCTATCCATTCTGAAGGAAATCAACCCTGAGTGCTCACTGGAAGGACAGATCCTGAAACTGAGGCTCCAATACTTTGGCCATCTCATGAGAAGAGAAGACTCCCTCTAAAAGATGCTGGGAAAATGTGAAGGCAAGAGGAGAAGGGGACGACAGAGGACGAGATGGATGGACCGTGTCATCGAAGCTACCAACTTGAATTTGACCAAACTCCGGGAGGCAGTGGAAGACAGGAGGGCCTGGTGTGCTCTGGTCCATGGGGTCACGAAGAGTCAGACACGACTTAACGACTAAACAACAACAATATGCCTGTCTGATCACCCTCTCTGTTATTATTATTATTATTTTTGTAAACAGCCTTGACATTGGTTCCAGGGTAAGGAACACCATTAAATACCTAAATGTTTCAGGACGTTCCTCTGGGAATCCATCTCCTTCTCTGCTCCCCCCTGTAAGTAAAAGTGTTCACTTACCAACGACTAAAGATAAAGCAACAGAGATAATGACAAAAAGAGCTGATTGCGTATGACTTGGTTAGAATTCTGTCTTTTTGGGATGCACAGGGAAAACCAAGGGGTATCTAGGTTGGAAGCTTCCAAAGATGGCCTCCAGTTGTGAAATGTTCATGCCACACGTTCCATGTGGATATCCTCACCAGAAAATATTTCCTGGTGCTTATTTACTTCCCCAAGATTTTTAGATCAAACATTCCTGACTGTTTTTATATTGATTTTCAGATGTTTTGGTCTTCTTTATTTATTTATTTATTTATTTATTTATTTATTTATTTATTTATTTATTTATTTATTTATTTATTTATTTCATTTATACCCCGCCTATCTGGTCAATTGTGACCACTCTAGGCGGTGGTCTTGGTCTTCATTGGCTTCATTGGACCATTCTTTGGTCTTCATTGGTTTGGATCTTCATGTCTGGAGCTGTACAAAACAATTGCTCCATCTCCCTTGTGACTGCCCTTCAGACATTTCAAGGCTGATCGATCACTTTTCAATCTTCTCATCTTCAAGCTGAACACAGCCCTCAACTGTTCCTCATAGTTTTCATACCCTTCAAATGGGAGGGCTACTATCTTTTCTCTTCCTTAGGCAGCTGCATGTTTCCAGCTGAATGTCCCTGATTTGCATAACATACCTGTTTAACCATGTTGACTGAGAATTTCTTCCTCAAAAACTATATCTTTCTTTATGAGCCTGCCTGGGTATTAAGATAATCACGGAAGGCCTTTCTCACCAACATCCTCACAAGTACAGTTGGTGGTAGATAAATAGGTACCACCTCGGTGGGAAGGTAAACGGCGTTCCGTGTCTAGTCACGCTGGCCACGTGACCACGGAGGATTGTCTGCGGACAAACGCTAGCTCTATGGGTTGGAAACGGAGATGAGCACTGCCGCCTAGAGTCGGACACGACTGGACAAATTGTCAAGGGGAACCTTTACCTAAATCTGTTCTTAGTAATGCCTTTACCTAATATTTTTAATATGTTATTAATTCTTCTTTAATATTTGAATTTATATTTGAATCATTTGTAGTTTTTAGTTTTTAATACTGTATTTTTAAGCTGCCTTGGGTCCTTTTTTTTAGGAGAAAGGCAGGTAAACATTTTAAAATAATTTTTAAAAATTAAAAATGAGTTGGATTTAATATAAGAGCAATGGTGGTGGTAAAACTTTCCAATGTTCACTGTCCTTGTTGATTGTCTGCCAGAACTGATTGTTTATTGGAACAGTCAAACTTTGATCTGAGAAAAGTACATTCCTTTGCATGTCCCCTCAAAGACATAAGACCCATTGACTTAAAATGGACATCTTGCATGAAAGCCAATGTGGTACAGCTGTTAGTGCTTGATAGGGAATCGGTAGGTACAAGTTCTTATTTTAGCTCAGCCATGAAACTCAATCTGTCTCAGCCTGGTCTGCTCCACACGTTTGTTGCAAAGGTGAAGTTGGGAGATGAAAAGCCATGTTTACTCCCTCATGTTTTCAAGAGGAGAGCCAGAATTTAAATATAATGAATCAATCTATAAAATAATATGAGATTTCAATTTCCATTGTTTTAATAATGCAGGGATGGTTTGGATTAAGATTTAAGTAAACCAGATCTTTATCTGCTCTTGATCAAATAGTGATCATGAAAATGTAGCATTATTCTGTAAAAGCCTTAATAAATCAATGTTTGATTTGATCTCTGTTGCATGTATGTTCATCGCATTCCTGTATTATTCATCTGTCATGTTTGTGACCTACTTCAATTATATGCTACTTCTATTCATTTATAGTTTGCTATGCTCTTCCCCTTCAGTTAATCCTACTGTTGCAGCTCCTCCCAGCTTGTACAATCACCTGCTGTGGCTTTCTGTATGTGACACTCAGAGGTTAAAATTTATTTGGTGCTTTCACCGTTAGCAATTAGTACTCACTGCTTACAAAAAGGGGACAAGAAGCCTATCTTGCAACATAGAATATCTATTTTCCCTCTTAGCCTTGCACAAAATTATCTTATCTTAGCCTTGCACAAAATTAAAGCACAAAAAAGAAGAGGCCAGAACAAAAGGATAGTTTTATCTGCCCCTTTATCGCTTTCTCCCTGAACAAAAGTGGATTGTTTTATTTTCATTGTCTTGCACTGCTTTCAGTCCAGAGGACCTCCTGGCGAAGATGCACCAGGGAAACAAGACTTCTGCATGAAAAGTACCTGAGTACAATTTTAAAGCACCCTTTCTGGTTGGGTTGCATGAAACTCCCCATGGTAAAGCTGCCACTTCTCATTCAATCTGTTCCACACAAACTGAATGCAATGATAAATGCATTAAGTGGTTTACGGAACTGACAGCTCTGGTGTTGATATTTTAAGATTAGTGTGGGCAAGAATGATGCAAAATATCCAAGTCATAAACAAGACAACTGCACCCATTTTGAAGAGAAGTGCACTTAACAGGAGAACATGAAGAAATGCTCTAGACAGTTATTATTGAATATTGTTCTTTTTCTTTTGTATTATTATTACCTAGTGTAATGATATGCTATCAAGCCGATTTCAACCTATGACTAGTTCAAGTTCCCGGGATTTTCTAGGTACAAAGTACTCAAATATGGCCTAACAATCCTTCCTTCAGGTGGCGCTCTGGAAGTGTACAGCTTGCCCATGGTCAAACAGGTGGCAGGGGATGTAAGCCCATCAGCCACACAAGCTCTGGGTGCAATGGCAGTTCAACCTCCCAGTCCTTCAGTTCACACTTAGGCATTGCATCCCACTGAGCTATACCAGCTCTATTGTGACCTATCAGACTGTTGTTACTAACCTTCTTTCCATCAAGGAACTCAAGCTGACTTACTTGATGTTCTCAGGTCATCTCCTATCCACAGCTTACCACAGTCAAACCTGCTTAATTTATTTCCTCAGACCATGTTTAGGGGACAATATCAGACCTATGGCCAGGCTGGTTCTGAGAACCATGGTCCAAAAAGAGTAACTTGTCCTAACTCTGGCCATAGCAAATATCAACAAAGCACTTTTGCTGGAAAATTGCACAATCAGTCACAACAGGAACTATGTGACTGATTATGCAATCTATTTGTGCAGTCTGCATTACCTGGGCATAACACCCAGAGAAGTTATGCCTCTGTAACTTCAAGTTATATGGTGACCACATAACATATTATGCGTATTCTGGCCATTCTTAGGGCTTGGCTAGGTGGCTCAACTGGAGCGGGCTGGATCGGACTACATAGGGTCACTTAAGGTTGTGTTAAGATCCAGTACGCCATTTGGTGCCACATGGCATACACACCTCATGAGACCCTACTTGGCCTATTTCCCTTAAAAAAGAAAAGAAAAAACAACAACAACAAAGAATTTCCCCTCAATGTTCCTTCCCGTCTGCTCCTCCCGGGAGGAAGCGTTCAAATTTTTTTATTTTTTTCTTAAAGGCACAACACATCAGCGCTACCCTAGGCTTAAAAAAAAAACTTTGCTTGTTCCCTCTGTCCCTCCACATTCTGATGGTGCTGTGCACTCTGCACCACCATCACAAGTTATAGCTATTTGCCCTTCCCCCGGTGATCCAGAATCACACAAATACTAGCACAGATGCAGATAAGAACTGGGACAGAGTTTCTCCAAACAGCACAAGGCGGTTGGGCACCCATTTAAGTGTCCTTGTTTGGGCACAACTGGGTTGGGTTGATGGTCAGTGCATTCCCTAATTCCCTAATGCTATACATTACCTCCAGTATAATAATTGCAGTGTGCCTCTACTAAACAGAAGATGCTGGAAAAGACACAGGAGAATGTTATGGTCATATCCTAATGTGCAAGCTTCCCAATGGGTATCTGGTTGGTCTGATGACTATGAAACTAGAATGCAGCACTAAACAGGCCTTTGATCTGTCTCATTGGGGTCTTCTCATATTCTTAGGAAGCAGCAAAAGTGCTGGCAGAGAGAGATGTCAGGGGAACAGCACCTATGCTGCCAGAGGCCCTCCAGTACACCCACGAAAAGCTTTGCTGGCACAGTTGCCCTCCAATATGTGGTGGTGCTGGTGATGCTATTCAAAATGAGGACATTCTGGGGGCATACTGGGACAGCCACGGCTACTTCAGTCCCCTAATACGCTCACAAAACTGGCTTAAAATCAAATTTATTGTCTACCATTGGAGTTCATGGGAGCGAAAACAAAATGTGTGCAGGCATGCATGCCAAAATTGTATTGGTTATTTATACTGGTATAAGTGAAGTAGTGCTCTTCAGAAGCAAAAATGACTACCATATTTTGGACCTATCATGAGAAAGAAAGACTCAAGGGAAAAGACAACAATGCTGGGAAACAGGGTGGGCTGACACAATAAAGGAAGCCACCATCTTTAGTGTGTAAGACCTGAGAAGGGCAGTTAATGACAGAACAATTTGATGGCCTCTAATTCACAGGGTTGCCATAAATTGGAAGTGACTTGATGGCAAATATCAAACACATGTGGAGTTTGTCAGTGTTTCAAAGTAGACATAACCCTGATCTCTGATTCTTTCAAATTGTTGACCTCAGAGGACTAAGGATTATCTGTGAATTAGTCTCACACTGACCAATATCCACCTTCTGAGGAGAAGGCTTTGTTTGCATGAGACTAAAAATAATACATAACATTTCAAAAGAAAAGGTCTACTGAATGTTCTAGTAAATTCTAAAGCCATTTTGGGGTAGAAAAGTGAGCCTATACTCACTTTGTATAAAAACTCACTTTGAACATAGTGAGCCTATACTCACTATGTTCAATTTGTATATTTCAATTTATTATGCATATATATATATATATATATATATATATATATATATATATATATATATATATATATATATATATATATATATATATATATATATATATATTTCATAATTATTTTATATATATTGTATTTGTCTTCAGTGCGGAAGGAATTGTCACTCTCGAATTGGCCTTCTCAGCCACACTAGACGCTGTTCCAAGTCCTCTATTCAGAGCATGTTACCATAGTCTCTCGAGACTGAAGGATGCCTAATCTAAATCTATATATATATAGATCAAGGAAAGTCTTAGTTATGTTTGTTTAAAATAATTTTTTGCCATAACCAAGTGATATACACATCAGAAATATCTCTTAATCTGCCTGCCAGCATACAATTTCTTAATTACAGGAGTTAATTCCTTTTCCTCTTATTTCCCCTGCTAATTTTTCTAGCTAAATTATCTACATATTCATAATTTTTCTGATCATGATAGGTTATAAACAACATGATAAACTAAGGTTATCTCTACCAGTTTCTGAATAGTGAGATTATTTTTATCTACATCACAGCAATCTGATAATATTAATAAGCTTGTAGAAGTTATTATCTTCTGATATATTATCATGTCACTTCAGCATTTTGCCATGCTTCAACAAAAAGAGGCTTTATCTTGTATAAGAAGTGTAGGCCATTATCTATAGAATTTAACAATTAATTATAATAAATGTGGTTCTGAAGCTGCCCATTTGCTATTTATTTTTAAGGGTACAAAAGCATTCTGCATTGGCTAGAAGTTAACTTATCAAAGGACAAAACAATTTCATCACTGTTATTCTGCTCTGTTTTGCTCTATTTATCTAAGTCCAAAGCCAATTGCAATGGCCCATGCAAAGAAGAAGCTTATCAGTTGGGCTAAAAGCCACTTTTATGAGAAGGGCATATATTATCTTAGTATTAGTTATTATGGTAAACTTTTTTTTTTTTTTGCTTCTGTCCCTTCAGAGCTATTTATGTGGCTTCAACTGAGCTCTAAAGGCCATTTCTCCTAAGCTTCTGCTTCATTAATTCTCATCAGTGTCTTTTACCTTTTCTAGCCAGGAGTCTTGGTATCTTTGCCCTGGGAAGTATTCCAAGTTTGTCTAATTAGGCAAATGCTGATTTCAGAAATATCTGCCAAGATATTTGTGCTGTCAGCTTGTGTTCTATTTAAATAAAGGCAGCTAATCTGAATGGTAATATTTTGAGCTCTTTGGAGTTGTCCATTCTTATTGTTTCACATAATGGTGTAAATCTCAGTGGCAAATTGCCGCTAATTAACAAGTCACAGCTTGGAATACAGGCAACAACTATTTAATTAGTGGAATTTTTTGCTGTGATTTATGCCATAGCATTTATACAACCATAAATGATCACAGGGTTCTGGCCCATGTTGTCCAGACACTTTTCTCCACATCACTCAAGATCCTTCCATGCATGGATCTCATCAGGACAAACCTACCACATGCTACATGCTTAGTCAAAGAAATTCTGTAGTGTTTGGCAGAAGATAATCTAATAACACACACAGTTGCCTTGCTGAAGTCAAGCAGCACATAGTCTGGTTGATGCCTGGATGGACAATCCTCAACCAGCCCTATTTGGGTGTTCATAGTTGGATATACTCATTGTGTGAGAGGTAGGAACATTGCAGGTGATCTTGAGGAGAGACGCTCTGACAGGTAACATGGTCCAAAACCATGGAGGGATTTACAAGTGAGTGTCAAGAGGGCGGCTAACCTTAGAAAGTTGGTTGCCTTTCTTGTATGTAGTTCTGTCAGCAGTCATTTATCTAACGTAACTGGAAGAACAAGAAGAAACGGAAAGTGCCCTCGGAGAAACTAGAAAGGAAGCCACCAGTCTGCATTTAGATCTACAGAGGACAAGAGGTAAAAATATACTCACACTGTCTACCTGTCCATGCCACAAGATGACTTGCTACATGTGCCAGTATTTGAATCCAATGGGCAGGATGGATAAATAACACTTTTCCACAATCTGTCATAGCCATGCAGTATGGCAGAGGTTCCATATCTGTGTCTGATCTTCACTGTGAAAGGCTCTTCAAATTTGAATCTCCCAAGCTTTTGCCCACTTCTTTGGACAGGAGCTTTGAATTGAAGGGTTTCCCCCTTCCCATAAGAAAAGTTATACCACACCCCCATGCCTCTCCAACTTCAGCTATCTTTTTGTGGTCACGTAACTAAAGACGTCTTAACTGAGCTAGGGATGTTGAATTGTATTGCTGTTGATATTATAATAAATAACAAAAGGAACATGCCAGCAGGATGATTATATTTTGAAGCTGTATCGTACCAGTAAGAAGCAGCTAAGTCAGAATCCATTAAAAAATAAAGGATCTAGTTTGTATGATAGGCAGTGGGAGACACAGTATGACAGATTAGAAGCAATGTCATATTGCTTTTCTCCCAATTGTATACATAGAGCTATATTGCTTGTATTCTTTCAGCCTGTGTGCTTTTTATAAACACACACAGAGAGAGAGAGAAGCAGCAAATGATAGAAGCATCTGGTTCTCATAGGTAAAAGGAGAGCATTGATGACCTGTCTCAGGAGTTGCATGGCTAACAGATCTTGATGATGATCCCTCTTTTGAATGCTGCAAGGTCATTCTGGGAAAAATGGCAAATTGATGCTGCTGGAATCAATAAACTCTCTGATTCAGATGCAGAAAAGGGAGCTAAACTGTTAGTAGCTGTCAGAGAATGAGAAATGCTGGCAGGAAAAAGTAAAAGGGTGAGAAGCAAAGCTTTAGAAATCATAAATGGAAGTGGAGGCTGCAATGAAATGTTAAGATATATCCCAGCCTTACCTTGCAGTACCATTCAGTCCTCAGGATGAGGTGAATTACAGGAACGAAGAAGGGATTTGAATACTTATTTTCTTTTTCTCCCAGTACTCTGCTGGACTAAACAGAAGTGGCAGGACTGGCAGTCCCATGCCAGAGTATTATATCTGCATGGAAATACAGTGATGATCTTGTACTGGCAGAGCAAACTAACATTCTATAAGGCTATTCTATTGGTAAATTTGGGCAAAGGATTGTTGAGTTATGGTTTTTTAAAAGAAAACCTGCCTGCCATGCAGAAATAGGCAATTCCAATGACCCTAGATTTAAAACAGGCCAAGTAAATTGAAAGACCAATCTTGCTTATCTTGAAAGATAATGGTTGGACGCACTCCCTTTTAATTTTGAATGAATTCAGGCTGCAAAGGTTGAAATATCAATCCTCAAAAAAAAAAAAGGCTTTTCAAAAGAGAAAAACAGTGAGAACATGGAACAGGCTGGCTGGGGGTAGTCTTACTCGATGTTAGCAGAGCTTTCTTGCCTATATGCTGTCATAGTCTCAACCATTCCACCCATCTTGTCACCATACAATTGTCTCTTAATTTTATTTTTAAAAAGCTCTAAAGATGTGCCATCAAGTCACTTCTGATGTGTGATAACTTTATGAATTAAAGAGCCCCAAAATTTCATATCATTAACAGCTCTGCTCAGATCTTGCAAACCCACAGCATCTCAAGTTAAGTTGAAAAACAGATTCAGCTTCTGGGATTCACCCTTGCTTGTTGTCTCTTTGTGACTTGTAGTGAGCATAGGAGGACATCTTGTCGACCACCTTGACTGCTGCCACAAAATTAGCATTTTGAAAGCCTGGGGAAAGTGCTGAATCTTGAAGAATGAGAAGTGGTGAGCCAAAATTTCTCAGAAGATAATTTTTTTTCTGAGAAAAATTCTGTCCCTTTCTTTCTCTTACTTCACTGGAAACAAAACACCACTTTCCAAAACTGTTTCTTTAATTCCCTATATCAGCTTGTCCAGTTCTTAAGATCTTCAAGAAAGAGATCTCTGCTAATCTTGCCAACTCAGAGGATTAGTTGCACTAGAATAAGACATTTTTCTGTTGCACAATTTTGGATTTCTGGTAAAATAGGATGAACCACAGAGGAGAATAGCTACAAGTTCCCCATAGTCCACCCTTTCTTATTAACTGACATTTAAAGTCTCAGTAACTCACTCTGAGACATTTGTAGGAGAAAGAATAAAAAACATTTATTTACTTACGGTTACTTGAAATTACAGAGTTTATTTACTGCAACATGCTACCAACTGAAAAGATCCACAGCAAACAAACAACTGCTGCCAACCCAGGCAAGAGATGGAAAGAGCACTCAGCAGAGAGGCGATTTTGAATTCAAAAGCTGGAAGAAACAAATGATTAGTACTGGATAGATGATAACCCCAGCCCAGAAAAGTCTCTCCCAGTCAAACAAACTACAGACAGCACACAAGGTTGCAAATAAAATTCCAACAGTGATGAGGACACAAGAGAGGGCCTCAATAGAGGATGGCCCCAGGCTGTGGAAATCCCTCTTGCTGCTTTCTTTCCACCACCAAGAAAATATATTTTTATTAGACAGGTCTTTGGCCACTGATCTGGACATTTTGATAGAAGGAGATGTTCTCCTTTTTCCCCTGCTGCTTTAAAATGGGTTTAAACAACATTAATTTAGTGTTCATTCTAATGTGAGAATCTATTTAATGCTGTTTTAATATTAGATTTTATTGTGTTTTCACTGGATCTGTATTTTAAAAATCTAATTTATGTTTTTAAATTTTATGCCAAAGTGAGCTGTCTTGGTTCCCACAAGGGAAAAATATTTGAAAAAGAAGGATGCTTAAACTCCATGCATCCATATTCAACCTCATTAGTTCTTCTGCAACTCTTAGAGGATTTTTATTCCATGGACCATGGCTGGGTGGAGGATTCTGAGAACTGCAATTTAAAAAGGGAACATTTCTGATCTCTGGGTGTCTTGTTAGACCACCTGGCCTGTTTGGGTGTGAGAGACACCATATTGCAGTGTCTCCAATGCTTCCTCTCAGAGTATAATTGAAAAGTGAGGCTGAGGAAGCAGTGTTTGACATGACAGCTTTTTATGTACGATGTTTGTCCTTCAAGGCTCCAGCCTATCTACAACATTATTTAACAACGACATGAAGCTACTTGGAGAGGCCACTTGAAGCTGTGGGGTGAGGTCCCACCCCATCCCAACACCCAATATGCTGATGATACCCAGTTCCACTTTTCCTTGAGCTAGATGAGGGTGAAGAAACTGAAATTAAATCCTGACGGAAGAGAGGCATTCTTAGCAGAAAGTCAAATTCATGGATCGGGATTAAACGTGGTCTGGAAAGAACTGTAGTTCCTCGTACAGGCCCCGTTCATTGTCTGGGAGTAGTCCTTGATTCTGCATTATCTCTGGACTCCCGGGTGGCAGTGGTGACATAGAGTAAATTTGCATATCTCATAGTGTCTCAGCGACAACATTTCCTGAGTCAGCATGTCTTGGCAGCAGTCGTCCATGTCTTAGCTGCATCATATTTTGACTATTCTAATGCACTTTACATGGAGCTCATGTTGAACACACTGTTGTGTTGCGGTTAGGAGATGAAATGATGCAAATCTGGTGTTTTATCTAATCCGCCCCTTAAATCTGAACAGAGATTAAATGCGGCCCTTGTGACTGTAGACACTTATAGGCTTGACCTTACCAAAAAAGTTCTCCATTTAAAATAATCTGTATGTGGACCTATTTTCTAGGCCTGCTAGATCAAAATGGGATTTTTGACAACTAGGTTTCTCATATACAATATTTCGTATTAACCAGTGGGGCTTGCCATTTGTTTCCCCACCCACAAATTCTACACATTTTAGAAGATATCAGGCAGTACGTAAGTGTTTTTCCGACTTCTCCACACACTAGCCCTCCATCCGACCCCCACCCCTCAAATGCTATCAATGTTTTGTAAATTCATGGGTTCCTCTCGGGCAGTTTTTATTTTGTTCCTAAAATGTCATTATCTTTTAATTTAAAAACTTACATTATTCTGCATATCTAGAGCATCTTTCAAGTCTATTGAAGGGACTGCCTTATTTTGAGCTGGCTGGTCCTATTTCTTTTCTAACTTAATAGGCCCTCTCAACTACCTGCATTTGCTATTTGAGGCTATGATGATAGTAATAAGGTTGCGTAACATAATCATTAACGTTATTACCACAATTCTGTGATTGCACAATAATTCTTACCATGCAAATGGGTATGATATGTAGAAAAAGTGTTGTATTTTTATTTCAATAATAATATGCTATTTTTCTCATTTCTTTTTCTCACCCTTAGATACTGACTTACTCATTAATTCAGCATTTTATAATTCCACATATCTGTGGAATTTCCCAGCCTGGCAGATTCTGCTGGATATTGAATGATTTGTTTATTTATTTATTTACAAGATTTTTTTTAGCCGCGCCATTACCAACAGTCTCTGAGTGGCATACAACAATATTAAAACTTTAGAACACATTAAAATCATTAAAAATAGGCAATATTATAATAATACCCTATATTAAAACAGTCCATTAATCATTAATATTAATAAATCCCGCTGCTCATACGGCCAGCTAAAGGATACTATTTAATTAAAATGCTGGCTAAACAGAAAGGTCTTTGCCTGGCGCCAAAAAGCCAAAAGTGTTGGAGCAAGGCGGATCTCTATAGGGAGGGGGGCAACATCCGAGAAGGCCCTATTTCGACATGCCATACCCCTCACCTCTTCCAGGGATGGCACCTTCAGTAGGGCCTCCTGGCCTGATCTTAGGGCAGGCTCGTATGGAACAAGGCGGTCCTTTAGGTAACCAGGTCCTAAGCCGTTTAGGGCTTTATATGTCAAAGTAAGCACTTTGAATTGGGCCCTAGCAGCAACCGGCAGCCAGTGTAAATTTTTCAGAACTGGAGTGATATGAGTCCGCGCGGTGGCACCACTTACCAGCCGCACAGCCCAGTTCTGTGCCAGTTGCAGTCGCCGGACCATTTTCAAAGGCTGCCCCACATATAGCGCATTGCAATGGTCCAGTGTGGTTGTTACTAGTGCATGTGTGACTGTTGCCAGGCTCCGCTCATCCAGGTAAGGGTGATGTTGATATATTCTCTGCAGCTGTAAGAAGGCACCCCTAGACACTGAGTCCACCTGGGCTTCCAAGGTCAGACCCAGGTCAAGGAGCACCCCCAAGCTGTGGACCCTGTCCTTTAGGGGGAGTGTAACTCCGTCTAGGGCAGGGAAATGGCCCTTTAACCTATCTGGCGGAGCACCTACCAGCAGCACTTCCGACTTGTCTGGATTGAGCCTCAGTTTATTGACCCTCATCCAGTCCATTATCGAGTCCAGGCATGAGTTCAGAATGGTGACTGCCACACCTGGATTGGTAGAGAATGAGAGATAGAGCTGGGTGTCATCAGCATATTGCTGACTCCTCAGCCCAAACCTCCTAACAACCTCCCCCAGTGGTTTCATGTAGATATTCAATAGCATGGGGGACAGTATAGAGGCCTGAGTAACCCCATGATGCAACCGCCATGGATCAGAGCTACTGTGCCCCAGCACCACCTTCTGGACCCGATCAGCCAGGTAGGAGCAGAACCACCATAAAAAGGTGCCTCTCATTCCCATCCCAGCCAATCTGTCCAGAAGCACCCCATGGTCAATGGTGTCAAAAGCCGCTGAGAGGTCCAGGAGACTCAACAGGGACGCATTCTCCCTGTCTCTCTCCCGGCAAAGGTTGTCAAACCAAGGCAGTCTCCGTCCCATAACCGGGCCTGAAACCGATTGAAATGGATCTAGATAATCTGTTTCATCCTGTAAGTGAACAGGATTCTAGCTTGTGCTTGGAAGGCTTGGTTTTATTTTCCCTGAAAGCTATTTTGGTGTGTTATTCCTAGTCCCATTAGAAATTTGGTTTGGCATTGGTTTCTTGGTTTATTTAATTTGTTAAGCAATTTCCTCTTCCAGAACTTTTCTGTTTGGCTTTTTAATCCCTGTATTATTTGGGGGATCAGAATAAATTTGACTGTCTTTTGATTTTGACAAAAGGTTGTTTGAGGTTCAAATATATTATATGTATCAGGTTATCACTACTTACATCCATGCTGATAGCCTCTAAGCAGTCCAGATTAGCAGAGGCATTGTCTGTCCTATCCATTCATTCAGAGTTGCACTTACATACATCCATGCACTAGGGCTATAGGGCTCTGCTCTCTTTGCATGAGAGTTAGCCACAATCATCTCCCCACCTGCAAGCTATACTTCACGCCCAGGAAAAACAAAACAAAACACACAGCCAGCTGCATCTACACAGATAGCAAGGAAATGGGGAAGTGCTGAAAACTGGAATTCAATTGTTCTCCTTCTGTAGAAGTAGGCATTCTGAGCGAGAGAAAAGATGCTGTTTGATGAGAGAAAACATATGTAATCAGCTTTGACAATACATGGTCAAAATAGCTGAATATAATACAGTTATCTGATGCCAGAGGGGATGCAAAGCCTATTACAAATATGTCAGTTGTATTAACATAAGTCTGCACATTGTCCAGTTCAGAAGATTGACATAGTCTCCATTGTTCCTTTGTGCTATTGTGCCTCTGTGAGGTAGATACCACAACAGTATTTGTGAACATCATGCTGAAAAGGCCCCTACCATTTAGAAGGCAAAGAACTCGCCAGATTCTTCAAATCTGCAATTAAAAC
This sequence comes from Intellagama lesueurii, assembly GCA_037013535.1. Classification (NCBI taxonomy): domain Eukaryota; kingdom Metazoa; phylum Chordata; class Lepidosauria; order Squamata; family Agamidae; genus Intellagama; species Intellagama lesueurii. Next base: position 20,105,247 of record JBAJHW010000003.1, read on the forward strand.
TCGTTTCATATTTCATGTATTCAGCAGGAGTTTTGCATTGATTAAGTGGATCAATTTACAGCTTGCTTTTTTAGCCCAGCTGGCCCCTCAAGATAGCCTATATTTCATGAAAGAAAACCAGCACTCACCTTTGACATCTGTTTCAAACTGGGAATACAAAACCATAAAATTGGAGAACAAAAATCACAACAAGCAAGAACCATCAGAGCTGTGTCGGACAACTGTCATAAACACCAGGCACAATAATGGTGGGGGAGGGGGAAATTTCCATCTGTTCTTGAATGCCAAAATGTGTGAGATCCTTCATTTAGTCTGGAATTGTTAGTCTGCAAATATTATGATGCCTTAGTCTGGAAGTATTATGATGCCTCTCTAAATAGCTTATTGGTTTCAGGTAATTTCAGCAATTAATCCACAGTGGTCAGTGTTATATGCTGTCAAGTTGCTTCCAATTTATGGCAATCCTAGTGGTTTTTTCCCCCCAGTATGTGGAATGCTTAAGGACTGGTTTACCATTACCACCCCACTGTGAGTTTCCATGGTCAAGCAGGGATTTGAACCCAGGCCCCTAGAGTCCTAGTGCAGTACTCTACCTAGTACACACTACACCATACTGACTCTAGATCAGTTTATACTTATGTAGTATATTCTGCATTAAATTTATAGTGGACATTTGGTTCATTAGGAAAGTAACCACCACAAACCCCATGAAACTCATCAGGTAACTATAAGCATTTGCTACTAAACCATGCTTGTGATACAGCACAGGATCAGGGATAATCTGGGGCCAGGTAGTTTATACTACTTTTTCACTGAAGTGCCTATGGCAAAAGAAACAAACAAGCAAAAAGAAAGAAAGAAAGAAAAAGAAAAGAAAAACACCACCCCAAACTCTCCTCACTTAGACCAAAGATGCCCATCTAGCTATGGCAAGAATGCTCACCTATGGCTTCTTGAAACTCTTTTTTGGAGACAAACTTTGGATCATACTGTAAATGCTATATACAGAGGCCCTGGGAAATCTGCTCTTTAGACAGGTTTGGGAATAGGGCTGTGTGGGATGAAGGAAGAAGCTATTTCGGGTGGCAAGGAAGGGATCGCAAATAAACCGTACCATTCTTCCTTTGAATCTCCCTTTTTCGGACAATGCTGAAGCCATCCTAACACAACTGGACTATTTTTTTTATTGGCTAGTATCCAGTTGCTAGTCCCAACTAAGAGTAGACCTAGTTGCTCAATGGCTAAGTCAAAACATTTTAAAAATCCATTGAGTCAATGAGTCTACTGTAGTTGGGACTAGCAATAAGAATACGGCTGTTTCGACAAGTTAACAATACAATTGTTACTTAGCTGTTCAGAAGTAAGATCCATTGCATTCAATGGGGCTTACTCCCAGATGAGAAGTATAGCAGGAGTGGGAACGATGGGATGGATGCTGCCCCCAAGGCTGTTTTTGTAGACCTGTGCTATCTAGCACCCTCTCTTTCCAACAGGAAAAAAAAATGAAAAATAATTGATGGACCTCCAAGTCTCCAGATGTAGTGAATCCTCTTTAAAAGAAGACGCAGCCTCTCTCCATCTTATAAAAATGATTTTTGCAATGTTTTTATACAATTGGAAATACACTTCTGTTCACTCCCAGTTTCAGTATTTCTGCTTTGTCTTATTTTGGAGCAGTGAACCCCTGGACTGCTGGTGTTGCCCATCTTTGAATGATACTGTTGACATCTGAGACAAATTGCCGTCTTCCATTAAGAGAAGGTGGAAAATATTCTTTCTTCAGTGTTCTTATGGCTTGAGTTCACTGCTCTTACCCTCTATTTGCATTCGACTTAAAACATTCTCATTCTTTCAGTTTGGATAACTCAGTTCATGAAGTGTAATATATCCAGGAAAATTAGCCATTTAAAATCAACGCGAAAAGAGCAGGTGAGGCTCAAGATATTCAGGTGTGTTTGTACATAATGAAACTAGGTTATTTAGAACTGCTGAGTTTTCTCTGTTGTGGTTCTTACTGCTGGTGCATATTGCCACTCAAGAAAATGACAGAAACTCAGCAGCCCCCAAAAAGAGGGAAGATGAAAATGCAAATGATGAGTTGTCTGGTCCTCTGATTCACTTCCATCAGCTCCACAGAGAAAAGCACAGCCGTTGTACAGGTATAACTAAGACATGCTGAAGCTGTTTTGGCCTGCTGGGTTCCCTGTAAAGTTTGCATGAACACCGTGATGTAGAGTCCATGTGGATACCTTTGGAAGGCCTGATTCATCTCTTTATAAAAAAAGTGAGTTTTTTTAAAAGCCCCATTTTAATAAAAGAACAATAATCTTAGAATTGGAGACTTGGAAGGGACCCTAGAGATAATTGAGTCTAGCCCCTGTCAAACCGGCATAATGGGGAATTGAACTCCCAACCTCTTTCTCCACAGCCAGATACCTGAACCATTGAGCTGTCCAGCAGGTCCATTTTAAGCGGTAGGAATGCAACATAGCAATAACATGTTTTAAACTCCAGTTCACCATTTACCAAAAAATAAGTTTTATTATCCCTCACATATTGCTGGTAAGAATGTATGTAAGCAACTGAGGGCGGTCATTTTTTTCAATTAAAGGAACCAGCACAAATAAAGCTTTATTTCCCCCCCCCCCCCCCTTTGGATGAACTTTATCTACAGATACATCTGTTTCTACAGAAACCACTGCCTTTGCCAGCCTCTCTTTAGTGGCTGAGATGGACACAGTTATCAATTACAGAATGTTTGCTGAAAAACTAGCTACATGCCTTCTGCACGTTAAGGACTAAAAAGTTGTTTTTTTTGGGGGCATAAGCCTTTGCGGACGATAGCCCAGTTCTTTAGATGCCTCAGGAGGCACAAGGCTACTGCTGTGTTGACCGGGAGATTCTGGAAGCTATAGTCCAAAACAGTAACCGTCTCAAGCTACAGCTAAGTCCTTGTTTGTCTCTGTATAAGCAGCTCATAATGTAAGGAGACACAAATGTCATCCCATTAAATTTTTGAGTGGATGGGCCTCTTCCTGATTCTTCGTCTCTATGATCCCTGTCCCATTGTGGGGAAGGAACATGGCAATTCTACCTAGTCAGTCATCTGAAGCCTAGCAAAGCATGTGGAAGTGCTGTGTTACTCTCAGATTCTGAGAAAGCCTGTCGGTGGCAAGGAGAATAGCTTGATGGCAGCAGGAGCAGCTGTGTTTATTATCCCTGACCCCAATTTGATATGACTGGGCGCAGCCCAGTAGCAGGCCTGTCACTGGTATTTCAGCTCCTGCTACGTTTTATTAAGATGAAATTTAACAAGGTACCCAGGGATGGCTTGTGTCAGTGTTGAGAGTGCAGGATTGCTTGGCAGATGGATTTCTTAGCTGCTTTTCATAGTTTTGTGGAATTACAAGCAGTGAATTGATCAGAAGAGTAGCTCCAAGTGACATTGCAAGGTAAAGAATGAAGCCCTTTTGATTTGGGATAGGTTCACATATCTTTGGTTATCACAATGACTCTCTCTAATCCTTAAGTGACTTAGATCCGGGCTCACATGAGATAGAACAAGGTGGAAATTGGATGTAGTTTTCTGCCTGCTGAGAAATGTTAGATTGGAAGACAGAGGTTCTTACGTGCATCCTCAGAAATATATCAGAAAATTCCAGAGTTCATTTTTGGAAGTTTTGCTTATCACTCTGCTAACTTGAGATAACCATTCTGGAACTCACAGCAACCTCTGAGTCTGATGGTCTATTCATTTAGTAGATGGATCAACCTCTCGTAGGAGTTGGGCACTGCAAAGAATCTCTCAAAAAATCTCAAGAGGAATATTCATGTAAATAATAGAAGTGTCGCTTCTTCTGAGGACTAAGTCACCCCAATGCCAAGACATTAAAAAAACCCCACACAGCAATATTTGTATGCTGTTGTGTGTGTTACAGACTGCTCTTCCTCTGTGCTTGCTCAGTGGGATGCTACTTGAAAAAACTTCAAATTAAACAACTTATAGAATGGTGCCTAGGTGAATAGTCAGCAAAAAAAAAAAAAAAAAAAGGTTTTGTGCCTCCTACAAGACAATAAATTTTATTTGAAGCTCAGTTTCATGGGCCTCATCCTAAGCATGGAATGTTGCCAAAATTGGAAGATTATACCAGTTTATGCCGTAACTTGATTACCAAGACAATAATACCCTGTGCCATCTGATGAAGTGAGCTGTAATCCATGAAAGCTTATGTCAAATAAAATGTGTTAGTCTTTAAAGTGCCCTAAGGTTCCAGTGCAAATGTACAAAATGGCAAATAAGAAGGGAAAGAAATTGCTGCTAGCAGGAAATATCCCACGTTTACAAAGTGACCAAAACATTAATCAAATAAGACACTCCTGTTTAGGACCCAATTGCACTGTGGGCCGATTCAATTCAATTTTAATTTATATGCTGCTTTTCCAAGCAATGTGTGCTAAGTGGTTTATGACACAAGAAGAGAAATACAAAATAATAGTAATATAAATACTAATGCAAGATTGAGATAATATATTATTTGTAGAGCAACAACTCCAAACATTTAATTCATGCCAACATATTAATGCCCACTATATCTATAATGTGGGCAACACCAACTGTTGTCCAATTAATACTGTTTATCAATGATAAGGTAAAGGTAAAGGTTCCCCTTGACATTTAGTCCAGTCATGTCCGACTCTAGGGGGCCGTGCTCATCCCCGTTTCCAAGCCGTAGAGCCAGCATTTGTCCAAAGACAGTTTCCGTGGTCACGTGGCCAGTGGGACTAGACACGGAAGGCCGTTACCTTCCCACCATGGTGGTACCTATTTATCTACTCGCGTTTGCATGCTTTCGAACTGCTAGGTTGGCAGGAGCTGGGACAAGCGACGGGAGCTCACTCCATCACGTGGATTCAATCATATGACTGCTGGTCTTCTGATCTTGCAGCACAGAGGCTTCTGTGGTTTAACCCGCAGCGCCACCACGCGGACCTTATCAATGATACACAGTCCTAAAACAAATATGTCAGACCTTTCTAATATCATACATTAACATGACAATGAGCAACCACCTCTGCCCCTAGTACCAAGCACACAGATAATTTCTCCCATGTTCCACGCCTTCATTCTGGACCAGTTTTTACAGCTCCAATGGAGATGAGCGTATCACTGTTGAATCGTTTCCTCCGCATTCTGGATTTTATTAATGCTTCTCCAATGACCACCAAGGACACATGGACTGAGAGTAATTTTCTCTTTTCCCTCCCCTTTCCCTCCCTATAGCAGCGGTCCCCAAACTTTTTGGGGCCACGGACTGGCTGGGGGGAGCGAGCTCCATGTGCGGGGGCAGGGGCACCCCCGCGCGAGTGCAGTGGGCGTGTCATGCTCGTGCGGTGGGTGCAACACGCCCCCCCGCATGAGCGCAACACGCCCACTGCACGTGCGTGCGGGGGTGGAGATCCGTATCCGCGGCCCAGTTCTGGCACGCCCACGGACCGGCACTGGGTCGCGGACCGGGGGTTGACGAACCCTGTCCTATAGAATAATTCTACAGTAATGTCTGGTTTCCTACACTACCAGAATGAGACAGGAAATCAACCTTGACATTTTGTTGGATGTAGTCTTGTTGTGCTAATTGGATAGCTCAGTGGTTTATGTATCTGGATGCGGAGCCAGGGGTTGGGAGTTCCATTCTCCTCTGTGCCTCCTGTAGGTACAGCCAGCTTGGGTAGCCTTGGGCAAGCTGCACAGTCCCAAGACACTCTCAGAAGAAGGGAATGGTAAACCACTTCTGAGTATTCTCTACCTGGAAAAAACCTGAAAAGGGTCACCAAAAGTCAAGATTGACTTGGCAGCACATGATTACTAGTCTTCTTGTGTTTGCTTTCCATCACGGCCACTGTATGCTTCTGCTGTGTTTAATCACTTATAACTATTATTCCAACTTGTTTTTCTATTTAAGATTTCATGCAAAGCCTTCTCTTCATATTCCACTATGTTCAGGAATTCAAAGAATTATCTCACCATTCTCTTTTGATTCTATTATTAAAAAAACAATTCTCACAGACTCAATATTTATCATTTATTGCACACCCCTGCTGTCTACACAACTTTTCACTCAGCCTGTTTACAATGCCTTTCCACCCCCCTGTGATGCAACAGAACAGTATTTTGATGAGCTGCTTACTTCTGATTCTTCATCCCAGATAATAGGGCAACTGTTTTCTCATCTTCACAAACCTGCTCTCCAAGCATATAATTTTTTGCAGTTTCTAATTAGATTAAGGCATCTTTGTGCATGCTTTTACCATATGGAAGTTTGTTAGTGGACAAGAGATCTGAATGGGCTTTCAGCTTAAAGACACTCTGAGTCAACATAACAGAATGTATGGGCTACTTCTTATAGGTTCTCTGTTATGCACAAGTTCAGACATACCGACTGAAATCCTGTCGCACAGGTCCGCATGCACAGTGGGGAGGATGTCATCATGAATGGCAAATTGCCGCTGATTAAAAGTGATTTTTGGGGTGCTGTGACTCCTATACAACACAGCAAAGTCCTGTGGACCATCAAATCACCAAAGGGAGTTGTTAATCAGAATTTACCAAAAAAATTCTTCATATTTGGGATGAAATGAATTTGAGATTATATTTTTTAAAAATCAACTGTATGAGAAAGTACAACTGATATATTTCTCCATCCAGGATTCATAGTCGTTTTAAAGTCAGATTTAAATGACTGTTTATTCAACAATGTTTGATCTGTTGAACTAGACCTGCCTCCTTCCCCCTCTTTTTTTTCTGAGAAGGTCCTCATTTTTATATAAAAGCAGACAGTTGCAAGGTAGTCCACTCCATGCTGGGAGTAGCTTCACCCATTCAGTTTGGCCAGTGTGAATGTGGGAAGATTGCCTTTTGATTCATATTTGAATCATTTACCAAATTCACAGTCAGGACAGGAAAAAAGTATGAAAGTGAAGAAACTCAGCTATGAGGCCAAGTAAAATCAAATTTCCCTACTTCCAGTGGTCAGTCAGTCATTTGATTTACATCTGCTGGGGAAGCTGTACCTGATTCCTGTCTTAGTTGTGCACTTAACATTTTTTTAAAAATGAAGAAGACATACATAGACTAGTATCCTGTTCAATATTTACACATGCATGAAGCTCTAGCTAAAGAAGCTGCCATGGCAATCTCAGGAAGCACCAGTTGTGTGCCTGGTTGCTTGCAACCAGTATCACATCGGATTGCCGCGGCAGTTTCTGCTAGGTGCGTAAATCCTAAACAGGAAACCAGCCATAATAAAATAGAGCAAACAGCATATATCGTAACATTGCTCAGTGGTTTACATATCTGGCTGCAGAGCCAGAGGTAAGGAATTGGAATTGCCTCCTGGGAGTAGAGCAGCCTGTGTGACCTTGGGCAAGCTGCACAGTCCCAGGGCGCTCCTAGAAGGGAATGATAAATAATTTCTGGTTATTTACCTGGAAAACCTTAAAAAGAGTCTCTATAAATCAGAACTGACTTGACAACACATTATTATTGTTGTTGTTGTTGTTGTTGTTGTTGTTGTTGTTGTTACAAAAGAGTCATGTAATTAATATTTATACCCATGTTCAGCTTAAAACATCCTGCCACAATTTACCATGAGTGGAGAATAGAGCATAATCACCTTTCCTGTGATTATGAAACTTTTTAAAATGAGTCTACATATTGTAACAACATATTGGTATGCTCATACCTGATCTGTACATTTTTAATGCTAGTCTTGCCTGGGGACTTTCCAAACATCTGTTTCACACTCTCTTTCCTCCTCCCTCGCTATAATTTCATTTTTCTCCTTCAAAAATAATATCCTTTCGCAGGGAGGGTTTATGATGACACATGAATAAGCAACCTTATGTGATAAAAGTATTGTTTGTCAATAACAATAATTTACATGGCTGCCAGCCAAGTCTGGACACATTTTGTCAGGTGCCTGGGATTGATGAGAGATTATTTACAGACGTGAGGCCTTCTCTGTGGAAGTACTCATGTTATTGCCTCCAGTCAGCCTCAGTAAACAGGAATGACAGGAATCAATAGTAATGTTTCCACAGTGGCTAGCCTGGCGCTTGGTATTTCCAATTCACTGAATGGAAATAAACGATTACATCTTAGAAGCCCGACAAACATGGCAAAGAGGGGGACTGGGGAACTGCACTAAAGTAAACAACATCCTACAGAGGTTCCTTAACTGGGAGAGAGCAGATGAATACAGGGACTGACAAGAAAAAGGTCACAGCCTTTCAAAACAAGCCACCAGAATGCAGTGTGAGCATCATCACTAAAGCAAGACTGGGAGTGCATTCAATAAAATGAATGTACCAACATTTCCCTCTCCTCTTCCAGGGACGAAGGGGATTGTGCCTGCAAGCAATGGCACCCAAAACCAACTGGTGCTTGGCCACAACCCCAACCACTGCATGTTGGCAAGAGCGGTTCATGGTCTCCCAAAATAGTGGAGTAAAACACCCACTCCCTGCCAACTAGCTTCAGAATTAATGAGAAAGAATGAGAGCTCTTTGTGTGAGCTGTGGCGCTTTCCCTTGGCAGGATCAAGGTCTTTATGCTCATATGAGCACTGACCACTGATTAAGAAATATTTAGCTGGTTAATCGTCTGACCATTAATCTGCTAAGGGAATGATCTAATCCCACTACAGGCTTTGTATCTTTCTCTGTGTATCATTAAAGCCTGTCGTATGTTTACTATCCAGAGCGTCTTTTGACCGAAAGGCAGTCTTCTAAAGAAAGATATAATTATTTTATGGTCTCAAAAACATCGCAATACTGTATTTCCATCCAGGTTTCCAACCCTGTATACCAAAAACAGAAACAAAACAAAAATCACAATAAAAGCAATGAAAGCAACAAACAGGTATTTGAAAGCCAGCAGCAGCAGCCCTTGTTTAAAATCAGAATATATCAATATTAGTAATTGAAGGCAGTGTGGAGTTCATTTGTAACGTAATAATTTCTTTAAAAAACCACATATATTAACCACATACGTATTTAATTTTTTGCAACACACTTGGACTCAACAGCCTCTGGAAGCAGAAAAGTATCTTGTTAACTCTCAGAATTCACTGTCTATAATAAACCAGCTAAAAGCTGCAGAAGGTTACTCTAGTAGTTACATGGATCCAACCTTGTAGGCCAAATTTGTAAGAAAAGTAATTGGGGAGCAGTTTTTCCCAACCTGGTGCCCTCCAGCAGCAGGGTACTATATTTCCCATCATCCCCAGGCAGTGTATTTGAAATATACTGACTTTTAATCTTGTGCTTTTAACCTTGCTCTTATTTATAAGTTTTCATATATTTAATTATTTTATAATATTGTAATAATTTTTTATTTTAGCTATTAACTTTGTTTCTTTTAATACTGTAAGCCACCTTGGGTCTTTTAGGAGAAAGGCAGCATATAAATATTTTAAATATATAAATAAAATAAATGTAGGATGCACTGAGGTTGTCAAACTGGGGAGGTCCGTCGCATAGAACCATTTCAAATAATGCTGAAATGACCGGAATAACTAGAAGACATAGACAGTAGCCTAAGGAAGGACATCTAAAAACGTTCACAGATGAGGCAGCTCTGGGAAAGGTAACAACATCTTCAGCCATTTAAACTTCATGGCATGGGAGGTCCACCATACTGTCATGTTTGATTAGACTTCCAAATTTGAAGCCTTAGATGTCAGAAGTCTTTCTGGAGAGAACTCTTTTGGAATTAGGATAATTGGCGGAAATGTTGATCCTGGCAGCAGACATCATAACCCTTGGTACCTCTATCCTAAATATGACAGTGATGCTAATGAAGCTTGGCAGCTGTTCAAAGAATGATTTAGGTTTCTTGCTGAGTTTATCATAGTGCTTTACTGGAAATTTATTACTGTCTGTTAGAGCAAAAGGTATACCTGCTGGTTTGGAAAAAAATATATAGATAATAAGTAGTGAAGGTCAAGATGTTCATTTTGGGGTTTATAAGAATACGCAGAAATTCACACATTCCTTCGTACTTGGGATGGAAATAATTTGAAATTTAAAAAATTGGAACGTGGGAGAAATTATAATTGATGGATTCAGCTATACAGACAGAGGGTTTTGAATGCTTTGCTCTGGATATGAATTCCTCTGTATTTATCCATATTAGCGCATTGGAGTTGCCTACCCCTCGGCCAGTAAAGTCAGGGCTTCCCAGGTTGAAGCAAGGTTGAACCGGCGCAATGCTGGAAGTCACCCGAAGGATGATCCAACCACAGATAGCTAGACAGAGTATAGAAAAATTGCCTTCTGTGAAAAAAGTAGCTCATGGTTTGAGGATGGCAAAACACTCATGAAGCAAGATAATTCTGTTAATGTTTTGTATAGTCTTATTGTATTCTATGACGATCTGGCAGCTACTATCAAAACAATCCCCAAGAGAGAGCCGCTGTTCATTCTTGGAGACTTTAACACTAGAGTTGGTGCTGATCACAATTCTTGTCCCACTTGTCTAGGCTGTTTTGGCATTGGGAAGATGAACGAAAATGGCCAACACTTGCTGGAGTTTTGCTGTTATTATGGTCTCTGTGTCAGCAACATGTTCTTTAATACGAAGCTTCAACACAGAGTCTCTTGGAGACATCCAAGATCGAAGCATTGACATCAGCTCGATTTGATCCTCACTAGATGCTCTAGCTCCTAGTATTACGATCACACGCAGTTATCAAGGTGCTGATTGCGTTACTGATCACTCCCTGGTATGTAGCAGAGTCAAACTGCAAATAAAGAGATTGTATCACATGAAAAAGGAAGACTACGTATTGACATCAGCAAGACTCGCGATCAGAGAAAAGTGGAGGAATTTGCCCAAGCGCTTGAGGAAACTCTTCCAGGTCCGGCTGTCGCAAATGCACCTGAACGATGGGAACATTTCAAGAATGCTGTTTATAACACCGCCTTGTCCACATTTGGCAAGAAGACCAAAAAGACAGCAGACTGGTTTGAAGCCCATTCGGAGGAGTTGATGCCAACCATCGAGGAAAAGAGGAGAGCTCTAGCAGCATACAAAGCCTGTCCTAGTGAGTACAACTTGCAGGTTCTTTGAGTTGCTCGTAGCAAAGTCCAACAGACTGCCAGGAGATGTTCTAACAATTATTGGCTTCAGCTCTGCTCTCAGATACAGACAGCAGCAAACAGGTAACATCAAGGGAATGTATGACGGTATCAAGCAAGCTTTAGGTCCGATACAGAAGAAATCTGCTCCTTTGAAGACTGCTACAGGCGTGATCATCCAGGACCGAGCACAGCAGATGGAACGCTGGGTGCAGCACTACTCTGAGCTATATTCTAGAGCGAATGTATGTCTTGGACAGCGAGTTGGACAGCGAACCAACTTTAGCAGAAATAAAAGAGGCCTTGGATTCCATTGCCTCTGGCAAGGCACCTGGGAAGGATAACATCCCTATTGAAGTGCTGAAGTGCTGTAAAGAGATCATCACCACTGAGTTGTATGAAATCTTCTGTCTTTGCTGGAGGGAAGGTGGAGTACCACAGGACATGAAGGATGAAAACATCGTCACATTGTACAAGAACAAAGGCGACAGGGGCGACTGCAATAACTACCGTGGCATCTCTCTTCTCAGCGTTGTAGGGAAGCTGCTTGCCCGTGTTGTGCTGAAGAGGCTCCAGGTGCTTGCAGACATAGTCTATCCAGAATTACAGTGTGGATTTCAAGCTAATAGATCCACCATTGACATGGTATTTTCCCTCAGACAGTTGCAGGAGAAATGTAGGGAACAACAGCCACTCTTTGTGGCCTTCATAGATGTTACAAAGGCCTTTGATTTGGTTAGCAGGGATGGCCTTTTTAAAATCCTTCCCAAGATTGGATGTCTGCCTCGACTCCTTAACATCATCAGGTCCTTTCATGAGGAAATGAAGGGCACTGTAGTTTTTGATGGCTAAACATCAGATCCCTTTGACATCCGAAACGGAGTGAAACAGGGCTGTGTCCTCGCGCAGACTCTGTTTGGGATCTTTTTTGCTGTCATGCTGAAGCATGCCTTTGGAACTGCAACAGAAGGTGTCTATCTCCGGACTAGATCAGATGGAAAGCTCTTTAATCTCTCTAGATTGAGAGTGAAGACCAAAGTCCAGCTGAAATGCATACAAGACTTCCTCTTTGCCAATGATGCAGCTGTTGTTGCTCATTCTGCCAAAGAGCTCCAACAACTTATGAACCATTTTAGTAAGGCCTGCCAGGATTTTGGATTAACAATCAGCCTGAAGAAAACACAAGTCATGGGCCAGGGCATGGACTCACCTCCCTCTATTACCATCTCTACACAAGAATTGGAGGTTGTTCATGATTTCGTGTACCTTGGCTCAACGATCTCTGACACTCTCTTCCTAGATGTTGAGCTGGATAAACGCATTGGCAAAGCAGCTACCATGTTCTCTAGACTCACAAAGAGAGTATGGCTTAATAAGAAGCTGACGGCATATACCAAGATCCAGGTCTATAGAGCCTGTGCCCTGAGTACACTCCTGTACTGCAGTGAGTCCTGGACCCTTTGTGCATGGCAGGAGAGGAAGCTGAACATGTTCCATATGCGTTGTCTCCAACGCATTTTTGGTATCACCTGGCAGGACAAAGTTCCAAATAGAGTAGTCCTAGAAAGAGCTGGACTTTTTAGCATGTATACATTACTGAAACAGTGATGTCTACGTTGGCTCGGGCATGTCGTGAGAACGGCTGACGGTCAGATTCCAAAAGATCTCCTGTATGGAGAATTAGTGCAGGGAAATCACCCCAGAGGGAGACCACAGCTGTGATACAAGGATATCTGCAAGCGGGATCTGAAGGCCTTAGGAATGGACCTCAACAGATGGGAAACCTTGACATCTGAGCATTCAGCCTGGAGGCAGGCGGTGCATCATGGCCTCTCCCAATTTGAAGAGACCCTTGTCCAGCAGACCGAGGCAAAGAGGCAGTCACGGAAGCAGCAAAATCAGGGAGCTGGACAGGGGACAGATTGTATTTGTCTTCAGTGTGGAAGGGATTGTTACTCTCGAATTGGCCTTCTCAGCCACACTAGACACTGTTCCAAGACCTCTATTCAGAGCATGTTACCATAGTCTCTCGAGACTGAAGGATGCCTACACACATTGTATTTGCACACAAAGATTCTACTTTGAATGAAAAACACTCTCTTCAACAGAAAAGTCAAAATTCTGGAGAAACACCTTTTTATTTTAGGCAAGTAATGGTAAATGGACATGGAACATGGTGTTTGAGTGCTTCCTGGATGTTTACTAGGATCGCTGTGACACATACATCAGGTATCCTTTTTGACTTTTCAAAATATCCTACTTTCACTATCACATTCCACATTGAGGTGCCACCACAAAGTCATGTCTCTTACATCCAGTTCCAATGGTACTAGGCTCCTAAGAAGGATGCTTGGGTAGTTCCATAGAGAAGAAGACAATTCTTCTCTGGATTGAGGCCACTAAAGGGCTCTGAAGGTCCTGACAGTACTTGGAATTGAGCCCAGAAAACACTAGGTGAGCACTGGAGTTGGGATAAGACAAGGCTTATCTGATCCAAGCTCCAAGCCTTGTCAGCTTCAAAATATCTTTGCAAGCTCAAAATCCTGACAGCTTCAAAATATCTCTACAGGCATCTCTCCTCTGATGTTGTCTTTTAGTTAGATTTTTTTCTAGAAACTGGATGTGGAGCCTGGCTGTGCTATTCTTTGCTGCTTAAGAGGCAATAGAGCAACAAAGAATTGTTTGTGGTTATTCCAATAGTATTGAGAGAAGACTTTGTTTGTGACATGAATTTTCTGAAAGGTTCCCACTGTTGCATTTTTTCCATAGTTTTAATTTCCTGGAACATCTTTTTGAATTTTGCATGCAATGTTGCTTTATGGCCAGAGAGGCCTGAAAAGATCGCCACATCTCACACGCAATGATAGATAGATAGATAGATAGATAGATAGATAGATAGATAGATAGATAGATAGATAGATAGATAGATAGATAGATAGATAGATAGATAGATAGATAGATAGATAGACAGACTAGTATTTTTACCTGCCTTTCTCCTAAAAAACGTACATCATTAAAAAAGACAATACCCCCTGAATATGCTCTGGATGTTTGGATACTTGCGCATGATTTCAAATGGACCTGTGACCAACCTCTGATTGAAACAGAGCATTGCAGTTGAAACAGAGCTTCCTTATGTGTTCAAAGAAGTATTCTGAAGGTTTATATAAATAAACAGGGATCCACAAATATAAAGCTTCACTTAATGATGGTGGAGCATTGTTTTAGCCATTTATCAAACATTTTAACCAATTATCAAACAAGCAACACCATGTCTGGTTTGGCCCTTATTTAATGGAGAAGGTGGCACTGGCAATGGGTGAGTGGTTAGGGTGGGCCTCTTTGACCTGGACTAATTTTGACACCTCCAGGTGTTGCCAAATTGCAATTCCTTATCATACCCTCCCACTGGCTATGCTGGCTCGTTGATGGGCGCCGTATAGCAGAAAGATCTTGATGGTCCAACCCTGAGCTAACCCAATGTTATTGCTTAAACAACAGAGTTTTCTGTCTGTTCCACCACGCCATAGCTTTCCGAAAGTGCTGGGATGGGTCTCCCATTGCTTTAAAGAATGCGGGGAACTGCAGGGATAAGTGTACTTGTGTCCATTCCACGTGCACCATTTCATATGGCTCATATGATAACATGTCCACAAATGGCCACTGTAGAGAAAAGATTCATATTTGATATGTCCTCAGACATGGCTTTTTGTGCAACTCTTTTTTAAAATTCACACATTAATGCAGAATCATCACAGAAGGGACTTCTGAATATACTTGTGGGAAATTGACATGATACTTATTAAGTTGTTCTGAAAATGCACATGCAATTAGGGGAGTGTGCCAGCCCTGCCACCTCTACAAGCCCTTTCATCACAAAAAGTGACAAGTCAGAAGACAGGGAGGCTGGTACATTTGTGTAGGCTGGTGTGGGGAAATGTGACTGGCTTTGAGGCCCTATTTTGGCCTATACCAGTTACAATGGGCTATACTACGTTTGAAAATTACCAGAAATGGCTGATTTAAACACACACACACGCAAATCAACCCTCTGAAACTGGATGTGTGTGACATGCCGATTATATTTTTGAGTTTTCAGGTTTTCAGGATGGTGGCCTCTAAAAATCTCTTACTTCTAGAGACCTTCAGGGGCAGAAGTAGCCATGGGGTGGGTGGGGGATTTGCATTGCCCTGGCTTGGGAACGGTTTGGGATCCTTGGGGATCACAAAAACACCCCTGAATGCCCACATGTGGCCCACAGGCTGCATGTTTCCCACCCCTCGTGTAAATTCTCTGCATTAAGTCAGAACCCTAATTTTTCCCCATGTTTTGGCTCATGTAGGGAACCTGGATGGATACAGCAGGCTCCCTCACTCACACTGTTGCTTTTGCATGATTAAACTGATAACAGAAACAATGTGTGCTCCTACTGAATAGCGCTATGGACAGAGCGGAAACAAACTGATCTGTCCTCACAGTCACTCTCAAATTCACACACACACACACACATGCACGTGTGTGCGTGTGCGTGCTGCTTATATAATGCCGCACAGTGCTTAAAGCACTCTATGGGCGTTTGACAGTTTAATTGTGCAGGCTACACATTGCTCCCACAGCAAGTGCACTCAATTTGCCAAATCTGGAAGGCTGAGTGAACCTCAAGTTGACTACCTGGGATTGATCCTGGGTGTAAACAGAGTTTTGGCTGCAGTACTGCAGTTCGACCATTGTGCCACGAGGCTCCCTAATGTACTCTTGCAGCCTTGGCTTCTTTTTAAGGAGAAAGGCAGGATAAAAATATTTTAAATAAATAAATAAAATAAATAAATAAATAAATACTCTTGTTTCATTTATCACACATCTGTGCAGAACAAGGTTCACATGCTGTTTGCATATATACTTTCACTTTTCATTTACAAGATGAATTGTCTTCTAAGTGAATATTCAAGTGGATGCACAGTCTATGCTATCTCTCCGATTTGACAGCAGGGCCCTTTAAATATGAAGCTGTATACACATCATTACAATCTTTTCTGCTATGCTGTCCTTTTATGATTCTCTGAAAGGGTAATGTATTTTTTAATATTTAAAATTTCTGGATTGGGAAGTAGGTTTTAAAGGTAGAAGAAAATTAAGCTCATGTATATTCTTTTACCAGGTATTTTATCACCATAACTCACCCCCCAAAAGAACATTGCAAAGGCATTCAATAAGTTTGGCATAAGGTTTATTGATGTAAATATAGTTTAAATAATTGCTCATACATTCAAGGGCAAAGAAAATGTATTTTTTTCCTTTCAAACATAAAACTGGGATATAGACAGTATAAATAGAAGAACACACAACAGTCATAACCACTTTTTATATATATATTTTCCCCATGTTTTGGCTCATGTAGGGAACATGTATATATATAATCATACAGATTTACTATCAATGTTTTTCATTTTCTTCATATACAAATTTGTTTTGCTCTGAGGTTGGTGATCTAGAAATTTTGGCATTATGAAACATGATATTTACAATGCAAATGGGACACACAAAAATATACAAAAGTGATTAAAAGGCTTTTGCTGTATGAAAAGCACAGAAAATACTGCAGATGTTTTCATTAAGGGCACAATCCACCAAGCACTGCTGTTGAGCATCTGCCATCCAACCCAGATATCTTTATATGAGTATCTTCCAGACAATCTAACTGGGAGCACTATTTTCATAATGGTGCTTATGTTTTAATGGATTTGAGTCAGCCCAAATCCCAGAAAATTAATTTTCTCTTCTAGAGCCTGACTGGAAGAGATGTGGAGAAATATGCTACTGGATGTCCTGTCTTTCTTAAAAAAACAACAACCCCACAACAATATAAATCTTACAACTATGGGGGCAAAACAAATTTGACTGGGACAATAGTGTGTATGTGTAGGGAGACACATCAACTCATTTCCCCATCCCTTTTCCTCATGGAAATTGCCTCCTCCCTCAATTGCCATTCGTATAGGGCAGTGGTTCCCAACCTTGGGTAAACCAGGTGTTCTTGGACTGCAATGCCCAGAAACCCTGACCAGCACAGCTGGTGACAAAGGCTTCTGGGTACTGCAGTTCAAGACCATCTGGATTACCCAAGGTTGGGAACCACTGGTCGAGGGAAAAAACCTGATTAACGTATTCCTTAACAGGCAAATGTCAGCTTTTTAGGGAGAGGAGTACACATTAGGAAAACAGCATGGTAGGAAAGGATTTTAGCCCTGCCCTAGACGAGATGGTTGGACCGTGTCACCGAAGCTACCAACATGAATTTGACCCAACTCCGGGAGGCAGTGGAAGACAGGAGGGCCTGACGTGCTCTGGTCCATGGGGTCACGAAGAGTCGGACACGACTTAACGACTAAACAACAAGAGCACCTATCTCAACCCAGCGCTCACCATCCTGTAATTTAAAATTGAAAATTGAAAAAAGACTCAATTATGGAGGAGTAGCCTCAGCATCCAAAGCATGGAGGGGGGTATTTTCTGCCCCTGTTTCCTTCCTGCCCTTTCTTCAGCTTCTTTTGACACTGGAAATGGCTTGGAAGTCCCCTGCCTCAGAAGATGACCCACTCCTAGAAGTATAATATTCAATGGTTCTTCTCCCTGGTTATCCTGATGGGTGAGTCCAATTTTTCCTTCCACATACATCAGGAAGAGAAGCAGGAAGAACATCTAAGATTGAAGAGCGCCCGTTTCCTTTATAATCTCCCCAGCGCCTTCCTTACACAACTTATTATGTGTTAACACAGATCGACTGTGGGACAGAAAGGCAGGAGACAAATATTTTAAATAACTAAATAAATATCTGATATGGCTCCTAGGAAAAAAAGAAAGAAAAAAAGAATTAAGTCATGCCCCACTTGCTGATGTTTTCCCCTTGTCTACACTGGGAAGGGTCATTTATCCCACCTTGCACCTTCGCTGCCTTGTGTACTCCTCTGGGCCTTTGCACAGCTGTTCATTTTCTGTAGCACAGAAACTGTGGGAGCAGAGACATACTTGAAGAGATTTATATCATGACAAGAGGCAAGTTGTTCTACTGGACATGAAGATGTCCTTTCCAGCAGCAACTGTGTGTCATATATGAGAAACTGTTCTGCACACAGAGACGGAGATGCTGGCTGTGTATTTTTGGGTTTGAATTTGGCAATTCATTAAGAGACACCAGGCACACAACATGCATTTTGGAGTTTTCTTCTCCTTGTTATTATTTAAATCTCGTGAAGCGTCTTTTGGTATGAATTATTATTTCCAGATCTAAGCACGTAAAATATTGCTCTTAACCATCACAAGACCCAGAAGATGAATGGAAAATGCACTCAGCAGTGCTTGCTGTATTATGCTACAATACTATAAGTGTCTGTAGATTCATCTGGATAATTGCAGTTTAAATTTGCTATTGGCGTTATCCCTTATATTTTCTCATTTCTGTTAGAAAATATTGGTTGTTGAAATCCAAACAGAAAAGACTTCCCTTTCCCAAAAAAACCCAAGTGGAAATCACCAAAAGAAGAAAAACAACGGAACTAGACATACAAGAAGCATATTTAGATAGGGAGAAAAAACAAAAATATTTCTGACATTGCAAATTATTATATAAGCCACTGAAACACATGCCACATAGATACATTTGTGTATGGAAGCAATGCCAACTGATGGCGCTGCAGTTGCTGTGTGATCTACCCAAAACAGTTTCAAAAGAAACAACGCACATAACAGAAGGGTATAATAACAAAACAGTACATGTACAGTATTATTTACACAGCCAGCTAAATAAGAGAGAATGGTCCTATGAAAATGCAGCAAATTGCTCTGAATAGTAAAAATCACAGACCTGATTCATAAAATATATGCATATGTATATGTATATAATATATTCATTTATACATATATATAATATATGAACATGTATAAAATTTAACAGAGCAGAATACATATGGATTGTTTCTTTCAATAACTAATTACTAGAGATGTTTTAAAAGAGGGTATTTCATTCCACCAGAAATCTGACATTACTGAGTGGGTATGCAGAGAAAAATAAAAACAAACATACATATAATAAACTGAAGCTCCAGTGCAAAATGGCATGTGAGTGTGTGTTCTCTGTACACATGGAGTTCTGAATGAAAAGAGGCTGCTTCCAGTCACTTTACTAGGGATTTATGTATGGCACTTTCTGAACTTCTAACATCAGTGGTTCAGCCCTTCTTCAGGCTGAGCTCTGTAGGCCCAGTGAGCTAAAATTAAGTTATTTCAGCTTCTACTGATTCTCATGAAAAAATTAGGGCTTGATGTGACAATGTTCCATCTATTAAAATCCAGAACTTGGAAAGTTGCTTTGTTCTGTTTTGAATTACAATTCCTTTCAACGTTGGCGATGCTAACTAGATAGGTCTGTGAGTTGCATTCCCCTCTCTAACATTTTTTTAATGTTGTGCTGAAATCAATTGGGTGAAAGAGGGGCAGGATCTGGCCCTTTGGCAGCTCTTGGACTGCCGCTCCCATCATCCCAAGTCAACCTAACTAGTTTCGAGGGATAATGAGAATGGCAGTCCAGCATCTCTTGGAAAGCCACATAGTCTGCCTATCTGGAATAAAGGCCACAATTCTAATCACTGTTATCAGGTGGTCAGTCAATATGCCCAGGACAGCCCTATCGAAAGCACACAACTTTGGATATTTCTTGGCCCATATGTGCCTTACAGATCCACGGAACTTTGGACTGAAGCAACACAATTTTTAAAATAAAAATTAAGTCACATGTTACAGTGCTGTATGTCACTGTGCAAAAACCAAAAGCTTATCCTAGCAGTACAACATAAAACACTGTCATTGTTACGAACATACACACCAGTTGAAAACCCCGTGTAGGCTCACCAAGCTTTGATCACATTGTGAGCATGCGCTGGATGAATACAAAATTATCTTTAAATCATGTTCTGATGAAAAGAATAAAATGCAATGACAATCATAAATCATAATCAGAACACTCCCTTTAGAAAGAACTTGACCAAAAAAGGCCGCTGAATAATTAAAGGACCATTGCAACAAAAATGTTCTAATCTCCACGTCCTTAGTTGACCTGAAATGAAGCAACACCAGACGGTCATACCTCTCTGGAATCTGCCCAGAGACAATCCAAGTAAACCAGAGTAATGGGTCAGTGAATCTTCATTAATAGACATGCAATACAGTACAAGCATCTTTGGATGAAAATCTTGCTGTCACTCAGGATGACTCCCTTATCTGAAGTTAAGACGCATATGTAAGTATGTTCAACAAGGAGGGTTGATTGTGCAGCATTTATTTCTGAAAATGTGATGCTGGATTTGAGACAGGAATTCAGGGGAGGGGAATGAAACCAACATTTAAGAGGAAATAACTTGGGAAAATAGGTTTTTGTATGCACCAAGTCCCAACTTTACATGTCTGCCATCCCCAGTTAAAAGGACTAGATGGTGTGAAACACCTCCACCTGAGACCATGGTCAGAACAGACAATACTAAAATACATGGACAAAAAAAAAAAATCTGAACTGGTATAAATCTAATTCCTGTGTCCCTAAATTCATGTCCTTTCCTGTCCTGAAAATGGCTTGTGAAGGAATAGGCTTGTCTCTTGTGTCATCCCATTTCTCATTGTTTTCTTCTCATTTGTGTGCAGGTTGGTACCTTCTACCCTGTTTAAAATCATAATAACAATCTACTTTTTATAAATAATAATAACCTACATTTGTTGCAGCCTAGAAACTGAGGTATAGTGTGGGTGGCTGGGTGTGAGTGTACACTCTGTATCCATATATTCTTTCAGTATCCATAGTGACATTTAAATTTCCTCTTTAACCCTCATGCACCAGAAGGGGACCTACTGCAGATTTCATATAGACCTAAACCTGCAACATAAGGATTCCAAGACATTGCCATCAAATAGGAGCTGTCTCCTAGTTTCAGCCACCTGTCGTGTACAGTTTTCCTTTTAAACAAGAGACCCTATCCCAAGTCCAACAAATCTATTGTTTCTTGAAACTGGGGTAGTGAGATGCTAGAGTATTTTTATTCTTTGTTATGAATTGGGTACCGTGTCAAGGTCCATAACAAATAACTTGTGAATATTCTTTTTCTCTTTAAAAACCTTTTCATCAGCAAGTTTACATAATATGATGGACTAGTCAAGGATTAGGAAAAATGGGGGCAGAAGAAGTAAATGAAGTTGTTGTTGTTGTTGTTGTGTTAATCATATTAAGAGAAAGCAAGTTGACTGCTTGGTCCAGTGACTAATATTAAAAACTTGTATCCTGTTTATAGTTATAAGAATACGCTATAGCTATGGGGACTTCCAACTGAAAACATGTGAAGTAGAGTACATATTGCTTTTTTAATATAAGAGGGTATCTTAGGTTTTCAATATGGCAACAAACAAGCAGGGTTCCTCAGGACAAAGTAAAAACATTGTATTGCACTACACACACACATACACACAGTACAGGAACAGCAGTTTCACTACAAAAGGCAAATGAGAAGTCACAACAAATAACTAGAGTTATTTCAAGGTAAGCTCAACGATGTTGCTTCTTTTAGATCAATGAAACTGTGGTTCTCATTTGCGGAGGCAAACTGTGAAGAAGCAGGGTCTTTCCTATAAAATGGCAAGCCTAGCTTTCTCCAGTGTCAGAAACATGATGATAGCCCATTTGTGTGACTGCACAAGTCCTGGCAGCTGGCTTCCCTCTTTTCCTGTGGTGCCATTTTGCTTGGTGAAAGTGAGTCATATGTCTTGCCACTGTCTCCTGAGATCCTAAACCAGTTCAACAGCACAAAGCTTACCTTTAACCTTGGCTTAGACCAAAGAAGTCAGCTGACCCATTTTCCCCAAGCAAAGAATTGCTCATTCAGGAGAGACAGAGAAAACAAAAATAGCTGCCACCAGCACAGCAATTCCATAACTCTAGTTCAGAATTCAAAAATGTTACTTTTTTAAGGCTACAAACTCCAGAATAGTTGGGGATTCTGAAAATTGTTGACAAAAGTAACTGTTCCAAGCTTTGGGTTTTGTAGAGGCATGCCAACATTGGTGCTTTTCTGCACCAATGACAGAAATTGTCTCTGTAATAAAAATGACATCATGAACCGATGTGTGTCTGCAATCATACAGATGATGTGCAATGACATGGAAATTCAGGGGTTATCTTTTAGAATGGTGATGAGGCAACAGCATGGAGCAAAATGTGAACAGCATCAACTGAGTATACCATACAGTCAATCTAATTACTTTCCAACCCCCAAGTTTGCATAAAAGCACAATACCAGCATGACTAGGGAAGGGTTATTCCTCAAAATCTTGGTGTAATGCACCCCCCGCATCCTGGTTAACAAGCTTCCCCTTGAAAATATTAAAATCCAAAACCTTACGTTCTACTTTTAACATCCTTATCTATTTTCAATCTCACCCCAGTAGCAGTCACACTTTCTCCCATATTCCCACACCCTTGGCACCCTTGATGCTGGCCTCTATGACCAACTTTATTCTTTACAGATTTGGGGAATATGTATGCTCTCCTCATCTCTGGTAAAGAAAAAGGTGATGAAGTCAACAGAAATACTTTGGGTGAAACACCGTCTACAGGACAACACAATTCACTCCATTCATTTGCAAGATATTGCTACTCTTTGTTGTCTCCTGGACAGAATGTTCATTAAGGAATGCTGGACCCAAAATGTGTTAGATTGCAGCAGCATCCCACCATTAGATTCTCTCCAGAAACATCCATCATCCCCAGTGAGCATGGGCACTAGACACATCTGGAGGGAAACACTCATGGAGAGAACCAAGTTGTGGAAGTCCAGGTTACAGCATTTCTACAAAACAATCTGTCATCTTGTATCTCCTGAGGTTATCTCCATTCTGGTTTCCTCTGTTAGAATAGAGTAGGACCTCTGTTCTAGTTTTCTCTCTGAGACTTTTTGTTGGGGGAGATAGGAAGAAAACTAAAATGAGACAAAACAAACAGCAGCAGCTGAAGTACCCCAAGACTCCCAGAAAGATGTACTCTGCTTACAGCAGACAAGTGTTGGTGAATAAAGGACTGCCCAGTGATTCATATGCTGAATTTTGCAGACGTAGTCCTTGGAATTCAAGTAGCTATGGGTAGGAAAGACCTCCATCTAAGTTTTATGAGAATGGTCATTACTTCAAGTAGACAGTTTTTGCCTAGAGGAAGCTATGGTAGCCTCATGTGACCACATCATCTCTACTCTTATATGTGTCTCTCTAGGCTGCTGTCCCCTTTTTGCATTTTAAGCAATGTAGATAATAAAAGTATTTCTGCAGTTGTCAGGAACAAAGACTCAGAGGATAGAAATACATCAGAAGAGAAAGGCTTCATCATAGGACTGGGCAAAGAGTAGCCCAAAGTGCATGCCACCTCTTTAAGGCTGTTTCTATGACTCCCAACCATAAACATCAACCTCCCTTTTTCTCACCAGCAAAAAAGAAACCACTGCTTACTGGCCATCCACAATCCAACTAACTTCTACGGTTAGGATGCTGATAGACAAATGCATAATGCTTATATTGAATAATAAAATACATGCAACATTTCCACACAGTCCTGGACTTCCCTGATTGCTTGCTCGTTTTACGCTGTCTCAGTGCCTACATGAGAAGGTTCCCTATAGGTGGCATTTCCAGAGACACGAGCTTTTCCCAGAGGCTTGTGGAAGGTTAGATCCAACAGTTGTCATTCCACATGCAGAAGAAGCGCTGAAGTTTTTTGTTTTTAATCCTGCTCTAGTAACTCAATTTGAGCTGACTAAACATGAAATCCTGCTTCTTGGAAATCAATCAGAGCTTTGCTATTAACTTCAGTGGAAACAGGATAATTTTCCCCCCACAATGTCCAGGGTACTAAATTAATTTAACTTTAACCAATTCAACAATATTGGAATTAAATCCAAGCAATGGAAGCAAGGTTTTTAACTGAACTATGTGAATTTCAGTTTTAAAATTACCCATAAGAGTAGATTCCTGCCGAGAATAAATTCCAACAAAGCCTTCTGAAGAAAGACTTGCATCGATTCAACAGGCTTTTGAACTAGATGAACATGACCTATATAAGGTGCATGTTCCTGCACCCTTCCCCCAAATTATCTTCCCATATACTGTACTTTATTTTTTGCATATGCTGAATTTAACAGACTTGGTCCTTGTGCCATTGTGGTTTAATTCTATTTAATCTCATCTGTTTGTTTTTTATGAGTTTAAGATTGTACTACCTCATTTTGATTGCTATACAGTATTCCCCTGGATTTTATAATACTGTTAACCACTCAGAATAGTGCCATGCACTGATGGGGTGGTATATAAATGAATAAAAGAAAGAATAAATGAATTTTTTTTTCTTTATTTAGAATAAAATATTGCTATTGTTTGGGTAATGTTACATCTCATCTCAAAAAATATATTAATGACATAATTTTCCTAGCTGTATATTTCCTTTTGTAATCTACTATATCGAACCACGACTGCTTGTGATAGTTTATTACTATGAAATTAAGCTCATACCACCGAAACAGAATCACCCGGATTAGGACACCACTCCATCTAGGGTGAAATTCTGTCTGGATTCTTTTTTCTGCTATAAATCTTCAATATAATTTCTCTGGGGGATAAAACAACTTGGGTATATCTGGATTCCATAACCACCTTTTCAGCAAGTTCATCTTGCATCTAAGAACATTTCCTCAGACTTAAATCAAATGCAGCTCAGTGGGATTTATTTCCTTGGATCTGGAACTGTGTGATTTGAGGTTTACTAGCTTACATGATTTTGAAGGTGTCTGACATTTTTCACCGCATCCTTACACCACCAGAGGGAGTGCTGCCTGTGAGTCTGTGTTTTAATTGACAACAACCGTGTAATCCTAATTATATCTCTCTCAGAACTAGCCTCAGCAATTCAGGAGTCTCAGATGCCCAGATGAGTCCTGTTTGACTTATTCTCAGATATGTCTATTGCAGTCTAAATGCTTATTGTTACTACTCAAAACCATTTTTTGATCAGTAATATTAGAAAGATCAGTAGGTGCCATTTTAGTCTTACCAAATTTAATAACAAGTTGCAGCTGAAGCCTTAAAATGCCTTTTTCAAAAGTCCATGTTTTACCTGATTCGAAATGATGAAATGCTATTTAATAAAATATCACCAGTCTAGCTGCTTATACAAAACACTCAGTTTCCAAATAACACTTTCTTCTACTCTCTGAGAGTACCGTAAAGATTGCTTGACGCCTTTGCATCTGCACAGCTGAGGCAATAAAGAGACTGCTCTACCTTTTGCACTGCCCTTGCCCCAGAAAAGATAGAAAGACCTATTGACGTCTATTGTGTCAGGTAGAATGCTGATCAGGAGATACAAGGTCAGGAGATACAAGGTCATGCTGCTTTGTTGGCTGTCATGTATGAGTTGCAGAGAAATACTAAACTGATGATATGTCTCATATTTTTTCCTGACTGGTGATGTTGGAGATGCAGGTACAAGTTCTCTTAATGGGCTGTTCAAGCTTCCCTGGGCCAAAATCTTGCTGCAAAACCCGCTGTGTATAAAGATAATTGTGCAAGTGGTTTGTGTGGTTTCTGAGTTGCCCATCACATGCCTGGTCATGGAAATGACAATGCAACCAGGAGACAACTGGGCATATGATGAAAAGTCCAGAAAACAGCAAGTATTACTTGTACAAATGCCTTCACACAGTCACTCAAAGACAAGAGAGTCCATGATGGATGAGAGTTTCTTGAGGGCAAGACACCAAAGACACAATCACAAACAATTCCCATGAGAAATAAGAGTGGGAAGCAACTGGGGTGGCTGCATAGGGAGCTTTCAGATAAAGTAAGATTTAAAAGAGGTACGTGTAAGAAACAGAAGGAGAGACAAATCACCAAGGAAGAGTATAAACAAGCTGTCAACAGTTGTAGAGAAAGAATTAAGAAGGTAAAAGCTCAAAATGAGCTCAGGCTTGCAGAAGAGGTTAAAAGAAAACAGAAATGGTTGTGTGTTTTTTTCAGGAGGAAGAAAAAGGAAATGGTAGTTAATACTCCAGAAGAAATGGATCAGGATTCAAGATTACTTAAACAGATTGGAGAGGCAGGCCAAAATGAACCATGGAAAATGTAAAGTTCTAGATTTAGTAAGGAGAAACCAGATGCACACCCATAAGATGGGTGACAATGAACTTGGCTGTAGTACATGCGAAA
This sequence comes from Intellagama lesueurii, assembly GCA_037013535.1. Taxonomy (NCBI): domain Eukaryota; kingdom Metazoa; phylum Chordata; class Lepidosauria; order Squamata; family Agamidae; genus Intellagama; species Intellagama lesueurii. The sequence continues at coordinate 20,131,663 of JBAJHW010000003.1, forward strand.
TGGATCTAGGAGTCTTAATAGACCACAAGATTAACATGAGTCAACAATATGATATAGCAATAAAAGAATCATAAGGTGCACTACTGTGACTTTTTTTTCTTCAAAAACTGCACCATGTGAGGAATTCTGAAAAGAGTTTGGATGAAAAGGTTTACTGTGAAATGCCATCTAGTGCAAACCAGGGGCAGATTAGGAGCCTGAGGCGAGAAGCCGTGGCCAAGATGGGAGAACAGAGCTTTGTGTAGTAATATATAAGAAAAACACTGTATGCCAGCTGTGGTACCTTGAAGCATTTTCTGCATGTACGCGGAATGGAATTTTTAGGTTACGGAGGCTTTAAAAGTACATTGAATATGACTGTATTAAAGCCATAGTGCTTTGAAACTGAAAGTAAAATTGATGCTTTTGTGAAATATCATTTTGTTAAGGCTGTGCTTAAGAGGGTCTGGATGTAATTCATGTGACACTTTAAAGTTCTACCCATATGTCAATAACCATACATCCTAAAGTCCTAGTGTATCACTGTGATCATCCCCTGCCTTTCTCATCCTCTCTCTCTTTCTCTTTCCCTCATCTTCATCCTTATCTGTCCTTCTTCTAAACAACAACAAAATGATAATGGTGCCAGTTATGTCACACACTTCAAGTTAGGGCATGACCCCAGTTCATGAAGGACAACTAGTTGAAAATCAATGTCATAGAACAAGGGTAGAGAACCTGTGGCCAACCTGACGTTTCAAATTTCAGTTTTAAGAAATTACAACTAGCATGGCCAATGGTAAAGGTTTGCAGACATTCGAGAGGGCCAGATGTTCTCCACTCCTAACAAGCTTGAATTTCTGATAGCTGTAGGGTGCTTAAGACACATATTACCAGTGGCACTCAGGAACTGTATAACTCCCCATGTACATCCTCCCACACTTTTGGAGTGCATTCTCTGACACCTAATAGTTCTAAATTATGACTTTGGCCCCTGATTAGGAATCTGAAAAGCGGATGGATACTGGACTTTTTTCATAATTATAAATGGAGTGGGCATTCTGATGGGTAGCAAATACAACACAATGGGGGTAGTTGGTGTACCCTGTGGCACAAGCTCCAGACCCATAGTCAGCTGAGATGGCCACAGTCACATTAACATTGTGACAGTCTCATTGATTCTTGATCGTGGAATAGGTGAAGATTGAAGACTGCAGCATTTTATGTCTGAAATATGGATACATTATCAGAATCACATAGTATAGGCTATTGTGAGAGCAGAATAAGGTGGACTTCTTGTGGGTTAATTAATGGAGAACAGAATAATGTTGATGTTAAGATGATGCACAGTTGTAACAAAGAAGCATGATGCTTGGGCAGCAATTCAGTAAATAAAAGCTTTATAAATTCTTAATTATGATTTGCAGATCTGGAAAAATAAGATATAGCTGGATACAGGACAGTGTACATGGCACAGAGGAAGGAGGCTAAATTTGTGTTAACCTAAACTTCAGTTAATGAACTTTATTTCTTTTGGAGTGTAAAACGGAGAGGCTTCATAAATGAAAATTCCATAGAGCAGGAAAGCTACTTGAATCACACAATTTTATGTTATTTGCTATATTTCATACTAAATTTTCATATGGCCGCTTCAGCAGCTTTGCAGCGTTATGGGGCTTCAAACCATAGCTGCTGCCCTAGAAAAGAATGTTCTAAAAATTCTCTGGAAGAAATCAATCCTGCTATATCTGAAGGTTATTTTAACTAGTATGAGCTGTAGAATGCTGTGTGAGGAAAGAACAGTCTTGATTTGTGTGTAAATTTCTATACATATGCTTCAAAGAAGATTCAGCTATGAAGTAAATATTTTGAAGATAACAGTCTAGGTCACAGGTTCTTAACCTGTGGTCTGCAGACCCCCAGGGGGCCACAATTTCCTCACAGGGGATCCATGAAAGCTTGAAGAAATGTTATGATCTTTTGCAGTTAAAATAAAAAGAATGAATGAATGAATGAATGAATGAATGAAAGACAGAAAAGGAAATGTAGAACAAAATCTTAATTTCCCTTGCATGTTTGTATAAAACATGGCTTTTCTAACCTACTGCCCCCATTAAACAAAAATAAAAATTGGTTATGGAAATAACTGTTTGATAGCAAATAACTGTTTGATATTTCTCTTGCTACTGCACAGACAGAAGCCATGAGAAGACAGTCAGAGTCAGTCAGTGTCACTATGAGTGAGTCTTTGGATGGATGTTGTGATCATGTTTCTTCTTCAATTTCTGCTAATAAAACTGGATATTGTCAGGTGAAGTGACTTTTCGATATAGCAGTGAATTTCATAACAATACATTTCTGGCTGAGCTTCAGAATAGATCGCTGGCTGAATTTGAAATGTAAAAGAACGGATGATGTTGATGAGGGTGCATCCTGTTCAAAACAAAATGAAGTTTCTTCCAGTCATCTTAAAAATGTTGCCATTATAGCAAGGAATATCTGTCTATGACACTATACATGAGAAACGTTAAGTAAATATTTGAAGTATTTTAGGGTTTTAAATCTTGAGTTAAGTCTTGGTGGTCTGTGGCAACAAAAGATATTTAAAGGTGGTCCATGGTAAAGAAAAGGTTAATAACCGCTGGTCTTGGTAACGCCCAAAAATCGATGGCTCAAAAAAAGTGAGCAGAATTTTGCAGTTAAGAAATGGAGCAGATTGGATGTAGAATTCCAGTGTTAAAATCCAGAGTCAACTATGGATTTATTTGGTGTCAATGCCCTTTCTTTCAACCTAAATTACCTTTCATTTTTGTTGTGAATGTCAAATAAGAATGGAAAGGCTCTGCACACCAAGAAAAGTACCATAATAATTCTAGTAGAGATAAGAAAACACACAACCACACTACAGTAATTAAGTGGAATCATATTACTTCAGGCAGTTATGCTTCTTGTTTCACTTAATTTCAGACAAGAAATTTAGATTTCATAAAGCCATTTTGCTGCTGTAAAATGGAATATTAACTCTTGGGATGTGGAATAAAAAGGATTTTAAAAAACCACTTCTACAAATGTGCAACAGTTGCTTAGGGCAAGGTAAGCAGTTGCTGCATGCTTCCTTCAGCTTTCAGCTGTCCCCGTGTTTTGCTGGATAGGTAATTTGGTTGAATTTTACATCTGCTTGTTTGCTGGCAGGTTGGATCAAGACATAGTCATGCTTAGAGAAGATATACTGAAACAAGTGGAACAAGTTTGTTGTTGCTGTTTAGTCGTTTAGTCGTGTCCGACTCTTCGTGACCCCATGGACCAGAGCACGCCAGGCCCTCCTGTCTTCCACTGCCTCCCGGAGTTGGGTCAAATTCATATTGGTAGCTTCGATGACACTGTCCAACCATCTCATCCTCTGTCGTCCCCTTCTCCTCTTGCCCTCACACCTTCCCAACATCAGGGTCTTTTCCAGGGAGTCTTCTCTTCTCATGAGATGGCCAAAGTATTGGAGCCTCAGCTTCAGGATCTGTCCTTCCAGTGAGCACTCAGGGTTGATTTCCTTCAAAATGGATAGGTTTGTTCTCCTTGCAGTCCAGGGGACTCTCAAGAGTCTCCTCCAGCACCACAGTTCAAAAGCATCAATTCTTCGGCGGTCAGCCTTCTTTATGGTCCAGCTCTCACTTCCATACATCGCTACTGGAAAAACCATAGCTTTGACTATGCAGACCTTTGTTAGTCATGACTAAATCAAATGTCACTGACTTCTATGCACCTACTTCTAAACCAAGGTGGTGTAGCATATAGAGTAACAGACTTCCGTTTAAGAGACTTGGGTTAAAATCCCTGGTCAGCCATGGAAACTCAGTGGGGAGTGGCACCAGTAAACCCACTTCTTAAATACCTCACACACCATGAAAATCCATTAAGGTCACCATAAATTCAATCTGCTTGATTGCATGTAACAGAAACTTGAAGTATGCCTAAGTTTGAATCCACAAAACCCTATTTTGAGTGCTGCTTTTCAATATTTCCAATGAGCAAAGTGATAGCTAGAATGTCCCTGCACTGCAATACAATTCAGATTCAAACAGCAAGACTTAAGCCAAGCATGAACATCAAAATAATCAATAGCTATTTCTAAGCTAACACATTTATTTCTCCCATTGTTGCACGTATTCTCACTCATAATAATGTAGTCAATATATCCTAAAAAAAAAATCAAAGCTTGAATAGGAATGCATTGAAAGAGAAGAAGACTGAGCCTTGAACACATTGACACAGAACAGTCGATGAAATAGATATTAACTGTGCTTTCTGTAGTCATTGTTCTATCTTGGAAGCCACATATTGCTTTGTGTGTTAAGATAGCCTATTTGTAGATCTGACTTCCTGCCTTATTGCTTATATACAGTTTAATATTTGTATTTCCAAATTAGAATGAGCAAACTGCCACACGTGCACAGAATTTGATTCACATACCTACACATACTAGTGTGGCCATGGCTTTTTAAAACAAATATTGCTGGCAATTGTAAATTATTGCTAGGAAATAATTCTTCCAAGCACGCACACACAATTCATAGTGACATACTATGCAAATACAATACCAACTTCCAGTGGGTAAAGTGCCAGAAAATCCAATTTGCAGCTTGCTCCTAGCAAGTGATTGCTTTGCTTTTTTGAGTTTACATATTTTGTTAGTCTCTTCTGTTATATGATTAAGTAACAAGGGGGCAAAGAAAGATTCCAGTAGGTTGCCTAAAAGCTGGATTGGGCCAGAGATGATCACATGGATATCAACTATTTGCAGTTCATGCTATTTGAGAAACAGGTTTTCATAAGAAGAGTCCTGCTAGAAAACACCAAATATCTGTCAAATCCAGAGATGAGTTTCCTACACTCACCAGCTAGATTATAAACATAATCTAGCTGGTGAGTGTAGGAAACTCATCTCTAGATTCCTGCAGGAAGCTAGCAGTTTCAAGATATAGGTGTTCCATTTAGCCAGGGTGACTAACTGGTGACTACTGTCTCTTTAAAGCCTAATATCTCTTTAGATGCTGGCCATCACCACATCTATGAACCTGTTTCTTATCCAGGGATACACCACATGCTTTCCCATCTAATGTTGACAACAATAAAACACTACCTGATTGATGTCTAAGGCAGAGGAGAAAGTGTGCATGCTGACCTCATTCTTATGAGTCGGCTTCATTGCCAAAGTGACAGTCTAATAAAAGGTAAAACAGGCAGAAGTCACATCAGCTTCAATGATCACATATCTGTACATATAGTTAGCCACATGTGTTGCTTCTCTTCCCTGCTCCTCTCTCATTATTCCTCTTCTGCCTTTTCTTCTTGGGCATCATAGCATAGGCACAGTTCTCCGTGACTGCCACAGCAACATAAGGAACAATTATTTCTTCTTGTTGGTCTTGTTCCCCACATTATTTTACCTTGAATAATCCACAGTAAGCATCAGTATGTTATGCTTCTCATAACATAACTGAAGTATTCCAGCTTTCTGCAATTTGAGAGTTGCCCAATTTCTAAATCTTAATTTTTTTATCTTAGCACTTCTTGGTTGGTCAGCCTCTTGACCCACAAAATACTTGCATTCTGCAAGAAACCCATATATATGTAAAGGCATTTGAAATATGGGTTTCTTTCTATATATATGTGGCACTGAATTATGGACACAGACAGTTTATATATAAACTGCCTGTGTCCACAATTCAGTGCTATACCGTCAAAGTCAGAACAGTTCCAGCAAATATTTTCTCCATCTGCGTCTCTTTTCTTATCTTGATGTCTGGAAGACTTGCATACATAGCAGTGCTGCATTTACACAATTTGGTGGTTTTACATATGGCTGTCTCTAAGGGGTTAAGCATCAGAACTGGGAAAGAGCTGCAACCGCCATGATGCCTTTCTGGGTGTGTCTCTGTGCAAAGGCCAGGAAAACCCGACTTAACACTCGACTGTGTAACTACACTATGTCATCTTTTTGTTTTCTGCCCTGTTGCAGATTTCTAAAACTAAGCCAGAGTAGTGGTAGTGTCCACACCCAAAAAATGTGAGCACAGACACTGAAGTCAATGGCAAAGCTATGATCTCAAATATATGAGTAGCCATGAGCACAAGTCTATGTGCTTATATATAAGCCACTGCCTGGGCTAACCTGCAAGGCCATTTATTTTGGAAACTTGTTTGGGGGTCTTTACAAGCATGCTTGGTTACACGACTTAGTTTCTATGTGGACTAAGTGGAGGAAAAATAATACAAGCAGGAAAGAAAATAATACAAGTAAACTATCAGATGACTACATCTTGCTTGAATGAGGTTGTAGCTGAGATAGGCAGAGTAAACAAAAACTGATGGCAGTAAAAAGAAATGTAGTCACACTCAATGCAGAACTACATTAGAAGGTGAATTCCTTCCACATTTACAGATTCTTCCTAAGGTCTTCCTCAAAAATGCATCCTCAGTATTTGTTAAGCAGTCAAGTGACAATATTACTAATCCACTGTTTTCCCAGCCAATGTAATATTTTGGGATAAAAAAAAGGTTCTGGTATTGTTTTGTTTTTGAATGAACCATGATGCCAAGAAGCACAAGTGACATACTGCGGTAGACAGCAGCTTGGCTCAATTCAAAGGGGGAAGGGACACTGGAAGTCTCAGTAGTTCAGACGATACTGGCTGGACAGTTCAGTGAGAAGGGTAGATGGCTGCAGAGCTAGAGGTCAAGAGTTTGATTCCCCATTGTGCCTTCTCGAAGAAGAACCAGTCTGTGCAGCCTTGGGCAAGCTGCACAGTCCCAGGCACCCCCAGAAGAAGGGAATAGTAAACTACTTCTGAGCATTCTATACCTGGAAAACCCTGGAAAGGTTCACCATCATTTGGAATGGACTTGATGGCACATAATTATTAACTGTTATTTTAAAAATTTAGCCACTATACATACACCTTTTTACTTAACCCTAAGCCACAATGTCAATTCTACTGCTAACTCACAATACACTGGAAGTTTCCTAAGGTCAGAAAATTATCCACAGCTCATTTGGTGTATGTTTTTTGAGGCTAAAAGTACATTTTAAATGTCCATTCTATTTCATTTCCAGATTAATGTTATTTTAAACAATTCCTCACAAAAATATGTTGAACATGTATTTTAAACATGTTTTTGTATGGAGTTGTTTAAAATAGCAGATTAATCTGGAAATGGAATAGAATGGACCAAGGGGTGAACATACATAAAAACAATAAAGGCTGAAAATAAACTGATTTGCCAATCTCTACTTAGAAGAATCTGGCTTTTAAAAATAGGCTGCTGTTAGTCATTTTCCACTTTTCTTTATGACTCAGTTGCATTTGTTTTGCTTATAATATAATGGCTAAACACAATGGAACATGCTTGCTAAGGTTAGAAAAATTTTCTTCATTGCTGAATGTTCAAAATAGTACCATGAAGTACTGGAATACTTAGCAATTGATCTGATTATAACATATCTGGATGAGGCATGGGTCTAAGATGGACAGAGGGCAAATCAGAACACTATGCTAAGTTCTGTCCGCTTGGTTCGAGTGGTTTATCTATAGAAAAAACATGACACTCCTTCTTGACTTCACAGAAAACAGCTATGCTTTTATCCTCAAGATAGGAAACAATCTGCCAGTTATTGCTGTCTGAAAAACAGAAACCTAATAATATACCCAAGCCTTTTGTGCACAATGAACTACAGAAACAAGTCCCAATGAAACTTTAGCAAAAGCACACAACACCATACTTTGCATTAAAAATGGATACTTTGGGATGTATCACCTCTGAACATGCTTTAAAAAACCAACACCGTCTGGAGGTTCTTTGTGCTATTCTTTCTGTTTGAGAGCAAGTTGATTTATTTGCAAACACAGTCATTATCTCCATGGAGATGGTGACACCAATTGTTTAGGTTTTGCATTGATCTCTGTGATTATGAATTCATTTCATACTATAAATTAGCTGCTTGAAATGACACCTAAATGGTGGTTCTGCATTTTCACTCAAGACCACTGTTCCTACCTTTTGGACTCTATTGTTCAAGTGAATTAGTATTGCCATTCTCACCACCTGCCTGGAAACAATGTGAACCAAGCAATTGTTGCCATGCAACGTCCCTTCATTATAAATGGGGTTGAACAGGAGGTCCATGCAAATCCTATTGCATGAATGGAGGCTGCGGAACCATAATTCTTGGTGGATTTCATTCCCACTTGTCCTTATGATTTCCAAAATCGTAATAATTTTTATTCTTAGAACTTTATGTACGTGCATGCATTATGAGGCCAAAAGTCAGATATTAAAAGAAAAAAACACCCAAAATTTAAAATGTTAAAATCTAAAGGAAGTCATTTCACTGCAGTTATTTCCATGACAACTCTGGTTTACAGATTTAAATGTACTCTAAGATGCCCACAAAACCAATAGCAACATGCCATTAGATTATGCAGGGCTGGTGAAGTCAATAATATGCAATTTTCTCATATTACTGTGTGCTGTGCTAAAGGCAAAAATCAATTTTAAAATGAGATCTTTAAGACCTTTGAAGGCGACAACTTTTATTATCCATGGAGGCATTCCATTTGAGTTGGAATCCCTGAAAATGAGGGTTCAGAATCATTTGGAGTAAAGTGTCACCTTGAATAGTTTGAACCTTAGCTTTACATACAAAAACCATTTGCCTGATAACGTCAAGGTAAATATGGCTATTTTTTCCCTCTCATATTGTGGGGCAAAAATGGGTGACCTCTAATTTTAAGAGCAAGCCTTTTTTAAAACTACATGGTCCCTAGAAGGAGGAATGGTAAACCACTTCTGAAATGAACTGCTGGATAGTTCAGTGCTTTAACCATCTAGCTGCGGAGGCAGAGGTTGGGAGTTCAATTCCCCACGGTGCCTCCTTGAGGGACTGGGCTCGATGATCCATAGGGTCCCTTTCAGCTCTGCAGTTCTAAAATGATTAGATTAGAAATATTCTATAACTAAGAAACTCTTGAAAGGATTCTCAAAAATTGGAATTAACCTGATGGCATGTAATCACTATTAATTTCAAATATTGTCATTAGATCCCACGGGAGCGTTAAGTTATTGTGAACAAAAGGACAGGAGTAGACACCAGTCCAGTTTTTACTTTGTTAGTCCACCACCATTCTGTTTGTGTAGAGAAACATAAATATAAAACTAAGACCACCAGTAATGGATAATATAAACGAGTCCTTTATCTGGTGGCCCAAAAGAGGCTTCTGAAAGGAAGCTTACTAATTTATCAGGGGTTGTTAAAAATTAGGGCATACTGAAACTTCCAAAATCAACATCTTCAAACATTCCCACTTTAAACAAAGTATGTCAATACATTTTAAGGGATGTCAAGGTTACATATATGGCTTTGCTATCTATCTTTCCCTCACTGCTCTTCCACAACACATCAAGTCTCCCATATAACATCAAGTTACAGAATTGCTGTACAAATACCAGCCTACTAATTGTTATGAGGTGTTGTCCCAAGAAAGGATATAGGTTGCTACTGACAGTTGGACCAACTAAAGCCCAGTGTGACTTCAACCAATCAAAATGGCAAGAGAGGCTAAGACAAGGATCAACTTTGACAGCCATCTTCATCTCACTCTTCCAGAGCCTCTGCTCTATGCTAGAGAATCAATCTCTTTCCTTGAACTGCCCCAGGCTGTGCAGCAAAAATATACCAGTTTCTACATCTGATTTCAGCTTAAATTCCTGATGTCTTTTTGATGTCAGAATTGCTATACAAATATGAACCCTGGTGTTCCACTGTAAGACAATGGGCAGTGTTCAGTTCTTTGCCAGTCCCCTCTTAAGCATCAAGAAAGCTTCAGGAACACAATCCTGGGGAATACAATATACCACTAAGTGTCACCTTCAGGAAGAAGAATCATTCTGGGCACAAATCATCAAGGGTTCAATGGAAGGTTGTTGAATTATACTATGCCAAGTAATCAAGAATCAAGTAGCACCTTAAAGACTAATGAGATTTATTATGCAACAGACTTTTAGGGACCACTTAATTGGATGAATGAAATGTTATGTGCTCTCTTGTGTCCCTCCCCCTCCCCCATATGCATAGATGTACAAGGAAAATGCAAACTATGGTGGAAATCCTGTTGATTAGCTTGATATTACGCACATGGCAATTCCAAGTACACCAAGATAGAAGTGCTATTCACTTCCAGAGTCACAATGAGCAATTGGTCGCAACAGGAATCACGAGACTGACTGCACAATTGAACCTTGACACGGGCATAATGCTACATTATGCCTAGACAAACAGGATTCTGGCCAGTGTGCCAAAATGTGATGAAAGGCAAGGGATGATGCAGACCTAGGCAGAGGCCAAAGATATCTATGATCTAAAAATGCCTGTTCCTATCCTATCTTGAGCTCTGCATAAAAATCTCACTAACCTACTACTATTCCCTGCATGACTCTCTCTCTCTCTCTCTCTCTCTCACTCACTCACTCACACACACTTTAAACCATAGATTTAAACAGAAATGAGTGGGTAAAGAGAATTTTGTATATCAAAATACAAAATATTTCTGATAAGGAGCTCAAGATAATGTACAAATTTCTCTCCTCCTGCTCATTTCTGCCTGTGTGGAAGATATTTCTCTCCATATGTACATCTATTTCCCTTCATTTATTTATTTTAAATATTTTATATCATCTAGCTGACAATGACCTGGGCTTACAATCAGGCTTACAAAGAAAAAAGAAAAAAAATCAAAATTAAAAGCAAAAATAAAATCACAGCTTTTACAATCACAATGCATAATCAATGGAAATTGTCATGTATTTCTTATCCATCTATATTGTGAATTATTCTGATTGCCAAGCATGTAATTTTATTTATATGAATCAATATATGCAATATATATAAAATACAGATAGACATAACAAAGACCTATGTATGCCTACATGCATCTCTGTCTCTGTATCAATGCCAATCAAAGATAGTACTTCATGCAGGTGATGAAGTGGGCTCCGACGTATGGAAGATTTTCAGCAAAGCTTCTCTGAAAACTACTGATGTGTAAAGTTCTGACTCTTTAGCCATCTTGACTTCTGAACAGCCACATAAAGCATAACACATATGGCTTCATGTTCTTCAGAGCCTAGTGTGCTTTGGGTTGTCATGGCACAAACGTGTGGCATGTTGTTGATACAAAAATAGATGTCTGTTGTAAAATGATTCAAAACATTCAGCTACATATGGCATCAAAACTAATGCCTCGATTTTAAAAAGAGTTGCTGAATTATTCTACATGGGGGGAAAAATGACATGAAATTATCTACATACGGTATTTTTCTAGGGAGCAAAACAATAATTAAGCCACAATCCTCAACCCTCTGGAAATAGTCACATCAAGATAACTGATACTAATGCAGCAGGTTTATCATCTTGCACCCAGCAGTCAAACGTGTGCATACTCAGCATCACCTAGGCTGCAATTCTGTGAACACTTACCAGGGAACAAGTCCCACTGACCTCAACTAGAATTGCTTCTCAGTAGACACACACATAGGACTGTACACTTCATGTGGCTCTGTAAGCTATACTTGCAATCATTTGAAATCATCTGCAGGTCTAGTATTTGACAACAGGACTCTGAACAATTCCTGTTTACGAAATTTATTTTTGTGAGATACTTCTAAAATACCATATATTTAATCTTGGCGCATTGATCCACAGTATAAGCTCGTGATCTTATGCATATGATGGCTTGGGGAACATTCAAAGCACATTGAGGTTATGATTTGGAACCATCACCTTTTAGGTATGTTATTTATATTATTTTACAAATAATATAAATAAATAAATAAATAAATATGTTTTGTCACCCATGAAGGGCTTTCACCTCACAAGCTGATCTATCTAAAACATTGCTTCTGACACTGCACATGAACAAATAAGACAGGTAGAGAGCTTTCAAGTCAAACCTGAACGCCAAGGCCTTGACATATTCCATGTCCAACAATGTACCAGATATTGAGCCTGGTCAGTACAACTATTCTCGCATTTTTTCTGATGCTGTCATACACACTACTTCTAGAACCAATACTGTACATTCTTCGAAATAGGCAAGACATAAACATTTATTAGTTTAAAAAAAAGTGTGACTCTTGCAAACTCCCAACAAAACAGGCTTCCATCATTTTGATTATAATATACGCACTTAAGAGGTGGAAAGAGGACATCAGATATATAGTAGCAGGCTACATTCACATCTGTTGCAGCATGTGAAATATTGAAATATTGTCAGAAAGTGAAATGTATAAAAAATAGATAAAACCCCTACAATATTATATTCTGGATTATAATGCCAGGAAGGCTATAAATGATCTCTACAGTATTTGTATGAAGTGTTTTTTTTTAAAAAAATCCAACTGAGATGCATCTTCACCCTTAGTGAATAACACTATTAAATGGAAGAATGCTTCATAATCTCAACTGTCTCTTTAGCTGGTGCAAATTTAAAGTGCCACCCAGCGAGTCTCGCTGCTGTGATGTCTACATGCATTTTATAGGTACATGTTAAGTGAACTTACTCCAATTCTGCTGATGTGAACAGAGGGTGTGTAATGCATTGTAGCAGGGAAACTAAGCTTTCAAAAAAGAAGCACTCATTTCTCAACAGAATGAAGCTATCCACTAAGCACTGGTTTATCTCATTGGACCTTGTACAGAAGACCAAGGTTTACTACATCCAATGCCAAGCTTGCACAAAATGGAAGAGCAACAGGACTACCTTCTCCTCCCACTGCAGCCTTCTGTGTTGCCCAAAACACTGCTCCAGAGGGAGGCTGGAGTGAGGAGGAAGAATTGCCTGCCTCCTGGTTCTCTTGATGGAAGCAGTTCCACCAATGGAACCAACTAACTGGATGCTGGTCCAAATGCTTAGTGCATTGGTATACAGGTTGTGCCACTCCAGATGTTCTCGGACTATACCTCCATCATCCTTGGCCATTATGTTTGGGACTGATGGGAACTGGAGTCCAAGAACATCAGGCAAGGCACAAGTTGGCCACCTCAACCCCACAACATTTAGTGGAATAACATCCTTTCCATCAATAGCAAATCAACTTTGATCCTTTTTGGTCATCCCATTGACAATAAATGACCAAGAGAAGCTTGGGGAAGCAGAGTGCCAATTTGTATGATTTGTAGCTTGCTTTTGTCAAAAATCCCTGCTCCCTCCATTGCCCCTTTCCAGTTTGTTTACTGACAGCAATCACCCACCTTCAAAAAGAATTATTGCCTGACATTTCATGGAGCTTTTACTGCTTGCTGGGAACAATGCAGTGAAACAGAAAGAATCTCCACTCTCCTGTCATGACCCAGTTCTGGGCTTGTGCTTTTTTGATGAGTCTTTGATCTGCCTGCCGGCCTCATAGGCTCGTTTCCCGGAGGAACATGGTGCCAATGTTGTAGGAGATCTTTCTCACTCTGGCAGATGTGACAGAGGACTTTGGCTGTTTCTGACCAGTCCTGACCTCCAGGAAATAGCAAATCCCAGGGATTTCCTTTGGAAAGTTTTCTGGAAGCTCTTCACGGGACCGAGGAATGAAAATGAAATTTTCTTCTTTTTTCAGAAGCCTGAGGAGAAGAAGAAGAAGGGTAAATTGTGGTCCTCAAACTGCAAAGGAGAACATTCACAAGAAATTTAGTGTTCATTTTTCTAGATAACAGCAATAACAACAGATCTGGTTGTTGTTGGTACACTGGGCACTCTGTTGTACATGCACAATAGATAAATACTCAGTCAGCCAACTCCTCAGGATCTATTGAACTAGGAAAGGTTGGGACAGGACAGACAAGGCAAGAGAAGGGAGGAGTGTTCCAGGAGAACCAGTTAAGCTTGTAGGTAGCTAAAAGTCAATGTTGGGGAACATCCTTCACCCCAAGAGCTAAATGTACTTTTAGACACTTCCCGAGGAACTGCATTCCAATGGTGGTCATGATAAAAGGCAAAAGATTGAGACCAAAAGTACCAACTATTTTAGTTTAAAGCTCTTACTGCTAATAATTCAGCCATTTTAGAAGGTAGGAGTGTATGTGTGGATGTGCACACAATCTTCACAAAAGCTGAAAAACCATCCACAGATGATGTCATGGGAAATGGAGCATGGCCCTCGCAAGAACCTCAGATGGCTAGATTTGGTCCCCAGGAGACCTGGATTTAGCCCCACGGCCTTAGGTTCTGCACTCCTGATGTAAATCTGCTACCAATAGCAGGCACCAAACAGGCTGCTCTAGGGGTAGGTACAGGTTGGCTTTGGATATACAAAATCCACAATCCTTCTGCTTCCCAAAGTGGGCCCTCAGGTACTGATGTAGCAAATTCTTTTCCATACCATTCTTAGTGAGGAAGTGTATAGGGAACTCCAAGATCCACTGGGCTACATAATCTAGTAAAGGCACCCCATTTGCTATCTCTAGCAGGAGAAACAGTGCTTTGTCACTTTGTTCCACCCTTCCACAGTACTTAGGACTGCTTCCAATGCCTGTAACAATGGCTCATCTTCAGTGATACTGCCACCAAGATGCCCATCATTGTAACAAGCAAATGAAGCAAGACCTTAAATACTATAAGTAAATCAGTCAGTCAGTCAATCAATCAATCAATCAAGGCAAGAGAGGCACTGCACCTCTCTTTAAATGAAATTTATCAACATGATCCATACTGTGCTTGAGGGAAACCTTGACTATACTACAGCAGGCATCCCTTCATCATGGGTTTGAGAAACATGAGGGGAAGGAAGAGAATACACTAAAAACACTTCTGCATTAAATATGTTCCTTGTATCCAGTAATCAATCTGATCCCAGCCCCTCTTATTTGCTCTTATTTATTGGAACACACCTTCCAGAGTTCTACAGTCAGTACAATAATTGTGACACAAGTTCCTTGATGTGTGGTTATCAGGCCTTGCAGATACCCAGGCAACACTGGTTAAGTACTGGATGTCCAAAACTATGGGCAGTTGCTCCCTCTTCCATGGGAACAGCATGTCTATCCACTCTCCTCCTCCTAGAGCCAAAACCAGCCCTACAAGGAAGACTAAAACCCAATTAAGCAGCTTTAACAGATCTGGCAGTGTATCTGGTAGTGATCCATGTGGATTCAAGGCCACTATATTTCTTATCCCATTCTGAAGAAGCATGTGTGGAGAGTCCTATTTTTATTAAAGAACTGAAAGGGAAAAGCCAAATCACAAATAAAATAATATTTTTGGAATAATAAGCTAAATACATCAAATGGGAAAAACACAAATCAAAGTAAATACAAGTAAAGAACCCCACAAAGACAAAATAAGAGAAATAATAATCCTATTCTATTACTCAGGGGGACCTAAGAATAGATGTAGACAGGTTTCTGAGCTAACCCAGAAAGCAAATTTCACAGGCAAAATAATAGTTTCACACTCAGTGTAAAGTGTCCCATTGTATCCTTTTTAAAATCCATTCTTGCACTAATTCCCATTCACTCCCATGCCCATCAGCCAATCTCTACTGGACATTCTCAGAACCTTCCAGAAGACAAGTGGTTACTTACAGAAGGCAAGATTTCTCACCGAAATGCAGCTGTGCATTATGGCCAATTTACATTTCCCCTTTTCAGATGGTTTCAGACTGACCTTAGGTTAACTTTCTATGTTTTAATAACCAGATGACCCTCTCCTGGGAACTATTCACATTCCTTGTTAACTGGCATAAATCCTCTCTCCCATCAGCCTCACAGCAGTACCAATATGGATCTGGCCTTGGTTCTTAGCATTTATTTACACCTTACTATTCTTTGCATCTAGAATTTCTTTGCAGTAATAGTCGAAAAAAGTAACTCCTCCAAACTCATCATCATGTATAACCTCCATATTCATTTCTGTTTCTTCAAACACACGGAAGTATGATGAAATGTCATGAAAGTATAGCAGATTTAGGAGAAAGTACAGTATTTTGGGACATCACTGATGTAGGAGCTAAGGCTTATTCTTGATCACATGCATTAAAAATTAAATCTAGTTGTATCAAATAGCCCTGCCTATGTTTCTTGATCAAACTGGGGTGTTCAGCAAATTTGTCTTTATATCTGTTCCAACAGGGCTCCTACTGGTGCCAGGAAACCTATTTGTAGAAGAAGAATAAAAACTCAACATGCATAAGTGTATTGTTATGGCCTAGTGCCATTAGTCTAGGCTTATTTGCGGTCGAAAAAATACATTTTAATACACCGGTTATTGTCAGATTTCCAGCTGGCTCTGCAGAAAGAAAAGGCAGATAAAACCGCTTGAGGAAATATGTCAGAATATCCCTTTTATTTGTACTGGCAAACATCCAGTTCAACATTGCTGAAAATAAATATGGGCTGGTATGGAATGTTAAGACAACAGGAAAGACCAGTCTACTAACCAAAGGTGACACAGATTCTCTACACTGGTTTACTGTCATTTGCTATCAACAGATTCATACAGAACTACTCTCATCCACCCTTGTGAATGACTAGAGGATTAGGGCCTGGTGTTGATCCACATTTATTTCTTCTTATCTCAAATGTAAAATACACAATATGCCAGAGCCCAAAGAGATGTGATTGAGTTTAATTGTACTCCTTGGGAAAGTACCCCATGAAAAAGCTACGAAGAAATGACAAATAAATGTTATTTCTATTCACATGTGTTTCTAGTTTTCTGAAAGTCTGAGATGTTCATATCTTAGGGCTAAGTAATGTTCTAGCTTTCACAGTAGGACTGCTGTGTTAAACATAGTGTGCCAGTTGTGTTGACAATACACCTCCCATTCCCTCCCCACCAACTTGCCTGGAATCACAAAATTGAGTAGAGGTATGTACACATACATACTCATGTGTTTTTTGACCCAGTTGAGTCTTGTGCTATTTACCTCATTGCCCTGTAGTCTTGGCATTTAGAATTGCTTTGATTTTACCTCTGCAGATCTGATAACTAATCAGGCCTTACTATCTGTTGTTACACATTAATAGCAGGAAACTTGCTCCTAGATTAAATGTCAATTCTTGCTCAAGCCTGTTCTCCATGGAAGAAGGCCAACTTTTCTGTTTCCCCTTCTCTTATTCTGAGTTGCATGCTGGAAAGTCTGGTCTTCCACTATTCTTTCACTTTATCCATATCATTTCTTTTGCCTCAGTCTGCCTGGTTCTGTACATTTCCCTCTGCCATTCAGTATTTATCGGTCACTGGCTGTTCATACTGCATTATTAATAAATGTGAAGTCTGATTCATACCAAAGTGTGGATTTGATGTAAGTTTAGCTAGCTAGACAAACCTGCAGCTTATTGTTTATGGGAGCTGGGGATTTACCAGACACATTGTATTTTTATTTATTTATTTATTTAACTTCTATGCCGCCCACACTACCCAAAGGTCTCTGGGCGGCTTACAACAATTTGAATACAATAAAAAGATAAAACAATTAAAATACAATTAAAAATACAGTGCTCTAAAAATTGCCATCAGGACCCACAGTTGATATTATTTCAATTAAAAATCTTCTGGAACAGGAAGGTTTTGACCTGGCGCCGAAATGTCATCAACGTCAGCTCCACACGAATCTCCCTCAGGATGGCGTTCCATAGTCTGGGGGCAGCTGCCGAAAAGGCCTTTTGTCTACAAGCCATCCCTCTTACCTCCTTGAGGGATGGCTCTTTCAGGAGGGCCCCCTGGCTAGATCTTAATTGCTGGGTAGGTTCATATGGAAGGAAACGGTCCTTCAGGTATCCAGGGCCCAAGCCGTTTAGAGCTTTATACGTCAAAACAAGCACTTTGAATTGGGCCTGGGCAGCGACTGGTAGCCAATGTAATTTGAACAGAATTGGCCTGATGTGTTCCCTAGCGGCCCCACCACTTACCAGCCACGCAGCTCGATTCTGAACCACTTGCAGTCGCCAGACCGTCTTCAAAGGCAGCCCCACGTACAGCGCATTGCTGTAATCTATACGGGATGTTACCAGTGCATGCATAACTGTCACGAGACTCTGCTCGTCCAGGTAGGGCCATTAGAACTCAGAAAAGTTCCTTTTTTGGTCTACAACTCCCAAAAGGCCATGCTAACTGGGGAAATCTGGGTGTCGTAGTCCAAAAATAACTTTTCCAAGCTCTGACTATGTATGGATTGGTACGTCCTAATTGGTGCAGACCTGGTTTATACCTGAAATCTACACTTTCCTGCCAGATCTGATCATGCAGCCTGCTTGATATATTTCTGGAAAACTGTAGGGAACAAAGTGGAAGGGTAGAAATATGAGAAGTCGTTAACTGATGGAGAACACTGATATCTTAATGTTTTTTCATTTCCTCTTAGGGCTCAAACTACATTTTTAAAAAGAGCAAAAAAAATGTCTCTCTCTCTCTCTCTCTGTGCTGTCAACTCAATTCTGACCATTGGTCACCCTTTTCAGGGTTTCCTAGGTATAAAATACTCAGAAGTGGTTCACCACTTCCTTCTCCTGGGGGCATCCTGGGACTGTGCAGCTTCCCCAAGCCTTCACAGGCTGGCTCTACTCACAGGAGGCATGGTGGAGAATCAAACCTCCAACCTCTGGCTCTACAACTAGATACCTAAGTCACTGAGCTATCCAGCCAGCTATAAGGCAACAGTGGTCTATTTTATTTTTAATGCAACAAAGATTGCAGTCAATAGAAGTAATGGGTAGAAGGTGGATTCCTTGCCTTTTCTTCTTCCCATAACTTGCCCAAACTTAAGAAATGTAAATCTCCATGTATTTTTCTTCTTGCAGTTAAGAACAAAAAACATTTTCAAAAGTTCTTTCTCCAGTGGCTGACATTTTGTGAATTGTTTGAACTTTTTGGATAACATTTTATGGAAGCACTTTTTGTGACCTCAAAATGTATTTTGTCTTTTAAAACCTTGTATTTTGTGTACAAGGTTTTAATGCAAAATACAAGACTTTTAAATGCAAATTTAAGATTTGAAATTTGAGTCTCTTCACTGGAAGAAAGGCAGCATAAACATATGCAATAAATAAAAAAAAAATAAAATCAATGGACAATATATTTTTATTTTTTTGTCTCCTTTCTGTCTGCTTCCAACTCTCTCTCTCTTTTCTTCTGCTGTCACTGATTGTCTTTTTTCTTCCCATATAGCAATGAAAAATCTCACAGTTTTGTTGGCATGTATTAGTATGCCCTTTTTTGCTCAGAGAAAATTTGTTAGTATTTGTTACATTGTTGACAAAGTTCACCTAACGCTCCATTGAGGATCAGAGATGTTGCTGAAACATGTGAACTGTGGTGCCTAAGGATGAGGAAGAAGCAGAAAACCATAGTGCACAAGGTGGAAGATCTGTCTGTAAATAGAGAAGAAAATACTTTTCTTTTTTTTACACAAGAAACAAAGCACATTTTCCCCATATCGTCTGGGTATTGGAGCGCACCAAAGAATTTCAGAAGATTAGTCTATGTTTTATAGACATGATCCAGCAAAGCCTTTGACTTTGTGGATCATGAGAAACTATGGTTTATTCTGAATGAATGGGTGTGCCTCAGCACTTAACTGTCATAATGTGTAACTTGTACAGTGGACAAAAAGCTACTGTCAGGACAGAATATGGAGAGAGAGAGTGGTTTCCTATAGGCAAAGGTGCCAGACAAAGGTACATTTTATCTGTTCAATCTGTATGCAGAACATTACATATGGAAAGCTGGACTAGTTCAGATGGAGTGAAAATTGGTGGAAGAAACCACCTTATTGGAAGAAAGCAGCAATGATCTGAAATAACTTTTTATGCAAGTGAATGAAGGAAGTGCCAAAGTGAGATTGCAGTTGAGCATTAATAGGATAATCATAATAACTACAGAAAAACTACACAGCTTTGATGATGACAATGAAGTTATTGAAATTGTTAATTTTGTATACCTTGGCTCAATCATCAAACCAAGTGGATACTGCAGCCAAGAAATCAAAAATCTGAGACTTGGAAGGGCAAGAATGAAGGAATTAGAAAAGTTCATCAAGTATAAGGATGTGTCACTGGACTCAAAGGCCAAGATCATCCACACTATTGCATTCCTGATTACTATGTATGGCTGTGGAAGATGGACAGTAAAAAAAGCTGTCAGAAAGAAAATTGATTCGTTTGAAATATGGTGCTGGGGGAGAACTTTGTGGATACTTTAGACTGCCAGAAAGACAAACAAGTGGGTTCTGGGTCATACCAAGCCTAAGCCATCTCTGGAGGAAAGAATAATGAAACTGGGGCTGTCGTACTTTAGGCATATCATGACAACGTCAAATTCATCGAAAAAAGCAATAATGATTGGGAAAGTTGAGGGCATCCAGAAAAAAGGAAGACCAAATATGAGATGGATTGACTCCATCAAGGAATCACAGACGTAAATTTAGAAGAGATGAGCAGGGCTGTTGAGGACAGGACATTTTGGAGTTCACTCAAATATAGGGTCACCATAAATCGGAGGGGACTTGAAACAGCACAAAACAACAACAACAGTAGTGGCTAGAACCTGATATTTCTATTCTCCACCAACTACCAGATCCCTCACAACCTCATATGCTCCCTCAGGAGACCTTGTGGATTACTGTAGGCTATGGCCAGTTTGTCGTGGAAAACTGACAAAATACTTCAGTGAGTTGGGTATCTGGCTGCAGAGCCAGAGGCCTGGAATTCAACTCTCTTCTGTGCCTCCCAAGAGACAGCTTGTGTGGTTTTTGGCAAGCCACACAATCCCACAGCACCTCCAGAAGAAATGAATCCTAAACCACTTCTAAGTACTGTATACCTAGAAGGGTGGCCATAAGTCTGAATCAACTTGACAGCATGCTATTGTTTTTATTAAACCACAACTAATGGTCATCCCATTCATAGTACTTATGTCATGTTTTCCTTTCTATGTCCTTCTTCTCCAAGGCTACATGACCCTGTGTCAAGGTTCTTGTGAAATATGACTGACATATTGTGATTCATATATAGAGGTTATGCAATCAGCACAAAGTGGATGAAATGAGGTAAAGAATGGATGGCGGGTAATGCCAAAGCAAATTTCTCATCATGGAGTTTTCTATTCAATCAGCATAAGTTTTCCACCGGAACCTCAAAATTATTTCCTTATCTGCTATGGCTCTTTATTTTGACATTTTGAAATGTTGTGAATTAACAATCCAATATGACCCCATATGTTTTTAAGGAAGTTTTCAAGTACAGTAGAAAGGAATGATTCTGAAATATTCCATGCTTACATAAAAATGTCATCAACATCAAGAAAATCTAGAATATATAAATTAGAAATCTGTTTATTTTTAAAGGGTGTTGTACTTTACAAAAAAAAAGCAGCAGCAGCAAATACTGAAGTGCAGGGTAGAAGCTTATTATTGTTGCACAAAAGTGCAACAATCATCTTGTGCTGGCAGAGCAAATCAACATTCTATAAGGCAACTCTAAAAATGGGGGCAACCCAAACAAAAAATTATGACTTTGAAACTGGGCTTCAGATAAGCACCAAATTTTACACATTTGCAGCAGACATATGGCTGTTGCTTTGTTTGGGGAAGTCTGGGTGAAGTTATGGTTTTTTAAAAGTACATCTGCCCCCCTCCAGTTCACAAATAGGCAGTCCAAAATATCCCCAGATTTGCAACAGATCATATAAATTGAAAGGCCTGTCTTGCTTATCTTGAAATAGAATGGTTGGCACCCACCCACTTTTTTTAAAATTTGGAAAGAGTCCAGGCTGCAGGGTCTAAAATATAAATTCTCAAAAAAAGCCTTTCAGAGGAAGAAAACAGCTACTTCGTTGTAAGATTAAGCATGTGTGATACAGCAGGAACTTCACAAAAGGGAGCTATTTAGAGAGAAATGTCACAGAGACAGATTGTTATGAGCCTCGTGACGCAGTGGTCAAATTGCTGTACTGCAGCCCAACTGTGCTCACAACCTTGGGTTTAATCCCAGGTAACCAGTTTAAGGTTCACTCAGCCTTCCATCCTTCCAAGGTTGGTAAAATGAATACCCAGCTTGCCTACATACTATATCCTCTTGTTAGTCTCTATTCCACACATCCTGTCACCATATGATTGCTTGATAATTAAAAACAAATTCCAAAGGTGTTATGTGCCACCAAGTAACTTGTGTTTTGTTGTGGCTGCATGACTTCCCAAATGTTCTGTCATTCCCAGATCTTGCAAACAAACAGCATCTCATATTAGTTTGTTCCCTCTTCCTAGTGTTTCCTGCCCAGCAATATTGTCTTTTCCAGTAAGCTCTGCTCAGGTCTTGCAAACTAACAGTTGTGGATTCCTTTATTGAGTCTGTCAAGAAACTGAAATATGAAAAACATGGACTATGGACATATATCGATTTAGCTTGTGGTTAAAGGTTTTTTTTAATCTAAGACAAAGCTGGAACCAGTGGGAAAGAAAGTTTGAGGAAACTGGTCAGATAAACTTTTCAAAGGTATCAGGGAAGATGGTTACTCAAAGGAAACTTTGAAGTGCAGAAATGGCCCAGGGTAAAGTACTTCCTGACCTCAGGGCACAGTAATCTAAACAGAAAGGAAAAGACTCATCCAGGAGAGTAATCCATTATTCTGTCTTTGTTAAAGGATGGTACTTGAAAGGGATTAGCTCTCATTAAGGAGTTTTAGGTACAGCCTCATTCCTAATTCATTTCCAATATAAAGGAAGCCTGAAGGGTATTGTCTTTGAGCAGAAGAAAGGAGGTGATGAAAATATGCGTTGGAGAATCTTCTCTCTCCATTGCAAGGCTTACTCCTGAGTAGGGCCACATAACAATAATGTAATTGCTTAAGGAAAAACAGAAGACTAACCAGGATAACTAGAGTTTCTTGTTTCCAAGTGTGAACTTTTCTTGCAATTGTCTGATGTCTGTGTTTTGTGCAATCTTTTTTTCCTATCTTTTGCGTGTGGTACGTTTTGCCTATTCTCTATTTCTTTGTTTTTAAAAATAAAAATACTTAAAATCTTTCCCTGCCTTGGAATGATTTGGGGCACAGAAGAAACCCATGTTCTAATTTCAGTCCGTTGCTTCTCAGGCCAAGCTACTGAGAGTATTGAAAACAGATTCTAAGTTGGTAAAGCATTGGAGGTGGTGATGTTTCAGCTAAGTGATCTCACTGGAAGGCACGAGCAGTGTGGCTGATGTGCTATGGAGTGGAAAAGTTAAATGTGATGCTCCTTTGGAAGTCTAGTGGGAATTTTTCTCTGACAAACCTCAAGTGTTCCCCAGCTTGAGGGAAAAGGTGTAGAGGGTGAAAGAGGCCACTTGAGGGTCTCCAAAGGGAATTCTGTGACCGAGTCAACCCATCTCATGTTGACAACACCCAAGTCAGCAGTCAAGATGGTCTACAGGATACCCTCTTGTGCTCACTACCGTTCACGAAGTGACACCAACAAGGGGAAAATCCCAGAACCTGACTCTTTTTTCCTTCAGTTAATTACTTCTCACCCAAACACAAAGCAATTGTCAGGGCTGTTTTTCAACATATTCTCTAGGTATCAAAATGCCTATGAGAAATGGTAGTGAACAAAAGACCTCATATTTGATGCCAACCTAAAGGCAAGCTAGCAGTTAGGCCTCTGTTTTCTGTGTCTTCTCCTCATAACTCTAAATGGTTGTCTTTTCATAATTACTCCCTCAAACCAAGCAGCTTCAGGGCATCTTTTCCATCGAAGTCTCCCTCCTGCTACAAAGAATAAAAGGACTCCCCCAAGTCCGTTCCTGAAACGAAAACAAAACAAAGAGGCTAAGGCACATAGTACCTGTGCTTCACATGAAATAGCTCTTTTTTTTAACTATACCACCATGCGAAGAATGGTAAAGGTGTGGGGCATCACCTGAAAGAAGGAGGACAGATGTGGAAGTGTGATGCACTTTCCCTACACATTGAAAGATGACAATAAAAAGGTGGTACCCAAAATGCCAGTGTGAATCTCCTCGAAGTAGATCTTTTTTATGGTGTGATATTTTCCGTTCAGGAAAGAACTGGAAGGAATCCTTCTGATCCCAGTGCAGTGGCTGTAAGTCAAAGACAGGGAGTTTGTGGCCCTTCAGCATTTGTTCAACTAGAAACAAATTCAAACACTGACACCTGGCTGAAGCTGGTGGGAGATGACATCCCCACCATCTATATCTGGAGAGCTTCAGTGCCAGAGTGAATTTGGTAGATATGTGAACTGAAAAAGATGTCCCAGAATAACTTTTTTGGCTGTTTCCAGAACACAGTCTGTTTGTTCACTGGTTATTCTGACTTAGTTGTAAAGGTACAACACACCCAGGTTTTAGGTCCTTCTCATTGTGATCACTTTCCATCTGCTTCATCTACAAAGCCCCACACTCTCAGCTCTTTTTACTGTGTCAGTGGGGGAATACTTCTACAACATTTTCTACAAGAAGAGAAGATTCTGCCACTTCACAAATCTTTGGCTATTTGGCAAGTTAAATTATTCTGTTTCATTCTTTGAACACTCTGTGCTCATCCTCTCCAGTGCCACAGCATACACCTTCAGCTTCTACTAATGAATGACTATTTGTCTGCAACACAGATGATTTTCCCCTTTCGGCAGGAATACCCTTCCTATTCTCCTGTGAATACCATGCCGCTTTTGCTAAATAACAGCCAATATGAGCAACAAGAACAAAGAAAAAAGTAGCAACTGGTCTTTCTACTTGGTCTTAAGGGAATCTAATCAAGTCTCAAGAATCCAGCATCCAACATTTCCCCATTCTCTGCTGAAGTGTGGAACTTAATTAGAAAAGGGATCAGATCTGTCCAGATTGTAATGTAAAACCTGCAACTCCTTGAATCCTGGTGAACCTGGCCACTGATCCATCTGCCATGACAACTGGGAATTGCAACCCAAAGCAGTAACGTATATGAGAATATTGTGCTTTGAATTCTGAATAGTTCATATCTCCACCTGTACCCAAAAGGAGAAACTCAGGAGCCGAAAGGCCAACTTTCTTTTACTGAAAGAGAAGATAAAATAAGTTTACTGATAGAGAAGAAAATATTTCTCATCTTTTTTGTGTCTCCTGTGAGTAGAGCCAGTTTATATGGCCTTGGGCAAGCTGCACAATCCCATGATGCCCCTAGAAGGAGGGAATGGTAAAACCACTTCTGACCACTGTCTTCCTGGAAAACCCTGAAAAGGGTCACCATAAGTCAGAATTGACTTGATGGCACATGAATATTATTATTAGACTGATGAGGAATTTTAAAATCATGTGAGATTTGTTGCTTCCAGCTATAAGTGACACAAAGAGTTCTTTTTCTCTCTCTCATGGTCTCTGCAATTTGCACAAAGCGTCTCAGTTTCTTTCCACTTGATAAGCAAAGCAAAGCAAGCAGAGAAGGACGAGCAGATGGTTAAGAAAGATCCAGAAAATGACATCAAGTGCTTTAGATTCTGAAATAAAGCAGCAATCATTCTAATTTCTGGCCGTTCACCCAATCTGTGCAATACTGAGATGGGCTTCTCTGTCCTATAAAACAATGGTACTCAACTTTGGGTAACCCTGGTATTCTTGGACTGCAATTCCCAGACACCTTCACCACCAGCCGTGCTGCCAAGGGTTTCTGGGAGTTGCAGTCCAAGAACACCTGGATTACCCAAGGTTGGGAACTACTGTTGTAAAACATCCATGTGAGAGCACCAAGAAATTATTTGCCTTCCTTTCTAGAAAGAAGAAGAGTGTAATTCTTCACCCATGTCTGTGAGAACGAGAAGAGCAAGGATATATGTCCCTTCTTACCAGTTATTAGGCTGAAGAAACAAACCTTGGCTGAAGAAAAGAAATCCCAGGATTTTCAACTACCTAGTTTACAGGGTTTCTGGTTTTTCTGCCATG
Organism: Intellagama lesueurii; assembly: GCA_037013535.1. Classification (NCBI taxonomy): domain Eukaryota; kingdom Metazoa; phylum Chordata; class Lepidosauria; order Squamata; family Agamidae; genus Intellagama; species Intellagama lesueurii. The sequence continues at coordinate 20,157,578 of JBAJHW010000003.1, forward strand.
ATTTGGTTTATTTATTTATTTTACTTATATGCCGCCTTTCTCCCAATAAGGGGACCCAAGGTGATTTCGAACAACCATTTTCTTTTGTTCTAAAGAATACATTTCAAGCGTGTTTCATTTCTGAGGCTAGAAATATTTTAAAACTGAGAATATTTTATGAAACTCCAAAGGAGCTTAAAGCGCAGTTCCTACTGCTCCATTGGTACAATGGAGGATTTCTTGCCTCTGAGGAGGACATATGCATATAAAAGGCCAAGCAAACTCTCATGTACTACAAGTGGCTAATGCAAACCCTGTGCCAAATGTAGAAATGCACATCCTACATCAAGAAGAGCAGCATGGGATAAACAAACAACAATCTGCTTGGAGATTAGGTGTTTTGGAGCCAGCTGTCCCTGCCAGGCACCTGGCAAATCTCACAGCATTATACTGAAATCCAAGCAAGAGGGCAGGCACCCATGAGCTTGACAGCAAAATCAATTCCTTCAGCTGGAAAAATTCTATGCAAGCTTATATATTTTTTGCATCAAGCAAATCTAATCCCTTGGTGTGATTTGTACAAGTCATATAACTTTGGATGATGATACACAGCCTCAACAAGCTAGAAATGTATTTCTGAAACATGCTAACAGTAATCAGACTTGTTTGTACTTGTTCTTTGCCTGTTCTTTTTTTAGAGAAGAAAATTGAATGTAGTTATTTTATATGTTAGATATGGCATTATTCTTTTCGTGTTTTCCCCTTCAAATACTTTAGACAATTTTTAATAACAAAATAAATTACAGTACATATAAAATAACTGAGGATCAGGCACGTGTATTGCCTATTATAATTTTCAACTATAAATTATGGGTGGCTGTCGGAAAATAATGGAAGATCTTTTCAGTGGAGCTGTTTATATTTGTCCTGCTCTGAGCAATGAATATACTTCTTGTTCTAGCACACATACTTTTATTCTTGACTCGGATTGCCATATTCCAGTGCTCCAAATCTGGGCAGACTAACTGGAGTAAAATCAGGTACATTAATAATTGCAATTATTTTCTATCATTATGTTTTATTCTTGGCAGTATTTATATACTTGAAACTGATCTGAAAGAATGCAAGCATTAGAGCAATTTGGAACAAAAAGAGAAAAGTTCAAATCTCTACTTGGTCACAAAGCTTACTCTGTGGTAGTTGGTAACTTTTAGCCAATTCTATTTTATTGGGTTGTTTTTGTATGCACAGGGAGAAAGCATGTAAAGTTGCCACATATATTGCTGGTTGTTGTTGTTTAGTCGTTAAGTCGTGTCCAACTCTTTGTGACCCCATGGACCAGAGCACGCCAGGCCCTCCTGTCTTCCACTGCCTCCCGGAGTTGGGTCAAATTCATGTTGGTAGCTTCGATGACACTGTCCAACCATCTCTGTGTGTATGTGCCATCATGTTACATTGCACTTACAGCAACCTTAATGGGGTTTTCAAGGTAAATGAGATGTTTAAGGTGTGGTTTTAGCAGCAGCAACCCCCTACCCTAGTCAGTTTCCATGGCTGAGTGGGGATTCAAACTAAGGTCTCCTAGTCTCTATTTACTACACCAGTGGTTCCCAACCTTGGGTCCCCAGATGTTCTTGGACTAAAACTCCCAGAAGCCTTCACCACTAGCTGTGCTGGCCAGGATTTCTGGGAGTTGTAGTCCAAGAGCCTCTGGGAACCCAAAGTTGGGAACCACTGTACCATCTGGGTTGGCAAAAAAAGCACTACAGATCAATAAGGATACTACGGGAATTCCCTACAAGTGACACACTTCCAACTGATTTCCAGAAAAAATGTAAGGGAAAGTGCGGTCAGACTGCAGGAATCACAAGGGGAAATGTAAGATGTGTTTTCTTCTAGGGAAATCTTTTCTTGGTTCTGTTGCAATAAATTAACACAGGTGTATCTATGAATACTTGAAAAGGAGTTTTTTCATATCATAAATATATAAATTTCAAAGTCAATGTCAATCCAGTGTTACAGGAGTAGCCTCTCTCCTGAAAAATATGCTTCCATTTTTCCTCAAGATAAATTCATTCTACATTCCTACACCCAACAGCTGGTCCCCCCCCCCCCCCGGTATAGACTACACTGTAATATAAAATTGGATGCTCAACAATCCTTGGAAAAGTTACAACATCAAGAACCTCCTAGTGAGCACAGTCATTGGGGGCTCTAGGAGTGGCAAGCCAAGAAGGTAAATTTGTTAATCTTTGATTCCTAACGAATTCAGGTACACCAATAACCTGTGCACATTTACTTGGGTGGAAGACCCATTCATCTAAGTAATACATATATATGGGTAAGCAGTTCAGAACACCATATCCTACTCCCAAGACATGTAAAAGTAGAGTCTTTTGAGTCTTTCTGAGAGTGTTACCATTTTCTTAGAAGTCAAAGATCCACAGCAGGAAACAGCTCAATAAACCTCTACCTTCCCTCTGGTTTTTCCTCTTGCAAACATAAAGTCTCCATAGCTTCTTAAAGGCTAAAATATATACCAAGATATAAGTTTTGATCCTGCTTTGCATCAACATTTTTGTTTTGTTGCACCACATCCCTCTCTAGGACTTCATGGCTTCCTATTAGAGATGGGCATGAACTGCCGGTGGTTTGTGCCGGTTCATTTATCGGCTGACCAGGTGTTAGGTGTTTCAAAGCCCTGCCTCCTCTGGTGGGCATCCACTCAGAGACAGTGGCCTGGCTTCCCTGCCTCACCTCCTCTTGGTGCTGCCTCTGAGTGGATGATCGCCAGAGGAAGCAGGGCATTGAAGCGCCAAACACCTGTTCAGGCAATAAACAAACCATGGCACGATATTTTGCCTTCTGTTTCTGTTTCTATAAAGTCTAGAGAGTTACTTTAAAAAGAAAGAAAGAAAGAAACCTGGAAATTCGGGCCAGAGGATGGTCCAAACCAGCACCAGCAGCATGGCTAGAATCTGGGCCAAACCCTGAAAACCAGATAATATAGAAATCCCTTTTATGACATTACAAATTACTTGAACAGCAAAATAACTAATCAAAGACCCTAGCATGAGAGCAAACAAATGAGAGAAAATTAGCAAGATTATGTGCGAAAACATGTGAGTTGATTTTACTCTTCCTTTCAATGATTCCTGTATTTGACATGTTTCGTCTACAGATTTACTTGTCATCGATATGCTTTTAGCGAAGTGAGTAATTTAAAAGGAATTACTAACTTGTAAAAAAATTCCCCTCCCCTGAAGAACAATAAGTACATTTGACCTTTTCTTCTGTTTTTTTTTGCTTTGTTTGCTGTTACAAAATGGTGGTGGGAGTAGAAAAGAAAGCGAGCAAGAGAGAGAGAGATGTCTCATTTCCTTGAATTTTCATTCCATTTATCACTAACAGTGTAGCAACACTTAGTTTTAGGATTAGCTAAAGAACTGCTCAATATGCCCTTTAAATCTCAATTAAATGTTTCTGCTCTTGTTGGGGTCTGGCAATTGGACTTAGGCCAATATCTACTACATATAATGTAGATTCTATATATTAAAGAAGATTGCAGAATATTATATATTTTATAGCATTAGTATATTTCTGGAAGAGTTAAAAACACAAAATCTATTGTTTGTTTTATTTTGAGGTTAGACAGCTATTCCCCCCCCCCCCTTAAATCCGTAAGAGCTGTCACCAATCAAGAGTAGGCAGCATAAACTACATGGAACAATGGTCTGACATAATGGCTGAAAAATCCTATTGCCCCTGGCATAGCATAAAGTTAAGCCTCTGGAGGTTCACATGGAGTTCCACCCAGGCAATTTGCATTGTGTACTTGATAGCACAACTGACTGTGTGACTGGTTGCACAATGGCGTCTGCAGAACTGCTTGCTGGACATGACTTCTGCCTTGTTCTTTAGTTCTGTTCATTACAGGCTAAAAATCTCATGTGAAGACGTGTTTATTCTTCTGTTTCACGGGGTTCTTTCCACAGTCATGTTTGCCAGTCACCACTTCCTGCCCTTCTAACCTTGCCAATAGTTTACAAGGGATTTCCCCTTTTGTAGCAGATACTTCCTTCCTTAATCCTGCTATTTGCAAGGAACTCTTTTGCTGTAGAAAAGGACTGTTATTCTTAAAGGCTAGTTCAAGCATGCCAGAGGGATTTAGCACGCTCAGCAAGATCTTCAACTTTTCTTTTCCTGCTGAATAGCCTGCTATTATGTCCCTATCACAATCTGCTTTTGAACATCTCTTCAATTTAAAAAAAAATAAAAAATCTTAGAAGCCTAGGTCCACCTTACACAGTTCCTTGGCTCCCGGGTAAGGTTAAGACAGTCCTGATGCCCTTTAATGATCAGGTTTTTTAAACTTCCCAGTGAAGTTTTAATGTTGCTTCCCACACCTGAAAGCTTATTCACTTCACTTGCAGCTTTCATGGTTCCTCTACCTAGCCTTCTTATTGTTTTTTTTAACAAATTCTGTTGAACATGGCTAGAAGTAAACTATCCTGTTACTGAATTACCTTTAATATGTATCATACCCAGATACACACTCAACATCAAGACTATGTGTAGGGAAAAAATCATAATAAAAACTGTTGGCCTGGATTTTCCTGGTTCTCTCCTTACACTGAAAAAAAAATGTTGGTACCCCCATTGCAGAAAGCATACACTACTTTAATCTGTGTGTATTAATTAATCAATCACAATGTATTTTGCTACACGTACACAGTTATAGTGACTGTCATTATGCTGTTAATTTCAGATCAAAAGTTGGATCCCAAATTGCAAGTAAAAGCAGCTATGCCAGCCATAGTTATTTGTATGATAATAAACTACCCATTATGATTGCTGATGTATTTTAAAAAATACTTTATCTCTCATTAGATCTCTCAGGGAACCGAACAATTCACGCACTGCTGCTACTGAATAATACATAAACATTGAAAATAAATTGGAATACGATAGAGCAATTACTGGTTGGTCGGTTATACAATATAGATATCATAATTTGCCTCTAATTGCCAGTTCCAGAAAAGATAAGCTGCCTAGATTTTCTTAGCAAGGTGTTACTTAATTCTAGATTTCTACAGCTTTCTTTTTCCTGCCTACAAGACCATCTACTATTTGATAGGTAAAAGGTAAAGGTTCCCCTTGACAATTTGTCCAGTCGTGTCCGACTCTAGGCGGCGGTGCTCATCTCCGTTTCCAACCCATAGAGCTAGCGTTTGTCCGCAGACAATCCTCCGTGGTCACGTGGCCAGCGTGACTAGACACGGAACGCCGTTTACCTTCCCACCAAGGTGGTACCTATTTATCTACTCGCATTTTTGCATTTTGCATGCTTTCGAACCGCTAGGTTGGCGGGAGCTGGGACAAGCGACGGGGGCTCACTCCGTCGCGTGGATTCGATCTTACAACTGCAGGTCTTCTGACCTTGCAGCACAGAGGCTTCAGCGGTTTAACCCGCAGCGCCACCACGTACTATTTGATACTGAGACAGAAAACCCTTTAAGAGGAATGTGCCACTTGAAAAGTTTTGTGACACTTCCTATGCCACCCTGTGACTTTTCAGGGACGGCTGGTTGATGCCTACTGCTGCTGTGGCCTTCCTAGAGGCTGATGAAATGTATTTGCTTCATTAGTTATATTTATAACCTACCTTTGCTCCAGGGAGCTCAAGAGAGTATACATGGCCCTCCTTTTCTTTTGCACTTTATTCTCGCAACAACACCCTACCCGAGTTACATCTTGGCTGGAATACTGTAACATGCTCTGTGTGGGGCTGCCTTCAGGAGGGTCCAAAACTCCAGGTCCAAAATGCTGCAGTCAGATTGTTAACTGGGGCTGGTTACAGGTAACATAGACCCCCCCCCCCACGTCAGAGCAGCTCCACTGGCTGCCGATCCATTTCCAGGCACCTTTCAAAGTGCTGGTTCTTACCTATAAAGTCCTGAATAGCTTGAGTCCATGTTATCTAAAAGACCACATGAGCTTGTCTGGGCATTCAGTTCATCAGGGGAGGCCTTTCTTGCAGTCCCACCACCCTAACAGGCATGCTTGGTGGGGACATGGGAGAGGACCTTTTCTGTCACTGCTCCCAGACTCTGAAACTCTCTCCTATGGGAAGCTAGGCTGGCCTCCATCTTTGCTGTCCTTCTGCAAGCAGGCAAAGACCTTTCTCTTCATATAGGCTTTTCTTTAGTGACTGGCTGTCTGAGAGGGTTTTTTGAATTGATTATTGTGCTCTGTTGCTTTTAAATGTGTTCTCAGTATTGATTTTAAATATTTTTTAAAAAATATTTTAATATAATACTAGTTTAATTCTTTTAAAATATTTGTATAACTTACTGTTTTTAGCGTTTAAATATTGTATTTTTAATAATGTAAGCCACCTTGGGTCCTTTTAAGGAGCAAGGTGGGGTAAAAATATTTTAAATAAATTAATTAAATAAATAAATAACTACAGTGATCAGAATTCTCCAGCTAGCATAACCCACACTGACTGGGTTATTCTGGGGATTTTAGTTCAAAATTTTAGTTTTCGAAGTACAAATGGTAAATAACTTTCTTGTTGAAGCCTGTGCTTGAATGACTTAAAAAATTAATTTCCAGGCTCTTCAGGATTCTAGTAGCAGGAACATGTATTTTATATCTTTTTGGAGTTTTTTTGTGGCTTATGCTATAAAATGCCATGTGCAGGGACAGTGACGTATAAACTGCAAGAATAGGCTGTGTGGGAAAATCTGCCCAGTTTTTCCTGGGCACATGTGGGCAAAATCTGTGCTGATAACAACCAAAGCACAAAACACCATGTACATTTAATCTTAACAAGAGCAATGATAATCATATAGCTTTCAAAGTGGTAGTGGTGTGAATTGACCCACAGAAAAGTAGGCTTTTTTAATCCTGGCAGCCTCTAGTCTCTGTTTCTGTCAGTACTTCACCTGGAAACAACAACAACAACCACTTACAGAACTCTGTAATACTAGAAGATAAAAAGATAAACATAGACGTGTAGTGCTCCTAGATAAGTAAACACAATACATCTGTGCTTGATACAATTAACAAAAGACTAGGAGATTTCAAAGGGAGGCACAATGAACAGATTGCCATCGGCTTTTGATTATGGAAAACAGAATATTACCTAAAGCAATAAAGAAACGTACTGAACATAAAGAAAATTCCTTTGAAAAATGGCATCTATTGTTGTAGGAATGCCCAGAGAAGTGGTTTTCACTACGTGTGGCAATATAAAAATGTATTTAAAAGGATTTAAAATGTATTAAATAAATAAATGTTTTTCTTAAAAAATCATGCACAGATAAGGTTAATATTTTGCTAAAAAGATAGTGGTCTGTGGCATTTCTATATTTTTTTCTTCTAAATCAAGAACAGCTACAGGTAAAGATAACTAAGCAGTATCATTTTCCTACCTACCAGTTTTATATTTCTAACTTGCAAAATACACAATGAGCAGAATAACCAGGAACCTGCATTGCCTACCTAAAGGCAATTGCACTGCTGTGGATTTTTTTTTTTTTAGGGGAGTAAACAAAAAATCCCAACATGGAAATACCTGTTACAGGTGTACTAACCACACACACACAAAGAGCAAAGAAGAGCTATATGTTGTAAGAAGCATACAGTGGTCACCAATAGCAATCAAGACAGACAACATGAATCAACCTCCCCTGTTCCTCCTTTGGAGAGTACAACGAAACTTGCATCCTGATGATGGAGGCAGAACATACTTAACATGTAATGGTATTAGGCTAGGGAATAAATTGTAGCACATCACAAGGCAAAGCAGGAGGTCCACCATCACTGAGCTGTACCATTTACTACCTAAGCCAGAGGATACTCCACTCTCTTCCCAGCAACAAGTGAGACTGGCCCAACTTCTCTCTGCAGTGCTTTGAACTGATTTATTGACCAGCGTCTTACTAGAGATTTATGCAGGCCTAAGTGTAACTTGCTTAAATTGTGGTGGCAAATGGCAGTGCCAAGTTGTATGACTGGCATGCAACCAGGACTGTGAGCACCAACTCATTAATTTACAAATTTTTGCCACTATAATTTACACAATTACATTTACTCTTACATAAATCCTCAACTGGATTCTGACTGTTAACTGTTTCTTTATTAATATTTGATTTATTTGCTTTGTTATTGATGCTTGTTACATTCTTTTCATGCTGTTTCTTATAGATGCTTTATTTTCTCATTCTGAAATGGTTGTGTTTTTTTCTAACTAAGAATTGACTGAAATCCTGTTGCTTAGTGTAGTAAGCTAGTCAAGAGCAGGTCCTCTTGAATCAATGGAACTTACAGAGGAGTTGACTTACCAAATCCAACTGATTCAATAGGCCTAAATCAAGTTGTGACTTACTACACTAAGCAACAGGATTTCAGTCATTGCCAATTTTCATTCTTACTTTGTTGTGAGCTGCTCTGAGCATGTAAGTTATGGGAAAGCAGTATACAAATAAAGTGATAAAATATTAATTGACTCAACACATAATGACCATTTTCTTTACAGTCCCATGTTTATTATAACATGTTGTTTCGTCTTTGGATGAGGAAGGAGCTTAATTTTCACTCATGAATCAAAATTAGGTTCGGGAGAAACAGTATGTTAAAACTCCTTTTAATTCTTGCTGGATTTTAGAATAACCACCTTCAGTCCTTTTCAAGGAGAAAGGCGAGATAAAAATATTTTAAACAAACAAACGAACAAACAGAATATGTCTGTTGTGAGCTAGGTAACAAAAGTGAAGGTGGGAACTAAAACCTGACTGATAGAAAACAGGAGTGAGAAAACTAGTTTCATTCTACAGACAAATGGACTTTAAAAAACAAATTGATTCAAAGTCAGCTAATGCAAATTCTCCTGCATTACATCTTGAGTTTCCAGAGAGGTGCAAATTGAAGCAAACCTGCCCAAAGTTCAGCATGGTTGCTAGGCAACTGCAAATGATGTATTTGTATTTTTAAACTCTTCTTTGCATCACCAGCAAACTATGGGCATGGGAAGCTAACAAAGGTCATTTTAAAATGCGATTGTCATGTGAAAGAAACTGATGGCTAATTCTGATACCTATTGTAAGACAAATCTTTATCCGAGAAAGCGTCCCTGATTATGTATAACATTTATAATCTGAATAGAGGTTACGGTTAGAAATAAAGATCCATGCTCTTATGAGTCTGATTGATTTATAGGCAGGAGTGGGAAAATCCCAGACCATCTAGAAATATGACAGGCCTTTTGCAGCCTGGTGCATAAGCAGAAAATGTAAGAAGACCCCCACCAATGTCATTCTAGGTCCTTCAACAGGAGAGATACAGTGCTGTCCATGGCATGCTTGTGATTCTCCAAGGCCAGAATGCAGCCGTGCAAAATCCTTGACACTGTTGAGCCCCCCCTCTATGCCATTTTTATTTTTTGAATGTTGGCTCAAAAAAGGCCTCTCAGGCTGTCCAAGTGATCTGGCGGGGGAGGGGGTTTCTCATGTTTGGAGGTTCCCCCCAACTGTTTTGTTTTGTTTAAAGCCAACAAGGAGTATGAAGGAGGGCCTTTTCAGTTTGAAGACAAACTTTTTAAAAGGAAAAAAAATCTTTGTGGTGAGCAGTGTGTAGAAGTGAGTGCAGTATTCCATGAAGGGACTGGCATCTGTGGGAGCACTGGAATCTGCCCACTCTTGTCCTACCGTGATCATCTGGTAGCCACTAGGAAGGATCTAAAGACCACAACCTCCCATTAGTGTCTCATGGACTGAGCCACATGGTATCCTCCCACTGTTCCTGGCCACCAGCTGCTGTTGAGTGATATACTGCCTCTGTACCTGGAGGTCCCATTTAAAGCCCTCTATCCCAATGGACATCACCACTACATAGCAATATAAATTAATCATAATATCCCTTCTTCCATTGGATGACTCTGAGTTATAATATTATAAGAGAGAGGGATGTCTTAAAAACAAAAAGCAAAGCATGCTGCTTATATACCATCCCATAACACTTAAACCATACACATTGCCCCCACAACAAGCTGGGCACTCAATTTACCAGTCTCGGTAGGATGGAAGGCTGAGTGAACCTTGACTCGGTTACCTGGGTCATGAGCAGAGTTTTAACTGCAGTACTGCAGTTTAACCATTGTGCCATGAGGCTCCTTAGTATTATGAGACTGGTATTGATATCATGAGACTCAAAAACATATTTCTACCCACCTTCTCCATCCTGTGTATAATTTCATAAACCTCTAATTTTATCTGCTAGAATGCAAATATTCTCCTCATGCTGTTATCCACGGAGCTTTATAGCTCAGTCCTAGAACAGTAGGTAGAATGGGCCACAGTTATTTCTGTGCAGAACAAGACAGCTCAGCCTTGGTAAGTACAGAACCACTGCAAAGCCATTAATAGTGATTTTAAAAAGATGTTGTGCCATGTTATTCTCAGAACTTCCAAACGTTACCACATTGACTGAGAATTCTGGGGGGCTGGAATCCCCAAAAATAACATTTCTGAGCTCTAGTTTCCCCCCCAGAATTATTGCAAGCCTCATCTCAAGCCACTGTGGAATAAGCAGGGATGTTGGCAAGTCTCGGGACCCAAGTATTGATTCCCAAGCCTCAAATCTGACTCTCGAGTCGCTTGCCCTGCCCCCCGAGGCTTGGGGCTCGGGACTTGGACCCAAGGACTCGGACTGCACATGTGCCACCCAGCTGATAGGCAGCACATGCACAGAGACAGTGTGGGCCTGCCACCGCCTGCCCCTGTGGGCGGCAGCGATAGTAGGCCCACAGGGACTCAACAACCGACTCAGACAAATGAGTCCAAGTCATGAGTCAAGTAGGAAGTCACCCCAGAAACCCTCGGGTCAAGTCTGAGTCAAGTCACCGGAGCAACCTAAGTTGGACTCGCAAGCGACTTGTGATTCGTGAGTCTCCATCCCTAGAAATAAGTGAAACGCATAGCTTTGCTCCTTCTATCTGCCTTAGTTCTACCGGTTGTTTTTTGGGACATTGTATTTTAATAACTACAATGCTACAGGCTGCTTAGACACATGCAAATGTACACTTGACAACTGTAGCAGTTTCATATGGTTATTTGTATGTGTGAACGAACCATTCCAGGTCACACACCAACAGAAAAAATCTCAATATTGCTGTGCCTCTGATGCAATGCTTTTCATCTGAGAAAATTTATACATGTCGCTCTGAGCCATCAAACACTGAAAAACACAACAGTGAAAATTTGTTTGACACTAATTGATGTATGAACCATACCACAAATATAGCAAAAAGTGTAATCAGCGGTTTCCCTTATATTGCGGTATGGCAGCTGCCATTACTACCAAATATGTACTACCTTCAACCCATTCATTCTTGTCTGATTTTGGAAGCTAAGCAGAACCAGGCACAGTTAGTACTTGTATGGGCAACTATCAGAGACTATCAGTGATCTCCAGATAGAACTGCTGGAAAAGCTGAAGAATCACTGTCAGTCAGAGCCACCACTCCTGAGCTATATGGGCCAGTGGTCTGATTCACTATTAGACAACTTATGTTTCTAGCTTGTGTCAGAACTGAGGAGACAATCCCACACAATGAAGTGTACAGGAAGACCTTGATCTTACCCGCCAAACAATGTTGTGAGAATATAATGAAAAAGGATGAATAATGTATGCTGCCTTAAGCTCCTTTTGAAGAAAAGCAATTCACAATTTTAATTAATTACACAAATAATAAATCTGGTGGAGTTGCCAAAACAGTTCAGTGAATAGTGCTAGGGTAAATCTGTGGGAGAAGGAAAGAGCAATGCCATCAGGAGGCTGAACTCCATGAAAATCCTGGACTCTTACAAGGGTCAACCAAGGTGGGATGTTCACAGCTGAAAGATCAGATTAAGATGCATCCATCCTATTCAGGAATAATGATCACAGCAGAAGAAAGTAGACCATTCCAATGTTGATGGGAGTGGAAAAACTTCTGGAGGGCAGCTACGTGGGCAGCAGCGGTAGCCGAAGGTGATGTAGTGGAGGATTCTTCACAGACAAGGGTAGTAGCACTAAAGCATTTTTTTTTTTTTTTGCACTGTGCAGAAGGAAACAATGGTAAACCACTGCTGAACCTTTTTTACCTTCAAAATCCTATAATGAGACAGCCCAAAATGAAAGAAGAGATAGTGCTGCAAGATGATACTCCCAGCTCTGAAAGCACTCAATCAACTACTGGGGAAAAGCAAAGGGCAAGTATGAATAGGGCTGTCACTAATGACACAACTTGATTAAAGCCAAAAGAATGTCTACTGACAAATGAAAAGACAAAAATGCTAGGAAAAGCTGAGGGCAGCAGGAAAAGAGGAAGACCAAATATGAGATGCACTGACTCCATCAAGGATACCACAGACTTGAGTTTACGAGAGCTGGGCAGGGCTCTTGAGGACAGGACATTGTGGAGATCACTCATTTATACATTTGCCATATGTTGGAGGCAATCTAATGGCACATAGCAAGAACAACAGCCTGCAGGAATTCCAGGTTCAAAACTACACTCAGTCGTTCAGTTTACCAGCTGAACTTAACTGTGGTTTGCAACATACCCTCTAATTTTCAGCCCCACTGGGTGGGGCTCTGACTCTCTCTCTCTCTCTCTCCTGCCTGCCTCCCCCCCCCAGATTCCGTCACAACCAGAATCAAAGGGGCTACATGGAGGAGGAGGAAAGCTGCGCGGGGGTGGGGGTGGGGTAGGGTCACGTGTCTTTGAGGGAATCGTGGTGCTTTGGTTCATACATGCACATCCCCTGTCCTTCTGTTGAATTCAGAGAGTCACAATTTGCATGCAAATACAGAAGTAGGTGATACCTTTATTGGACCATTGAAAAAATTAAGTAGATAGCTAGCTTTTGATAGTAATCCATCTTCATCAGGCTGTGTCCCAAAGTTTCATGGCATGGTTGTTGTTCGTGCCAGGCAAAGTTTTCTAAAGGTGAGTTGAGAAGTATGTAAACACCTTGTGTGTGTGTGGGGGGGTGGAGTTGGAAACTCACCCCCCCCCCCCAAGAAGCAACTTGGAATTTATCTCCCATCTCTTCACCATGCAATCTGGATCACCCTAACTTCTCCACAATTGCCTTATTTTGAAACCCAAAGTTTCTGTTTGGCAGGGTTGGGGGAAGCAACACAGCCAACTGGCAGGTCTCCTTCAGATTAAAAATTTGCATGTGTGGATGAATAATCATAGAATTAAAGATGGGCACGAATCCAGATTGTCGGTTTGTGCTGGATTGTCATACTGGCACTACAGGTGCCACACAGCCCTATCTCCAACCCCCTTGGCCAGATTCCCCCACTCCAGCCAGCATGCACTGTGCTCTTCCTTTTCTTTTGTCATTTCACCAGTCATGGCAAGAGCATGTTCTTACCTTCTCTGTCTCCTCCAGCAGCTGCCCACTGAGATAAGAAGGCAGGGCAGGGATTGCTGCAGTACTGCCTTTTAGTGGGCAGCTGCTGGAGGAGGCAGAGAAGGGACGTCCATGCTCCTGCTGTGGCCAGGGGTGTGTGGTTGACCAGACCGTGTGGCAACTATGGTGCCAGTACAAAAATCCAGCATGATCCAATGATCTGGATTTGTGCCCATCTCTACACAGAATCCTTACTGAACTCCATTGTCACCCAATGGTATCTCAGCAGAGATATCAATGCAGAGTGTCTCATGTTTGTCTGAAAGTGATGGAGGGACAGTAGAAGCAAAAATCATGGATGGATGGATGACTAACCTAAGTCATAGTCTGGCAGTGCAGCTCAAATACAAGCAGGCAGGCAGAGAAGCAAGCTGGCAAGCAATTCCAGATAGTCAAACCAATCGTTTGCTCACCATCAAAGTAGCAAATAGAAAATAATAATAGCACAGGTTTTTCAAATGCCAATGCAATTAAGTATTTTATCTGTCTCCCACTGTCCCCCCTTCAGCCCACCAGTATAGGTACTATAGAGAGAGCAAAGCCTTTAATTTCCAGCAGGCAAATTCATTATTCATCCACTTCTCAACAAACCAGAGAAATTATCACTAAAATAGGCAATTACTTCAGTTTCACAGCTCACTGGCTGGAAGTTTAGACAAGCAGTTGCTTGCTTTAAAAAAATGAATAGGAATGGGTTGTTTACAAAGGTAACGACAGTATTACATATATATTTGCAAAGAAAAGGCATTTCAAGATTAATTCTCTCAGTGCACCCAAGTTGCTCCCTTCCCTTTAGAATGGTCTGCAAAACACATTCCTAAGCAGGTGCTTGGGTCAGCAGGAACAATCCAGGCACAGAACTTCCTGCTAGTGGAAAAGTCCTGCCAGAAATAAGTGCTGCTTGATACCATCAGAATCAGTCTATGAGGAGTACAGGGAACTTTTATATAACATCCAGCTAGCCCAGAGCAAACTTGCCTCTCCAGGACCTCAGGGAGAAGGTGGTCTTTTCTACTGTTTGCTACTTAATTTCTTCTTAAACAAAAGATGCCAGGATTTGAATCTGAGACCACCTGCTTGGAAAGATCATGTAGCACCCCTGAATTATATCAGAAGAGTTTGTTGTTTTTAATTGTTATATCAGACCAGAGGCCAAGCTTCTGTTCCCATGAAGGACAACTTGATGCTTACGAGAAGCCATAAACATATTTTTAATTTGCTAAAGCAGGACTGAGGAAACCTATGGCCCTCCATAACCACTGCACACAAATTCCTATCAGCTTCTGCAACCCTCCGTGCTTTCTCCCATCAACAGTTGGGGAACCACAGAGATTTCCTAACACTTTCCTAAAGGCTTCTGGTGAGAAGGGAGGAAATAGTATCCAGCTCCTGGACTCTATCATTGTTCCTTTTGCACTGTACATAAACAGTCACCAGAATCCAGCCCTATGCTGTTCATCTACCAGCTGGCCTGGGAAAGGTACAGAGGGCTCCTTTGTCCTTCTCCGCAGTCTAACATGTGGTCAGCTATAGCACTGATGAACCATTCCGTGGTGGATGGGAGAAACCTCTCATGTGCAGTGGGAAGGACATGTAGCTTGGTGCTCCATTCATACATGAGATGGAAGACAGTAGCCAAATCCAGCAAGAACTGTATACTGTACTAAGAAAAGATATCACCAACAAGGGAAAGAACTCCTTAGAAGAGAGCTGGCTTTGCTATCCATAAAAATCAACAACAGTTTTTTAAATGCCCACCCAGAACCTGAGATCATAGTTATTGTGTAAGGATGAGATAACTTCTACATGTATTTTGACACAAACATGTAGCCATAAGAGACATGTTTGCCATCTGTACAGCAACTGACCTTGCCCCTGCAGGAATTGTCTCAGGTTGACACCTGCAATGCAACACATGATGCTGAAGATGGGGCTAGCAGAAGTAATCCTGTTCTCCACTCCTTGCACAAGTTAAACACACATTGGTAGTTGAGAAATAAATTCGTTCAAGCCACCAAGCAAGCAATTTCCGAACCTGTATCTAGAAAGCTCAGCAACAACACCTCAAAAGAATTATAAAACCATTTAAAACAATTCAGCAGAATGAATCAATAGATAGAAAGCTGTGATTCAACAGATGAGAGACAGTCATCAATGGGCCCAAGAAGCTGAACGAAGAGGCGTGTTTTAACTTAGCACTGAAAAGAAGCAAATGTTGGCACCAAGAGGTCCTCCACAGATAGGGCATTTCATAGCTCAGCGGTTCCCAACCTTGGGTAAGCCAAGTGTTCTTGGACTGCAGTTCCCATTGGCCAAATGTTACAGTTACCCATTATTACAACCAGCTGCCTTTGGGTCCTTAAGGTGGGGTAAGAATATTTTAAATATATAAATTAATTAACACCATAACCATTAATACTTCACAGCTCTAAAGGACATATAGAGTTTGTTTTGGTGCCAGAAGATCTTGTGAATGCATACACATGTGTAGACACATGTACACCAGCTCTTCCCATATTACTTTACATTCAATGTAAAATACCTGTCCTGCTTGTTTTGTTTGTTTGTTTTTTGCTGAGCTCAGATTCAAATGTTCAGTGTTTCAGAGGCTGAAGTAAAACTGCCACATGCCCTGTCAAAATCTGTTTTTTCAACTTTGTCATTAAATCATTAGCCCAAACATTCAGTTCTGAAAGAATGTGAAAGAGATCAGAAATGCCAGATGACATATACCAGGTGATTATGGGGTGTTATATAGAGTCACTGTACACATTTTGTCTTGCTGTTGATCTTGGCTTGATGCTGACCTTACTTGCTGGTTAGAATGTTCTTATCCTACTGAGAGGAAGGCAGGGGGCTGTGCTACTAATGATGTGGAGGCAGGAGCCCAGGAACACAAAGTCTGTGTGCTGTGTTTCCAGATTTAATCCCTACAATCTGAAGTCAAAGTACCTCAAGAAGCTTCTCATTTAATTGACTAAGATTTCTTTAATGGAGTGACAGCTACAGTTCAGATAATTATTTCCATATTGCAATTCACATTCTGCTGTTGAGAACCACATTCTGATTTATAGCGATGTCTGGCAGAATACCAATTTACTTGGGGAATTAGAGTATCAAAGCAACACTTAAAAAATAAGAAAATGACTCAGAAAGCAAAATAGTCTCCCTCAAAATAGCAGGGAGGACATTAGACGCTGGCTATTTGACTCCATATAACACATGACAGAACTTGGTGTGTGTGCCTCAGCACTTGACTATCTTGATACATAACCTGTACTGTGGGCCAGAAGTTATTTGAATAAGTGCTTGGGAATTTAGAGTACTGAAATCAGCATAGATTGAAAACAAACCTCACTTTACGCTCGCGATTTATGTACCAGAATTCCAGGACAGACTCCGTTTGTAAAACTTGGCTCCCTTTTATTCAATATTGTAAATAATTATACTGATTCCTTCAGCGACCCCCACCCTCTCATGTTGATCTATGGAGAGACGTGTTAACTTAATTTGGCAATACCATCTGATGCTCTTGATGTTTGTGTTATTTTGCAGGATTGTAATTTTTACTGATGTTTTTGTATAGTATGTTTTTATTTAAATACATTTATTAAACATTTAAAAATTAAATTGTGTCTTCAATAAAGCTGGAATGTGGTTGCTGCTTTGCCCTATAAATCTGCAGCTCTTCTAAAGTGGGAAAAGAATCATGTGCTATTTTTTACCAATAAAGCACACTTCCCATATCTGGCCACAACCTCTTGAGGGAATTTTGGACCAGCTGCAGGACCAGGTAAAGAGTGCAGTGACTGTATTCTTGTTTCATGTTTGGGCAGCAAATATAACATAGTCAGATTTTTTACAGATGCACTACAAAGTTTTTTGGAAGGAAGGAAGGAAGGAAGGAAGGAAGGAAGGAAGGAAGGAAGGAAGGAAGGAAGGAAGGAAGGAAGGAAGGAAGGAAGGAAGAGTACGCATTATAAATAGGAAGGCTGATAAGCACATACTGGTATGTTGTTGGGCTGACATTGATCCGGCGCGGATGGCTTCCTGACTCAAATTTGCTTGCCAGGGTGACGTTGTTGCCGAAGAGACAGTATCTTGGCATTCTTACACCAACCACTCCAGCCAGAACTGAACCTGAGTGAATCCCTATCCTCATCTGTTAAAGACAGAGAAAAAAATAAAACATTAATCCATACCTTCTGCTACTTCTCTTAGCTAACAAAATTAACAAGGAGATTCCAATACCAATATTAATTTAAGCTTAGATCTGTATCCATAAATGCAGATACTTAGGAACATTCTCTTCACAGGTTTATATTAGTGAAAAATACAATATAACAAATATGATTCACAATTTTTTTATATTATACACTTTACAGTATACTAAGAAGGTAAACAAATGACCACAATTTTTGTATTTATTGCCTCATGCATATTTTTTAACGAGCAGTTTAAAAATGGCCATTCATTGAGGTTCAGTGATATGAAATACCAAGATATGTAACTAACTGGATAAATAAGAACTGTGCCTTCAGTTTTCTCGAGCAACTATATGGATGGGTAAACAAGCCAGTGTAGAGGCAAAGTCATCTGGAGTATGAAGACTTTATGGACACAGTGCATACTTCTCACCTCTGGAAGAAACACACCATATATTGATAGGTTTAGGCATCTGGCTGTGGAACCAGAGGTTGGGAGTTCAATTTCCTACTGAGTCTACTTGACAGAGGCTGGACTCAACAGTCCATAGGACCCCTTTCAGCTCTGCAGTTCTAAGATTATTATCATTCAAAGATTATTAAATGTCTTCAACTGGCTTTCCAAATCATCTGCCTGGCCAACAGACCCAAATTCAGCAAGGAATGTGAAAATCTCTTAGTCTTGATGTAGAGACATTTCTCTGAATCTCACCTTTCATTTTCTTGCTGTCTTTGTTTTCTACCAGATATTGAGACTTCCTGGGTTTTTCCCCAACATGGAATTTTATGTACATTTTAATGCATTGTTCTTAATATATGCATTCAATTACACATTATCACATTTTCACCACTGACTAAATCATATTTCTGTGTATTTTTCCAAACGTGCACATTTTCAGCCACTTCCATTTTAGAATATGAACAATGTTTTGTGCCCCTCAAAAGACCCCATAAAGCCTTGAGAATTCTTGAGGCAAGATAACCTTCTTCTCTCTCTCACACACACACACAAATCCAAAGTACTCCTTGACTATCAAAAGCTCACCAAAACCTGTAGAATCTGGCTAACTTTCTTTCCTTCCCTAAATCCAGCAAGTCCTATAAAACTGTGAATGTTTTCATAATGGAATGGATGGCCTTGTAGGCCCCTTCCAACTTCACTTTTCTATGATTTCTATGATAAAAGCTCACAACAAACGGGGCTGAAATAATGTAATGACATGATCTGATAAGATTCCGTGAGATTCTGATGAGAAGTTTCAGCCTTTACTAGTTTGATGGCTTTAATGATCTGTAGCTCCCTAACCTGTAGAAATGTGTGAGTGCAATCTGAGTAAGGTTGAAGGGACAGGAAAATTCTTGCCTTGTACCTCTGGTTGTGATAGGGTACAACTTATATTGATCAACAAAACAAATGCAGAGTCCTGCTTTGGACATTTTTCACAAAGACTGACAAGACTTCAGTAAACCTCTTGGATTTCCAGTTACATGGACTTTCACCTCACTAGCACTGCAATAAGGCTCAAAAACAGGTTTCAAGTTAAAGGGAAAATTGTTAATTTTGTGGTAAACAACAAGACAAGTGCCAAACCTATGGAGTTCTTTTTTAAAAAAAAACTCTTCCAGACTTTCACACATTAAAAAGTACAAAAGCAGCACTAAACAGTGGTGTAGCGTGGGGAGGGTCACAGAGGTGGTTGCTCTCAGTGCAAAATTCTTAAGGGCACAAAATTTCACCCTTCCCATGGAGCCAATGGGCGAGGCAGAGGGCAGAGTGGGTGAGAAAGCGTGCAAGCCTCCCCTCCCCTCTGCTGGCTACAGCTGCCTTGCTCACGCCATTCCCTCCTCTGGGCAGGTGGTGGCGGCAGTGGTAGGGTTTCGCGGTGGCTGAGGAGACCTGCCTCCTTGGAAACCGAGGTCCGGATGGCAAAGGGCAGCCCGGAGCAGCCCGACTTCCTTCCCCTGGCATAAACAATGTGGGCCGGTTTGCCACGGGAAAGGGGCAGTGTGGAGAGGGGGCTTAGCTGGCACCTAGCCCCCTCCCCTGCAGCTTCCCAAGGTGATCTCAAGCGGGCACAATACTTGCCTTCCCCCAGGTGCTGGCAACCAACGTTACGCCACTGGCACTATGGAAGGATAGGAAGATCATAAAGAGATTATAATGTAGTATGGACCTTCCTTTTCAGTTTGAATGAATGAATCCACAAAATGGTGATCCCACAGTAAAGCCACATCTGGAAGCAAACCAGAAGTAACAACAAAAAATGCACAGAGAAAAAAAAATTCTATTGACTTCCCATAACAACTAATAATAAAGGTTTATTGGTGGATGCTGGTATCAGATTGGAAACTGAACAGACCTTTTGTGAAGAGCTGATTTGATTTAACCTATTTGGTTTAAGACACGTGGTTCCTAAGCTTACCGTTCTTATTAATTACATAAGAACATCTTGTTAAAGAAAAACTGATTCAAGATGCACTCGAGGGTGAGGTCAATTTGCAGCTATGGATCTGAGAATCCTTTTAATCTCTATAAAAGTTTGTGGTCTCACCAGTAAAAGATTTGCTTCTACCTGGAAACTGCCTTTGCTCTCACTTACAGGAAAAAATTATAACACCATAACCCTATGATGCAGTATTTGAATTTTTAAAAATGATAAGGCAGAAGAACTTTTCAAGAGTAAGAATTGTTCTTCTATATTGCTGAGGTATTGACCTGACACAATTTCTGTATTTTAATGGTCCCAGACTTTTACCAAGGCCTTTGGACTCACCCAAGGCATTCAACAGATTCTGGGGGAGGGGGGCAAACCAAGCCTTTGTCTTTAGTGAGATGGACAATCCACAAATTGATACTTTCCCCACCTCTGTCTCATGTGGAATCTAAAATTCTATTTTGCCTTTCTGGCAGTCTAATCACATGAGCCATGGGCATCACATGCGGGCCAATTTTCAGATTTTCTATCTGAACCCCAAGTTGTATACCATTGTTGCCAAGGGAAGAGTCCCGGACAACTGAAAAATCCACTTTATTTGCAATATTTTAATGATTCAATAAAGGTATTGCCTAACCAAAATTTACTATGTTCACATGGCTGTTTTTTAAATTTTATTTCTTTTATTTTTACTGTATATATACAGGTAGCCATCTTGAGAGCTTGAAGAAAATAAAAATAAAAATCATCATAATCAGTAAACTCAATTTATGGCTGTGTTCCTTTAAATGCTGTTGAAGACTTAGAAATCCTATGACCCAAACTGGACAATAAATTCCTATTTTAAAGTATCTCTTTAAAGTGCTAATGACCATTTCCCTTCGTTTGACCGTAGCTGAGGCTCCTGGGTAATAATTAAAGTGTAACAGAGAGCTATACTTTAATCTATTAATGTCTTTTCCTTCCAGAAAAGTGAACATATTGTCTATTTTGACAAAAGCCACATCAAGAAGGGGGGGAAAGAATAACTCACAGGATATTGGAAATGTTAATAGGATGCAAAAGACACAATGAAGACTTCTGATTAATAAAATAATTCAATTCGAGTGGGAGATGAAATCCTTCATATTGAATAAATGAGTAATAAAAGGTTCTCCCACATTGAAATGTGCTTAACATATGCCAGGATAGTATTAAAAATACAAGACATTACCAGCTCTGACTGGTCAAGTTCTGCTTTGTGAATCTGTGCATATATTTCTTTCTAAAATATTCTGTTTCTTGTATTAATACAGGAGAGAGAGGAGCCCCTGTAGCCACTAACTCTCATTTAAAGTCACATATGCCGTAGGATTCAAGACTACCACTGGTGCGGCCACCTTGAGTTCAATGTCAATAGGACACTAATGAAACAGAAAGGGAAAAAAATTACAAGGGAAAATAAATCAGTCCATGAAAAAAATAAATCAGCACAAGGAAATTAGCTCTCTGTATTGAATGTTAGAGTTATTTGTTTTTTCTAGTTGCAGAGTGCAGTTCTACTACTGAATCTGTGACTACTGAAAAGAAATGTCCAGTGTCTGAGAAACTACAATATTTCAATATATTTTACATATCACAGTTCATATTCTGCATGATAAAAAAAATTAAGAAGTGATTTGAATGGGATTTGTAGTGCTTTCACTTGAACTCATATGCGACATTAAAAGATTGCTGAAGCTGGCCGAAGATAAATCGCAAATGTTTGAGACTTGAAAAAACAGGAAGCTATAAAGAAGGCTCAAGAAGCAGCAAAAAGAAAAAAAAAAGGGGTAAAGGAGGAAATTTAGGCAACATGTTTCAGCATTTAAAATATATATAAGAGGAGAAGATGGGTGAAAGCCTGCTTTTTCATAAATATGTCTGCTTTGCGCAAATGCAATTTGAAAAATAAAGCTGTTTGAAGTGCAATTGCCATCTTTAATCAATTTCTGTGGCACCACTATGGCAACTGGGGAAAATCTGGTGATAAGAAGATGGTCATCTGATGATAATAGGAAATAAGGAAAAAGAAAACATAAGAGATTCTTTTTTCAATGGAATCTGCTGAGGGTAGTACAGAATTTATTTATTTTATTTATTTATTTATTTGTTTTTTATACTGCCCATCTGGAGAAATCCACTCTGGGCGGTTTACAATCATACACAGATAGGATTAAAACAAACAATAAAAATAAAACAAAAATAGCATATGAAAATCTAAGATGGGAAAGATGAGAGTAAGTACTAGCTGGTGGGAAGGCCTGCCAAATGAACCAGGTCTTCAATTTACTTTTGAAACCTCCCAGCGAGGGGGCCAGGCGGATCTCCGTGGGCAGTGTGTTCCAAAGGCGAGGGGCCACCGCCGAGAGAGCCCGATTTTTAGTTTTTTTCCTTCCGGGCCTCTCTCGGGGCTAGGCCCCTCAGCCGTCCAGCATGGCTAGAACGGGTGATATGGGTAGATCTAGGTGGGAGGAGGCGCTCTACCAGGTATCGAGGTCCTAAACCGTTTAGGGCTTTATACATAATTAATTAATTAAATTTTTACCCCGCACCATCTGGCAACCAGGCCATTCTGGGCGGCTAACAACAATATCAGCAACAATATTAAAACACGAGAAAAAATAAATTAATACATAGCCAAATAGGGTAAATTAAAACAGATGGCAATGAAGGTGGTAAAAAGGGTGATGGAGAGGATGACAAAAAGAATGGTAAAAGGGAGGCCGAGATCTTAATGCTCCGGGAAAGCTTGGCGGAAGAGCCAGGTCTTCAATGCTCATTTGAACCCATCCAGCGAGGGTGCCAGGCGGATCTCAATGGACAGGTTGTTCCATAGGCAGGGGGCAACCACCGAGAAGGCCCGGTTTCTTGTTCTTTCCCTTCAGGCCTCCTTCGGGGTCAAGGCCCTCAACCGCCCTGCCTGTGAAGAATGGGCATTACGGACAGATCTGGCTGGGAGCAGGTGTTCTGATAGGTACCGAGGTCCTAAACCGTTTAGGGCTTTGAATGTTATCATCACAACCTTGAAGTCGATGCGGAAACAAACTGGTAGCCAATGAAGGGCAGCCAGAGTGGGGGAGATGTGCTGGAATTTCTTCACCTCAGTTATTAATCTGGCTGCCGAATTTTGGACCAGTTGAAGTCTCCGCATCAGCCTCAAGGATAGCCCCACGTAGAGAGCACTGCAGTAGTCTATTCTTGAGATTACGAGGGCATGAATCAGAGTTGTGAGTGCCCCCACATCTAGAGACGCAGCTGGGCAATCCTCCGAAGATGGAAATGGGTTGCCCGGACCACAGATGCCACCTGGGTTTCCATGGTGAGATCTGGGTCCAGGCAGATGCCCAAGCTGCAAACCTCACTCTTCGTGGAAAGAGTCACTCCCCCAAAGGATAGGGAGTTTCCCAACCCACTGATGCCAGGGCCACCCACGCTCCAGAACGGTCCCCAA
Source organism: Intellagama lesueurii (assembly GCA_037013535.1). Lineage (NCBI taxonomy): Eukaryota > Metazoa > Chordata > Lepidosauria > Squamata > Agamidae > Intellagama > Intellagama lesueurii. The sequence goes on from JBAJHW010000003.1 coordinate 20,181,141, forward strand.
GCAGCATTCAAGGGTCAGAACAGCATCCACTGCAGTTGGAAAAAAGGAGAGGTAGAGCTGAGTGTCATCAGGGTACTGATGACACCGGGCCCCACAACTCTGGATGACCTCACCCAGCGGCCTCATATAGATATTAAATAGCATTGGCGAGATGATCGACCCCTGCAGAACCCCACAATTGAGGATTCACGGGGTGGAAGTCATCTCGCCAATCTGCACTCCCATGCCAAAGCGAGGCCACCGATTCCCAACTCGGAGAGCTGCCAGAGAAGGATACCGTGGTCGACGGTATCAAAGGCCGCTGAGATATCGAGGAGGACCAACAAGGACATATTGGCCCTGTCGGCCTCCCTCAGGAGATCATCTTGCAGGGCGACCAGTACTGTTTCCGTACTGGAAAGTACTGAAGCCTGAATGGAACGGATCAAGGGCATCAGTTTCCTCCAGGAGGGCCTGGAGCTGATCGGCCACCACCCTCTCGACCACTTTACTCAAGAAAGAAACATTGGCGATGGGCCTATAATTCCCAATTTCGTCCGCCCAATTTGTAAGTCAATGCGGAAGCAGTTAGGTAACTAGTGTAAGGCGGCCAGAATGGGGGAAATATGATGGAATCTTTTCACCCCAGTTAGTAACCTGGTCGCCGTATTCTGGGCCATTTGAATCTTCCACATCAACCTCAAAGGAAGCCTCACGTAGAGAACGTTACAGTAGTCTAATATCGAGACTACAAGTGCATGAACAAGCATGGTGAGCGACCCAACATCAAGATAGGAATGCAGCTGGGCAATCCACCATAGATGTAAATGGGTGGAGTGAACCACAGACGCTACCTGGGTCTCCATGGTAAGCGCCGGGTCAAGATGAACCCCCAGACTGCGAAACACACTCTTTGTGGTGAGAGTCACCCCCTCCAAAAGAGACGGAGTCAAGCCACTGATGCCGGGAGCACCCACCCTCAAGACCTCCATCTTGTCCGGGTTCAACCTCAGTTCATTCAACTGCATCCACTGCAGAACGGCCCCCAGGCAGCACTCAAGAGACGTAACAGCATCCACTGCAGATGGAAAAAAGGAGATGTAGAGCTCAGTGTCATCAGCATTCTGGTGACACGATGCTCCACACCCCTGGATGCCCCGCCCAGCGGCCTCATATAGATATTAAACAGTATTGGGGAGATGATCGAACCCTGCAGAACCCCACAATTGAGGAACCACGGGTCCGATACATTCTCCCCAAGCTGTACCCTCCAAGAAGGCCAAGCAAAAGCAAGAAAGAAAAGGTTTTGAAATTTATATTGATCCAAAAAGTAACTTGCCAAAGCTCTGGGAGGATTCCTAGTCAGACTCCCACCCAGACAAAGAACAAAATTGCACCATCAGAATCTGACAGTTACCATGATGGTTACCCATGCTGAGTGTGGAATTCTGGGAGTTGTAGTCTAAAAAAACAAAACAGAACATTTTCCATCTCTGCATTTCATTATGTGCTACAAAGTTCTGGCAGTGCAGAAGCTGAATGCCACCATCACTAACAGGTTCCCTAACTGCTAGCCTAGCTAATCAATTTGTTTTCACACTGCATATGATCCAACCAATTGCTGCAAATTCAGAGCTCATGACAGCATGTGTTTTGGACCCCTGCTGGGGAAAAAAGCCATTTGCACTCCTCTCCTGAGGCAAACAAAATTTCACTCTCTCAAGAGACACAAGGGAGGAGAAAGAGGGCTGCTGATCCAATACGCAAAGAGAAAATAAAGCAAATAATTCTAAATTTTTGAGCAAGGAATCTGGTGGTCTATAAATCCCCGCACTGAGCCTCAGGAGGATAGTGGTTCTTAAATTCTGATTTGGAAGTTACGGAATGTCCTTAAGCACCTTCTAGTGATTCTTAACATCACAACAAAATCTTGATGGAAAATACTGAACAACTGAGGTTTTCTTTCCATTTTCCACCCGAAGCTGAAAAATGCTCCCAGACTCTGGAACTCCCTCCCATTGGAGACCAGGCTGGTCCCATCTTTGCTGTCCTTCTGCAAGCAGACAAAGACCTTTCTCTTCAGACACATTTTCCCTTAGTGACTGGGCTGTCTGAGAGGGGTTTTTTAAATGGACTGTTGTGCCTTACTGCTTTGTACATGTTTTTTGTTGTTGATTTTGTTAACAGTTTTTAGTGTAGTATTTGTTTGATTCTTTTTTAAATATTTGTATATGTACTGCTTTTAGCTTTTAAATATTGTCTTTTAATGATGCAAGTGCCTTGGGTCCTTTTTGAGGAAAAAGGCGGGGTAAAAATATTTTAAATAAATATTAAGTGAATAAATAAGTTGTCGTTAAATTAAGATGTGATCTGAAAAAAGCAAATTGCCTCTTCAGCTCTGCAGTGTTCAATCTCAGCAATGCAAAATTCAGACAAGTCTCTAGCCATGTGTGAAAATCTTGCCCTTCACACATGTCTTGCTTTGCTGGATTATGGTCATGAAAGACAAAGGATGACGTCAAGACCTAATTCTGAAGCCTTTCTTGGGTTCTCCTTTCCGGTAGCTGCAGTGCACGAAAATCTCGTGATCTGCGAAGCACAACTATGGACTTCAGCACATAAAACCACCAAGCTATAATACTGTCTTGCTTTTAGAAATATTGCACAAAGATTTCCATTCCAGCAGGGAAGACTAGTGACTCTGATTTCCTGGGGGCAATAAATGTGCTCTGAACTTTTAGTCTGAACTTTGCAAATGAGCAAATTATGACTCAAAATTCAGAGCAGATTCGCCATTCCCACAAAATCTGTCACTAGACTGCTCATGTAATCCTGATGTAATACAAGAAGCTTCCCAGTTATCCTTGTAAGGGGAGGAGATGTAATATCCTATGGGATTTAGGGGGGAAGGAAGAGAAAGAGGACTTTTCACAAATGTGGTGCAGAACATGCGTGTTCCCACTTACTTCCCAAATATTGGATAGAATTTTAGTGAAATAAATCACAATTTCTACCCACTTGCCAGTGCTGCTCTTAGAGAAGATGGCCATTGGCTGTCACAACACTATCAAGGTATACCATTGTGAATGGTAGACCTGGCAAGTGAGCAAAGGAACTCTAACAGGAGATTCTCAGCTTTTCACCAAATATTTATTTTCAAAGGTCTTCAGGGGTGTGGATCCAAGCTTGGTAAAGTTACTTTTTTAGGCTGCAGCTCTTAGAATCCCCAAGCCAGCATGGGGATCTTGGATGGTGTAGTCAGGTGATTCCCAACCTTGCGTCCCTAGATGTTCTTGGACTGTAACTCCCAGAAGACCTTGACAGTCTAAGAACATATGGGGATCCAAGGTTGGGAACCACTGCTGTAGACGAAAAAATAACTTCACCAAGCTCTGAGTCAGCATTATGAAACTGACTGACTGATATTTGTAATGCAGAATCCACCACAGTTGCCAGGAAATGAGAAGACTGAAAATCTTCAACACTTTGAATGTCAACAGAGTGTATTCTGTAACAGTAAATCTTCCTTTTCATTTGGAATAGCACTGGTGAGAATTCTTAATGTCTTTTCACATCCCCTGGACAACAATATTTCAACACCCTGTGATGTTATCTAAAGACTTTTAACCTCTTCTATTACAACAACATACACTAATCTAGACACAGTGTCTGAAATTACAATAATACATGACTACATAATCTCTTTTATGATTAGAACTCACTACGTTATACCTGTTTGATCCGTAATTCACATTACAGGACCGTTCTGGCTTTCAAAAACCATTTCAGTGTTTTGAATATGGTTAACACAGTAAAAAGCAGAGGCATGGACATACTCAAAATAGAGATGGGCATGAACCACGTTTCAGTCCTTTGGTGAGTATGGTGGATTGGGTCTACAGGTGTTGTGCGGGCTCCCCAGATTCCCCACCCCACCTCCTCCCATGGGCACCCACTTAGAGGCAGCGCCTTGGGCTTCCCTGCCTCACCTCCTCCTCTGAATAGGCACCCATCAGAGGAGGTGGGGCAGGGAATCTGGGGTGCCTGCAAAACCCCCTTGGGTCCAATCCACTGAACTGTGTCCAAATGTGGTTCATGTCCATCTCTAACTCAAAATCTTACAGTTGTTGACTGGAATGTCATTGGAAAGTTCAATGGTTTTGGTATCTGGTGGCGGAGACAGAAGTTGGGAGTTTGGTTCCTCACTGTGGCTCCTGGGAGAACAGCCAGCCTGTGTAGCCTTGGGCAAGCGGCACAGTTCCAGGGCACCCCCAGGAAAAGGGAATAATAAACCACTTCTGAGTATTCGCTACCTGGAAAATCTTGAAAAGAGTTGCCGTAAGTCAGAACTGACTTGACAGGACTTGATTGTTACTATTATTATTATTAGGGACTTGAAACTCATTCTCATGTCCTTGCCCAACACTCTAACCACTACATCACACTTGCCCATCTTCAGGATGATAAGATTTATTACGGCATGTTTAGGTACAACCATCTTTTCAAGCAAGCTTTCAGAAATCGTAAATCTGCCGAAAGCTGCTCATTTGCTAATGTTAATATATCTTCATCTAACAGCATTTAAAAAAAAAACTTAGTTATCACACCATGATATGCAATTTGGGCTGGTAATGTTGGTATGCATTGATTTAACTCAAGCCCAATTTAGATCATCAAGGGGGGAAAGGCAAATTTAAAGCACTGATTGAAGTAAGATTCTTCTTTATGCTGAAGAAGGAAACACATTAATGATTAACAATGAATGTAATAGTTTGGAACTAAGCAGAAACTTGATATGATAGAGAAGCATAATCACCAGACATGTAGATGTACAGACTATGTATGTTTTGTATCCCAGATAGCCAATTTATTAAGTTGATGGATTTCCATTCAGTTTTCTCAGGAAAAATGAAAGACATTAAGCAAGATAACTTAGCTGATGACTAACAGTGCAGCCGTACACACATTCTATCCAGAAACCTCATTAGTTTCAATGTAGCTTACTCCCAGCTTTGAGAGTAGTATACTGTATCCTAAGTGATCAGATCTTCCTAGAAGCAGGAGTTGGAGGCAATTGGGCAGAGTGATATTCTTCCACAACATGAAAAGGAGGGACCCAATCCAGCATGCATAAATCCCACTTTATAAAGGGAAAGCAAAGCATGGTCCAAACTCTTCTTTTAGATTCAAAAGTACTCAATGGAGTTTCTTCCATTTTGATTGGAATCCATAGCTTCCATTCATAATTTATTATAACATGATTTTTCTCTACCATACTCATGCTTTACTACAGAACTCAGGTCATTGTTTTCCATGGAAGATCAGATTTAGAGAACAAACCAGTAGGGACCAGGGAGTCCAGGTCCGATTGTTTTTATTTTCCCATAACCTCATAAAGCTTGTCTAAGCAGTATAAGATCACTCCTACAACATCTTGAAACTCAGAGATAAGCAAGAGTGGATCTCCTAGGGAGCCCAGCGGAGCGTTCCTGGCCTCCATTGGCAGTCCTTGCTTTTTAAGTCAAAAAGAATGCCCTCCAGGTCCTAAGAGGAAGACTGGGAAGAATGTCACCACATTTTCCAGCCCTGGCCTAAGTCAGGCCAGGGCTGGAGTTCAAATGTGGAAAGTGGAGCCCTCTGAGGGCCAGGAAGAAAGATATATGCAGTCCAAGACCTACAATATGTCCCCACCCCAGCTTTAACCCATTAGAAGACATTCAACAGGTTATAGGATACCAGCTTTAACCAAATGGGTTTGGTGGAAGGTCATGGAATTGTTCCAGAAAAGGTTTTGAAGCATAGACTTTGCCACATTGTTTTGTATTAAAGTTAGGCCTAGCTTTACACAGGGTTTCAGGTTTTATAACTTCACCAGGTTACAACCTGGTTACAACTATAAAACCTATTAAAGTCAGGTATAACTAAAAATACTGGAGACTCGATAAGTTAATATGTTGTTTACACAATGAATTATTTAAATAACATACGTAATATCAGTAAATGACGTTGGAGTATTCCTGTGGTTATAAGGCACTGCCTAGACTTTATTCCATTAGATCCCAAGAACTATGAGGAGAAAGAAAATAAATACTAGTGCCATTGTGCAACGCATGGCATGTGTTAGGAGACGGGTTCATGCCGTGCTATTACATATAAATTCTGTAGCAGTTCTCACCGCCTCTTTGCATTAAGTTTCATTTTTCTCACACAGTGTTCTAGCATGTGGCATAAAAGAGCCATTCTGGGAGCAGAAGGACATCTTAGGATTCAGCTTTTGTGTACAAGCAATCCAGTATCTTTCAACTGATTTCTTTAGAGGTGAAGACAATTTGGATCTGAAGAACAATTCCAAGAACTACTTCACTCCAGGCCCAATCTAACAGCTTCAGTAAACGGCAAGTCTCCCGCTGGCTTCAGTGATATTTTATCAAGGGAAAATGGAAAGCATGCTACAGGGCTACTTGCAATTGAAATGCTACCAGTTTTTGTTTCAAATGATGAAGGGACGAGATGAGGCCCTTGTTGGGAAGCACATACCACCAACATATTGCTGAATGATTGCCCATTAATAGAATAGTCAACTACTCTATAGTAAAATATAAACACATGATTTTAAAACACCTTATTTTGATGACCTGAGTTCTGGATGCAAGAATAATGAAAGCAAGCCAGTTGTATTTTATCTTGTGACCATTCATCTATTCCATTTATCTATTCTATTTAAGTTTTATTCAATTTTTTCTACATAAAAACACATTCAAAGTAGGATAAAAATATTAATATAACAAAGATGACAAGAAAACATCAATAAGAAAAGCAATTAAAATCTGCAGCAAGAAATCATTAATCAAATGCTAATTGGAATATAACATTTATTATTTATTTCATTTCATTTACTTCCCACCTTTTCCCCAATTCAGAAACTAATATTTTATGTAAGGCTCAAGGAAACTAACATTCTACACAGACACAAGCACTGCAGAAAAATGCAAGTATCCATTTTAATTTTATTCACAGTTCTTGGGGTTTACTGGAGTAAAATCTGGGCAGTACTTTATAATTACAGAAATATTCCAACAGTATTTATTTGTATTTATGTGTGATATTTAAATGCATCATAGTTTAAATAGCATCTTTAAAGTGTTAGTAGCTTAGCATTTAGTAGATCTCCACCTGCAGTATTCTGAAGGATGCACATTCTTGAGGCTCATTTACAGTCTTGCTTACAAATCTTTATATACCATCCAAAAGTGGGCAACAGTTAAATCACTCTTGATATGACATTCACTCATTCAAATGTTACTTTTAGCAACTTACTACTTAAACTGGAAATGTAAATCCCTACTTCTCTCATTCTGATACACAACATTTTTTTCCTTGCTGAGAATGCCTCATCCGGCATTCTCAACAGTATTCTCAAATTGGCAAGAAATCTGTTTTGTCCATTTTTCACAGTATCCTGTCTTCTTTCTTTCTTGTTTTGCAAATAATAGACAGCTATGAGCAATTCTGTGAATTGTGCACATGGCCCAAAACTAGGATCACTAGCACTCTGTTTAAGAATTTGAAGCACTAGATGGGTTGTTTGCATCTTTCCCAACAATCAGCAGTCCTTCAGAGCTTGCTGTATGTGCATGCTCTTTGCTTGTCAGAGAACAAGAAAAATTCCCTTTGGTCTCAATCTCAGCTATAAGTTGTCACTAGACGGGGATTTGTCCCATGGATTGGTCCACTCTGGGGATGTATTGGTTTATTCATTTTCCTGTAGACCACTTGATTTACAAGCCATTGTGAATCAGTCTATCCCTGATCCATGCCTACTTGCACCTTTTTGGCTCCCTGTCAGGGACTAGTTTTTGGTTGGTTTGTTTGTTTGTTTCTGTGTTTGTTTTTGTGTGGATAGGATCATTCCATTTTAGTTCGGTCCCAGCACATGTGATTGAGCCAAAGCAGATGATTAAGCTGCACCTTTGCTTAACCCATTTCAAGATCTTGGAAAATTGAAAGCTTCCTCCTCCTCCCCCATGGAGAGGGGGAGAAAGGAAGTACAGTGGACCCTCGACTTACAGAATTAATCCGTATTGGAACGGTGGCCGCAGGTCGAAAAGTCTGTAGGTCGAGGGTCCATTTCCCATAGGAATGCATTGAAAACCCATTAATCCGTAACCGGCCGAAGAAAAAAATACCCCCCCACCAAAAAAAGAAAATACAGTCACTTACCAGGTACAGTAGACCCAGCCCCACTCCTCACAGTCCCTTGGTAGCCACGGAACAGCCGGACTCTGTGTGAGCAGAGCGCCGAACAGCTGAGAGGCGGCAACCAGCAGAGAGGCCGCAGCCATTTTGGAGAGGCGGCAGCCATTTTGAGAGGCGACCACATGGCTGCCGCCTCTCCAAAATGGCTGCGGCCTCTCTGCTGGTTGCCGCCTCTCAGCTGTTCGGCGCTCTGCTCACACAGAGTCCGGCTGTTCCGTGGCTACCAAGGGACTGTGAGGAGTGGGGCTGGGTCTACTGTACCTGGTAAGTGACTGTATTTTCTTTTTTTGGTGGGGGGTATTTTTTCTTCGGCCGGTTCCCCGCCTCCCCTTTCCGGTCTGTAGGTCGATTCTCCGGCCGCAAGTCAAAGTGAAATTTTGCGGCCGGAGAAGTCCTTAACTCGAAAAGTACGCAAGTGGAGCCATCTGTAAGTCGAGGGTCCACTGTAAAGGTGTTCTTTAAAAAAAAAGCCCTTGTAAGGCGGTGCTGATGTGATATGCTACTTAGACAAACAACCCTGATATCTTCCTCTTTCTTGTTCTCCATGAGGGAGTGGGAAGATCATGAAATGGCTTAAGCAAAGCAAGGAGGACGAGACAGAAAAGGACAAGGAAGATTTTTTTGCTGTTTTCTCCCTTCCACCTTAAAGTGAAAGAAGGTCCAAATAAAGTTGCTTGAGGTGTGGTATGGTGATCCTTGCACATCGATGGAAGGATCACCCCGAATGACATACTGCACCTCAAAGCGACCCTGTTTAGCAGGCAAGGATAATTTGGCTGTCTAGTCTCACCCTTAGTCTCACAGTGCTTTAAAAATTCCTCACTGTTTCAAGACAGCCTAAATCAACAAGCAGGGGGAATTTAGTGAGTCTTCCTTCCATCCGTTCTCAGAGCCTGCAGGGCTCAGCTTGACAGTGGCTCATACATCAGCCTTGTGTACAAAGCTGAGCATCTAACTTCACTGAAAAAGAGCAATGGGTCTTGTATCTCTGAACAAGCTTTAAGGCAGATAGATCAGTGAGTTTGCAGGTCAAAACCTGACAGGTGTTATTAGAGCACGGGGCTTCTTCTTACAAAAGAATTTTAAGAGAAAGTACTGAAAACAGGCCACCAAGAAATGAATGCAGCAAGCATGTGTGTGTGTGTGTGTGTGAGAGAGAGAATGTATTTGTATATTGACAAGGAGGAACTTAAAAAAGTCAGGGAAGTCTTTGAAGGATAAAGTTAGTAAGAAAGGACAAAGACCTTTCCCCCCTCACATTCATATTTTTGTAGTTGTTATTTTGTTATAATTTGTTATTTGGTTGTTAAATATAACATATTAATATAAAATATTGGCAGTGCTAGCCATCTGAAGTGCAGAAGCAGAAGCACAGGATATAAAAAAGATGTCCTAATTCCTACAGTAGTATCTGTAGCTCCAAAGCAGGCCACTAGGCCAGGTGAGTCACACACTGTATTATACAAGCCAACAAGAAGTGTATAAAAGAGGGTTTTGATGAGCTGAGCAAGGCCAGCAGCACATGGAGTCAGTAAACAAGTCTGAGAAGATAAACAAGGTGATAAGGTAAACAAGGGCAATAAGGGCCCTGGAACAAAGCAAAAGCTGCAACAGAAGACATCCTGTGGTTGCGGGTCAAGAGCCCAGAAACATAGAAAAGATTTTTTGCCTAGACATAATCAGATGGTAGCTACGCTATGTCTTGTGGACATTATATAGGCACTGTTAGAACCCATTATAGCTGTATCCTATCAGAGATCACTAACAATAGATGTCTACTGTTCCTTATCCTCCAAGAGCCTTCTGCTGCCGGCTTGAATCTCTATCTCTTTGAGTGTCTTTCTTTCAGGGCCTCAGGGGCAGCTCTGCTTCAGAAGCACCCCACAAATCCCTTTCCCTGGAGAAGATAGGTCTTCAAGTGTCTTGCTTGAGGCCCTCAGTTTCTCCTGGATCTTGGTCTCTAGTGGGTCCTCTGTGGTTCTGCTTTCTGCAGGCTTTGGCTCTTCATATGATGAAGACTTCTTTACAGCAGCCATGATATCAGGGGAAAGGGAAGGAGAAGCAGCAGCAGCAAGAATCCTGATAGTTTTCACAAGGACAACAACCCCAGCAGAAGGCGTGGGGCAGTAAGCGACCCACTTCTCACTATACGTGTTCTCTTCCCCTCTTCACTTATATGCATCATAATGTTCTTACAAGACTTACAGTGTTTAGATTTTGGGAACTTGCATGGGATGGGGTGCACTCAGGGAAAGAACAGCTTTAGGCAGAGGCCATCTGTAAAAGGGTTAATAACCATATTCCCCTTCTTCTAAGACACTATTTTGAAGCCTCCAAATACTGCTTTTTACATCAAAAACACACTTGGGGCTTCATTAGTTTGCCCTTCAAAAAACCTCTTCCTGTCCAAGAAGCACAAGAACGAGACATACAAAGTTAATATATTTGGGTTTCGCCCAAAACTCTCTTGCTCTGGTTTCCCAGGCTTTGATCAGTTATCTTGTTCATCTGTACTCTAGATGCACAAAATAAATATAGAGATTTAGACCGGGAGTTAACACAACATGTTCTCTGGGGGATGAGGGGAAATGAAAGGTGAACGAAACACTGCCTTGGCTGCAGATTCACTGACAGATGATGGCATGGCTTGTCTCTAACTCCCCTGTTTGTTAGTGCTCTGCTGTCACCCTTTAATGCCACTAATTGGTCAACACTGGTAGCTTAAAGGACCCAGATGCCTCACCCTCCACTCCACTAAACGCTGTGATCATTGCTAATGCTTCTGACTGCTGAGGCTTTTCACTGTCTGCTGACTTCTCCTCCTTTAAGTGGTGTTCCCCTTTTCTGGGTTGGGGTTGACAAAACATGTGTTCTTTTTTAGACAATACAACTCATAACGTTTTTGTTTCCTTGCAACAAAGCTATCCGCTACATTTCAGCTGAACTAGGGGACTTCCGGGCACAGCCTGGAAAGTGACTGCTTATGAAGCCTAGATGGGCAATTCTGGGAGCTCCATCTCAAAACAGTTACTTTTTCCAACCTGTTTAGTATCATAGCTTGTTTTTTAGCCCCTGCACTGGTGTCATGGTGATCTGTTTGAACAATTCAATACCAAACTATGAGTTAGTTCAGAGTAAATCCCATTGAGCTCCATAAGACTTATTTCCTAGTAGGGCTGGCACCATGTTCAAGGAGGTCTCTAGTTGGCTTTCTTCTGGAACCCCTTAATGACTGCAGATATTCAGTGGAAGAAAGAAATGGTAGCAGCATTATATGCAATGAGAGGCACATAAGAGGCACCATTTTAGATCCCCACAATGCCCTGACAGCACTCCCTAAAACCATAGAGTCAGTGCAAGGCATTTAAACTGGTGTATGGTTCACCCATTGTCCTGGAAAGCAACTGGGCAAGTCAAATCAAGCCAAGCACTGCATCCATGGGACCTTAGTAGCTGAACAGGGATCAGCAAGGATACCAGCTGCCAGTGCTAACCTGCTTCTGAATAAACATGTATAATTTTCACCAAAGGTGTCAGGAAATGTTCTGTTGGCATGGAGTAGTGATTTGATCTGGTGACTGGAGGAGGGGAGAGAAAGTTTGATAGCCTGAGTATTTTTCTCTTCTTTGCTTTTTTCAGATCTACATGCAGACTGCAACTCTTGACCTTCCTTCATCTTTCTTTGGAAGAGGCAATTTTCTTCTGCTTTTTATTCCTAGTACGTTAATGGCTTTCAGCAGATCTGCATTCACAAAAAACAGCTCTGTTGTTGGTACGTACTGTGAAGCCACTTCCAACTTACAGCATCCCTGTGAATGAACAATCTCCAAAAGTTCTTGTCATTAAAAGTCTTACTCAGACTTGCAAACAAAAGGTAATTGTTTCCTTTATTGAGTTCATCCTTCTCATGTTTGATCTTCCTTTTTTACTACTGCCTTCCACTCCTCCTAGCATTATTGCTTTCCCAGTGAGTCTTCTCATTTTATTCATTTTAGCTTCTCATGAGAGGTCAAGCTTGATTTGATCTAGAACCCACTTACTTGTTTTATTAGCTGTCAATGGTATCCATGGAGCGTTCCTACAACAACACATCTTGAATCCATCTATTTAAAGGTCCAGTGGCTTCAGCAATTTAGTTTAAAGTTCTTATCCTCCTGAACTGTCCCTGAATTGACTTTCTTTAGATAACACAAAATGTTTCCTTTTGCTTAATAAAAGTGTCCAGAGTTGCCACATTCTTCATATATACCAAATAACTCTGAAAGGTTCAACCTATGCATTCTGAAGTATCTATAATAGAATGGGAAAGGATAAACTCCCTTCCCTCTGAACCTTGGCATAAGAGCCAGTAAGGGTTACAGCAATCTCACACTCTCCCCCATCCTAACAAACCTAACATTTCAAGCTCTGAAATGGGAAAAGAACCACACCGCAGTGCTATGCCGCACAATCAAAAACCTTTTGGTACCTGAAGTGTGAGACAAGATGGCACCTCCCATTCTATAATCAGAAAGGCAATTTTGACTGTTACTTTGACATAAGGATCAGGTCAGCAGCCTCCACTGCAGCCAAGATCAACCAACTAGCTTTAGAAAGGAAAGTCAGGTAACCTGGAATGCACAGTTCTGTTTGACAGCAATATACAGGAATGGCCAAGGGCTGCCAAAATGGCAGTGTCTAATGCCTAATGTGAGGACCAGTTCATCATCCTAGAGGTGCTGGTACACTCTAGGCTAGTTAGTCCACACATCATGCAAGAATGTCTCATGAGCAAAGGCTTCAACTTTAATTTAATAGCAAAGAATGCTCTGCAGGAGTTACCTCAAGGAAGAAAATGAACCAGTTCTAACCATGCAGAAATCCCAGGCACAGCTTCCTTATAATGTGTAATTTTACTTTACTTTAAACACACACAACTCCCTGCTAGTTGAAAATTTCTACTGCACGCTATTTTTTCTTTTGCCTTGAGTGGATTATTTTAATGCCTGTGGAAGACACCTGTGAGAGCATAGCCTAATGAGGAAATAATGATGACTTTCTGCTTTAACTACAGCATTGAGGTCAATGCACTTGACAGTCTCTTTAAAATCAGACTGTCTAAATGAATGTGAATCTTGACTAAATTGAGGAGAAATGAGCATATGAGATTTTTGTTCAAGCTGAAACTAGACTGGTTATCAGTAAGTGCCTTCTAGCTTTCGTATCAGCCACAATCCAGGGCTGTGCACGCACATGGGGCTCCCATAGTCAGCTACAGAGAAGTAGCTCTAAGACTACATACGGGTTTGCATCCAGTGGCCTACTGTAATCACAGTTTGCAAGGCACAAGTCTAGATAGTTCCTCTTTTTATAAAGCATGTTTAGGTATACAGTGAGTCTTCTAAATTAAATTAGCAACTGTCCATGCATGTTTGCTTGGAATCGAATCTGGCAATTTAGTGTGGCTTGTTTCCGGATAAATGTGTGCACGGTTGCAATCTTTGAGTTTTTGACAAATAGCAACATCTCAGTGATAAAAACACATGCTTTGCACACCAAAAGCCCCAGGTTCGATCTATGGCACTCCTGCCCTCAGCTTCTGTTACAGCTGTATTTTTTTTGTAGTGGTAATTTTAAAAACCAGTGGGAGAACACATCAACCTTTCAGAACACTTTAGGTCAAACTAAATGTTAAGGTAATTGCACATTCCCAGTGATTAGGACCTTTAATCTCCAAACAACAGAATCTCCATATAGATGTATGCCTCTACAAGCAGATTTGAGAATTAAGCCCATGTTTACTTTCCAAAGACCAAGCAAAAAACCAAAGCATATTGAAATGCAAATTGTGGTGGTGGTGAAAGGTACATTGTGACAGATGTCTTTTTATGACTTAAGGGAGCACCATTTCTAAATATCTGCTAAGCGTACCATCTAATTTGACCCTCAAATAGTGACCTTAGAGTAGTTGCTGAGGAGTAAAGAAGTTGAAAGGGAGATTAGAGAGACTATATCTATTCAGGTGTTAGAGAAGGTGCTATCTCAACACAAGAATGTGTATTGAATAGCCAATTATTGATGTCACATAAATGATGTTACCTCTTCCTTAACATTGGTGAGTATCTCTGGTGTGGGGGGTGGGGAGCTTCATGTGCATAGTGATTAATTTTTGACAACCCAGGATTTTCGCTCACATGGAGATCTTTCCTGCATACAACCCTACACTGGAACATATTTACAAGCACAGCTTGGAAAAATTACTTTGTCAAACTACAACTCCTAGAATCTTCTACACAGCATAGCCAGTTATTGAATGCCCCATATATAAACCCTAAGTTAAAAATAAATAAATAACCAGTGCTGCAACCAGGCAATTTATTCTGATATGTAAGTTGATATATGGTATAGGATACCCAGCATGGTGTAATGGATCGAATGATGGATTAGGACTCAAGAGACCTGGGTCTGAATTCCCACTCAGCCATGGAAACTCACATGGCGGGGGGTAGGTGGGTTGGCAATGGTAAAAACCACACCTTAAATATACCATTTACTGTGAAAGCCTTATTAGGGTTGCTATAAATCAGTTCTGACTTGACAGCACTTTTCTGGAGTTCAATTCAACTCTTGGTGTGAAACAGGTTCTGTATTTTTTATATATGCAGAGGACTCAGAAGACCTCGGTTCAAATTGCCACTAGGCTATAAAAATGCACTGGGGTGGTGGTGGTTGTGGCGGCATTGGTAAAAAACACTCCTGAAATATCTCACTGACTTGAGGGTAGAAAATCTGATCCCCTTCAGATGTTTTTAACTATAGGTTCCATCAGTCAGCAGGACCAATAGTCAGGAATTACAGCAGGAATAAAGGCCTGGAGAGCACTAGGTTGTCTACCACTGAAATATGGGTATGATACAC
The DNA here is from genome assembly GCA_037013535.1 of Intellagama lesueurii. Lineage (NCBI taxonomy): Eukaryota > Metazoa > Chordata > Lepidosauria > Squamata > Agamidae > Intellagama > Intellagama lesueurii. The sequence continues at coordinate 20,196,273 of JBAJHW010000003.1, forward strand.
AGATATCTCCATATGTCATTGGCTTGTAGCCCTCATAATCCCTCACCATTGCCTAGGTTGCCTAGGAGTAATGCATGCTAGACCCTTTTACCTAAGAGGTATCCAGAGCTGATGCAAATTCTCCCCCTGCTCTTGTTACCCACCCACCCAAGTGACTAACACCTCAATTGTGAGGGTCCTTGGGACCGAGGCATTATTCACATAGCAGTCTGAGGAATGGCCACCTAGCTAGCAGCTAGAAGGGCTTGTGTTAGCAACCAACTCAGACAACACAGTGTGGGTGCCAGCAGCAGCTCCACCACTGCTGCATGTGGTGGCTTTCTCAGTTTGGCTAGTGGCTGGCTCAACCCCAGATCCATTCACCAACTCCATAATCTTAAGGCCTTTCCCTGAGAACATCAGCTCATGCCAACCAATCCTCGCAGGCCATGCTCTTATGGTTTGCCATACCGAGAGAGGCCAAAAAGACATCCACAAGAATTTGAGCTTTCTCGGTTGTGGCACCATCCTTATGCAATAGGCCCCTGGTAGAGCTACGCCAGGTCCCCTCCCTCCCAGCTTTCAACAGGATGGTCAAGACAAGACTGTTTACAGAAGCCTTTAAGGGTATCCTCTCTTGAGCCTCAGTACATTTATGCCACTTGTCCCACCATCATTTAGGTTAAGATTTGAGGTTTTACACTGCTGCCAAAAAGCATCGTTTGCTTTTTTTTTTAAAAGAAAATTCATATTCTGGTCTGGGCCACGTAATTTAGTATTTGATATCCCTTCTTTCCTCCTCCTTCTCAATTCGTATTCTTGAAGAATCTAATAAAGTAAAGTAAGAATGCAATGAGAAATGGCCAGAATGTACCTGATAATGTGTATTTTTGTAATGTGGGAATGCTGAGACATAAGTCCGAGAAATGTGAATGTTACAGAAAGATCCTGAGAACTTTGATGTGAACGGCTGCGTCACATGGCATGTACCAGACTTAATTTTAGAACACAGAACTGTTTAATGATTTACATGTTTTCAAGAACTGAAGTCAGGAAAAGTAACACAAAAAGTAAGTATCCCTCATGTATTTTTGGCAGCAGTGTTCCCATGGGTCTTTTAACAGTTCAGAACATATCAAGCTATGTCTGCAATAAATATAGCTTCATCAGATCCCAAAACGCAGGTGTCTGGTACACAGCAAGGGGAATGGAATTGTAACAACAACAACAACAATAACAATAACATTTTCTATTAGTCCAAACACATGACAAACTCTATTAGCCACCTCCTCATTTCAGAGCCTTTTCACTCCAAATTGACAGTATGATCCAAATGCTGAAAAAGAAGGCACCCATGCCAGCTCTGCTGAGTCTCAAATGGGATGTTAGCTGAATAATAAAAACTAGTGACCAAGAAGTCTGAAATCAAGAGATATTGCACATAAAAACAGAAGACAATAAAATGAAGAGCTGTCTGAGATTACACATGAGAAAATAAATTCAGTGTGGTCACATGAATTCTTATTCCATTCTTTTGCCACTTTAATATACAGAATGAAAAGACTTTGAAAATATCGGCTCCGCCAGCGCTTGTCGCTGAGCAGAGCTCCTTTGCCCTCCCCTCGGGATAGCACAAGACGCGCTATTCTCGTAGTTACCCGGGGGGAGGGGGGAGTCTCCTTAAATTTTATTTATTTATCTATTTATTAAATTTATACCCCGCCCATCTAGACCGAAGTCTACTCTGGGTGGTTAACAATAATAAACAAAATAAAAACAATATAATAAAATAAAAAACAATAGTAATATAGTTCAAGATGGGGAAAAAATATATTCAAGTGATGACAGGAGGGAAAGCCTGCCTAAAGAGCCAGGTCTTCAGTTTGCTCTTAAAAACACCCAGCGAGGGAGCCAGACAGATCTCTGGGGCCAGACTGTTCCAAAGGCGAGGGGCCACTGCCAAGAAAGCCCGGTTTCTTGTTCTTTCTCTCCGGGCCTCCCTCGGCGTTGGGCCCCTCAGCCGCCCTTCCTGGATAGAACGAGTGATTCGGGTAGATCTAGACGCTCCCCACGTGCTCAGCCTCCTTCAAGGCTTGCGTCCCACCCGCCTGCCCGATATGCAGTGTGAGTCTAACTGGTCATCCTATTGGGGGCCGGACAGGAATTTTTGACTCACTACTCAATTGGCTGAAGTAGTCACGGGGATTTTCCGCCTACCCCACACTGGCATGTGGTTAATATAGTTCCATTGCTATTTAATTGTTTTAATGTTTGGTCACACGGCGGGTAGTGCGGAAGGAAACTGAATCGGTGAGTGCCCATGGAGTTCAAGCAGTGCCTAGCGGGTCTGAACTTTTGGCGCTGCGGATCGTGAGGTTGTAGTGCTGGGAGGAAAGACCTGATGGGGCCCTTCCCGGGCTGAGGGCCGCCAAAGGCCAGGGGCTTGCATGCCCGGCGGGGGGGGGGGGGCTTGATATTTCGCCGGCTGGGGTCATGCTGTCTTAGGAACAGCACGACAATGGGGCGTGGGACTTGCCCATATAGGTTGGTGGGGGGGGGGGGTCCTGTGAGACCTTCGGCACCAAACCTGATACCGCACTACCGCAGGCCCCTGGTTTCTAAGCCATAAGTTATGGCATGTTGATTTAATAAAGTGTGGCCCTATTTATACCCATCACCTGCGTCTCGCCTCATTATTCCGGAATGGGAGGGCAATGTTATCCAGTGATTCAGTTGGTGTTTTAGGATTCACTACTGGTTTGTAGCTTCACATAGGAAGACTGAAACCTACAAACATATGTAGGTTTTAAGAAAGAAGTTATCAGTCCACATCCAGATGAAGGTAGATCCTAGGCTGAAGACTGTTGCCTGACCCAAAAGTAGGATCCTACCACTGTCCCCAAAAGTAAGTCCTCAGACACATTAGATAGTATGTCACCATTGTACCACTTAATCCACCACTAACAGCTACAGATATTGACATGTGCAATAAATTAAAGGATACACAAGATGGTCAAAATGTCATTGATTGATCTGCAAAGTGTCCCAGCTCATGAGGTTTTAGTAACATGTATTGCAGTGGATGATAGTCCCGGTTGGAATATAGCATTCATCTAAATATGTGTTCATGTTGGGGTAGTCATTCAACTGACATCTGCTGAAGTAGGGATGTTTATCAGAACTTAAAACATGCAGGGATAATCTCCAAATTGTAAAAAATAAAACCAAATTGAGTAGGTAATCTCAGACATTGAAAACTAATATAATATAAAGCCCTAAACAGCTTAGGACCTGGTTACCTAAAGGACCGCCTTGTTCCATACGAGCCTGCCCGTACTCTAAGATCAGGCCAGGAGGCCCTTCTGAAGGTGCCATCCCTGAAAGAGGTGAGGGGGATGGCATGCCGAAATAGGGCCTTCTCGGCTGTTGCCCTCCAACTTTAGAACGCCCTCCCTATAGAGATCCGCCTGGCTCCAACACTTTTGGCTTTTCGGCGCCAGGCAAAGACCTTTCTGTTTAGCCAGCATTTTAGTTGAATAGTATCCTTTAGCTGGCCATATGAGCAGCAGGATTTATTAATATTAATGTTTTAATGACTGTTTTTAATATAGGGTATTATTATAATATTGCCTATTTTTAATGGTTTTAATGTTTTTAAAGTTTTAATATTGTTGTGTGCCGCTCAGAGACCATTGGTAATGGCGCGGCTAAAAAATCTTGTAAATAAATAAATAAATAAATAATATAGTGCTTCTTCAGGCCTACCATGTGTTGACAAGGGATGGGATTTTCAGACTTCTTGAATTACACATCCCATAAGTCTCCATTCTGGGAGTTCCACCTGACTTACATCTTACAGTCACCTAAATGTGGCTCACCTGAGAGAAAAGGCCTACATTGGAAGGCTGTGAGACCTAGCTAGGCCTACTTCCACCTAAGCTTCCTGTTCCTGCCCTAGGGCTTCATGGGGAGCTATCTTTCACAACAGGAAACTAAGCAGAGCTAGGCTTAGGTAAACCTCAAAGCCTTCTAGCTTAGGCCTTTTCTTCCTGGTGAGCCACACTTAGATGTTTGCAAGGTATGTGAAAATCAGGTAGAACTCACAATGGAGCATTATGGGAAACTTAGTCCAAGAAATCCAAAAATCCCATCCCTAGTGCTGGCTCTTCTCTCCTCTATCACATTTTGTGTTTTCTTATGTTTTTGTTATAAGATTTATTTATTTTTTTACTAATCTCCTATAACACTCAGTCAATTTTGACCAGCACCTGGAAAAGTTCCCTTCTTGGAGTACAACTTCTAGACTCAACACCCACTCACCTACCCACCCACCTACCTACACACACACTACTGGCTGGGGGACTCTAGAACGTCTAGTGCAGGGGTCTCAAACATGCGGCCCGCGGGCCATTTGCGGCCTGCCGGATGATAGTTTGTGGCCCCCGCCTTGCCTACCCCCCCTGAAGCGCCCACGCGTCCTCTGCTGTCAAGAGTCAAAAAAAGCCTCGCCTCGCTCGCCGGCTCTCTCCCAAGACAGCGCCTCTTGCACCCTCCATCCGGAACTGCAGCCTGCCAGCCAGCCCGCCTGTCTGCCGGCTGGCAGGCTGCAGTTCCGGATGGAGGGTGCAAGAGGCGCTGTCTTGGGAGAGAGCCGGCGAGCGAGGCGCGCTGCCGGCCCTTTTCCCCGAGCGCCCGAGCCGCCGCCGAGCGATGCCTGAGAGCGGAGCTCGCTCCTGGCCCATCCTCGAAGAAGAGCGCCTCCAAGCCGCCAACAGCAGCTGCCGCCGCCGCCGCCTCTTCCAGGGAAGCGGCTCTCTGGCTCTCTTTCTCTCTCAGCACCCCCAGCACCAGCCCGGCCAGCGGCCGCCTCAGCACCCGGTGGTGCTTCCTCCTCCTACTCTTCGTCCTGCTTCAGCCGCCTCGGCTCTGGAGGCTGCCTGGGCTCGCCTCGCAAAGTTTGCTCCTCTGTCGTGGTGGGGGTAGCTGCTGCTGCTGAGTGCTGCTGCTGAGTGCCTCCTCCTCCTCCTCCTCAGAGCCCCAGCCGGGCTAAGGAAACTCCTGGGCGGCTTCCTTGGGCTCTTGCTCCGCTTGGCGGAAAATCTGATGCGGCCCAGCCTCACCCAGACTCTGCCTCCAGCGGCCCCCAGGTAAATTGAGTTTGAGAACCCCTGGTCTAGTGCAAAACAAAACAAAAACCTTATGTAAGTACCATTTCTGATTTATTTTGTACCACTTGTTTAGTGTACAGTATACATAAAGCTTATGTTTCACATGAAAGAGCACATCTGTTTCATATCCAAAGACTGTGCCAAGATCCTAGATAAGAGTGGTTGACATAGGTAAGTATAGTGTGACATACTCCAAGGAGAAATTGCTCACAACAAGAAATAGGAAATATTCATCTGTACAAGCAAACATCTGTGGGAAACTTCTGCTTAAAGGTTGTAGCTGCATTCTGTTCCAGTGACGTGCATACACTCCTGGCAGGAAGCGGCAGCTGCCAGCAGGCGGGGTAACCCCTTATTCCGCCCTTTCGCTTAGAGGTAGAGCATAAGATCAAAGAGTTATTTCAGCTAATCCTAGTTGCAATTAGGTAACTAGTATCCTATCTGTCTCTCTCACAACATACTATGTAACTCATGCTAAGTCAATAAAAGAGCTCTCAGGGCGTTGCCTTTAGGCTCCGCTGGTTCGGACATCCGTGCTGTCGACTCCTTTGTTCTAAGGCAATTAGCCTTCCTTTGTTCCGTGATCACCCACAAACATCATCCTTGCGGACTGAACAACCATGCACAGGCTGCAAGTTAGCTCTACTGAAGCTTAACAGAAGTTGGATTGCACCTGGAGTTGACAACTTTGGTGAATTCAACTGACATTATCCATTGAAAAAAGCATACATATATGATTCCTGAAGTGATGGGTGAATTCTTATACATTTCACCTCAGTTTGAAAACTGATGATTAATTACAAGTATTGCTGGAAAACTCTTGAAAAAACTTTAAATAAAAACTCAGAACTTCTCAAAATATTGTTCATAATGCATTGTACTACACTAAACTGGATTAAAATTTTGTTGGTGTAACCACTTCCACTGAGAATTCAAGGTAAAGAAGCAATTTTTAACGCTAAGGTTTCCTTGTAAGATAATAAGATCATGAAAGAGAAGTCTTCTTACCCTCTAGCTGAGCCAGTAGGAAAAATATCAGTCAGCACATTAGGTTTAGAAGCTCTTCAGTGTTTGAATAAACATATTCAAGGGCTTTTTGGCTCTTCCACTGATCCATGGAGCCATTAAAAACTTCCCTCTTTGTTGGGTATCACTTGCTCTTTTGCTTAGTTCTGTGCGAGCAACAATTGGGGTTTCACATTTGAACTAAGAATTAACCATGTTAACATGACAAAAATGAACACTATGCATTTTAAGCACATACACTTATATTATTCATGAGAGTATCACGAGCAAGACAAATCTATTATTCCAAATCAGATAATTAGGGTTTCAGCAACATTGTTATTTGCAACAACTGTCAAATTCACTGGTTCATTGGCTCTGAAGATCTTCTACAGGTTTCCATACTTCAGCGATAATACTGTATTCCAGCAGAGTCCAGCTGGGTTTCAATCCCACAACTAATATTGATTGTTATTACAGTAAGAGCCTAGGGCCAGCCCAGGATAAGAGGTTTTAGTGCCAGAAGCAGAGTAGCAAAAACCTTCAGCCTCACCTTCCCAAATCACATTCTTTTGGAATGTAAGGCAAAACAAAAACCACAAGCATTTTGGAAAAAAAATACAATTACAAGATATTCAATAAATAAAAATGTGTTGCCCTTTCACCTTAGGATGTAGCAAATCCTCACAGATTTTCTCATCCTCAAGGAAAAAGCTGTTCCATGGAACAACTTGTCAAACACAGTGAGACATTTTGTTTCTGAACAAGAGCAAACAAACAAACAAAACACACACACACACACAAAAACAACTATGATATTTTTCACGAGCAATGGCATTAGCAAAAACACCTCCATATTTTAGGGGGGGGGGAGAAAACCCGAATTGTTTTGTACAAAATGCAATAACCACTTGTACGAATACTGTACAATAAAAATCCAACAACAAAATCCCTAAATGCTAAAACAAAAGGGCATAAAAATTGTGCTGATTTTGTTCAGCGGAGTGAAAACATTTGATATTTCCTTCTCACCTCCAAGAACCAGAGAACTGAAGATTTACATCCCTACTGCATTAACATCTAAAATCTGTCACTTAATGTGGTGACTTCACCCTATCCAGTGGTAGAGCCAGCCCTGATAATAATGGGATTCAGATTGTATACCAAAAACACACTAGAGATTTGTGAAGGCTTACGGCATACTACTCTACCTCCCAGCTTGAACAAGGCATCCAAATTATATGAACAGAACACAACAATGTGAGATTTGGGATAACGAGCTAGGAAAAAGGGAAAGAATCACACCATAAGGAACAATTTTCAGACTGAGCCATTCCAGTGACAGATACTACTTTCATTGTTTCCACTGCCAACAGCCCTTCTACCTTTTATTTTTAAAAGCGGTTATTTCTATAGGCACTAAAATGGCACCCAACAGAGTTCTTAATTCACTACTCCATGAGACCAATTTTACTGAGGCTGACAACAATTAAAATAGTTTAATTGTTTTTAATGTATAATTTATTGTGCTTTTAATTCGATTCTTTTTAATACTGTGAGCTGCCTTGAGTGCCCTTATGAGTAGAAAGGTGGCTAGTAAATAAGGCTAATAAATAAATTAACAAATAACACTACAGAAAGGCAGCTAAAAGTGTACAAAAGAGAAAACACAGAGGTGAACAATGTGATGAAAAATGTATCTCACTTGTGGAATTTCTCTCATTTTTTAAAAAATGTAAAATTCTTGAAATGGCATTTATTCCTGTTCTCAACCTATTCTTGTTTATTTAGAAATAGGCGTATTTGAGTTCTAGGGAATCAGGCAATTAAATGCAGAATGCAACCTAACTTATCTCTAGTTGTTATCTCTAAATTATCTTAATTTTCAATTAAGAGAAAAGATTTTAATTGGAATCTCTAGTTTTATATCTAATAGTGAGTATATTTGTCTTTTTAAAATGCAAAATATAGCAAGCATCACTAGAAAGGAAGAAGGAATGTTTAAGTATTCTGTCCATGTATTTATTTATAGCAGGAAAAGCATTCAACCTCAGGTTACTATATCATACTGAAACTGATAAATGTTTTTCGTCTTGTCAGCTTCAAACACAAGGGCAAGTATCATCCTCCATCACTCTTAGCCCTCACTGAACTCCCAGAAAATTCTAAGAACTTGCTGACCTGCATTTTTAAACAGTCACATTTAAGCCTGGTACTTTATTTGAAAAATATTTTTATCTTGGTATGAGGAATGACACCTCATACTTTTCAAAGTAAAGGCTTAAGGATTCTAAAGCCTTCCATGAAAATGATCTCCACAGGAAAGACGGGTGGGAATACCCACATCTTTCTCTGAGTCATTCAGGAAAACGGTTTTATCTTCTTCTTCTTTTAAAAGCTAGTTTCCTTCTGAACAAAAATGCCTTATTGAAATGCACAATGACACAGATAGGTTATAATGCATTTCAGCCCTCCAGATATTTTGGATTTCAGCTCCCAGAATCACCATCCAGTATCACCACTGATAAGGGGCTGTGGGAGTTATACTCTGAAATATCTGGATGGTCAAAAGTTTCCCCATCCCTGTACTATGAGAAGTGAACAACAGATGTTAATGGTCCTGCAGCAATGAGAACCAAGATCTTATTCTTAGATTATATCATATCAAGCAGAAACTTTTATACTTCCCCCAAACACTGTAGCATGTTGTTATTGTTGTTGTGTATCATCAGGTCTCCTCTGACTTATGGCAACCCTATGAATGAGCAATCTCCACAAGGTCCTGTCCTCAACAGCCCTACTCAGTCATGCAGTGTGAACCCATGGCAATCACATTTCTAGTGTCCTGGAGGAAGGTCCAAAGAGCACCTGCCTGTGATCATGTCATGCAAGCCACAAAAGCAAGAACGCATGCCAGTTACTTAAAAAGAATGGAGCAGCTGCACCTCTTCTTGGCCTAAAAACACCATCTTCTGCTTCCAAAGGGATTGTGCGTCTTGGGAGCTTTTCCTGCACAGCAGTCTGAATTAATGGCACCTCTGGCCCTGAGTAAATAAATGTCTTCACTTGCACTGGGTGAGTGGCATTTATCTTTCTCTGCACTTTGTTTCGCTCATAAAATACAAAATGATCAGGGAGTTTCTCCTTCCCATCTCAATCCTACTCAAGGGAGGCATCAGCAAGTCTCTTTTTTAAAATAACAAAAAGCAAATCAAAACAGGGCTGCAAATAGCATAGCAGCTGTAACTTTCGAGTTGCTACATATGGTACAGTCGCACAATCATATGACGACAGAACATCTTTAACCATGTCAGCTGCCACAAAAACAGGGACTAGCGCTTTTGAGACAACAGCTATCCAAACACTGCAATGCACATAGCACTACATTCTGGAAACTATCAGTGTCTCCCCAGCAAAGAAGGACAGCTGCCAAATACATGTAACAAACATCCCATTACATGTGAACACACATTTTCTGGCTCTGATCACTGTAGTTTCACAGAATATGTCCTGCTCCTGCACCCACAAACATGGGGGGGGGGGAATCTTCATGTCCTGCAATATATCAAAATTCTCATAAGGTCAACAAATACCCTAGAAATTACTCAATGGAAGTTCTTTAATCTGCCTAAATTAGGGGTGAAATGCAGCTTGTCTATGTCTACTGTTCTACTAGACAATGCATAACTCTCGGGGTGTAGACACTTGCATGGCAGGCCACAGTGGGCTGCAAAACATGTCCCAGAAAGATGTACATAACATTTATGGGTCTCTGACCAGATTGGTCACCTGAGAAACACTACTTGGATGCTGAAACCTTGAAAACCATTAAACTAAACCAAATGGCATTTTTATACATTTACTATACCCTTATGAAGGTGGTGGAAAGGATTTGAAAGTTTAGTATAGTTTTGTCTGAAGAAGAGTCCTCAACAGTTACAAAACTTGCATTTTTAAATGCTGTTTAGTCCGAACTCTTGCTAATTCTGTGTCGTTTGTTTCTGCGGGACAAAAACTGCCGCCCACACTCAGTCCACTAACCTCAAGAGAGTGACAGAGCAGAAGAGATCCAGTTATATAACGACATTGTTCAGGCATTAAAAACATGATTAGTTGCTCTATATGCAAATATACTCTTTGGCAGCAATATTATTGCATGAAATGACAAATTACTTCTCATTCCAAGTTAGCCATCCTGAAACAGGCTTTTGTCACTTTTGGAGAATGATTTAGATTTCAGAAAGGGGGCAGAAGGAGAAAAAGAAGGGAAAGAAAAAACACAGAAGTTGCTAGGATACCACAGTGCTATCAAAGATTTCCACATACCCCTGATGGAGTTATCAGAGGCATGGTCTGTGCATTACAAGGGGGAGAGTGTATTGGGCTTAACTGTAAACACAGCAGCTTTAAGCCTTCTCTTGTCAAGTCCAGCACCTGCACCCCTGCCAGACAGACTAAACATTTGAAAGAGGACAGAAAATGAAGAATATTGCACTGACATAACAAACGTTATCTGAGCCTTTTTAATTTGTGTCAAAATGTACATGTAAGCAACTAAACTTTTGTCAGGTTTCTGATGAATTAAGCATTCTAAAATTTGCCACCCAAAACTGCCTAATGCAAAATACAAAGTGAATTGGGAAACACATGCTGAAAAAAGCCAAAGTTTTGAGAGAGGCTAAGCCTTTTAATTTTTTTTTCAAAGAAGTTGATGCCGTGTTCTTCGTGGGTGGTATATGTAGAATTGCAGGTTTCCAGCTATGTTCTGAGGAACCTTGACGTTCTTCAGGAGTTTTCTGCGGTTCCCCAAAACAGAATCCATCCCAAGACCTTTTTCTGCCTGACAAAAAGTGCAAGGTGTTGTTCAGCAGCTAACTGTGCTGGCAACTGAATCTTACTTTAACACAGGCAAGATGAATGGATCCCCCGCTAATGACTTGTTTAGGTAGTAAGGGACTAGCTGTGTGAATCTCTGTCCTCCAAGGGAGGGGAATGCCCATCAAACTCAGAATGGTATTCCTCAAGCATCTTGCACAAAAGGTGATTGTCTCATGTCTGGGAAAAAAATCCACATTGCTTCTTTGGACTACATCTCACAGTCCACAGACAACACGGGGTACTCCCAGTCATACCAGTAGCTCTCACGGGAGAATAGTGGTGTACAACAGGCCTGTTTAACATGACCTGAGAGGGTTCACTCAACTGACTGAGTGAATTCACTAAGGATCTAGCAGTGTGTGAACTTAGAGTATAGCCTAAATAATCTTGCCATCAAATATCAAAGAAGTAGATTTTTTAATTCACACCCTATAAATGAAAACAGAAAATATTAGGTAGGTACTGTATGTAACTGGTTAGATAGCTCAGTAAGCTGGAGGAGCTGGCTGCAGAGCCAGTGGTCAGGAGTTTGATTTCCCACTATGCAGCCGCGAGCAAGCCGCAGTCGCAGAAAGGCTTAGTAAACTAATTCTGAGTAGTTTATACTTAGAAAACCCTGGCAAAGGTCACCAAAAGTTGGAATTGACTTGGCAGCACACAATGATTAATTATGTGGGCACGTGGACTGATTTGACAGATAGATCTATATCATCAGTAAAGTTACACACGCACACTTTTGTTAAACATTTATTCATGTAAAATATTTTATATTGCCCCATTCACATTTAGGATTCCTGAACAGTATACAATCAAATAAAATGTTTAAGACCCATTGACTACTTTTTTGACAATGACGCACAGATGTATACATTTAAATAAGAAGTTTGGACTATATGCAGGGTTTTAAAAGGAAAAATAACAGCTTTCTGGTTTTTAAAAATAGTACAATTTACTCTAGCAACTACCAAATTGGATGAATTAATGATAGGGAAAGCTTAGTGTATATTTGAAAGAGTAAGAATATCACAGCTCTTCATGCTATAGAAAAGGATTATTTTCAGCTGATATGTCTAACCAACATTATGTTCATTCTAATGCAGTTGTATATTCCAGAGATAAGCACCACTGAACCTAATGAGATTTCCTCCCAGGTAAGTGTATAGAGGACTGCAGCATCAATGATTTTAGAGTCTCATGATTTTATTCTTCTTGTTGTGATGTAGTTTGTGGAAGAGGAAAGCAAAATGAATGAAGATTTGACTCTGCTGTAAGCATCCTCTTTGGTTGTAGCTGGCTAGATAGTTCCGTGAGTTAGGAATCTGGCTGCAGAGCCAGAGGTTGAGAGTTCAGTTCCCACTGTGCATCCCAGAAAAGGCAGCCTGTGTGGCCTTGGGCAAGCTGCACAGTTCCAGGATGCCTCCAGAAGAAGGGAATAGTAAACCACTGTACCTGAGTACACTGTACCTGAGTACAGCTGGAGGAGACTCTTGAGAGTCCCCTGGACTGCAAGGAGAACAAACCTATCCATTCTAAAGGAAATCAACCCTGAGTGCTCACTGGAAGGACAGATCCTGAAGCTGAGGCTCCAATACTTTGGCCATCTCATGAGAAGAGAAGACTCCCTGGAAAAGACCCTGATGTTGGGAAAGTGTGAAGGCAAGAGGAGAAGGGGACGACAGAGGACGAGATGGTTGGACAGTGTCATCGAAGCTACCAACATGAATTTGACCCAACTCCGGGAGGCAGTGGAAGACAGGAGGGCCTGGCGTGCTCTGGTCCATGGGGTCACGAAGAGTCGGACACAACTTAACGACTAAACAACAACAGTACCTGAGTATGCTATACCTAAGAAACTCTGAAAAGGATTTCCATAAGTCAGAATTGACTTGACGACATACAATTATTGTTACTGTTTATAAGCAATGTGTTTATGACCAAGTTCTGTGATGATTTCAGCCAGTATTTTATTTCTTTAAAATCAAAGGTCAAAGGAAAATTGTAAAAAAAAAAAAAAAAAAAAAAAAAAAGCAGCTCCAATTATCAGAAGAGGAAATGGACAATTCTACTTGAGCTGGTAAATGGTGTATTTTTGCCTGGAATAATGTTGTGAGTTACAGAGGCAGTTCATGTCCTGGCATGGAATGAAGCTGAACCAAGTGTCAAAGCTCTTAAAGCTGCCCTTGATGCTCTTTTCTCCAATTCCAAAAGTTAAGTTACTGAGGAAAGGGGAAGGAGATGAAGAACCCAGAGATGATGGTAATTCTCTGCCTTGAAATGAAAACAGAAGTGCTTGCTCTGATAGATGGAGAACTGCTTTCATCTCAATCTGTCTGATTAGGTGTACATGCTCTAGCAAGAGCCTTTGACTGACCACCACTACCAACAACAACAACAATAGCGAACAATAAAGGCTCTCTGTCAGTTTCCGAACTCAGTTCAAGCTGTTGGTTATCAATCAATCAATCAATCAATCAATCAATCAATCAATCAATCTCTGTAGAGTAAGGGAGGGGGTAAAAGGATGCTGTAGCTAAACGGAATTGCAAGTAGCAGAAGAGGGAATAAGTACAATCCACACCACACCAACAGAATACCGTTTCTCTTTGAGGGTCCAGAGGCCACTTTTGCTTTTTCTTGGAGCTTTGTGGGAAGGGTCATCCCTCTCACCTCCTCAAATTATTCCGCAATTGCGCATGGCAAATTGCATCCCCAGAAGCCTCTCTGTGTCCCAGTCCGACATTTTTACATAATTCCCTCCCTGCATGTATCATGGACTATGTTACTGAGTGTAGCAGAGACACAACATATATACTGCATACAGAAAATCTGGGCATAATCTCAGACCTCTTCAATTAAAAAGATGCTCAGGAAGCAGGTGCTGGAATATGCCACTATCTACCAGATAGCAAAGCAACGAGCTGAAAGAATCTCACAAGCCTTCTGCAAAGGCTGTCTAGGATGACGGAACCTGTTAAATTGTATTCCAATGCTGTTGCCATGTTTTATGCTAGAGTCTTGTTTTAGGCTGGTGTCTTGATTAAACAGTTTTGTTGTGTTTCATCTTCCTATGTGCTTCCCTGTTCTCTATGTTATTCAAAATTGGAAATTCCATAAACAACACATGCCTTTTCTCCATTAATAAGCACATTTTAAAGCAGGCCTGAAAATGTCTGGGTTCTCTTCCCTTCTGCCAGCCGTGCATTCAATAGGACACACTGCACACCACAAATCTGCATAATTGCAGAGTTTGTTTTAACAGCCTGCACAGACTGACGTTTCCTTTTTGTCTGAGCCTCCTTTGTTCTCTTCTTCCCTCCTCAAACGCATTAGTGCCTCCTTTGCACAGTAAAAATATGCAAATAATCGTTAATAATAACTTACAGGGGAAACGCTCCTTAGCCAAGAGTCTCACTGATGTGTCTGGCAAGACCAAGAATCTCATGACCAGAATAAGCTGAATGCATGAAGCTCTTTCTTCCTTGCAAACTGGGAAAGTGGGTTACAAATAGCGTCCTATTAAATAATCAGCATTACTGTGTAACAATCAATGATGAAGTGGTCAATTTGAGGTGCAAGATCTCCACATGACAGGATACGTGGATTGGTTAGTCATTGATGTAAACCACTTACAGTAGTGCTAAGTCAAGCATTCAATGAATGTGATAGACAGACAGACAGACAGACAGACATTATCCCACCCACACCCAAGAACAGCAGTACAAGACATTCCAAAATTTTACCTTTTTATACTACAATTCCCAGAACCTCAAGCCACAATGGCCTGGGGCTTCTGATGGCTGTAGTTTTTTTATTTTTTTAAAAAACATAGCTTTCCTAAACTCTTATAAAGGCTAATATAGGTAAATAAGCCATCCACTTGAACTAAACAGAATTAAGGAATCAACTCCCCTGCCTCTTTGTTTCACCAGACTATTTAAAAAAAAATATCAGGTAATATCTTAAGCATGTGAAAGCCATGAGTTCAAAAGATCTTTACTTCCAATGTGTTTAATATGTTAAATGGCACACACAGTGAGCGCTCTAGTTCTCTGAAGGTCAACACCCTGCAGAATTCCTCTTTCAGTATTAATTCTACTTATTAAAATGTCACTTTCTGCTATAGCATAAAGAAACACAGCAAATCCAGCCAAAATTAAACACTTTTTAAGTACCAGTCATTCCATTTCCTCTCTACTCAACTAAAAACATCAATGAGAATTGGAATTCCTTCCCCCCCCCCCCCATCTGGATGGTATCAACATTTCAGCAGTGGCATTTTAAATGCAGGAAGAAGCTTAACCTCAGTGCGTTAAAGAAGCTACATCTAAGTTACGTTTTAACACAAAGCAATTTAATGACGGCTTCTCATGTAAGTACATCCTACCACTGCCTCCCTTCTCTGAAAATGTCAATATATACCTGTTCTATCAACCGGGACAAATCCCAGAGACCTCAGCTCATTTTTCAGTCAGTCCCTAGACAAACAGGGCCATCAATGTGATAAAAATAACAGAATTACTTTTATTCTAAGACGTACAAGTTCATTACTGGATGTTACAGGCAGGCAATTTCAGCTTACACAGTTATGAAAGAACAGGTCTCTGAAGACAGCTGATAGAGGACATAATGTTTGTGTAGAAGTAATCTTGTGAATATGTGCCTTCAATGTAGACAAAAGTGTACATGCTCGTCACAGAGACTGAGAAAGTTTGCGGGGGGGGGGGGGAAGGTTACTATAAAAATAAAAAATTGTTAAGTACTCCATGCCATTACAGATTCCACCCTCTCCCCAAAATGTAAAAATAAAAGGGAGTGTTTGATATGATTTATAGTAGTGCTGGGGAACATGTAGCCCTCCAGATGTTGTTGGATCACACAAGACAATCACAACTTCCATTGGCAATGCTGTCTAGAGCTCTTTAGAGCTGCAGCTACACATTCTCCAACCCTCCACCTGGACCTCTTCATTGACAGAAGACACATTTGAATTGTGATATTGTTATATTGATATGTTACTGTGTTACATATATATTGCAGACTGGTGATTGACACTGTACAGTGTGCATATATATGGTCTATGTACATTGTGTATTGAGAGTTAAGAATATATAGCTCTGTTAGCTTTTTCACTTGTTACTAGAGTTCAATATATAAATGTTACTATAGGCTGTATTACTGATTGTACAGTGTTTCTCTTTAGTTGCACTTGTCTATGTTCTTTCAGTTCGCATAGGGAGGACAGCAAGTGGCCTGACAGGTGCTCCTGCAAAAGTGAGAAGGTGACCTAAAATATCTATCGTCACCCAAGCCCCCTGGAGCAAACCAGGGTACTTTATAGACAAAGTAAATGGAGTTAAACAAGGCACATGTTTAACGCATTTTTAGAAGAGGTGTTCTCTCAATCGATGAAAGATTTCTGTTTGTCACAGCATGTGATTTTCCTCAACTGTCTTGCCGTGAGGGAGCAGGCCGGGTAGGTGGGGCTCGTCAGCCTTGGAAGGCAGCCCATCTAGGAGAAGGAAAACTCTGATTTCAAACCTCCACTGCCTTGTGGCTATATCCACTGATGGAAAAGGCTTCAGGAGTTAACCTCGAGGCAAAATCCGGAGCCAGAGTCCCGGAGGCTGTTCGTGTCATTCTGGCAACTCCTGCGACGTCGCTGGAACCAGTTGTATTGGCTCTTGCCTTTCCACTGGACTATTTCAGCGACATGGAGAGGGGGGATTTGCTGCTTGGGTAACAGCCTATCCTCCATATTATTTTACCCAGGCTTCGTGCTCTGGAGAGGACACTCCAGCTTCGCATACAGCGTCGAATAGACGCTGTTCCAAGTCCTCCATACAGAGCACGTTACCATAGTCTCTCGAGACTGAAGGATGCCTTGCATTTGCATGCCTTCTTTTGAGATTGGTCACAAGAAGGTAAACATGGGCTTAATTGGCCAGTAACTTACAAGTCCAGTTACTGAGACATATATTTCCGAGGTAATCCATTCAGTTGATCACAAGGAAAATGCACTCCCCTCAACCTCTAATTTAATCCACAGAATGACACCCAATGCAATGATACTGGAAACCATCACTGTAGATGTACTTCCAGTTCAGCTGGGAATTCAGATTGTGAAGGCAAGACTCAGGCATTCCACTAGAACATTTTCAGCCAAGAGAGAAAATGCGACAGGCAAGAAGCCCTAGGTTCACATTCCTTGAACATGTACATCTTGTTTCTAATTTGAGAAAAACACTGTAAGCAAGCTGATTAATGAATTTAAAAGTGAGTCTCAGTTTGCCAGGATGGTATCTCCTGTTTAAAATTCAACACATTACTGCACCTTCAGTGGCTGATTTTTATATTTTCCGTTTCATGTCCACCTTTTCTGAGAATCAGTAGAGAGGCACATCCCTGAAGGAGACAGTGCCATTAAAGCCAAGATCATGCAATCACATCTCTTTTAGAGAACGAAGTGTTTGTGAAAGATTGTAAAGAGGGAGGGGGTGGAAAATAATGTTACAGCATGCATTGCAAGCAAGCTCATTAATGAATTTAAACTTTAATGATCTGTAGTACTCATTATACTTCACAGAACATCACAGTGGCCAGTGCCTGCTGTTAAATGAAGTGTTATTACACAGCTTAGAGAAAGATAAACAGAACTGCAGAGTTTAGTAATGTGCATTGGAAAAATAGGTCTGGAATCTTATTCCAGCTGCTAGTCTTAGCCTTGGCCAGTAATTTCTTCATTCCCTGTCATTCACAAACTCATTTCCACTATTAAATAGTAAAGGGTATTTTTATTTATGTCTGCATATTCTCAGCACCGTATGCAGACAAAGTACGTTAAAAAATAGTGATAGAGGCTAGAGACAATTGGTAACCTAACAATCAAAATCAGTTTCCTTTCAATATGGGGATACTGCACAAAGATGTTATTATGCATTTCTCCCTCAAATTACACAGACATGGTGGCGCTGCGGGTTAAACCGCTGAAGCCTCTGTGCTGCAAGGTCAGAAGACCTGCAGTCGTAAGATCGAATCCACGCAACGGAGTGAGCCCCCGTCGCTTGTCCCAGCTCCCGCTAACCTAGCGGTTCGAAAGCATGCAAAATGCAAAAATGCGAGTAGATAAATAGGTACCACCTCGGTGGGAAGGTAAACGGCGTTCCGTGTCTAGTCACGCTGGCCACGTGACCACGGAGGATTGTCTGCGGACAAACGCTAGCTCTATGGGTTGGAAACGGAGATGAGCACCGCCGCCTAGAGTCGGACACGACTGGACAAATTGTCAAGGGGAACCTTTACCTTTTACCTTTAAGCAGCACGATTTTGGTTATACACATTCCCCCTCCCCATATATAATTAAATAAATGTTTCATTAAATCTTTTTTAAAAATCAATAAATACTGTGCTGCTCTTCTTCTCCAAGAAATGGCCTGAGAAAAGTGGGTCTTGGGTTTACCTAGAGCCCTGTTGGGAGTATGACAGCCCCTTGTCTGATGGTGGTGGCCTGGCCAGACCCCTCTCCTGTCACAGCAGCTCCACATGGTGGTCAGGGAGGGTACTGGGGCATACTAGGAGGCTGATGTGGGTCATGGGGAGGTGTGTGAATGTGTGTGTGTGTGTGTTAATCAACTGTTTACTCTTTGTAGTTATATTTTGGGGAGCATAAGAGTTACACACAGATTTTTAATTACACGGGGATCCAGAGCCCCTAACCCCAGCATTGTTGAAGGGAGAAGTGTATGATTAAACTATCAAGGGAAATGCATGTGAACAAACACACATATTATTTCCATTAGCATGTGAGTACTGAGTTGAGTGTTAGAGGGAATGAAACAGCACTTTTGTGTTGTCAGAGAGCCTCTGTGCCTTTTAATCCTACTTTGAGGTATGATCTTAATGGAAATGGACATTTCAGCAAAAGGAACATCTTTAACTAGGCAGAACAGAAGATGATTCTGGGACTCA
The DNA here is from genome assembly GCA_037013535.1 of Intellagama lesueurii. Classification (NCBI taxonomy): domain Eukaryota; kingdom Metazoa; phylum Chordata; class Lepidosauria; order Squamata; family Agamidae; genus Intellagama; species Intellagama lesueurii. The sequence goes on from JBAJHW010000003.1 coordinate 20,215,268, forward strand.
CTAGCTGGTTTGGATGACACCTCCTATCACAGGTATTCTGGGCTGTCCCCTTGCCATGCAGCATATTTGAGTGCCTTTTAAAGGACCATTTTGGAGTGCTTTGTTCACCAAACCAGAAGTTGATTTCTTGCTGAGAAATATGAAATGATCTGCCAAGATTAAAGACGTCAAAGAATTTCACTAGTTCAACAGTCTCAGCAAAAAGTAGCTCTTTTTTTTTTGTAGCTCCCAACAAGCATTTCCAAAAAATAATGCAACACCCCTCAAGAATTTCTACATCAGCAAGACTCAAGGGGCCTTTTTGGAGGAATAAAATTCTTCTAAACTAGGAATGCACTTTACAATACAAAGAGCTAAAATGCATCCAATTCAAGCACAATTCTGCACAAACACACCTTAATCAATGTGGAAATTAACTATAAAGCAGGTAAAATGCATTAATAATGGTATAAATTAAGCAAAATGGGTAAATAAATGGGCATGTTAGGAAAATGTATATATACTTTAATGGAAGAAAAAGCAAAGTCTTGCGAACTGATACAGAAGGAATACAGGAATAAATACATCTAGGATTCAGAGGAATGCAAGAAAACTGGGACTAGCCAAGACATGTTTACATCCCTGGTTAAGAGCAAAAGAATAAATTTTTTAGATAATAATCTTTGAACTGCAGAGTTGGAAGGGACCCTATGGTTCATCAAATCAAGCCCCTGTCAAGGAGGTCCAGTGGGGAATCGAACTCCAAACCTCTGGTTCCACAGCCAGATACCTAAACTACTGAGCTACGCATCAGTTCAAAGAACCCTGATGGATTAGGTTCCACCTAACTCTGTTCCTAGCAGTAAACAGCAAGATGTCTTCTGCAACCCCACAGACAAATATAAAAGCAACAATTTATTGTACCGTTGCCTACCCACCTATGATATCTAGTTGGATACTCTGCATCTGAGCGCAGACATTCTGCTATCATGCATATTACATCACGACAGTCCATGAATTATAACATTTCATTTCGCTGTGATCAAATGTATCCTGTATTTCCATTCCATTTGCTTGTTGGGAATATAGACCAAAGATAGTTACCCTGATAGGTCTTCCATCTGGTGTGAGCACTTCCTCTGACAGTTCCATCATCTTCAGGGCCATCAAAGCTATGGGCTTTGCATGATTCAGGTTCTGCCTGTGAAGCCCTGCCGCAACGCAGTATGCATCACCTATTGTTTCCACCTGCAGCAATCAGACAAATCAAGTGCGTAAGTTGTGATAATGAGGCAGGAATTGGTATGATGAAGTATTTGCAATCACTTAACGTTGCTTAAAAACATATCAACACAACATCAACAAGACCAGCTGCTAGACAACAGAGTATAACGATCTTCCCAGCCCCAAGTCTGCAAACAAACACCATCAAATTCTGACATCTTCTGGCACAGCAATCAAGTACCAAATCATTTAAGTCGAGGGCATCTTATATAGCCAAGTGGGCTCCAACAGAATCATACCAAAAAGGAGTGGATTTTCTGGATTAGAGCATCTACTGGAAGTGCTGTATAGGTGGAGAGTTAGCATGAAGAGTCGCAGTGCAGTCATTACACATATATTAGGAATAAGACTGATAAAGGATGGAGATAACTCCCCTGTAAGCAGAACCAGAACTTGGTAAAATTACATTTTGGATTTTGTCCCAGACCAAGTTCAAAGTGTTAGTTTCAAAATACAAAGCCCTTAACGGTTTAGGACCTCATTACCTGTCAGAGTGTCTTTCCTACTGAAATGCTGCCCTTTCCACTCAGTCTTCTCAGACCTCCTACTTGAGATCCGACAAGCCTCCTCCATCCAGAGTTTTAAAAACAGCTTTTAAGAAAAACACCTTTTAGACAATCCTTTAGAGATATTCTCCCCCTCAGTCAATGGATTGATTGATTGATTGATTGATTTGATTTGATTTGATTTGTATACCGCCCATCTGGCAACCCAGGCCACTCTGGGCAGTTCACATGGCACAATAAAACAGACAGTACAATAACAAAACGATGTATAAATTAATCAATACAATTTAAACAACCAAAAATAATATCGATAAACATTAACATAAAAAGGGAAAGGGGAAGATGGCGGGATTCAACTGTAAGTTGGATCAAGTTGGAATAGACCCTTTGAACCTGTGTCACCTGAGAGCCACTGCCATCATTTTGCTTTATTTGGTTTGTTTATTTGGTTTGTTCTATAAGTTTGAGATTTTTATCTATTGTTGAGGAATGGGGGTTGGGGGTTTATTTGGTACTTTATGACCATCCAGTGCAGTGGTCCCATTAAGCTGAGTGGGATATCCATCCATCCATCCATCCATCCATCCATCCATCCATCCATCCATCCATCCATCCATCCATCCATCCATCCATCCATCCATCCATCCATCCCTAGAATTCCTCCAGCCAACTAGTTATGTGTAGGAGTCATGTTCCAAAAATTAACCTTTCAAACCTCTGAGGAGAACTTAGAACGGACTCCCTGACGTATTTGTCAAGAAACACTGCCCCTCCCCTCCCCTCCCCTCAAAATACTCCAAGTCTCTTCCCTCAGAATTGAGTAAGAAAAAAACAATGATGCTCAGTTACAGTTTGATGCTTACTGTTATCTGGATCTAAAGGATGTTGAGCTCCAGAAAGCATAGAAAGTCATTTTGGGGGCAGGAAGTGGTAAGTATTTTATTTTGGACACTCAGAGATTAAAAATAAAAGGACAGGAGGATGTGAGGCTGAAATGGATATTAAGACTTCCTTATTATTACTTGGAACTCAATCCCTTGTGGTTCAGACCAGGGATAATGCAACATCAGAATTACAAGTGTTTTCTCATTCCATGTGCTGTCTATAGCCTGAAGCACTGGGTGGCGGGGGTGGGGGAGTGGATCAGATAAAAAGAAACGATGGGTATTTCTTTCTTAACAGGCTTTCTAACTCAGACCAGCAGCTTTGAACCAGAGAAAAACAGAGCATATGTTATGAAATACGGTAGCAACAGTTATTTGCAAAACTTCAAAAAGTTGCATTTGTGGGCTCCAGTTCCCAGAATCTCCCAGCCAGGATGCTAAGAAGCCAAAAAAGTATATTTACCAAGCTCTAATTATTTGTGAAATCATTTTGTTTGCTCAAAGGAATATAAAGACTGAAATTCAACTGGCCTAGGATGAGCCTTTGTTAAATAAATGTTCAGTGTGTTTTGCTACCCTGTTAAGGGCAGGGCAAGTTCAAATGAGCTCAGTAGCACGTACTCCCAGGTAACTTGTACACAGGATCACCACCTCAGAGAAGTACAGTGAGGGCTAATCCAGTTGTTACCCCCAAGTACATATTAAACAATAGGACTTACGTAACTCTTAACAGGCCTCATTCAATTCTTGTAATTGGAACAAAGCCCCAGGAACAGAGGACAGGTTACAAGCACCTGGGGTTTGTAACCAGAAATGCACATAGTTGCCTATGTTTTTCAAAAGGCCATATCCCATGGTCCTCGCAACTTATTCAGCACAGGAAACCAAGTGGAAAATTACAAAGCCTCAAATTAACTCTAACACACCACCTTTTGTTATCCCTCAGAGATGGATGTCCTCCAGGAAGCCTCCTAAGCAGGTCTATCCCAGATACCTTAGAGCAGTGGTCCCCAACCTTCGACCTCCAGATGTTCTTGGACTTCAACTCCCAGAAATCCTGGCCAGCAGAGGTGGTGGTGAAGGCTTCTGGGAGATGTAGTCCAAGAACATCTGGAGGCCCAAGGTTGGGGACCACTGCCTTAGAGTAAATGAAGGATATATCATTCATGGCTTTAAGGCTAAAAGAGAAAAGAAAGGCAAGAGAGTCTACAGCATGATATAGTCTATACTAACGATGGAGGGGGTATCTTATATAAAATAGAATAGAAGCATTTCAAATTGTTGCTATCTGGGCACCTTCTTCCATTCTTTGTTTGACCAGAGTCTTCTTGTCTCATAATAAGCACAAGAACGAAATCACAGACAGGGTCAGTCTTAGCAGCTTTTCTCTCGGCCAAGTTAGACAACCCAGGTATGCTGAAAAGAACAGCTGCAGAAGGAATATGCTGCTATTGCAGCCTGGCCTCACACAGCAGGAGCTCTGTAAAATCTTAATAGACAATCTGGATTAAAAGTGTTGGAGCTAAGCACTTGTCAGTTTTATTTTTATTCTTTTTTAAACAACAAACAAGCACACACTGTCTGCTTCTTAACCCAAATTACAGCCATGTCAAGAAGACTAGTAATAAATGTCAGTCCATAATGTAAAATAAAAGAAAATGGGGAGCAGAAAAATTACCTAATATTATATTGCTCTGTAAAATGACGTACATATTCAGTTAATCTTAAATAATCTATTATTAATACAGCACCACCAATGTATATGTTACTGTTACAGAGCACCGTAACAAAACAAAACACTATGTTGGTCAATTAGGAGAAGTGCAAAGGAGGACAATATGATGAGTAGGATCAACCAGAAACATACAAGGTAGGCATTATCTGCTGAAATGTTGGTTGACTCATATAAAGTGTCATAAGCAAACGACAATTGTATAAGCAAACAACAACAACACAAGTTGCTGTCCAAAACGTACTTACAGTCTAAAAGAGCAAGCTTATGCATAGAGTATACCCAGAAGTAAGATCCACTAAATATGTTGGGACCACTTATTCCAAGAAAAGGACAAATATCTAAGTGCAAGTCCTATTCAGCTGATTTAAGCATGGACAAGTTAAACTGCATAAATCATAATGGAGAACTGCTGCTAATTAATGAGGTGCTAGTCTCACTACGTGGCACATACATTTTCTGTAAGTGGGAGTACATACTTTAACGTTACTGGTACCTCATTTGTTAGCAGCTGTAAGGAAATGGAAAGAAACTGGGAATTGTAGTCATGCAAAAATGGAGTCTGTTAGGTTCTGTGTAAGATGAATTTAAAAGATATGTTTTTCAGGAGCTTGTTCTGCAGAGTTGTTTCTCAAAGTCACAAGGTCAGACAGTCCAGGAAAAGAAGACAAAACAAAAGACCGAGATAAGACACCTCAAGCCTGGAGCACGAGAACTTTGGGCAGTGATTGGAGTGTTCTGAATTACGCCTGCTGCTGTTTAGTCGTTAAGTCGTGCCCGACTCTTCGTGACCCCATGGACCAGAGCACGCCAGGCCCTCCTGTCTTCCACTGCCTCCCGGAGTTCGGTCAAATTCATGTTGGTAGCTTCGATGACACTGTCCAACCATCTCGTCCTCTGTCGTCCCCTTCTCCTCTTGCCCTCACACTTTCCCAACATCAGGGTCTTTTCCAGGGAGTCTTCTCTTCTCATGAGATGGCCAAAGTATTGGAGCCTCAGCTTCAGGATCTGTCCTTCCAGTGAGCACTCAGGGTTGATTTCCTTCAAAATGGATAGGTTTGTTCTCCTTGCAGTCCAGGGGACTCTCAAGAGTCTCCTCCAGCACCACAATTCAAAAGCATCAATTCTTCGCCGGTCAGCCTTCTTTATGGTCCAGCTCTCACTTCCATACATCGCTACTGGAAAAACCATAGCTTGGACGATGCGTACCTTTGTCGGCAAGGTGATGTCTCTGCTTTTTAAGATGCTGTCTAGGTTTGTCATCGCTTTCCTCCCAAGAAGCAGGTGTCTTTTAATTTCATGGCTGCTGTCACCATCTGCGGTGATCACGGAGCCCAAGAAAGTAAAATCTGTCACTGCCTCCATATCTTCCCCTTCTATTTGCCAGGAGGTGATGGGACCAGTGGCCATGATCTTAGTTTTTTTTATGTTGAGCTTCAGACCATTTTTGGCGCTCTCCTCTTTCACCCTCATTAAGAGGTTCTTTAATTCCTCCTCACTTTCTGCCATCAGAGTGGTATCATCTGCATATCAGAGGTTGTTGATATTTCTTCCGGCAATCTTAATTCCGGCTTGGGATTCATCCAGTCCTGCCTTTCGCATGATGTATTCTGCATATAAGTTAAATAAGCAGGGAGACAATATACAGCCTTGTCATACTCCTTTCCCAATTTTGAACCAATCAGTTGTTCCATATCCAGTTCTAACTGTTGCTTCCTGTCCCACATATAGATTTCTCAGGAGATAGATTAGGTGGTCAGGCACTCCCATTTCTTTAAGAACTTGCCATAGTTTGCTGTGGTCCACACAGTCAAAGGCTTTTGCGTAGTCAATGAAGCAGAAGTAGATGTTTTTTCTGGAACTCTCTGGCTTTCTCCATAATCCAGCGCATGTTAGCAATTTGGTCTCTAGTTCCTCTGCCCCTTCGAAATCCAGCTTATACTTCGGGGAGTTCTCGGTCCACATACTGCTGAAGCCTACCTTGTAGGATTTTGAGCATAACCTTGCTAGCGTGTGAAATGAGTGCAATTGTACGGTAGTTGGAGCATTCTTTGGCACTGCCCTTCTTTGGGATTGGGATGTAGACCGATCTTTTCCAATCCTCTGGCCACTGCTGAGTTTTCTAAACTTGCTGGCATATTGAGTGTAGCACCTTAACAACATCATCTTTTAAGATTTTAAATAGTTCCACTGGAATGCCATCACCTCCACTGGCCTTGTTGTTAGCCATGCTTTCTAAGGCCCACTTGACTTCACTCTCCAGGATGTCTGGCTCAAGGTCAGCAACCACACTACCTGGGCTGTCCGGGACATCCAGATCTTTCTGGTATAATTCCTCTGTGTATTCTTGCCACCTCTTCTTGATGTCTTCTGCTTCTGTTAGGTCCCTACCATTTTTGTCCTTTATCATGTCCATCTTTGCACAAAATGTTCCTTTAACATCTCCAATTTTCTTGAACAGATCTCTGCTTTTCCCCTTTCTATTATTTTCCTCTATATCTTTGCACTGTTCGTTTAACAAGGCCCTCTTGTCTCTCCTTGCTATTCTTTGGAAGTCTGCATTCCATTTTCTGTAACTTTCCCTATCTCCCTTGCATTTTGTTTCCCTTCTCTTCTCTGCTATTTGTAAGGCCTCGTTGGACAGCCACTTTGCTTACTTGCATTTCCTTTTCTTTGGCATGGTTTTTGTTGCTGCCTCCTGTACAATGTTACGAGCCTCCATCCATAGTTCTTCAGGCACTCTGTCCACCAAATCTAGTTCCTTAAATCTGTTCTTCACTTCCACTGTGTATTCATAAGGGATTTGGTTTAGATTATACCTGACTAGCCCAGTGGTTTTTCCTACTTTCTTCATTTTAAGCTTGAATTTTGCTATAAGAAGCTGAAGATCTTCATGTCACCAGTATGCTGATGACACCCAGCTCTACATCTCCTTTTCTCCAACCACAGTGGATGCCGTTCTGTCCCTTCAGCGCTGTCTGGAGGCTGTACTGCAATGGATGCAGGAGAATGGGCTGAGGCTGAACCCGGACAAGACGGAGGTCCTGAGGGTGGGTGGCCCCTCCATTGGTGGTTTGGGAAACTCCCTCTCTTTTGGGGGGGTGACTCTCACCGCGAAGAGTGAGGTTCGCAGCTTGGGGGTTCATCTGGATCCGGTGCTCACCATGGAACCCTGCCTACTTCCATCTGTGGCAGATTGCCCAGCTGCGTCCCTATCTTGACGTTGGGGCGCTCACCACTTTGGTCCATGCGCTTGTAATCTCGAGATTAGACTACTGCAATGCGCTCTATGTGGGGCTACCTTTGAGATTGATGTGGAAGCTTCAAATGGTGCAGAATGCGGCGGCCAGACTCCTTAGTGGGATGAGAAAATATCAGCATATTTCCCCCACTCTGGCTGCCTGGCATTGGCTGCCCGTTCGTTTCCGCATTGATTTCAAAGTGTTAATGATGACATATAAAGCCCTAAACGGTTTAGGACCTCGATATCTAGCAGAACGCCTCCTCCCACCTAGATCTACTCGAATCATTCGTTATAGCCAGGAAGGACGGCTGAGGGGCCTAACGCCGAGGGATGCCAGGAGAGAAAGAACAAGAAACCGGGCCTTCTCGGCAGTGGCCCCTCGCCTTTGGAACAGTCTCCCTTCAGAGATCTGTCTGGCTCCCTCGCTGGGTGTTTTTAAGAGCCAACTTAAGACCTGGCTCTTTAGGCAGGCTTTCCCTCCTGTCACCACTTGATTATTTTTATTTTCCCATCTTGAATGATATCATTATTGTTGTTTTTAATTCATTATGCTATTTTTATTGTTAGCCGCCCAGAGTAGACTTGGTCTAAATGGGTGGGGTATAAATTGAATAAATAAATAAATAAAATAAATAAAAATGATCGGAGCCACAATCAGCTCCAGGTCTTGTTTTTGCTGACTGTATAGAGCTTCTCCATCTTTGGCTGCAGAGAATATAATCAATCTGATTTCGGTATTGCCCATCTGGTGATGTCCATGTGTAGAGTCACCTCTTGTGTTGTTGGAAAAGAGTGTTTGTGATGACCAGCTTGTTCTCTTGACAAAGTTCTATTAGCCTTTGCCCTGCTTCGTTTTGAACTCCAAGGCCAAACTTACCTGTTGTTCCTTTTATCTCTTGACTCCCTACTTTAGCATTCCAGTCCCCTATAATGTGAAGAACGTCTTTCTTTGGTGTCAGTTCTAGAAGGTGTTGTAAGTCTTCGTAGAATTGGTCAATTTCAGCCTCTTCAGCATTGGTGGTTGGGGCATAAACTTGGATTACTGTGATGTTGAAAGGTCTGCCTTGGATTCGTATTGAAATCATTCTATCATTTTTGAGATTGTATCCCAGTACAGCTTTTCCCACTCTTTTGTTGACTATGAGAGCTACTCCATTTCTTCTACGGGATTCTTGCCCACAATAGTAGATATGATAATCGTCTGAATTGAATTCGCCCATTCCCGTCCATTTTAGTTCACTCACGCCCAGGATGTCAATGTTTATTCTTGCCATCTCCTGTTTGACCACATCCAGCTTCCCAAGGTTCATAGATCTTACATTCCAGGTTCCTATGCAGTATTTTTCTTTGCAGCATCAGACTTTCCTTTCACTTCCAGGTGCGTCCGCAGCTGAGCATCCTTTCGGCTTTGGCCCAACGACTTCATTAGCTCTGGAGCTACTTGTACTTGTCCTCCGCTCTCCCTCAGTAGCATGTTGGATGCCTTCCGACCTGAGGGGCTCATCTTCCAGCGTCATATCTTTTAGCCTTTTGTTTCTGTCTATGGATTTTTCTTGGCAAAGATGCTGGAGTGGCTTGCCAGTTCCTGCTCCAGGTGGATCACGTTTAGTCAGAACTCTCCACTATGACCTGTCCGTCTTGTGTGTCCCTGCCCGGCATATCCTCTAGCTTCTCTGAATTACTCAAGCCCCTTCGCCATGACAAGGCAGCAATCCATGAAGGGGACCAAATCATTGACTATGCCAATGATAGGGATAGTCACCCCGAAATCTGAGAACCAGGATCAAGGAGGATTAGACCCAGACTGGCCCCATCTTTACTGTCCTTCTCCAAGCAGGCAATGACCTTTCTCTTCAAGCGAACTTTCCCTCAAGTGACTGGCTGCTTTAGTGGGATTTTTATATGGATTACTATGCATTGGAAACGGGGATGAGCACCGCCTCCTAGAGTCGGACACGACTGGACTAAATGTCAAGGGGAACCTTTACCTTTACCTTATGCATTACTACCTTGACTATGTTTTAGTACTGCTTGTGTTTACCATTTTTCAGAGTGGTATTTGTTCCTTTTTAGTATTTGTACATGTACTGTTTTGAGCTTTAAATATTGTCTTTGAATTATGTTAGCCACCTTGGGTCCTTTTAAGGAGAAAGGCAGGGTAAAGGTAGATAGATAGATTAGATAGATAGATTAGACAGACAGACCCAGGGGAGCATAGGCAGGGAGAAGTAAAGCACAGCAGGGACTAACAGGGAGCTCCAAAGAGGAGCAATGTATCAACTTTTAAAGACCTTGAAGGTTAGAGCCAAATAAAGAAAGGAAATACAAGAGGCTCCAGGTGAGCCTGTATTCATGGACTGGGCTAGCAGGAGTGATTCCTGGAAATAAATTACAGGGCTTGTTAAAGAAAAATTGATAGGTTTATTTGCAGAAAGACATAGGGGCTGAAATAAGCTCTTCTACACACCCTCCTTCCAACATAATAGCTATCATAATCCATGGGTGAAGTTAAAGGAATTGTAAAGTTAATACACACAATAGATATAATAAATACTTGCATTTTTTTATCCTTGACAAGAAAGAATGTCTTGACATACCTAAACACCCTGCTTAAAATCTGCCAGCTGCTATGAAATTTGTCCAGCATGAGAGGGAAAGAACATAGGCATTTTTCGCCAGCAACAGCATTAGAAAGGACAAACAGTGGCAGCCACACACCTGTTTTTCACAAAAATTGCATTTTGCTTAAAAATATTACATTTGGATAAATATATATATTGTGCAAAATTCAGGGGTTTTAAAGCAAACGACATCTTTTTGATAAGAGCCTCGTGGTGCAGTGGTTAAACTGCTATACTGCAGCCCAAACTGTGCTCACGGCCTGGGGTTCAAGCCGGCTCATGGAGGACTCAGCCTTCTATCCTTCCAAGGTCAGTAAAATGAGTACTAAGCTTGCGGGGGGGGGGGGGGGCAATGTGTAGCCTTAACTTGTAAACCGCCCAGAGAGTGCTTGAAGCACTATGGGGCAGTATATAACCAGCACGCTTTGCTTTTTGCTTTGCTTTTTGTGTAAAATACAAAAGTATTTTGTGAGAACAAAATAAGCTAAGATTTATATCCCTAATACATACCATGTTCAGAAAAGAATTTTATTGAATTGGACAGTCCCAAAGGGAGTGCCAATGCGCACTTCTTTGGACCCTCAGATGAAAGAGCATTTAGAAGAAACAAAGTGGGGACAAAACTTCGCATACATTTAAAAATGCATATAGCTAAAACTGTACACAACTGCAAGTAATAACAGAATTGGGGGAAAATGCACAATCATGCCTTTCATTATGGGGAAATGCCTAAATTAGGAAAAATAAATATCAATGGGCATGAATTTCCCCATAAGTCTACAGGGGTTGAAATCCTGTTGGACAGTTACCCAAATGGCATAACATTTAGGCATATATTGCCATAAATTAAGAAATCTCCATAGAAAATACCTGTTGCAAATGATTTCCTGCATCCTGCCAGAGCTCATAATTTCCAGAGTTTTTTGTGAGCCACCGGTACTGTCAAAACACTTTTAATGCTTGGAAATGTTTCTGCACTATCTTGTCCTTGGTTGGGAACAAAGGACAGCCTATCCTTTCTATTTTGGAACTGTTTACTTTTCGCTGGCATATTTCTGGAAGTGTGGAACTCCCAAAAGCAAAGGAGAGTTTTAAGAACTGCATGGGAAAGCAGCCTGCCCTCGGTGCTTACCTGGGAACACGTCTGCTGTAGGATGGGTTGTTCAGATTGTTGCTTCTGAAGTTATTCCTGGGCAGCTGGTGTTCCTAATTAGAGATGGGCACTTACTGCAATTCAGCAGTTCGGCGCAGTTCAGCAGTCAGGTCCACAGGTGTTGCACGGGCGCCTGGATTCTACATCCCACTTCCTCCCACAAGCACGCACTCGGAGGAGGAGGTGAGGCAGGGAAGCCCACGGGGCTGCTTCTGACAGGGCACCCACAGGATACTTTGACAACAGCAAGGAGAAGAATATCCTCCTTCAATTAGATGCCTGTTTTCTCCTTTCTACACATGAACGGTGCCATATTTTCTGTGGTCATAACATGGGAGGGACCAGAGGTTGCAAACTGAATAGCATGTCATCTGCCTTTTATCTTTTCCCATGTAATAAGAGACAACAAAGCAGCAACCTGTCCCACTGTTCCTCTACACCCAAACTGCCTATAGCTGATGAGGGGCTCCAGCAAGTAGGGGAAGGGAGTAACAACAGGATGGCCAAAGGAATAAAGGGAGGTACCTGTGGATGTTTATCTCTATGAGTTTGGGGGAAATAAAGTTACGTTTTTGGAGTGTAATTCCCAAAACATGTTGCTTGGGGAGTTTGGGGAGCTGTACTGCAAAAACAGTGACACTTCCAAACTCTGATACAAATGCTTTCCAGCAGGTAATCTAAGTAAATATACAATTGACAAAAGAGGATGTTAATACTCAAATACTTAGTGACTATCTGTCTAAGAGACAATAAATGTAAACAAAATACAAGCAATGGTTGATATGTTGTTGCTTCTAAACCTGTTTTTTATAATGCTTTTACCTAAATGTTTTGATATCAGTTCTTTTTGTACACAAAACTTTAATACCCAAGATTATACTATTATAATTGGCAGCGCCCTTCACCCCACTCCACCACACCACTGCTGGTGACAAATACAATCAAGAACTTTTTAGATACCACGAGTGGACAGAGTACAGTGCTTTCTACACAGCCAGGATAGAAAATGCTGGCAGGCTGATTTTAGCTTTTAACATTGTGTTTTTAATGATGTAATGAACCTTGGATCCTTTTTTAAGAAGAAAGGCAAGGTAAAAATATTTCAAATAAAATAAGTAAAATAAGTCACACAACCCTGCATGCAACAAATAATGTTTACAGAGATTTCTTAACTTGCAGCCACTAACTTCCAACAATTATGCTGTTTGTGTAATTGTGAAACAGGATTTCAACAAACGTTATAGGAAAGAAGGACAAAATAAAGATATCTGGAGAAGAATGATGAAATCAACACTGAGAGATTTTCACTTTCCAAATGCACCCTTTGGAAAGGCTTCACTGTTTTAAAATCAGGGAGCTGTTCACAGTGCTGAAGAAGGCATAGCTTACCTTCTGTTCTGATGCATTTTTCTTTGGTATCCTTTGCTCCAAATGTGTGACTTTTCCCTCAGAGTATCTGAGGGCTATGATGGCAATCTTGAAGGAACCTTCAATTTCAAATTTATCTTCTTTTCAACTCACTTTAAAACCATTCCCTTTCCACTGTCCTTTCTCACTCATCTTTTCTTCCTTGCTTGCCTCCCATAGGCCCTGCTGTACCTGTGCTCTGGTTTACATCAACATTCTGGAGGCCAATTAAAACATCAGCATGGCATACTGGCAAAAAAAAAAAAATTACAGGAAGGAATAAAGATCACAGCGGTACAGCTGCTCTATCAGCAGTTATTTAAGTGAGAAATATAACCTAAGGCTCACTGTTATTCACAAGTACAAATACTGATTTTGCTTTTCTTTTTGACCATGTTGCTGTGTATAACTCTTTAATGGCCGCTGACTTACAACCCATGAAAATGTCTCTCAGTACACAGTTGCCTAAAGTCTAAACATGTATCATGTAGAACTAAGTTGCTTTCTTTACACAGTCACCTAGTACTGAACCTTGTGGCACAGTAGTTAAGCTGAAGTACTGCAGTGAAGAGTCTGCTCATGACTTGAGTTTGATCCCAATGGGCTCAGGTAGCTGACTCAAGGAAGACTCAGCCTTCCATCCTTCCAAGGCTGGTAAAGTATCCAGCTTCCTGGGGGAGGAGAAGAGTGTGTAGCCTACATAATTAAATTATAAACTGGCACTCACAAAGATTAAGTAAGTATTCTGCAAGCACAGATCCGTATCTCTAGCTACAATGGGGAGCCCTGTCCTGTCCCAAATGCAAGAGTCAAGAAGGAAAAACATTTCCACAACTCAATGTTCCTCTTGTATTAATGCTACAATCACTTTGGATATCTTTCCCTCTCCTTCTCCTCCTCTTGCTTCCACATGTTTCTGTTTTGTGCTATTGAATTCTATGTCAGTCCTGTTGCTCTTTTAAAATCATCCATCCATCCAGTTTGCAATCTTTCTCTACTCCTTTTTGTTTGATTCAAGGTCACCATTGATGTACTTCTTTATTCCATCACTGGTCTCACAATGTGGCCAGCCCATCTCCATTTTAATGAGGACATTTGTTCTTTTACCTCTATTACTATTGTCTTTTGTGAAATAGCCTGCATTCTCACTTTAACTACTAGCCTGACATTTAGCATTGGTCTTTCCATTGCTCTTTGAGTTTTTGCAAACTTTTCCATTCCAGATTTAATTAGAGGAGGAAGCGAAACAGTGGATTGAGTAGAGATGCGGACAAATCGCCATTTTTTCGTCCTGCTTCGTGATCCGTCAAAGTTGACGAATCACGAAGCTCCCCCCATGAACTGATGAAGCATGAATTTATTCATTGATTCGTGGGCGGGTTAGACAGCCAGAGGCTGTCTAAAAAAACCCTCCCCCGACGCCCCCATGCCACCCCCCCCACCGCAATCACCGCCACTGCGCCGCCACTGCCATCTCCAGCTGGCCTTCGCCACTATGGTCTGCAGTAAGGGACACTGGCTGCCCTTTGAAAAGATGGCAGCTGCGGCTTCATTTATGGTAGGGAAGCTGCAGCCTCCATCTTTGCAAAGGGCAGCCTGGATTCTCCTGCGGCCGCTGCCACCGCCACCACCACCATCCATGGCAGCCTGCACCATGGCAGCCTCCGCAGTCTCCATCCACCACCGTCCACTGCGGTGGCCTCCACAGCTATGGCTTACCTTAAGGGGCACTGGCTGCCCTTTGCAAAGATGGCGTCTGGGGCTTCTTTTAGGGTAGGGAAGCTACAGCCGCCATCTTTGCAAAGGGCAGCCTGGATTCCCTTAAGGCAGGCTAAGGGAATCCAGGCTGCCCTTTGCAAAGATGGTGGCTGCAGCTTCCCTACCCTAAATGAAACCGCAGCCGCCATCTTTGCAAAGGGCAGCCAGTGTCCCTTACTGCAAGCTGTGGCTGTGGAGGCCACCGCAGCGGGTGGCGATGGATGACAGTGGTGCCAGATGGTAGAAGCAGCTAAGGTAGGGAGAGGAAGGGGCGGGGGATAGGCTGTGGGGGTGGGTCGCTGTGGGGTGGGTGGCTGCCAATCGGTCCGCTGATCAGCTGATCGGTGGGCCCATAGGCTGAATGGGAAAGCCATAGGAAGAGAGGGAAGGCAGTCAGACTGCCACTGCAAATCACATTACAGCAATCACCATAGCATGCAGGACAGTGGCCATAATTCTTTCAAGATGTCAATTAGCATCATTATCTTACAGATCTTCCGCTCCCAGCACATTCCTTTCAGGACTTCAGTATACAAAATAAACTTACAAATTCCCCCCACCCCTTCAGGAAAGCATTTTGTTTAATTTATGAACAAACTGCAGTTATATCTAACTCCTGTGCTATATCCCACTATTTATATCACACTGAAGTAACAAATGTAGCAATCAGAAAGTACAAGAAGCACATCCCATTGCTAGAACATTTGCACTTCACAACAAAGACTCCCAAGTCAGCCTCCCAAATAATATTATGGGGACCTCACTTGCCAAGGAATGCTCTAGGACCTCTTCATTTTCCTGAAACACCTCCAACCCTATTCAGGTGCTGGAGAGCCAGTATGGTGTCACAGATAGAGTGGTGCACTGGACTCAGGAGGCCTAGATTCAAATTTCCTCTCATCCATTGAAACTTACTGTAGGTTGGGAGGAACTAACCTCTCACATACTTCAAAAACACCAATCTTTCTCACACTTCAAAAACCCTATTAGAACATAAGAAGAGTCCCGCTGGATCAGGCCAAGAGCCCATCTAGTCCAGCTTCCTGTATCTCACAGTGGCCCCACCAGATGCCTCTGGGAGCACACCAGACAACTAGACACCTGTCTCCTGATACCCCTCCCCTGCATCTGGCATTTTGCGGTACCTTCCTCTTAAGCCTGGAGATTATACATCCCCATCATGGCTTGTAACCTGAGATGGACTTTTCTTCCAGGAATCTGTCCAATCCCCTTTTCAAGGCATCTGGGCCAGATGCCATCACCACATCCTGTGGCAAGAAGTTCCACAGACTAACAACACGCTGGGTAAAGAAATCTTTTCTTTTGTCTGTTTTCACTCTCCAAACACTCAACTGGAGTGGATGTCCCCTGGTTCTGGTATTGTGTGAGAGGGAAAAGAGCTTCCCTCTATCCACTTTATCCATCCCCTGAATAATTTTACGTCTCAATCATGCCCCCCCGGTGCATTTTTTCTAGACTAAAGAGCCCCAAATGCTGTAGCCTTTCCTCACAAGGGAGGTGCCCCAGCCCAGTCATCATTTTAGTTGCTCTCTTCTGCAACTTTTCCAGTTCCACGATGTCTTTTTTGAGGTGCGGCAACCAGAACTGTACGCAATACTCCAGGTGCGGCCTTATCCGCGTTTTGTACAATGGCATTATAATGTTGGCTGTTTTATTTTCAATCCCCTTTTTAATGATACCTAACTGGTCTTCTTTACTGCCACCACACAGTGGGTTGACATTTTCATCGAGCTGTCCACCAGCACACCAAAAATTAGAATTGCCAAAAGCCAAAAGTCATCTGACAGCATGTAACAACATTAAAGGTGCTGACAGATTTCAGTTGCCTGAACACACTTGGACAGGAGCAGCTAGCCCTGTCCTGCTCCATTGTTTCATCTTTCCAGTGAGTGATGGGGAACTGGAAGAGCTGAAGTGAGCAAGAGCCTCCATTTGCCAGGGTTCTTGCTTGCATGTAGAGCCCACATGCAAACCTCTCATCTCAGAATCACTGTTTTTTTAGTGGCAAAGACAGAGAGGGCAGAGGCTAGCCACTTCCTTCAATGGACGTTCAGGAAACTAATTTCTCAAACTCTTGAGTAGGACTTATATGACAGACTTCTGCCTAAACTGTTAGTCCCAAAGGATCAATAGACAATGTATAAATGTCAAGTTCTCAAGTTTCCATTGATCTGATAAGCTGACTTTGGCTGCATTAACAGTTGGATTTAGGCCTACTCCCTATGCAGCGGTGGGGGAGAATTTTACTGATTAGAAAAAGTCGCTAGAACCCATCCATTGCTCTTCATTCCGAGAGAGAAAGCATGGATGTCCATTTTTCTTACCTTTATGGCAGAGTTCAAGAGCTTTGCCAGTCATCAGGCCTTCCTTTGGCAATTTGCCATAAACATTAACTATTAAATCAACTCTGTCCCTCCTTCTACTTGCTGCCTCCTTCAATCTTTTGTTCCTCCTTCCAACACTCCGCTCTTTGGACCTTTAATTCAGAATTCCCAAACTCCTCTCCACCCTCTTGCAACATCCAGGCATCCTCGGAACTTCCTCGGCTCAAGTTTACACTATCTCCATTGCTTTCTTTATCCACCCTACAAACTCTCATTCTGCTGCCTTAGTGGTTGCTACTGCTTCTGCTGTTATTCCCACCACCACCAGTAATAAAGGCACAAGGGATCACAGGATAACCAACTGCCACCAGGAGCCACTTTCTCCCCAATTGCACACATTTGCCAATTATTTCACCATGGAATGGAGGGGACAGAGGCACTAGCTCAGCTTAGATTCCTATACTGTGTTTCACTTTCTAGAAAATATAATAATCGCATGCTGTCAAATCAATTCTGACCTATGACAACCCTTTTCATGGTTTTCTGGGTACAGAATACTCAGATGTAGTTTACCATTCCCTTCTTATGGGAGCATCCTAGGATTGTGTAGCTTGTCCATGGCTACATAGGCTGGCTCTTCCTTTAGGACGCACAATGGGGACTTGAACTTCCAACCTCTGTCTCTGCAGCCTGATATCCAAACCATGGCGCTATCTAGCCAGCTCTACAGAAACTCTATAGCTTTCATAATTGTATAGCTTATAAGAAAAAGGTGTAAGCAATATCTTACTTATTTGCTGGCTAGCAATCATACTTGTTGCCAGGTTCTGGTGTCCTCCTTGTCATCAGTACAAATGAACTGAAAAGTTACTTTTTTGGACAACCTGTGTCAGCAGCCCATGTTGGCTGGGGGAATTCTATAAGATGTAGCTCAAAAGAATAACTCTTCCAGGCATTAAATATTTTTGCTGCATTGAACATGGTAATTATTGCAGTTATGCAAAGATTCACTGTTTTCATATTTTCCTACCCTATATATTACTAACCAATCTAGCAAGGAACCTGAATCCTAGTGTTATAAAAGTCCCCACCCCCTTCCCAAAAAGGCACAGGCTTCTGGAATTCCTCATTTTCTTAGATTTTAAGACACGTCTACTTGTATTTATAAATATATATAAGGACACAAAGGCTAAGTACATACAAGTATGCTTAGGTAAGTAGAGATTTTAAGGCATTAAATATAGGCTTAGAATATAGGCTGTAAGTGACAAATATTTTATTTGTAATTAGTAGTTACGGTTAAGGTACACTTGATGTATTATTTAGTAAACACTGCAATTTTGATATAAACTACCAGAGTGGGGAGCTGTGTCCTGAAAACAATGATCAGGACTGGATTGAAAAGCAGAACAAAAAAAAAAAAAAGGTATTAGCTAATCAAACAATGGTTGTAGATCCTGAGGAATGACCGCAGGCATGAGTTGTTCAGTGTTGTCAGAGGACAGAGTCAATACTAGGCTGATTACAGGACAATCAGGTTAATTGGGTGATATCAATTTGGTCATGAAGGAAGGGGATGAAGGGGGATGAGAGCTACGGACTCAAATATTTCAGCACATCACCTTCAGCTTGGTTCCCTTCCCTGGACTGACAGCCACCAACTCATTGTATCTAATAGGTGCTCTATCACTTCTTGGTGTGAGCGCTGAATCTTATTATCATTCCTTATCTTATTTCTGTTGGAATTGTTTTAAATAAAAGTCTTTAACTTAACTAGAATCAAGTTGTTGTCTAAAAAGTCCTTGGGAGAGACCTATGATCCAGGCTTTTAATATGCGGAAGGAATGCAACTCGATTTTATTTCATCAAGCCAGTGATCTAGACAAGCCATAAGGCTGATCTGGAATCTGGTTCCAAAGTTATCTTCTTTCAAACTAGTACAAAGGATATCTATATATTTGCAAACATTATTTTATTATTTTTATAAATTGTGGGCAGTTGCTGGGCAGATGAAACAGTGAATTAGGAGAAACACTGAGCATCCAAAGTTACTAACAGCTGCATGTGAACGATCATAAATGTCTGAATGACAACAGCTGGGCCTATTGTAAGCCTATATTTAATTTTCAGATCACACTTGCCAGAGGACATGAGGACTGTGGGAGAGTGAATTCTTAGTGACAGCAATGAAAACCTTCGGTCCCACCTAGGCTAATTCGTTGCCCCATCAATAATGCATGTACCACAGTTTAGGACATTCTGTACATTATTATATGATTCTACACTACACTACTTACCTTTCTATTATCTCCTAGCTCTACCTTACATCCACTGATGGCTGTATGCAGAGTGAACACTCTTATCCTGCCTCTAGTATCCTTTAGCCCTCCTGCCATCTGTGAAGTTGGTGCAGGTCTGAAGGCAGAGGCAACCCACTCTCTGAACAGAAAATTGTGTCAACTCTGAACTGGTGAGAAGAAGCACTGACCTGCTTGGATCACAAGCCAACAGTATCCAAAACGGATTCAACTGGTATCACCCGGAAAAGTGCCCCTCCAGAAGGCTCCATCCCCCTTTAGACCTCTATACACACACATTAACTGTGGACATTTACTGTGCTCTCTCACTCGCTCGCGCTCTCTGACACACACACACACACACACACACACACACACACACACACACACACACACACACACACTGCATGCTGAGGGTTAATGACTCGATAGACTTCATTCCTCTCAATTATCTGACAGTTTCCTTCTACCACCCTATTCTTTGTTTCTCATTTTTGTTTCTTTAACAATAATAGAAGTGCCAGTATATCAAGTGCTTATCTTTCAATTCCAGCAGGATAAACGTAGTAAAACATTCACCTTGCAGGAGTCTGAGCGGATGTGTGTGTGGGGAAACATCCCTATGTCTTTGATTTGCTGAGGAGATACTTCAAGAAAGACATTAAAATGGTAGTAGCTTTTAGCAAGTAGTTCAGGAACCTTTTTTGTAGAAAAGAGAGAAAGAAAAAAAGGAGAGGGAATAAACCACTGCAGAAAAAGGTTCTACATGTTGTGATCTTGTAACTTAAGATAACCTTGCTGCCTGATGCCTTTATAGACCTCACCATTGTTTGATGCAGTCACACCTCAGCTTCCCTGCCAATCAAGCTGTAGGATGTTCTTTGCTGCAATGACAGGTTTTTCTTTAGCCTTCGCAGGAGATTGCCAATAAAACTGCCCTCTCCTTTTCCTTGGTTGTATTACTTTCATTTTTTTCCATCAAAAAGCAAGCAAAAACGTCTGATGGAAAGGTGAAGATGCTGGAAACATGCAGGCTTTGGGTTCGCTTTGTGTTTGTCTAGCAATCCATTACACCTTGGGAAACCAAATTTTTTTTAGCTGGGGTATTTGCCCACAGAGAAGGCCATGCTTATAATCTCATGAGGCAAAGATAAATTTGCTCCCAGAGCCTGGAATGTTACTTTTATAAAACAATTTGTTACAGGTATAGTTCCAAGGAAGAGAAAATAGTAGCAGAGGCAATTATATTTTTGAAGAGCAACTGTTTACTTTTTTATTTCTCAAAAAAAAAAAAAAAAAATTAAAGCAACCTACTTCTGAATGTATAGTACTGGGAGCCATCATATGTTTCTGGGAGCCATGGTGATTTTTTTAGCCACCTAAGAAAATCTGAATGCTGCAGTATGAGACATAGCAGTGATATCATGTAGCATTACTCTTCCAACATTTACTGTGCTCACATCTGTATAACTGAAAGAGTAATTTAAATGTAACAACTATAAGGAGTGATGTTATCTAGTTACTAATACCCTGTTTCCCCTAAAATAAGACCTAACCTGAAAATAAGCCCTAGTATGATTTTTCAGGATGCTCATAATATAAGTCCTACTCAAAAAAAAAACCCTAGTTAAGTGAAACCCCGCCCTCCACCATTGTGCAGCAACCAGAAGATGACATGACTGCATTTGAATAAATGTAGATGGTTGTACATGACAAAAATAAAACATCCCCTGAAAATAAGCCCTAATGCGTTTTTTGGAGCAAAAATTAATATAAGACCCTGTCTTATTTTCGGGGAAACAGGGTAGTAATGTAATTTAGTAATGTAGGACATGTAAAACAATGGAAGGTGAACATACTCATTGGGCAGTTAGTATCCTTCATGCTAAGCCCAACTGGCTGGCCATCTGAACAAGAACAAAATAGAGTAGGTTGATTAATTCACTGAGATTTTACATAAATGTCAAATGATCAAAATCCCATTAACTCAGTAGGTCTACACTAATCGGGATTAACAATAATATTTTGACCCCTGTCAATGAAAACACGGAACTAAAATCTAGTTTAACAAATGCTTCAGTTTGACTGCCTAGTGATCGGTTAGCTATGCCTACGATTTGAATGATGAATGAGACATACAAACTTTTTTTCCTCATTTCTGCAATGCTGCATAACAGGCAGATGTGTGCCTTGTTATCATTTGCAATAATTTAATTAAATTTACATAACACTCTATATTCTGCTCAATTTTATCGTTTTAACTAATTAGGCCTAAACATAACATATTAATTTACCAATCAAATCATTGTCGCTGACCATTATGCACCAAACTACACAATAACTGAAAGACACGTGAACAATTTTTAAGCACCTTCCCTCCACTGCTGGAAAGCTCAGTGGTTTGGGACTCTGGCTGCAGAGCCAGAGATCAGAAGCCCAGTGATCAGAGATCACTGGGCTTCCTTGACAGGGGCTAGACTCAATGATCCATAGGGTCCCTTCCACCTCTGCAGTTCTAAGATGATGGAGGAATTGGACTACCAACCTCTGGGTCTGCAGCCAGATGCCTAAGCCACTGAGCTATCCGATCCATAGAGTCCATTCCAGCTCTGCACTTCTAAGATTATGTTTCCCTTCATTTCTAATATAAACTCTATTAGGAGAGTGTCTTGAATGGTTCAACACTGAAAGGGTGCAATCTCAAACACACGTAATTGGGAGAAAGTTCCACCTCAACAAATGTCTCCAAGACTATGGGTTTTAAGTCTTCAGTTTAAGCATGCCTCTATATTATGGCTTTCATTTGAAATGGATGATAACTGTAATATGCATTTTAACGTATACTACTTTTATCTTCGTCCTCAAAATACTCTGAGAATTGAATATAAGAATGAGTTTGAAGGGGAGAAATAAAGGGACAGAAAAGACTGCAGAAACACTGGAGAGAACAAAGAATGTTCAAGAAGATCTCAAAATAGATTGAGAGTTGATTAGCTACAAGACAGCTATTCCTAGGAGCGAGGAAGGAGATATATCTGATTGAGTGTCTATCTGGGATTACCTAAAACAGATTAGATACAAGGAGAAGCAAGCTAAAGCTCCACTGACTCTCAGAGAAAAATGAAGAATCACATTTGAAACAATCTGAAAAAACCCAGGTCAAGACTGCCTTATGACTTCATTAGGAGCTGGACAACTTCTCCATTTAAGAAGGAAATGTGCACGAGCCTCTGTGCCTGTAAGGAATCTAATTTCTTGTGGCCTTTGGCCTGATTTCTAAAGCTCTGTACAAGCAATCAGTCAGACCTCGGGCAGGCATGATCTGTTCCTCCCCAGGGAGGTCACTTGAGGGTAGGAGGCAGAAAGGGACTGAGGTACAGGGACGTGTGGCAGAAAGAGAGGGAGAACACAAAGGGAGCAGTAGAATACAAAGAAAATAAAGCAGCGGAAAGTAGGATGGCAAATGCGGGATACTAAAATAGGTAAGAATTTGGCTTCCACCTGTTTGTTTCTAAGACTATGTCCAAATTTACAAATATCTTCATATTTTGGATAGGAAATATGTTCAGTGTTAAACATTCACATTTTGAAGAAATATTAAAACTGGGTTGTCCATCTACAACTCTCTCTCCTGAGCGTCTAGGCTCCTTCTGAAGCTTAGGCTCAGCCAGTTTTTAGGGCTTCTGGCTCTGCTTCAGACGAGGATTTCTCCAGTGGGGCATCACATCAAGTCACAGAAATAAAACATTTACGTTCTTTACATATCTGATACTTTCAACAACAAAAGGAAACCATTAGCCATGTGATCCATATGCAGAGCCAAAGTAAAGACAGGATCATTGAGAAGTTACCAATGAGACAAGCTTTGAAGTTCTACCAGAATGTGAAATTACCAGAATTTGACAGAACTTGAAATTCATCTTGTTTGTAACTTTTAGTCATGCAATAAGGGTATTACCCAACTCCAAGCACTGGATATTCTGTATATGATTGTACAGAACATAGGTGTGGAGATGCCAACCAGTCTTGTAATATGATATCAGGTAGCTGACTATTTGTCCTGGAGGCCAAACCAGTACCAATACTGGTCAGTTCGTGGCATCAGGTGAAAACAACTATTCTTCTACAGATCTTTTTAGTTAGATAAGTAAAGGTAAAGGTTCCCCTTGACATTTAGTCCAGTTGTGTCCGACTCTAGAGGGCGGTGCTCATCCTCGTTTTCAAACTGTAGAGCCAGCGTTTGTCCGAAGACAGTTTCCGTGGTCACGTGGCCAGCGCAACTAGACACGGAACGCCGTTACCTTCCCACCGTGGTGGTACCTATTTATCTACTCGCATTTTTGCATGCTTTCGAACTGCTAGGTTGGCAGGAACTGGGACAAGCGACGGGAGCTCACTCCATCGCGTGGATTCGATCTTACGGCTGCTGGTCTTCTGACCCTGCAGCACAGAGGCTTCTGCAGTTTAACCCACAGTGCCACCATGTTAGTTAGATGGGTGTGCCTATATACTGGAGATACTGGATAGCGACATATATGTGATTTTTGAAAGTGACTAGTAGCTATTAATAAGAGACAGAATTACAATGATATATATGGCCCAAATCCTCTTACCTATTGGAGGTGTATTGCCTTAAGTTAATAAATCACTGTAGGCATTACCTGTTACATACTGAGTGGTGTGACTCAGCATGAAATTGATAATTCTTATGGTGATTTCTTAACTCTGAGTAATTTGCCTCCATAGGTTCTGCCATTTGTGTATCTGCACAAGAGGATTTTGGCCACTGTATATTGCAATCTGTCCTGGGATTGGGTGATGACAGGTGAGCTATAATTTTTAAAATGAAATAAATGGATAAATAAATAAATTCCTTATATTCTCCTTTATAGCTACTCATACTCAATTATATTTCATGCTCTTAGGCTCAGCCAGTTCTAATTATATTCTCTGCCACACTTAGTTACACTTATACTTCTAATAATACAGGTCAAGGAATGCATATTAATACTCATATTCAATCACATTAGTAAAAAATCAATATATTATTTTCTTTTACAGTTAAAAATGGAATACAAATCAGATTTGCACTGCAGGTTTGTTGATCTATGCCTAGACAGAGACAGATATTCTTCTGCAGAAGGATATCATGTTTTATGTTTTTCAGATGGCTGCCTAGGATAGTCTAAGTATACACTGAAAAATGTAAATACTTGAATGCAATAATTGCCTTTTTCAAATATCTACATTCCACTGCTACATTACACCAGGATTAGCTGCAGCATCCTGTTCTGTTACATCCAACTCCAGATCTGTATAGATTTTTCTGCACAGAGAACTGTGAGGAGTACATGTGATTTCATGATATGCTTAACAAAGAATTTCTTCCTTCTTTGCACAAGAAGGTCTCTTCAAAGGCTGTTATTGCTGTCTCACATGTGGATCTTCTAAAACAGCCTTCCTGATGACTGCAGATGATGGGGGTTGTTGTTCAATAAACCTGGAGACTACAAGTTGGACAAGATTGATCTAAAAAATCTTCAGAATTTGTTTCTAGACATATGCAAATGTATGTCAATTCCTTCACAAAGATGAGATATTAGGATGCTTTCTAGAATTCACACATCACTTCCCATTTGCAACCTTGATGATATGGAAGATACTAAAACAATAAACCACGGCTAGGGTTGAAATGGCACACTGTACTGTGTAATTGCAATTAAGGTGCTTAATTTTAAAAGATTAAATTATTAAATGGCAGCTGCAGTGTGGGTGAGATCAAGATGAAGATCATGGCTTAATGGAAGAATGGATCTAATCCTTCCACATTATTGAAGTTCCATTAAAAATTGTTCCCAGAAAATAAGTCTACAAAAGCTTATTTTCAGTGGCTAAAACAAACTAGTTCAGTGGTACTGTAGCTTGAGGGAAAGGACTGTGAATCGTCCCTCCTGCCTGTGCTTTCTATTTCACCATGCATATAACAGCATCAACACAATTAATGTAACATGTCACTGGCTCTAAGCCATCTACAACCAACTGGCAGCCCTACCATGCCTGTTTCTCATGACTTCCAAACCCAAGCTTGCAAATTTAATTTTAAACATGAAAAACAACAAAAACAAAAGTATCACAGCCCCTCTTGGAACAGCAAGTTTTTTTCAGTGTGAGCTATCAGGATGAGATCTGTATCTTCAGATATATGGAACCCAGTGCCTTAAGAAAAAATCTTTCTGGGTACACATCACAATTTTAGGAAGTAACCCATGCTACAGGCTGCATTGTTCTTTACTTTTTAGGGGGGGGGGAAGTACTTAGGATTTGTAACTGAACTCAAAATTTCATGTGGAAATGCCTCTAAAAGCACTTTAATGGTAAATCTTAGAAGTTACTAGAAGACACGACACTCCTAGGTGTTGAGTTACTTTCATGATGCCCTTGTCACAAAAAGCAGGTAAATCATTACAGTTACTTATCTTACTCATATTTAGACAGAGTTCGCTTGCAAACCTCCATGGCTTAAAATATCTACTCCCTCCAGTGTTTTGGACTTCCACACTTCTTGCACACACTCCCAAATTTTTGACCATCTACTCTCACGAAGTGTTCCAGACAACTCAAAAATTTATTTATTTTGTGAATTGAATGTTGGTTTTCAAAGTACCATCACATGTGGACTTTGGACTTCACATCTTTCAGCTCACTAGTTCCAATATGGGCTTTCAAATACAGGAGGAGAATTGTCTTCGAGACTGTTGAAATAAGCTGCTAAGAAAAACCCCAAAGTGCAAAACCATCCAACTAATCGAAAATGAAAGTGTGAAAAGATATATTCAGACTGATCCTTCCATTTCCATAGAATCTAAACTTGTCCTTAGTCCTTCATTTCCTCACTGTTTCCTTCTCTGCTTAAGCCTTTTTAAGTAGTGCATGGCTGCATTCATGAGAAAGCTAGCTTCTTAAAAGAAGCACAGGTGAGTATTAGATGGCCTGCAGATTGGTAGAAAAGCACTCCCATGAGAAGGGATTCCAAGTGGCATTCTGTCCATTTGCTTAAAGTACATTTTTCTAAGGCCTGCAAATCCCAAGCTCTTTTCCCAAGAGTCTAATTATGAAAAAAATGTTCTTACCAGGCCTATGAGCATTAAAGAAAGGGGAAAAAACCCAATCCACAAGGATTTAATGATGCTCTACACTAGCAAACCTAGAAAGCTCTTATTCTAACTTCTTTCTACAGTCCCTGCTTGACAGTCAAGGCAGAAAGCCTCCAGGAATCCAGGATAAAGGGAAATCCTGATGAGAACAATGTGTTGAGCCATAGACAGCTATTTTCAAGGGAATGGAAAGAGACAATCAGTTCTCCCCATGTACTCTCTCTCGCTACTTGATATTAAATGACATTTTGTCATTTAAAAAAATTTTTTTTAAAAAAAACAAGTTTTTAAAAAAGTTGCAGCATTATCAGTCTAAAACCTTTGACTGTATAAAGAAGAAAACAACTAGGAACAAATTTGCAGTACTCATAGTACTGCTGTCCTAAGCATTTTTATGCAGATGTGGTTTAGGTATCTGGCTGCAGAGCCAAAGGTTGGAAGTTCTATTCCCCACTGTGCCTCCTGGAAGAAGAGCTAACCTATATGGCCTTGGGCAAGCTGCCTAGTCCTAGGGCACCCCCAAAAGAAGGGAATGGTAAATCACTTCTAAGTATTCTCTACCTGGAGAACCCTGGAAAGGGTCACCATAAATCAGAATTGATTTGATGGCACAAAATTATTATGAAGTCCTGTTGAGTTCAACAAAACACATCCTATCAAGTTCACACTAGGACTGAAGCTTCAGAATACTTTGACTGCAATCCTAGTGATCACAGCTCTTCATTTGCAAGGTCTGGTCAGGGTTTGTAGTAATAGGACCTGTTGAAGGTAATTAATTCCTCAGGTCAGCGCATGCTGGAAGCAATTTAATGGCATATATGAGCAGTAACGGCGAATTGGTTACTACTACTTCCACTCTGATGTGATGATATCACTGATCCACCACTTCAAGCTATATAGACGAATAAGTGATCACTTCTCTAAGTGTTGGAAAATTACTAGAAAAGGAAGGCAGTAGTAGTGAACATTTTAGAGAATGGTTGATTTAAAAAAAGCCTGGGAAGTCGTTTCAGCTGAGCTTTTATGTAAGTTAGAATAATGATCCAGAAGTGCTATCTTAAACTGCAGCTGCAGTTTCTAAGGTCCTCTGGCAATAGTGATTTTGGTACATTAACACTCTGCTTGCCTGTAGGGTCACTAATAGGGAGTGTCTATATTTATTTATTTCTTTGTGGTTTAGAAATTATTGTTCCTCGCTATCACGTAAGTCAGCTCCTTTGTGATCACCTAATATCTCTATAGCAACTACACCAATTACTTGCATAGGAGAAGAACATCAGGGAAGCATATTTTTAGATACCTTTTAATGTGCAATTTAGCAGCAGGAAACTAAAAAGCAAGGCACCTCCATTCCTGCTAATACTTTAAGATACTAGAAACCAGTATCAAAAGCACATTTGCTTATTTAACCTTAGTTTCAGACTTTCACTCCCCCTCCCCGTACCATGCAGATCAACTTATAATGTGTGTGTGATTTATATGTTCTTGACATAGTGCACAAAAACTCTCATTGTCCTCTA
The DNA here is from genome assembly GCA_037013535.1 of Intellagama lesueurii. NCBI lineage: Eukaryota > Metazoa > Chordata > Lepidosauria > Squamata > Agamidae > Intellagama > Intellagama lesueurii. The sequence goes on from JBAJHW010000003.1 coordinate 20,243,152, forward strand.
GCACAACTGAAAAACTGCACGAAAGGATGTTGCTTTAGAAGCTTATATGTTTGATGGAGCAGTTTCATGGGGGTTTCATTATTTATTTAAGATTATAATCTAGAATTATAGCCTCTTTAAAAGAATTTCTTACAAAAACTACTAATCTGCTTAGTGGTAACAAACCAATAAGTAGGTTTCATAATTCATTTTATTAAGAGTTGTGATATATAAATTGGTAACAAGTCATTCTTAGTATCACAATATTTAGTATCTCAGAAATGTTTTATGATACTATGTCTACCCTAAACACATTCTTGTTATGTGTTTCAGGTCCCTTCCAAACATATGTCAGTCCTATGATTTAGGTATCCAGCTGCTGAGTCTGAGGTTGAGAGTTCAATTCCCTTCTGTGCCTCTTGTAAGTAGAATCTTTCTGTGCAGCCTTGGGCAAGCTGCCCAGTCCTAAGGCACCCCCAAAAGAAGGAAAAGGTAAACCACTTCTTAGTATTCTCTACCTGGAAATCCCTGAAAAAGGTTCCCATAAATCAGAATTGACTTGACGGTACATGATTATTATTATTATTATGAATGAATAAGCTCCAAAAGATTTTATCAACAGACCTGCTCACCTCTTCCAAACTGACGGCCATGGCCTCATCTGTTAAGTCAATCCTCCTCTTGGATACACACCTTAACATGGTGAAGGAATTTGAGGGTGACAGAGAAGCTGAGAGTGATACTGTGATGGGGCTAGACTCTATTGCAAATCTAGAATATTAGCAAGGCCACCCAAGGCAGAATGGTCAATGCTGAAACACCAGACAAGCATAGACCCATTCTATTCAGGAATTCATTGTCACATCAGTAGAACACCCTTGACAGTTCCAGAGATGATAAAAGCAACTAAGTTCTTGAAGGGTACCTACTGGACAGTGGAAGATGACAATGGATGAACATCTTTCACAGACAGTGGCAATAACTTTCAATTTAACACTTGCTAATATTGTATCGATGAAGGCAGTGGTAAACTATGTCTGAATATTTTATAACTCAAAAACCCTAAGATGAGGCAACCCTAACCAGATACGTTCATTCTATTCTATTCTGGCAGGGCTGGCAGGGTGAAAAGTTTGTGGAGTGTTATGCCCCCGATGCCAAAATAGCTTGGTGGCTTTGGGTACTATGTTCCCCTTGGGAAAGGAGATCTATTTGCTATTTCATGTCATGCAGGAAAATATTTTGAGCTAGGGAAAATGCCAAGCCAGGAGTGCTTTTCCAATTTCTTCTTCTTCTACAGCTTTATGCTTCAACTAGTCCAGAATGCAGCTGCAAGAATTCTGACAACAGCTGTTCATTCAGACCATATTACAATTGTGTATTGGCTTCACTGGTTCTCATTTTACTTCCAAGCTCAGATCAAGCCACTCATTTGCTGCTGAAACCCTCAAGAGTTTTGGAACATATTGCCTCAGCAACTAAATCCCCTCCCCCTCCCCATTTGAACTTTCTTGGGCTCTGACCATATTGGTTGGAAGAGACCAGTAGCTATGTTCCCAAAACACACACACATACGAGAGATAGAGAGAGAGAGGAGAGAGAGAGAGAGATAGATTTTGTTTTCAACAATCAAGAACTTATGACAGAAGTATATGAGATTGATGATTCACTGTACCAATCTTGTGTGATCTTAACACAGCCTTAACTCGAGGCTGTTAGAATTAAGCATTGCCGTGATCAAAGACTTGATAAGAAAAGACAGCATGCATAACAATATTTCAAATACTTGAATAAAACAAAATAGTGTTCAAAAGGCTACAGAGAAGTACAGATAATAGTAAGTCAGTTTTTACAATGGTTTTGTCCAGCAGGTAACTACTGACAATTATCCCCACCTGTATTACAGAGAGAAATGCCAGAGGCCTTCCCTGTTAGCTGTTACTAAGCCATGAACCCTGATTCTCTGTTCAGGAAACTCCATGAATATGGATTCCAGAAGCTTCAGCTTGAGCAATGAGAAATCAAAAACACCATACAGCAAGCATGTAACAGAATGCAATTAAGATACAGTGCAGAATAAGGATGAAGGGATAATTTCTGATTTATTTAATTTTGATGTAGTGCCCTCCGAGGCCAAATAAACTTTTATCTATTTTTAAATGTATAGGGGATCCTTCTCTTCACCACCACCACCACCACCTGCACAACCACTCATTTATTCCCGACCTGAACTAGGCCAGATAGAGAAGGCAGTGTCCAAATGTTTTGCATGTCCTATAAAAGGCACTTATGGTTCTTCTCAACTGGTTTAGGATGATGTTTTTTTCCTATCATGAAAACCTGGAGGCATTTCCTTGCCTCTTAAGCCTGCTAGCACTTGTTAGCCCATGGGGACAATGGAAACTGATTAATGGATAATTACCTGCAGCAACAAATACTCTGCATTATGGTGTTGAGAAATAATAATCACTTGGAAATAACAATCACTTAGAAGAGTGTGGAGGCTTAAAAACATCTGCCAACTTTGACTGGGTAATTTAAATAACTTTTAAAAGGGGGATAGGAGCTGGGAGAATGATTAGAAATGTTTTTTTTCTATGCAAGGGATTGGCTGGATTTTAAGATGGCGGAGCTGACATGGCTGCAGAGTTTGCACTGCCCAATGTGCTTGCTCCAGAGCTTCCTGAATATTGCCTTGATATGTTGAATATACTGGCAATTACCCTCCCCCCCCCCCATGCTGAGGGTCTTCAGTACTCTGTTACATACTGCCTCTTCAAGAGCTAGCAGACTACAGTATGTGGGAGAAATAAAAGGTGATTTCCTTCAGTTTTGTGCAAGGAGCAGCTGAGGTGTACATCACTGCCTCAGGGGATCAGGACAATTATGCACCAACATGGTTATGGTAGCAACCAAGAAACATTTACAGTCCAATTGTTATGGCCGTGTAAAGTCAGATATTGCTTTACATTAAATAAGTAACTTTCAGCTGAAGACATCTGTGTGAAGCATTCTTTCTCAGTGTTCAAAACAACACTAACTTTCTAAAAACAACTGTTCCTACCTCTCAGGAAAGGAGAAGTTTCTCTGTCAGCTTCTCTGGAGATTCTTAGTGCTCAAAGAAAATGGAATCAAACATAATTTCCACTATGTAAAGACCTAGTTGTACCCAAAGCACAGCTTCACTCTCAGCTCTAGTTCCCACAATTTCCTACCTTAAAGAGTCAAACAAGAGATGAAAGGGAAATAGCCTTTCCTAGAATTCTCCCTTCACACCGCAAGAGTTTTTCAGAGATATGAGCCTTGGCAACCAGTTTTGTAAATTAAGGCCATATTTATCTTCCAATAACAAATCACAGATCAAAGCAGACTGGAATGCACAATATAAAGGTGATGGAATGCACATTTTGTGACAAATCAATGTTTTCCTCTATTGGAAGGAATACTAATTCTAAATGCAAGTCAACTGTTTCATACTATTGACTCCAAGGTTGACAAGCTGCATAGCCAAATAGCATAGTGCTCCCTATACTTCCCAGAATTCAGTTTTTGGGGTTTAAAGTTGCCACAACACAATTCATCTCATGCTTCCCAACAGTCTAATCTGAGAACATGAATTTTTAAAATAAGGATACAAGAACCATGCAGACATTGGAAAGAAATAATCCTATATTGACGATATTGACTATGCACCACACAGAAAAGCCAAACATAGCGTCAAAAAAAGTTCTCCAAGTCATGTCATACAGTTGTATTAGGAGGGGTCAGCCCAAGGCCAGTCTTACAATATGTTTGAAAGACATCTTGCATATGCTGGTAGCCAGTGAGGGGAAAATGCTGGGGCTCAAATACATATCCTGGCATCAACAAGCTAACAGAACTAAATGTAAGAAATGAAAACATTGTGTTGAAATAATTCAAAGTTTTCAAAGTTTTGGAACACAGTCAACATGACCAACTGCCTAACCCATGTTACAGATTTGCTGTAGCTAATTTGATGTTGCAATGTATGTGGGTCTGATGTCCATATAAGGTGGTAAGTTTGATCCAAAGTGACTGATTGGGTAGCTGCATTATTTTGGAAAAAGTATATTAGTTGATGTAACGGCATGAAAATGTGGTACTGGCTACTTACTCTGCTTGCACTTTTCATGAATGGAATAAAGCTTTCAACAGCCTTACTTCTGTGCAGGCACATTTGTATTTGTCAATAACCTACTCACATAACTTGTACTTGCCTAGCATAACCTAAGAGAATAACATTATTGTATTGATTTTATTTACTGTTTTAGTATGATACCTGTTTAATTCTTTTTTAATATTTGTATATTTAATGTTTTTAGCTTTTAAATATTGTCCTTTTAATGTTGTAAGCCACCTTGGGTCCTTTTAAGGAGAAAGGTAGGGTAAAAATATTTTTAATAAATTAGGGGTGTGTCATTTGAGCTTTTTGGACTCCAAATCCAAGAATTCTCCAAGAACTCCCCAGGCAGAATTCTGGGTGTTCCAGTCCACAAATCTACACATATCTACAGACACCTTCATTTCAATCACCTGAACAGGTCTGCAAGGTCTCCTTCTCAGCAAATTGTTCTCAATCTTGGGTAACCTAGGTGTTCTTGGACTGCAAGTCCCAGAAGCCTTCACCACTAGCTGTGCTGGCTGGAGTTTCTGGGAGTTGTAGTCCAAGAATACCTGGGTTACCCAAGGTTGGGGAACCACTGTTCTAAGCTTTCCTTTCTTGATGCAATGCTTTCTGGGAGGAAGCTACCTCAGTCTTCCTGGGAGTGGTAGTCTCGTTCTTCTTTATACTCTATAGAGGGTACGCCCTGGAGATTTTGGCTTCAAAGGTGGGACAATAAAGTAGTAAAACACAGGTAGCACTTCGGCCTGGGGGAGAGGGAAGGGATTCTGTCCTTGAAGGCTCCCTGTGCAGCTGCCTCTGTAAGTAGAACAAGGGTAGGTGACTTCAAGAGTTGAAGAAACCATGTTCTGCTCCTAGAATCCTCTGGAGATTATACAAACCACCAAAAATGCCTCCCAAAAGATCACAGAACAGATGTAGACAGAGGTCCACCTCTGGCCTTGAGAAGTAGACACTTTTTGTTATAAATTTGTGTGGATGGGGGGTCTGCATCTTGTTTAAAGGTGAATTACTAGTGAATTACTACTAGAGATGGGGATACTCGTATTCCTATACGAATATCCCTGCACAGGTGGCGTTAACAAGGGTCCAGCCCCATGGGGCCGAACGGTCCACTCACCAATCCGCCATGGACGCAGAACGCGCGATTATACAAATGGCTTCACAGCGTGCGATCCGCTCGCCACTCTTCGACCTTGCAGCGAGGCTGCCAGGAGTGGCAAGCGGATTGCGCGCTGCGGAGCCATTGGTAGAATCACGCTGTCCACAGCGAATCGGTGAGTGGATCGTCCGGCCCCATGGGGATGGACCCTCGTTAATGGCACCTGTACAGGGATATTCCTATTCCTATACGAATACCCCCATCTCTAATTACTACTCTTGGAGGCTTCATCTTTTTTGTTGTTGTTGTTGTTGGGAAAGAAATGTTTGGCAGGATTTTTATTTTGTTTTATTCTTGAGACTATGTTCTCTCATTCTCTCTGTGTAGGTCTTCTATTAACCATATGGGTTCTCAATCCAACTGCTAGATCCTACTAGAGTAGAGTTGCAACTACAATAGGCCCACTGAACCAATTGAACGTCTGGAGGAGCTGTCTTACCACATCTCCACTGCTTCACTGGGCCTGCTCTAGTTGTGACTGCGTTGAGCAACAGGTTTTCAGCCATGAGGTGTTAAAAGGACTGAAGATAACTGACACGAGTGAGTTACCTTGTAGATGTCGAGGAATCCACACTGATGGTCAAATCGTGTGTAGAGCTCATTTAGCATACTGATCACCTGCATGGGAGTACACTGGGCACAGACAGCAGTGAATCCAACAATGTCTGAGAAGAGCATGGTAACATCATCAAATTTCCTGGCTTGAACCTGCTGCCCTTGCCACAGCTGCTGAGCCACTTCTTCTGGGAAGATAGAAATGAGGAGATCTACAGTTTTCTTCTTCTCTTCTTCCAGAGCTTGGTGTGTTCGTTCCAATGTTGCTTTGAGTTTGTCCATCCGCTTCTTTAAGCCATCCTGGGCCTTAGCCTGCTCCCCAACCAGGATGACATCACGGGTAGCATCGTGGATTGGTATGTCTGAAAGGTGAAGGCCTCGGCCCATCAGTTCATCCAGCTTGTCCACACAAGGCGAACCCAAAAACAAAATTGAGTTTGATTCTGGAACGTGAATCATTTGTCCTTTGATTTCCATCACCTGCACCGAACAAAAACAAAACAAAACAAGTAGTGAATCAATAAGCGGCAGTAATTAGGTAAACATAACATCTGGAGATAAACTCGAAAGCCTGCTGAAGATAGAACAGATTATTTTAGCTAATGCTTCCCTGGATTCATCTTTTCTCATGAACATTATGTAACAGATATGAAAATCAATCTGCACCTGGCTTGCCATCATACATTCTCTTTGGATTTGTATTGTCCAAAGAGTCCCTGTGACTTCATTGTCAGTTAATGCTTAGGACTATTGATAAATTACACTAAAAGACAAAGCCACACATAATCTTTAAATGAGAGCAGAACACAAAAAGAGGATTTAAGATCAGGGCCGGTCCTGCCAATAGGCAAAATGAGTCAACTGTTCCATGTGCCAGATGCTCAAAGGTAGCAGCAGAAGCTCTGAATAGCCCTTCTGAGCCCCACAGCCAGGGGAATGAATCTGCTGCCAGATTATGTGATGTATTTGAACCACGTTAAAACACAGCTGGGGGCTGCAAATGATGACATGGATGGGATTTATTCTCTTCTTCCTCTGTAGCACAGGCCCAGACAAGATAAGCTCCTAAAATTCCTTCTAGCTCCTTCTATTTGGTCTGCTGTGGAATTCCAAAAGTGTCCGGGGTATGGTGTGACTTAGGTACATATGTCTCTACATTAGGAAATAATAGATGAACAGCCTTGAGGGAAAATATGCATGATGTGGAGATCTGATGAGCAAAACTCAATATAGTCTACACTATTAAGGATCTTTTAGAGAAAAAATAGCATCATATTATATTCAAAACTGCTTGTGCATATGACAGCCCACTTTCAGTTTAGACTGCTATTCCTTCCGAGATGCTGTATTTTGCTTTTGTGGATATGACGGAGCATAACAATGCTCAATGGCTTCTGAGGCAAAGCATCAAAAAAGATGTTCATGTCCAGATGAGACCCCAAAGGCTTGCTGTTGCAAAATGAGATCCAGAGCTCATCTACAATCTATGTACCAGTTAGAGATAGGTCTAGAAATTTGTCTGGTTCCCATTTTAATACAAAACAACATAAAGCACCCTCCCTGAATCAATATGCCAACCAGAATACAATTATCCTTCATTCTTTGCCCTTATTCACATTTTGTAATGGAATTCACTCATCAATAACTGCATGTAGACATGTATGCCTGTCTCTATGATATCAACTACAATCCCACTGGTTATGTTGGCAAAAGTGAAGTGAAAGAAAGTGAAAAGAAAGTGAAACTGTGGATACCAGTCCTGTGGTTACAGGAGGTCCTCCTGTACAATGTTTCAGTTCTGAAGACCAGATTACCCACTGTTTAAGATGTCTTGCTCAGTATAAGAGGCTCAGTATAGAAGGCTTTTAATTGAAATAATATCAACTGTGGGTCCTGATGGCAATTTTTAGAGTATATATTTTAATTGCATTTTAATTGTTTTGTCTTTTTATTGTATTTTAATTGTTGTAAGCCGCCCAGAGACCTTTGGGTAGTGTGGGCGGCATATAAGTTAAATAAATAAATAAATAAATAAAATAAAATAATGCAATCTGGGTTTCAGTGCCTCTCTTCTGCTCTCCCCATCTATTGGTTTCTGCTTCATGCACACAATCTATCACTGCTTTATGGACTTAGATATTTATCTGTTTCTTTTAAGTGCAGCTAGAATGCCACTGTAATGCTCAGGTGCAGTAATGCCCAGCTTACATACATAGACTGTAGATGTCCACAAACAGGAGGAGAGTGGAGAACCTTTTTCTTTTTTCTTTTGGTTTGGGAAATATGGGAAGCATCTCAGGAACTGCATTTCAGCAAAGCAAACTGTCCGTGGCCAAAAGTAAATGTTACCAATTTAGGTTGGTATAATAGGCATGTGAAACCTTGCCAGTTTGCAAACCACAGGTCCTGTTCTATGCAGAATCTCCCCAGTCTGCAAACCAAAACTTCCATTCCATGTAAAACTTCCCAGGTTTGCAAACCAGAGTTCATTTCTATGTAAAATGACCAAAAGAAGGGGAACTTCAGAAGGAGAACTTCAGCAGACCAGTTCTTGTGTCTTAAAATTCTTTGTAAGCTGCTTTGGAGCCCTTTTAGGAGGAAAGTGGGATATAAAGTAAGCAAGTAAATAAAAGATAAATAGGTAAAAGAAAACACACAATGACTTCAACTGCACAGGCTTAGCCTTGGTCAGACCTGGCATCAGGACTGCACAACATGAAAAACCGCAGCCCTTTCCAATCTACAGTCTCCTGGTTCTGTGACACCATATACACAGACTGTTGTTTGCCACATATAGCTTGCCTTGATGTAATGAAATAGGATTTTTTTAAAAAAACATAGTTTTTTCTCTACACAAACTTTGTTTAGGAACAATGTTCATTTTATCGTAAAATACACGCTTCCAGGATCCGTCAATATGCAGCAGGAAAAACTGTTAGCTGCGACAACCGTGAACAAACCACAACAGTTCATTCTCAGAGAGGGTTTTATCTGTTTGTTTTTTGGGGTCTTTAGACTTTAAAACTGCAGAACTGCATAGAAGGACTCAGAGGAAATAGTTTAAGTGGCATAAAACAGAAATGGACTCATTTCAGCAATGGCAATAAGAATTTCAATACATTCCCAAGAAATTCTCAAACTTAAGTTTTTGAAATATGCTGAAATAAAACTTTACAAAACGCCCTCATGTTTAGATACTGTCTAGTTAGGCAATAACACAAACAATTAGGATACAGTTCTACTATACAGATATACTTTGCTGCCTGGGGTCCCTTTTAAGAAAGTGGGGTAAAATTATTTTAAAGAAACAAACAAACAATAAGAATAAGTATAAGACCCAATGAGCACAGTGGAATCTACTTCTGAGTAAACATGTACAGAACTGGGTTGCCAGAATATTCAGGCATTAAAGTTTAGTAAAAAAAAAAAATTACGGTTTGCAGTTTGGATAATAAAGTATGTCTGAGACAGAATGTTTGGTTACCATTTAATTTAATATCAAAAATCACTTCAACTTCTGGGATTGTCCTCACAATATATTTATATCAGCACAATGACTGAACAAGTCCAGAGGGAAAGCAAAACAGTCCACGAGGTGGGGGACTATGGACAGGATGAGAAAAGGTGGGCAGACCTGTATAGGGAGACTTTGAATACTGAGGACTATGGTTAGGAGTACTGGGCTAAAGCAGAACTGGACCAGAAATCAGCCTGTTCTATATTCTATTTCTAAGTAAGTAAAAAATGGACAGATCAACTTTGTAGATGTTTGCTAGATGGTCAACATGTTTTGGTGAATCAGTTTGAAACTGGTGAGGCCTCTAAGCTCAGTGAACTCCTGAGTTATCAGAAACACAACAGAGTATATGTCTCTGAAGGTCCACACTCTGCCATTTAGGCAGTGAGAAGGAGTCACCTGTGTGAGTGAACAAGCAGGAATGTACCAGTAACATGGAGGAGGCAGGGGAAGTCCTCTGCCAAGGACTCTTCATTGGTGGTGCTAAGACTGCAGAATTCCTTTCCCCTGGAGATCCCTCACACACTTTCTATTTCAATATTTTGATGCTTACTGTAAGTAAAGGCATTCATTTCAGGAAACATCTGCTTTGTTTGAGCTTTCATTATTGTTTCTCCTTGACTTTTTAAATGGTGGTTTTTAACCTGATGCTTCTGATTTGGTATCTTACTGCTTCAGTTTGATACTATTTGTTTCCACAGTCGCTGTTTGTCAGCTGCATCCAAACGCTTGATTGTTTTTAATCTTGTAAGCTAATATTTCTGTCTGAAGACAGAAATGTAGGTAATAATAAATCAAAGATAAGCTCCAGAGACTTTAGTCCTGTTGTTTTTCCAATGAAGTAAATAGTTATCTGATACAGCTACGGCTTGGATTTATTTTCAGCCATCACATAACAGTAGAGGAGCTTAAATGATCTGTAAACTGAGGGACACAGGACCACTATTTCACTAGGCTAAGAGTGGGCACTTTCTGTAGGTCCAAGGGCCATATATGACCAATCCTGGATCTCTGAGGGCCACTCCTGCATTGAAACCGTCTTTTTTTATTATTTATTTAAAAAGTCCCCCTATGGCCTTAGCAAACCTGTCTGCTATCTTCCTCCTCTGAACTGTATTAGGCCCAAGAGGACTGTTTTTCCCTCAAAGGCAAAATTACTGGAAGCAACATCCAGTTTCAAACACACACACTGCACTCCAGTGCTAGAAAGACACACTTTGCCAACTAGGCATGGAACGTTTGGAATTTTTGGATCAAAGGCCCCAGAACTCTGCAGAAATTCCCACAGCTGGTAGGTAATTATTTGAGAAAGCTGGCTGGATAGCTCAGTGAGTGCCAGATGTTAGGATTTCAATTCCATTCTGTACCTCCAGGGAGAAGAGCCAAACTGTGTAATCTGCATGACCTGCATAGTCACTGAGTACTTCCCAGAGGAAGGGAATGATAAACCACGTCTGAGTACTCTCTATCTAGAAAAACCTGCAGAGTCACCATAAGTTGGAATCAGCTTTGTGGCACACAATCATTACTTATTAGTTCTTTGAAAGGTGTCCTGTACAGACCATAAATAACAGTCAGGGAGACTACCAGGTCCATAATCCCTTGCAGCTCCCCTGGAATTTAGCCCCTCTCAGCCATCTTCTTCTTCATTATGGATTTAGCAGGATGACTGAGATGAACACTCCATTCTTCAGCTGTATGTGATTAAAAACAGCTCTGAGGGCTTTGATTTCTTGACTAATGCCTCCAGAAGCCTGTTGTTGTTGTTTAGTCGTTAAGTCGTGTCCGACTCTTCGTGACCCCATGGACCAGAGCATGCCAGGCCCTCCTGTCTTCCACTGCCTCCCGGAGTTGGGTCAAATTCATGTTGGTAGCTTCGATGACACTGTCATCTCGTCCTCTGTCGTCCCCTTCTCCTCTTGCCTTCACACTTTCCCAACATCAGGGTCTTTTCCAGAGAGTCTTCTCTTCTCATGAGATGGCCAAAGTATTGGAGTCTCAGCTTCAGGATCTGTCCTTCCAGTGAGCACTCAGGGTTGACTACCTGGATGAATTCTTACAGACTTCCAGGGGCTGTAATCCAAATGTTCTGAAAGTCCAATGCCTATTGTCACACATATATTATGAAGAGTGAGGGTGCTGAGGTCTCACCTCACACAACTTGGGTGTGTGGATGGAGCAGCAACAAAAACACCCTGACCCTTCTTCTCTGTTGGGAGTACAGAGTGATATATCCCAGCCTGTCTTCTCTTAGAATAGCCTATGCTTCCCTTAGGTGTGGTGGAAAATGTTGCCCTGTCACAAGTTTCGAAGTAAGTGACAAAGTGATGTTTCTGCAGGTAGAACCACAAATAGGCAAGAGCGGTGAAAGTTGCTGACTCTGGTGCTAAATCTGATTCAGGTTTTCAGATGAGGTTTATGAGAGCCATTTAAGGCACAGAAACCAATCCCCAAAGTAGGTACAGCACCCTGGACAGTTCCCTTCAAGTTCAAACTAAAACCCAGAACTTCCACTGGGATAGAGAAAGGAGGCACGATCATATTATTTGCCTCACACAGCAAAATATTTTGGACAGGCTTGAGTGGGAGACCTTCCTTTCAATTATGCCTTCAGAGTCCCACATTGTGCCAAGGCTGGCAGGCCTGAAAAGCAGAACTGTTAAACTTCCAACCAAACCCTAGAGGACTACTTAATTGTTAAAACACAGGAGAATACTGGAGTATTGTAGTGAATACAGCAACTGAGTTAACCTTTTCTGATCAAATGATTAGGACCTTGTAACAGTTAGTTTAATGGGGCAGAAAGACAGTTTTGGTGCTTCCCCTACCCCAATATGCATCGGCACCTTTTTACTGAGTTTCCCCCCTTGTACTTCCAGCTGAGTGAATTGTCGAGAGATATTATTCTTCACAGCAGCAAAGCTACTGTTACACATTTCAAGTTATTTATAGCCATCTCCAGGGTGTTACGTAATATGCAACAGCCTCCAACCCCCAAGACAGCAAATTTAGCTTCCTTTGATTGATCTGTGATGCCTTCAAGATGCAGGAGAGCAAAGTCAGGAATGCAAGGGACCATATTAAAGGAGGAGGAGGAAATGCGTCAGATTGATAAATGTCAGCCAATTTGCTACTAAAAAATAATAAAAGAAAATATGGATAAGAAAAGAACAAGCATGTTCAAAAGCTTCAGGGCCAATTAGTGCATAAAGGTGCCTGTCTAAGGGATGCTGATACTCCCAAGTTGTCTTCTACATGAAAAATGTGTATTGCTTGACTGCCCATACTCTAAGGCTAGAACTATACATGCAGGAGAATAAGATTGTATAGCTTGTAAGCAGAATAGCTATTTTTAATATTCCTTCTTATTTTTTAAAAAAGGAGAAAAATAAGACAGGAGGGAGACACATACCCTGCTACCGTCCTTTCTCCGCTACTCTTCTACTTGCGGTTAATCATATGGGGAGGCGTTTTTGTTTTAGAGAAATCATTTGATCCTACCCCTGCAATTAAGTGGGCCTTTCCAGCTTTTTAAATTGTTTGCTGGTAGCAGATTTCTACACTTTCAGTCCCACTGGGCTGGAAACTTTCCAAGTATAATTTGATGTTGCACTACAATCTCATCAGTTATGGCAGTGCAGCTGATGGTGATGTTCACCCTCATCTTTCTGCATTCACTGCTCTCCACTCCAATATTAATAATTCTTATGTGCCATCCAGCTGATTCCAATCTATGGCAACTCTCCGAGGTTTACCAGTCCCTCCTTCTGGTGGCACTCTAGCACAGCCAAGCCTGCAAAGGTAATAGGGGACATACCCCATCATCATCTACACATGCTCCAGATGATCTTGGATAGCCTCTTTCCTGGGACACACAGTGGTGATTTGAATTCCTGGCCCCTGGATCTGCAGCCAAGCACTCCAACTGACTCAGCTACATGAGTAGGTAGCCACATCAGAGATGTTACCTATTTGATCTTTCAATACTACCCAGTGTATCTCCTGCATTATTTTCTTTTGTTAAAAAAATGCACTGTGTGCTATTTGGCTGTAATACTGAAGCACATATAGCAGTTCTTCTGGGTAGGGGAAGGAAGCCAGCTGTCTCCATCCCTTCTTCCACAGTAACACTGGCTGTGACAGAAGTAGGTAGCTTCTGAGGCTCCAGGGCCCTAATAATTCCTTTTCCCTGATATCACAGGACTGAACTCCCTAAAAAACAGGCCTTTTAAGACCTAAAACAAATGAGGGAGGATGCTTAACAAGCAACTTACAGCCCCCAATTCCAAAGATTCCTTTGGCACATGACTGGCAATTTTAGACCACTGGGAAGGTTTGGGGTGGGAGCACCTCATGGGTTGCATAGGGGCTTGCATGTTTTGCTTCCACGTGGGCAAGAGAAACACACTTTTTCTAAAAAAGAAAAGAAAAGAAAGCTTGAATGCCAAGGCAACTGATGGACTAAATGGGCACCAAGTGGCATGCCTAGAATCCAGGTAAAGCCTGGTCAAACAGGCAATATGGCAATTCTAAACCAGGGTGGGTGGATGTGTTTCCTTAGCAGCTCTGTTGGTAGGACTGTTTCTTTTAAAATTTGTTTGCTTGTTTTCAATTCTATGCCATCTTTCTCCCAATTAAAGGACTCGAGGTGGCTAAAAATTAAGTTAAATATGTACCAGGTGCAGCAGCAATGTTGTGCAAACAGACAATTGTGGAGGTAGGGCACCCCACTCCAGAGCAGTGGTAAATGCCACAGCAGAAGTTTGTTACAGAATGACGTAGAGGGCATAGCTAAGTTCCCTGGTAAAGGTAAAGGTTCCCCTTGACATTTAGTCCAGTCATGTCCGACTCTAGGGGGCGGTGCTCATCCCCGTTTCCAAGCCATAGAGCCAGCGTTTGTCCGAAGACAGTTTCCGTGGTCACGTGGCCAGCGCGACTAGACACGGAACGCCGTTACCTTCCCGCTGAGGTGGTACCTATTTATCTACTCGCATTTTTACATGCTTTCAAACTTCTAGGTTGGCAGGAGCTGGGACAAGCGACAGGAGCTCACTCCGTCGCGTGGATTCGATCTTACGACTGCTGGTCTTCTGACCTTGCAGCACAGAGGCTTCTGCGGTTTAACCCGCAGCGCCACCACGTCCCTAAGTTGCCTGAGATAGGCATAATTAAAACCAGGAAGAAGACAGTGTACCTCTTAAAAATTAACACTGTACTATCTCTTCTTGTTTGGAAACACCTTATATGCTCATCGTATGTGATGCAGATATCGGCAGATGGTTTCTTGGTACAAAAGTGAAATAATGAATGGGAAACTATCATGTGTGAAGTGGCTCTTCACTAACAAGACGGCTCACTTATGACACCAGCATCACAGGATTCTTCCTGGCTGAAGCACAAGTCTGTTGTCATGAATATAACCAGATAAGTTTTGCCTTGTGGATTTGTGCAGGCCTCTTTAAAAAATAACAAGATTCTGCTTTTACTTTATATGGTTTGAACCACACACAATCTTTGTTTCCAAAAGGTCTTGCTACCCTACTCCATAGGGCCTACCTCAGGTCTTACACCAAGATTCAGCCTTGAATAACTGTCTTTTTTAACCTCTCCCCTTTGCAAAGAAACACTCTTTCCAAATACTGTTTCTTTCCCTTGGAAGGAAGGGCTGCTGCTCAGGAGCAAAACACAAGGTTTGCACAGAGAAGGTCTTTTATCACAAGGTAAGATTGGAGAAGGCCCGTGTCTGAAACCTTACTGCTTGATAGCATCAGCAAGACTTTGACTGAAGGAATCCCAGGAAAGTGTGTATAGAACTGCAATCCTGGACACCAGGAAGGTTTTGCCAGTGAGATAAATATGCAGCCTGTTTTAGATTGCTACCAAGACAACAGAGGGGAGTTGCATGTTAAGACTGTAGTCCAAGAAGGAGAGTCAGAAATAAATGGGCCATGAATTTCAACAGGAATACTCTGTGAGAATTGCCTATGTTCCAACTCCTGTTTCTCTACTTTTCTTCTACTTGCTCCTCCCTAGCTCTCTTCAGCTTTTGGCAGATAATTTTGCAAATATGGCCAGTTTTTCCACATTTCAGTCATATGAGCTAGAAGCAGAACACTTTAACTGGGTGAAGAATGCATCTTGACCCTTACCCACAATGAAGTAAATGTATGCAGATGAACACAAAAAGCCAGCACCTCACTTTTCTTACACACCCATATCCATGTATCTGAATATAAAGTGTTGTTAAATGTTTAGATACTAGCTCTACAGTGAGACTGGGGGCAGGCGGGGGGACTAAAAAGGAAAACTGTTAGCATCAGCTTACAATCACACCTGAATCAGAAGAAAGGTCTATTGTAGAGATTGAATTAATATGACACATAGTAGTCAGAGAAGAACAGCTAGCAGTACTAATGGTGAGAGGTCAGGGACTAAGGCAACAATCATTGATGTAAAATAGGGAACATATACACAATTATGTCCCACTACAGAACACTGAAGAATTTGGCTCAATTCTGACATAGTAAAAACTATAAATGCTCATTTTTTGCATATATCCCAGCGAATCTACAGAATAGAAAGATTTTACGAACTAATGTGTTCGAAGCACTTTAAATACTGACAACCTACATCAATGCAAAATTAAAGGGGCTAGGTAGTAATGTTTCAGGTAAGGCAACCCATAAAAAATTTCTACCATGAAAAATCTCAAATGGCTCATATTTTGGGTGCACTAGACACATTCTGCTCCTAATAAACATGAGCTAATACGCTGACATTTATGTGACATTTATTTGACAATTATGTGACATTTATGATCTACATGGTGAGGTCTACAAATGTACTGAATTGCAAATGGATATGATAAATATTGCAGAATACATGTTTTACAATATTGAGGATTGACACATTTACACTTATTGCAATTTTCAAACAGATATATGATGTATTTCTTCCGTATTATACTGAAAACCAGTGGTATGGGGCAAGTAGGGCTCACAGAATTGAAGCCCCAGGTACCAGTAGGGATTATGATATCATCTACCACCACCACCACCAGATTTCCATGTTTCTTTGGAGCTTAGTTGCAATCTCTACAGTATCTGGGACAGAAATGGAATGTCCCAGGAACATCACATTGTTGCAAATTGTCCCTACTGTACTACAAAATATTTGAGTGTGGTTCATTCTTGAATGGGTATCTTAAGAGCCATTAACTTTACAAACGAAATGTTCGTCACTTGCTGATACTGACCAATCCAGCCACCTGCATTTTTAGAGGAAGTTGGATTGGTCTGTATTTGTATTGGTCCTTACTTCAGGCAACACTGACACTGCAAAATTTACTGCTATATCATTGGGGGAAATTACAGACATATTTAGCCACATACCATAGGTGGGATGTGGTCCGGGGTGTGTGTGTCACTCTTCTCATCTGTTCAGACTACTGGACATCACTACCCTGTGCTGTCCTACAGCATTCATCCTGCAGCAGTTTTAGGCCAAAGAATAAGAGGCAGAAAACAAGACTCTGTTCCAGTGAAGGGCTGTATAGCAATAGATCCTCTCCTGGTTTCTGTTTTTTATCTTGTTTTATTTAGAGACGTACTGTACATTCAATCCTACATTTATCTGAACTGTTTCTATTCCTTCATTTTGACAACTAACAATCTGGTGAAGAAAACACTTGTTAACAATGATGTATTTTCTTCAAGAATGCTTTCAATTGTGCCTTTTATTTCCTTCTTTTAAAAATCTTTGATCTTGGTTTGTGTTTTAATTGTACTTTCATTTCATACTACAGTAACCCACGTGCACCCAAATAAGAATAAGTACTGTATTTTCTCTACCTTATTTAATAAACTCTCATCAGCAAATATTGTTCGCTTTCATTGACATTATTTCCTCTGTTTTCAAGGTTTTGAAGGGGTGGGTAGATATTTTGATGGGCAGATATTTTTAAAAAGTTCTAAAACTTGACAATGAACTTGTACTTCTAATTTTTACAGAGAGCACAATCTTACAAAAACCCTACTAAATACACTAGGGTCTATTCCTCCTTGAAGCAGCAGATGTACTTTTATACTTTTTACTACTTGAATTATAAAAATAACTGTTTAATTGTTCTAGTCTAGATTCAAAAATTCCATTTTTCCCTAACACTTGTTCAGTACAAAGGTTGTATACAACAGCAGATAAAGATTACAATTATACCAATTTTCTAGGTGAAAGAATGCCATGAAAAACAAAAGCATAGCAGGCTGTCTACAAAAATCTCTACCTGAATGCCTGCACCCTCCACTACACTTACACAACTGCATGCCCATAGATCTTCAATCTTTGTGCAGTATATGAAGATTGCACACATTAAAAGCAAAAAGCAAAGTGTGCTGCTTATATACCATCCCATAAAGCTTAAAGCACTCTCTAGGCGGTTTACAAGTTAATTATGCAGGCTACACATTGCCCCCCCCCCCCCGCAGCAAGCTGGGTACTCATTTTACCCACCTTGGAAGGATGGAAGGCTGAGTGAACCTTGAGCCAGCTACCTGGGACTGAACCCCGGGTCGTGAGCACAGTTTCGACTTCAGTACAGCAGTTTAACCACTGCGCCATGAGGCTCCTTTAACACATGTACAATAATCTGAATTGAATTTAATGATGAACATCCCGTTCTTAACTTCTCCAATACCACTGACTTAACATCAAGATAAACAGAAGAAAGGTGACTTGGATTAAGCAAAGGATTGGACTTGTTAGCTTCATAAGCCCCTTCCAACTCCATTATTTTATGATTCTAGGAGAATCATACAGACTACTTTGAGGACTGTCCTTGAGGAATACAGGTGTAATCAAAATGTAAATGAAGTATTTAGTCAATATGTGGATATTTATAATAATCTTATAATCTTAGAATTGCACAGATGGAAGGGAACCTATGGATGATCGAGTTCAGCTCCTGTAAAGGAGGCACAGTAGAGAACTGAACTCCCAACCTCTAGTTCCACAGCCAGATACCCAAACCATTGAGCTATCCAGGAGATCTGGCCCGTCTGTTTTTGCCCAATACTTATATTTAGGTGTTCATAAGTATATTTTTAAGTCAAATGTTTGATGGAGCTGGTAAAACAGAAACCCCTGCATGTAGCAAAAGAGGTAGGAAAACTGCACCAGTTGACTTTCTTGTCTCTCTGATGTAATCATGATAATTATACTTACATAAAGACTTTTTCCATCAATAAGTAGATATAGAAGTGAGATGTTGAACTGAATTTTGTGGAAATAAGCCATATTCCACTGAGAACAGCTCAATATTTTAATTAGCTCCTAATTAACCCAGAACATTCAAGTAAAAGAGATCTTTTCACATAAGTTAAGAATACCCACTGCAGTTTTCCCAACAACGTTCTGACAGTGAGAAAAAGATACTGGGAAACTGTCAACAAAGACATGAATGAGATAATTGTGAAGGCTGAAGAAGTTATACTTCATGCTAGATAGACCTTACCGGAAGACGAGAGGGAGGGAAAGGGAAAGAGTATGACTTGGGTTCTGTGGAACACTGGTTCCCAACATGGGTGTCCAGATGTTCTTGGACTACAACTCCCAGAAATCCTGGCCAGTACCGCTAGTGTTGAAGACTTCTAGGAGTTTTAGTCCAAGAACATCTAGGGACCCAAGGTTGGAAACCACTGCTGTGGAGGCTTACTGGAAGGAAGCTTTTCTGAATGCAGAGGGTCATATCTACTCAACATCACACACTTACAAAGTTACATGTGGGGTGTGTATGTTTCAGAATACCACAATGATACATTTCTTTTTGAAAACCCAGGGAAATTCAATGGCCAGAGTCCTATCAAGTTTCATGCAAGGTTAGCATAACTTGCCACAGCTAATTGATAAGGCACTGGGATGCATCTCAGTTTACTACTGCTCCATACCTAGCCATGCACCCAACTGCACAACTGAGATGCATCTTAACAACTCATCAACTAATTACAACCAGCCACAAAACCTATGCTACACCAATAGGTCTCCAGTCAATGATCCACAAACCTGTCAGTTCAATATTCTAGTTTAAGGCTATCTCATGTTGGCTCAAGCCCCAGAAAGCTAAGAAACTGGAACTGAAGATTGCTGCCTTAACAGACATGCCCTGTGATCAGTAATCATGTTGTGGAATGTGACAAAGCAAGCTGCCCATTTATACACTCTTTAAGGCTGAATGAGGAAGGTGAAGTATCTGGGATCAGTAAAGACCCCAACACTGTTCTGGATCTGTATACCATTATGAAGCATCCAAACTGCACTGTATTTCTAGAGGAATCTTTTTGTGAATTAACCCATGTCTTTATGTTGTTTACATTAGCAGCTGGTGTCAACATGAGATAGTCTTAACTCTGACTTGAAACTAGCGATTTCTTAAATCACTGAATAGTTTAATCATCATGAATCATAAGCATATTAATCAACTAATCCACACCACAGTGTGAAACACACAGAGTGCATTCAATCAATGACACAGACTTTTTCTTACAATGCCATCTGTTTCAAACCACATGTTTCTGAATGACGGCACAGTTAAAATCCTGCTCTAAAACACGTATTTAAAAACCAAGATTCAGAAACAAATAAAGGATTATATCACAGAGAATCCAAGGAAAATGGTCATGGCTCAGAGATTGGCTAGAATGGTCTCAGATCCAATATCTGGCATCTCCAGTTAAAAAGATGTAACAACAAACGATGTGGGGAAAAGCTACCCAAAACCCTAGAGAACACGGTTAGTCCAATGAACAACATTTTTCCTCCAGTAATGGGACATCCTCAGAGATGCATGCCTCAGACTTGCAAATGTTTACATTCCGGGAGAATGATAACAAAATACAAATAAATGAAAGGCACCAAGTCAGGCAAAATATGTACTATGACAAGCAGATGTTTTCTACAACTTGAAAGAGTACTCCTTCTAATTAGTGTTAAGAAGTTTATTTTCAATCATGATTATGCCTAGTAGAAGTAGTACCATTTTGTATTAGCTTGCCATATCAGATATTAAGAAATGTATAACTTATAAGTAACAAGCCCCTGAACTTTGTCATAAAAGGAATGTGTTGTTAAAAGAATTAAGGAAAACAAGGACAAGGTTATAGAGGAGACAGCAAAGAGAGAAGCCTAAACATATTGCAAAGGGGGGGGGGGGTCAGCTATACCAAAAGTCAGCTGTACCCGCCAGATGAGGAATGTAGATAAGGTCAGTGATACATGACTAGTAGGATATATGATGCTAGTGCACATCTATAAACTCCGAGGCACATTGTTCAGGTATTAACTCATGTGTACTCCTCTATGCTGCAGAATAAATAATTAAAACATCCCTTTAAGGTAGTAGATGTTCTCTTTTTCTCCCACCTTGAAGGTAACTGGAAATTGGCCTACCAAGCTGTTTCTGCAACATTAGATTTTAAGTACTAGATGACCTTCATAAGGTTGACCTTATGAAGAATATACTAGGCTATACAGCCAAATAGTCTGAGTTGGTATGAGGTAGCTTTCTGGTCTTTGAAGAAGAAACCGTGGATGGGAGATCTGCCTTACTTGCAGTGGATCCCAGTCCCAACCCCTAGGATCCAGTGGTGGCAAAGACTTTCTTGAAAGACCTCAGAGACCTGCTGCCACCTGACAAAGCAGATGGCACCACATAAGGCAGCTTTCTATTTTACTGAAACTTTAGTACTGACAAGCCTAGGTTGGCTTGATCAGTATGTATGTGTATGTGTTTGCATATGCGAAAGATGTTTTTATTCAAATGCATGTGTATGCCTGCATACACACAAACATTTCTATATCAATTCCTTGATATTTTTCCTATGACAAACCATCAGTATTCACATCAGGGAAAGTATAAAATACGGCAGTCTCAATTCCTCTAGGCTCAGTTTCACCAAGGGCGACACGTTTCCCATGAGCGATTCTTTTACAATAAATGTGAGAAATACACTAGTAGGAATAATTCATGCCCAAGTCTCAAATGCTGGGATTTGTGATTTTGTTCAGGCACACCGTTCTATTTTTTACTTGCGATTAAATCAGACCCAGCTGGCATCAAAGCCCTTCTAGTTTCCTATGAATTATTTATCAAGAAATCTCCACAAAATTCAAGCTTGAGGATTACAACAGCCTCTCTTTATGACACATACTAGCCACACTTCCCACAGGTCTCAGTGCAAAAAAAAAAAACTCTTTTTCTGCCAAAATAGTATCAGGTAAGTGTCAAAATGGATCTGCCGTTTCCCATAGTAGTCCAGGAACCTCCTAGCACCTGACATTAGTCATGCACTGAAACTACTCTTTATCTAGTGTCTACTAGACCAGCGTTCCCCAACCTTTTTCCTAGTGCGGACCGGTGGAGCCTCTGAGAGAGGTGGGGCGGCCCCTCGCGCTCGCGCTCTCCGACGCATGCGCAAAGTGGTTGGGGAGTGTGTGCGGCATAGGCGCGCGCGTGTTCCCCCACCACTTCGTGCATGCGCAGGAGCGCCTGCCCACCCGTGCGCCCACCCCACCCCTGTGCGCAGGCACATGATTGAAGGGGTGAGGGAGTGTGTGCCGGCGGCGGAAGCCTGGGAGCCTGAGCATGGCCGGGGTGCTCCCTCCGGCCGCTCGCCTCCTGACAGGCTCCTCGCCGCCCTCCGCGGGAAATTCAAATGGCGGAATCAACGTTAGGGGAACGCCGCCGCCGGGAGGACAGCAGCCTAAGGGATGCTCCCTCTTTCTTCCTCTGTTTAGTGGCAAAGAAGGCAGGAGAAAAAGGAAGACACCCCTCCTACATACACACACACATACACACCATCGCACCCCAAGCTCCAGCTTGCAAAAGACGCTCCGGCAGCGTTCCTGAGTACCACCCAGAGGCACTGGGCCGCCACCGCCTCCCGTCCTGCCTTTCTCCTCCTTCCTCCAGCAGGAAAAAGCTGGTGTCCTGACCCCACCTGCCCTCCCCACAGCCTCCCCCAAGCCTCTCCTTCACTCGATGCTTTCCCCTCCTTTCTCCCCCTTACCTCCGGCACTCCACCCGCGCGCACTGCCGCCGCCGCTTTCTGAGCCTTTTCCGGGACTCTTGGGCTGGCAAACTCCATTCCCCCACCCCTCCACGGGAAATTCAAATGCAGCCGCTGGTGCCGGTTCCGGAGCTGGAGGCACCAGCGGCGGCATCAGCCTGCTGAGGGCGGCGAGGAGCGCTGACCCCAGCCTCTTTGGAGCCCGCCGGGGGGCCAGCAGCGGGAGCACCCGGCCATGCTCGGCCTCCTGGCTCTTAGCCACCCCCCCCCCCCGCCGCTGCCGCTTCCTCTTCCCTTCAGCTTTCCCAGGTTGGGGTCACACAAGGCCCCGGCGGTGGCCCTGCCTCTGCCCCAAGGGACCCCAGGGGAGTCCATGCAGCACAAGGAGGCGCGGCAACTGGGCAGGCGAGGCCGCACCGGAGAGGACCCACCGACCAAGCTTCCCGGCCCGGCCCCAAGAAGCCTTTCGCCCAACGCCAGCAGAGCGAAAAGCAGCCCCCGGGGGGTCGGGGGACCAGCCACCTGCGCCCGCCTCTTCTCCGTGGCTGCCTCCAGGGAAGCCTCTGGCCTGGCCCGGCCGGGCCCTGCAGAAGAGCTCGGGGGACCCGGGTGCCAAGCCTGCCCCCTTTGGCCGCAGAAACGGACACCACCGCCAAACGCCTCCTACGAGGAGCCCCGCCGCGGCAAGAGCTCCGGGCCCAGACGGGCGGGCCGACGACCACTGGCTGCCCAGCCGGGACCAGAGCCGCCGCCCCCTCCCCATCCCCGGACCGCCAGCTCCGAAGTCCCAAGGCCCACCCGCGCGGTTCACAACGACCGACCAACCCTCTCCCTCCCTCCTCACTCCTGGGAGGTGCTTTCCTGGGGCTCCCTTTTCCCCTCCCAAGCCCAGGAAGAGGCCCAGGCCACGGCCCTGAGTGGGCTCAGGCGGCAGAGAGCAGGGGGGGTGGCAGCCTTTTCCCTTTCTCCCCCCCCCCCCGTAAGTCCGGCGACGGAAAGGGCGAGGGAGGGGAGGAGGCTGCCCCCGCCCACCCCGGGTCTCCCAGTGACCCTTTCCGGAGAAGCCCCTGCCCGCCCCCGCCCCCCCCCCAGGCACCTGAAGTGGGGCGAGTCCTTGAGGCACTCCTCGAAGTGGACGACCACCCACATCGCGGTCTCCCTGCTTCTGCTCCTGCTCTCGGCAGCGGAGGGAGGGAGTAGGGCCTTTGCAGGGGTGAGTGCGTGCGGGGGCGGGGGCGAGAGGTCTGTCTTGGCGGCCCGGTCAGGCTTAAGCCACGGACCGGCACCGGGCCGCGGACCGGGGGTTGACGACCTCTGTACTAGACAATTTTACTTAAACAAGCTCTTAAAGGTGCAAATACCAGCCACCATTTTTCCGCTAGAATTGTTTTGTTATTTTAAATATTTTTTATGTTTATGTTTTTCTTTCTACACTGCTTGGGAGTTTTGTTATTTTAAATATTTTTTCTTTTTTTTCTTTCTACACTGCTTGGGAGTTTTTGAAAATGTAGAATGACTTCTAGGTATTACAGAGGAGTAAAGTTTGGTAGCCGTGTGGCTGTTGGAAAAAAGTCTGAAAGCCAACACACCAATTCCACTCATCATAAGGAAATTTGCTAAACACTTGTGGTTTAGACCCCACAATCCAAGATATGGCTGGTTTATAAGCTGCATTTTACACTAACTATGGTTTGCTGCTGCATTTGAATAAACAGAGTGTTGTCATGGGCACTGACCTGTCCGAAGAGGCTGGAATACCATGGAGATGGAACAGAACTGATGAGGCTGCATGCTAAACAGACAGGAGCCAAAAGCGACCAAAGAGCTCACAAACTATAATAGCAAAGAATTGAAGGGATGGTGTCAGGAAGGCAAAAGTTGAGAATGAGCTGAGGTTAGCAACAAAAAAGTGTTCTTCAGGTATGTTTATGGCAAAAGATAGAAAAGAAATAGTGGCTCACCTACTCAATGGGACTGGAAAACTGAGAACAGATGACAAAGAAAAGGCAGAAGTGCTCAATTCCTACAGTAGCTCAGTCTTTTCCCAAAAGACAGTCTGTGCCCCTCCAGACAAATGTGAAGTGGAGGAGGCACAATTGCAACTTGGGATTGATAAAGAAATAGTCAATGAATACCTTATTACTTTGAATGAGTTCAAATCTCCAGATGAACTGCATCCAAGAGTATGAAGGAACTGGCTGAAAAACTCTGAGAACCATTGTCTATTATTTTCTTGAAATCATGGAAAATGGACGAAGTGCTAATGAATGGAAGAGAGCTAATGTTGTCTCTGTCTTCAAAAAGGGCAAAGGTGGAACTTAGGAACTACAGACCAGTTAGCCTGGCATAAATCCCAGGGAAAATTCTGGAACAGATAACAATAATAACTAGAAGCCATCATGGAATTGTCAAGAGAAAATCTTGCCAAACTAATCTTTTTTTGTTGTTGTTGGTTTTTTTTTTTTTTTTTTTTGATCAGCTATCCTCCTTAGTAGACAGTGGAAATGCTGTAGATGTAATATACCTTGACTTCAGCAAAGTTTTTGACAAAGTGCCTAATGATATTCTGATTGGTAAACTAACTAGGTGTGGGTGGAATAGAGGAACTGTCAAGTGACTACACAACTGGCTACAGAATTGTATTTAGAGAGTGCTTATCAATGGCTTCTTACACTGGGAGGAGGTAACAAGTGTTGGAATTATAGTAACATGTATATTATGTGTCTAAGAGCTTTGGATGGGAGGGACTCTGGGACTGAATGTCAATCACATAGTAGCAGCCAATTGTTTCTTCACTGTTTCAGATGCCTTTTCCCACCTTTTTACTCAGACAGGGTTCTGTGTCAGTTAGCAATGCTAGTGATTCTCTCTGGAGCCTTCTCTTCTTGCATGATTTGCAAAATTCAATTGTGTTTAAAATTATATTTTATTTAAATTCACTTGAATATTACAACTTGCTGGGGGGGCGGGGTTAAACTGCTATTGGTTTTCCAATCTTTTTAAGAGAAACTTTGAGCCTCAGCTGAGGGAGAATAACAGGATATGTGTCAAATCATGTGTAGTGTGAAGAAAGTTGGTTGTGAGAAGATTTTCTTTCATTCTCATAGTACCAGAGGTAATGCTTTAAAGCTGAATGGTGGAAAATCCAGATTCAATGAAAAGAAGGTGTTTCTGCACATAGCACTAAGTTGAATCACTGCCACAAGACTGCAGCAACTATCGGTACACCTTTTTTTAAAACTCCAATGTCAGAATTCTCTAAGAATTCCCCAGACGGAATTCTGAGAGTTTCAGGCCACAGACACACACCTACTTTTTACTCACCTGGAACAGGCTCTATCTTGCAGGCTGTCTCCATGTAGGTGGTATCTGTGGGCATGAACTCCCAGAATTCTGCCTGGGGAATTCTTGAAGGAGGCTAGGAGTTCAGGTTCACATAAAAACCAACAAATGGCACACCTTTAGCAGCAATGGCTGCCAACTGGGATGGCCTTAAAAAGGCATTGGATGAATGCATGGCTACTAATCAAAGTGGCAATGTCTCACTTTCAATATGAATTAATAGGCCACTTCATGTCAGTTTACAGAGGATATGAAACCATAGATATAAATCTACTTGTGCCCTGCTAGAAAGCTTGTCAGAGGTAACTGGCTACTCAAAATGTGGACAGAACACTGGACTAGAGAAGCTTTTGGTCTGATCTAGCAGGGCCCTTCTTATACTGTTAACAGTTTTACCAGAATTTCCTGTGGGGTTGTGAAATAGAGATAGCAGGACACTGAGATATTTCATAGCTATTCACCACATCCTCTTGCTAAATATAGCTTCAAGGCATAACTGTGAGTAGAAAAGATTAAGCAGAGTTATTAAGGAATATATATAATGCAGAAACCTCTGTGTAGAAATAAAGGATCTTAAATGTGAACTCTCTCTCTCTCTCTCTCTCTCTCTCTCTATATATATATATATAGAGAGAGAGAGAGAGAGAGAGAGAGAGAGAGAGAGAGAGAGAGAGAGAGAGAGAGAGAGAGAGAGAGAGAGTTCACATTTAAGATCCTTTATTTCTACACAGAGGTTTCTGCATTTCCAATTTTACAACGAAATTAGCTGTAAGACCTTTCTTGAAGCAAAGCAGCCTCAACATTTGTGAATTAAGTACCACAAAGAGACGCAATGTTCCCAAGGCTGCTCAAAGTAGATCTCTTAATAGTGCCACAAATTCAGAAACCACAGCACTCATTACATCTCAATAAAACATCTTCAGCTCAGGAAATATCACATTAGTTCCAAGAACAGGGTAAACAAATTGGCTTCAAGGCACACTGGGCAAATGTAAAAGGTGAATGGTTCTTTTATCACAAAGTTTAAATCCGTAAAGTTGTTCAGCCTCACTAATCCAAAGCCAATCATTGTTCTGAAAGATGATGGCTAAGAAAACTGTATAAAGCTTTAAAATGAGAGTGTAGCTTTTAAGAAAAATCTGCTCCCAGCTATAGCTGCTGAGCAACATTTATTTCGAGATACAGCTTGGAAAAGTTACTTTTTTTTTTTTACAACTCCCGCCCGGTGGTCATGCTCACTCGCAGATGCCCAGAACTATAATTCTGATAAGGAACTCTTCTTAGGTCTGCCAAGTATACAGAACAAAAGAGCATCCAGAGGGGCATCCTGCATAGCCAACAAAAAGATCAGTCCTCGTATCCTCTAGAAGTAAAGCAAGGACAGGTTCTAGTGGTTGAGATTTAGCTGAATAATAGGGTGACCACAACTCAAACCATACGGGAACCACAGGATCTGGCACAAACCCCATCTAACAGGAGAAATCCAGTTCTGTCACCAGAATCTCCCTTCTACCAACAGAACAGTTCTACTGTCAGACTGTCATGGAGCTCTGTTAACAGAGCTGCCAACAGAAGAGCCAAAAGAGGGGTGGAAAGGGGACATGTCAAGGGAAGAGCCAGGGTAGTGTCAAACCTACCACAACCCAAGGAAACAACCACAATGTTGGTATGCTAAGTAAAGTGAAGTCCTAAATAACTTCCATCATCCCTTGGCTGAGTGGAGTATGGAGCCTAGCAGTGGTTCAGCTGGCCCTTGACCATTAGGATTACACTCTGTTGTTGTTGTTTAGTCGTTAAGTCATATCCGACTCTTCGTGACCCCATGGACCAGAGCACGCCAGGCCCTCCTGTCTTCCACTGCCTCCTGGAGTTGGGTCAAATTCATGTTGGTAGCTTCGATGACACTGTCCAACCATCTCCTCCTCTGTCGTCCCCTTCTCCTCTTGCCTTCACACTTTCCCAACATCAGGGTCTTTTCCAGGGAGTCTTACACTCTAAATCTGCAATTTTAATCCAGCGTGCTGGAATTCTAGCTTTATAAAGTATGTATTTTCAAAATGATTTTTACTTCTTTGGCCTTGAAAAAGAAAAAGGCTGTTGTAACCCCCTGAGCGGGATAAACAAGATCTGCCTGCCTCCCAGAGCTTCTCTCAGCAGCTGGCAGGCACGGAATCTGGCTCATAGCCTACCAAAAGGCAAGGCAGATATCCCTTGGGAACATGTAAAAGGCTTCATATTTTATTCCAACCCTAGCCAATTCGGGGGCTTTGCGGAATGGGTAACATTGGTTAAACCACAGATGATGGTGATTATTGCTATTGTCAAGATTAGTCATTCAAAGCAGGTCAGCAGCAGAAAAAAAAAAGGATGAGACTTATGAATATCAACATCTGAGACCAAATAGCAAAGTGAAGCCTTAGGCTTCTTGGCTGATGCTAGAAATATAATTAAAACAGTGTTTTAAAAATCCAAAGATAGTCCACTAGTAGAAGCAGAAATTCCAGCCAAAAGCCCTCCTAAGGCAGCATACTCACCGCAAACAGATAGGGCTAAAGGCACATGAAATAGTGACAACATTGCAGAGTTATATCTGATCACTGCCAGGGAACTTTGTGCTTCCTGGAGAAAAGAGGGGATGGTCTTGGGGATAGCTTCTGATGGCAGCATGCAGGGGATATGTTCCTAGCAGGAAGGCAAACTAAAAATCTGCATTCCTTGCATGGCACTACATTTTTAGCAGGCACTTCTCACAAAAGGCAACATGGTGTTGCAACGTATCTTATCTTTTGGTCTATTTAGAACAGGGGTCTCAAACATGCGGCCCGCGGGCCATTTGCGGCCCGCCAGATGATAGATTGTGGCCCCCGCCTTGCCTGCCCCCCCTGAAGCGCCCACGCTTCCTCTGCTGTCAAGAGTCAAAAAAAGCCTCGCCTCGCTCGCCGGCTCTCTCCCAAGATAGCGCCTCTTGCACCCTCTATCCGGAACTGCAGCCTGCCAGCCAGCCCGCCTGTCTGACGGCTGGCAGGCTGCAGTTCCAGATGGAGGGTGCAAGAGGGTTAGGGTCTTGGGGGAGAGCCAGCGAGCAAGGCACGCTGCCGGCCCTTTTCCCCGAGCGCCCGAGCCAAGCCGCCAACAGCAGCTGCCGCCGCCGCCTCTTCCAGGGAAGTGGCTCTCTGGCTCGCTCTCTCGGCACCCCCCAGCACCAGCCTGACCAGCGGCTGTCTCAGCACCCGGCGGTGCTCCCTCCTCCTCCTCTTCGTCCTGCTTCAGCCGCCTCGGCTCTGGAGGCTGCCTGGGCTCGCCTCGCAAAGTTTGCTCCTCTATTGTGGTGGGGGTAGCTGCTGCTGCTGAGTGCGCCTTTTTTTGAGGGGGGCCCTCAGAGGAAGGTTGCTGGACCTCCGTCTGTGTGTGTGTGTGTTTGTGTGCGTGCACCTGTGGGGCCCCCCGCCCCATTCTGTTTAATTTCGCGGGTACTGGTGGGGGCTTTTCTCCTTTGGCAAGGCGAATTCTGTGAGGTTTTTTTTTTTAAATTTTATGTCGTGCCCTCCTCCCCCCCGGCTAGGCGGTTGCCGGCACTCCCTCCCTTCTCCGCTTCTTCGTCCTGCTGCTGCTGCTGCTGCTGCTGGTGGTGAAGAAGGAGCCGGAGGGGGTCGTGGCCGGGCGACGAGGGCTCTCGCGCCCCCTCCTCCTCCTCGGAGCCCCAGCCGGGCTAAGGAAACTCCTGGGCGGCTTCCTCAGGCTCTTGCTCCGCTTGGCGGAAAATCTGATGCAGCCCAGCCTCACCCAGCCTCTGCCTCCAGCGGCCCCCAGGTAAATTGAGTTTGAGACCCCTGATTTAGAACCTTTGCTTTCACTGACAGTTAACATGTCACTGGCCCCTGAAGAGAAGCCAACTAAAACTCTGGGGGAAGACAGAGAAAGGCAGATCCCAAAGCAGTTTTGGGTTTAGTTTTTCCAGTAACCACATCACCTCTGCCAGGCTTCTGCCAAGCTGATGGAAGAGCTTGTGATCTATTTGGTTTAATTTGCTTGATTCTCTCCAAACCATCCAGTCCCTCTGCCTTTTCCACATTGTCCTCCAGTTCCAAACACCCTTGTGACCCAATCACTCCAGTAAGAGCAGACCCACTGACAAAATCTTCTCCTGAAGCACCAGAACTTTCCTACTTGGTCCTAATTCTTCCATCTCTAGGTCAATCACTGCTCTGTTGTTATTGGTTTCTTTTTCTTTTTTTTTAACTTTTGCTGGCAATAAAAGCTCCATCTAGTAGCAGGCAGCAGACATGGTCTTTTGAGAGCTTAATTTAAAATCAAGCAGCTCCTGGAAATGAAGTGTCCAACTGGCAGCTTCTGGTTGATAGATCTGTTGATCTTTGTTGGAAACAAACTCTTGAGCAGCCAAGAGTATTTTGTTTCCAGGCCTTCAAAAGCCAAAAACAAGTGAACATAATTTCTGCTAGACAGCCAAGCTGGGAAGGTGACTCAAGGCTAGTAAGGCAAACACGTCTACGTTCCAGCCCTTAGTTGGTTGACCTGGATTATTAAAAAGAACTCTATTAAGCAAGCAGGTGCTATTTTTTTTGGAATTTAAATCCCAGAATCCCCCAGCCAGCATGGATATACTGGCTGGTGGATTCTGGTAGTTATAATCCAAAAAAGTAAACAAGCTCTGAAAGTGCCTAAAATAATGCCAGCAATTAATAAACATTATGTACCTTTGCTAAGAATAATATTTTTTTTCTACATTTATTTATTTATTTATTTATTTATTTATTTATTTATTAGATTTATATACTGCCCATCTACTCTGGGCGGTTAATTGTTAGTGGAGTAGTATATTTTTCTTTTTTAATTACAAGATTCATTCGGCTGTGTTAGGCAACCTGTCATATCTGTTTCTATGAATTCTATCTGAAAGCAATGGAAACAAATAAACTTTTCTACTAGAAAAACCATATATCAATAAACAGCACAAAACCTAACTCGGCTCTAAAAGGCTGTTCCCTTGGACCAAAGCCAGAAAAACACCACTCAGAAACGTTTACTCTTTATACAAGCGAGAGAAAGAGTGACAGAATATATATATATATTAGTTTTTACTAAGTTTTTTAAAAAATTACTTTATGTATATGAAGTAATTTTTTTTTAAACTTAGTAAAAACCGCTAATGGTTTTCCTTCTATAAACTGTCTGAGGGCACAATAAAAGTAACACACTGAAAGGAGCTTTTCTATTCCTCTCAGAATGTTAAGTGTGAAAGAATAACCTCTAAAGGTCAGGTTTCTTCTTAGCTTGCTTCCTACACTAATTCCTGGGACAGGAGCCATGTCTAGAAAGTGGGAGGAAAACCTGTACAGGTTAATGCTATGTGAACATACCATAAACGTGTACACTTCCTCCTATTCTTGAGTACAGCAGCAAGAAGAAACTGGAAGCTTCTATTTTGAGCAAACTACAATTTGTTATTTCACCGGACTAGAACAAATTGTAGTTATGTTAAACTTTGGTTTATCCAAATAAGCCAAGATCAAATTGGAGTTTCTAATCTTGACTAATTTAGGATAAAGTGTGGTTAACAGCATATATAGTTCCTGGTTTGGGTAAACTGACAAAGAGCGGTTACTTGAAAGTGGAAGCAGATGCTTCTGCTCTCCTTGTTACTCTAGAGAAAGAAGGGATGAGGTGTGCCAATGCAATATCGGATTATGGTTTTGTCTTGGGATGCACAACAGTTTCAACCATTGGGGTCCCATCTTGTACTAACTACAGGACTATGGACCATATGAGATGCACATTCTCTTCTCCCATACACACAGTCCAGTCTGCTTTCTCTGATATCTCAGGGTTGCTATCAGGAAAGGGGATTGAAGGCCCTTCTGACATCCTACCAACTGATTCTCAGATTAGTGTTTCTTTGCCTGTATCAGCACTGGACTAACGGGATAGGAAATCTTTTTTGTTCCTCACCATGCCAGTGATCTCCACCACAATCACAGATTTCCAGATCCTGCTGTTACTAAGGTCAGGAAATTTTGATCTCAGAAGTTAAGCAAAAGCAGAGACAAGTGCCTGGGCTTCTATTGACTTCAAAGACCGCACCATGAATACCCAAAGGCTGGATGGAGCTCCTGATTTCACATGACATATGAATGTAGAGGCAGAGAAGAGAACTAAATGATAATTTAGCAATATAACTTATCTGAACCAATGGCTACATTACTATGCACATGGACACTGAAGGAAGTCACTTGAGTTCTGTGAAACTTCCTTGTGACTGATTTCATAGTGCCCATATTTATTTATTTATTTATTTATCAAATTTATATCCTGCACCATCTGGCAACCAGGCCACTCTGGGCGGCTAACAATATCAGCAACAATGTTAAAACACAATAAAAAAGAAATACATAACCAAATAGGGTAAATTAAAACAGATGGTAATAAAGGTGGTAAAAAGGGGTGATGGAGAGGATGGCAAAAAGGATGGTAAAAGGGAGGCCGAGATCTTAATGCTCCGGGAAAGCTTGGCGGAAGAGCCAGGCTCATTTGAACCCATCCAGCGAGGGTGCCAGGTGGATCTCAATAGGCAGGTTGTTCCATAGGTGGGGGGCGACCGCCGAGAAGGCCCGGTTTCTTGTTCTTTCCCTCCGGGCCTCCTTCGGGGTCAAGGTCCTCAACCGCCCTGCCTGTGAAGAACAGGTATTACAGACAGATCTGGCTGGGAGCAGGCGTTGTGATAGGTACCGAGGTCCTAAACCGTTCAGGGCTTTGAATGTTATCATCATAACCTTGAAGTCGATGCAGAAATGAACCGGTAGCCAAGGAAAAGCGGCCAGAGTGGGGGAGATGTGCTGGAATTTCTTCACCCCAGTTATTAATCTGGCCGCCAAATTCTGGACCAGTTGAAGTCTCCGCATCAGCCTCAAGGGTAGCCCCACGTAGAGAGCACTGCAGTAGTCTATTCTTGAGATTACGAGGGCATGAATCAGCGTTGTGAGTGCCCCCACGTCTAGATAGGGAGGCAGCTGGGCAATCCTCCGAAGATGGAAATGGGCTGCCCGGACCACAGATGCCACCTGGGTTTCCATGGTGAGATCCAGGTCCAGGCAGATGCCCAAGCTGCAAACCTCAGTCTTTGTGGGAAGAGTCACTCCCCCAAAGGAGAGGGAGTTTCCCAACTCACTGACACCAAGACCGCCCACGCACAAGATTGCCGTCTTGTCTAAATTCAACCTCAGTCCATTTGTCCTCATCTACTCCAGAACGGTCCCCAAACAGCGTTCAAGGGTCGGAACAGCATCCACTGCAGTAGGAAAAAAGGAGAGGTAGAGCTGGGTGTCATCAGCGTACTGATGACACCGGGCCCCACAACTCCGGATGACCTCACCCAGCGGCCTCATATAGATATTAAATATAGCATTAATATCATATGGGTATGTATAATACCATACCCATATTATACAGAGAGCAAGCGCTGGAACATGGCTGAAATACCCATGTTCCAGTCCTGCAAAGGTCAAAGTGGATTACAAACAGCCGTAATTGCTTTTGGTTTTTGTTGTGGCATATGGCAAGGGTCTAGTCACTGGACTGTCCAACCACTGGGCTGTATTACCTTCCCCACTTGTAGCCTGAGATGACGTTGATAAGAGCATGGAGTTGATCCATGGTTTCCACATGAAATTTTAGGATGAGATGCCTGCTCAGATCATGAGCCATCTTTGAGAGACTGGCAGAAAGTTTGGGTTCAAGGTGACATAAACTGATAACGTGGGCCTACCCTGCAGCCAGAGTCTATAGTTCATATACCACTCTGTACTGAGGTCTAGTAGCCACATCTCAAGACTAATTATAACAACCTTTCCTAACCTAATCCCCATCCAGAAGTCAGATGACACATCCTATCCACCTCAGCCAGTTTGGCCATTAGCTATACTGGCTGAGGATGAAGGGAGTTATAGTCCATTATATCTGGGGACACTAGGTTGGGAAAAGTTGTTCTATGGGAGGCACATAGTGAGGAATGAGAAGCCCAAACTGCATTAGCCCATCGCATGGAGCAGAGGGTTGGTCTCGATGGCCTTATAGGTCCCTTCCAACTCCATTATTCTATGATTCCATGCCTTGTGTATTGGTAGCTACACAAAGTTGTGACAAAATTACAGAACCATGTCAATAACAATTAAGAAGTGTGCAATAAAAAATTCTGTAAAGATCAAAATGCAATTGAGGGAAACTAGTGGCATTGCTATGAAGAAAGTAAAAGATCTTCATCTAGAAGAGTAGACTATCTGTCTAGATGGGCGGGGTATAAATCTAATAAAATAAATAAAAATAAATTCATGGCCAAAACCAGTTGCACGTGCAAATAAAATTCCTTCTCAGCCATATTAAATGGTTTTTAATCTATGTGCACAACAGTCAGGATGGAGAATTCCAATTTAACATAGGCACAATAGTATTTATGTGTCTGAGGCCTACACCGGATGTTTACCTCACCTCCCACCATTCACTATTCTCCATGCTGGTTAGGACTGAGAGGTGAGAGGAGTTATAGTCCAACCACATCTGGAGGGCTGAATTCAGTTCCCCTGCACCTCCTAGATTTTGTAATTTGTTTGTGCTCTTAAACTAAATTCTAAATATAGGCATTCAAAGAAAACAGGAAGCTATCGCAATCTGGATAACTGGGGCAGGGGGAGAAATGAAACAGCAGTTTCAAAAGTCCTAATGTATCTATTTTCAGACTGTTGACAAACTAGGCAATTACTGGATAACTCCTGAACAAACAGCTCTTGGAAGATTATGAGATTTCATAGTGAAATTAAGGGGTAGAATCTCCAGTGTCAAAAAAAGGCAGATTTCTTTAAGTCCGTCAGGGGAGGATCTATGATGAAACTAATGAAGCTTAAGCTTCAGGGGCCCCAAGCACAGAGGGGGGCCCAGAAGCGACTTCAGTCCGCATTTTAAAAAATATTGTGGTGATCTGTCATGGAACAACTCCCTTGAAGAAGGTAACAGTGGTTACCCAGACCTTGTTGCTGTTTGTGAAGGGAGCCCCACAACAGCTCAAGCTTCAGGGGGCCCCCAAAATATAGGTCCACCACTGAAGTCGGTTAGCACTCCTTTCTGGCAATAGCTTTCACTACTAAAATGTACTTATTTCCAGCCCACAAGGCACCATTTTACTGGGGTATTCTCCTGACCAGGATCCACCAAGAGGCAAGCTCTATACAATATAAAATAAAAGACATTTGTGAGAAAATGCCATTTATGCTCCTAAAATGATAATGGGTTAAATATTTTCTACCTTAAGCCAGGATTGCCAATGATTGAACAAGTCAGGAGAAAAATATCTGTGATCCCCTCTTCCAAAGTTTTGGGTTTTTTATAGCAACACCCATAATATTTCAGATTGGTGATACGACCTAGAACTGATGGGAACTCTGGCCTAAAACATCTGCAGGGCCACAGCTGGCCATTTTTCTTGTAGGGTCCCAAACAGAGCTAATACATTTACCCTACTAACTACATATGGTCACAAATAAACAAAGGAAGTTCTACACAGCATGAATGCATTCGGAAACTGTGCTTTGGCCACTACCCCTCAGAAAAGGATGGCCCTCAAATGAGAGCTCACCTAATTTGCCACGTATAAACGATTTATATACTTGACAAGAATCTTATTTTCTCTGTTCTTTGAAATTATCTCCCATTTGCCAGATCCATCCCTCTTCTTGCTAAATGCCTGAGACTGTTCTACCTTAAAAAAAAAAAGCTCTGGAAATAGAGAAACATGTTTTTATACGTGTCATTAAATTACTTGATCATTCATTTCATTTTGAACTAAGGATCAGGCTAAACATTACACTTTTAATGCAATTAACAACTGTGTGAATTTTGGAGGGTTTTTTTTTAAAAAAAACAACAAACATTAGGCACAGACTAAATCCAATCTGAGACCTTGATGAAATGTGCTTGAGGTAATTAATCCATTCTCAGTGAGTCCTGATCTTGAGCAGAACTCCCAGCAGAATCAATTCAAATACTTGTTTTAAAAAAAAAACACCTTCAGAACTGCAGAATGTAATGCTTGGTCTAGTTTTCACTTCATTTTGACCTCTCTCCTTCCTCTTCACTGTCAAAGTCCACAAAGTCCATTGGGGAATCTTGTTGCAGCTGTGTAGACAACTACATCATTTTCCAAGGTCTGTGGTTGGGAGATTTCTGTAATACGTCTCACCTGAGATTCTCCTTATATTTTCTACTTAGGTCTTACCTGGTCCTCTTTTAAAATGGAACCCAGTGCAGCAGCCTCACCTGACATCCTGCTAGGACCACATTGGCCTATTCCTCACATTACTGCCTAAACCAGGGGTCTCAAACATGCGGCCCGCGGGACATTTGCGGCCCGCCGGATGATAGTTTGTGGCCCCCGCCTTGCCTGCCCCCCCCCGAACCGCCCACGCGTCCTCTGCTGTCAAGAGTCAAAAAAAGCCTCACCTCGCTCGCCAGCTCTCTCCCAAGACAGTGCCTCTTGCACCCTCCATCCGGAACTGCAGCCTGCCAGCCAGCCTGCCTGTCTGCCGGCTGGCAGGCTGCAGTTCCAGATGTAGGGTGCAAGAGGCGCTGTCTTGGGGGAGAGCCGGCGAGCGAGGCGCGCTGCTGGCCCTTTTCCCCGAGCGCCCGAGTCGCCGCCGAGCGATGCCTGAGAGCGGAGCTCGCTCCCAGCCCGTCCTTGAAGAAGAGCGCCTCCAAGCCGCCAACAGCAGCTGCCGCCGCCTCTTCCAGGGAAGCGGCTCTCTGGCTCTTTTTCTCTCTCAGCACCCCCAGCACCAGCCCGGCCAACGGCCGCCTCAGCACCCGGCGGTGCTTCCTCCTCCTCCTCTTCGTCCTGCTTCAGCCGCCTCGGCTCTGGAGGCTGCCTGGGCTCACCTCGCAAAGTTTGCTCCTCTGTTGTGGTGGGGGTAGCTGCTGCTGCTGCTGAGTGCGCCTTTTTTTGAGGGGGGCCCTCAGAGGAAGGTTGCCGGACCACCGTGTGTGTGTGTGTGTTTGTGTGCGTGCGCGCACCTGTAGGGGGGCCGCCCCGTTCTATTTAATTTCGCGGGTACTGGTGGGGGCTTTTCTCCTTTGGCAAGGCGAATTCTGTGAGGGTTTTTTTTTTTTAATTTTATGTCGTGCCCTCCTCCCCCCCCCCCCCCCGGCTAGGCGGTTGCCGGCACTCCCTCCCTTCTCCGCTTCTTCGTCCTGCTGCTGGTGGTGGTGGTGGTAGTGAAGAAGGAGCCGGAGGGGGTTGTGGCCGGCGACGAGGGCTCGCACGCCCCTCCTCCTCCTCCTCGGAGCCCCAGCCGGGCTAAGGAAACTCCTGGGCGGCTTCCTCGGACTCTTGCTCCGCTTGGCGGAAAATCTGATGCGGCCCAGCCTCACCCAGACTCTGCCTCCAGCGGCCCCCAGGTAAATTGAGTTTGAGACCCCTGGCCTAAACCCTAGTTGAAAACAAACAAACCCAGTCCTAGGCTCTGAACAGAACTGGGAGGGTTAGGTGTAGGCAGTATTATCAACTGCCCACAATGCCTCTGCTTTAGCATCACTCTAAAAACCTCAAAAAAGTCTGCTGAATCAGACCTAAGGCTTATCTAATCCTGCATTTTGTTTCCTATTGTGACCAAACTAATTCCTTTGGGAAGTCCACATGTAGGACATGAGGGCAAAACAAGCCTGCTGTTCTTTTCCTATTAACTGCTGGTCAGGGGCAGGCTGGCAAGGATCCTGGAGGTAGCTTACAGTCATTATGACTACTACCCACTGATCATGTCATCCTCCATGAATCCGATCAATCCACTTTTAAAGCTTTCCAACTCAGCAGCCATCACTACAGCTTTCCTGTGCTCTGTGAAAAGGAGTCCTTTCTTCAATCTTCTTTTGACTCTCCCACCGCTCACCAGATGCTCCCTAGTCTATGCTATCACCAGCCGCTGCAACAACTATCAGATTCTAAGACTCCAAAAACATAACTTTGCCACCTCAGCCATGTTATATGACTATGCCAGCAGTTACTTTTCTCTATAAAAATCTGGAAGACTGAATATACAACTTCCACAGGCATTGTGCTTGACAGTTACAGTGGTGCCTCGACTTACGAATGTCCCGACTTACGACCATTTCGAGTTACAACCAGCTCCGGCCGCAAAATTTTGCTTCGACTTGCGACCAGAGCTTCGATTTACGACCGGAAAAAAAAAAGGAGGGGAAGTCGGGGAAAGCGGGAAATTTGAACTGCTTTCAGTTAACCGTTGGTCAGCAAAGAGGCTGCTTCTCTGTACCTCATTCGCCCCAGCGGTTAGAGAATGGGTTCGGAGAGAGACTTCAGACTGCCTGGTACTGCAGTGTACTGTATTATTATTATTATTATTATTATTATTATTATTATTATTATTATTATTATTATTATTATTATTATTAGCTTTTTGGATTTTTGACTTTCTGTTTTGAAACAGAGAG
This sequence comes from Intellagama lesueurii, assembly GCA_037013535.1. Taxonomy (NCBI): domain Eukaryota; kingdom Metazoa; phylum Chordata; class Lepidosauria; order Squamata; family Agamidae; genus Intellagama; species Intellagama lesueurii. Next base: position 20,281,410 of record JBAJHW010000003.1, read on the forward strand.
ACTGCCTGTTCTGGGTGAGTGCTGTATGTACTGTACAGGGTTTTTGCAGCGTGGGTTTGGGCTAGGTGGGGGGGGGGTTATGTTTCTGTGCTCTGATGGGTCTTGCAGTGTGGGTTTAAAATGTGAAAATTAGACTGTAATACTAAATTAAAATTAAATGTGAAAATTAGACTGTAATTTTAAAATGTAAAATTAGACGGAGAGGTCTGTTTGCTGGAATAATGGTTGCTGGATTTATTTATTTATTTTATTTTATTTTTTTAATTTTTTTTGCATTGTTCCCTCCCTCCTTCCTTTCCTGCCCTTTTTTTAACCTAAGTCATCTTAGGTTAAAAGAAGAAAAATTCCCCCCCTAGTGGTAGTGGACGGATTAACCGCTTTTGCATTCGTTCCTATGGGAACGAATGCTTCGATTTGCAAACTGGTGCCTCGAGATACAACCAAAAAACAGCTGGAACGGATTAATCGCATTTCAATGCATTTCAATGGGAAATGGTGCTTCGACTTCCGACCATTTCGAGTTACGACCATCTTCTGGAACGGATTAAGTTCGTAAGTCGAGGCACCACTGTATAACCAAAATAAGTCTAGCAAATTCTAGCAACCTAGCAAATATTCTTCATTTATTCAACTGTTGGTTTTTAAAAAAGAGTAATTACTGAATCATTATCCTGGACAAACAGCTATTAAAAGATTATAAGCCATCAAAAGAAAATTACTAAATACTCTTTTGTAATAAACAAAGCCAACTGTTAATGAATGACTCTTCTTTACTCGATTATCTCCTGCAAACAGCTATGTTCCTCAGCACATATTTAATGAAAAAACACATTGCAAAAGAAATGTATTTTCTTTCTGTCAAAGCTATTTATGGTTTCAAAACTTTGCCTTACTTCAGACTCCCCTGTTGCACAGCGGGGATTCTGCTTTCAGTGCACACATTACACTGGAAATGAAAAATTACATGGATGTTACTGTCATTAGCCAAGTATTTGGAATGTCATATCAAGTTTTATTGCTACAGCAAGTTGCTATCCTATAATATATTTTAAAGATTCATTTAGCTGAGTGCATTCTATATCATTCATCCTGCACACAGACACAGCTGACAGGTTTCATGTATTAGCTGAAAGGAAGTTGTTCAGAAACTGTTAAAGGAAAGACTAAGAGGAAGAAAGGAATTAAAATGAAAGACCTTCTTATAGAGATACCTGGAATATCAATGTCAAGTCTAGATCATTAAGCCGTTTAACTGTAGAAAACAACCAACATTCATTAAGCTCTCTGGTGGCCATTATGGATAAATAATGTGGTCAGTTGATAAAATAAACATTTTCCTAACATGTTCTCCCAGACAGACCTTCTAGTTGGGAAATCAATCAGTCTTTGCAAAGATAACAGTGTGTGGAATCCAACATGAAATTCTCCTTTGTAAACCTGATAGTAATTCATAAAAATGGTGCCTTATGATCCAAAACAGGGAGCAGGAATTTGGCACATGATCTCTACCATATTGGGCTTGCAAGCTCAAGTCAAAGACCTATCTGGTTCAGCATTCTGTTCCCATGTATTCTCGAAGGTTTTCACAGTCGGGATCCGATGGTTGTTGTGGGTTTTCCGAGCTGTTTGGCCATGTTCTTAAGGTTTTTCTTCCTAACGTTTCACCAGTCTCTGTGGCCGGCATCTTCAGAAGACAACAGTCAGAACTCTGTCTGTACTCTGTCTGTGCACCAGAGCACAGACAGAGTTCTGACTCCTGTCCTCTGAAGATGCCGGCCACAGAGACTGGCGAAACGTTAGGAAGAAAAACCTTAAGAACATGGCCAAACAGCCCGGAAAACTCACAACAACCATTCTGTTCCCACACTGGCCAACCTATGAGAAACCTACAAGTGAAACAGGAGGCCAACAGCACTCCCTGACTCTTGTGATTTAGCAGCTAATGATACATACACTGCAGAAAAACAATACAAATTAAGAGAATTATATCTGCTTCACTTTAATAGTCTGCAAACCAAGGAATTTTGCACATGGGCTGATAACTAGAAACCACAATGCTGTTCTCAACCTCTTTTCTTCTCCCTGTGATTTCCAGCTAAATTTAACACAAACTCTCAAGAGCTAATCAGGTCATTCATCAAACTGAAGAACTGGAAGAAAAATAATAATAATCACCTGAGTAATAAATAGGTTGGCTTTTTTATTTATCATAAAGTTAACGCATGTTGTACACTACTGTCACTTGGGCAGAAAATAAATATGACATCCCTAATAAAACAAAGAGAATTCATTGTGACCCGCATCAGTCCTATTAAGCACAAAAGACACTACACTGATGGAACTTTAAACATTTAGAAAACTGTTATACCGAATGTGTATACAGGATAAATAAATCACTTGCTGCAATGCCTGTGAAGGTTGCAAGAGAAAAAAAAAAACAGAGAATATTGTGGCACTCTATAGTCAAAGAATATGTCCAACACTACACAGTTATAGCAGTTTGATACCAGTTTAACTCTCCTGTAGATTTCAGGAGAAGGTATAACTCATAAAACCACAAATCCTACGATTTGAGATGATCCAGCTATGACAGTTATTTTTTTAAGTTTATTTTTTTATTTTAAAAAAATACTAGTATCAAACTGCTATAACTGTGTAATATAGAAATACCATTTAAAAATAATTTTACTTTCACAGATTACAGATGCATCTCATGAATCAAAGTCACCGACTATGTCTCCTGCTCTGGGTTCAATTCCATACCTATACTCATGGTTTAAACTCATATCCTTACATATTCAAAATAGCAACATCATATCATAAGAAGAAAAGTAAGAAAGTTTGCAGGAGTACAAAAAACTGTAAGAACATAAAAGTGACTCAGAGGCTGTCAAAGTCATTCGTTCAAACTAAACCATCTGACTTAGGGATTTTGGGTTTTGTTGTCTAAAAAGTAACTTTTATTAGCTTCAGCTGGGGTAGAACTCTCATTTGTTCCATCCCATTAACATCCTGTAGGAGAATTCAGATACATGGCAAATTCAAAACATCTAAACAAATGGTTCTTTATTTTTACCATCCTACAAGAATATTATCAATAATCAACCACACCCTTCAAACTGAAATCTGATTTTTAGTTGTTTTGCAGAATTCCAATCAACTTTGATCATGGCTGGGCGACGGTGTCCTTCCTGATGTTTTTTGGACTACAATACCTATCATTCCTTGCCATCTGCTATGCTAGCTAGGATGATAGGGGTTGTAGTTTAAAGACATCAGGATAGCCTCAGATGTCCAACTTCTGCCCTAGTTACACATCTGCCCAAACCAAGGAGATCTTAGTGTTATCCTATTGGGGCAACATATTTTTACAACTCCCCACTTTGGCTGGACCTTCAGAGGATTATGAGGGCACAACAATCTATCATTAAAGGACACTCCTATGTTTTGCAGTGAACATAGGAGTGATTTTGCATATGAATGATTCTGCAGATGGTGGGCAGACAACAAGGAGATAATCAGGAACTTGCTTCTCCAAATATTGGCTGAAATCCAGTAGTAAGTCACAACTAGAGAAGACTCCTTGAATTAGTGGGAATTTCATGAATCAGTTCCTCCATATGTTCCTTTGATTCAGTAGGCCTATTCTAGCTGCAACTTACTACTGGACTTTAGCCACCATTGTAAGAACAGCTGGACTTCATACTAGGTAAAGGTTCCCCTTGACATTTAGTCCAGTCGTGTCCGACTCTAGGGCACGGTGCTCATCCCCGTTTCCAAGCCGTAGAGCCAGCGTTTGTCTATAGACAGTTTCCGTGGTCACGTGGCCAGCACGACTAGACACAGAATGCCGTTACCTTCCCACCGTGGTGGTACCTATTTATCTACTTGCATTTTTACATGCTTTCGAACTGCTAGGTTGGCAGGAGCTGGGACAAGCGACGGGAGCTCACTCCGCCGCGTGGATTCGATCTTACGACTGCTGGTCTTTTGACCTTGCAGCACAGAGGTTTCTGCGGTTTAACCCGCAGCGCCACCACATCCCTGGACTTCATACTGCTACTGTCCAGATTTGAGGAAGCCCCTGGCAAAGGCCCCCAGAAGGTCTCATTCTGTAGCAGTAGGATGAGACACTCAGATATGACAGAGAAAAATAGCCATTCTCATTTATTACAATGGCCCAGAAGTAGTATTATTCCAGCTGATCATATCCAGATTGCTGACAGATAGAAAGCCCTCTCATGATACAGTGTAATGCTAAATGAATATCACTACTTCATTATTACAGACAAGAATGGGTTGATTCAAGTCAGATCTTTCAGAAGTTTTGAAGTTTCATCAAGCTGAGCTACAGAAGGATCTTAGCACTAAAATATTCAAAAAGTTTCGGTCTTCTATTGATCATAAAGTTCCTTGCAGAGTATTATCTCCTCATAAAAGGAAAGGGAGTACTTTTTCTCAAACTGCCAGTGCCACTAGTAATTTGCTAACTCAAATTCATATTCACAGCATTTGTGGGAATTTCGTTTCAGCCCATGGGTTCTAGTTCATTCAGGGAGATAAGCATCAAAAAAATAGTTTGTTTTCTTATTAGCCATCAGATCTGCTCAATGGATGTTGGAACTTGGGGCATATACTCTGTCAACATAACAGAGTATATATTTCCTGTGAGGTAAGCACTGGTCATCAGGATCCAGTTTTTCTCTTGAAAACCATTTCTCACTCTGAAGAGAATTTCTTATTTCATAGGGAACAGGGGCATAAATATCTCTTGCTCAGTTCCAAAGCCATTCACCACCAAGGCATGGAATGGCAGGAGATAAGATGTCAGGAGGATCTTTTAAGTTTTATCTAGAAATTAAGTAACTTTCCCAGCAATGGAAGTCTTTATTTGGCTCTTCCAAACAGCCTTTTGAAGGAACGTTTTCTTCATATATTCTAGCCAAGACAGATCAGGAAATGTTTTATTCTTTGTTACAAACCAAAGTAGATCATGTAGAGGAGACCGACAGTATAAAACCAGTTATTTTAAACAATTAATACTTGCTGAAAATTGGGAAGAGCAAACTGCTGCCAGCAAAACTGAAAAAGGAAAATAAAATCACAGGGCATGGGAGCTGACTCAGGCAGGTTTTAGTATGATAAATCAGAAGGGCAGATGCACTACACCAGTGATTCCAAATTGAGGGAACCAGCCGTCTACAACCCCTGGAAGCCCTGGCCCTCACCCTACACAAGACACCCTATAATGTGAGAACATCAACCAAGCTCCTTCTTGCTTGCCCTCTACTAGGAGCAGTCAGGTTATCATGTATAGGGGAGAAAACCTTTCCAATAGTAGCCCTGAAAAATCTGTAATCAGATTCTCCTAAAGCAATTGTAGGGCTTCTTTAAAGGTGTTCAAGAAAGCTCTGCAGACCTGCTGGTTTTGTTGTTGCTGGTGGTGGTGGTGTTCTTACTTGGAATTACTGCTTGTACGGAAATGTACTGTTTTGTATGGTTGGGTTTCTTTTTCACATTTTCCTTGAGTATTACCAAAAGAGGGTTCTCCTTTTAAAGGCAATATGACAATAGTAAAATAAAGAAAATAATATTTTGATGTTAATAGTATCATATTTTCACTTGTTTTAGCACCCCAGCTCAGCCCAACAAACATCCTGCTCTTTCTGCATATAAAAGTTGTGCCTGTCCAACTTACTCTGTACCTGAATAAAGGACATACGGTTTGGACGGACCCATCCTGTATCCCTTAGAACAGTGGTCCCCAACCTTGGACCTCCAGATGTTCTTGGACTTCAACTCCCAGAAATCCTGGCCAGCAGAGGTGGTGGTGAAGGCTTCTGGGAGATGTAGTCCAAGAACATGTGGAGGCCCAAGGTTGGGGACCACTGCCTTAGAAGACATTGCTAGCCTAGGTCTATGACATCATCTGTACGTTTCCAGACCACCAGTTAAAAAGAAAAATCCCACAAATGCCAGGGGAGTGGGGGGATTCATGAAAATAGCTACAAGCTGGGTGGGAGACCACATAGCTTCCTAACTTTGTAACGTAGTCACTCAAATCCCACATAACAATTATCCTTTCACAATCACAGACACATGCAATCTTCATAGCATAATAAAATTTCAGTAAACTGAGTGAGAGAATAAAGAAGAAGAGGAATCAAAAAAGTGAACTGTGATGCAGGTCTTCCTCTTCATCCTACTGCTATGCAAAATGGCTAGCAAAGCAGCTGCAAGGGGATATATACACAGGACAGCGACCTCCACATGAGCCCTCCTTAGTAGCTCCACAGTTGGTCTGAGCATATTAGATATTGGCCTTTATTAAGGATTTCAGCACTTATTCACGTTTTCTTTTCATGCCAGCAGCACAATCTACTCTATTACTTTCTACCTCATTTTCCTTGATTCAAATCACTACCTACTATTTAAACACTACAAATGATAAATGGGATAAAAAGAAACCTTTGTGGGATGACACCATCTGCGGGAAGGGGGAGAGTGGCTCCATGCTCCACCTTGTAGTAGCCCTGAAAAGTTTTCTACCCATGGTTCTGTCCATTTTTGCACAATAGTCTTTTTGGCATCTTTCTGATAAGAAAGGAAGGGGATTTGTCCCCAATGATAAGATGGGAGGATGCATAAATCCATCTTCAGATTACCATCCTTCTAACTTCTAAAGGATAGCTATTCTAGCCTGTTGTAGCAAAAACAAGACACTCTTGAAAGAAGGCAAGACTTAAAATGTTAATTTTCAAAAGTAACTCACTGAGTAACTTTTTACAAATTAAGAGCTAAATATGTGTAGCCTGCATAATTAACTTGTAAACCGTTCAGAGCTTTAAGCTCTATTGGAGAGTATATAAGTGGCAAAGCTTTTTGCTTTTTACATAGACACTCCAGGCCAGAGGTGAGAAACTTTTGAATGCACATTGTTTAACTCCCAGCACCTGTCACAGGCATGGAAATGACCAAAAATGATAGAAAATACAAAACAAACAAACAAAACAGAAAACAAAAAAACCACACACAAAAACCCTAAACTGGTTTTGATTGGAGGGGTTGTAGAACCTCCTCAACCCAATTAAATCAAAAACCACCCCTTCTAGAGGCCAACATGAGCAGAATTTATTTTTTTACTTTTCAGACTCCTGTCCTTGCTGCAACAGACAAGCATAGTCATTATGATGGAAATTAAAACAATGTTATTTATCTGAAGATCGATCTATGATGGAGCTACATTTTCATTGTATATATAAAAATGTAGCTACATCATAGATATATAGAGAACTTTTGGGGGATTATCTGAGAGAGCCACACTTGTTTGGCCCATCTGGCCTAGGCACCAGAGGCCGTCTTCATTTCCTGAATTGTGTATCTGTTCTCATTTTGTTATGTGCCACAAAGGCATGATCAGCTTATGGTGACCCTAATAAGCTTTCATAGTATGTGAGATATTTAAAGAGTGGGCACTCAAGAACACAATGGAAGAGACACCTGGGCAAGCTTACGTTAGCAGCAAGAATAACCCAGCTATCTGGACAAAAAACTAATGCTTCAACAGGCTCTCTTGCTACTAACAAAAGGGAATGTTGTCCCCATTAATTAGGAAAATAGTAAGCAATGGTAATAGTTTTTAGGATATTAGCTCTCAGCTCTGGTCTTGTGAGATTAACCAGTGCACTTTACTTTTATGTAGCTGCAGCAAGACCCATAACAATAATAAGAGGGCTTCAAGCTGCTTTGGGTCCTTTTAAGGAGAAAGGCATGGTATCAATCAATCAATCCAGATAGCTAGCTAGCTAGCTATCTTCCTGCCCTATTCTAGCTTGGTTTAAACAAGTGAGGCCTAGAATCTGGGACCTACATGTTTTCAATGCAATGAACCCATCTGCTACTACGGGAAGTTTAACTTGTGACAAGGAAAACAAGAAATGTTGCCTCTGATAGTAATTTTCACAAAATTCAAGACAAAGTGACACTGTTGCTTTTTATCAGGAGATGGTCCAGACACTTACTATTATACAGAAGCTAAAGCTGAAAAAACCCATATGGAAAGAATTGCAAAGCACTCAATAGAATCCAGAAATACCCCAGTCCACATGCAAATGAACAATATTGGTGGTGCTGGTGGGGATTCTGGCAATTAAAGACAGTTTGTAAGTTAAAAGAAGGGCAACAACCCACGTTTTGAGAATGATGAGCTGCAAACGAACTAAAATAGAATGATCCATGAAGAAATCAAAGAGCTACACTAGCAGGCTATTGTATAGTGAAAACTGGAAACAGGAATTGATTGACTGACCTACATGTTACATAAATTGAAGTGGATCATGGGGGGGGGGGGGGAGGATGTAGGGACAAAAGTAATGAACAGACCAGCAGGGTTATGGAGAAGCTGTGTGTTTTAAATTTACAGCATACCTTGAAAGGCATTCAGTAGCACAATGGATAAAATGAAAAGGTAAGGGTAAATTGGCTTTCTGAAAGCAATCCCCATAAAGGGTTCAAAATATGTTAATTAAAAACTCTAGGTTGCTGAGCTGGCTGAACCTTTGATTCCATTGTCCATGACAATTCCTGGTCTCTTAATTAAGCCCCACAATGACATGCCGAGATGCTAAAGTGTCACTGTAAACATTTAATAGAAAGAAACCTATAAAAAATCAGTGGGACTTCTTACAGCAACATAATAGTATTATGTAGCATTAATATTACACATTGCCCATATTTATATTCAGTATCTTGGTAATCTTTACAGCAGGCCTGTAAATGCTAACATTATTAACAGCATGCACAGATAGGAATGGGGGAGTATTCGAGGCTCAGGGCCATTGTTCACAGTTTTATCCACTGCACTACCCTACCTAGCCTTTTCCAGTGCAGAAAATTGTTCTTATAAACATGGTGCACAGCTTTCAGTACTATAGGAACAGAAGCACGGGGGGGGGGGGGGACCCAAAGAACAAAAAACCCAAAAAGTAAATCTTTGCCAAATTACTTTGTTGTTCTTCCTTTATCCTAAAGCTTCCTGAACTGTTTGTTTGTGGGCTCTGTTTTCTTTCTTAGCATCATCTTAGGGTCCTTCCCTAGCCTATTACACACATCAGCACTATGTGTATGAACACAATGACACCATGAAAGGCAGAATGTGGCACCTCCTAAAGACTCCTAGGCTCAATATTGAAAAGGTAAGGTAACTTATGTCCCTCATGATGGCAAAGAAAAATGTGACAATGAACTGGCAGTTTCTGATTTTTTTTCTAATAAAGGGAAGGCCAAACTAAACTTCACAGTTTGTCAGATGACATGGACTATAGTGTCTGGACTGGGTTCCCCCCCCCCCCCCGCCCCAATCCTTCCCTTTCTGTCTTTGTATTTCTGCATTTTCTGAATTTAAATTTCCTCCTGTCTGTCCATGTACTTCTTTCTCGTTTTTGTTCTTCTAAAAACTATTAATCACTGTAATAGTCTAAATAACCTATCATGAATACCCCTGTCCATAACGGTGCAATTAGAAAATCCAGATTCTTCCTGGCAAATAAATGATGTTTCAAAATACATAATTTGGGGAGCTTTTTAAAATGTAGAATTCCAAACATAAAATATTGGCTGAAATCTTGTTGCTTACTGTAAGAAAATGTATAACATTCAGTCCATTCTGAGCTGGCAAAGAAAGGATCCTTGCCAAGCACCTCCCAGAATCACAGCAGGGACTATTACTTTGCTAGGAACAGAATGTTACACATTTTCTTACACAAAGCAATAGGATGTCACCATATTACTTAAACTATTACCCAAAAACTAAGTAAGCTTAATATTTGTTTCCTAAGCCTACAACATGTAGTTCACATACACTTCATTGGATACAACTTAAAGACAAGGTATGATGAGCAAGATTGTAGGCTAAAGATAATATACACCCACATCAAATTTTTACTGCAGTAGGAACACAGTTATTCCAGATCTCCAGAATGTGTACACACAACAGCATGCATGTACATACAAGCTAATGGGAATGCTGATGTGTGTTGCTTTTGCTGTAGCAATTTCTTTTTCATTTAAGAGTAGCTTCCTTAATCATGATCTTTGCACTACCCCAGCTTCAGGAGAGTGATCAGGCAAACAACCCATCTGTAAGGAATGCTTACGTGCCCCAGGCGAGAGGCTAATAGCATGGCTGCTCATTCTTATGCCCTTAGAAAGTCATATTAAGTCCATTTAGCTAAGAATTAGTTTATTAATGGATGTTGGGAGGAAATGTATGTTCCAGCCTCACAGTCAAGAAGAGATCCTCCTTGATGTGAATCCTTATATATTTTATTTGAAAAAACACAATGTTCATGAGCTTATTCTAGAAGAATGCCAGTTGTACCATCAATGTCAAGCATCTTAGGAGTGTCCAAAAATAATTTTAGAAGCATAGCCCAGTTCCAAGAGGCATATTTCCAGGGTAGAAGAAATGACTAAAAAAAGATCCATATCAGGCAAAAAACAAAATTAATAATAAAGAAGACAAAAATGTGTCAGTTAAAGACTACTATATTTTAATGTGAGCTTTCATGGAGAAGTCCACTTCCTCAGACATATAAGTGGAACGACGTGGCAAATAACTATACATTTATGCATGACCCCAAAACAGAGAGACTCCTTCCTGGGCATAAGTTGTTGATATACCCACAGTCCTCTGATGATGACAAAAAATGAAACAGCCATGACACATCTATTTGTTCACCTAGATCAGCATTAGCATCTTGGAACTGAAGAGCTGGAAAGGCCCCTACAGATAATCAATTTTAGCCCCTGTCAACGAGACACAGTGGGGAACTGAACTCCCAATCTCTGTCTCTGCAGCCAGGTACCTAAACCACTGAGCTACCCAGCAGTTCTAAATGATCACATCTTACAAACACAGTGGTGGAAAATATACTCTGCATATATGAAATCTCAGGTTCACTTCTCGATTCCCCATCACTGGTATGTCAAATTATAAGGGAGGGGGGAAAGAAGTTTCTACAAGAACCATTATTATTAGAGCAGGCTACAACTTGTGATTCATCATACTAACTAGAACCCACCAGCCATCACTCATGACGAGAAAGACGCCTGAAGCTCAACAAATATTCCCATTTTTCTTCTGTCTGGGACTCCAAAAAAGAGATAAAGATGAAGAGGTTGACAGATCAAGACAGGTCATGTGTTTGGCTCAGTGGGTCATACATGATGGAAACATTGTTCTGGGCTAGATGGGCCAAGAATGCAACAACTGGGCTCACTCTAGGTAGATAGAGTTCCTTCCAACATAGGAAATGTTTCAGCCAGAAAACATATGCTTATGACCATGACCACGAGTCTCGTACAGAATTTATCACATCTGCTATGGAAGTGACAGAAAGCATAGAAAAGCTAGATGTCACCATAGGAACCATTTTGCAAATCTTCACACACACACAAAAATGCAGGCAACAGAAACATTTGGAAGGGAACAAAGGTCAGAATGAGTAAGTCCTGGAATGTTGCTGAATTTGAACGCTCCAAATGAATGACTCAAGATAAGAGCAAAACAGGATGCTTAGATTTAAAGCACATGAAGAACAAGAGTTAGGCGTCATGGGAAAAGGCAAGAGTCTTTGGAACCTCCAAGAGGCCAGCAAGTCCATATATTTGCAAATGGTGCTAATATATAAACACATCTGGAATATATCCATACATAAGAATTAATGCTTATTTCTGCTCCCAGGGGCACTGTTTTTGAACATGTTTTTACATCTCATGCTTGTGTATGTCTACATCAAATTATCCTCAGACAGCCACCAGAGACACACTTTTCCGAGTCCCGAGTCCTAGCAGCATTGCAGAGGAGGTAGAGTGGTCTCACCAGGGCACACTTTTCCCCCAAATTTTAGAAGTTATCTACTTTTAAATAGAAACTAAGGCAAACAGCAACTCAAAGGGGCATTTTCATTAGGAGAGTAGAGGAGCAAGTATGACGTCTACCCTCATTTCCAAACCAATTTGACTCCTCCTATTGCTGTTTTCTGTAAAGAAAAACACAGTGGCCAAAATTCAGGCACACAATTTTAAAAGGCATGCAAAGTCATGATGTAATCTGACAAAAAATATGGTTTCTACTGCTCCAAAGATTCTAACATCTGTCTAACATCCTTGGCGTAATGCAAAATGCACCTTCACATACATATCTCTTCACGGAGCATTCTCTCCATTTAATTTATTTATATGCCACTTTCCCCATAGAACTGGGACTCAAAGTGGCTTATAATATAGTTTAAAACTACAGCATTAAAATACAGTAAGTTACAAATATTTAAACTCATTGCAGTATTAAAATACAATGAAAATTAAAATACTTTAAAACTTTTGAAAACCAATACAACATTTCATGTGTCTGACGAAGTAGGTTATCTTCCATGAAACCTAATGCTATAATTAGGGCTGCCGGGTCAACGTATCATCTCACTCACTGACATTCAGGACTAAAACTGGGAACCAGGGGCAGATTTTTCCTGGACCCCTTGGGACATCACAGAGGGAGGAAAGGCAGAAATTTGAAGTAAGAAGTATTGTATGTCACTACTGCCAGGGCTCGTGCACAAATAAGGCTCATGAGTCACAGTGCTGTTGCTTCATGTCCTGTCTTGCATGACTGCTCCAATCAACATTAGCATGCTGAAAGGCCAGGACTGAGGAGCTGCGCTCCTATCTTGATGTTGGGGCGCTCACCACTCTGGTCCATGCGCTCGTAATCTCGAGATTAGACTACTGTAATGTACTCTACGTGGGGCTGCCCTTAAGATTGATGCGGAAACTACAAATGCTCCAGAACACGGCTGCCAGATTATTAACTAGGGTGAAAAAATATCATCACATTTCCCTCACTCTGGTGGCCTTACACTGGTTGCCCATTCGTTTCCGCATTGACTTCAAGGTATTAATCCTTACATATAAAGCCCTAAATGGTTTAGGACCTTGATACCTGACAGAGCACCTGCTCCCACCTAGCTCTACTCATGTCACTCGATCTAGCCAGGCTGGGCAGCTGAGGGGCCTGGAAGGAGCCCCAAGAGAGGCCCAGAAGGAGAGAACTAGAAACCGGGCCTTCTTGGCGGTGGCCCCTCGCCTCTGGAACATCTTGCCCCTTGAGATTCGCCTGGCACCCTCGCTGGGAGTTTTTAAGAACAAGCTGAAGACTTGGTTCTTCAGGCAGGCCTTCCCCCCTTCCATTTCTTAGTTCCCTATGTCTTACCATCTTGGACTTTGTTTATCTCTATGCTGTTTGATATTGTTTGTTTTAATTCTTGTTTATTCGGACTGTAAGCCACCCAGAGCAGATGCGTTGAATCTAGATGGGCGGGGTAAAAGCCGAAAAATAAATAAATAAATAAATAAATAAATAAATAAATAAATAAATAAATAAATAAGGAACTGGGTACGGAACTGGTGGTGAACATGCTTGGTTCACTGTGTCATATGTAGACCCGAGTACCTGCTGTGAATGGGTCATGGATGGGCATTCCAAGGTTTAAAGGTAACTCACACACAAAACGTAAAAACCCTTGCTGATTGCCCTGATATTTGTCCCCTAACTGGACACAGGGAAAAGCATAGGAATTCCATTTGGTGTACCCTATCTGTAATAATTCTGTTAGTCATTAAGATACCACCAGACTTTTTTATTCTTTTTATAGTAACCAAGGGAGATATATATACTGCATATGGTAAGTATTTTCCTGCCCATGAAGACTAGCAGAGGAGAACTTATTCTAGGTCCTGTCATTTTAAGACATCATAAAAGACTTCTTAATTGGTCCAATTTCTGTCAAACCTGCAACTGCTTTCATATTGATAATTGCTTCTACTTTTTAAAATTCACCATTCCTAACTGACCTTCTTATTCTGTTTTTATAATGACCCTCCAGGTATTTCAGTAAATGCAACAAAATAACAATTCTATATCCTAGTCATATAAAATGCTATAAAACAGAATACTAATATTTTGATCATCTTCTGTTCTCACCTTGGAAACCTAGTTTTCATCCTCCCTTGTTGCAGCTTCACAAAAATACACACAGTTTTGGATACTCACAAAGGATATTTCAAAAGGATGGTTTTCCCATTTGGTACCGTGTTTCCCCGAAAATAAGACAGGGTCTTATATTAATTTTTGCTCCAGAAAACTCATTAGGGCTTATTTTCAGGGGATGTTTTATTTTATTTTTTCATGTACAACAATCTACATTTATTCAAATACAGTCCTGTCATTTTCTTCTGGTTGCTGCACAATGGTGGAGGGTGGGGTTTCACTTAACTGGGGCTTATTTTTGGGGTAGGGCTTATATTATGAGCATCCTGAAAAATCATACTAGGGCTTATTTTCAGGTTAGGTCTTATTTTTGGGAAAACAGGGTAGGTACAAACATGGTTTCAAACTCTAAATCTAGGTCAAGGAACTACCATTAATTATGATGTAGTCTATGTTGTTTCTTCCTGATTTACACATCATTTCATTCACCCCTTGTGCACACTTTCCATGGCAAAATAACCCTACTCTCTATTAAACTGCATATCACCTCAGCAATTTGTAACCTTAGCAATATCAGACTGTAGGCAATGTTTTTAAATCTCCTCATTAAAATGACTCATTATGAGCACTGATGAGCAATAAATCACCTCATTACAAAATAACCACTGATACAAGTCAGTCACTGGAGTGGAAGTCTCCAGCGCCGATTCCCCTAATTACATTTATGGCAGGATTGCACATTTAAAGGAAAGCAGATGAGTGTAAATCCAATGTAACACCAGTAGAATGAAAACCCCAGCTAGCACAGTTGTGCTTGATCACAATATTGTGCAAAATGCTGTGCAACAAGAATTATATTGGATGCCACCCTTTCACTGGCTGCAACAATGCACAACTGTTAGTGCAACTAATATGGCATCACAGGATACAAGGCAGTGTTTCCAACTCCACAGTTGCCTTATAATACTAACACAGAGTAAAGAGGGAAACCGTGGCTAGGAGACGGTGCACCTTCCTTTTGCTTCTGCTAATTCTCCCTTTTAAAGGCCCTCATTAACACTCTCAGATTCCATTTTAGCCCTTACACAACACAGTTCAGTCCACACTCTTAGCTTGCACTCAGTACAACAGGAAACATGGCCCACTCAATGCAGTTCCCAGTCAGAAGAAGGAAGAATTAACAGAAGAAATATCAGTGAATGTGAGAAGTGGCAAGGAGCTTTCTTCTTACCTGCTGATCCTCATCTGTAATACCCTACTCCTCTGACATGCATTCAGCCACAAACTAGATAGCTCATATGTGTCTTGCCTGAAAATTGTCACAGGTGTGTAATCTCCAGTTGTTTTCATGCCGAGTCTCATATTGCTGATAAAATATCTGACACAATTTACTCTGATAAAAATAGCTTAGTATCACAGCCTAAACCTTTCTTCAACTAGATCCTTACATACTCAGTTGAGTATATTCTGCCTTTTTGGTACACACATACACACACAAACAAAGTGAACTGAGTTGTCAATATTAATTTTTCAGTGTATCAAAACTCTTGAAGCAAATGCACTCCTTTTTGTTCAGCACTACTGCCTGTAGCGCTTATAGGTGATTAACCAACAGAAGACAGCAGCTAGAGTCACTACTTATTGTTAATTGGATGGCAATTCTATGGGTATTTCCTTAGCGCAAGACTGACTACAGAAAAGAAGCTTAAAATTATACACGCAGGAAAAAGATAATGCTTATAGGATTTTCCAAGTCATAGCTTCTACAGAATGGCAGTACATTCTTTTCAGTGTCCTGGTGAGATACCCAAGCAGATGCACGGAGTAATATTCTTTTACTGTAAAATTAGAATCAGAAACCATACCAAGTCCTTCCAAGTTTAATCAGCCTTTCCTGATAAAACCGGAGTAATGGTAGAATAATGGATGCCGATGACATTGCAGGATCATCCAATCTTTCTTTCCACCTTATCAGACTAGTCACCATTATCATAAGCAGAACGTTTAACTTTTAGTTTTAAAATCATCTTCTAACTCACAGCTCTAATAGGGGTCACAATTAGAGATGGGGACAAATCGCCATTTTGGAGATTCGTCCTGCTTCATGATCCATCAGAGTTGACAAAGCACGAAGCATGAAGCTCCTCCCCATGAACCAACAAAGCACGAATCGATTTGTCAGTTTGTCGAGGGGTGGGGGTTAGATAGCCAAAGGCTGTCTAAAAAAAAAAAGCTGACCTCGCCACCCCCACAGCCTGCCCCCCTTCCCCTGTCGCCTCCCTACCTTGGCTGCTGCAGTCTGCCCCACGACTGCTGCCGCCACCACTCCCGCGGCCGCTGCCGCCACCACCATCCATGGCAGAATGCACCACGGCAGCCTCCACAGTCTCTATCCACCACTGTCCGCTGTGGTGGCCTCCACAGTTACGGCCTACCTTAAGGGGCACTGGCTGCCCTTTGCAAAGATGGCGGATGCAGCTTCCCTACCCTAAAAGAAGCCGCAGCCACCATCTTTGCAAAGGGCAGCCAGTGTCACTTACGGCAGGCCGTGGCTGCGGAGGCCACAGCAGCGGGCGGGGATGGATGGCGGTGGCAGTGGGCAGCAATCGGTGACAGCAGCATCGAGCGGTGGCAGATGGTGGCAGCAGCTAAGGTAGGGAGGGGAAGGGGGTGGGGGATAGGCTGTGGGGCTGGCTGCCTGCCTATCGGCCTTCCGATCAGCTGATCAGCAGGCCCATAGGCAGAATGGAAAGGCCATACTCTTTGTATGGGGGACGAATAAAAAGGGACAAATATTCATCCCTTCGTATTCGTCAGGGTCTCTGGAACTCACGAATACGAAGGGATGAATATTTAACAAATCAGCGATTTTTTAAAAGAATATCGCAAATCGTTTTTTTATTCGTCCCCATGTCTAGTCACAATGCAACTGACAATAGTAAGTAGAAAATAACCCACTAACTGAAATGAAGAAGAAAGCCAGATTAAACTTCAACCATACAGTGTAACTCAACTCAAACCAAATACTTGGCAAAATAAATACGTCTAAGGAGCTTGCCTAGAGCCACTATGAAGCCAACTAACGTTCTAGGAGGAAAATTACAGTTCTTTATATTCCTACAACTGTTTGACATCAAGACAATTCTGACTTACGCCAACCCGTTCCAGGGTTTTCCAGATTGGCTGGAAAGTACTCGAGTACTCGAAAGTGGCTTACTATTTCCTTCTTCTGGGGGCATCCTGGGACTGTGTAGTTTGCCCAAGGCCACACAGTCTGGCTCTTTTCCCAGGAGGCACAGTGGAGAATCAAACTCCCAAACCTCTGGCTCTGCAGCCAGATGCCTAAGCCAGATGCCAACTATCCTGGCAAATGCTTGACTAGTGTTTGACATTATTTAAGTAATCAATTGCCTGGTCAAATCCTGCCATATTAAAGCCTATTAGTCCCAACGGGCACTCCTTTCTCTTCTTGAAAAACTAATGGGCCTGGTAACCAGAAGTACAAACCCTTGAGGGCTTTTTTAGCCCAATATGCCTGAATTCTGAAAGATTGCCAAGATTTCCACACGAGGAACCAACAGGTCTGGATAACCTAATATTTCTTCCCCTCTCCCCCGATGAACCCAGTCACTAGATACATCACATTTAATTATCACTGCATGGTTGTTTGACACAGTGGGAAAGACTGGGATGAGAGCAAAGATCATACTTATTTTTAAAAGACTGTTTATGGATTTGAAAGTGTTATATTCCCACATACCCAGAGCACTCTGTAATTCTACTCCTTGTCCCAAATGGCTCAGAGATCACATAGCAGAACCTTCTATTCTTGCTCCTTCTGGATCCAAGCACAAAGACTTCAGATTTTTGTTGGATGGCGAAAGCATCAGGCACTGTTTTTTCCCCCTATATTCTCAGGGCTCAATGCCAGAAGTTCCATATTGAAGAGATAAAACAGAACATTGGCCCCAAACTGGAGAAATTAGTCCTTTATAATTCACGAGCAAGGAGGACAAGAATGAGAGGGTATTTTGCTGAGATGATGGAAGGGGAAAACCTGAAGGTCTCTTTACTGTTATGTCTAGCATTCCAACAAAGACACAAGGACACATATTTGTGTGAACATTAAAGGAAATTACAAGTCTGTTGTCTTTATCTTGCAACAGTCCTTTGCCCCACTTCTGCTTAATAGTTCTTCCCCCACCCACCCTTAAATTCTCCCACAATGTTTGGAAGGCCTTCTAAGACTCTTTACATCAAAAGCACTTTCATGACAGAATTGCTGTTTCTCAAACAAACAAGAAACATTCCTTACATGTTGGGAATGGTTTAAACATGGATGAGCAGCATAAACACTAACTTCCAGAAGGACTGAATTTGCTGTATGAAGAAGCTTCTTTCTGAGTGGCTAATATTTTGACTTCACAGATGAAATGAAAGAGGTATTAAACTCAATAGGTCTCCCACCAGATGCCTCAATTTATTTATTCTGTTGCAATAGCATCTAAAAGAGGGCTGAGGAGTTCCATCCCTCTGGAGTTCCACAGACAGCCATGCCATCTTCCCTATTATATCCTTCCTTGGTGGTGTCTTCCTATTTGAAAATACCAAAAAGGCCTCTCTAAATGCTTACTTATCTAATAACTAAGAGGTTGACATTCAGAAACGTCCTAGTATTTGAGTCCAATTCTTTTGTTTTTGGACCTACTCATCACTGGAACACGGCCTCCAAAAATGTGTCAGAAATTGATTCAGGCTCTCAGGCCATAAGACATCCCTGCCCTTCATCTAAAGCCTGGGAGTATCATCACTCCCACTCTGTGAACCTTCACAGTCCCTAGTGCCACCAGGAAGATCCAGGAAATGCCTTTTCCTCCATGGGACAAAAACTATGGTGCTATCTGGCTCTCACTGCACGTGCTGGAAGAAAGTGAAGTTTGATTTCCCCTGTAGTCCCCATGCAAATGTCATAGAAGAGGAGCTGAAACAATCAAAGCAACAGTAGCCTACAGCAGGGATTATCAAAGTCTCACCCTTTCACTCTAGCCCAGCGGTCCCCAACCTTTTTGGGACCGTGGACCGGTTGGGGGGTGCGGGCTCCATGCGCGGGGGGCAGGGGCACCCCCACGCTCGTGGGTGGGCGTATCACACTCACGGGTGGGCGTGTCGCGCTTGCGGAGGGGCGTGTCACGCTTGCAGAGGGGCATGCCGTGCTTGTGCACATGCACGTGAGCGCAACACACCCACCCGCAAGCGCGACACGCCCACCGTGTGTGCGTGGGGGGCGGAGATCCGTGTCCGCGGCCCAGTTCAAGGAAGCCCACGGACTGGGACCGGGCCAGGGACCGGGGGTTGCGGACCCCTGCTCTAGCCTATGATCACTGGCTAAGCACAAATTCTGGTTGGCTACTAAGGACAGCAAAAATCTGTGATGCCCAAGACCTGCGTCTGCATATCACTGGCAAATCTATTATTATTATTATTATTATTATTATTATTATTATTATTATTATTATTATTATTATTATTATTATTATTATTATTATTATTATTATTATTATTATACACCAGAGTACATTCCACTAAAATCAATAGTATATAAACGTCCAACACAACATTTAACAACAACCTTATTATTCTATGTGTATATGTACCTGTACATTAACATAAAATCAAGTATATCAATTTGCTGAATTTAGAAAAAATGCCTTTTTTTTTGTCTACAGCTCCCTGAAACCCCCAATGAATATTCTCTGCTAATTTCTGAGCAAACTGTAGAGATAGTTTAATGGAGAGAAAAGTAATCTATGCTTTTTAAACATGTTAATCTTGATTTCCACTCTTTTTATCTCGTTTATTTTAGTGTCAGAAGGCGGCCTGGTGGGGAGAAGACACAAACAGAATACGGAAAAGATACAAATCCTTATACATTTCAAAACCTACATAATTTGAGAAAATACAAAAGATTTGCAAATGCAAGAAGGTGAAAGCGTATCAGGTTCTGAAGATGCCCTTTGTGTGTATTCCATGGAATATTTTGTTCCAGGTTCTGGACTCCAATACTGAGAATGATTTAAGAAGTTCAGATCAACCTTGCTTATCTGAGCTTGTATTATGTATAATTTCATAATAAAGATTGCAAAGGCATGGCCCAAATCCAATCTCAATCATAGTAGACTTGTTCAACCAGCTGCCACATGATATGTCAACACTTATATAAATCCCATTGATTCCATGGGTCTACTCTATATGAAATTAGCAAATTGATTTAGACTCGCGTTTTGACTGACTTACCTAAAGAAAGCAAATCAAATATAAAGAGTGCAATACATTTTGCAACAAAAGGCAAAATTTTCCATTTTAAGCCTAAATAAAGAAAGCTATCATGGATGTTTTGGCTTGAATGCCATTTATTTTCAGTTTTAAAGAAGAAACATTTGTTAGTTTGCATCCTGTTCCAATAATATAAATGGAGAAGTATATGCAACAGTCTGATCTCTTGAGCAAAAGCTGGCACTGCACATAACAGCAAGACACTCATCACTTTGAGAAGAGATAAAAATAAGCAATGAAAAACATGTTGATGTTATGACAGAACAACACCACTGAAAGCAAGTCAGTCTGTACTCTGAAAGGGGAACAATGAGCACACACATTAGGATGTAAACGAACATGCCAGCAAATCATTTACAAAAGCCTTCCTTTTCCAATTAAATGCCGTGACCTTGCAGTGCTGGAAGGCTTTGAACAGCTGTAATTAAAAATGACATGAGGCTATCCAAAGTGCCTTAAAGTTCATACACGCAGACATACATATATAAAGTGTTATGTTGTCAGCTGTTGTTTCACATTACCCCTTCACAGCCACTGGCAGCTGTCAAATTAGTCACTGTAATTCACTTTGGAAATCACTAGAACCTAAATATCCTTTGACAACCAAATACAAGGCATGCAAGAGATAAACACACAGAATTTGATTCTCAGGTAGGTAGGCAGAGTTATTGATTGATCGATGGATGGATGGATGGATTGGTTTCTGAAAGGCTGCAGACACCAACAGAAGTGATCAACCTATCCCCCCTACATGCACAGTGACAGGTGATAGGATGAAGGAAATCTCAACATGTTCTTTCCAAAGCACTTCAGAATCCTGCTCACACACATGCAAAAGCAGATTGATTGCACAGGGTTCTAGCCACCAATGGAGTAAGGAAGAATTGGAATTTTGAGGCAGAATCTGGCAGGTGCCCCTGACAGTACAATGACTTACAGGTCCCTCCATCTGAATTTTAAAGAGAATGAAAATAAAGGGTCTCTCTCTCTCTCTCTCTCTCTCTCTCTCTCTCTCTCTCTCTCTCTCTCTCTCTCTCTCACTCACACACACACACACACACACACACTTCAAGGCTACGATGGATTTTCAATTACACAGCTAGACAACTGTGAAATCTAATGCCTGCAGGTTTTATAATACGATTGACCAGTAGATAAATCGATAGATATCAACATAAGAGAGCTCTTGAGTCACCCAATTTTTTAAAAAAGGTAGAAATATTGGTTCATATTCACAGTGTTTAGGAGTACCCCTTACACAAGCACCAACACACAAACAGATTTGAAAGAGGAAATAATGACCCGGACAATATAAAGCCATTTGATTTCTCTGGGCCTCCTGAACACTGGGCCAAAATTGGCCACTTCAGATTGTTTATCTTTCTACCTGTATTGTCTCATTAGCTATATTTATAACCTACCTTTTATTATATTATCATACAAGGGCAACTTAGAAGAGACCATTAAAAACCATAAAATATTTAATAAATAAATAAATAAATAATCAAATAACCAATTTATGCAAAACAATGCAGCCATGGGTCTTCTTAAAAAGTCATTCCAACATATCCATATTAAAACTATAATCAAACAAATATCAATAGCCTTCTGAAAGAAAAATGCATCCAATGCACAATTTAAATGTGCAGAAGAAAGGCAGCTGACAACATTACCCCAGAGAAAAAGGTCCATAGCATTGGTGTCAATGCCAAAGAGGCCCTATCTCTTCAACTGTTCTTGCCAATTGAGTCTGTTTCAGTCGGAGACGAGACAGCAGAGCCTGAGATGACGGTCTTAAAACCTGGGGAAGTTCAAATGGCCAGAGTGAACTTTTGTACAAGCAGGTCTGTGATTATTTTGGGTGGGGCATGCAATATCTGATCACTAGGATCTACTGCAGACTGCACCCTCTGCTGATAATCCCTTTTCAGTGGAACTTGGATGCTCAATTCTGCTTCTCAAAAAATCTTGGAAAGCCTCCCATACCATCCCCCACACACTAGAAGGTATCTCCTATCTATTACTGTTCTCCTTTTACAAGACTAATTTAACATGGTTACCTTATCCTTGTTTTCAGAGCCTGACGCTTCGAGTTTGGTTCGGATCACAAAAGGCGTAGACAGTCTCAGGAGGACTAGCTCAAATGTGGCACTGATCTTTGGAGAAACAATCTCAAAGCAGTCTTGGAACTTCAGGGCCTTGTGGGCATCACACTTGAGTTGCTTCCTGAGTCCTTCCCCTAACTGCAGCACCACCATGGTGGGATCGAACATCAGATGGAAAGGGAAAGCTCGGCAGAAGGTGTTGATGCTTATCCTCAGGTCTGAGGGAGACTGGGAGGTCCCTAGTGGAAGTACTTTTGTGATATTTGCATTTTCGTGTTCGTTAATAATGAAAGTGAGACAGCTGCAGTTGCCAGGGTTGGAGTCCTCAACACACAATTTATCATTCGTGATCTGTTCAACCTCAACTTCCAGTTGGTAGATCTTCCTCGCAGCAGCCTTAACCATACCCATCATGGCAAAACCAACAATCTGATGAGGGTGGAAATAGTGGAGCATAAGGTTGCCTTCAGGGAGCTCCTTGCATAGGAAAGAAGGCGATTCTGACATGGCCTGCCTTCCAAACGAAGTCCTGATATGCTCCAGCAAAGCATCAAACCCATTAAAGAAATCTTGCAAGGTGCCACCCACAGCGCGGAGAACTCGCTCATTCTCATCGAAGCAGATATTGAAGAACTCCGCTCCAAATTTCTCTTGCAGTTCTTCAAACTTCAAGCCTGCAAAGCAATGGATAGATATGATATCAGCCTGACACCAGTGTGGCATATCAGTGATGCTGGGGAAGTAAGAAGGGGTTGTGGAGATGCATTCAATACTTATACTACTTCAAACCAAAAAGGTGATCCTCCGTTTTTGCATCCAGTTTAGAAAAAATTTGATCAGTATGCAATAGCCTAATCTTGTGGCAGAGGGGCAGCAGCATAAGCATCACCCCTGGTCTGGGAGGCTCCCTGCTGTATGCCTATTCTTTCACAGACTGCGCTATTAGTCACATGACGAGTCACATGATGGGTCCACTGGGATTTTGGGAGGGAGGGACATTTATCCAATTGCCTGATTTAGGCAATTGGATACTAGCCCATAAATAAGAAATTATCAAAAGTTTTACATAACATTACAAAAATATACCCTGGAGATATAACTATATATATATATATACGTATGCTTTAAAAATACTTATAAAATATCCTATATACAAGATACTTCATGTTTTGGCATGAAAAATATGTATATATTTACACACAGAGACACAACTTTTAAAACTGGCTGCACAGATAGTCATCTTTTCAATCAGCTGCCTACCTGTGTGTTTTTTTTAAGCATGCTACAAGCCCCTTGAGGTGGGATATACATCAAATAAATAAATGGAATTAGAGGCAATGCCTCAAATCCCAACTCTGAACTACAAATAAAACTTCCTTTGTAGACCTCTCTCACCACTTGCTTAGCAACTGGAATATTAGGCTATTCATTTTCAGGGGCCAGTTTAGGCCCAGGGATGTTCAGTCGCTGAGCTATACTATCCATTCTAGACAAATGAGCCAGATGAACCTCACGAAGCAAGTGTGGCAACGAATTGCTTATTATTGTTGCATTTTCACTGGCAGAAATAAGAAGAGACACATCTGGTGCTGCCTCCTCTGCTGATGTAACTTGACGGATTTTGGTTCCTGGCCACTTTGACTTGGAGTGTGTGACATTTGCTGTCCTGCCTCAGGAAGAAATAAGTCTTAAGCCAGTCCTGTCAGGTATGTAAAGCGGATCAAAATTGCCGTACACTTTTGTACACACTGCTGGAAGGTTAAGGAAAAAAATCCAGTGGGCCCCCATCTTTGTAACGTGAAAAGAAAAGAAAAAGCAACCTTCATGGCCCAGAAGACAGTCCAGTAGCACAATTATTTGAAGACCACAGTATCTGTAAACTATACTGCTTGTGTTTTGAAAAAAGACAGGATGAGTAATAATCATAAACCCCGATTGAAATGGATCCAGACTTTCTGCTTTTTCCAAGAATGCCTGCAACTGATTAGCCACCACCCTCTCAATTAACTTGTATTGAGTCATGGGGAAAGCAGTACACCAATGCGCAAGTCCCATGCTATCCCGCTGGTCCAACGACAGGTGAAGACACTCCAGGCCTGGGCCTGAATGGGCAGAGAACCTACCGACCTTAATAGATGTTGTATGGACTATGGCAATGCCTCCTCCTTGCCCCTCTGATCTGCCATGATGCTGGATGGAATATCCTGGGGAGCATATCTCAAAAAGGTTGAGCCCACCTTCCATACCCACCCAGGGTATTGTATAATATAATATTGTATAACAGAAACCCAGGTTTCTGTTATACAAACCATGTCAGCTTTTTTTTTCTATAAGATCACAAATTGATTCAGATTTATTTCAGACTGACCTGGCATTTAGCAGCAGCATGCACAGATCAGATGGTTGGCTAGTAAGGTTACCTTGATTCTGCCAGCTAAGAGGACCAGAGCATGAGACAGATATATCTGGAGCATGCTCTCCTGTAACAGCCTGTCTTCCTCCCTATGAATCTCCCTCTACCCATTATCAATGATATAATGCTGCTCCTGGTAACCTCAACAATGATTAGCTAACAGACAGAACTCCTCTTCCTTCCCTTAGCTGTCTAGCATCAATAATGCACTGGGCCAGTGCCAACAAACAAACTGAATCCAGAATAAGACAGAGAATCTAATGTTAGGAGGACTGTTGGACTGTTTAGAGAGAAACTTACCTGGCCTTGATGGGGTTAGGCTCTCCTTAAAGGACTGGCTCTGCAGTTTGGAGGTACTTCTGGACCTGACACTCTCTATCAAGGCTCAAATATCAGCTGTGGCCAGAAGTGCCTTTTATCAACTCCAGTTGACCAGTTGTGCCCCTACCTGGATAAGAAATGCCAAATGCAGCACTACTATAATGCTCTCTACATAGGGCTACTCTTGAAAACAGTACAGAAACTTCAGCAGATCCAAAATGCAGCAGCCAGACTGATTTCCGGGACTAATAAATTTGATTATGTATTCCAGTCTTGGGGCACCTCCACTGGCTCCCTGTCAGTTTCCATGCCTAATTCAAGGTACTGGTTATGACCTATAAAGCCCTTGATTGTTCAAGACTTCAATACTCATCAGAATGTCTCTCCCAGAAATCAGCTACCTGTTTCATCTGCTCCTCTCAATCCATAGTGCTAAAAGTGCCACACTAAGGAAGGTCAGAAAGGTGAAGACAAGGAATCAGGCTTTTTTGGTGGTGGCCTCCAGTCCCTGGAACAGCTTACTAGTGGAGATATGACAGGCTCCTTCCCTTCTTATGTTCAGGAAATTGTTGAAAACAGAATTATTCAAAGCTGCCTTCAACAACTGAGTCTCCTGGGTGCTGTTAATACTTTTTTCTTTCTTTTTCTCTGTTGGTTTTTGTATTTTTTTTTAAATCGCCATATTGTCTTATGAATTGTTGTATGACGTCTGAGGGGTTTTTAAGTTTAAACTTATGAACTGCCTAGAATAATGTGTGCACTAACGGGGCAGTACATAAATCAAATAAAAATAAATAATATTTTTTAGCTTTTCCTAGCTCTTCTCATAGAAACTCATGCTTTTGATTAACAAAAAGATCACAGTACTAACAGTTCCTGGAGAACAGACCACAGAATGACAATTTGCAACAAAAAATGGTCTTGTTTGGGTAAACTATTACCTTGAAGGTGGCTGATTTAAGAGAGCAACCTGTTTTAAGATGGCTCCCAATCTTTTGAACTTTACTATCTTTCCTGACAAGTGGCTTTTAAAGATTTTACCCTTCAGTAGCAATTACCTCAGGGCAAACAATAATTTCTTTTCTGCACAGCACCAGCAAGAGGGAAAAGGTAACATGGAAACTGAGCTTTCTAAGAATGATCAAATGTATTTGTAGCAATCCTTTTGACATTTGGAAGTGATCAAGGAACTCTCTTGCCTAATCTAGCAAAGAATTATGGGAAGGTTTTTCAAAAGCCCAGTCTCCATGGCAGCAATTCCACTCACCCTCTCCAGAAACCTGTCAAATATAACTGGCTTTTAACAGGATACTGTGCAAAGAAAGCTAGTGTGATATACTGGTTAGAGTTGGACTGGAATATGAGAAAGATGGGTTCTAGTTCTCACGGAATCATGGAAATTGCTGGATGACCTTGGGTCGGTCACTGTTTTTCAGCTTGATCCACTTCACAGGATAAAGTGGGAAAGTTAAAGTAAGGAGGATGAGAGCTCTATACATCACCCTGAGCTCAATGGAGAAAAGGTGGTGTATAAATGTAACTAATACATTTTTTAAAGGGTTACAGGATGGGGTGCCACATAAACCAAAGCAGCGGAGAACGTATGACTCTTGACTTCCAAAACACAGAAACAGCTGCCTCAGGCAACAGGTTCTGGATTTCATAAGAGAGCAGTGAATTGTTTGCTATTCAATTT
This sequence comes from Intellagama lesueurii, assembly GCA_037013535.1. Lineage (NCBI taxonomy): Eukaryota > Metazoa > Chordata > Lepidosauria > Squamata > Agamidae > Intellagama > Intellagama lesueurii. The sequence continues at coordinate 20,308,322 of JBAJHW010000003.1, forward strand.
CTCCCTGGCAAGAATGTGGAAAGGTTGTTGTTGTTTAGTCGTTTAGTCATGTCCGACTCTTCGTGACCCCATGGACCAGAGCACGCCAGGCCCTCCTGTCTTCCACTGCCTCCCGGAGATGGGTCAAATTCATGTTGGTAGCTTCGATTACACTGTCCAACCATCTCATCCTCTGCCGTCCCCTTCTCCTCTTGCCTTCACACTTTCCCAACAACAGGGTCTTTTCCAGGGAGTCTTCTCTTCTCATGAGATGGCCAACGTATTGGAGCCTCAGCTTCAGGATCTGTCCTTCCAGTGAGCACTCAGGGTTGATTTCCTTTAGAATGGATAGGTTTGTTCTCCTTGCAGTCCAGGGGACTCTCAAGAAGTCCCCTGTGTACCTGTGGAAAGGTACCACAAGTACCTGTGGAAAGGTACTTGTGCTGTAATAAGATGCCTGGCTTTGAATGTTTTCTACCTTGATTTGGATTGTTGGGGAGACTGTCATTTGCTGCTGTGCCCCAGACAGTAAAACTTCTTGGACTTGCCCCATAGAGACAATGTTGGCAGGGAGAAAGAAAAAAGTCTGGATTGGCATCTATCACAGCAATGTTCAATAGCCTGATCTTTAATATATCAGTGATATGAGGAAGATATTTTTTTTCAATTTCTATAATGGAGATTTTTCTAAGGAATTAATTAGCAACATAATGAAGAGTTAACAAATAAGACAAATTTGGCACTTCCAAAGTTGTAATTAACCTTTAATGGGTGACTCCCCTAGTAACTATGTGATCAAAATGCTTAATTCTTTCAACATGCTCATGTTGAAATGTTAACATTTTTCGGTGTCTCCATTTGAGTTCCTGACATTTAAGTAGTGTATGCTAAAGCAGTTGTCCTGTCTTAAAAGAAGAAAGTCTGTAGCTATTTCTTCCATATGGTCCTGCCTAATTATTAAAGCAATCTTCAGACAGTCTTCTTCTGGTGTCACCATCCACAGTGAGTTGATGAGTGGCTACCAGGAAAAGAGCCTTAACAGTGAAACTCCTTCCTTTCTCAGGGACATTTACCCATCATCCTCAATAGATAGATTTAGATGCTAGGCTGTAACCATCCTCTTCTGGCAGGCATATTTAAAATATTTTTACTCTGCCTTTCTCCTTAAAAACAACCCAAGGTCTCTTACATCATTGAAAGACAATATTAAAGCTAACAACAGTGAATATACAAATACTAAAAAGGATCGAATAAATACCATACTAAAAAATATAAGCAACACCAAATCACATTCAAAGCAGTAAGGCACAACCATCCATTTAAAACCCCACTAAGGCAGCCAGTCACTCAGGGAATGGTAGAAAAGTCTTTGTCTGCTTGCAGAAGGACAGCAAAGATGGGGTCAGCCTGGCCTCCTGTGGGAGGAAGTTCCACAGTCTGCGAGCAGCAACAGAGAAGGCCCTCTCCTGTGTATCCATCAAGTGCACTTGTGAAGATGACAAGACCAAGAGAAAAGCCTCTCCTGATGATCTTAACACGTAGTACCTAATATTTTATTCATGTATTTGTTTGGATTTTACTATTTTAAGAGTCATTGCTAGCATCCTAACATCTTTTAAAATCTTGCCACTGCATCAAGCTGACTTATTTATTATGGTACTGGTTCTATTGATTGTTTTGTGTTTTTATGATTTTAAACCTCCCTAAGAGAACATCTTGGGTCACATATAAATGCAGTGAATTAAAAAAAAATACAATTAAAAAGATTCCAAGTAAAACGTTGAATTTGTTTGAAAATATTTAAGTCATAGTAACAATGTAAGCTCACTTTGTTTATAAAAATGAAAAATATCAAAACCAAAGATAACTCTAATAAAACCTGAACAACTTCTGTCAAAATGCCTTAAAATGCTTTTTAAAATAAAATTTGAAGGTAACCAGGTGCTATTAATTCCAGTTTTAAGATAACATTATAACTTATAGTTATACTACTCATTATCTAGAAGTAACTAGTTCTGAGTAACTGTTATTGGCAACAAATTACTTCCAAATTCTGCACTGCTCCTGTTGCTTTTCACAACAAGATTCATTGTACAAGTTATTTTGTACAATCCACAAGTGCTTCCCTCAGAAGTTCAACACCATACTCAGCAAATAACTAAAATGTTCTGCCTTTCCATGCCACCCAAAACCTGGATACTCATTTTACCAAGCTCAGAAAGATGGAAGGCTGAATCGCCCTTGAGCCATCTACCTGAGTCCACCAGGATCAAACTCAGGTCATGAGCAGAGCCTGGGCTGCAGTATTGCAGTTTAAACACTGCACCACAGGGCTCCTATCTAATGAGAGGGCTGGTTGATCCAGGAGGCGGAGCCATGCCTGGCACGGCACTGACTCTAGAGTCCCAAGGGCTACATTTTTGGGTAACAGACTAGAGTTTTGGTACACATCCTATGAAGTGTCATGGTATGCTCTAGGAATATTTCTATACTAAGCGAATGCCAAACAGAAAGAAAACATGTAAACCTAAACATTTTGTCTGTGGCATCATTTCAAATAAAATCTCACAAAAGGATGGCTTCAGCCAAGAACTGAAAGACAACTGTGAAAGACCAATTTTTTTCACTTTGACTGGAATACTTATTTCCTAACGGCATGAATTAGGTACTTTGTATAATATAAATATTCAGCAGCCCATACAATACCAATAGAATACCAATGGGGTGGCAAGAAACATACAATCTGGATTGCTCATAATCTTCTAATTTTAGGAGAAGAGTGTAATTTTAAAAATGCATGCCCAGAGGTAGAAATAACAGACAAGGGTTGAACTTCCTTCCAGAAGAGGCTTGGGGGTCACTTCCGCCCGTCGGGATGAGCAGCTAAGTTGCCGTTTCTCCACACGGCTGAATCTAAATAATGTTTGAAATATTATTTCTCCCTCTCTGAAATGTGAGTAATTATGTTCAATGTTTTTAGTAAACATATGAGGAAAGCTGGCTGGGTTTTGGAAGATTAAGAACTGAATAGTTTGATGTAGTTTGCAAGAACTTCTTATCAAAGGAATTCTGCTTTCGCTTTTTCCCCTGGCTTGCGGCGACGAGTTTGTTAAATGCTCTTCATTAACTTTTCAACTCAATGTGGGTCTGAAGAAAATCTCTGCCTCTAGTACACTCACTCTGGTGTGTTAATGTTATGAAGCCCACATATGTGAAAAAGCAGAGATAAAAATCGTAATCCAGTTTGGAAAACGGAGGTGAGATCTTCGGATCGTCCCTCCGATCGGAGCTTAGAGCATGTTTTGAATACACAGCGTCTGAAACGTATCTCTTCTGATACGTTTTGCAAGAAGGTGAGAGTGTGAGTGTGACAGAGACAATACATATTTCCATCTTGCAAAAAGGTGCAGAGAGCGGGGATATTGTACAACAACAACAAGAATCCATTGAGGGGGAGCGAACAGAGGCTTCCCAGTGCAAGTATACGAAAATGGAGAAACGGATGGCTGTGCTGATGCAATGTCAAGAGGCATCATCATCATGGGCTTCTGGGCACTGAATTTTAACAGGTAGGGCTTTTAACAGATAGGTGCTGAACTTTTTTTTCCCCAGGTGCCTAGTTTAATTCAACTGCGTTTCAATATTACAAAATGTATTTAATAGTGTTTTAATACTGTAACTTTTTGTATACTTTTTTGTTCCTATTTTTTTCAATCTTCTTATGAACTTCCCTGAATGTCAGCGTTGGGAGAAAGTTGTGAAATAAACCAAATAAATTATTTCTTAATTTTGACAGAAGACTCACAGTGCAATCTTCACTCATAAAGATATGCCCGGTCTGGGAGTAAATCCCTTGTGCCAACAGACCTGCCCTTCTGCTGGCTGATCACAGGAATCTGCTAGCAGAGGGATCTGCCAGTAGCCTGCTCTCCCAGCTAAGATTGGCCAGCAACAACAGTCAAAGAAAGGTGGAGGAAGGCAGAGAAGGCATGGCATGAGGGAAAAGCTGAGTCTAAACCTCCTCCAGACCACTATACTGGCACAAATGTAGCCAAAATGAGGACTGTTCTAAGGAACACCTCTACACTGGGGAGGGGGTGGATTCTAGGAATGTGCCTTTTGCATTTCTTTCAACCTCAGCTCCTAGAATTCCCCATTCTGGGAGTTCCACCTGACAGATCCACACTTAAGTGTGGCTCACCTGGAAGGCTGCATGACCTAGCTTCCTTTTCAAAAAGGAAGCTGCCCTGGTGTTTGCTGGGAGACTTCAACCAGTCCAGAGTCAGCTCAGCTGGCCTCAGCCTTCTTGATTAGTTAGGATGGCATTCAAAATCTATTAAACACATTATATATTTCCAGTTAATTAGTTCCAGCAAGCATCACAGCCATTCACATTCTGCTCCAGGTTCTCTTTCCCAGACAGAATGGCCCAATAGGAGTTGGGCAAGAGAACAGGATAGTTGCTAAGATGCAAATATGTTGCCCTGGTGACAGAAAACTGCAACTGCTAGTGCAAAATGTGACTGAAAAGGAAAGTGGGACAGTGGAAGTCCTCTTCTTTGGTCATAAATTCACTTAAAAATGCACACACAGGAAGAAGGAGACAAGGGGCCTCCCATGATATTTGCAAACAGGGAGAATTTCATTGCACAGCTTTCGGCACACCATAAAGTTAAAATGTGAGAATCCCAAAGCAAATTAAAAAAAAAAAAGTTCTAGCTACAGTACTTGCAATTTCTTGGAAGGCACTAAATGAGCAATCTGCACAGAATATCTCCTTCAAAAGCTCCAGAGAAATTAAGAAGGAACCTGGTACACAATGCATTGAGACCTTCGCCTACACAAGACCTGGCTGGATGAAGTCATTGCTTCATTGCCTTCACGTTATGTAAGCTAAAAATCACACAACAGATTTGGGGGTAGAGTAGGAGGAGAACACATCCTTCAACAGCTATGGAAACAACCCTGGAGGAAGAGACAGCACCTTTCTACAGGTATTTGTAAAACGGATATTACTACGCAAACAAGGAGCGCCATCTCTAGATGGGAAATCTAAAGAACAAGAACTACCCAGTGGTGTCATGGAGCCAAAGCTTACATAGACTAATCACAGAATTGTGGTTTCTGGATGGGATCCCCTGGATCATCTAGTCTAATCCCTTCCAATTAAGAAAAAAATACAGCTAAAGATGGCCAAACTAAACTGTTTCGAATCCTCCAGTGAAGGAGAATCCAGCACCTTCCAAGGTAATCTGTTCCTCCATCAAACTGCTTTTACCATAAGGAGGTTCTTAGAATCATATAATCATAGAATAATGAAGTTGGAAGGGGCCTAAAAGACCATGGAGTCCAATCCCCTACTCAATGCAGGAATACAAATCAAAGGCTATCTGCCAGGTAGTTGTCTAAATTTATCTTCAATGCCTCCAGTGTTGGAGCACTCACCACCTCTCAAGGTAACTGGTTCCATTGCCATACTGCTCTAATAATTAGGAAGCTTTTCCTGATATTCAACCAAAATCTGTCTTCCTGTAACTTGAGCCCATTGTTGCATGTCCTGAACTCTGGGTTGATCAAGAACAGATCCTGCCCTTCCTCTGTAAGACAGCCTTTCAAGTACAGTATTTGAAAAGTGTTATCGTATCTTCCCTCAAGTCTTCTTTTCTCAAGGCTAAACATGCCCAGTTCTTTCAGTCTTTCCTCATAGAGCCTGGTTTCCAGCCTTCTAATCAGCCTTGTTCCCTCCTCTGAACTCGTTCCAATTTGCCAGCATCCTTCTTGAAGTGCGATGTTCAGAAATGGTACACAGAAAGATGAGGCCTAACCAGTGACGAATAGAGGGGAACTAGTACCTCATAGGATTTGGAAACTATACTTCTATTAATGCAGCCTAAAACAGTATTTGCCTTTTTTGTAGTTACATCACACTCTCAGAATCTCCTTTCTTCGAACTGGAATCCATTCATTTGGATCCTATCCACTGGAATAAGAAAACAAGCTTGCTCCATCTTTCACAGGACAGTATTTCAGATATCTGAAAACAGCTAATATATTACGTCTCAACCATCTCTTCTCTAGGATAAAGATGTCTGACTCTCTCAACTGTTCCCCATGGGACATGGTCTCCAGACACTTTAGAAGACAAGTTTTAGGACTATCAGATTACAAGGGACAAGGACATAACTTAGTGCCCTCGTCGTACTTCTTTTTGAGCTTGCTGCAATCCCCATCTCCTTCATGGATTGGACAACAACAACAAGAGTATGGAAAAGAAATGTCAAAAATCCCTTAAGCTAGTTGTATCTGTTCTTATGCACAGACATGGATGTGCCTCCAACATCTTGTTAGGGGTGTTGGGGTTGTGACCGTCAGAACTGTTCATGTGAGAACTTGCACTTCAAAATTTATCACTGCATCATTGTCCAACCACAACAGAAGGAAGAAGAGGCGAGAGAGACATGATCACTGCAGAGAAAACCACTCACGAAAAATATACTTAAGATAAACACTGTTGTAAAAGAACAAACTTACACTTCTCTTGGTGATACATTTATACTATTCAACATTATATTTATGAAGCAAAGCAATAATTCTTTAATCTTGCCATTCTGGTTTCATAATAACTCGTTTTTAAGAATGATCCAGCTAGCAAACCACCTTTATTTGGAAGAGTTTCATTCTCCTCAGTGTTTAGGATATACAGAGAATTGCAACAACAGAAGAAACAGAGGCATTATCTTGTCCAAATAACTTCCTCCAAATAAAACTGCTTCACTAGCTGGATCATTCTTAAGGCATTATTAGAAACAGGATATTGTCAAGAGACCCATTGTGAGTGGGGTGGTTAAATGCACTTGTGTTTAAGAATTATCTTTTAATAAAGAATGATATTTTAAGAATAATGCCTTCTTCAGGTGAAGTGACTGCCTTATAGGACTGTTTACAACAGTAGCATAGTTCCTCTCAGTGTTTAGGAAATACAAAGAATGCAACAAAAGAAGAAACAGGGGTATTATCTGGAAGGGATGGTTCTACCAGAACATTTGATTAAAATGTATATAACTGCTAGATCCTACAACTACTTCACCTGAAGAAGGCATTATTAGAAACAGGATATTGTCAGATCGCCATTGTAAGTGGGATGGCTAAATGTGTTTGTGGATCAGAATTATAAACTGGAGCTTGATGACTAAAATGTATGTAGCATTGTTGTTGTTATGTACTGTCAAGCTGCTTCTGACTCATAGCGACCCTGTGAATGAGCAATCTCCAAAATGTCCTGTCCTGAACAGCCCTACTCAGCTCTTGTAGAGTCAAACCTGTGGCTTCCTTTAGGGAATTAGTTCATCTCGTATTTGCTCTTCTTCTTTTCCTGCTACTTTCTGCCTTTCCCAGCATTATTGTCTTTTCCAGGGAATCCTGTCTTCTCATGATGTGCCCAAAGTAGGACAGCCTCAATTTCAACATTTTTGCCTCCAGAGATAGTTTGGGCTTGATTTGCTATAGGACCCACTTATTCATCTTTCTGGTAGTCCAGGGTATCCGCAAAGCTCTCCTCCAACATCATATTTCAAACATTTTGTTTTCTGTCAGCTTTCTTAACTGTCCATCTTTCACACCCATACATGGTGATCATAAATACAATAATGTGAATGATTTTGGCCTTGGTCTCCAGTGACACATCCTTACAGTTGACGATCTTTTCTAATTCCTTCATTGCTGACCCTCCTAGTCTCAGTTCTTCTGATTTCTTGGTGGCAACCTCCATTTGAGTTGCTGGCTGAACCAAGGTATACAGAATTTCTAACTATTTCAATTTCTTCACTGTCAACATTAAAGTGCATTAGAACTTGTAATTCAGAGTTATGGGTGTCGCGATTTGACCCTTTTTGGATCCCACACCTCTGGAATCTATGTGGCGTTGGGCCCACTCGTGCCTTGGTCTGTCCACCTAGACTCAGACCTCAGAGCACACCAGGGCAAAACTGAACTCTTTCCTTTCTTCCACTGCTGCCACCAGGAGATCCCTAGATCCCCATAACTCCTTTAGAAAGAATCAGGTCCACTCTTTAATGAAATAGAAAGATCTTTAGTTTATTTGCTTATTTGTTTCAGTATTTTAATATACAGTTCTATTCCTTCTCCCTTCCAGTCACTGGTCAATCACTTCTCAGATCTCCTACTATATTTTCATCAGTCTAATCACAATCACATAAATCTCTGAACTCTCTAATCAAACTCCTTCCAAAACTCTGATCTGATCTCTCCCCCTCAGGCTCTGCCTCTTATTCTCTGCCCCTTGGCTCCGCCTCTCAGCAACATAAATATGCATGACTCACTCTAACTAAACCTGAGCCATGACCACATTTAAAGGAGAACGCTACAATGGGGTTCAGAGTTTATTCAGTCTTTATACAAAATGGACTGAAACGATAAACTGTATGATTTAAGATTATGCTAACAAAAAAGTTTTTAAATGTAGGACAGGATTATACATTTGTAAATCTAGCTATTGTGGGACCAGAAATGCAAGATTAAGGAATTGTTACTTTGCTTCATGCACATGATGATGAATAGTATGAATGTATTACTAACAAAGGTGTAAGTTTGTTGTTTTACCGGGTGATTAATACCACTCTTGTTCTTCTAAAATGTTCCAGACACTGCAGAGACAATGACAGAGATGGCAGAGAGGGAGGGAAAAGGGCCAAGTGAAAAAGGAGTATAATTCTCGTAATACCTTTACAGAGATATCTTACGCACATCTGCTCAGAAGTAGGCCTTGCTATTTTCAATGGGTCTTATTCCCCACCTATAGGACTGAAGCCTTAGAGTGTAGCATATATAAGACAGGGAGCTGAAGCAGCATTCTGGGACATACACAAATCTTACTGAACGTCTAGCCAAACTATTCTGTACTTTAACATGTAAGAGGAGAACTGCATGAAAGAAGCTAATAGATTTATCCAAGACAATGCATCTCCATCCAAATCTGGAGATGTTACGTTCTCAGACTGTAAACCCAAAAATGTACTAGCCAGTGGCTATGCTAGCTCGGGAAGTCTGGCTACAGTAATCAAAAAAGCAACATTTCCAAGCTCTCTGTCACAGACTGCAGAATATGCATGATGGTCGTGTTGTGGGCCACATTTTCCCCCCAATACCCCATTTGAGAATTGCACCAAGCTGGGAAATGAATCAAGATAAAGAGGTTTCTGAGCTTGATACCCCAATGCAAAAAAAAAAACCAGTTCCTAGATGCCTCCTGGAGGAGAAACACACATTTTCTACCCGCCACTCTTCACAGAATGACTAAGGGTTGGTGGGACTCAAAAACAGCACCAGAACCATACTTTGTCCACCCTGACACAGTGACACCCTTGATGCCACCACACACTGTTGATGCCCATTATGAGCTCAAAACTGTAAAATGGGCATTGAGTAGAATAAGAAGAGTGATGCAGGGTGCAACCACATGGAAAAGAACACCCATGTTTGAAGTTGCTTTAAAGTTTGAAAGCTAGGTCTCTGGTAGCTTCCACTGCTGAAATCACTAGCTGTCTACATTGATACAATTAATTATCCCACTCAAGAGTCCACACTGCACTTCCCACCTGGCTCAATTTTTCACTGGGAACATGCCCCCATCTTATTAATTCTACCCTCTTCCCCACATCTTCTTGTCTTTTTTTTATTTATTTAGTTTTTGGAAGTAAAATAGAACTTATCTGATACAGTGCTAAATCTGAGAAGCACAATAAAAGAATATAAAAATTGTTCAGAGGAGGGAAAAGAGCAGGCTCTTAGTTGAGGGGAATTATCCTGCTGTAATACTGTGCCCCACTGAAGATGTCACCATCGCTGTAGGAGGTGACCACAACTGCTCCTTTAATTGAGACAGATAATGATACATGCCAGAAAACAGAAATGTGATGACAGTTGAACTGGTGCCAAATAAAGCACCCCTTTATTTGCCCACTAAAAAAAAAAAAGAAGCCTGTTAGAAAAGGCCAGGCTTCCCTGTGCTTAACTTTATGTCCTGTAGTCAACACTAAAAACTTCAATGTTAATAGTGCCAACCCCAACTCAAACTTGAGTGCAGCACAGTCACACCCTAAGGGAACAATTCCTGGTAAGAAGAAGACAAATGCACAAATATACACGGTACCAAGTATATTTGCTGTACACTGGAGAATTCCTGAGACATCTTCAGTTTCATCATTGCCAGAGTGGTCATCGTAGGAGCATCGGTTGGAGATATTGTGGAAGTTCTTTTCAGCATCCCTGTAACTAGAAAGAAACATAAAAGAGGTATGTGATGATGAAACAAAGACCAGCCATGGCATTTAGAATTATTAAACTCCTAAGAGAGAAGAATCAGCATGGCTTTTTCGAAACTCCTGGCTGATCCATCTTTCACAATTGTTCTGAGAGTCAAAGTGAAGAGAGCAGACAACCTGGGGAATCCAAAAAGCCTTTAACAAAGTTTTTCACTAAAGATTATATGTAAATCTATCAGGTGTGGAACAGGTTCTCTTATTGACTGAAAATGGGTTGAAGAGTGGGAAGCAGAAAGACAGAATAAAATGATCCATTCTTACACTGGGGTCCCTGGCGGGATTTTTTAATGGGATGACTATGGATTAATATTCACCAATATCAAGTGGAACTTGCAATCCAAACCTGAGTCTTCCACAAAACACGTTCCACCCTCTTTCTGAAACATATTCCCCCAGTATATGGGGGGAAGTTATACGAAGTGCTGAGGATTTCCAAAACCACTGCTGCTGAATTTCCCGCTGTGGCAATAGCAAAAAACGGCCACTGTTTTGTTTGAACAAGGTTTGTGCTTCCATGCCCATCTGTCCTTTATTTTCTATTCCTTGCCCCTCCCCCCAAAACGGATACACACACCATTTGTGTTGTGATTACCCTTCACTATAGACTTACCTGAAAGACTCACACAGTGTGTCTGTTTTCTGCTTTCTTTCTATCTCTTCTCCTTCCCACTGTCTCCCCTCGCCAGTACTCTATGAACTCATAAGTACATGTCAGAATGCCTTGGGGAATTTCAGAAATGTATTTTTCTTTCCACTGTCCAGCTTGTATACTGCTATATACCCAATAAGTCCTCTGAGTATATAGAAGCATCTTCTATATTTCTGGACAGCTCACGTGGTCTCTAAACTGATGGGTACTTGCTGTTTATTTATTTTTATGTATTTATAGTATTTATATACCATCTTTCTCCTAGAGCAGTGGTTCCCAACCTTTTCCAAGTTTTTGGCCATCTTTTATATAATAGTCAATTAGCCTGCGCCCTTCCCCATGTTCTCATAAGAAGGCATTTTTAATGGGTAAAGACCCCTTCTCAGAAAGTAGAGGCTTATTTCACCCCCAAAAGGCCTGTTTCTCATACATACACATACATGCTAACTTTAATATCCAGCTCCAAAAAGTGAAGGAAGAAATTATTTAACAAGGGCATATAAAGCAACCCGCGATGCCTCAGAAAACACTTGGGGGTCACGACCCTTAGACTGGGAAACACTGTCCTACAGGATCCAAGGCGGCTCACGGTATTTAAAAGAAACCAAGTTAAAAGCCAAATAACAAATTATTACAATATTTAACAATCATTAAACAAATATATTGAAATTCATAACAAGAATAATATTAAAAAGACAAGTAAAACACAGAATAAAATGCTCCCTTTAAAAATCCCCTTAGTCAACCAGTCATTTAAAGCAAAGTCAGCCTATTTCACTAAATTATTTGCAATCAAAAACGAGCAGTGAGATAGCCAAGTTTGCAAACACCACCAAATTTTTTCAGGGTGATAAACATAGACTATGAGGAAGATTTCCAAACAAAGTGAATGGGAGTAGCAAGCGGCAGATGACAAGGGGGCACTGGAACAACCGCAAAGCTACCAAATTTACCTATAAATTGTGTTTAAAAGAAAAAAGGCTACAAGACAGCACAAGGTTCTTTTCTCCTGTTTCAAAAAAAAAAACAAATTATTTTAGGAAAATTTGAGTGGGGATTATAGAAGCAGGCATACACTTCCAAAGTCCAGAGATGCCTGCCTATACTAAACAGTAGTCTTAATCCTCTCTGATTTTGTTGATGCACCAGCCAAGGTTACAACTACACTGAAAAGCCAAATCAGAGTGATTCACATCTGTTGCAATTTGATTCACACCCTGTATTATGTTTGAAATAGCAGTTGGTGCTGACACAGGGACTGTGGATGTGATGCAACTTTCATTCTAACCCACAGCCCCCCTTCTTTCCTTCCTTCCTCTGGTCCTGCCTCTGCCAATCTGACAGGGAACTGATGGGGACATAAATATGAGAAATAATAATAACAATGGTATAGTGGATAGAGTGTGTGGTATAGTGGATAGAGTGACAGACTAGGACTGTAGAGAACAGAGTTCAAATCCCCACTTAGCCATGGAAACTTACTGAGGGAGTGGAACTGGTAAAACCACTTGTTGAATATCTCACTTACCTTGAAAGCTCTATTAGGGTCACTTTAACTCAGTTCCAACTTAATGGCACAGAACACACACACAATAACAATGACTCAGCAATACAGTAATAGAGTGATCTAGCACTACTATCATATATGTACATTTTTTTAAAACAGAGGGCAATTGGGGGAGAGGAAAGAATTGGGGGGGTATTCCCTAGTCCTGAACATCACATCCCAACTGCCTACATGATCAAAACACCACCTACAGAGAAGCCCCTGGTCTTTACAAGAACACATCAAAACTAACCACATGGAAAAGCCTGTTTGAATCATTCCAGCTTGAAAAAGCAGAAGTCCCCTAGAGGCAGAGGAATTGTTTTGGGAGCAAAAAAGGCTGGACCAGTTCAAATCAGCCTTGTGTCATATGGTCAGTAAACATACTTGGAATTCACCTGTTTTATAAGCAGAGCAAACCCCAGAGCAAATAGCTGGAGCCCAAGTCACTATAGGGAGTAGTGCGCTTTTGCAAATACAAAAGGGACGAATATCATGATGTGAGAAAGTAAGGTTAAAGCCACAACACACACAGTTTTATGAAATGTTTAGAAAAGCAGGGAGATTATTTTAGAGATATGATGGCATGAAAACATGTTCATCAAATCCAAGTCTAGACTGTTCTCCTATTTTAGGCAAGACCAAGCCTAGGATGCCATTTTTTAAAAAAATAGTTAAGTCATGTGATAATATACTAGTAGCATTAGTTTCCATAAACATTAATTTTTTAAAAAAAGGACAACTATTTAAGTGATCCCGAATTTCACCAGATTACCCCCAGAAGAGTAACACAACAGCCTCACTGGTTCAGCATGAATTTTATGTGACTTGTTGGTGCACAAAAAAACCAAGAGTAGGGGGAAGGGACCAGGCATAGACATGCCATTTGGATCTAAGCAAGGATTGGAGCACCAGCATAATTACTCATGAACCTTCTTCTTTCAAGAGCCTTGGTAGCAATGGTGCAGGGTCGGGGGTGTGGAATGATGCTTTTCCAGATAGTGCCCAGAATACAAACCCTAATAGGAACTGTAGCAACTGTGGCAGCCACTGAGCACATTTTGCTTCTGGCCCAGACACATTTTCTTCTTCTGGCATTGGACTGCGATATTACCAAGTTAATAATAATTATCTGCTGGCAAGTCAATTTCCCATAGGGTGGCCTGAAAAGGGGGGGGGGGGAGGCAGGGTCCCTGTACCTTTAGTGATTGCTTAGAAGAGGAAATTTCAGCAATTGCAAGCTACATCTGCCAAAATTTCCAGCTTCACACAACTATTAGAGGTACAGGAACCCAGTCCTTCTGTCCCACTCCCCAATTCGTCACCCTAATTCCAATATATGGCAACCCTCTCAGAGTTTTCTAGATATAAAGTATTCACATCTGGTAACAAGTCTCTCCTTCTGATGGTGCTCTTAGACTATTCAGCTTGTACAAGGCTGCACAACGTGCTGGGCTCTTAATCACGAGCCATATATGTTCCAGATGGTTTTGGCCAGCCTGTCTCTTGAGAGATACACTGGAGATTTAAACTCCCAGCTAGGGACAGGATTTTCATACTTCTTGGACTTCAGTTCCAGATGTTACCTAGAACCCTCCATCCAAACATCTGGGCCTGAGAGAGGATAAACCAGAAAGCTTCATTCCACATGGGTTGGCTGAGAAGAAGGAAGAAACTCCTCCTTAGTACCACTGCTTCCTAGGAGTGCCTCCTTCCTCTGTAAGAGTGTAGTTCAGTGAAAAGCTCCCCCTACAGAGTCAAATGGGTGGCAAGGCTACCCTAGTCATAGTCCAATGGGGCAGTTCCCAGGAAGAAGGTGCAACTGCCTTGGGTTCCTTCTACTTCCCAGCTGAGACAGATGGAGAGAAGCACAATATGGAGGTAGAAAGACATCTTGTCCACCTTCTGGTTTATCCTCTCCCAGTTTCAAAAGTCTGCTTGGGATTTGAGATGTCTTCTGGGACTGGAAGTCCTAAAATTATGAAAATCTCATAACCTGACACCTAGTTCCACAGCCAGGCACCTTGATCCACTTAGCTCCCTTAACTCTATTACCTGATTAGCCACGTTTATCTGCTTTGAATCCATCTCCTGTGCCCTTTTCCATAATCAACTGGCCCAGAAGATAGTCCAGACTCCCTCCCACTTTCTGCTTGCCCTGCCCCCTACAATGTCACCAGGGCTCACCTCTGGTCTTTGGCTTTGGTCCTGAAATCTCAGGGAATAGCAGGTTGCAGAACGGCCCAAGGAGATGTGTTTTGACCCTTTCATTGTTTGTTTGTTTATATGCCACCTTTCTCCACATAGGAGGCCCAAGGCAGCTCACAACAATTAAAAGCATACAAAACAGGTTTAAAATACTGTACAAAAATTATATTAAAAACAATTAAACATCAATAAAGATGAAAAACTGTTTTAAGTCCTTTTAGAAACACATTAAAATATCTAAATTCGATAAATACAGGATTCCCTATACTCCCTCCACTCTTCCCATCTGATATGGCACGCTTCTGGAAACCCCAGATGTTGGGAAGTGGTGATAAGTTTCTAGGGGGAAAGACTAGAAGTTGTTCAGTGGAGAAAGGTTTAAATACCACCCCATGAAGAGTCACTGGCCATGCTGGCTAGGAGGTTCTGGCAACTAGAGTCTAGAAAAAGCATCATTTCTGAGCTCACTAGCTGTAGTTTCTTCCCTGAAATAAGAACATCTCCTGCAACTCTAAAGCACAGAAGTAGCAAACCAGGTTTCCAGCTCCATCCTTAACAACAAAAAATACATGGAATTTTTAACTCCAGTAGCTTTTACCTAAGAACCGTGGACTTTTCTCATCTTTTAAGAGTTGGCAATTGCTTGGAGCTTACCTAACAAGGGAGCTCACACCAGGAAAGAATTTGCTGAAGGAGGTAAAGAAAGAAGAAGAGGAAGGAGAGAATAATGTAAAGAAAGTGCTGGAGGCAATTCAACAGAGAGAGAAAGAGAGAGAGAGACTCTGCTCTCACTTTGTACGAATGTGAGCTTTAAAAGAAAAGCAGCCTTTGGTTTCCACTCCATTCCCCCACATCTGTTCCATCCTCCACATGAAACTGTGAGTAAAGATGCATGGATGATTTCCCGAACCACACCTCCCTCCCCCATTCTACCCCAGGTGCTTTCCTAGACGTGGTAGCATTCTTAACACCAAGGAGAACCTTGAGATCTCAGCTTAACAAAAAGGTTGCAGAATGCACAAGGACAAACCTCCAACCCTCCGACAGTTTCAGAAGAATTGGAAGACAGCTGGAATGAATTTTAAATGCACCCTTCTGACCTGACTTGAACAGTATGCCAAAGTTGCCAGGGCATGGAGGTAACTATACACGAGTCAAGGACACTGTCTGACATGTGTCATTTGTCACTGCTGCTTAAGCAACAGCGGTCCTGGGGAATGACTTATCCATACTTGAGTCAATGACCTAGAATGACCTAGAATAAGAATCCATAGGAAAATTCTTGTAGAATGTGGGGAGGGGGGCACGGATGAAAGTACCTGATTGCTTTCTTCAGTGTCAGATTTACACGCAAGCTAAACTGCAGCATAAGGTTTCCAATATGAGAATATAACTTCAAATATAACTCTGCCTCAACAATAAATATCAAGTTATACATGGTACATATTTTGGAGTAATGTTAGGGGACCTCATAAAGTCAACTTAGCCTAGGTCCTCAGTAGGTCTTAACCCAGCAGTGGTTGTCTCTGAACTATATGCCAAATGACAATGGTGGTTATTCCCTTTCTGAATTGTGTTTTCAAAACCTGGTGTTTAATGATTTAGTGGGTATTTTTACGAATTAAGGAGGGGTTGCACTCAGCAGAACAGTTTGTGCTTTGCCACTACTTTCAGTCTCCAGAATGTCCCATTAATAAAAAGATGACTGTGGAGTCACCCAATCAGACTTGTCAGTGCTAGGCAACTGACTGGATAGCTTCGTGCTTTAGGTCTCTGGCTGCGGAGCCAGAGGTTGGGAGTTTGATTCCGCAACTGTGCCCCCTACAGGTAGAGCCAGCCTGTGTGGCCTTGGGCAAGCTGCACAATACTTCCCTGCATTCTCTACCTAGAAAACCCTGAATTTTAATGGCATATCATTATTATTATTCAAAAATACCAGGCACCGTGAATAAAAATTATAAAACATTGACTGGTATTATATAACAGATACATGTTTTAACCAAAAACCTATGTATCTATTAAATATTGGCACACTATTCTTATTCTTAGGCCAGGTGGACCAATGGTTTGATTCAGTATTGGGGGACAGTGATTTAATATGGCCCATTCCAGTCTGCCTTAAGTGCCATCAAGTAGCAAGACTGGTTAAAAAATGCAGGTTTTAAAAAAATAAACAGATGGTAATTACCAACAGAAACTAACCTATCAACAAAATCTAAGGTCATAGTACAGTTTTTGGCCTTTAAGATATGGGTTTTTGGAGGGCTCAAAATTTTACTTTTAAAAGTCACTCAACATTACTTACTGCTCAAATTTAAAGCATGCCACATTAGTAATGTGTTACTTTTTCATTACTTTCTATATAAGTCACCAAAACCCTTCTAAATAACCCACAAATGGAAAATTATAGAAATAAGGAATCACCGTAAAAATTTAATAACACCGCCAGTCATGATATTACTTTTTAAAATAACACTGTGATTAATGTCATTATCCAAAAAAAAAGTAATTACATCCTAATAAAGATTAGTATTTGTAAGATATTAGTTTCAAGATCTGGGCATTAGGACCAATATTATCAGTGCCATAAGGGACTGATTGTATCAGCAAATGAGATGTGAGCAAAGTTCAGGGCTCAAGGATACACTAACTCGTTTCTGGACTTTGGAGGGTCACAGTTGCTCCCACAAACTGCCCCTCCCAAAAGTATTTATCTTTCGGAAAGGCTTTCTGGCATTCTGTTTAAAAAAATACTTTAAATTTTTTTAAAAAAAAATTATTATAAATAAATGTATGGGATTGGTGCATGTCATGAGGTGTTGGTCCCCCAAAACATGGCAAAATTGCATCCCATACCCACAATAAAGTGCAAGGGGGATATCTGAGCCCCATTTTATTTTTTTACAAGGGTATGGGGCCTAGGGGAGCACAGCTGGGAACATGTACATTTGAGCCCATCTGTGCATTACACAGGGTGAGTCAGCTGTTTCTAGCAGCAGATCTGGAGAGTTATGAAGGACAACAAATGTTTCACTATCTACTTTCTTATGGTTGTATTCCTCCAACAAAGGATGGCAAGAAATACTTGTGGGGTGTTCTGCTTCATAAGTCATAACACCTTGCCTAACTTCGGACACTATCCACTTTGATTTGGACTCAGAACAAGATTCGCCAGCTTGAAGTACTATGTACACTTCTTTGGGCGAGTACTGGGCAACAATGTCTGTGGTATCTCAGACATTTTCAGCTTGTCCTGGACTCAGGGATACTTTGCTCTGTGCAAAGGTGATCATACCGCTAGAGTCTTCTTATCTTGATTCTCCTGGTGCTTTGCCACCTAGAGACAACCAGGTTGGGATATAAATCCCCAGTCACCACAAACGTCTGTGCAAGGATGAGACACTGCAACATCCCTCTCCTCAAGAACAAGGAACTTCCTGTCTTTCTTAACAAGAGCTCTCACATAGATAATGCTTTTGCTTTGACTAAAAACACGTTTTGAACAAACAGAGCATTCACTTTCGGGTGGCCACACCAAGAGGCTTAAAAGATGACAACGAGAAATTGGACCTTCTCAGTAGTGGCCCCTACTCTGTGGAATAAACTGCTATGAGAGGTGTGCTAGGCTCTGTCCTGTCCAACCTTTAGGAAATTATTAAAGACAGAACTCTATAAATTGATCTTCAAGAACAGATTCCCGGCTGTGGTGAACTTTTCATCTGTAAATGCTGTGGTTGGGTTACATCACCATATCGTTTGGGTTTGTATGTGGGTCGTTGGGGGAGTGAGGGTTCGCCAGTCTATTCTGTAAACCACCCAGAGTAGTAGGTGTCACTAGGTGGGGCAGTAAATAAATAAATAAATGTTGAGATTCTTGATACTGGCTGCTGTCAACCAACCTATTATTGTTTCTGAGCTTCGGATATTTTCAAACATCTTGAAACTCTAGAATTCTTAATGTTTTATATAATCATATTTATTATATTTAAACTGCCTATTGTTCACACAGCTGAAAGCACAAACAATTACTGGAAAATAAGTTACAGGGGGAAAAATGACTGTGACTATAAGGTCTCTTCCTCTCCACGCTTCTATTTGTTTCAATACAGTTCATTGTTTTACACTGCAATTAAATCATGTAAACATTTACTGGGACTGAAACAAAAAGCAAAACTGAAATTGCATACCGTCTTCTATAAAAATTAAGAGACATCTCTTGAGTGCAATAGAAAAGCAGTTCGGCTGAGGTCTAAAAACTCTGCTGCAATGCCAAAGGCACTGCCCCATTAATTAACAAACCACTGCATGATGCATTCTACACATAAAGGTCAGACTATTGTATCTGCTCTGTGCTAAAAATATTAAAATCCTGAATGCAGACAACAAAATTTATGTGCTTTTTAAAAAGGTTTATTCTGTTCAATCAAGCAAAATCATCATCATCATCATCATCTTTATCTCTTTATTTAGTGGCCACACAAGACACTTAATTTTTTTTCAAGCATTACAATATAATAAGATTCACTGCCTAGGATGAACTCTCCGGAAAACCATCCCAAAATAATATTAAGTAATGGCATATGATTATTATTTGGCTGGATAGCTCAGTGGTTTAGGTATTTGGATGTGGAACCAAAGGTTGAGACTTCCAATTCCCCACTATGCTTCTTGCAAAGTAAAGCCAGCCTGTGTGGCCTTGGGCAAGTCTTAAACGCTTTTCTAAACTACATCTCCCAGAATCCCCCTCAAGCTGTATGTAGTCTGGGCAGCTTATGAGCGGGATTGGGGACAGACTCCTACCCCTGTCGTAACCCACCTAAGGCTGCAGTTCTAAAAAGGTAGCTTTCCAGGTTCTTTCCCCACTCTTACAGCTCCACAACAATCAGTAAAACTTCTTTAGTCCTGGTGTGATGCTCCAGCAAGAGGGAGAAGTTGGATTTTTCTAAGAATGTAACAATTACTCACAAATTTCTTGATCCTCAAAGGAAAAGGTGTCTTAATATCTCCCCTCAAAAAAAATTAACTGATGCAAGATTTGTCATTCCAATGACAGCAAAAAGAGGGTTTTCATCATACACAACCTTCACACAAAAGCTGTGAGTTTTGCACAAAAACACCTATTTTACACTAAAAAATTATGCTTTGCACAAAGTACAAGGTTTTCTTCTCAAAATATAAATGATTCCCTCAAAATACAAAGTGGTGGTGTTTTTTTTTTTTTTACAATTAACACTTCTGAGGTTGCAATATTTATTTTATTTATTGCAAAGAAGTGCCAAAATGTAGAAAACTCACAAAAACTCTTGCAAGTCAGCTACTGGGGAACCTGAATAGAGATCCTAAGGCATAAAATTCCCCCTTCCAAAAAAAGAAAGAAAAAGAGTTTGCACTGAACATAGTTACTGTAGACTACTTAAAAATAATAAATGCTGGAATATATACAGAACATCATACAAGGTATAAAAGCTCCAACTACAGACTAACCATAAGGGATCAGACTTATTATTAACAAATAAAATCTGAAATGTTGATAGAAGCAGACACTATGGATAGCCCCTGATTGGAACGGGAATTCCTTAACTATCAAAAGCATCTGAGTCCACAACAATACCTTTTCTCACCTCATATAATTTGCAAACTACCTTACTTTTTCCTTGTATTGGAATTAGATTCCTCTGATATTTCAACCACGAAAAACTGCTTTAGTCGAAACTTTCTAGCCTTAGACGCAAGATTCAGTTCTTTACTTTGCCTTTCATTCCTGACAGATTTATGAGAGATTAAAACACACAAAGTGAAATAAAAATACAAATGACTGTTACAAAAGAAATTATCCACAAAATCTTCAAAAGTTAAGATACTCCATGTACTGTTGTGGTGTTGGCCATTTTGGCTTAGGTTTATGTGAGCTGTGGTGCAAATCCCTGCTGTAAGAGATTTATTTTAGCAGCCACTGATAACTTCCTATTATTACCTACGGCCCTGCCTATCTATCCATTGCTTGCCATCTTGGAGAAAACTGCTCTACTTACCCAGTAACTTGATGCTCATAATGTTGCAGTGTCCTCTGGAGAGTCTGCCTTATGGTCTGAGGCTGCAGAATAAACAACAAATAATAATAATAATGTTATCAGCAGTTTTGTCAGTCAGTTTAGCTCTCAGCACGACGTCTGAATGGAAGCGACTACTGAAATTATTGCTTAATCTAATGTATGTTTTTTTTTTCCAATTGCACACTTTTTTCCTCTCTTCACACTTCTGCTGTGCTCCCCCCAGGGTAACAGGAAGAAACCTGCCCAGAAGAGTAGCAAGCTGTTTTGGTTCCACAAACATATCAATATTTCAAGGCTCTTTCCTGATATTTTAGTCCTCTGTTGAATCAGCAGTCGTTTCTTAAACACCAGCACAACTAACTACAAAGAGCACTGAAAAGAAAAATACAACACGAGCAGAATGAGATGACAGCCACTAAGGCCCAAAGTAAATGTTAACATCTCCGTCTCTTACCACGCTTCTGCTCCCAGCTACAGTGTCTCCAGGCCACACTTCATTAAAGTCAGGGAAACACTAACATGAATGCATATGCTATATCTAGTTTGGCACTGAATGGTAAATGTCTTCCGAGCATTTCAACTGAGAGGGAACATGGTAATTACAAAACAACAACAACTCCGTTTTAGCTCTCTCTTTATTGATAGAATAATAGAAACACAGAATATTTGAGTTGGAAGGGGCTTATAAGACCATCGAGTCCAACTGCCTTCTCAATGCCGGAATCCAAATCAAACAAGATTTGACAGATGGTTGTCCAATTTTCTCTTGAATACGTCCAGCGCTGAAGTGCTCACTACCTCCCAAGATAATTGGTTCCATTGTCATACTGTTCGAACAGTTAAGAAAGTTTTTTCCTGATATTCTGCCTAAATCCGGCTTCCTGTAGCTTGAGCCTGTTATTATGTATCCGGCACTCTGGGATGATCGAGAACAGATCCTGCCCCTCCTCTAAATGACTACCCTTCAAGTATTTGAAAAGTGCTATCATATCTCCCCTCAGTCTTCTTTTCCCAAACAATGAGGTCTGAATGAATGTCCTGTTCAAAGTCAACCGAATACAAGCAAACTCTTCCACACAATAAGGGAAAGTTCTATCTGCATCCAACTGAACGTGAGCAGAACAGGCCTCATAGTCCCACACAACAAAGTTGTAAAATGAAAGCACAAGGCTGGGAATGGACCAAGATATTGGGGGTGACTCCAACACATGAGGCTTCATCCTATTCACGTTTCCAGCCCTCACACATACTTCTCAGCACCCAATTAGGGATATGTGTAGTCCCACAACTGATCTAAAATCCCACACCAATTTTCTACTCATAGGGAGCAATGCAGGGGTGGCATTGTGTCAATTTTGAGAGTAAGGAGAAATTGACTGAGTGAGGGCAAAGTTCTGTGTCTAGCGCAGATTGGACTCCCATTGCCATCACCCACACCAACATCATCAATGGCGAGGGATGATGAGATGTACCGTATTTTTCCATGTATAAAATGACACTTTTTCCTAAAATAATTAAAGGAAAATTTGAGGGTCATTTTATACTCGGAAGTAAGGGGGGGAGGGATCAAAGCGCTTTGATCTCTGCTTTCCCCCTCCACGTTTTGCAAAGAAAATGGAGGGGGGAAAGCGATTTCTGTTTTCCCCCTCCATCTTCTTTGCAAAAGGTGGAGGGGAAAAGCTGCTTTTTGCAATGAAAATGTATGGGGAAAGCAGAAATCGTTTTCCCTCTCCATTTTCTTTGCAAAACGTGGAGGGGAAAAGCTGGTTTTTGCAACAAAAATGTAGGGGGAAAGCAGGAATCGCTTTGCCCCTCGACTTTCTTACAAAGAAAGAAATTTTGGGTTAGAAAAGGGAGGTCTTATACATGGGGGTGTCTTATACATGGAAAAATACGGAAGTCCAACAACATCCGGAGGACCTCAGGCCTAGACAGACAAAAGCAGACACAAAAAGCCCAAGAGAGGAATAAAACACAGACTAAGTAGCATGGAATACCCAGTCACAAGCCTCTCTTTCCCTCCCTTACTAGAATTAATAAGAATTAGGTTCAAGCTATCTCAAGAATCACGTCTCCCTTTATGAGCCTGCCTGAGCATTAAAATCATCAAGAAAAGCCTTTCTCTTGGTCCCACCACCTTCACAAGTGCGCTTGGTGGAGACATAGGAGAGGGTTCTCTGTTGCTGCACCCAGATTCCAGAACTCCTTCCCACAGGAGGCCAAGCTAGCCTCATCTTTGCTGTCCTTCAAACAAGCAGACAAAGACCTTTCTCTTCAGGCAAAGTTTTCCCTGAGTGACTAATGAGAGGGGGTTTTAAATGGATTGTTGTGCCTTACTGCTCTTAATGTGTTTTTAGTGGGGAGGGGAGGTTACCTTTTTTTAGTGTGGTTTGTTTGATTCTTTTTAAATATGTACAGTGGTGCCTTGACTTACGAACACCCCGACATACGAACATTTCAACTTAACGAACAGCTCCGTTCGCAAAATTTTGCTTTGACTTGCAAACGGAGCTTTGACTTACAAACAAAAAAAAAACCGCGTGGAAAGCAGGAAATTGACTTTGGACTGCCTGGTACTGCCTGGTACTGTAATTTTAAAATGTAAAAATTGGTTTAAAAGGTGCTTGGTTTGGTTTAAAGCTGCTTGGTTTTAAAGGTGTTCTGTTTAAAAGGTATTCGTTCTCTCCCTCCCTCCTTTCCTGCCCTTTTTTTTAACCTAAGTCATCTTAGGTTAAAAAAAAAATTCTCCCCCTAGTGGTAGAGGATGGATTAACCGGTTTTGCATTAGTTCCTATGGGAACTAATGCTTTGACTTACAAACGGCGCCTCGACATAAGAACAAAAAACAGCCGGAACGGATTAATCAGTTTTCAATGCATTCCTATGGGAAATGCTGATTTGACTTACGATCGTTTTGACTTACGAACATCTTCTGGGACGGATTAAGTTCGTAAGTCAAGGCACCACTGTATATATTTACTGTTTGTTTTTTTAGCTTTTACATATTGTCTTTCAATGATGTAAGCCACCTTGGGTCCTTCTAAAGGAGAAAGGTGGGAAATACATACATACATACATACATACATACATACATACATACATACATACATACATACATACATACATACATACATACATACATTCGGGTTGAACTCACACCAAATTTTTTTTTGAGGAGGTCTGGAAAAATACTCAACATGAAAAACAGAATATATTTTATTTTACACTGCTAGTCTTCTACTCTGGGTTTGCACAGGGATCATCATCATACTTGCCAAAGGCATTGAAAGTTTATGCATCTGGGTAAGAGGTTATCCTTTTTTTTCCCAATACTGGTAATATCCAGTTGTTAACCTCTGATTCCTATTTACCCTACAGATGTCACGTTTGCATGGTGTATCTTGGCCTCCTCTTTTAAGCCACACTCTCTTTAAATACGTGAATGGTCACTTTTTGTTTGATAGTAACTTTTTAGTTATATTTATAGCCTGCTTTTCCTCCCAAGAATACAAGTTCCCCGTGGCAGAGTGTCCCTACCATCCATTCAATCAGGCTGCTTAAGATGGACTTGATTGACCACTTTTGGCCTTTATATCTAGCCTCCACCAAGGTGAAAGCAGCATATGTGTAGCTCTCCTCCCACTTTATCCTCACAACTAACCTGTGAGGTCAATCAGACTAAGAGTGTGTGGCTGGACCAAAGTTTCTTGACTCAGTGGGGTGAAAAACTTGGATTTCCTACATACTTCTCCAACAAAAGCAAAATTGGAAGAATTACATTCATATATTGCATTAATTCTAGGAAACACGGCTTCAAAAAAAGAACACAAAACTTTTGAAAAAAACTACATGAAGAAAATTAAGTTGAGAACAATGGTCCCTTCATGCAAAGGTAAATATACGTTGCTTATTAGATGGACTCCATGAGGTAACCTTGAACTTCAGCTGTATTTCGCAACCTGAATGATTTAATCACCTCTCCTGATTCCTGCCAAAAAGTATGAAAGCAGGGCAATCCTGCCAAGCCAATATAATACAAATATTGATAAATTGCAACTTAATTATCCTCAGTGCAAAGGGAGCCAAAGCATAAGATCCATACAATGTCCAATATCAATCTGAAGCAGAAGGCGGCTTTTTTAAAAATAACTGCAGACACTAGCTATTTAAGTGTTCCTTTCTATTTAGATAACTTGTTCAGCATAGACTTGAAAAATAAAGGTGAAAAACTGAGCTAAACCTTTTAATGTGTTTTTTTAAAGCCCACATCAGGCAATTACTTCTGCTCTCAGCAGGAGTTAAATTTACTATCTCAGGAAAACATTTTAAAAGAATCCAGCATGCTCTATTAAAAAAAAAAGTTCAATAAAATCAAAGAGCAGCTCTGTCTAAATGAGGCCACACATACGGGGGGCATCAGCTTTCACCCATTTGGTGATGCAGGTGTTTAAATGCTAAGTACCTGATGAACAGAATACCTCTTCCTGTGTAGAAAGAAAGAAAGAAAGAAAGAAAGAAAGAAAGAAAGAAAGAAAGAAAGAAAGAAAGAAAGAAAGAAAGAAAGAAAGAACTCTATGCTACCTATTCTTCTTGTGAAGGAAGGACGGAAGGAAGAATATCATGTTCTTTCTCAGTAATTATATGATCTCTATCTTTGCTTTTATAGTGAAACCTTGTGTCAATTTGATTTGTCACCAGATTTGGCACAATTAAAACTAAACAAAGACACTCAGGGAACTCTATTTTAAAAACGTAGGCAGTTGAACTACACACAACAGCAACATCTCTCCTGCATCTGTTTTCTTTCACATCATCTTCAGTGGTGTCAGTGGTTTCTAATCTGCTTACATTACTATCTTCATTGTTACATCACCTGTCTGGGGGCATTTGCTGTTTCAGCACAGCAGAAAGGCCAGCTGGAGGGAAGCTTGGCAGCCAGCGATGATGCCTCAGTTACTTGATCATGGAATATGAAGCCACCATGGTCTGAAACCAACTGTACACCTTTAGAGCTATCCCCATAACATGCCGTTCCTTCCATTGTGAAAGCACATGGACTCCAATAGTAATGAATGGAGTGTCTCACCCAACCCTTCTCTGTCATCACTTTAAAGCAAACTGTGCTGCTGATATACCAACTCCATAGCACTTAAAGCATACTTTAGGTAGTTTACAATTTAATTATGCAGGCTACACATTGCCCTCTCCCCAGCAAGCTGGGTACCCAATTTACCAACCTCAGATGGCTGGAAAGCTGAGTCAACCTTGAGTCGGTTACCTAGCAGTCAGGATCGAACTGTATTCATAAGCAGAGTCCTGACTGCAGTACTGTAGTTTAACCACTGTGCCACTTTAACCACACAAAAACAACTGTCTGAACAGGGTTTTTCTGCAGGTAGGCCCATCATGTGGGCCAGAAACTTTCTCACCTTCTGGCTCAATATGGGGAGCTTAAAAGGATAGAAATCCTTTGCTTCTTTAGACTGCCACTGTTGCATGATTAACATAAAGCTGGAGAGGACTGGGCTAGCATGCTCTCTTCACTGTACACACACTTACATAACACCTGGATAGAGTTTAATTTGGGACCATTAGCTGTGGAATATAAGGATAGTTAAGGGATATATCTAGACTTAAAGCAAGCTTATGAAACTAGTGTCCAATTGAGCTAAACAGAGCTTTCTAGTCGTATATGGAGACTCAAAAGAAGATTAATAGTCAAGTTTTTGCTGACTGCTTAGACTGCACATACACAAAGACATCTATTTTAAGAACCACCCAGCTAAAATCTTTACCTCAAAGGGTTAAGATCAAAGACAAGAGCAAAAATCCTTCCATCTGTGGAAAGAAGGAGAACATGCCAGTTACTAGGGCCCAAGAGTGACGATCCAGTACCATCCTAATTTCAAAATGGCATCAGATAGTTGAAAACAACAGAGGTGTAGTGTCTAACAAAAAAGAAAAGAAAAACATGCTGTTCTTGTACACAATCCAAAGGCAAGCGTGGGTGATACCTTTATTAGACCTCTCAACATTACAAACAGAAGGGCTAGGGTTGAAAGCTAGCTTCAGTTTGAATTTTTTAGGGCAAATGGAAGTGCCATTTTTACCTTTCACAGTTGCATGCAACATTCAGTACCATCAACGCTTTTCTCTTCTTAATAGAGGGATGAGAAATTTTTGCACGCCTAAGAGAGATCTGGGGAGGTGCACCAGGCATGAAATGTCAAAAAGATGGGTTTAAACTATTTTAAAAATAAAAACCAGGAATCCCTAGACATCTACTTATCGTTTTGGTTTAGGGGAGAGAGGCTGAGTTGGAGCAGTTTCCTCCAACCTATTTTATGTGAAAACTCCTCCTCCCGGGAGCTTGTAGGAGCAGGAAGACTCCATCAAAAAAACTCTACTTTTTAAACTATTGTATTCTAGAGGGCATAGAATGGCTGCATGGGATTTGGGGAGTCCCAAGGAGGGCACACGCCACTCACCAGATACACTTTGCCAACTCCTGTCTGACCATAATATTACTTTTCAACATGGGGATGATTTTTACATTCTAAGATGAGAGAGAGAAATGTGTGCATGTATTTAAATACAAAATACATGCATGTATTTAAATGCAAAATCAACTACCAAGAGAACTCAGATTCTGGCAACAGGTGAAGAATTACAGTTCAGATTGAAGAAATCTAATCTAATCTATCTAATCTCTCGTCTCTCTTTATCTGGGAAGATTTCTACCCCAGATAAAGAAATACTGACCAGTCATCAGGAAATATGCAAGAAACAAGGCATTTATTTAGCTATGCTTTGCTAATATCAAAAGTTAAAATTCGTGGCATATTGGCGAAAGTCCTGTTGTTTAGCATAGTAAATCACCCATGAGCAGGTCCACTGAATCAATGGCGATTTGGTGAATCAACTCGTCCATAAGTTCCATTGATTCAAATTGTGGCTAACTCTAATTGTGACTTACTTTAGTAATTAGAGTGGACACATTTGAATCAATGGAACTTACAGGAGTGGACTCACTAAATCCCCACTGAGTCAATGGGCTACTCAGTCTAGAGTGATTTGCTGTGCTGAACAACAGGATTTTGGCTGAACAGTTGTGTGACCCCTATGAAATATCGGTTCAGCCTGAAGGGGTGGGACTAAGAAAGAGAAGGGAGGGGCTGTGAGTAAAATATTTGAATCAGTAAGAACCTGAAGAGGCTGGAGCTGCCTGTTGCCACTTAGACTGCTCAGCCCTTGTCAACTTGGTCAAGGTATAATTTTTATATGTCTGTGTTGGAGGGGATGAATCTACATAGCGAATTCAAGAATTGCATACAACTGTATTGATATTTTATTTTAGAGTTTTGGTGATTCTCCTGTGTTACAGATACCCAACCCAGCTGAGGATGATATCTTGGATTTTTGTCTGATTTTGAAATGAAAGGGATCTGTTGGAAATAGTTCATCACTCAGATCATCTCACACCCCCTCCTCCCATCATCTATGCATAATAAGTGATGCAAGATAGGGAAATAGGGACTAAAGAGAGCAACCATAAATTACACAAGAATCAGACATTTAAATCATTTTGCTGAAGTAAGGAAGTGAGTGTTTTAATCTTCTATTGATAATGCTAACTATTATAATTCTTACTCAGGTTCTTATTATTCTGATTTTAATGTTCCTATTTGAGATTTTATTATTGATTCTGTTCTTAATTTATTTTAAAATTCTGAACTTCATCTTTGGACTGAAGAATATGTTAAAAATCTGTCCTAGTCATATGTACTCAGAAGTAAGCTTTATTTAATTTAATGGGACTTCTTGCCAGGTAAGAATTGTGTACTTGATTGCAGTTTTAAACGCAAGATATATTACAATTGTTTTTGCTTTCGGTTGAAGCCTTTGATATAATTATCTCAAATATCCCTGAAGACATGGGGTAGTCCAAAATAATAAATCTCTTGGGTTTTGCCTCTACAAACTGTTTTTTTGTCTATTCTGCATTTTGTACCAGTAAAGGTACATTTCAACTGGAGTTCATTTTTCACTGTCACTTCTTCATCTGTCGTTGCAGATTTCTATGGTGAGCTATGTATTTTATCTTTTTTCACAAGCAAGCATACCAGCCATCTAATTGCATGGAAAAGATAGTTTTTCTGTTTTCCACCTAAGTTTCCCTCCTCTGTTTACCATTCACAACATTTCCAATTCAGTTCTTGTAGTCACATTATAGAGAAGCACATCCCTGTAGGAGAAAATTGTCAAACCAAAATTATCTCATTATAATCCAATATCTTATGATCCTCAGAGCTCATTCACTTCATTGCATGATCTCTTTCCCCCCTTGACTCACAGCTGAATACCGGAATCAAGTCCTTAGAAAAACTTTAATTTGAGATGATGTGAAAGTTCTATCTGGCCTGTTTGATCTCTAAGTGTAATTTGCCATGTGATGCTGCAAGTCGTGGTTTAATGATGGGCATGCGTGTGAGAACCAGACCACACAGACCTCAGACAATGATGCACAGTCAATCCTGACCTAGAACAAAAGGGCAAACTGGAAAGAACATCCAACACGCCAAAATTTGTCTTTCATAAATCCCAGATACCTCTAAAATTTAAATAAAATCAACCTTAATGTGTCATCAAGTCTAGTCTGACCTATGGTGACTCTTTTCAAGGTTTTCGCCCCTAATATATTGATGTTGTTATTTGTTATTTTGCTACTTTGTTGTTTTATGTCACTTGTTGTAAACCCCCCAGAGTGGCCTTTGCTGCCAGATGGGTGGTATATAAATCAAATAAATAAATAAAATAAATAAATAAAATATTTTCTAGGTAGAGAGTACTCAGAAATGAAAAATGAAAACCTTTCTACTTTCTGGGAGCATCAACAATTTTGACCAATCCCAGTCAAACAGACTGAACTGACCCAAAAAACTTAACGGGTTTAGCCTCCAAGTAAAAACTTTAATAAAACAATAAAAGATCAAGCTTTCAACAAGAAATCACATCCTACCGTCTTCAGGATACAAATTTAATTTAACTTATTTTGCCTGGATAAACTTCATGACTTTACTTTCTGTCTGGAGCTCTAAAACTGAGGTGGCTGACACTTCATTAGCGGACTGCATTTGATGAGTCACAGATTTATATCAGGCAAGTGTGACTTATTCCTTATTTAGGCAATTAATTGCACAACCAATTTGATGAGAGAGAGGTTGGGATGAGGAAATAAGGAGGTTAACATGAACAATAACATCGTGTTGCAGGACCCACAGGTTGGCGTTAGACTCTAAATGAGCCTTCCTGAAGTTTCCTCATGCACGCCTCAGGGCATCCAATGTGCCTCACAGATATATCCCCCTTAGGGCTACTTCATGCCTTCAACTATCTTATTTTTTCCAGTGGTCCTAAGATAATAATGAGAAAATTATCTGTAATGTTCTTTAGTGCAAGCTTGTGACTCTCTAGGCTGTGGCTCCATTTGAGCAGCAGTTGGTTGTTCCTGTTTCTTAAAGAAAAAGGTATTTTAAGGTCTGAAACAGACCATGGGAGAGGGTATATTTATGTGGCTATCAATTGAAGTTGCACAACCACCACGTTTCCTGCTGGTAGTGACAAGTATGTAACTCTTACCTTTGTCCTCACACAGTAAATGGGAAAACTTTGATTTTCTTTCTCTGTGACATGAGATGGCTGGGCTTTCCCTTGTGTCACAAAAACGAGCATTTTCTCAAGAGAGATTTTCCCTGTTTCTCTAAAATACACCATACTGGAAAAAATATGGTAGGTTTTGTCTTGTGTTGTTCAACCAAAGAGAAACTGAATGTTATTTGTAATCACACTATCAGCCCTGTTGCGTTTGTGTGCACCTGTTTAGCTTCAGAAGGGAAAAACATTTTTTTGTGCATAATCATAATTTTTTACACAAGTCATATTCTAAGCAAGGTGCCAAAAACATATGAGATGAAAACTCATAGGGATCACAATTCATGACCTCAGGCTGGAGCCAGGATGCTGGGAGTCTGGAGATTTTTGCATTCTTTCTCACCATGCTAAGAGCAAGTATCAACCAGAATCTTAGCAATGACGAGATTTCTTTACATCCTTATTGCAATCCATGCTATTGCCAACAATGAAAAGGCGAGAAAATCATATTTGCCATTCGCCATGCTACAATCACTGTATTCAGAAGAGTCTCCTGATCTTATAGAGGAAATCTGGAGAATACTGCAGGCAAGAAGTTGGGAGATGGACTTCATCTCTTCCTTCCATCTAGCAGCAGAGTTTCATACGAGTTCCACTCATGGAATTGCTGCAGTTATTGTCCTGGTATTGTCAGGAGATAAAAATGAATGACTTTTTTGTTGTTGTTGTTTAGTCGTTTAGTCGTGTCCGACTCTTCGTGACCCCATGGACCAGAGCACGCCAGGCCCTCCTGTTTTCCACTGCCTCCCGGAGTTCGGTCAAATTCATCTTGGTAGCTTCGATGACACTGTCCAACCATCTCATCCTCTGTCGTCCCCTTCTCCTCTTGCCCTCACACTTTCCCAACATCAGGGTCTTTTCCAGGGAGTCTTCTCTTCTCATGAGATGGCCAAAGTATTGGAGCCTCAGCTTCAGGATCTGTCCTTCCAGTGAGCACTCAGGGTTGATTTCCTTTAGAATGGATAGGTTTGTTCTCCTTGCAGTCCAGGGGACTCTCAAGAGCCTCCTCCAGCACCACAATTCAAAAGCATCAATTCTTCGGCGGTCAGATTTCTTTATGGTCCAGCTCTCGCTTCCATACATCACTACAGGAACAACCATAGCTTTGACTATGCGGACCTTTGTCAGCAAGGTGATCTCTCTGCTTTTTAAGATGCTGTCGAGGTTTGTCATTGCTTTCCTCCCAAGAAGCAGGCGTCTTTTAATTTCGTGGCTGCTGTCACCATCTGCAGTGATCATGGAGCCCAAGAAAGTAAAATCTGTCACTGCCTCCATATCTTCCCCTTCTATTTGCCATGAGGTGATGGGACCAGTGGCCATGATCTTCGTTTTTTTGATGTTGAGCTTCAGACTTTTTTTAAAAAAATTAAAAACTTCCAATTTTTGTCATTTAAATAATTTTTTAAAAATATGTTTACCTTGTTTCAGAAAAAAAGCCCTATATTATAATAGTTTTAATTTAAAATATGTTACAGCTCAAAGATCTCAATCTGCAATAGAGATAATAAATTCTCACTCTGAGACTGTTTCTTTATATCACATTTTTTGAAAAGTTTGTAAACAAGGCCCAAGAATTCTTCACTTGTGGCCTTTAGTTTCAAGGAGTTCCAAGGTTTCTGTCTTCCCAAGTATCCAGTCTAAAACAGAGCCATCAGAAAAATGTGTAGTTCTCAAATTGGATTTGTCTCATGTTAATAGCAAGATATGAAAATGACAAATAACAGACCCAATCAGCAGTGTTTCTCAGATCTGTCTGAACTTACTCCAGTCCGAAATGAAACCCACACACCACTTCTTAGAATTTAAATATGAAGGATTATTTTTAGTAGTTTTCACAAGTGATGCCGACTCCAATCCTAACTATCATCTCTCTGCAACCTTTGCACAGACTCTGGGCCTGTTCAGAATCGCCGTTTTGGCTGTGGGGTGGATTGGGCTACAGAGGATCTGTTGAGATTAGGGAGAAGAATGATTTGTCGTTTGGCCGCCGCCTCCCCTCCAAACAGCAAAAGACCCCTTGTAGCCCAATCAGCTGTCAATCAAGTGCTTCCCCTGATCGTCTGTGGGAGGTCAGGGGAAGTGATTTTTTTTTAGATTGCTCCTCTCTCCCTCTGACAGTGCCATTCTGTTTTCTCCCTTCCTCCCCTCCCTGATTCCCTTTCCTTGTTCTCCCACCATTCTCTCTCTCTCTCCCCCTCGGAATCTGCAGCCACAATAGCAGTTGGAAACTGAGGCTGCTGAAAGCTGCCATCTCTTGGCAAATCTGCAAAAAAGAATACATGCCCTACCGTTGGGCAAGAAAGGTGCACAGCAGCTCTTAAAGAGGAAGGATGGCTCGATCTAAGTTGAAACACACGCAGACACAGTCTCTCTCTTTTTTAAATCCAACCCATGCCATCAGCAATCTATATAACATACCTGTAGCGATCACCCTGCTTTGGCTCAGGTAGAAGATTATTTGCATGTACCAATGAGAGCTGTTGGGAGGTGGAGCCAGAGAAACTAGAAGGAAGGGGTGAGTCAGAGTGTAGGCAGTTCAGTCAGAGACAGGTAAAGGTAAAGGTTCCCCCCTGACAATTTGTCCAATTGTGTCCAACTCTAGGGCGCGGTGCTCATCCCCGTTTCCAAGCCGTAGAGCCAGCGTTTGTCCAAAGACAATCTTCCGTGGTCACGTGGCCAGCGCGACTAGACACGGAACGCCGTTACCTTCCCACCGAGGTGGTGCCTATTTATCTACTTGCATTTGCATGCTTTCGAACTGCTAGGTTGGCAGGAGCTGGGACAAGCGACGGGAGCTCACTCCGTCACATGGATTCGAGTCAGAGACAGAGTTTGGAGGAAAGAGTTTGGGTTTGAGGCAGAGAGAGTGTTTAAGGAGTGATTAGTCAGAGGGTGACCTGTATTAATTAAGATAGAAGAGGTTAAAGTAAAATATTGAAGCTTTGTGTAACTTTAAGAATGTGCTTAAGAACTAGTCCTAAAACAACTTGTAATCAATAAACATGTTTCTGTTTAAAAGTTTAGTACTGAATGGACCTCAGTCTTTCATAGGAAATATAAGTTAATAAAGAGATCAACTGGTGGCAGCGTGTTAAAGGGCGTGTTGGGATACCTTTGTGAGCTCTGTGTTTGGTGAAACAAGCAGGGGCCAAGGGCAATGCCACAATACCTATATGCCAGTGTGGACATCCTCTAAGTCAGGTTCCTTACCCCTCTTTCTGAAATAGTTTTGAATTGTTTTGAAATAGTTTTGAACTTTCTGAACTGGAGATGATTCACCATCCAGAGCCTTTACAAATATATGTTGCAAGGAATTTGGATATCTAAAATAATTGTTGTTTTTCCTGGTCTAATTTAAAAAATTAATCCAAAAGGTGTTTTTCTCCCCCAAAACTGTGATTTTTTAAAAAGCCTTCTAAAAACAAACCTCTTTATCTCTGAATTGTACAAAATATGTATTAAGGTTTCAGCAATAATAGTGCACTTTGGGGAGGATCACAAGCCTGAATA
Organism: Intellagama lesueurii; assembly: GCA_037013535.1. NCBI lineage: Eukaryota > Metazoa > Chordata > Lepidosauria > Squamata > Agamidae > Intellagama > Intellagama lesueurii. The sequence goes on from JBAJHW010000003.1 coordinate 20,342,318, forward strand.
GGGATTTAAACCAAAATTTAAATCAATTTTGTTCTGATCAAATCCACCCTCTTTATTCTTGTTAATATATGAAATATTAAACTCAAATCAGCTCTAGATGTTTAAAGCAAGTGAATTACTTCTCCTTCTACTTTCAACAATATCTACTTTTAACCACTGTTCAAATGCACAACACTCAGAGAGTGCATTTCTCATCCCATGCTAGACACTGTCCCCTCTCAAAGTGGGAAGATGTGGAAACTTATTTCGGAACACATGAAACACAACTGAGAAAAACACAGTTCACATCTATGTCCTCTCCAGTTACAAACACCCAATGCCATTCTGAGACATGATTCTTAACACATTTCTCTATGAATCATATCCATCAACTTAAGTTACCTTCTTGGGTCTGCTTTGGCTCACAGCATAAATCAGCCACACCCATCATCTTGCTCGCAGTCAACAAAGTTCATACCCAGAGCCCAAAACTTGCCCTGACTTCTCCTCCCAGAGAACAGGTTGTTCATTGATTTTACCAGGCTGAGTATGCCCTGAATTTCACCAATACTTATTTCCTGATGACCACTTTTCTTTTCATTAAATCATATTGGCTACCCTCATTATATCCAGGCCACCCCTAACTCAACACTTCTGATTACAAACCTGTTGAAACACACTCCCAAACTATATGGAATTAAGGTGACACAGCGGTTGAGTTACTGAACAGTTAATTTGGAAGTCCTCAATTTAAATTTCATCTCTGCTATGAACTTGCTCGCTCAGTCCCCCTGAAACAGCAACCATTAATGAACCCGGGACTCAGCTTTCCCCTCTGTTACTCCTGTTTTCTCCTTGTCCTATGTTTGTATTAGTTGCCACCTGTTTGCTGCAAGTCATCATCTGCCACGATTTACCCACAAACCAAGGATAATAATGGTAATCCAAATCAAGATCACAAACCACAATACAAGATTCTGGCTTATGGTTATGCTTTGGAAGGTGTGGGTGAACTATGGTTTGCTAGTTTGGATATAATGTTACACTATGATCACTGCTATAGAGTAAGTAACTAATTTGATCCAAGTATACAGAAGAGGAAACATGTGAACCTCCAGCACACTTCTCATTCACCAAACCAAGGTTTACACACATTCAGGAATGATAAATCTGAAATTATTAATTATGTGGCCTTGAGCCATGACTAGGGAGCATGTGGCTCTCCAGATGATGTTAGACTTCAGATCCCATTACCTATTGCTGCTGATTATGTTATCTAGGGATGGTAAGAGTTGTAATCCAACAACGTCTAGAGAATCACCAGTTCTTCACCAGTGCCTTATGAAACTAACCCCCATCTGCATTACAAGGGCAAAAATAATTATTAATTTTTAGATAACTTATGTAAAGCATTCTGAGAACTCAAAGGCACCATATAAATTCTAATATTCCTATTCCTATACAAATCAGTAATTGCATTATATTTCAGTCCTATCATGGGGGCATGAAAGCTCCCATGGTGTATTGGCTAAGAAGCTAAGTTACAAACCAAGATGTCCCTGGTTCGAAGCCACTGACTTTCAGTCTTGGCCTCCCCTACTAGCCCAAGATCTACAAAATACGCAATAAACATATTGATAATAGTCTTGATACCTAACAGATGATTGGTATTGTTATTAAATATAACATTAAAATGTAGAGATGGGTGTATGTATAAAGCAGCTTTCCACCAGCATGGATCTGCCACAACAATATATTGGAACAATGTGTAAACAGAGGTGAAGGCACTCTAGTTAATACAGCCATTATCTCAAATGCCAATTCTTTGATAAGAACTAGAACAGTCAAATGGAATGTTTATCTTAAACAGCATTCATCTTGTCAGATTAATAGTAAAATATATGGTCTTCAAAATCTGCACCTGTCTTTAAAGTCATCTTCTTATGGTAGACTTAATGACGCAAAAATGTGTGAAAACGCAACTGCTAAAATTAGAAAAACCGTCAGTACTAGATATTTTGGAATATTACATTATTAAATTTACTTTGAACATGCTGCACAAGTTATTAGAATTGTGCCATCATCTTATTAAACGGCTTTAATTGGTTGAAGAAGTGATGAGACCAGTCAGGGGGAATGTCTTTGGTGAATGTTGACATTACGGCATAATCTGATACAGAAAAAACAAGGCAAGAAAAACCATGAAATAAAAAGCAAGTTAATGAAACTATAACCAGGCAACACACCGGTAACTCCTTTTACTCATCTATCCAGCTCATTATTTATTCTTTTATTTACTTTGATATATATTATTCATAATAACTTGTCATAATAGAAAAAAGAGAACTCCAAAAGCATAGTTTTGCCATATCTTCAACATACGAACAGTACGCTAACTGTTCATTAGAGCTCAGATAACTATATTTTCTGGCGCCAAATTAGAAGGTCGTTTACATTTGTTTGTTGTTTGTTTTATTTATAGGCCGCCTTTCTACCAATATGGGGACTCTAATATGATTAGAGTTGAACATACCACCTGTTACAATTCAGATGATATTATAGATACCACCTGTTACAATTCAGATGATTGTCTGACTCCAATCTCTGTGTAAACCACATAGGTTGAGCCAGAATAACATATATTAAACCATTTTGCCCCTTCTATTGAAAAACACCCAACAGAACAAATATTTCTACCATGTAGAAATCAAGAATAATCTTTTGCAGATACTCATTCTATGTGGGACATGTCAGTTTAACAGAACAAGAGCGCAATGTGATAAAAAGCTTAAATTATTCATTTTAATTAAAAACAAAAATTCCCACTTGCCTAAACATATTTCTCAAACATTTGAACTGCACACTGCAATTTCGGATATGTTACTTTGTCTGAAAATGCCATCATAATAAACAGTACAGAGACGGATAAACAAGAATGGATTGAGAATAAAATTAATCTAATTTATTACAGTCTTGCCGGACATCAGAAATCATGCTTAAACTGCTAAGGTGTCCACTCCAGTGTCTGACCCAGCAGAGGCATCTCTAATGGGTTCTGTCCAAGGTTAAAACTAAAATTTGAGTATTCTCAATATTTCATTATCTAGAAAATGAACTGTTCCAGAATACATGAAGAGTAAAATGGAAGTTGTGCTTTTAAGGGACAGGAAGAGCATTCGAACAAACAGTAAACATTCAAAGCAAAAACTCTTGGGCATAAAAAAAGAACAACATCCATTATTCAGAAATGTGAGAACTCTATGAAGTGGGAGGAAGAAACAAGTCTGCATTTGGGGTTCTAGATGAGCCTGGTCAAATGCACCACAAGTTATATCGTTTTTAAAAAACTGATGATTCACTAATCTGAAGAGAGTGCAAATTTCATGAGATAGTTCCACGCATACAACATCATAGAACAGCTTCCCTGAAAGGGATTGGCGTGGCAGAAGGTGATGGACACTCTTATCTCTTGCTACCAAAAGGCAGCTATGCTGTAAACCTTTCTAAGGACCTAAGTTTCTTGAAGAAGCATTCCTTATAGTTTGAGTTTTAAACCACACTACTGGAATATACATGACGCGGTGGTCATTCTAATGTCAGTGAACGTTGTGTTCATGCGAACTGAGCTACAAGGAACTATTTATTTATTTTACTTATTCACTCACTTTATATCCCATGTTCCTCCCAAACCCTGAGATGCAGGGCATATATATTTCCAAACAAGAAACAGTGTTTTCCCATCAAGGACAGGTGTTGCTTTCATTGCCACAGGGAAAAAGTGGAATCTTTTATTGTGTAACTAGAGAAAGTACCTATGGGCCGCTGAAGGACAGAACGAGCTTGAGAACCCAAGTGGACCTGGGTTCTGGCTACTAAAATCATTCAACATCAACCCCATTTCACAGATGTATCACTGGTTCAGAGGGACCATATGTCCCTCTGCTAGATTTTATCACTCAAAATAGATTCAAGAGCAGAACACGGGTGAGACACCATACACATTCACAAACAGTCGGATGTCATGCTGCTAAAATTATTCTGTGTTTCACTAATATTTTAATACTGTATATATTTAGACATTATTTCAGAGATGGCATGGGAAGAAAAGAAGCAATTATCCATTTCTCCACTTAGCAGTTATCTGCTATCGAGCTGCAATTGCAGGGTATAAACAGATTTCCTCCTCCCCAAATTTCTGCCATACTCTTGTTTTTAGTACTAACAACAAACTCGGAACACTGATTTTCATAGAGCAACATTTGAGCAAGTACAGAAAAACTTTAGGGGAAAATCCCCAAATGCAGTGGGAACCAAAAACAGCCCAAAATGACCCAAAGCATGCTTGACTGACAAATATATAGGACCTTGAACAAAAGCACTTCACTCTGCAACATTTTCTTGCAGGTGGCTTGAGTAAGTTCATAATTCCAAAGCCGTGATTCATGCACTGTCTCCCATCCATCTTCCTAAGAAAACCCTCGGTTTGTAGGACCACTGAAACATTTGCTTTTGTTCCTCCTTAAAAAGCTGCAAAAGGGAACTAGAAAAGCTTCCCTTTAACACTCGGGAAAATGGTGATTTATTGACTGCAAGCTAGAACAATATATACTCCGTGCCCAGCGTTAAGGAGAGTTCTAATACCTTGATCTTGTTTTCTGACATTCTGCTTGAATTCTTGGCAGGGCCCTCCTTAAACTCAGCCTGCAGGAATCCCTGATCTGTCTCGACTCACATGGCGACTAACCAAAAGCAATAGGGATGACTTCTGAGATTCTTCTTTAAAAGGGCCCAGACCGAAATGGCAAGAGTCACAAACCTTCGGCAACAAACCCACGGCAATTAGCTCAACAAACCCATGGTGATTAGCAAACCTAAGACCAGCAGGGATGAGAATTATTCAAAGTAGCCACGCGACAAGAAGACAGGACACAAAAACTATGCATTCTAGACCATCTACCTAATTTGGGTTTGCAATCTACAGGTGCTTTAACCTTGAGAAAGCAACCATATTCAGAACTGAATGCTATCTGAAAGGGTTGAGGTGCAATTCAAAGTGGAGGAGAAATGAAGGGCATCCTCCTTCCACTACTTCTCCTCTCAAAGCTTAACCTCTCAGGAACTGGCTTTTCCCAGGGGTGTCAGAAAAACGAGTTCCGTCTGGTTTCAGCTACATACAACCGTGTGTAGGATTTAGAGTACAAGAGGAATATTAGCGCCGGGAATGGCCAAGAGCAGCCATGCCACAGTTAACAGGAACAGAAGGAAACTGTATTGAGGAGCAATTCTGCCAGCATGGGAGCCTGAAGATGGCCAGGTCTGGAAAGAGTTTGTGGGGGATAATTAAGGATGACAGCAACAGTGAAAGAGGAAGTCCAGGGAAAGACGTCCCAAAATTTTTGGGACAAAGAATGGAGAGATATCAAGATTCACAAAGAGACTTGGCTAATGAGGGACAAGTATTTGAAGGAGAGGATCCAGGAAAGGACTAGAACTGTTATTCCAAATCCGTTCTTAGAATGTGAGAAGTCTCAAACTGAAATAAAGAGAGGAAGTGCATTGTTTTTATACAGATTAAAAAGAGTCCTGCTGAAATTTGCAAAAGGAAGGAGGGAGAGAGACAGTCATAAAGAATTCACATTTGAATTCAAAAATCTGATTCTAGAGAAATAAAATATAACCTGTATTCTCACACAGAACGCCTTATCCCAATGCAAAATAGCTAGACCATAGAGGAAGGAGAGACAGCCAAGAGGGCAGCAAATTATAATGCCATGGCACAATATGAGGTAGACACATCTCAACCACAGCACCCAATCTATTGGAAAGTTCTAGTGGCTTGTGAAGGAGAACTTTTAAAAAGCCCCACTAGCGCATACCAAAGATCTATAAGGACAGGCAACCCAATACACTGCTGACTGGTCTCTCTAGACTGGCAACCTAGTGCTCTACATCTCCCATGATGCTTCACGCTGGCTAAATCAAATGGGAGATGTAGTCCAAAAATGTAGATGACAAGGTTGTCTACCCCCATGGCTCAGTCTAGTTCAACGTTGTGTTTCCTGCAGAGGCCAACCAGATGCCTGTAGGAAGCTCACACTGGGGGCATGAGATTGGGGCACATACCACCACCACTTCGTCATGTTTCCCAGCAACAGATGGGGTAGAACTTTCAAGTGGATTGTCCTCCCTCCTGTTAATGGGAGGGGGAGGGTGTCCGGTAGCCCTTGGGATGTTGTTGGGATTTCTACCTTAAGGACCAATGCAGAACCATCATCTTTCTGTTCACCTCTGCCTTGGGGATACTCCAAACAAAGGGCCATTCTCACTATGCATGAAAATCTGCTGTGCAGCCCTTCCATCTTTTCTTTCCTAAGTGTGTGTGTGGGGGGGGAGGGATTCGCACCCACCGACCACTGAAAAGGCCGTCTTGGAATCAAGAGACAACAGGTACAAAAAGAACCTACTACATTTGAACTCCCAGTAAAATTCCATAGGAAGGGACTTCGACATCCCAGCAAAATGACACCCACCACCATCCCCATTCAGAAGGTACCTATTACGGGAATAAGTGAAAATGATGATTCGGAGTCATAAGGGGGGCAAGGGACCCAGACTGGAGTGGTCAACATGACCGGGACGGAGAGGTTTTTGTAGTTGCCGAGCTGAAGCGGGCAATGAAAACGAACGCCGGAGGTGTGAGGACGGAGTGCCGGGCGAGACACGCGAGCCAGCCCACAACCCGGGGACGCGCTTTTAAATCCCCCGGATCGTGGAAACTACTCCGAGGGGGGAGGGGAGGGTTTCGGCCACGGCTCCTGATTTCCCGTAACCAGCAGAGGCGAGAGGAGGGCCACTTCGGATGTTAGTAGAAGAAGATGGCGGGGGGGGGGGGGGGAGAGAGATAAATCAATCATAACGCGCAACCCGCGTGTACAACGTCACGTGTGAAAGCGGCAGATGCGACTGTGGCAGCCGGGTTTCCCTTTCTCCCTTCCCTGCCTCCGTCACCCTCCCTTCGTATCCAGTGGCCCCCCCGCCTGGACGCCTGGATCGCGCGCGGCCCCGAGGCGGACCCTTACCGTGGGGGCGGTGAGGCGGCTGATGCTCTCGCCCAGCGAGTCTAGGTTGACCCGTCTCCTCCGCGGAGCCCTCCGGGAGCCCGTCGGGGCCGGGGCCGAGGCGGCTGCTGGGGCTGTCCCGCCGGCGGCGGCCGCCGAGGGCTCGAACGGAGGGGCGGCGGGGGCGACGGGCGTCCTGGCCCCGGACTGGCCAGAAGGGCTCCGGCTGCCGTTCCAACAGAGCCTGGCCACGGGGCACTCGCTCTCCTCCTCCGGGCTGGTCTCCAGGTAGTCCGAGCCCAGCGAGCTGAAGGATTCCGAGGAGATCTTGCGTCGGGACATGCTGGCCTCTCTCTCTCTCTCTGTGTCCGTCTAGAGCGCGCCGGGGGGGGGGGGAGGAGGTATACGGGTGTACGTGTGAAAGGGCTGCTGGAAGGTGGCAGCGCCGAAGGTGGCGGGCTTGGAGAGGGGGGGGCGGCGGGGGAAGGGGGCTACGGCGGAGCTGCCAGCGACCGGCGGGCGAGCATCAGACCGAGCCGGGCAGGGGAGCGGCGGGAGGATGGCCACGGAGTCCCGCGGGGCTGCTGCGGATGGCCATGGCTCGGGGACAGCCCCGCTGCCTCTGCCTCGCCCGAGCCACACGAGCTTGCCTACTCGCAGGCGCCTGGCGGGGAGGATTTAAAGCCGACGCCTCCGTCGCCTGCCCTCCTCCTCCTCGCCTTCTGCCGGGCTCCTCTCCTCCTCCTCCTCCTCCTCCTTGCCCGCCCCCCCCGCGCACCCGCGCCGCCTCCCTCCCTCCCTCCCTCCCTCCTCTCCTAGCGCCGCCGCCACCGCCGGGCTGGCTCGCTCCGCCTCCTCTCGCCTCCGCCGGCATCACGTGCGCGCCAAGGGGAAGGCAGGTCTGGCCCGTCACCAAATTTAAAAGGAAAGGGAAAGTCGCCCTTCAGCACCGCGGAGACGCGAGGGAGGCTCCTGCCCGCCTGTCCTGCCCTCGCCGCCGCTGAGGCCAAGGCGAACCGGGGGCGGCCACCGGCGCAGGCCCTGAAAAGACAGGGCAGGGGGCCCTGAGCGCATGCAGATGGCACGCGCATCTCTAGGCGCCCCACATGCTAGAGGCGGGATGGTTTTTACAAAGGAAAACCCGCCTCTCATGCACGTGGGGATGAGTGACAGGCGACCTACGTGCCTGAGGGGGCACCTGTCCGGGTGCTGCCCTCCGGTCTGTCTGTGGATGAGCTACTCTGAAGCCCCCGATCTCCCTCCTTATGGCGCTTGGTCTTTAAATCAGAATTTCTGGTTACCCTAATAATTAAGCAGAGTGATGCGGCTTCCTTGCGCAGCCAATCTCTTTTTCACAAATCAGGGTGTTATTCTTTCTAAATGTGAAAATAATGTCTTTTGCCTGTTAGACATGGACTGCCATGCTTTAGGGTTTTTCTGTCTCAGGCATCAAAATAACATCACTCGCTTCCACACACCTTGACTTGAGCAGGCATGGGACACCATGGGCTGCTCTGCCTCAGGCAGCAAAATATGTTGGGCTAGCCCTGCACTGGATTTGGCACCCCAAGACGTGAAAGAATGCATACCTTCTAGAACCTCAGCTTATAAAATATACACACAGAGAATACATCTGGCAGCCAAGTTTTGCACTTAGTTTCTGAAGAATTCGTCTGCAAGGGTAGCCCCACATACAATGCATTACAGTAGTCCAGATGGGAAATGATTAGTCTCAGTGTAACTACAACCCTTCTTCACACATCAGATGAAACTGTACAAAGCCTCTCCTGGAGCCATGCTAGATTCAAGGCTGCCCAAACTGTGAATGTGATCCTCCAGAGGGAGGGTGCCATCCTGCGCAGAACAGGTTAAATTCCCAACTGCAAATTTGTTTAATGGTTGAAAAACAGGACCTGTGCCTTGACTGAGGCTAAGTAAAAAAATTACTGTATGTGTTATTTGAATTTGAAATTGTGTTAGTGTTCCAGAAATGTTATTCCAGCAGACCTTTGTGTTTGAGCAATCATACTTGCAAATGAAGTCTATGCTTACCAGGTTTCGTGATGACCAAGCAGAAAGCAAAACAAGATAACTAGCACATTACAGAAGATGTAAAAAGCTCATTCTGTGACAATCAGATGTTTTAGTACTCCAATAATTACCTCTTCTCATAACATGCTCTCTATAAGAATAGTTTGAGTCTCATCTTGTTCAGCCACATCCAGTTCTAACACTTTATCCAGTCCCCTAAGTTTCATTTGAAAAGGAAAGACAACACTTGGAGGGCGTTATTAGGATGCAAGTGGGACACATTCTTAAAACTCAAGGTGACCTCCTCCAGCAGCCTTATTTAAATATTAGAAAGCACAGGGGACAGAACAGAGTCATTAGGACAATGTTCACAACGCTGAGTAAAAGTTCCCTTACATCGCCTTCTGGGAACTCTCAGCCAAATAGTACCAGAACCAGCCCAAAACTGTGTCCTCAGCTCCCCTGTCAGCCAAATGTACCAGAAAGATAATGTGCTGCTGAGATACAGAACCCAAAGGGTTGTGCTTTTTGGAAGTGAGCTTACACTCAAGAAGATGCATCTCTTTGCTTGCGGAAGAGTAGAGAGAGAGAGGACCTCCTCAGGTTTTCTAACATTTCCTACTTAGGGTGCAACTAGATATTTCCTCTCCCCAGGGAGACCATGACAGGTAAGGGGGCATATTTGTTTCCAAGTTTTTAAAATAGGGTCCCTGCTGTTTTCCATTGGTGAAATTTCTGTAGTCATCTATATTAATTTTCCCACTGCACGAGTCCGTTTCACACTTTCCAATTTCACCTGGGAACAGAGTCACATTCTACTAATAAGGTCCTTTTCTCCATCTCTTCCCTTCATCCACTTTTTTAAAAAAATTGGAAGTGGCATAGAGCTTATCTGATACAGTGCTAAATGTGAAAAGTATTTTCATTTTTTTTTAAAATGTTCAGAGAATGGGAGACAAGAGGTAATCACACCCACCATAAGATGGAGAAGAGCAATGGCATGGAATTTTTTTTTTAAATTTGTAAACCGCCCAGAGTAGACCTTTGGTCTAGATGGTCGGGATAGAAATCCAATAAATAAATAAATAAATCAGTACAAAATGAACCACACCCTGTAGGCAGGACAAATTTTAAAAAAATGCCCATGGAAAAGGATTTGGCTGGTAAATGCTTCAACTTTTAACTGTGCCAGATCTGATACAAACCACAGGGTAAACTGCAATATTGTCATATTGAGCTATTGTCATATATTGAGCTATAACCAGGAAGGAGTTCTATCACCTGTCCTAACACAAATGTATGTCTCCACTAAATACGTTCTCTTTCTTTCTTTCTTTCTTTCTTTCTTTCTTTTCTTTCTTTCTTTCTTTCTCGTTTGGATGTGATTCCTTTACAAAAGGGGGGAGTATGCTCAAGTAATCATTCTGAGTTTCAAAGGGTTGAAATGACAAGTCAATGTTGCTTCTGCATTCACTCTCCATCAGTACTCTCCCCAAGTCTAGATCCTGGCATGATTCTGTCCCCAAACCCAGACATAGACTCAAATCCAATTGGTAATCCCATATTTGAATCAATGGGCTTTTCATAAGTATTGGTTGACAGTGGCACCATGGGGAATAGAACTAACAACCTTTGACTCCACAGTTAGGTACCCAGGTAACCCTAATTCATAAAAAAAAAACAGCTAAATCTGGAGGGATTCGAATGCAGCCTTGTAAGAGTGAAGCACTTGAAGCCCTGGGCCTGAATGAAGGCATTTGTCACTTTGAATCTCAAATCCTATCCTAAATATGAGGGAGGGGGGATGCAAAAAGGGGTAAATTCCTATCAGACACAAACTCAGAAGAAATTCTTACCCAGCCATGTCTCAAATGAAACTGTTTGAGACTAGGAAGGGGGGGGGGGATGGACTTATTTATACCTGTTGTTGTTGTTCCCAGGATCTCCAAGTTTTTTTTTAAAAAAAAAAACTTTTCTGATCTCTGCTTCAACCAAGTTCTGCTTATATCAAACTCCAGTTTACTTTTTGGACTATAATTACCAGGTTCCTACATTCAGCACTGGTCATGTGCCCCAAAAATTATTTTTTCAAAGGTCTGCTTTTGCCACTCAGGATTCCTCAGGCAGAATTCTTTCCCTTGTTTTTCAGTGAACATGTCCAAGGATTGAACATCAAGCTTTCTCATTGCAAAGCATGTGCTTCATCAGTGAGATGTAATACCTGCCCAGAACATTCACCTGCCATTACATCTGGCAAGCTCACTGGTCTATCCTTAAGTGACATAAATGGGCCATCAGGACCAGTACAGCTGGAACATTCACATCATTTCAAGTATAATGCTTTTCAGTGGTGTCACGGTGTTTTCATTCAGCTGGCAGCCGTCAAAAGATGTACATGTATCCATGAACCAGGTCTTGATGACTGTCAGATGAATACACCAGTGGATTCCACCGGAAATCATTGATATTTCTGATGTCAACCAAGGTGATACGAAAGTCCTGCCTATATTCTACATCACTAAAACAGAGGTTTCAAAAGAAAAATTACTTTTTTGGGACTATAACTCCCAGAGTCCCCCAGCCAGCAATGTCACTGGCCCTCGTGGCTAGGAGATTTCTGTGAGCTGTCATCCAAAAACACAACTGTAGCACTCATATCATGTTAAAGTAAATGAAAGTAAGTATTCAGTTATAGTAACCTTTACAAAATAGAGTGGTAATTGTCAGAATTCAATTGCTTATGTGCCCTGGCATCCGTGGAACAGTGTAAATCACAGCAGTGAATTGCTGCTAACTAAGGAATCAAAGTCTGTATTCCTCGTTATGTGCCAAATCGGGGGACTGGTGCACAAAAAGGAATACAAGTTACAACCAATGATTCTTTAACTGGATGTGTACTGCTGTGATTTATGCCATTGTACATACACAAGCAATTGGATACTGTCCAACAAATTACACTTAGAAACTAATTAAAATAATGAGCCTTAGAGTGATCATTAATTATAATTAATTAATAATTACTTTTTCAATGTAACATTCCAAATTCCAATTTCATGATAATTTAATTCCGTTCTACACACACACAGTTTTCCATTCCAGCCCCCTTTTCCAAAGGGTACTCCATATTCTGTAGTGAGTGAGTGATCCCAGTGTTTGGGGTAAAATGTTGTTTTTTTAAAGTGCTTCTATAAGTCCAGGTTTCCCTCCTATTTTTTAAAGGATTCTCGATCAAGGGTGTATCAAGCCAATTTGAATCCCAGGCCATTGGCACTATCTCCCACCAACTCCATCTTGACCATAGGAATGAGTTCCTCCCCCAGGAAAAAGGAAGAGGCACATGGGGTGCCTTCCCCTGCAAAAGAAGAAACTTCTGCTTAAAGGAAAGTGAATAGGTTTGGGAGAGGTTGCCACTGACTTGCTTAACATGCAGAGGGACAACGCCCATCATTTATAATTAAATACCTCTGTATCTCTATCCCTATTCAGCCATGATGAAAGAAAGTGTGAAGAAGTAATTTATTTATTAAAAATAAAACAAAAATGAAAACCCTTAATCTTTGAACTCCTAAAGCTGGCTTCTGGTTTCAAAAAACCCATAGTATTAAAATGAGAGCCTATGGACTTGAGTACTAGAAGTCACCAAAGGAGATTCACAATCACTGTGCCAATGTGCACAGGGCTGTCACTAGACAGAGCAGCTGGGCACCAGGGCACCAGAATTAGATTCACCTCCATATTTTAGTGCCCTGTGTACTTTCACTACAGAACGATTCCATGTATAGCATTAACTTACCGCATTAGATATTTCCTCTCCCCAGGGAGACAATGACAGGCAAGGGGGCATATTTGGAATGCTCTCCCTCTTCACATGTTCAAATTCTCTTCGGAGTGCTCCAATGGGGCTTATGTGGGTATAAGAACAACCACATTTATACCTGGCACCATCTGCCGTTGGTTGCTGGATCTTCCATCCTACTAACCACAATGGGCACCAGCTATCACTGCCTGATATAGAATAACTTTGCAAGGTCTTCCTACATGCATAGAATTTATTTATTTATTTATTTATTATACTTATACCCCACCCATCTAGTCATCGACTACTCTGGGCTGCTTACAATGATTGAAATAGAACTGTTGTTAACATCACTTTAAAAAACGTGGGATGCTCATGAAGATTTTCAATGCACGCAAAGTGATTATGCCCATCATTTATAATTAAATAGTTGGTGTGCATGTCAAGAAAGCTCCAGTATCCAGTAGTTAAGCTTGGATAAGTTATTTCCTAGGGATGGGGACTCAAGTTATGGGACTCACTGTCAAGTCAGACTTTAATCACACCAGTGAGTCAACTTAGGGTTTTGTTTTTTTAAATAATTTTTTTTCCACCCACCCCTCCCTTTTTTCTGGGACTTTTCTGTTTTTAGTAGGAACTTGGACTTGGGACTTGGGACTCAGGACTTGGTACCAAAGACTCAGACTTGGACCCAATGACTTGCCAACATTCCTGTTATTTTCTGGACTGCTTTTCCAACAGCGATGGTGGTTGGCTGGAGGATTATGAGAGTTGTAGTTGGAAGATCAACTTCCCCATGCTGTGCCTAATAAGTGTGATTTTCCGAAGCTTGAGTTATACAGGCAAAGGTCATGGGAAAATACAAATCAGGCAGCTGAACAGAAATGTTCTGTTCCAGAATCTAAAGAAGTCAAGCAGTACATTGAAGGAGGTTGACACTTCTAAAAACAATGAAAGCAAGCTACCCAAATTCTCAAACCTTTCCTTTTAAAATTCAGCCCACGCCTTCCTTTTTTGAACTGTTAAACAGTTTGGGGAAGTTGTGCTAACAACATCACATCTTTCATCACAGCGCCCACAGATTAAAATGTGCTTTTTGGCAAACGTAAGGCTTTAATTAGTTGTGTCAGAGGGAGAAAGGGGAAAAGAGCAGCTGACGAGGAGAACAGCCAGACATTTCCTTTGTTATTTGAATACGCAAGCATGTGAAACCCTTTCAGTCGCATATTTGGCACCAGTTTAGGAGGTCTTGGGGTCAAGAGGCTGCTTTGGAAGAGTGATTCTGTGGGGAAGAGGGAACTATCACTTCCTCTGTGTTAGAAGAGCCACCACTAGCAAAGCTCTGTTGGCTGTCATTGGCCAAGGCGGAAAAAGAGTTCATGGATTATTTCTCTGCTGCCCGACTACAGCTCCATTTTTCATAGTCGTGATTTCCAAGGAATCTCACTACAGTCAACTTCAGGGCCACGATAGTGTTTCATTCCTTGCCCACAAAAGCTCACATTAAAACATAGCAATTCGTTTTTGTCTTTTCTTTTGTCTTTTTTGTCTTTATATATATATATTTGTCTGATAGGGGAAAAAATATAAAATATTATGAAACACAGTAGGACTCCTTATGGCCAGGCTGGGGGATTCTGAGAATTGTAGTCCCAGTGCAATGCTAAAGGTAGTTCTTACGGAGAGAAAATGACCTCCCAGTGGCAAGAGAACCCTTTAGACATGTAGCTATATTTGAAGCTTACCTACCTCATAGGAGGATTATACAGACCAGATACGAAGACAAATTAAATTATTGAAAATGAAATTCCTGCCCGATGAGGACAGAAATGGTTTTCTTTGGGACATTCTCATGCAGCTGGAGGTGTTTCCTGTCGTTCTGTTTCAAAGAACTGGAGACAGCAGAGAGCACCCAGAGAGAAGAACTGATTCAGCATGATGTTAAAGTACAACCTTTCCACAGATCTTTTCTTTCACAGTTTGAAGGTTTCTCGGCCCAAAGCTTCAGGATAAACAAAAGCTGGCAAGAACAACAACGGTGCCCACTTGCTTTTGCTTGAGTAAACACAATGCTTAGGGTGCAGCTCGCTTTGTTTGTACAACCCTTCAGGTGCTGAAGAAGAGGGACCGTCATCGTCTCTGCTAGGAAAAAGGCTTTCTAGGAGTTACCGAACGCAGAGCCCTTTATCCCTCTACATCCTCTGCCGTGACATTTCATTGGGTGATGCTGCCACAGTCCTAAATGTTGCAGGTTCCTAAAACAGAGATGCCTGAAAGCACAACTTGGAGAGGTTACTGCTTGGAACAGATTCTGAAGTAACTTTCCCCTTTTCCTTCACAGCCCACGGTTAGGCAGAGCAAGGCGGCTTCCTCTGGCAACAAACCTGATGTTAAATGGTTTTGCTTCTCTTTTAATAGCCCACATGGTTAACAAGAGGGCTGTACAGGGCTCCCCTTATTCATACTGGAGGTTGGTTGGGGACTTGGGAATATATCCCAGAGAGCTTTTTGTGCCCCACCATTCAATACCTTATAAATTGCTCTGTCCCTCATGCCCCCTTCATTTGGCTCTGTACCTCTATCCCCATTCAGCCATTAAGAAAGAAAGTATGAAGAACTACTTTAGTGTAGTTTGTTTTTGTATTTGTTTGAGTCTTTTAAACTATTTGTACACTTACTGTTTTTAGCTTTTAAACATTGTATTTTAATGATGCAAGCTGCCTTGGGACTAGAGATGGGCACAAACCCCTGGTTCAGCAGTTTGTTCCAGTTTGTCCTTCAGACAAATAGGTGTTCAGTGGTTTCCAGGCCTGCCTCCTCTGGCAGATGCCCACTTGGGCACCATGGCTTCCCTGCCCTGCCTCCTCCAGGCACTGCCTCTAAGTGGGCGCCTGCTAGAGGAGGCAGGGCTGGGAACCACTGAATACCTGTTTGTCTGGGGGACAAATTGGCATGAACCAGCAGTTCATGCCCATCTCTACTTGGGACATTATTAAGGAGAAAGGCAGGGTAAAACAACAACAATATTCTGCATGTGTATGTTTGTGTGTATGTGTCTGTGAAATGGGAAATAATTTTGTTGAATTTGGCTATCTTGACAAAAGTAAAAAAAATTGCATGTCCTCACATATATTTTAATAACCACCTTTCCATCCAATGGGGAAATGTATGCATAAATCTGCATGTTAGAGAAAATAGATTAACACACCAATGAATTTTGAGGTGGGAAGGAAAAAAACAGTCTTGTGATCTAGCAAAGAAGAAGAATGCGAAGAAAATACAGAAGATTTTGGGAGAAAATGAATGAAAATTGTGACCAAGGAATGTTGACATCCTACAGCCACACACACTCACCACCACTGCCCCCAGAAAATACAGTTGGAGGTAATGGTATGTTTGTCCTAATCTGTGTACTTATTTACACAACACACATATTATGCAAAGAGGCAGTGACAAGCTCCCCTCTCTGCCTTGATAGACCATAAGGGAATATTTTCTTTTGAGCCCCTTCAAGACTCTATCTTCCACTGAACTACAAACTCAGAACAATGTTTTCCCTTAGCGATTATGTTGCTCTTCTCTAAACTGTCTTTGCTCTATGTTGGCTCACAGGTAAGATACTGGTCTACATCTCAGCCTCTCTAAAAGGTTTGCAGGTACCTGAGGAGTGTAACTTGATAGTAGAGTTCATACTTTGCATACAGAAGATCCAATTCCTAGCATCTCCGAGTCGGTAGGGGGAGAATTCTGCCTGAAACCCTGGAGGAACATTGCTAGTAGTCAGTATAGGCAATACTGAACTAGTTGGGTCTAACCCCTAATAGAACAGCTTCCTACGTGCCTATTTTCTTGAGTCATACATTTCCAGAAGGGGGAAATGGGGGCATTTGCCTCCCTGGAATTCTATTTTTTCCCCTTTTCTTTTCATGTATATAGATGCACACTTGCAAAAATCCTGTTGCTTAGCATAGTAAATTGCATCAGAGTAGGCCCATTGAATCAATGAGGATTTAACAAATCAACTTCTCTATACGCTGCATTGATTCAAATGGGCCTAGCCTAGTTGTGACTTACTTTCACAGTTATAAAAGCACCTTATTTCTTGTGGGGATGGTGGCTGAGTATCCTATTGAGCTTCCACTGAGTGGAGAATCTCATCAGCATAGTAATTTAGAACAAGTGCTACTGTTGTACAAGCAGTAATGCTTGTGCTGAAAATTCACACTTACTAATGCAAGAGGCACAATACTGCACATCTAACCTAGTGAGACTTTCTACTCAGCAGATTCTCAATGGAATGTTGGCCTATAACTGTAACTAATTACTTTAAAGTAACTTGCCAGCCTCTGAAGCAACTGAATATACAAATGAATGCTTGCTTCACACCATGCCATAACATCGCTATCTGCTGAACGTTGACTCTTCAGGATCTGTTTATTTACCTTGTACACTCTTGCTTGGGAGGGCTTTTCATGCAGGCCTACTTATGGTTGCACCTGGTTTAAGCGTGAAAAAGGTGGAGACATCTGGTGGCTGGATTATACTTCAGAGAACATTGGGTTGGTGATTCATTGTATTTAACATGTATACAACTCAATGGCTATGACTCCCATCAGCACAGATCTTATATCTCACCCACTTTCCTTGATGCGCTGTTCATCACAAGTGAAGGAAAGTCTGCACAACCCAAGAAATCAGGAAAATAAGCATTAAAAGGCACTTTGTCTTACAGTGAAGGCTACAACTGGCTGAGACGGGCCAAGACAAATCTTTTTAATTTGAATTGTCAGGAGATGGAGATTAGGTTTGAGCCAATGCATGCTGGTGCTTAAAAGCTGTTGTTGTTGAAACCATAATATGGATTGCCCTTGCTTGCAGCTCTGGCATTTCCATTATTTTCTTTGCAAATTGTCACATTATTTCCAGGAAGGAGAATTCAAGGCATACCATTGTGGAAATAAATATGTGTAAGCCAAATGCTCTCATTGGATCGGGGGCAGTCTTAGCTCCTCCACCACCTCCGCTTGTACAGCCTGAAGTGGCACATGGGCACTACTATGCATGAACAAACAAAGGTGAAACCTTTGCTCTGCTAGACAGAGAGGCACCTGCCTTCCCTCATGTGCTACAGGTGTGGTAGCAGTAGCTCTTTCTCTGCCTTCAGAAGAAGAAGGCTACCCAAGGAGGAGGGAGGTACACTACTGTAATAGCAGTCAGTAGTGGCATGAGGTTGTGCCCCAAACCTTGCAGAAGGAGATGGAAAAAGCAAACCACCACCACCCAGGATCAGGGCCATATTAAGACCTTTAGAGGCCCCAAGAACTGAAAAGATTATGGTGTCCCCCACCAATACAATACGCGGCAGGTCCCGTGGCTTGTATTCGTAATACAGTAATTTAATTGTATAGCATGTGGCAAAAAAGAACCATGTATTTGTATGCAAAATCATACGTACAATCAAATTACCAGCTTCCAGCCAAATCTTGTGCTTTCCCACTTTGATTAATGTATACAGATTTTGTCAGAATCTGTAAACCCAAAGGGGTTTTAAGCTCTTGTTTGAGTTTTTCAGTATACAGATGTGGCGTTCACCCTCGTCCCCTTACTTGACCGTCAAGACTCAGGGCACACGAAGGCAAACAATCCCCTCTTTTCCACTGCTGCCACCAGGTGATCACTAAATCACCATTACTTCAGGAAGATGATGCAGGTCCACACTTCAAAGTATTTTAAATATAACTTGTTTATTGTTTACAGAACTTAATAATAATTCATGAACATCTTCTTTAGGTAAATTTATTATTAATAACAATCTTCTGTTTGATAATACACTCCTAACTAGAATCACTCCTCAGTTTTCCCCGAACTCCACACTCTATCTCTACTCATCTCTCTGACTATCTCCATCTCAGGCTCCGCCTCTTATACCATCTCTCTCGGCTCCGCCTCTCAGCAACATGAATATGCATGAACAATTAACATAGCCAAACCTGAACCATTGACATAATAAAGGGGAACGCTACAACAGATTTTGTCAGAATCTGTAAACTGAAAAGCTCAAGGAAGAGCTTAAAACCCCTTTGGGGGCATTTTTAACAGTGGCCATTATTTCTTTGGCTTGAACATATAGTGCAGAGGCCATAGATCTAAAAGACCAGCAACTCTTTTTATCTTTATCACCACCCAACCTCCCAAAACACAGAAGGAATACTAATAATACTAATAATACCAATGATACTAATACTAATGATACTACTACTACTACTACTACTACTACTACTACTACTACTAATAATAATAATAATAATAATAATGATGATGATGATGATGATGATGATGATGATGACGATGATGATGATGATGATGATGATGATGGTTGTTGTTGTGGGTTTTTCAGGCTCTTTGGCCATGTTCTGAAGGTTGTTCTTCCTAACGTTTCGCCAGTCTCTGTGGCCGGCATCTTCAGAGGACAGGAGTCAGAACTCTGCCTGTGCTCTGGTCCAGTTTGTTTGGATAGTTGAGTATTTATAGCTGTGGGATCAGCTTTTGTCCTTTTCAGGAGATGGGTGATTGTGGTGATCAGCGTGTTTTTTTGTTGTGGGTGTATTGTTGTGATAAGAGGGAGAGATTATCTGTCACTGTGATTGATGGGTGTCGCTAGCTGGTCTTTTGTGTGCAGTGATCACCGGTCCTTGTAGCTGGATAGAGTTCGTTGAGCTTTTGCAGGCTGTATTTTTCAGTGCTGGGAGCCAGGCTTTGTTGAGTTTTAAACTCTCTTCTTTTTTGTTGAAGCTCTGCTGGTGTTTGTGGATTTCAATGACTTCCCTGTGCAGTCTAACATAATGATTGCTGGTGTTGTCCAGTACTTCAGTATTTTGAAATAGAATTTCATGTCCAGCTTGTTTTAGGGCATGTTCAGCTACTGCCGATTTTTCCGGTTGTTTTAGTCTGCAGTGTCTCTCATGTTCTTTGATTCTGTTGTGGATGCTGCGTTTTGTGGTTCCAATATATACCTGGCCACAACTGCAAGGTATCCAGTATACTCCTGCAGTGGTGAGGGGGTCCCTTTTGTCCTTTGCTGACCGTAACATTTGTTGTTTTTTTGTGGTGGGCTTGAATACTGTTTGTAGGTTGTGTTTTTTCAAAAGTTTCCCCTTGCGGTCCATGACCCCTTTGATGTATGGCAGAAATATTTTATTTGTCGGTGGCTGTTTTTCCTCTTCAGTTTGGTGTTGTTTTCTTGGTTTGATGGCTCTTGTGATTTCATTTTTGGAGTAGCCATTTGCCTGTAGGGCCCAATTCAGATGGTTGAGTTCGGTGCTGAGAAATTGAGCTTCACAGTTCCGAATTGCACAGTCTACCCAAAAAACCCACAACAACCATCAGATCCCGGCCATGAAAGCCTTCAATAACAACAACAACAACACCAAGCAATGATGATGATGATTGATCATTTCACTCAAAGCATGAGTTTTCTCACTAGCTGAGTCTTTGTACTTTTTTACTTTTTTCCTGGTTCATACTCAATTGCTTTAGGTAGGAAAGTGGTTTTCTTGGGGCTCCTGAGGGAGGGAGGGAGAAAGCTAAGGGATTTGCATGGATGGATGTACTTTGTTAAGGAGGATGCACCATTTGCACCATAGTCCAGCACTGAAAAAAGCTCTGTGGTGCTCCCTTCCCTTGTTGATGTTCTAAGCACGTGTTTATTTTGCCTAATGATTAATCCAAGGCTGCCCAGGAGAGAGGAAGGAGGAGAGGTCATGTGTTGGAAAGGGGCAACGGTGACCAGGGTGTACTGCCCATTATAGTAGAACCTAACAGACAGCAATTTCAACCTTGGACTAGAGACTGGTTATTTCAGCAGGCCCCTCATTTTCTTTCCTAATTTTAAAAGGCTTCCAGTGAAAAACACTAGCATAAAGATGTGACAAACATTTGTAAAGATTACTCATCGCCTTTTCTTTTGGCTATCTTGACCTGACAAGAAACTTGAGATGAATTTGACAGCCATGTGGCATGTCTTCTCTCTTACCAAGAATAAAACAAAGAAAATGCAAATTAAAGGGGCTGCACTTAAAAATTACATTACCCATGTTTTTGTCATTGTCTGTGGAAATTTGAACAGTTACCACGGATGCCTTTAAATCCAATGTGTTTCTGCTGCCCTATGCCCATCGCTGGAGAATTAATCTGCCTTTAGCTCCTAATTAAGAGCTGAGTCTCTTGTGTTAGTGCCTAACTAAACCATACAGATAACATATAACTAGAAGAGGGAATTTGTTAGGTGTATGTAGTATATATTTTTCACAGCAGGAGACTTTCTGATCACTCATAACTTCTTAATTAGTTTGTTCTGTTCTATGACTGTTCTTTAGTCCATAAATACATTCTTCTCTTGTAAGTCTGATTCATAGAAGACTGTCTCAAACATGTCTCTTGAACACTATATGATTTCTGATCTAAAAATGGACTGCCTCTAATATACAGCATGGCCCTTAGATTAAGTAGGGAAAATATCTTTCTAGGAAACTATCAGTTGCCCTCGTTGTTATGTTGTAGAAACTGGAAAATAGAACCAACAGATTTAATAATCCATGCCATGGATTCTTACTTCTCTCTACCCTTTCTCTCAATGTTCCTTTCCATCTGAAAATCATACCTTCACCTTTTAACCTTATTCTGCTCCAGTCTTCTTTCCTCAGCCCTTGTTTCTACTAGCTTTATTCTCCTGCATTCTCTTCTAATTGCCTTTCCCCAAGAACGACGTCCGAGAATTTCCACCAATGGCAGTGAAAGGCCGTTCTTGCTGGCCACGCCCCTCTCAGTCAGGGGAATCAGATGTGCAGTCACTAGCTTCCTATCAATATCAATAAAAGACAATAATGGGTATGTATGTATGTATGTATGTATGTATGTATGTATGTATGTATGTATGTATGTATGTATGTATGTTGTAATGATGAATTTGTATATGGACTGTAATGAAACCCCAGAAATCAGATTTTAAAAAAAAGCCAGTGAAATTTAAGGACCAATATATTTCTTCCTCAAAATGGAAAGGAATATTCTGCACAAGCAAATGAAGATTGATAGCTGATTGAATCTGTGCCTTGCAGACCATAGACTGCCATTCAGTTGGAACCCTTTTTGCAACAACACTGTTATATTGCAGGCACAAAATACAGAACTGCCATATGTGAAAATGGAGGCAGGGAGTCAAAAAGGTTGCACTGAAAAATGGGTTGCTTGTTCTGTGATATAAGTTAACATTTGTTAGCAGTCAATATGTTATATGCTATGCTGGTGTTATTAAACAGTCCATACTATGCATTTGGATTAAGAATTGGATACTTGGCTATTTCAATTTATTCTTGATATATAATCCCTACAGTGCTTTTCAGTTTTTCCCACTTGGCTTCTTTTCTTGCAGATAGCATCATATTTCCTCTTCAAACGATGGCACTTGGCTGCATTTTATGAGTCAACCTGATGAGCGACAAGGTCTCTGAAATGTGACAACATTTACTGTTGTTAGATAGATGTTTTACGAAAAAAAGAGGAAAAGCTTGGGGAAATCATGCTATCAAGGTAGTGTTATGATTTTTTGGCACTGGTATGGGCAGCACTTTGGTCCTCACCCCACTGGAGACCACATCACCACTGCAAATATTTAGTGGCTACCACTGAGATTCCTGTGGCTGGGGAAGCACAGAAGTGGGTTTGGACCTCCAAGGTCAATGGTTTTATGTTTGCAGCCTTTGGATGTCAAACATTGCCCACTATTAATTTAGGGTAAGTCTGCTCATTTTGTCTAGCTCAGGACTCAATCACACCTGCCGAAAGAACCTCAGTTATACCAATTTGGCTGTTATTTAGATTGTTTCATAATTTTCCATTCACATGACAAATGGCCAACATCAATTCATTTGCCATGGCAATTGGTTTATTTTCCCCTTGCCAGCAAGATTGTGTTAAATTGTACCGATGATGTATCGCTTCATTTCTTATCGTTTCAGAGTGTGTGAACGTTGCTGTCAATTTTATTTCCTTTGCAAAGGGATCAGGTCTTTGGGTGCTGTGGTCAATTCATGGCCACAGCACTTGTACCCTCTTTTAAAATTATTTTTGTTTTTAAGGGATATCGGTAAATCAAGATGAATACATTGCTCAGAAGGAGACGGCATGAAGGAGACAGCCTTCCCCCCTCCCTTGCAGGTGAAAGAGGGCTTGAAAGAGAGACATTTCCTGCTTTGAATTGTAAAGAAAGGGGTGTAGCATTAACATCTACTCTCTCTCTCTTTTTAACCCTGCTCTTCATGATACTCTTCCAACACTGTGCAAAAGGCAAAAGAAAAAATGAAAGGGAGAGATATGCAGGGATATAAGGGAAAGGGGAAAAGTGAGTAAAGGAGGGAAGGGAAAAGGGGAAGAGGAGAGAAGGCTCATACTGTGCTATTGCTCTGCCGATATACTACTTTTGTTATATATATTTTTAAGGACAAGGGGGAAAAGAGGTTACCTACCTGTAACTCTGGTTCTTCGAGTAGTCCTCTGTGAATTCACACTAATGGGTTAATCTGCGCCTGAGCAGAGCAGCCTCCGGAAACTTCCACAGCTTTAAGCACTTAGTGCTGGGACCTCCCCTACACCTGGCTATATAACTCCACCCCCAGCCCAGTGCTGCAGTTCTTAAAGAACCGACCGCCGCTGCCCAACATGCCATGGCACACGTGACGGACAGCGGGGAGGAGGGCGGGACGTGTGAATTCACAGAGGACTACTCGAAGAACCAGAGTTACAGGTAGGTAACCTCTTTTCTCCTTCGTGTCCTCTGTGAATACACACTAATGGGTGACTGGCAAGCTGACCAACCAGGAGGAGGGACGTCACGAAAGTGCAGATCCAGGACAGCTCGCCCTACTGCAGCCTGAGCATTCGGCCGGACTACCAGGCGGTAGGGTGAGATCAAGGGAGACGGAGTGGCACACGTGGCAGCGCGGCAGACATCTGCGACGTCCACGTGATAGAGAAAGGCCATTGAGGATGCCACAGCTCCAGTAGAGTGAGCTCTCACTGATTTTGGAAGAAGAGTCTCTGCCAAATCATAAGGAAGGCGGATGGACTGGACCATCCAGCTAGACGTGGTCTGAGAGGAAGCCGGTACTCCAAAGGAGAGCCAGCAAAGGTGACAGACGTTGTGAGACAGAGCACGCTTCACGTCTAGAGCGTGCAGAGCTGTTTCAAGCAATGAAGATGGTGTGGGAAAGAGACCAGGAAGGACAGCTGGCTGGTTGAAATGGAAGGCAGAAAATACCTTAGGCAAGAAGGTAAGGCCTGGCCGTAAGGATGCTTTGCAGAAAAGGAGGACCGGCTCTTAGTGTAGCCAGCCCTGCAAGCTAAGGATAGTGCCAGGAGCAAGGCAGCCTGGAGGGTTGCCAAAGAATTAACTGGAAAGACCACTGAGGTGTCAGTGGTCTATAGGCAGGGCGCATATTCTCTGGGCCACGGAGAAATAGCGTGCAGGTAGAACGGGCCAGTCCCAGGCAAACAAGTGAAGGAGAAACCGAAGGAGTGCGTCCAGAGACATTGGCCTAGTAGGCCAATGTTGTCGTGATGCAAAGGGACAGAACGCCTACCCATGAAAGGAGTAGGTCAAGGTGGTAAAAGGTGTGCAAGCATGATGGAGCACGTCCATTACTGTCGGGGAAGACTCCAAGCCGACAGGTAGGGGAACCCGAGGTCCGGATGAAACCTCCGACCCCTGTCCCGAGGCAGTAGGTGAGGGACCAGGTGCAGTGTGATGTATTCTGCAGGTCCCGGGAGCAGGATCGAGAACCATGGGTAGCGAGGCGACCAAGCATGACGGTCGCACACTCATGGTGGACTTGAACAACAGGCCTTTGAAGAAGGGGAAAAGGTTGAATCTGTAAAGGAGGCCCCATGACCAATAGGTCAGGAAGGCATCCCCTAGGGAGGCGCGGCCGACACCGGCTCGGGAGCCGAACATGGCACACTTCTTGTCCATTCAAGAAGCGAAAGCATCCATGCCTGGAGTCCCCCACCAGCGACAGAGGCAACGAAAGATGGTATCGTCGAGAGCCCGCTCGTGAGAGCAGGACTGGTCTGCCGAGATGGAGTGCCATGGAAGTGTTCTCGCCTGCCAAATGTACAGCCACTCGATAAATGTGGCGAGCATAACACCATCTCGAAAGGTAGATGGTGTGAAAAAGAAGGCGTAACGAGTGAGTGCCGCCCTGCTTGTTTATATAATAAACTGCAGTGGCATTGCCTAATGCGACCTGGACCACCCGACCCCGGAGCAGGGACTCAGAGGCCTAAAATGCATTGGTGAGTGCCAGGAGCTCCAGCACAATGATATGCAGGCTGGCTACTACCATGAACCAGCGGCGAAGGGCCACGTGGTGGCGTGGACAAGCCCCCCGCAGTGTGGCGGGCTGGTATCCAACAGTGACCGAACCAACTGGGTCAAGAGACCAGAGGGTCCCCCTGTCCGTAGGGTGTGGGGGCAGGGGGGTTCCACCCATCCAGTTGAGCAGCGTGTTCCGGAGTCACCTGGAGCAACATGGATGGACGGTCGCAAGATATCTGAAAGAGTGAGAGAAACCAGGCTTAAAGGGACCGCATCCTCGTTCGAGCAAACTGTCCCACATCTGCAGTAGATGTCATCAGCTCCAGGAGTTGCTGGACCTGTAGGGTAGGGAACCAAGCGCCTGAATAAAAAGGGAGCATAACAAATTATGCATTGTCACAGACTTGATGGCAGAGGAAAAAGCCTGCTTCAAGAGAGCATCCAAAGTCACATTAACACAGTTTACACAGTGTGTAGGTGGTAACGTCAACTTCACTATGTTGACCTATAGTCCTAACGCTGACGAAAGGGACAGTGCCAAGGACGTATGCTTACCAGCCTGTGAATTGGACCCCGCGACCGGGAGCCAGGTATCCAACCATGGGTAAACAGTGATTCCCTCAAGTGAAACCCTGAGAAAGCGATGACGGTCTAACCAGATGCCCGCATGAAAGGGAGCATCTTACGAAAAACCAACCCCCTGGACGTAACCAGTGAATAACAGAGTCCAAGGAAGCCATATGGAAACTATGCAGAGTAATAAAAGAATTCAGGCTTCCAACCCCAAGGACGGGCCAGAGGCCTCCATCCTTGTTTTTTTTTTTTTTTTTTTTTTTTTTTAGGGTGGGGTTAGGGGTGGAGGCAGCCATAACACGGCCTGTGACAGGGGCACATCGAATTCAGTGGCATAGCTGGGAAGACAAGGAGTCAAACGGACTAACTGGTCAATGACAGAGAAGTAAAGAGACCGCTCAGTCTTGCGGTCCTGCCTGCAATCCTGCCGGTCAGGGCACTGCCTGCCCACATGTCTAGGGGCGGCGGCTGGTAACTTTGGGGTTGAGGCCATAGACATTCCCGTGATGCCCTAGGCTGATAGGACCATCGTCAGGCTCTTGCGGTTGTTACGCCGCAAATAACTGTGCCGCCGGCTAAAGCTTGAGCAGGTTATCAAGAATAACAAACGGCAGGTCCCGACCCATCAGTTGTTTAGATGCTGGCTTAAAGGCGTAACGAGCAGCAGTGCGCTCGTGAGGCACCAGCAACAGTGCCTCCTAATGACGTGGGAGGCGTGAACTGTAAAGGTGCACAGGAGCTACCTGCAGAATGGGCAGCACCAAACTCCATAAGTGGTGAAGATAAGCCCCCATGGCAGAGGAGTAAGTGGCTACATGGCGGCCAAAGAACTCCTCATCTGTTAATAGGAAAGGAGGGTGACCCTTTGTGACAACTGAGAGGGGTGTAGGAAGATTGGTTGGGAAAACTTCCTCCCCCTGTGACTCCCAATCTTGAATAAGGTAAGCCCTTCTGATGAACAAGGGAGAAGACTTCCCTAGCACGAGCCCGACCAAGCTCAGGCTCAACACAGTTGCCAGAACGGAGAAGCCGAAAGGGTTAACAGCAGGTTCGGTTGAACCTGCGAACACTGTGCTGCCGGAGCCGAGTTCGAGGGAGCACTACACCAGTGAAGCGTATGTGGAGGCGTACAGCACTCCATAGCCCGTGGCTCAAAACGATGCCAGGCGGAGCGGGATGGTGGCGGTGGCAGAGAGCTGATAGCTCCTATACTGGATAAAGGGACTGGTCCTACACAACTTGTCAGCGTGAGAGGACCTACCTGAGGAAAATTTACCCACCAGCGGCAGGGTTCTAGGGTGGACTCCTGTGAGTCCTTTACCTATGAGCCTATACTGGCACCGGCAGCTGAGGCAGGGCCGCAGGCTACTGCGTAAACCAGCCCATTGATAAAGAGGGCTGTTTTGTGCCAAATTATCAGCCACCAAATAGGTGCTACCCCAGCCAGGGATATCACCGACTAGCAGGGCTAGCGGTGGGAGTTGCAGCCCCCCCCCTTTTCAGAGGCAAAGCTAGGGCTGTTAATGTTGCCAGAAAGCTCTTGCCTTGGCACCTAACTGATTTTGGAAATAGCAGCTGCGTGAACAAGCCTCTTGATAAATGAGGGCTGTTTCATGCCAAACCACCCAAGGGTGTTAACCCAGTCAGGCACATCACTGACACGTAGGGCTAGCTGCGGGAGCTGAAGGGGCCCATACCATCCCCCAAGGCTTACCGCATGTCGCCGGAACATCAACAGCCTCGGCGTGCAGCTCTATCCGGAATCGGCAGCGGCATGAACGCGCCCACGAAGGAGGGCTGTCGTGCGCCAATCACACGCAGAGGCTTTGCCCCATGTCAGGAGAATCACTGACAGGTGGGGGAGGCGACCGGCGCTGCAGGAGGCCCTTTCCTCTTCAAGGGCAGGGCTCCAGATGCCCAACTCACTGCAGGTTAACAGCTGTATGAACGAGCCCCTTGAAACAAGAGGGCTGTTCCGCGCCAACCTCCGAAGAGGCTGTACCCCACTGACAAGCGGGGAGCAGGAGCTACGGAGGCCCTTTCTTCTTCCAAGGGCAATCCTAGGCCGCGCAGAAGCCCAGCTCACTGCGAAACAGCTGTAAGAACAAGCCCCTTGAAACAAGAGGGCTGTTCCATGCCAAACTCCGGAGAGGCTCTTCCCCTGTCAGGAGAATCACTGACATGCGGGGAAGGTGACCAGCGCTGCAGGAGGCCCTTTCTTCTCCAAGGGACAGGGCGACAGAGCCCTAACTCGCTGCGGGGTCAACAGCTGTATGAACGAGCCCCTTGAAACAAGAGGGCTGTTCCTGCGCCAACCTCCAAAGAGGCTGTACCCCACTGACGAGTGGGGAGCAGGAGCTACGGAGGCCCTTTCTTCTTCCAAGGGCAATCCTAGGCTGTGCAGAAGCCCAGCTCACTGCGAAACAGCTGTAAGAACGAGCCCCTTGAAACAAGAGGGCTGTTCTATGCCAAACTCCGGAGAGGCTGTACCTCAGTCAGGAGAATCATTGACAGGCGGGGCAAAGCTCAGAAGCCATCCTCTTCAAACCTGCTAGGAAGAGGAAATTGCAAACAGACAGAAAACTGTTGCTCTTAAGCCTGGGGGTAATTTTATAAAGAAGGTAAAAGAGACCTTATGTCTTTAAGAGAAAAGCCCTGAGAGCTGCAAAGCCGGCTTTGTAAAGTTTTACAAGGAACAGCTAATGCCGGCTAATACCTTATCCCCAGGCAAAAGAATCAACTTGTTACAGAAGAAAGAACAAAGGGAGGTCAAAGAAAGGAACAGAATCATTTCTACTTGCGAAGTTCCAATGCGAAGTTCCAAACGAAGCTGCTGCTACAGCGAAGCTGCTGCTACAGCGGCGGTCAAAAAAAGAACTGCAGCACTGGGCTGGGGGTGGAGTTATATAGCCAGGTGTAGGGGAGGTCCCAGCACTAAGTGCTTAAAGCTGTGGAAGTTTCCGGAGGCTGCTCTGCTCAGGCGCAGATTAACCCATTAGTGTGTATTCACAGAGGACACGAAGGAGAACCTGATTGCCCCAAGAAACAGTAGAGAATTGATACAAAATTAAAGAGCAGCTATAACGGTTCAAATAAGAAGAAATTAGTAGATGCTATTAAAAACAATGTGAAAGCTCCTGCTGATATATATAACACATGACTGCTGAAAAAAAATGTATCAGTACAACAGAGGTAAGACAAGAATCAGTATAACTGGGGTTCTTTCCTCACGTGTGATCGAGCCCTAACTCCTAACTCCAGCATGGTCCTTATGCTGCAAGATACTAATTAGATCCTGCTATCTCATTCCATCCCATCTTCTCCTCCCCACTTCTACTTCTCCTCCTCCTCCTCCTCCTTCTTCCTCTTTTGTAAATTTCAAATGCTCCAGAAACAAGACATGATGTTCTACTGAGAAGATCTCTTTGAGAGCCAATGCATGTATCAGGGAAATAGACTATGTAACTAAATGCAGATCCTCATGATTTGTACTTACGTAGAAATTCAGTGGAACAGACTTATGACTAAACACCTATAGTACAAACACAGACCCAAAAGTGATTCCTCCCTTTTGCCTGGAACTTAAGAGCCAGCAATACAAGAGCTGTTTCTTAGGGATCAGCCATAGTATAGTGCAACCTCGTATCTTCAGCATACAACCCCACGCCAGGAGCATGAGTGATCTCCTACCTTTCCATATCACCAGGACCATTAGTTGGAGGAGGGAATCACAGGCCTTTGTGGTGCCAAATGTTAAGGGACCACTGATATGACAAACACAAGTGGGAAAATATAGTTTAAATCTGTGGTGAGACCTAAGTGAGAGTAGCATAACCACAGGAAGAGCAGCCCAGGAAAAGTATAAAAGCTCCTATCTTGGGAAGAAACTGCGCCTGGCGTCCCTCTTTGCTGGTTCAGCACAAGACTGGGAGTAAGCAAATACAGTAATATCTCACTTACCACTGCCTGGTTTAGCACTGTGTGGTTATAATGTGCTTTTCACCACCCTCTCAAGAGACAGCTAGTCACTCAGTGATTTTTTGGTTGCAGCAAATTGCCCTCCTCTTCCTTCCGCTTCTCCTGTCCCTCAGCTTCCTTTCACACACTCTCTCTCCCGACAGAAACACGCATGCTATCTGAACATGCACACAAGAAGGCAAACAAGCAAGGGATTGGTGGATTGGGAGCCTTCCTGCAGCCCCCTCCTCACTCACCAGCCCCTCTCCCACATAAAGCCAGCAAAGGCACTGAGTGTGTGAGGTGACTGTGATGGCTCCTTTTCTCTCTTTCTTCTATTTTCCTTTTTTGCTCCCTTTCCCCCCCCCCTTCACACCCAGCACTTGCTCCCTCTTTTGTGTTTCTCTTTCCACTCTTTCCCCCATCCTTTTCCTCCTCCTGCAGTGCCACAGACTCGGAATGGGTTCAAACATTCATTTGCATCTTCTCCCATTCAATAAAATATAATGTTATAATGATCCTGTTTACTGCTCTTTCGGTTCACACTCCACATTCTAGCAATGTCTCCTGAGTGCTGACTGGGGTATAACTGTGGTCACCCAGTGTTGTGTGGTAGTGTTGTTTGCCGTGGCTGTTGCTTCTCTTCCCCCCACCCCCCCTGGATTAGGCACATGGGTGAACCAATCTGATCTGGGATCACAGTGAATGGGCTTCATATTAAACTTGTAATGCTTAGTGGTTAATCAAAGTTGGTTGTGTGATGATATTACTGGTGGCAAGTGATGGCAGCACGGTGTGAGGAGAGCTGCACTTAATGAGCATACGCTGTTGCAAGCAGTGCCCTCCCCTACAAAGAAAACCCAGACAGGTTTAGCAAAAGCAGACGTTTCATCTCAGCTCTTAAAGAACCACACTGGCCTAAATACCCCCCCCCCTCACCCCTGATAACAATCCTGCTTGTTTTGTACCAGCATAAATGAATAAATGTCCAAATCACAAATTAAAGTCTTGGTTCCCCCCACCCACCCCAACTGCCACCTCTTCTTCAGGCAGGAAGTCAGCTGAATGTAATTAATCAAACAGTATATTCTGCGTCTGGTCTCCTTGCTCATTAGCAATGTCACCGTCCACTGAGACTGAATCATACATCCAACATCTGGCATGCTGTAAATTCTGCCCATCTTTGTTCCTCTGTGAGAATCTGACGCCCTTGTCATCACGACTGACTGCCAAACATCAGCAAGGCAACCCAGGACCTTAAAACAGATTGATCTTGCATTTGCCTGCAGCGGTGGAGTGCATACAGATTTGCCAGGGAACTTATTTTCCCGAGAATATTCTAGAAGTAGTGCCATGCATCAGAAGGAAAGTTCCCTAACAGACAGAAGAGAATAAAGCATCTTTCTTTCTCTTGTTTAGCTGCTATTTTTTCTTGCCATGTATATTCTCCTTTTAATGTTTTAAACATTTTAAATCCATCTTTAGTTAAACAAAGCTGTTAATGAGTTAAGACATGACAAATGCCCGCTATTAGGGAGAAAGCTGTTGTCATATATATTTAACAGAGCACATTTATAGGGGCCTATTTGCTTTTCCAGGAAAGAACGGGCCAACCAAAAACAAACCCCTCTGTCACCATGCGATGTACATGGTCCTGTACAAAGATCAACTTCATCATATTTGACAATGCACATGGCACTGGAATGAGGCATTTAAAAGAGGGTGAGATCTGGGAGGAGCTATAAAGGACAACCAGGGGTAGGGGCATTTATGTTCTTTTAGGAAGAAACCTGTTGAACCCAGTGTGCCCAGCCTCATGGCAAGTTTTCTCTGAGCCTGTGAAGTAAAAGATAGGGGCAGCCAAAGATCATCAACTGTACGGATGTGTCACTGGAGACCAAGACCATCCACACTGTTGTATTTCTGATTACCATGTATGGGTGTGAAAGCTGAACAGTTAAGAAAGCTGACAGGGGGAAAAAATGATTCATTTGAAATGTGGGGCTGGAGGAGAGCTTTGAGGATACTCTGGACTACCAGAAAGACAAAAAAGTGGGTCCTGGATCAAAGAAAGCCTGAACTATCTCTGGAGGCAAAAATGTTGAACATAGATAGATAGATAGATAGATAGATAGATAGATAGATAGATAGATAGATGGATGGATGGATGGATGGATGGATGGATGGATGGATGGATGGATGGATGAAGGGGTTTCTCTATCCTCCCTTTTAATGTCACAAACCACCTAATACAACATAGGATTGTCTCCTCAGTGAACACCGCCCACAGCTCCATTTGGGTGTGAATTAGCTATCTGCACAGGCTAAATGATGGGATAATGGTGAATTGTAAATAGTAATAATAAAAAAAATCCAGTGATCTATATACCCATCTGGACAGGCCCTTATGCAATGTCAGACCATTGGCCCATGTAGCTCAATATCTGACTAGCACAAGTGATTTCCCAGGATTTCAAACAGAGGCTTTTCCAGTCCTATGTAGTGATGCTGACAGTGGAAGTTGGGTCCTTCTCCATGCAAAGCACCACTTTTCCCACTGAGCCATGGCCTCTCTCTAAAGCAGTGGTTCCCTACCTTGGGTCCCCAGATGTTCTTGGACTAAAACTCCCAGAAGCCTACACTGCCAGCTGTGCTGTGCTGGCTGGGTTTTTAGGAGTTGCAGTCCAAGAAGACCTGAGTTACCAAAAGTTGAGAAGCAACCAATGTAATGGAGTCGGGGCTTGAAGATTTAAAGCCCCAATACTGAGAACTGCACTCCAAGAACACCTGGGTTGCCCAAGGTTGGGAACCACTGCACTACACCACTGACTAGCCCAGCTAAGTACAGGAGCTCATCACCAGAACGTTCCAACAGGAAAAGAATAGACCACCACAACGATGACTATCTGTATTGATGCTCTCCTTCCCAGAATCCTCAACACAACCTAATAGCAGTGAGACAGCCCATATTTAAAGTGTGAAGCATGTGAGACATTCAGTACCTGTCTAATTCAATATTTTTTCACTGTTTGGGACACTTCACACAGAAATATAATCACATACACCATTGCTGCAAGCAAGCATCCCAGTAGTTTTTCCTTTTCCTTCTGCTGAGTATTGGCAAGTTAATAAGTATGATATGAAAATACAAATATAATTATACTGGGGGGGGGGGAATGTAAAGAGTACAGTATTATTTGCATTATCAAGCTTCCTCAAAGCCATCTTGTTTTATTGGTGCTAAATATGAACTTAATTAGTAATCAGAGCTTGAGGTCTTCCTTTGTAGTTCCAAACTGCCAGCTCTAAAAAATTTTTTATCTTTTTTTCTGCTAGTGCTAAATGAGCCATTGAAAATCCAACTTTGTACACTTCCTTTTAAATGCTTGATAGTTCTGTTTGATAAACCTTCTAAGGCAGTGATAGTTACTGAAATTCCTGTAGATAAGAATTTAAGCTGTAGATGGAGAAAAAAATAATTAACTTCTTTTACTAAGAAAATATTGCAAGATGAGAATTCAAACATATTTTATGCAATTTAATGGAGTGATAATTTGCAGCAGTAAACAGATAGTCATAAATGGCCAAAGTAAAATGGCAACAGAAGTAGCTGAGTCAAATCATTGGTTCTTCTAGCCTAGTATTTCTACATTGGCTAGCAGTGCCCCTCTCCCATAGTCTAGAAGTTTTCTCACGCAATCTGTTTTTGATTTTCTGAACCCTGATCCTTCTAACTAGAGATGCTAGAGAACTGATCTAGGATCACTCTGCTTTTAGCACATATACTGTACCACTCAGCTAAAGACCATAACTAAAGATGAGAACAATACCATCAGGTGGATAGACGGTTCCAAGTCTGGACTCCTAGAAGTGTCACCCAGCCACAAATGGTCAAAACGGAGACATGGACTAAGATACATCCATTCTCCCACAGAGTTAACAGTCTCATCAGTGGAAGACAATTGATGGTTCCAATGGTGATGAGGGTGGAGAAATGTTTGAATGGCACCTATTGGGCAGCATCAGCAATGGAAGGAGACAGTGTTGGAGTATCTTTCATGAACAATGGTGGTGTTACTCAACCTTAATCTTGATAGTGGGGCCCAGAAAGAAGCAAGGCTAAACCAGTTCTGAATATATATACCTTGAATATATACCTATCATGAGACAACCTAATATGAAAGAAGAGATAGTGCTCAAAGATGAGACTCCCAGGTTGGCAGACCTTCAGTCAGTCACTGGCCCTCAGGCACAGAACACACAGTTCTAATGAAGCAACCAGATTAAAGCTGAAAGGATGTCCAGCTGCTTATGTACAAAGATCAAAAAGAAAGTCTGATTTTACACAGTGCTTATAATTGGAGCATGTAATTGGAGAAATGTGAATCAAACATACACTCAGAATTGTTGAGAAATGGAGTTTAAACATTGGAATACTTGGCAGGAATGTACTAAAGTGGACTGGAATAGGAGAATCAGATAATTACAAAGTGTTTTGTTTTGGAAACTAATGATTCAGAAGAAATGGTGTGTTTCTACTCGCAAAGCAAGATATAACACAAGCAGTTATGGGCTATAATGAAAAGTGCGGCCACATAAAATCAATCAAACTTCATGGAAAACCTATCAACATAACCATTGTTCAAGTCATTGCTCCAACCACTGATGTTGAAGGAAAATAGAAAGCCTTTATGGAAGTATCAAGGGTGACACATCAAGACAGGATGTGCTGCTAATCATGGATGACAAGACACAAATGAAGGGAATAAAGCAAAGGCAAACATAACTGAAGAATGTGGCCTAAGAAAAACAAAGCAGAAGAGCTTGTCATAAGTTGAAATTCCATCATGCAGCTCTGCATGCACAATGGAAATAACATCATCAGTGGCAAACTGCTAATAATTAAAGGCTTCCTTTGGTGATTTGGTACACAATTTGACAAAGTTACATGCTTCCCAAAATGGCAGAAGAAAGCCTTTAATCAGCAGCTATTTGCAGCTGATGATGACACTATTCCAGTAGCACATGTGGAACAGAAAAACGTTACTGCTTTCAAAAACAAAGATTTCCAGTGCACAATATATGTACGATAGTCTGTCTCCCTGAACAAAAAGACAGATACCCTTTAATACTTCTTAGTGGAAATTTCCAAAGTAAACAATAAAGCATGCATAGGAATGCATAAAATAACTCCTGAAAAAGCAATACTAAAAAATAATGAATCTTTCTCTGACGGGCTGTTTAGACTCTGTGATTAGGAAATGCTGTATCTATTAGCATGCGTCTGCTTGGCCTAACCCAGTGAATCAAAATATAATCTTCTGTTTCTGTTTTCATGCCCAGTTATGGACACCTGCTTACTCCTTACACCTGCTCTCTCTTTCCCCTCAAAACTTGTGAGATGAAGTCACAGATATTATCAAGGAAAAATGCAAAAAGACTATTCTGGGAGTCCTTATTCATTGTTCGTTGTTTTAAATATCTTTAAATGATGTTAACCACCGTTGTATACTCATTGTTTTCAACTTTAAATATTGTCTTTCATTGTTGTAAGCTACCTTGGTCCTTTTCAAGGAGAAAGGCAGGGTAAAAATATTTTAAATAAATAAGAAAGTCCTCATGAATGTCTGAGGAAACATCTAAAACTGTTAACAACAGATAAGAACCAATAAGAAATGTTTCCAAGGTGCAGTATTAGAATTGGCCACCAGAGGGGATCAGAGAGAGTTTCACTAGAGATGGGCACAAATTGAAAAATGAATTGCAAAATTTGTCAAAAATTGCTAATTTCTCAATTTGTATTTGTGCAAATCAATGTCCCTGATGAACACTAATCAATGAATTGTAGTGAGATTTTTTTTGATTTGTCAATTCATTAGGGTACAAAATGCACCCCCAGCACCTAGAAAGACTAAAATTGCAGAGAAGCTTCCTCTGCCTCTCCTTTACAATTGCTTCAAGTTTGGTGAAGACAGGGTTTCAGATGTCTGAATTATACACTCACAAAGAACGCCCCCCCAGCACCTAGAAACACCAAAATAACAGAGAAGTTTCCCCTGACTCTCCTCTGCAGTATCTCCCAATTTGGTGAAGGGGGGGGGGTATAGAATTTTAAAGACAAAAACAAATTGATTTTTGGAGTAATCAATTCATCAGAAAATATATATATAAATTAGTTATTCATAATTTGTCAACCTTGAGGAATCACAAATCAAAACGAATCAAAATTTTCCTGATTCGTGCCCATCTCTAAGTTTCACCATTTGTTTCGTTTCCTTCTCTGTTGTCACTGCCAGCAAAGGCATTAATAAGGTGGACACCATGACTTAGTTGTGCATGTCGACCAACAATCACAATAACCTCATCCTTATTCCTGAGAAATGGTGAGTAATCTATAAAGTTCCTTACCATAAAGAATCCTATCGAGCAACAATGACAGTAAAGAGTTCTCAGGCACCGGAGGAATCATACCCACCGAGGCTGATCACTGGTTTTCCTTCACAGAAAGAGAGCTGAAATAATTCCACTCCATGAGAGATTTTACTCAAACAATAGCTTTTGGCTCAGCTACCCATCTTCTGCTTGATGACTGTGGGAACAGGTAGATCCTCCTTTGGCAGTAGGCATCCTTCAGTCTCGAGAGACTATGGTAACGTGCTCTGTATAGAGGTCTTGGAACAGCGTCTAGTGTGGCTGAGAAGGCCAATACAAGAGTGACAATCCCTTCCACACTGAGGACAAATACAATCTGTCCCCTGTCCAGCTCCCTGATTTTGTGGGTTTCGGGACTGCCTATTTGCCTTGGCCTGCTGAACAAGTGTCTCTTCAAATTTGGAGAGGCCATGATGCACCGCCTGCCTCCAGGCTGAACGCTCAGATGTCAAGGTTTCCCATCTGTTGAGGTCCATTCCTAAGGCCTTCAGATCCCACTTGCAGATCTCCTTGTATCGCAGCTGTGGTCTCCCTCTGGGGTGCTTTCCCTGCACTAATTCTCCATACAAGAAATCTTTTGGAATCCGACTGTCAGCCATTCTCACAACATGCCCAAGCCAATGTAGACATCACTGTTTCAGTAAGATCCTCCTTTACATTAACTTAATGACAATAGCGTGTCATCCAATTGCCAAAGGAGAAGGGAGGCGAGAGGAACAAGGTAGATGTGGAAACTTTGACTGCTCTGCCTAGGAGTGCCTGGTCTCAGAGTCCCACCTGAAGCCTCAGGGAACTACGATGCTTTTTTGAGTCACCAGGCAGCTGGCCCACCAACAGATCTGCCCTTACTCCCAACCCTTGCCTGTCCTGCCTGTGACATCACAAAAAACACCCATGGGATAACACAAGGGCCCCTCTTCTAGTCACAAGGAAGAGACTCTGAATTCCCAGGGGGAAGCATGTTGTGAATATGGCAACACTAACTTGGCCCTATATTGGTATCATAACTACAGTGGCCTGAAGAACAGAAAAATGATTTAGGTATTGTTTAGTTGTAATATTTACATCCAGTCTTGGCTTCAGTGAACTCAAAAGTGGCATATAGGATTCTCCCCCTCTTCTCCCTCCTTTATCCCTGTAACAACCCTCTGAGGTAGGTGAGATTAACAGAGTAACTTGGGCATTCAGTGAATGTTATGGCCAAGGTGGGATTTGAACCCAAGTGTCTTGAGTCCTAATGTAACACTCTTGCCCAGTGGTTCCCAACCTTGGGTCCCCAGATGTTCTTGGACTAAAATTCCCAGAAGCCCTCACCACTAGCTGAACTGGGTAGATTTCTGGGAGCTGTAGTCCAAGAATGTCTGAGGACCCAAGGTTGAGAACCACTGCTCTAACCAATATATGGCCCTGGCTTTCAATTTGTGGCATCACACTTAATATAAACAATAAATAATCTGTACAGTTAAGGACGTAAATTTAAAAAAAACATGCAGCAACTGCCTGAAAAATAAGGTTTTTTTGGCATAGTATTTTTAGTTTTTCCCTAATAAAAGTTAAATAAAAATACCAGGCTTTATTTCTTGCTAGGGGAAAAGTGGTCCCATTTTTTATGAATTGGGTTGCCATTCTGATGTCTGAGGCAGAAAAATCTGAGGCAAAATAAGGCAGGAAAATCTGAATCCTGTAGTATGGAACTCTTTGGGTATGCCTTTTCCAGTTCACTATTAATAATGTTAAAGGGGTAACAGAATCCTACAGTAGAAGGTCAAACAGCATGTTTTCATGTTGAGTCAGAAGTCAAATCACCCAGACCTTCACACCAACCCGTGGAAATTGTCCTTTTAACTCTGACATGCATAAATAGCCAGTACAAATATCGAGGGATGATTGAGTCCTTAAGTAAAGAAGGATATCTTGAGAAAAACATAACACATGGATGCACTGCAAAAAGTAAATTTAGAGAATTGCTCACCATGGCTAATGGCAAGGTTCTGCTGGTGTTTCTGCTGTATAAATACAAAGAAGATCAGAATCTAAAAGGCTACAAGGAAAAACAGAAACACAATTTCTGGTGGCAAGCCTGGGAGTTTCACACAATGCTTTCTGCCCTTGTGACAGTTTAATTTTCTAATTTATCACCTCTGAGAGTGAGTAATAGAACCTGATGCATGCCCTTTTATTTCTGCTTGGTGCCAGCAAGATGGCATCTTTGCTCATTTCTGGGCTTTAGAGCTCAGCAAGGACACGGGCAAGTACAAATGGATTCAGAGAAGATCACAGAGACAGTGAGGAGTCTGAAGACAAGGAAAAGCTATAAGAGCTGAGTATGTTAACAGTAGAAAAAGTTCTAATCTGCTTCATTCATGGGGAAGGTTATGGACTGGAGTATCATTGCTGGGAATTGCCATAATTGCCACGTGACTAATTAAGAATTAGGTGGTTGAATCAGCTAGGAAATAATGAAGTTGAGGCAGCACAACTAAGGGTGTGATCAGATTAGCATACGTCCCACTGCTTGGTTCACTACGCAGACAGACTGGTTTGCCCTTTGGTGGCAATAAGAGGATATAATTACTAGATTGAACCAGCCAATTTCCAGAGTGTTCTTACCTGCATCTTTCTGGGTCCCTGTTGGGGGCTACTTTTGTTTTGGTATGTTGGTTGATTGGTTGGTAGGATCACTCTATTTTGGTTCATTTCCAGCACATGAAGTTGCTGGGATCAAATCAAAGCAGACCTTTCAGCTATAAATTTCCCTCCCACTTTCAATTTCCCAGTCTCATCAAGAGGCTTAAGAGGACAGTTTAGCCACTTCACAATATTGGGAAATTAAACACTTCCATGGTGGGGCAGATGGAAGAAGTAAAACAGCAAAACCTTTCTTTTTAAAGGTTTATTAGGATAGCGCTGATGCACTATACCACTTGAGGAAAAAATCTAAATGAAAACTTCCCCCAGAAATAGGAGGAGAGAGGAGAGACAAGGAAGTTTTCTTTTGTTTTCTTGAGAGAGGTGGATCAAACAGGGTTGCTTGAGATGTGCATGCCATTTGGATGCGAAGATTACACCAAATGACATACCAGATCTCTAACCAACCTTAAACAATCCTATTTTGCCCTCTCCACCGCGTTTCGACTGAGCTATGTAGACAAGCCTGGAATTTGAAGATTGAGATGGCCCTATCATTAGACAGTGTGAGGGAGCTGACTCAGGCAGCAAATCTCAGGTATTGTGAAAGAGCAGTAAACTGTAAATTAATTACTTATAATATTTTTACTGCTAGGGAGGGAGAAAAGTACTTGTGCAATTTTCTGCCTCAATTGCCAAAATAACTTGGCTGGTTTTAGATACTATAATATATATCTGAACTTGAGATTCAGGTTTGAGTGTGTAATTTGATGCTTTACCTCAAGGAAGAAACTGTTTTGGGATGGTCTTGACTGAAGAGGTTTAAAGAATGATATATTTTTATGTTTAATATTTTTATGTTTACCTAAATGAATTTCCTGGAGTATAAACCTCATTGTGGGACTTATTTCCAAGCAATTATTCATAGGATGCTTTTCCTACTCCTCCAAAATTGGTAGCTTCTATTGAAACAAGAACATATTTTGCAGGCCACAGATACATCATCCATAAGAGATGTTAATAGATGAACTACTAAGAAATGAACTACTTGAAACACTGAAATATTTCTAAAATCAAAGGAATATGCCCAGTACCTAACTTCAGATTTAATCTAGCAGGATTCAGTGAGATTTGTCCTCTACTTTTTACTCCTGCCAGAAAAATAATCATAGAAGCAAAAGACAGGCATAGATAGATCTGTCCAATAAAAACACTTCTTTTGACTGCCCTGCCTTTGCTCTCTAGAATCAAAATGGCAAAAGTTCACAATACAAACTGTTCCTGCTCTCATATGTATTACATTCTGAGTCCTGTTTCATTGAAATGTTTAATTTATAAAGGGGGAAAAAATTAATGGAGACCCTGGCCATTTCTCTACTGTTTCATTGGTACAGCAATTGCTTTTAGTAATTATCTATGGTATTTTTTGAAAAGCACAGCTATGACTCAAGACAAGAATACTTTTTTCTTTTCTGTGGGAACCAGTCATTCTCCCTACAAGAACAGAAATGACAGTTTGACAGATGATGTATAATACATTTTCTTGATGGGAAATGAATCGACCAATAATTAATTCACTTGTTGCAGAGCCTAAAATTATGAAAGCCAATATTAGCAATCTGAAGAACAAGGACTCAGCTGTTTTAATAATGTTACCCCGCATACTCACCCACCTTCAGGTTACCATTCTTTGGGGTAGCATTACCCCAGAGTTGGGTAAAATGCAGCTCCTGGAACATATCCCAACCCAGGAGCATTTTGTGCCCCCCCCTCCCAAGCCCTCAGTTGTTGTTGTTTTTAAAGGTCAGTTTCCGCTCCTGCAGGCTTCTGGGACTGCTGATCTTCACATCAGGGTCCAGTGGTAACATCCCCTAGGGCCCTCCCACTTTACCAAAACTAAAAACAAAACCAGAAGTGCTCTATTCAGGCATTCCCAGTTTTATTTATTTACTTTTTCCTCAGATGGCCAAAACCCATCATTTACAGGCTCCGTGCAGGTCATGGATCAGATTGGGGGGGGGGGGGCATTGATCAGATTGGGGGGGCACAAATTGACCTCCAACTCCTCCTCCACACTATATTTGACCAGCATTTCCTGGTGTTTGTGGAGATGGGGGACAGCAGCCACTCTTACATAACAGGTCATTGAGGGGAAACCTCTGGCACATCCAGGTTCTGGTACAGACAATGGCTGTTTCCTTCCTCCACATCCCAGAATCTTCCAATGATTGAGACCATTTCCCAAGATGTGTCATTGGTCAGCTGTTTCCTGATCAGCTGAGCAATGGAGAGAGAGCAGGCAGTTTGAACCACCCATTGCTGTGATCTACTTCCTGCCCCTTCTCCATGTATGGATGTGTTTGGAGTGGCGCATACAGATTGGCCCCAACCACTTGTGACTTAGGCTCCAATTCTGT
Organism: Intellagama lesueurii; assembly: GCA_037013535.1. Lineage (NCBI taxonomy): Eukaryota > Metazoa > Chordata > Lepidosauria > Squamata > Agamidae > Intellagama > Intellagama lesueurii. Next base: position 20,383,559 of record JBAJHW010000003.1, read on the forward strand.
GTTGTTTCCAACCTCTTGCTTTTATGTGTGAGGTTTTCCATCTTCTGGGATCTGTAATCCAAAGAAGTAACCTGTCTATTCCCTGTTGTCTGTGCTGGCTGCAATTCTGGGAATTCTGGTCCAAAAGAAGTAATTTCCTCTAGCTTTGGTGTTGTTGTGGTTCCCTCCCTCCATATCTGTGCCAGCATCAGCCTTGTTGCTCTTTGGTGGGCACTGGCAGTGTTTCCAGAGGAACCGTGGGTGAGTCTGCTTCTTTATTCACAGTTTTTATTATCTCCTGCTTGTTGGTTTTCATCTCACCTCACAGCCTGAGCACTCATCAGATGTAATGGCTGTTCCACCTGCAGAGCATCAGAATATTCACTCTTCCCTCGGCAAAATGTGGGTATAGAACTTCTTGGCTCTTGCATTTTCACTTTCAGAGAGAGGAAGAAACCTCTTGGTTTTGGAAACTGGGCACTTATTTTCAGCAATGACGCCAAGCAGAAGTCTGTCAGTTTTGTCCAAGTGGAGGTAATGATGCTTCAGGGTTCATAATGGACAAACACTGTGGAAATAAGAAGCTAGAGAGTTTCTCTATGCCCCTGGATTTAATATACTAATTAGCTGGCAGCTCAAACATAACTTTTAAGCTGAATAAGAGCTCTGTCTTTGAGACAATTAAAAAAGAAAAGAAAAAGCAAGCAAACTGCCTTCATCAGTGCATGGAATAAAAAATTATGATAGAAGCTATGCTTTACATTATGCCCATTCTCGCTGGACCTGGGGTCACCCAAGTCTAGTATATAGGCGGCTGGCTTCATTGTTTATATATATATATATATATATTATTATTATTAGTTATATTTTTATACCTCATTTCCACCACTGAGCTCAAGGCAGAGTATATGGCCTTTCTCACAAATTATCTTCACAACATTCCTGTGAGGTCAGTCAACTTCTGTGCCTGGTCCATAGTCACTGATAAAGTTTCATAGCTTACTAGGGAATTGAACCTGACCTTTCAAACTCTCCAGTCCAACCACTCTAACCACTACATACACTGTCTCATTATAGTTTGGTACTGTGATTTTCAGAAATATAATACAGGAACCCTTGAGATTTATTTGGAAGTATATGAATCAGATGATCTGTCCACAAGATGGAACACACTTGTTGAAGAATCTGGAGATCATCTGCTCATCTGTTCAGACATCATCATCGTCGTAGAACGGCAGAGCTTGAAGGGACTCTATGGATCATTGACTTCAGCCCCTGTCAAGGAGGCAAGTGAGGAACTGAACTGCCAGTCTTCAGCCCCACAGTCAGATGCCTAAACCACTGACCTATCCAGCAGTTCTCTCTTACAATTGCTACAGTTGCGTTCCACATTGCAGATCCTGCATTGCAAAGGGGGTTGGGCAAGATGACCTCAAAGACTTTGTTCCAGTTCCAGAAAGACTTAGTTTGTCCTTGCAATATACAAGATGTGTCTCAACACATTACCCATCATAGTTATTTTCATTATCTCATTAGTGAGAAATAATCAGAGCTTGAAAACAATGTCTTTTAAAAGGAACCCATTGTGCTGCTGGTTGCTTCATGGCAGCCAGGTGGGTTTAGTCACCATTCTTGCTGCATTCACAAAAATAATTCTTTGCAGTCCACATTATTAACACATTGTGTTTTCATTATTGGCACACTAGGAACATGGCAGAAAATGCTCTCTGTTTCCCTCTAGTAGCCAATTATGATACTGCACCTTGGAAATACACAAAAGGTAGAACAAATCAATACTTCTCTTATCCCTTAGAACAGATGAGGGAAAGGCATCAGTCTTGGAAAATTCTTATCAAAATTCCTGTAAGACTGACTTAAAAGGTCTGCAAACGTAGTAAAAATGTTACTTGTTGCACACAAAAGTAACTTCGTGATTACCTGTTCTGCTTTTGAAATGTGACACAGTGATATACTTTCAATTTAAAAAGTAAATAGTTACAAGTAACTGTGCTATTTTTAATTTCTTACTTTCAAACTCTGGAAATAACAGCCAATGATCTTGAGCAGGTTTGTGCCTATGGCCTCAGCCTCTTGCAAGTAAAATGTTTTCATGAATTATTATAGGATCACTTGCTGGCAGCATTTAAAAATAGTGTGGTTTTGCATGTGGTAACAGTTTTGTGGAGAACGGAAAGCTGTTAAGTTTTGACACCCACAGATTAGCAGTTTCCAGCTGTTATCAACCTGAGGGAAACCATGGATTAACATTTATTTATTTATTTTCATTAGCACACTATTCTGTCTTGGAGTTTCTGGTAAAAGTAGCCCCCCAAAACATAAATCTTACAAATTGTGGTTAGCCTTGATCACTAAATGGATCTGCCCAGTACAAAAGCAATACATCTTCAGATATCAATACCCTGTTTCCCCTAAAATAAGACCTAACCTGAAAATAAGCCCTAGTAGGATTTTTCGGGATGCTCGTAACATAAGCCCTACCCCAAAAATAAGCCCCAGTTAAGTGAAACTCACCCTCCACCATTGTGCAGCAACCAGAAGATGACATGACTGTATTTGAATGAATGTAGATTGTTGTACATGAAAAAAATAAAACATCCCCTGAAAATAAGCCCTAATGTGTTTTTTGGAGCAAAAATTAATATAAGACCCTGTCTTATTTTTGGGGGAAACAGGGTAGTTTTGTTGCAAACAGTCGTCTTCATGATGGGATTACTAGAAGTATCTGGCTGGCCTCTCCTAGAAACAGAAAAATAGATTAAGTGGATCTTCAGTATTCTTATTTTGACGAGTTCTTCTTGCCTCACCTCTGTATGTGGGCCACCATGCATGGTAATCCTCTCTAGAGAGCTGGATCTATCCCCTTTTCTAAAGAAGCAGTTTTTAATGGGGGGCGGTCTCTGTGTTGGAAACTTTACATGTTGGGATTCCATTCCCAGAATCATGTCATGTTGTGGTCATGTTGGCAGGAGAATTACAGGATTTGTCACTCAAACAAGTACTATTTCTAAGCTTTCACACTCTGGTCATTAACAGGAATCCCAATAGCATTCCCCATATGCTACTTCATCCATCCTCTCTCTCTCTGGCTTAATGCCCACTGGCCACCCTGTCTAGAGAATTCTGGGAGTTGTGGACAAAAAAGGAACTTTTCTGAGCGCAATCTATGAGTGAGTCATTTAGGATTGTCTGTGCATGTGGCTTGCCTGCTGCTAGAAGACGCTGCCCCAGAGCCAGAGAGGATCAAGGTATAACTCAGTGTTTTGGCACCCTGGATAAGTGTCAGCTTCTCCCACCCACTAGAATCATAACTGAAATTATGATAGCCTGTTCCATTATTAATGAACCATTGTCACTCTGTCCATTATCTGTATCTCCGCCTGGCCATGGGGCCATGTATAAATATGACAGTCATTATAGTCTCACTCTTATGTCTGAGGAAGTGGACTTGATCCATGAGAGCTCATGTTAGAATGTAGCAGTTAAAGTGCCACAATGTTTCAGTTTCTAAACTCCAGCATCCTCTAAATTCCCATTAGTTGTTCTGTGTTGTCAAGTCAGAACCGACTTAGAGCTTTCAAGGTAAATGAGATATTTAAAGTGTGACTTTACCAGTTACACACCACCCAGTGAGTTTCCGTGACTGGGCAAGGATTCAAACCAGGGCTTCCAGAGTCCTAGTCTATCTATTGCACCACGCTGGGTGTCCAGTACTTTGTGACCAAGGCCCAGTTGCCCCCTCTAGCTGCAGCCCTGAGTGAGGAGACAGGATTCAATCACCAGTCCCATTTGCTTCCATAGATGGAGTGGAGGAGAAGGTGCCATCTTGTCCTTCACCTCAATTAGCCAAATGTCTTGGGATGGCCCTGTGTCTGAAAAGCAGATACTCAGTCCAGTCGGCATCTATATGGGTTTATTTATTGGTGTGGTCATGTTGGCTAAACAGCAGACTCACATCAACAAAGAAACCTCATTGTTTTTGTCACTCTCCATTTGGTTTCTATTTTGGCTTAAGTTTCCATTTCCTACTGGGTACGTTCAATGGATTTCTCAGTCCAGTAGGCATTTCCTGTGAATAATTACATCTACAGATTGTGGAGTTCTTACTCTAGAACTTTCCGACAGCACAGCTAAAGTGGGAGTGGGGAGGATTCCGAGGTGACAGGATTTCTTTTTCTCCGCTAGGACTGAATCCTTTCAGCTGAATAACAAGGTTGAGCAGAACTTTGAGCATCAAACTATATTGCTCTGAAAAGACAAGACCAGCATTATGCTTATGTTTCTTTATGTTCCATCAGAATCAGAGCTAATTTACAATCCCAGTAGTGGGGGGCAGGGGCGGTGGAGCCTTTGCTGAGGTCACACAAGCAAGGCTGGTTCCTGTACAGAATAGGAAATCCTCATGCCACCAGCAGGGTACTGCTTATCATTTCTCTAGTTGACCACTTCAGTTGTGATGAGCTGAGCCCCATTCAGTTACCTATTCAGTTATTATGAAAGCATGTGTATTCCAGATAAAGAGGGGAATGTACTAACACTGCCCTTCACTGTAGTTGCTTTTACCACAAGCACATTCACTCACTCACTCTCTCTCTCACACACAGACAGACTATCCATGTGAGTCAGACCATGAAGAAAGTGATTGACATGGAGGCCTATGTGGCTCATGTGGAGAAGCTTCCTTATTTAGCAGGAAGAAAGTGACAACAGAGGAATCAGGACTAGTACATTCCCTTCATCGCATGTAAAACACCCACAGTAATCACAACAGAACAGAACTTCTTTCCAACTGATCTTCCATCTTGTAAGGCATATTAATAACAAGAGAAGGAGTGAGGCCACAAAATGCTCTAGGGGTTTAAAGCTATGTGGATTTGGGCGTTATTCATTTTTATGGCCAACACAGCTACCTTTGCTTTTGGTGAGCCTTTATAAGGACGTTCATTCACGGCATGGGCAAAGTCATTTGTTAAGAGACAGCTACCATTTATGATGCTGTTTATGTCAGTCCTTTAAAAAAAACCAACCCACACCCATTCTCCTTTGCCTGTCTGAAACCTCTAGCAGTGCCATAAAAGTGTGAAGATCAACTATATGCCTGCAGAAGGCACGAGATAGCTGTTAAATGCTTTACTAAGCATGGGCTGTTTGAAGAGCCTGAGCTGAAAGCTTTGAGGTTGTGCTGGCAGGTGGTAGTTAAACTTCTGTGCATGCTTCCAGTCACAAGGGCAAATTTCCATCCCACACTCCCTGCTGATGAATGCAAGCAATAAAGTCTGCAGAGTGATAGGTAGAATGAGGCAGGGGGAGTGCAGCGTGTAGGATAGTGTTGAAACAGCTGTTGCTACTTAAGAGTAATATGTAAATGGCTGTTATGTTTGTTTTCTAACTTTGTCTGCCATATATTGCAAGTAAAATTGGACTAGATGCCCAAGGGAGGGAGGAAAAACATAAAACAAGAGCTGCACATCTTTCTAAGCTCAAAGCCCAAACTACATATGGGTGCCGCCATGCTGCGTGTCTCCAACTTTTCCCTTCGTAATATGTAGCCATAAAAATAACCCCACTGCATTGTGTTTACATTGGCTGCAGTTTGGGGGAAATAAGGATATAATAACCTATTGATACATGTGTGGGTTCCCCCCACTCAGCTGATCATTATTAAGGAGATGAAACAGAAACAGTAGCAAGGACTGGACATGGGTTAGCTCCATTTATGCCCCTCCCATATAACTTATACGATATGCCTAAATCTGAACAGACAAAAAAATTCATCTGCCCAGAGACAACATTAAACAACCTAGTTAATCTGATTGAACAGCCATTCCAAAACTTAGGCAAAAGTAAGTATTGGATTGAAACAGTAAAACATTTAGAAATTTCCTCTAAAATAAAGTTATTATAATGACATGTGCAGTGGCGGACCTACATTTTGGGGGCCTCTATAGCTTAAACGGTTATGGGGGGCCCTTCACAACCAGCAATAAAGTCTGGGTAACTGAAGTGATCCTCTTCAGTGGGATTGAATCATGACAGGTCGCCATAATTTTTTTAAAATGTGGACTAAAGTCACTTCTGGGACCCCTCCAAAGTTAAGGGCCCCAAGCTTAAGCTTCATTAGTTTCATAACAGATCCGCCCCTGGACATGCCATCCAGAATTGAATAGTAGTAACATGGTGTTCTGGGTCCCAAAGAATATAATATATAGTACTCAGGCTGATCCATATAATCAGCCTGTATACTCTTAGATTTGTCCCTGTTAAACTGATGAAAAGCGTTAATAAATGTAACACTGTCAAGCACATAGAAGAGTAGAATTAGCCTGGTTTCTGCAAAGGTAAACCTATCTCACTAACCTTTCAGACTGCTTTGAAAGTGGCAGTACATACATAGAAAGGAATATATATAATATAATCTTTGAACTGCAGAGCTGGAAGGGACCCTATGGGTAATCCAGTCAAGCCCTGGCCAAGGAGGCACAGAGGGGAATCAAACTCTCAACACCTGGCTCTGCAGACAGATACTTAAACCACTGAGCTATCCAGCAGTTCACCAGAATTATTTGGTGAACATTGTTTACTTAGGTTTCCAAAAGGCTTTTGGCAAAGTCACCCAAGACTTTTGAGCAAACTTAAGAGTTATTGGATAACAGCTGAAAACTGGTTAAAGAACAGGAAGCAGAGAATAGGAATAAATAGAGGAAGCTATCAATTATCACTAGCCATAATTTATATACTGTACATTCAGTCCACTGCCAGAAAGGAAGATGCTATTGAACTCATATCCTGCTCATGGCTTCTCAGACTCCCCCCCCCCCCTCCGCTTTTTAAATGATCACTATGTGAACACAATGCTGGACTAGATAGAATTGGGACTGATCAAGCAGGGTTATGACCTTCTTATGTTGGTTCCATCCAGCCCTCTGATCAGACTCGCTTCTATCCATGTGGCTGGGGCAGCACAGATCACATTGTGCTTTAATACAATCAGTACTGACATTTCTTCCCACCTGGACTGAATGTATGCATGTCATATCGCTTGTGTGACATCAGTTTGCTAAGACAGAAACTTGTCAGCAGACCTGACTATGGGCATAAGTAAAATGGCACTGCAGAGATTTCTACCTAGGGCAGATTGATATGCATATCTCATCTATCATGTGCACAACAAGTCTGTGCATTAAAGCAATGCACACAGACTGAAAGGCAGTGGTAACATCTGTTGAGTTTTTAATGCCTCTGGGATGTTTTGGTAAGCAAGTGGAAATTTTTCTTATAATGCCCCGTCCCCAAAAAAAAAACCCAGCTGAAAATTAAACAATTTCAGTACATCAACATATCTCCCTCCAAGTTATATAGAGCATCACCCAACCAAAACCACACACCTTTCAGCTCCATTGGGAGACACCTGAGCATACGTTTAACTTTTTCCTATTAAAATCAATGGAACATATCAGTGGAGCTGAGCTTCCTTCTGCCCATTGTCAGTTCATCGGGTCTCATTTCTGACCCCCAGACATGACACAGAGTAAAGAATATTACTTAGGAATTCTTGCTTTCTCAATTTATGTACATAACGTCACGTACCAAAAGCTGCATTTTAAAGGGTGAAGCAAATATCTCATTGTGACAAATACACTCTTGCGTCGTGCAGGGAAGCTCATCAAATTGACTGCAGCTTCCTGCTGAGGACAGAATTGATAGCCAAGCTGTGTTTGCTGCCATGTGATGTGTGAAATAGCCATGATCCTTTTTGAAAGAAATGATACCTGAAATACAGCAAAAAATTTGGCAACTATAATCCATATAAAGTAGTTACTACCACTGAACTGAGATTTCTCGGAAGATATTCTATATGAAAAAGAGTCTGAGATTTTCCTTTTTCTCACCATCACAACAACCCAGCTCCTAGAAGTTTCCAGAATTTTCTCCACTTATTTTATGCTGGGTTCTTCCTGTTGCTGCCATTTGCTGTGGCAGCAAAAAAGAAAACAAAACACACATAATACAAAACATAAAAGAACAACCAAACAAGACCTTGATTTGTTGCACAGATCTCAAGTCTTCCTGGATAAAACAACGGCAAGCAATTGCACATAAAATTTGATATACGAAAACAGACGCAGAGCAAAACACTTCAGTCTAAAACATCAGCTCCAGCCACTAGGGTGGAATGAATCATCTGGTTTATAACAGGAGCAACGTAACAATTGAATCTGGAGCACCCGTCCTTCTCGACTTCATTAATAAACATATTACCAGTTTTAGCTCCACCTTTATGTTGATACTTGGTTTGAGATGCTCAATCCAGATTTCTCTATTGGATTTCCTTCTCTGGAGATCTGGTTAAGCACCTGCACAGAAATCTTTCATGGTGTAGCTCTGCTTGTATGTTTTTCCTTCATGTTTCTCAGTCATAGTTTTATTATGGGGGAGGTGGACTGGAAGTAGAAGAAAGGACTTAGGTTACTTACTACCACTGTTGAGGGCAAACACTAGTCACTTGCCCTAATAAATTATTGGAGAATTTCTCCTGCTTTTGAAGAAATTCAGTGATATGTTTACTCAAATTTCAGTTCCCACAGCTAGGACAGAACATATTAACTGGCCATTAGGACTTTGCAGGGCTACCCACCCAGGGCAGTCAAAGAATATCAGCTGCCTGTGGTATGAATCTGGACCACAGCCTATCCCCGTAAAAGAAATTTGTCTTCAAAACATACCTAAATACCTTTATTCTCTGATGCCTCTGTTGTAGTTTACAGAGGCCCAGCATTTTGGGAAAGGATCTCTACCCATTTTCTCCAGAGCATGCATAATGTTATATACATTTATCAAATGCATCTGGAACTTGTAAAATAATAACCGGCAGCCATGTGATTTTATAATGACGTGGTTAAAGTTTAGGTTTTTTTGCAGGATTGCCAACTGCCTGGCTCAGCCCGGTTATTAAGAGTTAAGTCCTTACATCCATTGTGTTAATCTGTTTCAGCAACGAAAATAGTGGCACCTTTATGATTAACATATTTATTAACTGTCAAATTTTGTGTTTTATGGAAATCCCCATCTTCAGAAACATGAAAACATATTATTCAAAAGCAAACTCCAAAAAGTTTAATGGGATTTACTTTCCCTGGTAAGTACACTTGAGGCTCCAGCAAAATATTGTTCAGTGGGTGCATATGTTGCTTTTTTGTCTCCACTTCTTCTTCCTTGTCCTCCTTCCCTTTCAATTACACAGGAATCAAAAGTGCTGCCTGTTCTTCAGGCAACGAGAAGATAGCACATTACACATTCAGCATGTATGCAAGTACTCAGCTTGATGGATGATTAATTTCTGGGAGCCCAGAAGGAATGGTGATGCACAAGGCTTCAGACAAATTGAATGATGTCAAGACCGAGGCCAGCCTTCCTTCCCAGAAAGGTGAGGAGGCAACTGTCACAGCAGGTTGTCACTCAAACAAAGCAGAAAAATAAACCTCATTTCGCCCTTAGCACCCCCACCAAAAGCAACCTTCCAAGTTCTTTGGCCTAGATCTGGTTCCTCCTAGCAATTAGAGCAAAATCAACTGCTGAATAATCTGTTAAACACTCTAATTATCTAGTACAGTGGTTCCCAACCTTGGGTGATCCCGGTGTTCTTAGATTGCAAGTCCCAGAAGCCTTTACCATCAGCTGTGCTGGCCAGGATTTCTGGGAATTGTGATCCAAGAACAACTGAGTGACCCAAGGTTGGCAACCACTGGTGTAGTGGAACCAGGGCTTGAAGGATTAAAGCCCCAGTACTTTTTCATCAACAAAGACCATGAAATCATCTGCCATCCACTTCAAGCTCACCTGCTTCCTCTCAGCTTTGTTGAGAGGAACAACATCCACTTCAAGCTCACCTGCTTCCTCACAGCAACTGCAAGAGAAATGTATTTTTACCAGGAATAGTATATTTCTGCAGATGATTCCTGTATTTGAAGGTGGCTTGGTTTTGAAAAGACTATGAGAAGCCAATAATTATATGAAAGATGTGTTCTTCATTTGTTGATATAGATCAATACATTGATTGTGATAGTAAGTTCTTTAGCTGGGACTAGCAGTTGGATTTAGGCTGGAATCAACCTTGGTTTCGCCTGCTGAGATGCTTAGAATCCATTTCTGGAAACAAATGCAAGTGATGGTTTATATCAGAGCATGGGAAAAGTTATGTTCTTGGGGCTCTCGGAGTTATAATCCAAAAAGTAACTTTTCAAAGCTTTGGGATGGAGACAAAAGAACTGCAGTGCTGAATCACACCAAAGGACGAGAACTTGGAAACATTAGATTTTTATACTACAGTGCCCAGAATTCCCAGGCACTGTGACTAAAGGGGATTCTTGGAACAGTAGTACAAAAAGCATTTACCAGTTTTCAACATTTGCAGATAATGCATTTAAATTTAAAACAGGAATAAGGAACTTCAAGCCAAATGCAGACCATGGCAATTTCACCATCTGGATGATGAGCTGCTTCTCCAAGTCCTGCCCTTTTCCTCCTGCACTATAATTGTCTGTAGTTGCTAAATATGCATCCCCTGTGGTGAGTTCTACAGAAGATTTGGCAGAAGTTGGGAAGTTACTTTTTAGAACTAATCAGACAGAGCCATAGTTTCAAGGCCACAAATTTAGTTAGTTAACGTAACAATTGCTAAAAAAAAAACCACAGGCATGCATTTCCCTGATTCTCAAAAGTAACTAAAATCATTAATTTTTTTTTACCTAGATATGCCATCTAAATACTACATGCTGCTGGTCTTTATTATAAAATACACCAGCCTCCTATCCATTCAGTCATTCTCTCAATAACTCACAAAACAGCAGGAGGCAGTAGAACAAAGCTCACTGTGATCCAGCACCTCCAACCTGTTGTATCCCTCCTCAGTATTTGATGAGGTCACACTACACCCGTGTAACAAAGAAAGTAACTAAAAAGCTACAGCTCTGCTGCCAAAGGAGTGATGTTATCAATCATTAAGTTACAACAGTAACTTGTTATTGAACAAGGCATTAACTTCATGTTAGTAATCATTTTTAACTAGTTAGTTCCAGGCACTGCTGTCTGGGATGTTATACTGCCTCGCAGCACATTCAAACAATGATTGCTCAGGAGTATATCCCAATAAGATTCTTCTAGGTAAGTGTGGGTAGGATTCTGGTCTTGGTAAAGACCTGATATAACAGATTATCAAATGCAGAAGCACATTCAGCTTTCTTCCTCAGTTGCTAAGAAAAGTTTCCCTTGAGGGAAAAAATGCTGTTGTTTTCAAAATGCATTGGGAATTAAAGGTACTTTATTTGTTTGCATCGATGACCTTGTAGCAGTTACCCCACACTCTATATTTTTCACAGCTATTGGATCCTGTTTGTTCCTTCGGATTCCATCGACAGCTCTTACCATATTCAAGTCCTTCTTGCTGTAACTTTCTTTATGAAATGGATGAGTGTTCTTCTGGGACTATTGCCTATGAAAGCCTGACAACAATATGTTACTTGTGATGCTCTTAATGTTCAACAAGACTTGAAGAAAATCAACGTGCTTGATGCATTGACTACTGTTTTAGACCATGTGTATAATCGTGGAGTTCAATGCTGTTCAGTGTGTACAATCATGGAGTTCAATGCGCTTCAGAATGAGGGTGTAATCACATGTGGATATCCCATGCCTCAATTCTGAATTTTCTTTATATTGTTTTTCATATATTACAAATACTGATATTCTATTTTTTCATGGGGAAAAACTGTGAGGTGAATGCTTCACTCTGCCCAAAGGTACACTGCATTTTTCATAGTCTGCATTAAATGAGGCCAAAAGCTTCCCTAAATAGCCAGGTCTTGTCTGCATGCTAGAAAGATATAATGAAGATGTGAGACCATGTGAAGACACTTGAGACAATCATTCTCTCATCTCCAAGTCTTCCATTCCCCCCCACCAGGGTCCTATGTTATGGAATGTGGTGTCAACCCATATTCATATGGGGAAATAATGTCCTTAATGTATTCTAATCCCAGACTATTGCAATGGCATGCTTTTTATTTATTTAAAATATTTCTATAATCCCTTTCAGCAGGATGGATTCCAAGATAGTTTATTAGATTTTTCCAGATATAATACAAAGCAATGAAATCTCAAAGTAAGCCAGCGAATAAAAACCAATAGGATAATTCAAATTTCTGGGTATCTTTTGAAACTCTACCATATATTTTCTGTCATGCCTCACCTTGCTGAGTTATCTTCAGAGAGGGAAGGTGATCTCTTGCAGCTGGAGGGAGCCAGTGCACAGGGTGACCTCAATGGCCTAGCTGTCTGCACCCTTTCAGAAACTTTGGGAGGGAGGGCAGATCCCAGTTCTGCAAATAAAAAGTTAGAGGATAAAGAGAACCTGGCAGTTTCGATGCCCATTTCCCCGGTGGAAAAAGAATGAGATGCGGAACGATGAACAGGTGTGGAATGAAAAACAGGAAAGGTGGGCAACTGTTGCCCTCCAGATGCTTTTGGACTGCAGCTCCCATCGTCTTTAGCTAGCACAGATGGTGGTGAGGGATGATGGGAATGTCAGTCTAATATCATCCACAGGACCATACAGTAAAAGCAAAACAAGTGTGCTGCTTATATACCATCCCACAGTGCTTAAAGCACTCTCTAGACAGTTGACAACTTAATTATTCATGCTATATGTTGCCCCCCACCACAAGCTGGGTACTCATTTTACTGACCTCGGAAGGATGGAAGGCTGAGTGAACCTTGAGCCAACTACCTGAGATTGAACCTAAGTTGTGAGCAGAGTTCTTGGCTGTAGTACAGCAGTTTAACCATTGCACCATGAGGCTCTTGTCAAAGTAATCCAAATCTGGTCATATCATAGACTTGCATAAAAGCAGTTATAATGTGGGCAGTTTCATTTTCTGTTCCACATCCAACCATCACAAGCAGAGAATTTGCCTTTTCATGGTAACTCTGTAATACGTAGGCCAATGTTTTCACTGAGCTATTGGCCATGTCCAAAGATTTTTTTTTGTTTTTGGCCTGGTCAATCACTGGACTGTAGGGTGTTCATATGTGAATTTAAGAAGTGCATCACTTCATAGCTGCTTCTACTGAACAGCATTTTCCATTTTAATGCTCCTTTTTCCAGTGTGGAAAGCTCCTTTGGGGGGCTCCAACATGCCTTTTTGTTCTAATCACCCAACCTAATTGGCTATCCATCATGACATTAGCATCCGATTTGGCATTGGTTGTGCCATCGGCACCATTTCACCACTGACTGGATTTATGTTGTTGTCTCTCTCTGTCTTCCTCTTCCTGTAACTCCCCCTTCTAACCTAACTAGAACACAGCTCTGCAACATGATTTTAAGAATGTTTCCTCGGGTGTCAGCTCCACTTAATGGAATGTACCTTACTGCTTAGCACGTTTTCTTCAGACTCAAGACTTAACATTGTGAAGTACATTTGGAAAAAAATGTTTAATTTGTGTTGCTGGTTACTCGTGTTGTTTTAAAAGAAAAACATCACTTTCTAACTACCTCTCATGGTATAGAGAAAAGTTCTGAAGGCGAAAACATCTGTTTCTAGAGAACATGGAAGTTCCTTTAGAAATGGATGCTTTTGCCTCCAGAATTTTTCTCTACACCTTGCTTGGGTATTTTTATTGCAAATTAATAGAAGAGTAGGCGTAACTGGGTTTACTAGCGACATTGTAACTAAAGGAACTTCACCCTTTCCCTCTTTCTCAATAGCTCCTGTCATGCAGGAAGGTCTCTTGCAGATTTATACATTCTGTTCCCATCCCAGCTCCCTCAACTGGGGAGAGAGAATATAAGCAACAGAGGATTTGGCTTGTCTTGATGCCTCTGCACGTCTTTGAGCACTGTGACATCTCATCTGATGTGCATTACCTTCAGCAGCACGCTGTCCCCTGGTGCCATGAATGTGTCCAGATTTCTCAGCCAGCCTATTACCTTCAGGCTTAGGAGCAGGCAAACCGGCTGACTGACACCTCCACAGCACTAGCATAGAAATGTATGCTTTACTGTAACTCTGGCACAAGCTGGACCGATGCTGGAGATCCATCTGGCCACTAAATATTTAATTAGAAGTGACATCTTCTCACAGCCATCCGGTCCCCCTTGCAGATGGGTTTGTTTGTCTAGAGAATGCTGGCCTTAGAATGGAACTGAATCATGGTCAAATGGAGAGGCAATGACACCAAGGGGGGAAAGGGTTAGGGAAAGTGATCCTGCTCTGGGTAACTGCTTTTTATTCACTCATTTGTGCTGAGTATTTGTCAGCCACCTTGCAGGATCCAGCGATGGACCTCAATTTCCAGGGCAAAAGCAATGTACACACAAAAGCCCAAAAATATTAGAACATTAGGAAGTATATGTAAGTATAAAGTGGGCATTGCTAAATAAATACATGCGAGAGATGATTGTTTTCGTACTTGTGTCGTAAATTAAAAAACTCAGAAACATTTCTCTTTAAGATTAGAGGGTGGGTTGTTTTGTTTTGTTTTGTTTTTCTCAAATGGACTATGTAGAGTTTTAAGACTGGGTTCCTGGATTTTTTGCACACTTTTGTAAAATGCAAAGTATTGGAAAATGCAGTAAAGATTACATTGTGTAAATTTGTAAAAGTAGTAGCACTGGATGGGTTGCTCATGTCTTTGTGATCCCTCAGCTGTATGTGGAGTGTAAGCTTAGCTTCTCAAAGGAAAAGGATACTAGTTCTGCACAAATTGAGAAAAGAAGAGAAAAAAGTTCTGCTTGGAATCTACTCCAGTTTGGCCATTGATAGCCCTGTCACTTATGGGGGTTGGAGAATATTTGAAGCCTGAGATGCTCTGTCTTGAATAAAATTTTGGTAAAATTTTACCAATGAATAAAATGTTGTGATTGCATGTATATGTGTATTTATGTATTTGTGTATCTACTTAATATCCCTAGAAAAATTGCTAAGTCTCATTGCAATTTCCACCAGCCATAGCTACCACAGCTGATTTTGAGAGATCAGTGGTGCTGTAATCCATCAGTATGTGGATGGTTATAAACAGGGATGGGATTTTCAGATTTTCTGGTTTACAAATGCCGTAATTCTCCATTTTGGGAATTTTACCTGCCTTGTAGACACTTTTCAAACACCTCAATGTGATGCACATGGGAGAAAGGTCTAAATTAGAAGATTTTGAGGATGAGCTAGGCCATGCTTCCTGCTCAGAAAGAAAGGCCCCAGCTAACACTGGGGCAGTAACAGAAAGCTTGGATGGAGCTTGGCCAAGCTAATCTTCAAAGACTTCTAATTTAGGCCTTTCTCCTCGGTGTATCACATTGAAGTTTTCAAAAGGTGTCTGCAAGGTAGGTTGAACCCCAGAAAGGTATTTGTTCATGGTATTTATAAATTATAATTATTGTATTTGTAGTCCACAATATCCTATCCCTAGTTCCAACTTCTCATTCTTGATCTAACGCAATGTAGCATTACCAGTGGTAAGTGGAAGAAAGGTTGACTGCCACTACGCAACCCATCTTCTTCAAGATCCTCAGCATTTAGTTGAAAAAGGAACTGATGCATGGAGCACATATAGATGAGACAATCTGATTTACAAAAAGATGACTGCTGTACCTTTTGAAAATATTTCACAGTTGGAAGCTTAATGTTTTATACAAACTCTGGATGTGGAGCAGCTGAACAAAACTCTCCATATAAAAATAGAACTGTTTACCTAGGTGAAACAACCAAGAATGTATTGGTTTTTGAAACCAAGCATGCTTGGATCTTCTAAGGGAGAAGGAGTTAAAATATTATTTTAAATACATTTATTAATTTTGTTATTTCATGTTGGAATTCATATCCCACTTTTTGTTAAACAAATTGAAGTTGCTAATGTAAAAGATAAAGAGATTAAAAGCAAACATAAAAAGCAGTAAATAGCAGAAAAAACAAACAAACAAACAGCAGCAACACCAACAATATAATCACAAATAAAAATCCTTCAACAAATGGGCACAAAGTTGTCACAGGACCTGAAAACAGGAGAGCACAATTAGTCAAACCAAATATCAACCTTCCTCAGGGTCTGAGGAAGTGGACTTGTCCACAAAAGCTCACATTAAAATATGGCAATTAGTCTTTAAGGTGCTACAAATTTTTTGTCTTCTTTATTTTTTAGTTTTCTTTTGTTTTGGCCTGATATACTAATTCATTAGGTCACCATAAGTCAGAGGTCACTTGATGGCAGATTATAAATTGTATAAAACTAATGAAAGCGCTTAAACTGTGCTCAAATTACATTCCATAGTTTAAGGAGTCACTGAGCTCCAGAGTTTGATGTCAAAGGGAGGTTCACCTTATGGTCAGGTAGACATGAGATTTAAATGCAGACCATTATAGGTGGTTATTGATGTTATTCTCTTTGTGACGCTAGATTATTTATTCAACTTCTACTATGCTGTTCTCAAAGGCGTCTAACAATCTACTTGAAAATATATTTACTATATATTTTTCTTTAACTGAATTTCATGTGAGCCTGAATGAAAATATCTTCTGTGACTCTGGTAATTTTTTACCAGGGATAAGATAGAGTTCAGGAATGATTTAAACTTTAAATTCTTGCATCAGTTTGTTTCAGGGTGGGGACAAGCTTAAGCTCTCTTGGTAAGGAGTACCAGAACCATTTATATCAGAGTTGAGAAATTTCCTGAAGTCTAGAGGCTACCTCTAATATTTTTAAAAATAAAACAGGCCCTCACACACTCTGATGGGCAGAGGAGGTTATGTGACCAAACCTTTGGCACCCCAAGGCCTGTTTTAGGCCCATAGAAAGGTTCAGAACCAAAGTAACTAGATGTTGCTTGTGGTTTTGCATAATAATAATAATAATAATAATAATAATAATAATAATAATAATAATAATAATAATAATAATAATAATAATAATAATAATAATAATAATAATAATAATGATAATAATAATAACAACAACAACAACAACTAGGCCAAAACTGGGCTATAGAAATATTGTGGTGTTGCTCCTCATGTCCCCAGCAGCCTTTTAAAAAGTTGAGGGGCGTTCTTTGTAAAGGAAATGGTGGGGCAACTCCTTGACAAGCCCAGAGGGAGGCTTATGCCCCTGCCCAATTTTAGGAGGATGCTCAGTTATACACCATCCTCAGTTATTGGGATAAAGATGATTCAAGGATGCTGGAGACTAGAGATGGGCATGAACCAGCTGTTCAGTGGTTTGTTTTTCAGCTGAACAGGTATCCAGCACTTCCCAGCCCCATGCCCTCCAGCACGCACCCATTCAGAAGCCGCACCTGGAGGAGGCAGGGCAGCTGGGGGCACTGCCTCTGAGTAGGTGCCCGCCAGAGGACACGGGGCTGGAAACACCTGTTTGGCCAAAAACAAACTGGCACAAACTGTTGAACTGCTGGTTCATGCTCTTCTCTACTGGAGACCACATTGGGGATCTAAAAGGTAGATTAATTTATACAATGGGATGTTTATAGTTCATATAAAACACTGGTTCCCAACCTTGGGTCCCCAGACGTTCTTGGGCTACAACTCCCAGAAATCCTGGCAGTTGTAGCCCAAGAACATCTGGGGACCCAAAACCAGCACAGTTGGTGGTGAAGGTTTCTAGGAGTTTTAATCCAAGAATATCTAGGGACCCAAGGTTTGAAATCACTGGTATAAGATGACCAACCTGTGGCCCTCCAAATGTTGGTGGATTAAATCTTCTTCACCATTGGGTATAATGGTTGGGGCTGATGGGATAGGCAGTCCTGCCATATCTGGAGGTCCCCAGATTTCTAACCACTCATATAATGAGGCATCTTAAAATCCATGCAGTCTTATTTTAAGAATTATCTGCAATTTATTCACTTGATTGCTGCCTTGATATAATAAAATGGATAATATCACCATCAGTACTGACTTTTACAACCCAGTCTATGTGGGATAACCAGAGACAGAATTGCTGGATAGCTCAGTGGTTTAGATATCTGGCTGTGGAGCCAGATGTTGGGAGTTCGATTCCCCACTGTGCCTGTAGGTGATCACGGAACAAAAGGAAGGCAATTAGCCTTAGAGAAAGTGCGAAGAAGTCGACAAGCAGATGTCCAAGCCAGTGGAGCCCCCAGGCAACGCCTTGAGAACCCTTTTTATTAATACTGCAAGAGTTACATCGTATGTTGTGAGAATTCAGATAGGACACTAGTTACCTAATCACCACTAGGATTGGCCGGAGAAAGTCTTTGAACTTGTGCTCTAACTCTAAGCAGAAAGGCAGAATGAGAGGTCACCCCGCCCGTTGGGAGCTGCTGCTTCTCTGCCAGGAGTGTTTGCTCTTACAGATAGCAACTAACAGCCTTGAGCAGGAGCTTCCCACATGTGCCTCCTTGACTTGATGATCCGTAAGGTCCATTCCACCTCTGCAGTTCTAAGATTATAAGAATATATATTTTGGCACATGAGTCAGAAAGTGCAAATGGTACTTTTGCTTGGGTTAGAAAGAAATCTAGTCATAAATTAAATAACTGACAACTTGTCACCTCTTGATAGCATCCAGAATGTGCTGCCTGAGTCTTTGAATCTCACAGTATCCAGACCACCTGAGGATTAACTATAGTTTTCCAGTATTGCTTTGAAGGTGAGAATGAATGTTCAGTATAATGGTTTAAGGAGCGTAGTTCTTACAAGAAGTGTAACTACCTTTCCTTTAAACACATTTATTTAGGCACTTATCTTCTGACTTATTGTGCATCCAAACTATTATTTCATAACAGAAATCCTGTGCAAACTGTGGAAATTTTTTACCCCTGCATTGCTTTTATATGAAAAAATGCACACCTTTAAAAAAAAAAAACACACCTTCCTCACACAATGATGCAAAAAGTGCAAGGGTTTTTCTGTTAGCCATTAGCAGAATATCTCTTTAGCTTTCTCTGGATATAATTAAACCTCACCTCTTCACTTGACATGTACACTGTTTCAAAGAGTGTCAGCACACCTCACCAGGAATTTGACAAAAGAAAGCTGAAAAGTGCTAGAAATCTAGCTGAGAAGCTGTGTATCATTCTTCTCTCGAGCCCTCCTAATATAGAAGCACATAAAGCTCCCTTGGATGATGATGATAGCAAGCCTATTTACACTCAATATCCTGCAGAAATGCTGTGTACCCTGAGATAAAATTTGCCCAGTGATCCTCAGAGAGATGCTGTCTGTTAAACTTGCACCATGTGAATTGTCAATATGCCCTACGCTATCGGCAGGCAAGCGTAGGGAGAAGATGACATGTGGAAACTTGTAAGTTGAAAGAACAAGGCAGAGCCTCTCAGATACATGCGCATACACCTTGTTTATAAGGCACTCCTTTTCAAGGTGTGGATGAAATCCCTTCTGTCTTTGCCATGTTGTACCTTGGCTTTCCTACAACTGGTTTCTACGCTGGGCAAAAAAATGAAACAGCAAAGCTTTTCCTGGATGCTGTTAGTTTCCTGAGCTATTTCCTGGGCAGGGAACTGCTTTTTGAAGGGTCTGATTTTTAAAATAAATCTACACCAGTATTATCTACCCTAACCAGAAGGGGCTCACTGAGAAGGGCTTGCCACCATTTGATGGTCAAGCTGATTTTGGACATTACTAGAAAAAAGGCTCCCTCAAGTGGTGAAGGTCAGCCTTGTCAACTGTGGTTTGCTACTGCCATCAAAGAAGGAGTTCTCCAGAGTACCATCTAGACCATCTTATCTGTCACAATGGCTGCTTATGCTATCTGGGTGTAGACAAGTTGACATTGCCTGCATGGAGGATATTGTTCCTTTTTTCCTCAGCAATACTTTGAGTTTTGTCGTGAGAA
Source organism: Intellagama lesueurii (assembly GCA_037013535.1). Taxonomy (NCBI): domain Eukaryota; kingdom Metazoa; phylum Chordata; class Lepidosauria; order Squamata; family Agamidae; genus Intellagama; species Intellagama lesueurii. Next base: position 20,403,434 of record JBAJHW010000003.1, read on the forward strand.
TGGCTGATGGTCGGATTCCAAAAGCTCTCCTGTATGGAGAATTAGTGCAGGGAAATCGCCCCAGAGGGAGACCACAGCTGCGATACAAGGATATCTGCAAGCGGGATCTGAAGGCCTTAGGAGTGGACCTCAACAGATGGGAAACCTTGACGTCTGAGCATTCAGCCTGGAGGCAGGCGGTGCATCATGGCCTCTCCCAATTTGAAGAGACACTTGTACAGCAGGCTGAGGCAAAGAGGCAGTCCCGAAACCAGCAAAACCAGGGAGCTGGACAGGGGACAGATTGTATTTGTCTTCAGTGTGGAAGGGATTGTCACTCTCGAATTGGCCTTCTCAGCCACACTAGATGCTGTTCCAAGACCTCCATACAGAGCATGTTATCATAGTCTCTCGAGACTGAAGGATGCCTACTTGCACTTTGAGTTTTGCAATCCTCAAGAAAATGTTCTATAAATTGTTCCTACATGGGAAAAATTTGTTGAATTCATCTAGTCCATTAAGACACTATACTGTCCTACCACATTACAGTACATTCTACTTCGTCTGAAAGAGAATAGTGTCTTAGTCCTCAGTGTGAGTTTACCTGGAGGTTATAGTGGCCCATCAGTTGGGATGCACACCATCATGGGATATGTTCTTGGAGTCTTCTGTTAGAAGATTTTTCTTTTTTTATTTATTATGAATTATTATTAATGCCAGATAACATAGCAAGAAGAATAAAAAGGAAATACAGCTTTACTGATAACAGTAAAACTTGTCTTTTAAGCATATGGATCTCTTGTTTTCATTGCTGATCATCACAGAGGCTTTAATAATCTGTATCAACAGATTAAGCCACCCATACCTTTTTTATCCCCTTCTTTGCTCTTAAGTTATATCTGCCCTATTTGAACCAATGGTGACCATGGACCTTCAACCTTTGTTTACTGGCCCATTAGTTTATCCGGATAACCCTTCCAATTGCAATCAGTGGTGTTATGGAACCACAGCTCACAGGGTCAAAACCCTCAGACATCCTGAATAGCGAGGGACTGTTTCTGACTCACAAGAGAATATAAAAACATCTAGCACCCTGCCCAAGCTTCTCTATTTCCATTCAGCTTATCTGCAATCCTCACGTTAGCTGGGAAAGAAGTGGATTTTTTCAGGAACAGTGGATGACTGCAAGTATTTGAAGATGGTTTGGTCTTGAATTGGCAATTAAGAGCCATTAGCTTGCAAAAGATCAGTCCCTCATTTGTTGATATGGAGTGATCCAGCATTTTGGGTTTTCCTTAGGGAAGTGGCTTGGGGACCACCATGGTGAACACCTGCACTTCTAAATTCTCCACTTCAACACTGGTTGTAATAACTTCAGCTCAGAGAGCAAAGGGTCTACTTCCCTTGTGGCATGATTCCCCTTTTCTCCAGTTCCTGAAGGAGAAAAATCACACTCTGCCCAGACCTTTCTTTCTAATTTTTTTTTTGTCTAAGGAGGTATCTGATTTTCATTTAAGTCAACCAATTGTTCTACCTACCTCTTACCCATCAATATCCATAAATTTGGAGAAGTCTTTACATACTTTGGATGCCTTTTATATGGCCAAGACTAAGGATTTCCAGAAACCACAAGACTTTATACATATGTTGCTGAGGTCCTAATAAAGACCATCCCATGTCTCCACAATTATTTGCAAAATGGATCACTTTATTTTATGAACCACCTTGACTTCAGGTTCCTGAGCACATTCATAGCCATTCCATCAAAGCCATTGTTTTGTCATTGCATTTTTGAGAGGGATATGAGTATATGACATCTGCAAGGCAGCAGCTTGCAGATTTTTGCAGATGACAATTCAAACAACTATAGTTACTGGTAAGCAACCTTTCCTTTTATTCAGAGCAACTAAAGGAGGAAGCCAGAACGTCTTACTATAATATTTTGTTTTCTGTTTTATTAGTCACTTTACTAAATCGGTACAGTACTCCCCTTATCTATAGGATTAGAACCCGCTGATTCACTTATCTACAGTCTGAAAATATTAAAATTATTAAAAGAAAAATCCCCCAAAAATATATTTCTAACAATGAAGTTCCCAGAACTGGCCACTAGAGGGAGCCAGAGATCATGCCAGGTATAGTGTCTGCTAGATAAATTCATTTCTACAATGTAATTACTGGATTTGGCCAGTAGAGGGAGCCAGAGACCATGCTATATATAGCATTCGCTATTATAGCGTTTGTTATCATCTGTGTTTTTCAGCATACGAGAGTCCTAACGTATAAAAACTAAGGCTGCATCTTTAAAAAAATATTATTCCTTTCCTAACAGTTCAAATGAAGGAGCAGGATAGTGCGCGACCTATCCGGAACTGGTCCGGGTGATAGGCCTCCCCCTAGTTTCTCACCTGACCAGTTTGCAGCCTTTTTAAAATCTAAAGTGGAGGCCATCCGCCGGGACCTCTCTCCTTTTTTGAACACAGTGAGTCGAGCAGAGATGTCCAGCGCTCCGTTTTGCCCGGTAACTCTTGACACCTTTCAGCCTGTCACGCCCGATTCTGTGGCCAAGGTCCTTGATCGCTGTCGAGCCACCACCTCCTCCCTTGACCCTTGCCCGGCCTGGCTAATCAAAGCAGCCAGGCCGATAACAACAGAATGGGCCACTGTAATAATAAATGGGTCTTTCCTTGAGGGCAGGTTTCCTTCTGCCCTCAAGGAAACACTCATTAGGCCCATAAGAAAGAAACCTAGTTTGGCGGCGGACGAAATTGGCAATTATAGGCCCGTCGCCAATGTTTCTTTCATGAGCAAAGTGGTGGAGAGGGTGGTGGCCGACCAGCTTCAAGCTCTCTTGGAAGAAACGGATGCCCTGGATCCATTTCAGTCGGGCTTCAGGCCGCGCCACGGAACAGAGACGGTATTGGTCGCCCTGTGCGATGACCTATTGAGGGAGGTGGACAGGGGAAAAATCTCTCTGTTAGTCCTTCTCGACATCTCGGCGGCCTTTGATACCGTCGACCACGGTATCCTCCTGGGGAGGCTCTCCGATCTGGGAATTGGTGGCCTGGCGCTTGCCTGGCTCCGTTCCTTCTTGGAGGACTGTCCCCAGAGAGTACAGCTTGGGGAGAGTGTCTCGGCCCCGTGGAGTCTCAATTGTGGGGTTCCACAGGGGTCGATTATCTCCCCAATGCTGTTCAATATCTTCATGAGGCCGCTGGGTGGGGTCATCAGGGGATGTGGGGCATCGTGTCATCAGTATGCGGATGACACCCAGCTCTACATCTCCTTTTCACCAACTGCAGGTGATGCCGTCCTGTCCCTTCAGCGCTGCCTGGGGACTGTACTGGAATGGATGCAGGAGAATGGGCTGAAGCTGAATCCGGACAAGACGGAGGTCTTGAGGGTGGGTGTCCCCACTGTTGGCGGCTTGGGTGACTCCCTCTCATTTGGGGGGGTGGCCCTGGCCGCAAAGAGTGGGGTTCGCAGTCTGGGGATCCATCTGGACCTGGCGCTCTCCATGGAGACTCAGGTGGCGTCGGTGGTCCGCACCGCCTTTTTTCACCTCTGGCGGATAGTCCGGCTGCGACCCTATCTCGATGTGGGGGCGCTCACCACCTTGGTCCATGCGCTCGTAATCTCAAGATTAGACCACTGTAACGCGCTCTACGTGGGGCTACCTTTGAGGCTGACGCGGAAACTCCAAGTGGTGCAGAATGCAGCGGCCAGACTCCTAAGTGGAGTGAGAAGATACCATCACATCTCCCCTACCCTGGCCGCGTTGCATTGGCTGCCCATTCGGTTCCGCGTTGACTTCAAAGTTTTGATGCTTACGTTTAAAGCCCTAAACGGTTTAGGGCCTCGATACTTGTCGGAACGCTTACTCCCACCCAGTTCTACCCGTGTCACTCGCGCGAGTCAGGAGGTGAGGTTGAGGAGCCTGACGCCGAGGGAGGCCCGGAAGGAAAAAACAAGAAACCGGGCCTTCTCGGCGGTGGCTCCTCGCCTCTGGAACAGCTTACCTCCTGAGATTCACGCAGCTCCCTCGCTGGGTATTTTCAAGAAACAACTGAAAACATGGATGTTTAGGCAGGCCTTCCTCCTTTCCAGTTAACTCCTATTATTTTTTTTCTTTCTTTTTTCACTATAATACACTCTGTTTCTTGCCATCTTTGGGAAAATTATGTTATGTTATGTGTATGTTATCTGTTTAATTGTTTTATAGTGTCTGTTGTAAGCCGCCTAGAGTGGTCACAATTGACCAGATAGGCGGGGTATAAATGAAATAAATAAATAAATAAATAAATAAATAAATAAATAAATAAATAAATAAATAAATAAATAAATAAATTCCTTTGTAGACCACTAAATAAATTATACAATCTGCTGGCTTTTGTGGATCAGGATGCCGACTTCACAGGCTTGCACAGGAGTCTTGTCATTACTGCAAAGAACACAGAGTTGCTATAACCTAAAAATGCCAGATGCAGGGGAGGGGTATCAGGAGACAGGTATCTAGTTGTCTCATGTGCTCCCAGAGGCATCTGGTGGGGCCACTGTGAGATACAGGAAGCTGGACTAGATGGGCCCTTGGCCTGATCCAGCAGTGCTCTTCTTATGTTCTTATGAGTTCCAAAAGTTCATGGCAGATAGATTTTGCCAGGCATTTTTCTTAGTCGTAAGTTAAGAAAGATGCAGGATGCGTTAAAGCTACAAGTGAAGAAGCTGTAGTGGCTTTAAAGCTACAAGTGAAGAAGCTGTACATTGGCAATCACACCCAAGTTCTTCAAACAAAAAAGCACAGGCATTATGCGCATACTTTCTCACATAGACTTTCTTTGAAACTACCAAGTTTCTATTTGGCTGGGGAACAGGATGACAAAAAAAAAACAACAACACAAAAAAACAGGAGTCCTCCATCTAGTTTGTTATAATCGTTAATGATTGATACACAGATGTTTACAATACAGTATTCTTTGGCAACTTTTACTTAGTTTCATTCCTCATGTGGTCAGTGTTTATTAAAAAAAGGGGAAACGAAAAAAGAATTACTTGCCTCCATGCATCCTTGAGGAGATAGCTGTGGAGTGGAGATAAAATAAAAGCTAATGGGAAACTGGTGTCCCAGATTCGTAATATGACATTCAGTTCTATTTCTCTCTGAAAAGAAATAAAATCTAGTATCTCACAGCAATAATTAGAATTGTTCCACTCTCTAGTGGAGAGGACAGATAAGTATAGGAAGGTTAAAAAGAACAGATGAGTATTGCTTGTCTAACACTCAGTGTGCAGATTCATTATCAGCTGCAAAATATTGTCTGTGTACCAATGCCTGCAGTTCAGATTCATGAAAAAGGACCTAGACTGCCATGAAATCCTGCATAGCACTTATCCCATAACACAATTTTTCAAAAATATTGTATGTGGTGTGAAGGATTAGCAGTCCAATCCTAAATGTAATCTAACATGCATCTCCACTGTATTAAGTGAGGCATAGTCTGTCATCCTGTCTCCACTCACTGGAGTAAGCTGCATGGAAGGTAGTGTAACTAGACTAGTAAAATAAAAACGATGATGATGATATGCTGTTAGTTCTCAATAAGCGTGCATACAATTGGAAGTGCTCTACAAATATTAGGTATTCGTCTACAACAAGTGTATGTCAACCTGTAAGTGGGTAAATGTGGGTAAATGAGAGGCAGGGCTCTCTTTGAATGCAAAGGCTGGAAGGAATTATTGGTTAGTACTAGATAGACAATCAACCCAGCCCAGAAAAGCCCAGTCATTCAAACCACAGACAGCATGTGAGCTTGCAAATAAATCTCCAAAAATTTCCTCCTTCGGTTCCCCCTTCTCTTCTTCCTTGCAATTTTAATGAAAATGGTAGAACCTCCAGAACCCCTGAAGCATCTGTACAGGAGCTAGAGAGCTATGATGAATGCAAAACAATTGAAGGCTTTGTTTTTAGTTTTCTGCCTGAAGAGGACAGGGGGTTAAGGATGGTGTAGCGGTTACCCCAGTCGTCACCTGTCCGTCACAGTGGAACCTTGGCAGGAGAGCCAATGAGGAAGACGGAAGGCGGAGTCAGGAAAGAAGGAGGGGTACAAAAGGAGGAGTCTGAAGGGAGAACAAGAGATCGGAGGATTGAGAAGGGGAGTGATTGAGATCAGAGGTTTGAGAAGGGGATTGATTGAGATAGATGAGAGATCAGAGATTGGAAAGAGAATGATTAGAGATATAGATTGATGGACTAGAAATAAGAGCTGAGCGTTGAGATAGAGCTGTTGAAGGGGAGATTTGGAAATAGATTGAATTAATAGAAGGAATTAAATAAACCCAAGTTAATATAAGTGAGTTACTTCCTGTGATTGACACTGTTAATTCCAACCAATCATTAACCCCACCCTGATCAATAAACTGAATGCGTTTGATAACTTGTGTGTCCCGGAATTGATTGATGTTTAATCAAAAACATCTGGTGGCAGCGTGAGGAGGAAGAAGTAGCTTGGGTCTTTGTGAGGGCCAAGAATAAAATTAAAGCCTCAAAGACGGAGCCGCGACAGATGGTTCTGGACCCACAGTGGCAGATGCAGAACAGCATATTTGCAACAAACAGAGGCCACGCTGGCTGGTGTACTTTGGGAGTTGTCAACTGGAGAGGGGGAAAAACCCTTTCCCCATCGCTCTCATAAATTTCCCCAGAAAATTTCCATTTTATTCCAGGAGGAAGGATGTCTCTCACGTTTGGGATGAAGACCGGATCTGAGTTTTTGGATGGATCACTTTGCAATTCCCGTTCTCTCACTCTGCCTTCTAAAGCATCTGGTGGGGCTGCTAGGCTACTGAGACAATTAGCCTGACTCAATAATGCACCACTGATGCTCGTTCGTCAACGCATTCATTCAGCAGCTTTGTTGCAGTAATTCAATGGCTGTACCTTTCCAGCATGAATACACGCTCGCTGCATATTTAGCCTCTTTAGTATTAAATCCTCTTTGGAAAGTAAAGCATTTAATTAATAATCCTTTTAAAAATGTGGTTATCATGGGCAGCCAGCTTGAATTCAACTCTGCCAGTGCATTCCCTCAGCACTAAGCATCCTATGTGCTGAACGAAGCTCTGAAATCCTGTGGACAAAACACAGTGATGACTGCACCAGTAATACACGGCCCAAATTGTGGGTGCATCGAGCAGCTTTGATCCCTAACCTGAATTTGCTTCTTTTCAAAACCCACCTCCTAAGCTTATTTAAAAGCTTAGATCCCCCAGTGAATTCACTGATATATTTTAAACATAGAGCTTCATTTTTAAAACATTCAGCATGCATTATACTTTATAGAGAGTCTACTGGGAAAATAACATGGAAACAGTAAATGTAAAATAAGGATGAGCAATGAATGCCTTATAAGTAATCTGGTGATGTTTCTTGAATATCTCCTTTTCATTCCTAGAAGAATACTTCATAGGCCTTGGAAGTAGCTACTTGCAAATAACAAGTTACTTCCTTGGACTACAACTCAGAATCCACAGCCAGCACAGTCAGGGGGAATTCTAGGAATTAGTATTCAAAAAAGTAACTTTTCCAAGTTCTCAAGTGAAATGCAACAGCTACTCAGAGACATGGACAGCACATCAGCACAGAAGTAAGCTGGGCAAGCACCTGCACATCTGCTCACAAGTAAACAGGAATGAAATACTCCATAGTAAACACAAATGGCTTTTTAACACACTTACTTCATGTGCAACGTGAGGCTGAGCACTAAGCAAAACAGACTCTTGCAATGGGTTGTGAAAGGAAAACCTCTTATCAACAATCAGCTGCTGATCAGAGACAGGAGCTTTTATCTGATGGGAAGGGGAAGATGAAGAAGAAGCTACTGGGATGGAGAGAGGAAACCCTCTGGACCATATTTGACCCTTGCCTTTTCTACTTTGATGTGCAGTGGTTCAGTGAAGTTTCAGACAGAGGAAGAGCCTAGAGATGCCAAGCAGTGAATCTCCAACCTTCTGCATGCACAGCATGTGTTCTGCTGCAGAGCTACAGCCTTTTTCCCAGTAGGGATCACGTCCTCTCCTAATACCATATTTGCCTCTTTTGTTGTTTCCTGTGAACCTTTGTTCACTCAGATTCATTAAAAAGAGAAGTTAATTTACCTGTGATGACGACTAATGTTCTCTTATAAAACCCTGCAATGATTCCATCTGGTCCAGGATGCTCTTGCATTTGCATTTACATAATTGGCATTTACATAATTTACTTGTGCTTTATTGGCTTCTTTAGTTTGGGGGCCATTCGGTGCAGGTGTGAAATCCTGGCATTTTCAACAGATTTCCTTGTCAATCCTCAACTCATTGGACTCAGAAGGAGGTCTTATCAGTTGTCTGGAAATTGTTGCAATCCTCACAGCCTCCAAAGCTCTCAAGGAAAGGGAGATATTTATGGAATGGTTTTCACAGTGCCAACCCATGCACATACCTGTGAGTTTCTATCACCAAGTACTTATTCAAACTTAGGTCTCTTGAGTCCTAATCTGTCACTCTAACCACTACACCACGTTGCTTATTTGTCCATGAGAATGGATATGTTTAATAGGGCAATCATATTCATGTCTACTCAGAGTTCACTTCCAGGTAAGTATATTCAGGATTATTGCTTAAATGTAATTAGGTCCCAGCTGGAATCCTTTTTTGAATTGTTACCCTTGGCATCTCTTGCATCAAGAGATATGTCTTCCAACAGTCCATAAGATCTGTACCAGCCAGGCCTAGGCTGGATGGATGGCTATAGTTGATGTATCCCAGCAGAACAAGATGGAATTCAGGCTGCAGGAGGAAATGAACCTGGCCCTCAAAAGTCCATGAAATGCTATGTACTAAGGCTGTGGAGATGTGTCCTTTTGGACTACAACTCCCAGAATTCCCTAGGCAGTCTGAGAGAAAATGAGCCAGTCTGGAAGAATTGAAGTCATCTGAAAACCCTAGATAGAAAAGATAAGGGGGTTTTTTTTGTCTTTCTCTTTGGTATGCTAACTTTTTGTGTGTATGATGGGAGGCTTTTGTACAAGACGGAAAGTTAAATCATGTAATTTTCCCACACATGCACACATGCAAACTGGAGCCTATAATTGCAGTGTAAATTGGGCCTTAATTGCCTCCTAAAACTATCATGGAGTGAGAAAATACTTCACAAGTCACTAAGTGCAAATCTTTGTCCCCATAGCAGGTGACTGTGAGATTAACATTGTGCATTTTAAAAAAAGACTCCAGGGAGGTGGACAAAAAACTGTATGGCAAATTTCTTATAGTAGAATGTGGACATTTTAAAGTTCTCGGCATTAAAAATTTTTGCACAGCCTAGAATGTACTCATGCAACATTTCTGGTACTCTGTTCATTAGAAGATACAAATGTACATTACCCATCCATGGTTTGCTTGAATTTTAATTCTGTTCCAGTCCCAAATGTCTTTGTGACACAGTTTGTGCTTTTGGTTGGTGACATTGCGTTGAACTCCCTCAGATCTCCTGGATTTGGCAAAAAAGTTTTAATCATCATCACCATCATCATTATATTAATATGTGAATTTGACTTGCAGTGACTCAGGAATTTCATTATTCATCTCTCGACAGCCTTGACAGCCTTATGAATGTTAAATAATTATTCAGAAATATATTTTCTGATACTTCATCTTTCTTTCTTTCTTTCTTTCTTTCTTTCTTTCTTTCTTTCTTTCTTTCTTTCTTTCTTTCTTTCTTTCTTTCTTTCTTTCTTTCTCTTTCTTTCTCAGATTGCTGACTGGGGCTGGTTATAGAGATCATATAACCCTCTGTTACAGCAAGTCCACTGGCTGCTGATCTGTTTCTGGGCTCAATTCAAAGTGCTGGTTCAAACCCTAAATGGCTTGGGTCCAAGCAATCACAAGGACCATGTCTCCATTTATGAGCCTGCTTGGGTGTTACGATAAGCAGGAGAGGCCTTTCTCTCAGTCTCACCACCTTCACAGGTGTGTTTAGTGGGTACACGGGAGAGGGCCTTCTCTGTTTGTGCTCCCAGACTTTGGAACTCCCTCCCACAGGAGGCCAAGCTGGCCCCATCTTTGCTGTCCTTCCATAAGCAGACAAAGACCTTTCCATTTAGACAAGCTTTCCTTTAATGACTGGCTGCCTTAGTGGCGTTTCTGAACGGATAGCTGTGCATTATTGTTTTGAATGTGTTTTTGGTGCTGCTTTTGCTTACTGTCTTTAAGCTGTGGTCGCACCAGGGAAATGTTATCCACTTCTAACAATACTTTCCGTTAGAGATGGGGGTATTCATATTCGAAGATGAATACGAATATCTCGCCACAGGTGGAAATAACTCACTGTTTGGCCGCTCACTGTTTGGCCGCTGCCGCAGGCTCAGCGGCATCTTCCTATCACGCTGTGCTCCGCAATGGATTAGCCACTGTGCGACCTGGCAGAGAGGCTTGTCATCCTGCCTCCAGCCAGGAGTGGCTAATCCATTGTGAAGCACAGCGCGATAGGAAGACGCCGCTGCGCCCACGGCTGCAGCCAAACGGTGAGTGGATGGTCCGGCTCCATGGGGCCAGACCCTCATTATTTCCACCTGCGGAGAGATATTTGTATTCGTCTACGAATACGAATACCCCCATCTCTACTTTCCATACCTTTGTTGCAATGCATCATGGTCACGTGGTATATATACCTGGATGAACGTCCCAATGTGTTTTAACTAGAGATGGGGATATTCTTATTCGTACGAATACAAATACCCCCACACAGCTGGACATAACGAGGGGACGGCCTTCTGGGGTCGGACCGTCACGTCACGTGTCCGTTGCTGCTACCGGCTCCGTTCTCCCTTCCAGTCACTCCGGAGCTTGCCATTGGCTATCCAATATTGACATTCTGGCCATGGAAAAAAATTAAAATAATATATAGAAGGGCAGCCATGTGGCAATAATGGTGGCCGCCTTCTCTGGTGAATTTGCTTTGAAAAAAAAAATCAATAGGATCGTACACTCATGCCACACTGCTAAGGAATATATCAAAATGCCATCGGAACAAAAAAAAACACCTGAAGCCCCCAGTTACACTGCTGGCTATTAAAATGAATTGCTAATGGCTGTGCATTGTGTTACCACAAAATTAAGCTATGATCTAACTTGGGCATAAGTAGGGAACAATTCTGTTGTGTGATCATGCCCTTAGTGTGGTATTTGTTTGGTCCTGTTTAGTATTTATATACTTACTATTTTTTGCTTGATCTTTTAATGATGGAAGCCACTTTGGGTTCTTCTAATGTGATTGGGAGACCTTGGTTTTTGTGCTACTGTTACTCCTATGGATGATGTGGTACAGCCCTGTGGGTGGGGAAATCTTAGGAAGGGGCTGTGATCCAAGATTTCATTTGAGAACGAGTGGGAGAGCTGAAGAGTCAGGAGCTGCTGTTCCCTCTTGACCACCTTGCTTTAAGGTTTTAAAGACTATACACTGGCGGCTATTTCCTTTATGTTGTGAGTCTCCTACCTCAGTTGACAAATATATCTAGGACTTCACTCTTCTTTTGCTTCCAAAAAAGACATTTGCATCCTTCCTTCTTGTTGAAATATTTTATGCTATATATGTTATGTATGAAAACCTTTCTTGTTTGTTTATTTGGTTAAGTAACCAATCAATAGCTCTCATTCCTTCCTACCATTAATGTTTTTTTTAATTTGAGAAAGTCAGTTTGATGTCAGTCAGTGTGCTTCTCATTTAGTACCAGTTTAACAGTCCTTATGTAGACTTTTCTCCTCAGTCATGATTTTTAAAGAACTAAATTATTATTCTTTTTAATACTAATGATTGTGTGTCTTCATGTCAAATTGTGAGCCCATAATGTTGTGAGTAAATATTGCTTCTCTTTACTATTATCTGACTGAATATTTTTGCTAGTCTACTTACAGAAGGGGAATTTTGAAGAAACTCGCTTAGCCTACAACTATACCACTTTTTGCTGTGCAAACTACACAAAACTCACCACATCTTTCTTCATGCAACTCTTGGGTGCTGGTGAAAAGAACTTGGGGTGTAAAAATTGTTGTATCCAGTTGGGTTGTGTTTATATTGCTGTTGTTTGTTCATGTGTGAACAATTTTAAATGAGTATTGCAAATGCAGCTTTACAAAAATTTGTTTACACACAGAGACATACTATTATTAAAGGAAACAACCTATATTTTTCTACAACATCTAACAGTTTATAAACTTCCATTGTGTCCCCACTACCACCACACTACACAGGCCCTTGAAAGTAAAACAGAAAATACAAATCAAACAGTACATGAAACATAACTGTTTCATCACAATATCCAATATTGGTTTTTCTTTTTAGAAATTTGGTTTTGTAAATTTTTTAAAATTTTCCCCTTCATGGGCCCCCTTTGAGCTCCATGGCTCCATGGGCCCCAGAACAATGTACCGGCTGCACCCCCTCTCCTCAGACCTGTTTCTTTATTACTTTCTTTCTTAAACTAAACTTTTTTAAAAAGCCCCAAACCTCAATAACCTTGTCCTTTCTTCACAAAGAAATTGGTTCATGTTGACAGCCTCACGAATGTTAAGTGAAATAATTATATATTTTCTGAGACTTCTCCTTCCTTCCTTCCTTCCTTCCTTCCTTCCTTCCTTCCTTCCTTCCTTCCTTCCTTCCTTCCTTCCTTCCTTCCTTCCTTGTTACTGTCCTGGACAGCTCTATGTGGGGCGGCCTCTGAAAAGTGTTCAGAAACTTCATGGGGAAACACAGAAGGAGTTTCCACACAGAATATGAGGACCATGAACACATTCAGGCTTGGACAATGACAGGGCCCTGTCAGCTGATCCTTCCACTCTAGGAACACTATTGGATTGCACTTGACACGAAGGAAGAAGATTCCAACGGGGAAGTCAATTTTGAAAAAAACTTAAGAATACTTTGCATTTATATAGTCCTTTCTCAGGGATCAAAGAATTCTGCATACATTATCTTAAATAATTGTATTCGGGAGAAAACGCACCTTACTTGGTTTCTGCTTCAATCAGTGAAAAATGCAGACCACGTCATTGGAAGGAAGGGATTGAGTGGGTGAGGCAGCGGAGGCTTGTGGGAGCACATATAATCACTGTCTATGAATACCTGCCAGGTAACAACAATATGTAGAGAAGAAAAAGAATTATTCATAGGCTTAGTAGCTAGGAGAATTTATTCATGGTCTCAAAAGGAAGAAAGAGAAAAAAAATTTGATGTGAAAGTTGGGAGGGAGGTTAAGCATGTTTAGAAAACATTTTGGCAGAGAGAGTAATTAGACAGTAGAGCTCACTCCGATGGGAAATGAAAGATCCTCTGTCATTTGCATATGCTAAAGAACAGCCAGCCTCAGTGGGAGTTAATCAGCGTTAATGGGTTTCAAACATTTTATGGAACTGACACACCAAAATGAAGATTTCTGTCTCCTCCTGTCATCTTTCCATCTAAAGTATGAAAATGGCAACAGAAATGACCCATTTTGCTTACAGCCACTATCGTCTTCACTGGAGTAAACGAAAAGAAACTAAGCCCCCCAATTTTTGTGATAAACAATCCATTGTTTTCTAATTATTTATTCCACTTCACATTATGTCCTATCTAGGACTACAGACACACTGACACAATTGTGTCTATCCTAATCTTTGATTCCGACACTTCAGTGGCCTTTTACTGTGCCTGGGGCTATCTTATGGCACCTCTAATAAAAATGCAAACATTTGGCATCCTCAATTATTTTTTCTTGCTTTCCTCATGTCTCATGAGGTTGGTATATTCCCTGCTCCTTCCTGATTGTATTTATTTCTCATCTATGGCAAAAGTCAGGACCAGTTTAAAGACTGGTCAGAGTAAGGCAACTTCCTCAGGTAGCAAGGGAGGATAATCGTTAGATGCTTAATTTATTGTGGTTGCTTTTTTTTTTTTTACTTTCATGAAGAAGGAAACATCAGGTTTTCTGCCCCAAGAGTCAAAATAATGCTACTAGTCTAAACTATTACACACTTTGTCGTTTGACAGGGGAGGGGGCATTCACGTTCTACCTGAGGAACCAAAATAACTCAGTCTAGTCCTGCCTCAAGTGATCTGTTCCCATTGCCCCAAATCATGTCAACAGCTGTTTGGTAGGGAATGGGCCAAACTGGGGAAAAAAATAAACTCTCAGTATTCATGGACATTTATTTTGAGTTCTCACCTGATCGTACCCTTCCCTCCTTTGTTCATAAACAAGTAGGGGTCTTTTTTTTTTTTTAAATCAAACACAAATCTGTAGATACCTATATTTTGCTCATCTGGAGCAGGACCTTCTTCTGAGGCTGCATGTCTTTTTCCAACCTTGCTCCCTGTTGTTAATTTTAAAAAAAAGAAACCTGTTACAGTGCTTCCTGAAAGTTGAAGTCTCACTGCTTATTAAGCTCTATAAAGAACACCTTCCTGGGAGATTTACGACTCCCAGGAAACACTGCAGCCACTTCCTTCCCCCCCCCCCAACCCCCATTAACAACAAGAACCAAGGCCAGAGAAGGCCATGCAGCCTCAGATGTATGCTCTGCTCCAGGTAAGTGAGATGTAAGTGGCTGCAGGCGTATGCTTATTGAGTGAAACCTCCAGGATTCTGCCTGGGGAATTCTTGGAGAATTCTGGGTGCTGAAGTCCTCCTCACCAAAAAAAATATCTCAAAAGACCACAACTTTATAAATGAGTTTTCTTTATTCCCCCACACCCCACCCCATCCCAGGAAAAGCCTCCTTCATGCCAAGAGATGACGAATAATGTGATATTCTTGTCGGTATACATGTGGTCTAGTCATAAAGCATCACAGAATTTACCATAGGACAGGATTAATGATACGATTCGGGGACTCCAGAAGCACTGGAGAGAGAGGTGAAATCAACTGGCTTTCCCATATTATTTTCCTCTCTCCCACTTTATAAATATTGAATTATCTATTTGTGTTTAGGGCAGGAATCAAATGGGTGCTACTCAAGGCGTATTTGTTTGTCTTTGCACTGAAGTGCAATAAATGTAATTCCAAAGAACAGGGCAGTAAACGCTGCCTTAGAACGTTTAACGCTATGCTAAATTTCTTCCAGACATATGGTAGGCCCACAAATGTGATTGTAATGTGATAAAGGCAGGCATAACTTTGTGAGAAGAGTTCTCTACAAGGAAGAAGATGAGTTCTTAGCCAGTGTGTTCACAGCTGGGCGAAGGAAGAGGATACAAATCAGCTCAGAATCCCCCTGCCTTCAAATAACCTCCTACTGTTTGACAGGGATGTTGGCAAGTTTTTGGGTCTGAGTCCCAAGTCCAAGTCTTTGATGCCACGTATGAATTCGACCGAGTCTTTGGTACCAAGTCCTGAGTCCCAAGCCCCAAGTCCCAGTCCCTATTAAAAACAAGGTTCCGACACCCCACCAAGAAAAAAGGGAGGGTGTGTGTGGGTTCTGCGTCACAAGCGAAGTCATTGGATCCCAAACTTCCTGCATACTCATGAGTAGATGCATATGTATGAGCAGGATCCAACTGGAGTCAATGGATCCAGAAGGAGAACAGTACCAGTGCCTGCAACAAAAAGACCTTCTCCTCTTCCGTACCTCAACCATCTGTGCCACCCAGAATTTTGGTCTGGAAGGTTTCCAAGGCCTTTGGAGCAGATCGAGGGCTTGAAGAGACATTGTGTGCATATGAGGGTGGATCACCTCCTTGTGTATCTGATGAGAGCTTTAGTGAATATAGCCAACTGGATCCTGGTGTAGGGAATGTTCTCCTGTAGATTTTTCAATACTTTAGACATGGTGCTTTCATTCTTGAGGGGCTTCTGACTGCCATTTAAAAGAATATCCCTGGGCGATCTGATTGCATTAGCCACGTAGTATGGAAAAACATAGTTGCCTATTCTAGAGTTTGCACACCTCTTGGAAAGATGGTAGGATCCAGTCCTGTGCAGCCATAATCAAGTAGCTTTAGGTCCAATTGATTACGAAGGAATTATTAAGGTTTTCCATTCTGTAAAATTCTATGTACACAAAGGACTAGGGTCAAAGTGTAAATACACATTTTGTCCTGTAATTGCTGTGATTTTTTTATCAGTCTCCAAACAGAACTTGAAGAAGTTAATTTTTGGATTCTGGGAGATGTAGTCCAAGAAAAGTATCTTTCCTAAACCCAACCTCCAAACTATACAACTTTGCAAAGTGTATTTGTTAAGAAGTTGATAACATCTGCATTAATTCAGAAAAATCTAATAGAGACCATGAATCTATAAAAGAATATTTCCATCTTAGAGATATATATAGGACAATAAGTCTGCCATTTATTTGGCCATCAGTGCTTACTTGGGAGTAAGGCCCATTGGCCTAAGTGGGTCTATATCTGTGAACAGAGGTGTGGGACTGTGTCTTAAAGAACAAAATGATGTGGAAAGGATATCCTTTTACTGGGAACATTTCCAGCTCAAACTTGTTGAACTGTTACAGCACAAACAGCATATTTTACTCCCAGGAGATAGCCTAATTTGATTTCGTGTTGTCCTATGCCACCTAATTTTGCATTCTATATGCAAGCCCATGTTTTCTGTAAATTAATTAACAGGCCACTTGGCTGAGGGGGATTTGTGATTTATTCATAGTTTTGGTGAGTAACGTCGAATGCTCAGGGAGCAAAGAACAGTTGCCAGTACATTTTTAGAATGTGCCTCTTCAGCTCGCTTACACTCCCTGCGTCATCCTGTGTGGCAAAGTCGATTAAGTAACAAGTGTGGTGGCACTCTGTGTCAGGATAAAAATGGTTTGACAATCTATGGTCTTCTCCCTTGTTCTGCCAAAGCCTCCAGAATGAGATGAAAGGAAAGGTTTAGTTATGTTCCCATGGAAACCTTAAAACTATATATAGAGAAAGCCTGCTTAATAGGAAAACGTTGTGACACCTGTAGCTTTCAGAAGGTGAAGCACCTCCAAAATGTGCCATTGATAAATTTTCCCACAGGTTTTTTTTTTATTTTTTTTTTATTTTTTGCCTGTAGCAGAATTGCTTTACAGGAGTCAAAATGTGAGGACCAGCATATAATTAGTCTCCACTGTTATATCTGCAGTGGTGGGATATACAATATCTCAGAAACTCTAGATCGCCAGTTGAGACGTCTTGGTGAGACGGGGGTCATTCTCACAAAATCTCGGTCAATGTATCACTTGAAGAACATGTGGCTTCTCAGAGGAAAATGAGGAGACTGTCTGTTACATCATCAAATCAAATGGTTCCATGAGATGATGCATAGAAAAATCAGATGACACCCAGACGGAACTGGTCCAGTCAGAACCAGCCCATTTATGTTTCCGGTTTAACACATTAAGAGTTTTGCCCAATGATGGGAGAATAAAAGTAGAAAATAGAACTTAACTTCTGGGTACAGGATGGTATACAAAATGTACTCATGAACTGCTGGATAGCTCAGTGGTTTAGGTATCTGGCTGGGGAGTCAGAGGTTGGGAGTTCAGTGTGTCTCCTTGAGAGGGGCTGGACTCGATGGTTCATAGGGTCCCTTCCAGCTCTACAGTGCTAAGATGATGATGATCCTAGTAGTAGTAGTAGTAGTAGTAGTAGTAGTAGTAGTAGTAGTAGTAGTAGTAGTAGTAGTAGTAGTATGTCTGAGTATCGCTCTAAGAATACTTTGACAGATAACAGCTGTCCTTTAATATTTTTGAAATGCAGGTGACACTCTCAAAGCAGGACTACCAGACCCATTGTGAGATTTAGAATATGATCCATTACATGCTTTCCTGGACCTGAGTCCTACTGAAGACAACAGACTTTCTTCAGAGTAGACGTCCCTGATCAAAGTAAGAAGGGCTGGCCAGTGCGTGGGACTTCTCAGCATGGACCAGAGAACAGCAGTTCAAGGGAAGTGGGGCCAGCAAGTTCATATCCCAGTTGCAGGATTCCCAGTAGGGATCTGGGTGTGGGGTAGTACTGATCCAGCCCCATCAGGGCCCTCCTAATGGTTGCGCAGCTATGGGGCACATTCTGTTCATATCCCTGCAGACAGACTAGGGACTATGCATCAGTTGGCAGTCACATCATCCAATGCCTAGGTTTGGCACTGTATGCCATGCCAGGCTTACTGACCAATAAAGTTGTGGTCATATGTTTTTCACCTAAACAGTGTGCTTTATCCTTTCTGCTGCATAAAAGCGTGCTACTTATATAAGCCTGAAACGACAGTCAGATCCCCAAGCAGCCCCACACAGTAAACAAAATCAGAGGAAATTGGTGAGAGCTATATCCAAGTTTGAAGGAGACCAGCAGTTTTACTTCCTACACTGTGCTTTGCTCTGCTGTCTTGTTACTCTAGTTGGACTAGTTATGATTTTGCCACGTTGACCCCGTGTTTCATTGGGCCACCTCGATGGTATCATCTTTTTAAGATTCTTTTTTCCTCAGGGCTTTGACTATTTTATGAGCTTGCCATTTAAGTACCTCAGAATGCAGACAGAAGCCTGTCTGGTGAGAACCTCCTTGGCTGTTTTATTTTATCTGCGCTGCGGGCAGCCTCTTTTATTCCATTTGTAGCCTGTGAATTCCTAAAAATTCAAAGCTATGAGTAGTTCTAGATATAGATCTCATAACCTTTCCTGAAGTTATTGAAAAAGGAAAGAAACATACTAGGCATCTTTAACATTGACATGCAGTAAACATCTATATTAGCCTAGTTAGTATGCAACTAATGGCATACATTTCAACTTAAGACTGGCAGCTGAACAGCAGCAGCAACTCCATTTTCTTTGTTGTTGATGCCTTTTGGGGTTATTTGTGTCACACAGGTGTGAATGTTGGGTAAAAATTCTTTTGGTATACAGTAGAAGTACAGAGATTCACAGAGGCAAATAGCTACAAGTTCCCTAGAGTCCACCTCTTTCTCATTAACTGGCATGTAAAGCCTCAATAACTCACTGAGTTATTTGTAGGAGAAAGTATAAAAAACCCATTTCTTTGCTTATAGTTGCTTGAAATTACAGACTACTTTCTTTACTGCACACATGCTTAGCAACCAACAAAACAGATCAACAGCAAACTACCACCAACAGACTAAAGAGAGGGAAAGAAACACTCAGCAGAGACATGGGGCTCTCTTTGAATTGAAAGAAGGAATGATTGGTTAATGCTGGATAGATATGCAGTCACCTCAGCCCAGAAAAGTCCTTCTCAGTCACATAAACTATGGATAGCATGTGAAGTTGCAAACAAAACTCCAACAATTTGTTCTAACTAGAAGGTGAAAGACATGGAAGAGAAGGGTGAGATAGGAGATAAAAAATATGAAGGGAGAGAGGGAAAGAACATTGAACATATTTAGTAAAATGAAATGTAGAAACCTCTGTGGAGGTCTGGACATGTTAGAGGACCTTAGTCTGAGAGAGTTAAAGCCTATTAATCTAGAAATGTCTTCAAACAGTATCATAGAATTGGGTGTGGGGAGATCAGAAGCTGTGTGGAATCCAAACCCTTTCCAGCCTAGGTATGCTAGAAATTACTTAGGGGAAAGTACATGTCCTAAGGGTGGTGTTGTGGTTAGAGTGTTGCACTAAGTCTCAGGAGTACTGAGTTCAAATCACCACTCTGCCAGGAAATTTAGTGGGTGACCTTGGGCTGGTCACTCTCAGCCTGGTGAGCTGAGATCATGCAGAGCTGTTATAAAGATAAAGTGGGGAAGAGGAGGAGATCTGTGTATGATGCCTTGAGCTCATGAGGGGGAAAGGCAGGAAATAAAGTAACAAATAAATAAACAGGCCTGCCATTTGACTGTGTCTCTGGACTAGAGGTTTGGATCTGGAATAATTTGCCATCTCCCTTGCCCTGGCCTTTCTCCATCTGCCCCCTTTTTTCCCAGCACTTCTGCCAGCAGACTTTAGCCAGTAAATTACTCCACTAGCAATCTCTGAGATTAGCTGACAGAAAATGGTTCTGCCAACCAAAGCACCTCTGTTAAAGAAAGGAGGTTCCTTCTAGTAGAGAAGTCTTGGCGCATTAAGAGAAACACAGGAAACTTGTTTGTACTTACATGACTGGAGCAGCATCGTGCATGAGAAATAACAGTTACCGGAAGAGGGAGAAGGGAATTAGAGTAGTTGTCAGTGCACTACAACTTGGTAGATCTTGGTGGACTTGAAGGAAAAAGGGACACATGTTTTGTAAGGAAGAGGTAGAATGATGGATTAGCAAGCCAGGTTCCCAGAAGAGAAAAGCTTCTCAGCCCACTCAAATATAAAAGAAGAAAAATCAGGGCTTATAAGGAAGCAGTAATTAATCACTTCCAAACTTGAAGGATAAAAATCACTTTTCCTTTTCAACAATGGCATAAGACAGAGTTGTGGTTTGCTGCTGAGTTTTTGATTGGGAGGGGAGAAGAGAGGAATTTGAAATTGATTTTCCCCTCCCACTTGGGGACTGTGTGGCACAAAAAAGCTGGGGGCATGGCATAGAGAGCCAATGCCTGACTTTTGACCTAATCCTCCTCCCTGGCAGGCAACCCGTGTCTGAGTTAGAATATCTGCTAGACAGCTCAGTGGTTTAGATATATCTGGTTGTGGAGCCAGGGGTTGGGAGTTTGATTCCCCACTGGGCCTCCTTGACAGGGGCTGGATTCAATGAACCATAGGGTCCTTTCCAGCTTGCTTTTATTTATTTATTTATTTATTTATTTATCTATTTATTTATTTATCTATTTATTTATTAGTTTTATTTATATGCCGCATTTCTCCCAACAAGGGACCCAAAGCTTTGCAGTTCTAAGATGATTATGACGATCCTATTGAGTAGCAGCCATAAGATTGTGCCGTCAACTATATTCCATTAAAGCTTAGGTGGGCAATCCATGGCTTGCTGGGGGCATTTCAACCATGATGCCATTTCTGTGGCACCCGTTCTCTCCCCCCCCCCCCGCTATAGTAATAAGCTCCTTAAAACAGTCGAGGACATTTTAAAGAGGCTTTCTTGTTTTGCTGCTCAATGTCACTGGCCAGCAATAACATCTTTATCTGAATAACCCAAAATTAATCCCTAGGCCCACAGAAATTGCCAATTACAGCCCTACAATACATTTCCCACAACTTTAGATATCTACTTTTATACTATATGAGAATAAGGCTTATTTTCTTTCCCCGTCCTTTTCAAGTGCTTTGCAATAATGTTTTAGTACATAACTGGTCCTGCTCCTCCAAATCACAAGTATTCAGCCAGTGCAATTTTACAGGAAATGTTTATTTCACCTACCCCCATTTAAGACTGCACTGGGAAATTTGAAGATATTAATACATTCAGTGAGTGACAGCTTTTTATAGCTCTGTCAAGCCGTACATGAAGTGTTCCAGAGTTCCACTCTGATATATTCATCTCCGGGTAGAAATGTTCTGAATCCTTCAGCTCAGAAACTTAGTAACAAGAAGCCAAAAGAAACCTTCTCTGTTGCCAATGAAAATATTTGTCTATGGGCAACACAAGGCAAGTTTTTATCTTGGCCATCAATGTTTCTGATTTCTCAATAAATATATAGTCCGCCCAAATTTAAGGGGCTGCACTCCTGTCCCCACGGACCAGGGAGCTGAACCCAATCAGAGTTACTGTGAATTGGGGATGTGAATTTTTGTCCAAGACTACTGAGTCTTAGACAGAACCAAGGGGGGGGGGGGGAGGGAATCATTTTCTCTTACAGGTCAAGGTTTTTCCTGCACTCAATCTAATTCAGGATTTTTCCTAAAGAATCTTGTGGGATTTCTTTGAAGTTTTGTTGTCATTATTTTCTGGAATTAATCCCAAGGTATGTAGGATGGTGTCTTTCTTACACTGGATTCATCTTGACAACTTTCATTTGGAAAGGTTAGAAGAAATGCCAAGCTTCTTTCCTGTGTAGGTTACATCTGGGTGAGGAAAAAGAAACAGGATGCTACACAGGATTGTTACAATTCTTATGCAGAACACCATCTTTCCTGCACAGGATTCATTTGGAAAGGACAGTGTGCTATGTGAAATGTGGCAGTTTTCGACACAGAATAGGTGAAAAATGAAGCCAAAAAGGGGCGGGGAGAATGAAACCACAGTCTTCTTTTCATGGGAAGCTGGCAAATCTTGTCGATGCAGGGAGAAATGTCAGCAAAGCGTCTTGACATAATGAGACTTGGAAAATCACCAAGACTGAGAAATTTTGCAAATATTCCCTTATCACATCTCTACTTTGAGTAGACATGTATTAGACTGACAAGGTTTAATGATGATTGATATACACAGTTAGTCCTAAATAATCCACTAGAAAAATCCTTTTATGAGCAGAAAGAAATGGGAGGGGGGAGGCAGAGAAAGAGGAGGCATATTTAATAAGAGAAAACTTGACAAACAAAAAGTTAAAGACTGTGAGTGGAAACAACAGAGAAGCATTTTGGGATGACAGATATTTGGAGAAGCAAGAGAAACAAGAGAATAAAAATGAGGTGTTGACTATTATTAGTATTAGTATTAAACACCAGACACAGTCAATATTATAAAAACATTGACTGGTATTATATAACAGATACAAGGTGGTAGCAGCAGCACCAGTAGTATTTGCTGCCTGTATAGAACTTAAGCAAAACAACACGGCAGTAATAACCTATGGCCACTTCTAATATCCACCTATTAAATGTTGTGATTAGAAACAGGTGGAGAGCTTTGGCACTCAGTTATACTAGGGAAATTCAAGATAATTCAGAAGTCCATCTGAGGTATTACAGAGCTTTTTTTTAAAAAAAAAAAGCAACTTCAAATAAACATTCAAATCTTCCAGAATTTTATGCTTATTTGTTTTTAACTCAATGGAATCCACGTTCTGTTCAAACTACAGAGTGAGTATAGTAGTGATCTTAAGCTGATGTGAAGGGATGATAGTTACAGATGGGAAAATCCAAATACACCATGGTAAAAATGGTAAGCAATGTAACTTGTAATAATCTCATCCAATGGAGACTGGTCCCAAAATTGAAGAAATACAATCAGTGAGACATTAGACATCAATACCTCCTAGGTATGAGTGGCAATATATGTTGACATGTAGTAATCACCTCCAGCTTGCTTTTGGTAGGCTAGTAAAATCTCCCAGGGGTTAAGAGATCAATTAGTCGAGAGTCCTCAGTTTCTTCCTTAAGCAAAATATGGCCATAATATTCCTGCTGAATGCCAGTGGAGGTCTCATCCATTCCATTCTCCTTTGGTACTTTCCTGCCTCTTGGCAAGATGAGACCATCAAGAAGGATTAGTCCCCTGCTCAACACCAGGAACAGGTCAGAGCAATTATAACCTGAGTAGCTTGAGGAGGGAACAAAGTCACTTAAACAGAGCACTTACCTGCTAAGACACATAACATTTGCTTATTTCATTACATGGGTAATGGACAGAATGGACAGAAATAGTGTTACTGAACCTCTGAGGTGTTGCCTTCACGACACCCCCAGTAAGGACAACATATTGATCAAACAGGAGTTGGGACACAAGACAGCCACATTATTATTCTTAGCCTGGTGACTTCATCTGCTTGCTATCTCTATCTCCTGCTGCAGCCTTCTGCTACTTGCTTAAGGATACCAAGGATATGCATATATTTTCTCATCCTCAACAAAATGGTGTCTAGACACACTGAGATACCCCAGGGGGCAAGGAGTCAACACCTACATGCTTTTCACTTCTGTCTGAAAGTGAAAAAACAAGCCCTTTTTTTTTCATCATCAGCATTAATTTTACCAAATATATTCATTGTCCTACATTTTCCTTACTCCCTGTCCCTCTCTCCTTTCCTTCTCCACCATCACCACCTTTTTTGCTTGTTTGCTCTCTCACCCTCCTAGATCTCACCTTTCTCCATCTGTTTAAGAGGAAAACCCTGAAAGACACTACCAACAAAGAAAATGCTGCTCAGCTGCTAAACTTCAGTTGGAATGTGTGCCATCAATTGCATACTAGCTAAGCTAATATAGGGGCGTGGTGGTGCTGCGGGTTAAACCGCGGAAGCCTCTGTGCTGCAAGGTCAGAAGACCAGCAGTCGTAAGATCGAATCCACGCAACGGAGTGAGATCCCGTCGCTTGTCCCAGCTCCTGCCAACCTAGCAGTTCGAAAACACGTAAAAAATGTGAGTAGATAAATAGGTACCACCACGGTGGGAAGGTAACAGCGTTCCGTGTCTAGTCGCACTGGCCACGTGACCACGGAAACTGTCTATGGGCAAACGCTGGCTCTACGGCTTGGAGACGGGGATGAGCACCATGCCCTAGAGTTGGACACCACTGGACTAAATGTCAAGGGGAACCTTTACCTTTACCTAAGCTAATATAGATGTTTACTGCATGCCAATGTTAAAGGTGCCTGTTAGGTTTCTTTCCATTTTCAATAACTTCAAGAAAAGTTATTAAATCTATATCTAGAACTACCCATAGCTTTCTACCCACAGGCTAGAAATGGAGTAAAAGGGGCTACCTGCAGCGCAGATAAAATAAAACAGCCAAGGAGGTTCTGACGAGACAGCCTTCTATCTGTATTCTGAGCTACTTAATGACAAGCCCATAAACTGGCTGAAGACCTGAAGTAAAAAGGATCTTAAATGGAGCATGCCAATGGGATAGCCCCATGAAACAGAAATGCCATTTAATGAGAACTAAATTGGTTTCAAGAGGTCAATGCGGCAAAATGATAACTTGTATAGCTAGAACAATAAGACACAAGAGGAAAACAGGGTTTTTAGAGTAGAACTCCAGGCCTGGTTCATGCGTATATGGGTCTCAGTATCTGATTCTCTGAAATTTCAGAGTCAAACTTGGGAGAGGGAGGGGTGTGGGCCCTTGAAGTGTCATAGAGATGGAGAGGCAAAGACTGGGAGAGACAGTGAGAACTGTTTTGGGTCCAGCTGATTGTAGAGCTTGGGTGGAGACAACGGAGGGGGGTAAGGTAAAGGTAAAGGTTCCCCTTGACATTTAGTCCAGTCGTGTCCGACTCTAGGGCGCGGTGCTCATCCCCGTTTCTAAGCCATAGAGCCAGCGTTTTGTCGAAGACCGTTTCCGTGGTCACATGGCCAGCGCGACTAGACACGGAACGCCGTTACCTTCCCACCGAGGTGGTACCTATTTATCTCCTTGCATTTGCATGCTTTCGAACTGCTAGGTTGGCAGGAGCTGGGACAAGCAACGGGAGCTCACTCCATTGCGTGGATTCGATCTTACGACTGCTGGTCTTCTGAGGGGGGGATGCTGGCCAAATGGTAATGTGCCCCCAGCAGCTGCAGTGGTTGCTGTTGTTCCTGCTTTTAAACAAAGGAGAAGGTCGTCTTACTGAAACATCTTACTGCAATAGGGGACATACAGCAAACCCATTTATTCCTGTTAATTATATTTAACATTACTGAGGCAACTTTGCCCACAGAATAGTAGCAGCAATACAAGGAGGGGGCGTAAAAGGACTCAGCTAAAGAAAGAGCCTCAACAGCCTGAAATTTTGCAGTTCTCAGTGGATGTGCAGTAAAAAGGACAAACTCTCTCTAAGGAAGAGGTAGAATGCCATCTTAGGAAACCAGATCGTAATCACTTATACTGTATGAACTGTGACTGTGTTTGTTTGGTTTGCTCCAGAATTACCTCGAGAGTCTGAAATGGAAGTTAATAGCTTTTCAGAAGGAGCTTAAGGATTTTAAATTGAAGAAATTTAAGAGGGATGAATTGGATTACATTAGCGAGAGGATTTATCCCTGACTAAAACATAAGGACATATAGAAGGAAAAGGTACAATGCCAAGATATTGTTAACTTTCCATCTGATAGGTTAACCATGACTAAGATGAATCTTCTGATGCTTCTAGGAGGACAATATTCATCTTTTTGCCCCCAGCACTAAATGGTCCACCCGGAATCATGAGACATTAAAATGCTGTTTTTTTCTACTTATATACTGCCCTATAGTGCAGTATATAGGTAGAAAAAACAATATTTGGGCAGTTTACATCATAATTATGCAAACAACACCTTGCCCACTCCAGTGAGCTGGGTATTCATTTTACTGACCTCAGGAGGATGGAAGGCTGAGTGAACCATGAGCTGGCTACCTGAACCCATTGGGATCAAACTCAGGTCATGAGCAGGGGCCTGACTGCAGTAAATCAGGCCTCCAAAGATAGTGAACTTACTTTCTTCTCCTTTGAGTTCTGCAGAAATTTGCCTTTTAAATAAGGGACTTTCCTTTGTACCCACAACCTGGTATAATTATTTCCAAACCGGATGGACCTTTTTGACTTGGTCAGATTATTAAAACTTAGATAATTTTTCTTTTTTTTGATGAGTCTTCCTATGCTGCAGCTTCTCAATTCAGAACCAGGTCCCAGTTCATGCTACTCATTCAGAACCCCAATTTTATCAATTTCAAATGTGTTCTTTAATAAGGACTATTGAGAAATCAGAAAAGAAACCCCCGTAGTATATGACATTACTCATCACATTGAGCAAGTAATATTCTTTAGCGCCACATGATGAAATAATTATTAAACCTGCAGACGTAGGTGAGGCGACAGTTATTTTAGATAAAAAGCACTACCACCAGGAGATTTACTGTCAGTTACAAGGTACTGCCTGTTACCGGCTGCATGATGAAGATTCCACTCCAGACATGAGGTTCATTATTAAAACAGTTATATAGGAAGCATTATCTTTAGGCTATGCAAATAAGTGTACAGCTGCATTTCTCACGAAGGATAACCCTAGAGTGCCATTATTTTACATTCCACCTAAAATCCACAAAGTAGGCTTTCTACCTCTAGGCAGATCCTATAGCATCAGGATCGGGGTCTTTGTTAGAACCTTTAGCTAAATACCTTAATTCAGTCCCTCTTCCTTATGTTATTGAATCTGAATCTTGTATTAGACACACTGGTCATTTTATTCAGCAAGTAGAGAAGTAGTGAATTAATCTACCTGTTTTATTACTTTAGAGCTTCATGTTCTTTATACTTCTATTTCATATAAGGCAGCTAGATCTACAGTTCATCTGTGAATACTGACCCTTCCACCAACTTCTTATTGGATTTGTTTGGTATTATTCTAAGGAAATATTATTTCTGAATTGAAACACAATTTTACTTGCAAAATATAAGGGTCACTGTGAGTAGCCTAGTAGCCCGAGGTAATACAGTTGTATTCATGATAGTATGAGAATGCACTTGCATACTGAGTTCCACAATTAATCCATATAATAAATATTTCAGCTTTTATGGTCATTACATGGATGACATATTCATAGTATTTATTCAGTTCTAGCAGGTCCACAACTTCTTTACTTGGTTCAATTCCATTAATATTGATCAGGCTTCCAGAGCTTGCATGTAGCTTGCCTGCTACATGCACTAGACATGTATTCCATTTTTGGATCAGTTGGAACTCATGTACCGAGATCTTCCTAAATGTATTGTCACATTAGCCACCACTAGAGCAGAACAGATGTCTTGACAATATCTGTTTCATTCACATCCCAGACCTGGTTCTAATAGACATTTTCGGTCTATAGAATATATGCCTCTTTCCAATAATATCAAATGCATTGTTAATAATCTCTGGCATTTAGTCCAGGATATACCTGACTATAGTCAATTTCCTATCATAGGTTTCAGAGAAGATCAAATATAGCTGACAAACTATTTCATAGGTCTAATAAGATCAGTGGTCATCATATCTGTGGTTATTGTTCACGTTGTTATCAGAGGTTACGGTTGAAAGAATTTACCAACCCGGAGGACAGTCAGACATACATTCTTTCTTCATCCACCAATTGCAATTCTGATTTTGTTTTCTGTGTTATTAAATGTTCTTGTTCTAAATTATATGTAGGCCAGACATCCTGACCTTCAAGACTTAGAATATATGAACATAAAACTAAAATTAGAACTAATCCACTTGAAATCCCTTTTCCATGTACTTTACTTAACACTGACATTCCCCTGAAGAGCTAAGGTTCTTTGCATTGTACCAAACACAGCCTTGTTCCTATAAAGGGGGATCCAGGATGGATTTATTGTTGAAAAGGGAAGCTTTTTGGATTCATGAAGTAAAAACTCTTTGGATGATAGGATAGTCTGGGGTGTTTCCTAATATTACTTGCAACTTCCCAATCTTGAGAATTACAATAAACCAGGTTCTGGATATAAAACCAGGTTCTGGTTTTATAATATAGTGACTGTGCAGGTTGCCCAAGGCCACACAGGCTGGCTATACTCATGGGAGTCACAGGAGGGAATCAAACTCCTAATCTCTGGCTCTACAGCCAGATACCTAACTCACTGATCTATCCAGCCAGCTGGTCACTCTGTGTAGTAATTGTCAATTATATTGTTTGAATTGTCACTGTGTTTGGTTGGTTTGTTCTTGTTCTAGCGGAACCTTCTGCTTTGATGTCAGCCAGCTATCCCAAATGCTCTTGATGTTTCCAGTTATTGGGCAAAAATAATCTGATATGTTTATCAATTGTACTGTGCTGCTTGATGAACAGAGAAAAGAAGCAGTGAAACAAAACAGCTGCTAATGGGCTGGGTGGGTTAGGATGAATTTATACTGAGGAGAAGTGGAAGGAAAATATAAAAACTGCCACATTAGATTAGCACTTGTTTTTTTCTCTGTGGCTCTCTCTTTCTTGGAAAAATATGGCAAAGAAAGTTAAGCCAGGATATTTTCTAGTCATTATAAAATGTTCCATTTGAATATATCTAAATTACACCTTTCTTTTCCTCCTGATTTCTGTAGTTTGCCCTCAATTTAATCTTTATTTTTTTCCCTTCAAATCAAACAGAATATTACTTGTAAGGAAGGTCTATGTTATTCTTATGGATAGGGTGTTTTGGTTTGTGTTTTCTTTGTTTTGGGCCATCAGTAAAATTTGGTGAAAATACCACCAGAAGCCTCTATGCCTGCCAAAATGCCATTTTATTTATATGCACTGGCCATGTACATGGCTGCTTTCCATGGTCCCCCTCTCCCTGTATCATTCCTCTAACAACTCTATAGGAGAGGTATGGCTGAAAAGTACTGGTGAGCGTATGGACACCAAGTAAGTTTTTTTGGGGGGGGAAAAACAGGATTTGGACTTGGGCCTCCCTGTTCTAGCCGCCCCACCACTCTAACCATTACTCTGTGTTGGCTCTTTCAGACTCTTTGTTCCCATAGAACTTATGACAGGGCTGAAGCATATTGGCAGAAAAACAATGCAACAATCAATATTGTATCTCAATATTAGGCTATTAAGATTTGGAGAACCAGGATATGGCTATTAAGATTTGGAGAACTAGCCAGACTCTCCGACAAGGAGGTGGGGCAGGGATTCCTGCAACGCTGCCTTTGAGTGGGTGGCTGACGGAGAAGGCAGAAGAGGAGAGAGCACTATGCAAAAGGTGAGTGGGTAGTCATGCTGGAGAGGCTGGGAGGGAAGTGTGTGTTGCCCGAGGAATGGATGAGCATGCAGGGCAGGCAGGAGGGGAGAGGGCACTGTGCTCACACAACATCTGTGTGAGCACAGTGATGGATTGGGCCGGACCTCTGAACCAAGGTTCGTGCCCATCTCTAATCCTGACTGATCCACAGGATCACTCCTAAAGATGCCACTTGGAAGAAGAGAAAGAGAGAGTCAAAGACAATCTGCCAAGTGAAACTGGAACATAAACTCTGTGTGAATAGCAACAGCGGAGAGGTGTATTTTTATACCAGATATTTTGAGAAGTTTTAGTTTGTTAAAGCCCAATGGCTGTAAAAAAGAAAATGCAGTGTCTGAAAAAAAAATGAGGCATTGTAGTTTTATTATTACCATTTGCTGCCATAAAGCACTGAAACAAAACAACAGAGCAATAATAACCAGTGGACACTTCTAATATCCAGCTGTTACATGAAACAATTACCACCACTGGAGAGGTTTAGCACTCAGCCACATTAGAGTAATTCATTGGTCTAATTCACATCAGATAATTCATTGGTCTGTCTGAAAGGGTATGGAGTTAAGAAAATTCAAGTAGAGTTTAACTTTTCTATAGCTGTTGTGTGGATTTTCTTTTTCAGCTGAACAAAACAATCAATGTTCTGTTCAAGCTGGAGAGTTAGTATAGTAAATGTGACAATTCCATGATGATGGGTAGATATGATAGCCACTGATGATGAAAATCTAAATGTGAATTGCAATATACCATTCCTTCATTGGACTCTCAGATTTTTGTGGTCATGGAAGATTTTTAAAAAGTAATGAGCTTTGGGCCCTCCATGTGTTTGGAATTACAACATTCATTGTTGGTGGATCAGAATGAAGACCTCTCTGATTTTACATTCTGTTCCCACATTGGCCAGCCAAATATTTATGAATGTACAGCATCCAGTTCCTTATTATTGGTATTGTAGGTTGGAACTTCTAAGAACATTCTTCTGAAATTAAAAGACAACTGAGATACATATAGTTATTAAAAGCACGTAAGAGGGGAGGGAAGAATTTTATTCCCAGAACCCTACGGAATATCAGGGGTTTTTTGGGAAAAACATTTTAAGCGGGTCCAAATCCTGATATAGATGCCACTATGCATTCTCTTGCTCTACACCTCTGTTGGTCACAGTACGGCCCATTGGTGTTCCTCCTTGCTCTGGTGGATGTTAATTTCCTTAGAGTAGAGGACAAAAGGCAGCAATGGCAAAAAGTTGGAGAGGGGCTACAAAACCCAATAGTGGATAGAATTGGAGTCAAGTCAGATATGATAGTCAGCACAACATGAGAAAAAGAAAACGCATTCATGATTCAGACATGCAAACCTATCACAGCATCATGTATGAACAACCAAAATGCAAACTAAACTAATATTCAGCTTCTGAAGACAAATTACAAAACAAAGGCAGCTAAATTGCAGGCTACAGGGGATCAGAAAAGTGCATGAGATTATGATCAAAGGGCATTCAAGAGTTAAGGAATTGCTGCTTCTTATAACAAGCTCTCTGTAGCACCTCATCTGGCTCTCAGTGTTTCTCCCAGTCCTCTCTTTCCCTCCCTACCAATTCATCCTAAATGACAGAAATAATAATAATAATAAAAAGTATATGTAAATATACAAACACCCTTCTGGGGAAAATTGGACTTTTGTTTCTAGCATGGTGGTACTCAATGTTGAGAACTACCGGCTTAGTCATACTCCCCTTGTACTTGATATGGGTGTTTGGAGGCCCCTACTTGGCTTAGTCACATCTGGAGTTGAAAATAAGTATTTGAAAAACCCTACCTGATAATCTGTATTTGTGATTATGACTCTACTGATTCAATTATGGATAACACTTTTGTTCTTCTTCCTCGCTTTGCTTCATGCTAAAAAAAGCATATGAACAGGGCTGTGGAAAACAAGGCGCTTGGGATACTGCTGGGGATAAAAATAATATTTATTAAAGGTGAGAATGAAATTCTGAACTATATAGGAATTTAATACTTGCCCCCCCTGCTGAGGATGTAACGACTGCCCCATTACTGGAATGTAAGCGAATTCTGTTCACAGTAGAATCCTCATCCCGAACGTCATTGCCTTGATGGCATTGAATCTGGGGCAGCAGAGGAAAAGAAACAAGAGGAGCAAGAGGAGACGAGAGGATGACCTATGAACTGTGGTCATGAAGTGAAACCTCCATGTTCAGAGGCAAAGTTTAAGATTATGACCCTTTTGTGTGTGCCACTGTCTTTAGATGTGTGGTTAGTGGTGATGATTTGGATGTTTTTCTTTGTGGAGGAACATCTCTGCATGGTTTCGATTCCACTTCTTTTATGTTCAGCCTGTGCTCTATGTTCCTCAACACGTACTGTGGAGGACTTGGTGTCATCTCTCAATGTTGCCTGTTTTTTGGGCAACAGCTGTCTGATATATTTATTGACCATGCTGTGCTGCTCCTGATGTGAATCAAGAAATGTAAGACTAAACATTTTCATTATGAAAACCATTTTAAGCCATCCTTCCAGGTACGTGTGTATAGGGTTTTTAAGTGGTTGTAAGTCTAAATACAAGGAAATACTTTCATTAAGAACACCGCTTCCCAGCTTCATCCATTCTTTTAGCTGCCTGTGATTTTCCACCTCATCATGTATCTTCTAATTATAAAAGAAAAACACAGCCTTATATATAATGAGAAATTCATCTCACTTGAGCATTTCTGTCAAGAGATAAAATAAAGTAAACCTTTTACTCAAAGTTTGTCATACAGTATAGTACAAATAGAGTGTGTGTTTTTCATCATTTATGGTGTATCTTTTGCTTTAATTAGGCATAATGCCTCTGTTTCAATCGAACTGACAATTTGCCAGAATTTTCAACTGCATATTATCTAGTCTAACAAAGAAAACTTTAGGGGGGAAAATCTGTTGATATTCACATACAATGCACTCTTTAACCAAGAATGTTGTTGACTTGGATTTAATTTACTGGGAACTGTAATATTTTCAGTGCTGTTCATTTTGATCATTATTTCCATCCTGAATCTTACAATTTTCTCTTTTTGCTAGTACTGGTAAGAGTGGAGATATTTTTTAAAAAATATGTCCTCTCATGGGTTGAATGTACTAATTCTTGCAAAGTTAGAATTTAAATATACCCTTGCAGAAGCAAATATTGTAACAGAATCAAATTGCAAAGAAGTTAAGCTATGGAGGAGAATAAACAGAACATAATGTTAACACTGAAATTTGAAAACTAGATGTATCTTCTTTCAGATGTCAAAGTGGTTCTGTCTAATTCCATTGATGTTATAATGGCCTAAATCCCATTGGGTTTTATGCCAGCATCAGTGTAATCACATAAATTGCAGTGGTGAATTACTTCTAAAGTAGTAATGAGTAGCTGTTCATTTTCCTGGTTGTGTGCCAGTCACACAACTTGGTGCACCACCAGGAATGTGAGCAGCAATAACAGTTCAACTTCTCAATTTACAGTTACACTTATGCTAGTGTAAATCTCCAGTAGAATTCAGGCCAATCTCTGTAAAAACATGTCTCCTGAAGCTCTGGAAATTTATTTATTTATTTAAAAGATTTTTACCTTGCCTTTCTCCTTAAAAAGGACCCAAGGCAGCTAACCTCATGAAAAGACAATATTAAAGCGAAAAACAGTAAGTAAACAAATACTAAAAAAGTACGAAGCAATACCAATCAGGCCTAATCTAATAAATTACCTTCTTGACATAAATTAAAAGCATGCAAGAGAGATGGGATACTGTGCAAGAGAACTTTGGGTGGCCACCCTATTCAGGTCTTTATGTAACCCATAAACATTTTACATAGCTCCTGCCTTTTGAGGAACAAAGGCATTCACTTGAGCAGAGCAGAAACTGATGAAGATGATGACAGTGAGGCTATCCATATGAACTCTTTTTAATACTAGTATTTGTCTTTACATCATCACCACCATCACAATCATCCCCATCATCATCAATCATCAGTATTTATAGCTCAATCCAAGTTCATAACAATTAAAAACAGTAAAGGTAAAGGTAAAGGTTCCCCTTGACATTTAGTCCAGTCGTGCCCGACTCTAGGGCGCGGTGCTCATCCCTGTTTCCAAGCCATAGAGCCAGCGTTTGTCCAAAGACAGTTTCCGTGGTCACGTTGCCAGCGCAACTAGACATGGAACGCTGTTACCTTCCCACCGTGGTGGTACCTATTTATCTACTTACGTTTGCATCCTTTTGAACTGCTAGGTTGGCAGGAGCTGGAACAAGCAACGGGAGCTCGCTCCGTCGCGTGGATTCAATCTTATGACTGCTGGTCTTCCGACCTTGCAGCACAGAGGCTTCTGCTGTTTAACCCGCAGTGCCACCACATCCCCTTAAAAACAGTAGATACAGCTATAAAATAAATGTTTATATTCATTCATTCATATTATTTTTATCTCACCTTTCTGTCAGAACTAAGACTATACATTCAAATGAGATCACTAAATCCTTCAATATTAAACATATCTATCTGTAGAGAGCATGGATCAAGAACACATTGTTTTAAAAATAAACCATTGAATCCTGTTGAGACAGAGCATATTCCTTCCCAGGTTGGAAAGAGGTTAATCTTAATCTTGGAGTAGGAGTTGGAGATCTGAAATTGGTCCCCCATCTTTGGAAAGTTCCATGCTACTTACTTCTATTACATAATTCACTGAAAGGAGAGGATTAAGCATGTGGCCTCATAGATTAGGGGAAACTTTAGATCTGCAGGACCCAAAGCCAGCCTAGTCTCCAGTTATTCTGGGGAGTACATTTACTACGCATCTCACCTATTAAGCCAAATGGACAAATGGGAATTGGGACTCAGTTCCTCCCATCTTACAGGACTCTAATCATTACATCGCACTGTAAATAGACACAGACAACAGAGCACTGTGTTGCCTAAATAGTGTCACTTGGGGTCAGTAAGAGGTGAGATATGCCATTTACTGTGATCCTTACATCCAAATGGCATATTGGAGCTCAAGCAACCCTATTTGGTCCAACTTCTTCCTGTGAAAATTTCTGATATCTTGAAGTGGTTTAAGAAGAGAGCCACTTCAGGATATTGGCAAATTAAACACTTCCTCTTCTTCTCTGTAGAGGGGCAGAGGAAGTTAAAAAAAAAAGATTCTATGATGGCAATGCAGATGTGCTACACTTTTAAAAATCTTTCCTTTGCCTTGTCTTAAAGTGCCAGTTGAGAAACTGTCCATAGTCGAGTCCACCACCAAGTACCGCTTCACGATGTTGGAAATTCCCACCAGAAAGAGCCTTGATAGCCAAAAGGCTCACTTTTAGTTTGTTTCCACTGATTGCACATGCTGGGAATGAAGCAAAACAGAACAATCCTAATTGCACAAAAAAGTAGAAGTCCCTGACAGAGACCTGGAAAAGTGCAGGTAGGAACAGTTTGAGGACAATTCAGTAATTACATCATGTGATTGCTGGAAAAATGGAGCAAACCGACCCATCCCTGAAGCACATCAAATGGGTTAAACGCTGATCTGATTGCACGCTAACATTCTGTTGGAACACTAGAAGACAAGGGAGTGAAAAGATGGTTGTTGCAGAGAAATAGGATACATTCTTTGAAGATTTTTTTGCAGCAGTTAAAGAAAGAGGGGGGAAGATGTCCATACCTGTATTACTGAGTTTCTCAGAAGCCAATGGTAGAAAGAACTTTGATGAGAGATGAACGTTTCCTTTAATTTTCAGCCCCGCTGGGTGGGGTTCTGCCCCTCGCACACACTCCACAGCCCTCCCATCACAACCAGAACCAAAGGAGCTGAAAATGGACACTCTGGAGGAGGACTCCTGCACGGAGGAGACACAGTCACGTGTGTGTGCACAGGCACACATCTTAAGGAACCTTGTGAAAGACGAAAAAACTGAAAATTTAAAAATTGATGTTACTTGCCCTAGACAGTCTGCAACCAAATGTTCTGAAATTACTTGGCATGTGTAATGTTTGCAATGTGCAACTTGTCACTAAAATTGGTTTCTGTAGTGGGAAACAGGGAAGGCAGCTGAGGTAGCATCAATCTTTAAAGGATGCAGGGAGAGCTGGAAAGTTTCTGGCCCATTACCATCTGTCCTTTACAAATTGCTAGAAAGCACAGTTACAGTTAGAACTGCCAAACAAAGAGACTGCTGCGTTCTCTAAAGGATTGCTGACTGGCCAGGAAGAAAAGCTTGGAGTCATGATGGATCTGTAAAGCTGGAATCCTGAGGCATTCAGAATTTTTTTTTAATCCAAAATGTGTATATTCCATAAATTTGGATAAATGCAATATGGATTAGCATAAGCAATCATAATAGTACCTTTAATAAATGACTGTATATCAATGTAACTATTCCTGTTCTTTTCTTTCCCATTGTCACTCATTTTTTTGCACATAGAGATGATCTCCTTGGGCTGGTGTTGAATGGCTTGTGGATTGGGCCATTGCATGTAGTGGAGGAAAAGAGAGGGGGATACAAGAACGGGAAATCTTTTTTTTCCTTCCTTGAATGGCACCCATCTGGCCCTTCAAAGTGCTCCACGGGCCTGAGATACTTTCTGAATTGGGAGAGATATGGGGTGCATGTAGTGTGGGAAGAGAGGATTCCCCTAAAATTATGTGGATGATGTTTTTGTGGGTGGCTCTCTTCCATCAGTGGAATGCTGATCCCATATGTTGTTATGCTTAAAATACATATTTTTATGTTTCCACTGTTTTGATTATTTTTTAATAATCTGTTTTTCAATATCTGTTTATCAACTTGCGTTTAGTGATTGTAAATATGTACATCCCCTTCACGGATTGCTGCCTTGTCGTGGTGAAGGGGCTTGAGTAATTCAGAGAAGCTATGGGCTATGCCGTGCAGGGACACCCAAGACGGACAGGTCATAGTGGAGAGTTCTGACTAAACGCAATCCACCTGGAGCAGGAACTGGCAAGCCACTCCAGTATCTTTGCCAAGAAAACTCCATGAATATATGATGTACGCCGCCCAGAGTAGTCGAAATGACTAGATGGGCGGGAAATAAATAAATAAATAAATAAATAAATAAATAAACAGAAACAAAAGGCTAAAAGATATGACGCTGGAAGATGAGCCCCTCAGGTCGGAAGGCGTCCAACATGCTACTGAGGAAGAGCGGAGGACAAGTACAAGTAGCTCCAGTGCCAATGAAGTGGTTGGGCCAAAGCCGAAAGGATGCTCAGCTGCGGACGCGCCTGGAAGTGAAAGGAAACTCCGATGCTGCAAAGAAGAATACTGCATAGGAACCTGGAATGTAAGATCTATGAACCTTGGTAAGTTGGATGTGGTCAAACAGGAGATGGCAAGAATAAACATTGACATCCTGGGTGTCAGTGAACTAAAATGGACGGGAATGGGTGAATTCAATTCAGACGATTATCATATCTACTACTGTGGGCAAGAATCCCGTAGAAGAAATGGAGTAGCCCTGATAGTCAACAAAAGAGTGGGAAAAGCTGTACTGGGATACAATCTCAAAAATGATAGAATGATTTCAATACAAATCCAAGGCAGACCTTTCAACATCACAGTAATCCAAGTTTATGCACCAACCACCTATGCTGAAGAGGCTGAAATTGACCAATTCTATGAAGACTTACAACACCTCTAGAACTGACACCAAAGAAAGATGTTCTTCTCATTATAGGGGACTGGAATGCTAAAGTAGGGAGTCAAGAGATAAAAGGAACAACAGGTAAGTTTGGCCTTGGAGTTCAAAACGAAACAGGGCAAAGGCTAATAGAGTTTTGTCAAGAGAACAAGCTGGTCATCACAAACACTCTTTTCCAACAACACAAGAGGCGATGCTACACATGGACATCACCAGATGAGCAATACCGAAATCAGATTGATTATGTTCTCTGCAGCCAAAGATGGAGAAGCTCTATACAGTCAGCAAAAACAAGACCTGGAGCTGATTGTGGCTCTGATCATCAGCTTCTTATAGCAAAACTCAAGCTTAAACTGAAGAAAGTAGGAAAAAAACATTGGGCTAGTCAGGTATAATCTAAACCAAATTCCTTATGAATACACAGTGGAAGTGAAGAACAGATTTCAGGAACTCGATTTGGTGGACAGAGTGCCTGAAGAACTATGGATGGAGGCTCGTAACATTGTACAGGAGGCAGCAACAAAAACCATCCCAAAGAAAAGGAAATGCAAGAAAGCAAAGTGGCTGTCCAACGAGGCCTTACAAATAGCAGAGAAGAGAAGGGAAACAAAATGCAAGGGAGAAAGGGAAAGTTACAGAAAATTGAATGCTGACTTCCAAAGAATAGCAAGGAGAGACAAGAGGGCCTTCTTGAATGAACTGTGCAAAGATATAGAGGAAAATAATAGAAAGGGAAAAACCAGAGATCTGTTCAAGAAAACTGGAGATATTAAAGGAACCTTTTGTGCAAAGATGGACATGATAAAGGACAAAAATGGTAGGGACCTAACAGAAGCAGAAGACATCAAGAAGAGGTGGCAAGAATACACAGAAGAATTATACCAGAAAGATCTGGATGTCCCGGACAACCCAGAGAGTGTGGTTGCTGACCTTGAGCCAGACATCCTGGAGAGTGAAGTCAAGTGGGCCTTAGAAAGCATGGCTAACAACAAGGCCAGTGGAGGTGATGGCATTCCAGTTGAACTATTTAAAATCTTAAAAGATGACGCTGTTAAGGTGCTACACTCAATATGCCAGCAAGTTTGGAAAACTCAGCAGTGGCCAGAGGACTGGAAAAGATCAGTATACATCCCAATCCCAAAGAAGGGCAGTGCCAAAGAATGCTCCAACTACCGTACAATTGCACTCATTTCACACGCTAGCAAGGTTATGCTCAAAATCCTACAAGGTAGGCTTCAGCAGTATGTGGACCGAGAACTCCCAGAAGTACAAGCTGGATTTCGAAGGGGCAGAGGAACTAGAGACCAAATTGCTAACATGCACTGGATTATGGAGAAAGCCAGAGAGTTCCAGAAAAACATCTATTTCTGCTTCATTGACTACGCAAAAGCCTTTGACTGTGTGGACCACAGCAAACTATGGCAAGTTCTTAAAGAAATGGGAGTGCCTGACCACCTTATCTGTCTCCTGAGAAATCTATACGTGGGACAGGAAGCAACAGTTAGAACTGGATATGGAACAACTGATTGGTTCAAAATTGGGAAAGGAGTACGACAAGGCTGTATATTGTCCCCCAGCTTATTTAACTTATATGCAGAATACATCATGCGAAAGGCAGGACTGGAGGAATCCCAAGCCGGAATTAAGATTGCCGGAAGAAATATCAACAACCTCAGATATGCAGATGATACCACTCTGATGGCAGAAAGTGAGGAGGAATTAAAGAGCCTCTTAATGAGGGTGAAAGAGGAGAGCACAAAAAATGGTCTGAAGCTTAACATCAAAAAAACTAAGATCATGGCCACTGGTCCCATCACCTCCTGACAAATAGAAGGGGAAGATATGGAGGCAGTGACAGATTTTACCTTCTTGGGCTCCATGATCACTGCAGATGGTGACAGCAGCCACGAAATTAAAAGGCACCTGCTTCTTGGGAGGAAAGCGATGACAAACCTAGACAGCATCTTAAAAAGCAGAGACATCACCTTGCCGACAAAGGTCCGCATAGTCAAAGCTATGGTTTTTCCAGTAGTGATGTATGGAAGTGAGAGCTGGACCATCAAGAAGGCTGACCGCCGAAGAATTGATGCTTTTGAATTGTGGTGCTGGAGGAGACTCTTGAGAGTCCCCTGGACTGCAAGGAGAACAAACCTATCCATTTTGAAGGAAATCAACCCTGAGTGCTCACTGGAAGGACAGATCCTGAAGCTGAGGCTCCAATACTTTGGCCATCTCATGAGAAGAGAAGACTCCCTGGAAAAGACCCTGATGTTGGGAAAGTGTGAAGGCAAGAGGAGAAGGGGACGACAGAGGACGAGATGGTTGGACAGTGTCATCGAAGCTACCAACATGAATTTGACCCAACTCCAGGAGGCAGTGGAAGACAGGAGGGCCTGGCGTGCTCTGGTCCATGGGGTCACGAAGAGTCGGACACGACTAAACGACTAAACAACAACAACAACAACAACAACAACAACAAATATGTACATTGGGTGTGTATATGTACACTGAGAGCCTTCAGGAAGAGGAAGTAAATCAGAGTAAAACTTTGAGGGAGAAGGGGAGCTGTGTGGACAGGTGAGTACAATTAAACATTTCAGTGTGAAACACAAAAGTGATTTAAATGGTGGGGTGTGAAATATAAAAGTTCTAATCAGCCTGGGACAAACCTCTGTGTCGTCATATCCTGAATATGACTAATTACACTAACATTTACATAGAGGAGAAGAACGTACAAAGAAGTGCTTATAGAGAAAGGATAGTTCCTCAAAAGTCTAAAGATAAAAAGTGAACAAAACACTCAAGAAAAAAGAGAGAGAGATGGACACTGCAAAGTACTGTAGATAATTTATTATCAAGGAAGTTAATGCTGGATATTCCCATAACATGCATGCATATCTGCTTGTCTATATAGAGATAAATCTGCAAGGAATTACCAAGTAAGTGTGTTATGTTATACCTGGAGAAGATATTGGTCTATCATCTGTTTCAGCATGAACCCTTCTTATTCCTAAAACTCAAGCAGTGATATTAATCAACCTAGGAAACGTTGCAAAGCAATTATAAAGAAGTACAAGATGTTACTGCATGATACAAAGGCATAAAGCACAGCACAAAATAGCCTCAGAGGAGAATCACAAGTGCCCCAGACTGCTGAAGGTCTTTGCAATGGTCTCACTCATGCCAAAAATTACTCGTTCAATATTTATAGTAAAAGAAAAAATCCAGAGGGGGAAGATGAGCTGTTTCTGCTTGGGAAAGATATGTAATTGATTTCTACAACAGCAGCAACAACAAAACCCCTGCAGACTGGAATTTTTACCATGAAATGTTATGATCCTATCCTAAATTATGCTGGTAAAGAAGGTAGAAATAATTTAAAAACACAAAGTTACACAGGCATCAGGCATTTAGAATGGTGTAGCACACATGAGGGAAATCCAGGACCCGCCAAATCCAGGGGCGTCCTCTCTTTGACCCACTGTGTCACCGATCACCCATCAGCCAAGACTGGGACCATCAGATGTGATCTGGCAGCAATTGTCAGCTATTAAAGGCTCTCCCCCTACCCAGTCATCTTGAGGCTCCCAATGGCTTCCCATGGGCAAAAGGGAACCCTAGGGAATCTCAGAACCTGAAACAGTGGGATAGGAAGCTTTCAATGAACGTTGATGACGGGTTATGATGGCATAACTAAACCAACAAGAATGTTGGTTGTGAGTTTTCCGGGCTGCTTGGCCGTATTCTTAAGGTTTTTCTTCCTAACGTTTCGCCAGTCTCTGTGGCCGGCATCTTCAGAGGACAGGAGTCAGAACTCTGTCTGTGCTCTGTTGCAGTTTGTTGGATAGTTGAGTATTTATAGCTGTGGGATCAGATTTTGTCCTTTTCAGGAAACTGGGTGATTTCAGGAAATTGGGCATGTTGCAGATTAGCTTTCGGTTTGTGATTGATCATCAGGAGATAAACACAGACATCATTTGCCAAACCAATTGTTTACACATGACACTTTTAAGGAATTGTGTGTCTGGAGGGAAAACACTGTAACGGCAAGAAATACAAATTTCTCATGTTGGCTGGATGTGTATTTGACCTTAAAGACCATTTTCTGTCTGCCATATATGCTTGCAGATTGTGTATGTGTGTGTGTGCCTTAGCTTTCATATAATTGCCATTCAGGTTTCTTCTTGTGTTCAGTTTCCCCCTCTCTTTTTGAATTTTTCTTACTTTCCAAATACATTAGCCTAATAGTTTATCATGTTTATTGTCTGATATAGCCTGCACACATACATAGAAATTCTGGCTTGTGTGTTTTTTCCAGGAAGCCATTGTCTGAATTGTTCCGTGACAATGATAACTTAATTTTCTTCAGGTTCGCTATCAATCAGCAAATTTTAATGAAGTTCTGCTCTAGAAATTGAATCATTCAAGGAAGGCTTTATTGTTATTGCCAAGGGCATGTAAATAACGGCCGAACAGTTTGTACCTGCTTGATATCTCAAGATGCAGGTATCCTACAAATGAGGATTGTTTGTTCCATTCCTGCCCACACCAATCTTATTTCAGGATCAATTTCCCTTTTTTTTTTTTAAATGATCTGCTCCCTTGTACACCTCCGGTAACAGGTGGGAATGTAATATGTTCCAATTGCATTCAAGACCATCAAATTGATCTGCTAAGAAGTTAAGCGGGGGGGGGGGGTAGGAGGATAGGGATGGAACATTGAGTTTTTTTCCCTTCTCAGGAATATCATCATCACAAAGCTGAAATTCTGAAGCTATAAAGGAAAGTAGCCTCACATCTTGGGAAAGTTAGCTTTTTGGACTACAAATCCCAGAATCCTTCAACCAGCAGTGTCAGCAGGATTCCTGGCTGGAGGTGGGTGGCTGTAGGGTTTGTAGTCTGAAAAGTTCCTTATCCAACCTCCAGAGTACCCACAATGTCGGCATATGGGCCATGAGAAATTTGTTCCAGAGCTTGGGAAGCCATTTGAATTAACAGGAACACAAAAAGTGAAAACGGGGAGTGGTTTAAAAAGAAAGAAAGACCTGGCAGAATGTTTATGGTCAAGGAACATGTAATAAATCATTCTTTTAAAATGAGAAAAAGTCCAGGAATTTAAGAAACTGGTAGATCAGACATTTGAGGTGGGGCACAGCAAGCAAAATGAAATTGCAGTGGAGGTAGCTGGCTTGATGAAATAGTAATCACATAAAAAGAAAATATCTAGGTAGAAAAAGATTTGGACTTTGCCCCCCAACAAGGTAAGCCATCATAAACTTCCATCAGAACTAGAAGCACTAATTATTTTAGCAAAGACATATACTTGTCTACCAAATGCTAGTGCATGGTGAGGAAAGGGAATCACCGGCTTCTAGACCTATCCCATCTTGGAGGTTTTCAGCGTGTCAAATTGAACATCAAAAGAAAGTCTTAATTTTCACTCATTAACCCATCTTCCTTCCCACTAAAGGATTTCTTTACATGCTGTGATAAAAAGATGTCTTTCATCAATAGAGCAACTGGGGTTACACAATCACCTCATCTAAACATGTTGTCTAGTTAGACTCTTTGGTAAACTCTAGTTTCGTAGGCAGGCCACGTTCGGGTCCTGAGGAGCTGCATGCAACCCACAGATACCTATGCCAGATCTAACCGTCGCCATGATCTGACAGACTTGACACAAAGCTTTGGTTTTTTTACTGCCAAACAAAATGCAGTATGTTTGTATGCTTTGGAAGAGAAAGGGAAAACCACTATTAATTCCATGTTTACTATCAAAATCTAAGTGGTAAAATGTTTAGCTTAGATTTATTATTGGTGGAGAACAGGAATCATAAAACATGTCAGAATCATTAACTGCCCTGCAAAGAAAACCCCTCACAAATACCAATGAAACCAGTTGTTAAATCAATAAAAAGCAGCTGCATCCAGCATAAATCTAAAATCACTCCGAAAATCTGAACATGATACCATTTGAAATGGGCAAATGCTGGCGTCTTTTGCATTTTTTATTCTGTCTTGGACCTCCTGATTCCATATAATGTGTTAGCTCGCTCT
Source organism: Intellagama lesueurii (assembly GCA_037013535.1). Classification (NCBI taxonomy): domain Eukaryota; kingdom Metazoa; phylum Chordata; class Lepidosauria; order Squamata; family Agamidae; genus Intellagama; species Intellagama lesueurii. The sequence continues at coordinate 20,446,659 of JBAJHW010000003.1, forward strand.
CGCTCTCTGTGTGTATGTGTGAAGGGGTAGAGTGTTTTGTTTTACATTTTTTTCCAGGGGTAGAGTGTTTGGATGGATGTGTGGTGCAGCTTTGGCCACATCCAGTGCTAACATGGGGCCTTTCAAGTTTAACCATAAGGGAGCATGGCCCTGGGATGGGAAATCCTCCCTTCTCATCCTCTAGAGCAATGATCTGGAACATGTGACCATGTTTTGGGGCTACAGATGCCAGAATTCTAGAGCCAACATGCCAGTGCTGGCTGTGAGATTCTGGAAGTTGTAATGAAAAAAGAGCAATGTTTCCTATCTCTGATGGCCCTTGAAGTGTCGCAACCTGGATGTAACTAGCTAACATTGGTGGGAGTTGCTGTCCAAAAACATCTGGAGGGCCACAGGTTCCCTACCTCTGCTTTACACACACAATGGGCTAAAGAATATTTGTCAGTTGATTGCATATCAATCTGTGAATCAAGGCCAGCATCCCACCCATAGGTAATACATACAGGTAAAAGTTAATTAAAGTTATTTTTACATTTAAACCAAATTCTAAAATTAAATGTTTAAATGTTATTGTTAATTTTTGATTTTTTTAAATTAAGACATGCATAACTCTCCTTCCAACTAAAAGATGTCATGGTAGATTAATCTACATGGATCCTGGCACTTAGGTTGTTAGCTCCTACAACAGAAGAACATCGCGTCATTAAATGCAGTGTCATCCCCAGACTGCTGTGGTGACTCCACTTTTGTCTTGAGCCCACATATAAAGGTATCATCTTTGCAACGAGGACTCCATGAGCCAAAATGACCCCATTCATGTGAGTTGCCCCTGAGCACAGTCTCATCGCTGCACAAGAACTGGATGTTGTTGGCTGCAGTGTCATCACCAAACCCTTGGGGGTTTTCCACTCTAAGAGAAAAGGACACCAACTTGTGTGGTGTGGGACAGTGATAAATCTCAGACCAAGCACCCCACCTGCCAAGAAAGACAATGAAATTGTCAGATATTTATGGCAGCCATTATGTGTCTTTCCTAGAACCTCAGAAAGCATTAATCAAGAAGATGTCTGTATGACACTGGTGGATCAAGCCCAATAGTTTCTCCACAGCACCATTCATTTTACTTCCAGGGGTAAATTTCAAATGTGACCACGGTTCTGGAAGGTTCATTAGCACAATAGGTTAGCCATTTCCCATTGATAATAGCCAGCTTCCGGTAGACATATGAAAACAGAGATGTATTCCAACAGAAATATACTGTTTCTGGAAATGACTCTCTTTCCTCTCAAATCCAGCAGCCTTTAACAGATACATAGCATTTGTCTTCAGGATTTCTTGTAATGGAGTGGTCGGAAGGTTGGGGTGGGGAGATGTTTTGTTTCCCATGATGTGACCAGGATATTCTAGAAAGCTAGACTTATTCAGTCACACATAAGAAAAGAGATTTATGGATTGTTGTGCAGCTGATCTTTCAAGGCAAAATAAATGGGAAAAGAAGTTCAGGTAAAAGAACAATTTGTTGCATAAAAAACCCAGGAGATTTGTTAGAAGGCAACACAATATTATTTAGTGCTACTGCATCCAAAGTTAGAATGGCCATTATGATGTCCACCAGTAGAAAAGGAACAAGAACTGTGTGCGTGGTATGTGAGCCAGAAAAACAGGGCGGGGGAAGACAGATGGAGAAAGAGAAACAGAAAGCTCTAAATAGGAAACAAAGCAGTCCTAAGGTTATATAGGTACTATAAATTTTATATTTTCATTATATCTGCTAGGGCTTTTATGGTTAAAGAAACCATATTTTCTATATTACAAGCAAAAGATGGACAGAAGCCTCCTGAACCACTTCATGAATGCATAGATGCCTAATAGGAGCTAACCCACCCTGTGTACTTTTGGAGACTTTCCCACTCAATATTTGTCTTGGTATCTGTATGTTTGAAGACACCCATTCCTGTCAATGAGGAAATGCAAACAGCAAGGTCAGGTCACCAGGGATGGGGACTCATGAGTCGTGACTCACTGTCAAGTCTCGCTTAAGTTGCGCCGGCAACTCGACTCAGACTCAACTCGGGTCTTTTTTAAAAAGACTCAGACTCAACTTGTGACTCGGAACCATTTTTCTGAGTTGCGTTTTGAGCTGCAGTGGCAGCAACAGTGGTGTGGCGGCGGCTGGAGCAGGTAGAGACTCAAAACACGACTTGGTCAGAGGCAGCAGGCCCTGCTTCCCTTCCAGGAGTTGGTTGCTGCCTCCACCCACAGAGGCAGGAGCCAGCTCTGGGAAGGAAAGTCAGCCACTGGGCGAATTTTTGGGTCCTGCTCCCAAGCCTCGAGTCCTGAGTCCCAGGTCCCAAGTCCGAGTCTTGAGTCATTTGCCCTGGGAGGCTAAGGCAAACGACCCAAAGACACAGACTCAGACTTGGGACTCGGAACCAAAAACTCAGATTTGGACCCCAGGACTCGCCAACATCCCTGCAGGTCACAGACTGAGTGGAGCAGGCATCATAGAAGGGCTTCCACTCATGGTAGCAGCTGGACTTTCTCTTTCATTTTTCACCTTCTTTTTTCCATTGGCCAAGAGAAAACTAAGAGCAGCTCGTTAAGAATCACCAGGAACAGAATGTGGGGGGGGGGGGGCTTCAAAAGGGCAACGAGGATGCTCCTTTTGCATTCCTTCTGTTTTGTCTGTTCTTTCTGCTCCATCCTTCCTGTTTCTGGATCTGAAATTAATGGTGCTGCAGCCACAAGACTTTGATGATTTACTCAATGACTTTGCAGCAGGAAAGTTCATTTCTGTGGTAAAGAAATGAACTTTATTTCCCTGAGTTTTTCTTTCTGTATTCCCTTTCTAATCATAAAACATGCATGCTGGATTTAATGGGCAAGATCTGCAGACATATTACTCTGTGGAACCTACAAATACCCCTGACTTGTTTCATTTTTACACATTCAACTGAAGAACAATGCACACCCCTACTCGTAAAAGGCAAATCCGTCATGCAACTTACTTCTTTTAATTCATTCTATCTTTCTAGAAATTTTATTCAAAATTTGAAAAAAAAATGAACAGTTATTTCCAGTCTGTTAAATGGTAACCAGCTCAGTTCTTATAAAGATACAGAAATCATGCAGATACATAGATTTCTTAATAGCAATAGCCGCCAGAATCCTATTGGTAATCTCAACTAGAGTATGAACATGAAGCCAAAACATATGTAAATCCCATTGATTCAGTGGGTCCAGTTGACCAATAGTAAGCCGGCCAGTTGCTAAAACTATAGGCTGTTATGTTTGCCTCATGCTCTGAACTAACATAACAGTCACCATCAAAATGATGATTAGGAATCACCCCACCCCAATTCAAATTGTCACTCATAAACACGAAGGAGAAAGAATAGCTTAGCAACCACATTATTGCTGAGCCTACACTAGGAGTGGCCAAGTGTGACTGATCTTGTTGGACTACAACTGCCATTATCCTTCACCATTGGCGAGGGCTGATGAGAGCTGCGGTCAAAAAACATAAGCTAGACCAATATTGGGGTTAAAAAAGAAAGAGCTACTCACTTTCCGACAGCAGATGAAATGAACGTGTTATCGTTGCAGACCAGGCGCAGGCCGTTTAGGCCTGTATCGTCTTGTGAAGGTTCACCACCTTGATATGGCTGTACCTGGCATAGAGAAAGACTTGTGGTTTCGCTATGTATAGAAAGAAATACATCTGGTAAAATTCTCTTAAAGCTATGAATCTGCCCACAGTTGTATATGATAAGAAGAAATTACAATGGAGATTGTCATACTCACCAATAACAGGGGAAGGGAATGGCTGAGGACTTGGGGCATTTCTGCCCTCTACTGGACTTTAAATGCCCCCCCCCAGACCTGACAAAGTTGCCCACCTCTGCTTCACGCCTGTGGTGTAGAACCTTCAGCCTCCAAATGTTGATAGACTTGTTTCCATCATGCCTCATAATTCATCATACTCAGTAAGACTGGCAGGAAATGGAATTCGGCAACATCTGGAATGGCTTACCATTGCTACCCCCCAAGTGAGCTTCCATGTCCAAATGGGGATTTTAGCACAGGTCTCCCAAGTCCTAGACCAACACTCTATCCATTATACTGTACTGGCTCTCCTACTATTTAACATTAAACCAAGCTGGCTGGATAACTCAGTGGTTTTGCTGCCCAACTACAGAACCTGAGGTCAGGAGCTCAGTTCCCAATTATGCCTCTTGGAAGAAGAGCCAGCCCGTGCAGCCTTGGGCAACCTGTACAGTCCAAGAATACCCCAGATGATGGGTACAGTAAACCACTTCTGAGTGTTCTATAACTAGAAAATCCTGGAAGAAACTGAAAGTCTTGATGGCACACAATTATTATAAATATCAGATTAAAATAAAACCAAGCAAAGTGCATGCTACGTAAATGTACAAGTTTCACAAGTGTTCTCTGATTCACCAGCCAAGTGCTGGGTGCTGGTGAAGAGGAAAGGAACTTCTGTGAAGCAAAAACAAGAGCAGAAACATAAGAAATAACCAGTTGTGGAAACTAGTTTGCATAGCATTAGATGAAAAGCAGAATGTAGAATAGTTTTTACCTTCAGTGAAAAACCAATAGCGTGACCTATGGGACAATATTCTCTTTGCCCCCAATAACCCCATAGTCCTCCATTTGCCACTTTGATGATTGAATCATAGCGGCGAGCCTCGGTATCCCAGAGACAACAGGAGAGGAGTGAGATGACCAGAGCAATGATGGAAAAGCCCATACTTGTGTCTGAATGTGGCTATAGAAAGATGGATGAAAAACAACAGTCAGAGGAGCACAGAGTCTGGACATTTGGGTCATGTCTCTTTAATGTGAGGTTGGGCAACGTGTGTGTCAATAGCCCTGTGTGTATGTCCCTATGTCCCTAAGTGTGCCTGCAGTTGTGGTGGTCTTTAAAAATAAAACAGGAAAGGCACAAAACAGGCGTGGGGACGAACCTGGCAAAATTGTGCCCCATATCTGTCAGAGAGAGAAAGGGTTCTTGTAAGATTATACTTTCTTTACTTATTAATTCTCCAGTGAAATCAAAGCAGTGTAGGTGTCTCACCTTCTCCCCACTTTTTTATCACAACAGCCCTGCGAGATAAGCCAGGCTGGTGCAAAATCACCCAAGGAACTTAATAGCTCAGTAGGGGCTTTAACCTGGGTCTCCAAAGTCATAAACCCTTTGTCTTTTGCTGGATAGCTCAGTGGTTTAGGTGTTTGACTGCAGAGCCATTAATTTGGGAGTTCAATTCCCCACCATGTCTCCTTGGCAGGGGCTGGACTTGATCATCCATAGGGTCCCTTCCAGCTCGGCAGCTCTAACATCATGACAATGAGCACATCCTCCATCTTTGCATGTGATTCTATACAAATGTAGATCTACCTACAGTTCAGCTTCCTTCCAAAACATCAGCAACATCTATTTCTCTAAAGCTGAAGCTCTCGTTTCTCTCCCAGACCAAGCCAACTTCTCTGGCCTTGTACCTTCCAAATGAAGAGGTATCTCAGCTTTCCTTATTTCCCTGACCTCAGTATCTTAGCTATCATTTGTGTGAGTCACTACCCCACCAACTCCTCTGACTTAAGGGAAAAGCTTTCCAACATTATGGGACCTATTAAAGAAACCCCGAACCATGATTTTTTCCCCAGTTCCCATGTTTAGTTGTAAGTTTGCATAATGGACAACATTTTATGAGATGTCATCCCATTGGCCATGGTGGTTGGTAAGGGTAGAGTTGCTGAGGCTGAGGTCAGGAGAAACTGGGCTTGGAATACATGAAATGCTGTGTCCACTGTGTCCAATGCCATTCCACAGGGTAGCTAGCTATCTATTACTTGATAAAAATGACACCATCTTGAGTAATGGATGCTAAGCCTGTATAGACCAACATTGCCCTCACTCTGAAAGGGCAAATGAGGAATGGTCCTACCCTTAGGCAGATGGGGATGGCTTCCTTGGCAGCAGATACAAGGAAATGGGATTTAATGGTGAGCTGTTGGGATAAAAATATGTGGAAGGTCCTGCCCATCTTCAGTGTTGTAGGAAAATTCAGTGGCCAGTCTAGCTATCTTTTGTACACAGAATGGACGAGTGGCACAATCTTGTCTTCCTCAGAAAGGAAAAGGTCCTGGGACAAACATCCTTTGGGATGCACCTTCCCTCAAAATGGAGGTGCTTTCGGATACCTCTGATCCTGTTTGTGAAAAATGTCCCCATCTTCTGGTTTACTCCCCTGTTATTTACAGAAGGAACCATAGATCTCCACCTCCTGTCTCCCCAATTTTATTTCACCCAAGCTGGACTTGCACGTAATCCTGCCTGGATTGTTACCAGTGCTTTCCCTTCGCCTCTAAGCAAACTGTTCTTAGTACTACAGTGCAATTCTACTTACCGTCTCACAACCAAATATCCTGGAGCCAAAATAAGAGAGATCCTGAGCTGAGCCGTGGAATATGAAAACAGACACCACAGTGAGCAAACACAGGAGAAGGAAATGTGGGCGTTTGTCCTGCAAGATAGAACCTGCTGTGCTCTGTTACGCAAAAAAGCTGCAGAGCATCCTCACCTATAGGTCTCCCACACTCCCGTCGCTAGTTGCCTTTCATTCAGTGCCTCCAGCAGGCACTGATTTGGGGGTCTGGGTTAGAAGGCAAGATTGTCCGGACAGTAAGAGTGTCTCTTCAGCTTTTTGTGTTAGGTGTCAAAACATGGAGGCTTACACTGTTCAGTTCCCTTCTTTGTTTCTAACAAGGGGAAAGGAATCCCTCTCACTCCCTCGGGTTGAATTCCCTCTGGGGTGATTGTGTGGGTAATAAATAAAATAAATAAATAAATAAATAAGTGGGTGGGAATGAAGTCTTTTGTGTGCACGCTCTCTCTCTTCTGTCCAGAGCAGGCAAAATGCTGGTCTGGGCCCCCACCTAACAAGATCTTGTCTTGTCTTGTCTGGATTCAATTTTAGCCCTTGTCCAGTCCATAACTGAGGTCAGGTGGCGCTCTAGGGACTCCATCACTTTCCCTGCTGACAAGGAAAAGGAGAGCTAGAGCTGCGTGTCATCAGCATATTGATGACAAGACACTCCAAATTTCCAGATGCCCTCTGGAAGCCGCCTCATATAGATGTTAAATGGCATTGGGGAGATGATCAACTCCTGTGCTCCGTGGCTTCTCTTTGGCAGCCAGTTACCGAGGAAAAGCCCGCCTGAAAAAGAAAGGGTCTGGCTGCCTGCAGAAGGACAGCAAAGAAGGGGCCAGCCTGGCCTTCCAGGGGAAGACGTTCCACAGCTTGGAAGCAGTGAAAGAAAAGACCCTCGCTTGTGTAACAGTGGTGGGACTGAGAGATTTTAAAACCCAAGCAAGCTCATAAATGGAGGTGTGGTATTTCCAGTAGCTTGAACCCAAGTTTAAGGCTTTACAGGTTAAAACTAGCACTTTGCATTGTGCCCAGAAATGGACCAGCAGCCAGTGGAGCTCTTGTAAAAACGCAAGAGTTATGTGATCCCTGTCAGTAGCTCCAGTTAACTATCTGACAGTGGCATTTGGGACCTGCTGAATTTTCTGAACATTTTCTTAAGGCAGCCCCACAAAGAGAGCATAACAGAAACAGGAACTGACCTCCCCAAGAATGTCACCCACTCCCTACGAAGAACAGCAGGGGGAAGTATCTACCACTGCACTATACCAACACTTCTCAAATGTTGCTAACATCTTTGTTTGACAACCCAAATCTGTGCTTTCATCCCCTTACCTTTTCGTATGCTAGATGTACTAATGTAGCAATATTTCCCCTGCTTTCTATTTTTTGAAATTCAAGCCATTCTCATCAGAAGGTTCCCTTCCAATGTGCCTAAAAAGAAACATACAAAGAAAGCTTTTACCTTCAAGGAGAATCTGTGTGCATATCCTGAGAGACAGGATTCTATGCACCACCATTCACACACACCCCCAAGGGCCACCTTTTGGCACAGTGAGATTGGAATTAAACGATCGAGCTTTCAAATCCCCAAAGTAGCTGACAAAAGTCAACAAGATTGCAGGACTGACAGAGACATGCATAGCGGGTAGCCCAATCTACCTCTAGCAATGAAAAATGATGGAATTTTGACTGACTGGGACTCCTTGCTTCTGTTCAAAACCCTCTGGTTTTATTTTTCCAGGATTTGCTCCTGAAGATGTAGTTGATTTGCTAGAGCCAATAAACTGATTATGGCTTTCTGACTATAGTTTGTTCTTATAAACCATTCAACATTCTTGAGGACAACTTGTACTGAGAATGTCCCTGAAACGAAATTTGGCCCTCAGGCTGAAAGAAATCTTCCACCCTTGCTTGAAGTGGAGATACTTGGGAACTTCTCACAGAAGAAGCATGTGCTTGACTATCCATCCCCATAAAATGACTTGCCTCTCCATTCTTCCTTCTGGCCTTTGATTTCAGAGTGGGGTATGCCATGAACCTCCCCCGGAGCGCCTAAGCAAATTGGTCCCAGAGATAACAGAGGACAAGAACTTGGAATTGAAGTAACCAGGATTCAACTGCCATTCCAATCAGCTTCTGTATGTGGATTTGTCTTGGGAAGACTCTGGTTGTAGCTCTACTACCTCAGTAAACAAATGCATTATCAGCTTAGTTCTTGCCAATGACAGTGGCCAGCCAGTCCTAATAATCATTAACAGTGCAGAGTTTCTGAACATAGGAAGACTTTTCAGCCCAGCCAGCCACTGAAAGGTGTACTTCTCTTTTATTCGTCCCACATTTATTTTCTTTCATATGCTCTCCAAATTAGAATAAATACTCACTGTGCCTCCTTGGAAAAGAGCCAGCTGCAATCATGGGAGCATGAGTAGTTGATGGGGCATAAGTGCCCTACCTCCTGTGAAGCTTTGGACAAGCTGCATGTTCTAAGAGGGCCTCCAGAAGAAGAGACTAGTAAACTACGTCTGAATACTCTATACCTAGAAAACTCTGGCAGGATCACCATAAATCAGAATCAACTTGATGGGACATTATAAAGAAAAAAGTAACATTCTAGTCTCTTTGAACGTCGTACTTGGGGCCTCTTTGTCTGTGTCCATTTGTCTTGTTGCTCCTATGCGGCTTGGGTTCCTATATATTTTTGTTGGAAAGACAGCCATCTCGTACTGTTGTTAACCTAGAGACAAGGGCCATTAAATCCAGTGGGACGTACATTTGAATAGACTCACATAGTTTGGAATGATAAAATTTGAGAAGTAAGAATCAGTCCAACAGGGCTCATCTGCTTTTCATCTCATGTGAAAGATTTCAATCTGCATTTCCCATCTATAGCTTCTATGCAATTAAGTCAAAGGGAACAGAAGGGGTGGGGGCAATGACTCATGGTCCAGCTTTTGGCTGTATTACTGTGCCATTCATGCAGTACAGACTGATTGAATTTAGAGACACATCATAACTCCATACATCAGAACCTTGTTATATTGCTGTACCTGGTAGAGAAAAGGGAAAGGAGTTGCCACAATCTTCGCCGAGTATTGCTTATTGTTACCATGTGTGTTTGATAAGTCATATCTACTATGGGGAATACCTAATTGTAGTGTCCTTCAGACTGAATTAGACATTTAAGGATGAGAAGTTTTGTTTGTATATCCCATGGCAACACAAAGTAAATGGCGAATAAAACAAAGATACATTAATCAAAATTTACATATCAAGGTTGCTAGGATGATGTACAGGGTTAGTTATCAATGTTTATGTCAAACACTGGTGGATAAAGACAACAATGGACTATTTGTTGTAGTTACCTCACAGCTTTACCTAGTCCTTTGAGCAGATGCATCTGTATTTCATGAAGGTAGAGGGGAGACCTTGTGTTTTGAACAAATATTTGACCCAAAGATTTCCTCATATTTTATAACATTGGGCAGTTTAATAGAATGTGTCACTGTGCTCAGCTTCAGGGAACCTACAGGGCCAACACAATCTCTCATCTAACCTTCGGATCACCCTGAACATGCCAGGTTTTGGAATTAGCATAGCAATGACCAGATGAGCAGAGATACTGCAAATCATGTGCACACAGTCCTGCAGGCAGCGTCCCCTGGGCATGAAGTTGGATTTCCCCCTGCATTGAGGGGCAATAACCATCACAAACAGGCAGATCAGTGGCATCAATATTAAAAGCTGGATAGCCACCCTGGGTTTCTCTCCTGGGAGAATGAATGAATGAATGAATGAATGTGATCCTTTGATTTGCTAGTGCAAACATACAGTCCAGCCCACTGAGTGAGACCATGATCAGCAAGCAGAAGTAAACAATGGGCAAAATCCTGTTGTGGAAGGGCCTGTCCACACTGTGAAATTTGGTGTGATCTGGCTGATGCTTAAAAGGTCCTTATCTCCAGTGCAATCTATTTTAACTCTTTGAACCTGTCCACAAAGGTGGAATAAAGAGCTATTTTGCATCTCAGTGAATTGTCCCTAAAAGATTGAGTGCCCTAGCCCTGTGCCAGAAAGATACGGGGCAGCTCTTAAAGGGGAAGGATGGATTGTTTTAAGTAGAAACACAAGCACATGATTTCTTTTTTTTTCCCCATGCCAAACAGTGCTATTAGGGAATCATATATCATAACTATATGCCAGTACACACAGGCTCTAACTTTAGGACCTGCAAAGTCTGCATACGGAGACAGACAGACACACACAGACACATGGCATACCTAGTACTGTGAGCAGAGTTGCCATTCTCTCTCACTTAAAAGGGACTTCAGGGAAACACATTTTAAAACCATATTTATTTACAAATGTTTCTTTTTCATATTTATTATAATTAAACATCATTATTTGTGGTTTTTGCCAGTTAATAGTTAGTCCTGTTATTTCCCCAAATTTTTCTAAATGATTTTTAATTTTATCCATACTTTCTAATGGGTTTTTAATGGTCAATAATGAGTCATCAGCAAATAAATTAATCTTAATTGTATCATTTTTGCCTAATCCTTTAATTAATTCATCATTTCTTATTGCATTAGCTAACAGTTCTATAACCATACAAAACAATATTGGTGAAAGTGGACAGCCTTGTCTTGTACCTCGGCCTAGAAAAATCCGCTCTGTTAAACCATCATTAACTATTACTTCTGAAGTATTATCTGAATATAATTGATCTATAACCCCTATAAATCTTCTACCAAATCCCCAACCCTTTATAAGCAGCTTTAATGTTGGCCATTCCACACAATCAAAGGCCTTAAATAAGTCTAGTGATAAAACAGTTGCCTTTGTTTTTTCCTTTTCTACCTCATATATAATACAGTGGTGCCTCGACTTATGACCATAATCCGTTCCAGAAGATGGACGTAACTCGAAATGGTTGTAAGTCGAAGCACCATTTCCCATTGAAATGCATTGGAATGCGATTAATCCATTCCTGAAGGAAAAAAAAAAAACCCCCCAAAAAATAAAAATAAAACACTGCAAGCCCCATAGGAACGCGCTGGGGCTGCAAAACAACAACAACAACAAAAACCCCAAAAATAAACAGAGCAAGCCCTGAAGGTGCTGGGACTTTTAAAAAAATAAATAAATAAATAAACGGAGCAAGCCCCGAAGGCGCTGGGGCTTAAAAATAAAATAAAATAAACGGAGCAAGCCCCGAAGGCGCTGGGGCTTAAAAAAAAACAACAACCCAGAAATAAACCACGGAGCAAGCCCCGAAGGCACTGGGGCTTTTTTTAAAAATAAAATAAAAAATAAACAATGGAGCAAGCCCCATAGGAACGTGCTGGGGCTGCAAAAAAACAAAAACAAAAAATAAACCAGGGAGCAAGCCCTGAAGGCGCTGGGGCTTAAAAACAAAACAAAACCAAAAATAAACAACGGAGCAAGCCCCACGCTGGGGCTGCAAAAAAACAATCACCAAAAAACAAAACAACACAGCACAGAAACATAACCCCCCACCCAGCCCAAACCCACCCTGCAAAACCCACCCAGAACAGTTTTTAAAAAGCAAAAAGCAGCACCTTACCTTACCAGGCAGTCCCAAGCCTCCTCCGATTGCACTCACTCTAACCGTTGGGGCAAAAGAGCTACAAAGAAGCAGCCTCTTCGCCTACCAAAGGTTAGCAATTTGAATTTCCCGCCCTTTCCCCCTGCCTTTTTTTGATTGTAACTGGAAGCTCCAGCCGCAAGTCGAAGCAAAATTTTGCGGCCGGAGCTGGTCGTAACTTGAAATGGTTGTAAGTAGGGACATTCGTAACTCGAGGCACCACTGTATTCAAAACTCGTCTAGTTAAATTATCCATTTGTCTTCCCTTTACAAAGCCACATTGATCCTCTTTAATATAATTTGCTATGAATCTATTTAATCTATTTGCTAATATAGCAGTAAAAATCTTAGCATCTTGATTTATTAGAGATATAGGCCTATAAGATCCCGGATCTGTTAGATCCTTGTTGGGTTTTGGAATAAGAATAGTTAATGAGTGTTTCCAAGAAGGTGGCATTGTCTCTCCTTCCAATATTTTATTATAAAACATTTTTAGCTTAGGTATCAAAAAGAAACTAAGATGTTTATAATATTCTGGACCCAATCCATAAGGGCCTGGTGTTTTACCATTTCTTAGTTTATTAATAACTTCAGCAATTTTTCTTATTTAATCTCTTCTTCTAGTATTCTTTTATCAGATTCCAATAATTTAGTTTTTAAATTCTCATTTATATAATTTTCTATATTCTCTTTCAGTAAATTGTTTCCTTTATATAATTTCTGATAAAATTCTTGAAAAATCTTCAATTTATCTTTCATTATATTACACCTCTTACCTGTTCTATCTTTAATTACCCCAATCGTGTTTTTTAATCTTCTATTTTTGCACATTCTAGCTAATAATTTTGAATTTTTATTGCTAAATTTAAAAAAAAATCCTCTTTATATACATCAAATCCCTCTGGACTGTCTCTATCTCTAAGTTTTCTAGTTCCTTTCTCTTTGCTTGAATTTCTGCCAATATCCTTCCATCTCTTTCTAAAAAAAACCTTGCTTTCCAAATTTCTCAAGTCTTCCAGTTTTTTCGCCTTTTTCTCCTTAATTTTTTTCACTTTACAGGAAACATGCCCATATTGCTTCCATGCTGAGCCTGCCATTCTTGTGTCTTCTTCTGCCTAAGAAGGAAGTAACTATTCCTTGATTGTTTGGCTACCCAGTGTGGTATAGTGGATAGCATGATGGACTACGACTCAGACCTGGGTTCAGATCCCTGCTTGGCCATGGAAACTCACTGTGATGTAAGCCCCTGGTAAAACACCTTCTTAAATACCTACCTCAAGAATAGCTGCTTCATGTCCTTCCAGTAGAAAGTTTTATTTATTTATTTATTTATTTATTTATTTATTTATTTATTTATTTATTTATTTATTTATTTATTTCCTGCATTTCTCCTTAAACAACCCAACAGGCAAGTTCACATCCTTCCAGGTAGCTTATTTTTGCACCCTCCACATTTCAGCAAACTGAACCAAAACTCTACTTGACACACTCACTCATGGAGTGGTTCTGAGCACATGATCCTGACTCTCATGTTATGTCTCTCCCCTTCCCCAGTTCCCTTTCTAAGATAACAAAAGGGCATTGGCACATTGGCTTTTTTGGTAATTGTCGTGTGAGGATCGAGATTTGCAGAGGGCATCGGTAAGCAAGAACAGAAAGACGTATGGTTCAGGAAATTTGGCTATATGCCATGAAAGCAATTCCTAGCTGTTGCCAGAAATCAAACTATTTGACGATTTAAGTGTTTAAACAAACTCTTTTTTTAAAGATAAGGATTACTCCATCCAGGACTGTGAGCTTACTTATCTCAAGTTTTCAAAACAATTTCCTGGTTCACGGCCTACAATCATTGGCAAACACAATTATCTATTGGAAAGCCGGTAACAATGAAGGACAAATGATTAACAGTTCTTTGGGAAGAGGGTGCAGAGCAAACAGGACAAGCCTCCCTGGGAATTGGCCTTGTTTGTCTCCCTTCCTGCTGTGTATTCTTTAGAAAGACTTCCTGGAACATCTGGGTCATGCCAGCTCTCTTAGTTGCTTCATATCTCTTCTCAGAAAATGCCTTTTCCACAAGAAAAAGGCATAATTCGATAGACCTCTCCTTCAACTAAGCCTAAAGAGATATAACGAAACATGCTTTCTTCGTCTTTGAGTAAAACTGTGAATTGTATACCCTTGGGATAGGACTCTGTCCTCTTGTACTCTGTAGAATTCTGTACACATCAATAACAACTTCTAGAGAGTTAGCCACTGGTTAGTTAGTAAGCAAACTGGAGCATCTTGAAGATTAATGTGGCGGGGGGATTTATGGTGGCTTCTTCCTTAATCCTCCCTTTGCTAGACTCCTGTCATTGCTATAAGAAACACATATTTCACGTACACCAACTATTTCTTTTTCGTATCATATCTCTCTCATGCATGCACTGCCACAATGGAACACTTTTGTCTGCTGGTGACATGACTGGGGTGGTGACTAATGAATAAAACTTTAGAGGTTGGTTTCTAGCTGACTATAGACTCTCTTCGCAACCCGTAATACTTAAGTCCGATGTTGATTATGTGTATTTATTGTAGTTTGGAAAAAGACTGCCCATTTTAATAGGGCTTTCTTCCTCCTTGTGACGTTTACCCACGTGCCCCTGCTTATTTCACCAAACCAAGGGCTAACGCTACGTATCCCACAAGCTGCCACCAATTTGTCGCAATACCCACTTGCCCCGTTTATTATTCCCTCACAAAGGTGCACGTCGCGTTCTCTTCTCACTGCTACCAGTGGATTACTTCAATATATAATTACTTCAAATATAAATGACATATGTCAGAACACTTGTCTTGTGAACAGAAACAGAACTTATTTATTGAAGTGAAGCAGAATGAGTAATAACAGAAGTTTTTCAGATATTCAGTATACATAAGTAATTCATCAACAGTTCCCTCAGTACATAGTTCTTTTCGCTTGCAGTTTCATTACCACCCTCACTACCGTGTTTCCCCGAAAATAAGACAGGGTCTTACATTAATTTTTGCTCCAAAAATGTACTAGGGCTTATTTTCAGGGGATATTTTTTTTTCATGTACAACCATCTACATTTATTCAAATACAGTCATGTCATCTTCTTCTGGTTGCTGCACAATGGTGGAGGGCAGGGTTTCACTTAACTGGGGCTTATTTTTTGGGGGTAGGGCTTATATTACGAGCATCCTGAAAAATCATACTAGGGCTTATTTTCAGGTTAGGTCTTGTTTTCGGGGAAATAGGGTACCTATATCTGTAACCAGCCCTATCTCTCTGACTAACCAGCCTTATCTGACTCCTCCTTCTCCAGCCAAGCCTCATGTAGCTGCTGACTCCGCCTCTCCAGCCCTCTCATAGGTCCATGCAAATCAGCTCATGAATATGAATGGCATGAGTGACATGGGCGGTCGCCACACTCCTCAAAATCCCTTTTTTTTTAAATCAGTGGCTTTCGCTTGTTCCTTGATTGTGTTAAAACATATTCAAAAGGAGTATTCACCCATCATAAATGATGCTATCCTTAGATTAGTCCATTTATTTTCAGTGTTTAACAGGAATACATTTGCTGCCAGGATGCTGGCAGAAAAACCACTTAACATCTAACTTTCTGTCAAATCTTGAGGCTAGGATAGTTAGTTAATGTAATAAACTTTAGATTTACTCTGGTTTCTCTTCAGATTGTATAAATCTTTTGCCTTTTACTTGAATAAACTTTAGAAGAGAAGAACCCATTTCATTGCACCATGTTTTCAGTTGCCTTTGGTTCAGCAGTCTTTGTTCTGGTTTGTGTTTTAGTTGTGTGGGGTGTGTGTGTGTGATTGCTTTATTTGCATCTTGGCTAATCATATCTGTTTTGGGCAGGGAATGGACATTAAAAAAGAAAAACTTTCTTCCAGCAACTTTTCTCCACACACCAGTCGCACCGTCAAGCACTGTGCTCATGGCACCCCCCTCTCATGAGTCTCTTGTTGCCAGCTCTGAATGTTGTTGTCTGCCATTTTTAAAATTGTAGGTGGCCTTTTCAAGGCTCATGTGGAGAATAGGGCTGTTCACTCTTCCATCCCAGACAACTGCCCTCAGAACAGCTGCCACTAAAAGAAAGCAAAGCGACAGAGGTGTGAGATGGAGGCTACCACCAAGGACAGGAAGGTCCAGCAAGGTTCTATTGCTATCATCCCCAAGTCAGAGCTGCAACCATGTTCCCGGCCAGGATGTAGCAGTGATGCCATCAGCCTCTGGGACAGGGCCACAAACAAGTGGGGAGCTACTCTGTTTTGGCTCCAGCTTGAAGCAAACAGCACAAGCCAACATCTGAACAATGTGATAGTACTTCTCCAACACTGCTTAGTTGTTGTTGTTTAGTCGTTAAGTCGTGTCCGACTCTTCGTGACCCCATGGACCAGAGCACGCCAGGCCCTCCTGTCTTCCACTGCCTCCCGGAGTTGGGTCAAATTCATCTTGGTAGCTTCGATGACACTGTCCAACCATCTCGTCCTCTGTCGTCCCCTTCTCCTCTTGTCTTCACACTTTCCCAACATCAGGGTCTTTTCCAGGGAGTCTTCTCTTCTCGTGAGATGGCCAAAGTATTGGAGCCTCAGCTTCAGGATCTGTCCTTCCAGTGAGCACTCAGGGTTGATTTCCTTCAGAATGGATAGGTTTGTTCTCTTTGCAGTCCAGGGGACTCTCAAGAGTCTCCTCCAGCACCACAGTTCAAAAGCATCAATTCTTCGGCAGTCAGCCTTCTTTATGGTCCAGCTCTCACTTCCATACATCGCTCATTTGTAGTCTCTGCAATTCAATTTGTAGCTGAAAATTTAGAAGGACTTACACATATTTGTTCAAACAGAGGACAAAACATGAAAATGGGGGAAATAAAGGGCTCTGGCCTGGGGTGGGGTGTCACCAATTACTCCTCATCCTCCAGTGTATAGGCAAAGCTCCCACCAGTTTTCTTCCTTCCTTCCCTCTTCCTTTCCTCCTGTATGTGCCATGCCATTTACCTTACCCAACTTCTGACCATCCATGAATCCATCTTGCATAGGGCGGGCACTGTCTTCCAGCTGTAATCACCCTATGATATGGTGGTGGTGGTGTTTTGACTTATATACTGCCCCATAGTGCTAGAGCACTCTCTGGGAGGTTTACAATACAATTGTGCAAAGAACACTTTCGTCTCCAGCGAGCTGAGTACTCATTTTACTGACCTTGGAAAGATGGAAGGCTGAGTCAACCTTGAGCTGGCTACTTGAACCCATCGGGATCAAACGCAAGTTGAGAGCAGAGGCTTGAGTGCAGTACTGCAGTTTAACCACTGTGCCATGGTGCTCTGTTATGAAAGCCACTGCTCTGGATTTTTAACCTCCAAAGTACTGGAGCAAAATTCAGCACTTCAGAGAGCCCAGATTCAATCTGAGTGCTGTTTCAAGCTTCCTTGTTTTCCTTCAAATCTGATAGAAACAGATAAACACCCTAGCTTCACTCAATTTTCTGAATGCATGCCAGATCCAAAGTATACCCCTACTATTTAGTGAGGTCATGAGTAAAGAATAGAAGTGTTATACTATAAAATAGTCTTAGTGTTATAGAGCAAAAAATAATTGAGTTTCTCTCTTGTCAGACTCCATTCGCCATGTAATACTATACCGTCTGTCTTCCTCTCATTGAAGAAACGAATTACTCCTTTCACACAGCTTCAGGGCTGAATGAGTTCCGGATTCAGTTTTCTGATAAGAAGTGTGTAGCCACAGCAAATCACAAATAAATACAGATGTCAGATGGTGATTATCAGAATCTCATAACCCTTAGGTACCCACTGCAATGTTGGTGAATTGCAAAAATCTCACCCATTCCCTGATACACTATACTAGAACAGTCTGAGCTGACCATCAGAGAATGCTATTTTTGGGTTTTGTTGTTTGTAGATGTTTAGTCGAGTCCGACTCTTCGTGATCCCATGGACCAGAGCACGCCAGGCCCTCCTGTCTTCCACTGCCTCCCGGAGTTGGGTCAAATTCATCTTGGTCGCTTCGATGACACTGTCCAACCATCTCGTCCTCTGTCGTCCCCTTCTCCTCTTGCCTTCACACTTTCCCAACATCAGGGTCTTTTCCAGGGAGTCTTCTCTTCTCATGAGATGGCCAAAGTATTGGAGCCTCAGCTTCAGGATCTGTCCTTCCAGTGAGCACTCAGGGTTGATTTCCTTCAGAAAAGATAGATTTGTTCTCCTTGCAGTCCAGGGGACTCTGAAGAGTCTCCTCCAGCACCACAATTCAAAAGCATCAATTCTTCGGCGGTCAGCCTTCTTGATGGTCCAGCTCTCACTTCCATACATCACTACTGGAAAAACTTTGACTATGCGGACCTTTGTCGGCAAGGTGATGTCTCTGCTTTTTAAGATGCTGTCTAGGTTTGTCATCGCTTTCCTCCCAAGAAGCAGGCGTCTTTTAATTTCGTGGCTGCTGTCACCATCTGCAGTGATCATGGAGCCCAAGAAGGTAAACTCTGTCACTGCCTCCATATCTTCCCCTTCTATTTGCCAGGAGGTGATGGGACCAGTGGCCATGATCTTAGTTTTTTTGATGTTGAGCTTCAGACCATTTTTTGCACTCTCCTCTTTCACCCTTATTAAGAGGTTCTTTAATTCCTCCTCACTTTCTGCCATCAGAGTGGGATCATCTGCATATCTGAGGTTGTTGATATTTCTTCCGGCAATCTTAATTCCGGCTTGGGATTCATCCAGTCCAGTCTTTCGCATGATGTATTCTGCATATAAGTTAAATAAGCAGGGAGACAATATACAGCCTTGTCGTACTCCTTTCCCAATTTTGAACCAATCAGTTGTTCCATATCCAGTTCTAACTGTTGCTTCCTGTCCCACATATAGATTTCTCAGGAGGTAGATAAGGTGGTCAGGCACTCCCATTTCTTTAAGGACTTGCCATAGTTTGTTGTGGTCCACACAGTCAAAGGCTTTTGCGTAGTCAATGAAGCAGAAATAGATGTTTTTCTGGAACTCCTATAGTAAAGGAGGACAGTTCAGAAATATATGTGGGGGATAATCACCGTGGGATCTTTATAGCTGTTTTTTCTTTTCCCTCTTCTTTTTTCCTTTTAATGTATAATTTTCTTTTTAATTTAATTGGTATTAAGTTTTAGATACAATTGGGCTATGTATTTTTATTATATGTATATTAATTAATTTATATAATTTGATTGCACTGTTTTCTGTTAATTTTGGTATTTTGAATTTTGTATTTCTTTGTAATTTGATTTTTTTCTTTTTCTTTTCCTCTTTCTTTCTTTTTCTTTTGCTCTCTTTCCCCCTCCCTCTCCCTGATATGGATTGGAAGGCCCGCCCCCCCCCCAGCGAGGGGCCTTTTAACATCCCAGTGATCACGGGTAGTGGGAGATATGGCGTTGGCACAGTCCCTACTCGTGTTAGAAGATCAATGAACAGATGCATGAAGGCTGTTCATTGTTCTGAGACTGTGACCAACCCTCAGTATCGAGGTAGCCAGCCCAGCCAGCCTTCCACTCTATCCTTGTTGTTGTTGAATGCCAGGTCTGTGTCTAATAAATCCCAGGTAATTTACGATCTTATCCTGGAGGAGGATGCAGACCTGGCATGCATAACCGAGACGTGGATCGGTGGGGAGGGGGGTCCTCCCCTGGCCCTCATCTGTCCACCCGGTTATGCCGTCCAGCACCAGGGTAGACTGGAGGGGTGGGGGGGGGAGTAGCCATTGTTTATAAATCCAGCTTACAGGTTACTAGGCGCTCCTTTGTGGTGAAGCCAGGTCTAGAGGCACTCCACGTGTCAATTGGGACTAGGGATGGAATTGGGATTTTGCTGTGTTATCGTGCTCCCTGTAACCCAGCCACTTCCCTTCCGGAGCTGGCCGACTTTGTCTCCGCGGCATTGTTGGGATCCCCAAGGCTCTTGGTCTTGGGCGATTTCAACGTGCATGCGGAGGCAGAGGTTACTGGACCAGCTCTTGAGTTCCTGGAAACCATGGCTTCCTTGAACATGTCCCAACATGTCAACGTCCCCACACACGTGGGTGGCCATACGTTGGACTTGGTCTTTTTCACTAATTGGAGCGAGCGTGGTCTGGTGGTGACCGACATTGTGTCGCTCCCTTTGTCATGGTCAGATCACCATCTGGTAAAATGTAATGTCTCCATGGCTCTCCCCCCTCGCAGGGAGCAGGGACCTATTTCTATGGTCCGCCCTCGAAGGCTACTGGATCCGGTTGGATTCCAGGATGCCATGAGAGGTGTTACGGCTGACCTGGCTAGCGCTCCTGTCGACGCTCTGGTTGACAGCTGGTCCACGGCTGCCGCCAGGGCCGTAGACATGATTGCACTTAAACGCCCTCTCCGTCGCAGAACCCGCCCGGCGCCCTGGTATAACCAGGAGCTCCGAGGGCTGAAGCGACATAGGAGAAGGCTAGAGCGTAGGTGGAGGAAGAACCCGACGGATTATAATTGGATAGCTGTCAGGGTTGCAACTAACCTTTACCTGTCTAAGGTAAAGGCTGCTTGTCGAACTTACTTCGCTAACCGGATAAGCGAAGCGGCCAACCAGCAGGCGGAGTTATTCCGTATAGTGCGCGACCTATCCAGAACTGGCCCGGGTGATAGGCCTCCCCCTAGTTTCTCACCTGACCAGTTTGCAGCCTTTTTTAAATCTAAAGTGGAGGCCATCCGCCGGGACCTCTCTCCTTTTTTGAACACAGTGAGTCGAGCAGAGATGTCCAGCGCTCCGTCTTGCCCGGTAACTCTTGACACCTTTCAGCCTGTCACGCCCGATTCTGTGGCCAAGGTCCTTGATCGCTGTCGAGCCACCACCTCCTCCCTTGACCCTTGCCCGGCCTGGTTAATCAAAGCAGCCAGGCCGATAACAACAGAATGGGCCACTGTAATAATAAATGGGTCTTTCCTTGAGGGCAGGTTTCCTTCTGCCCTCAAGGAAACACTCATTAGGCCCATAAGAAAGAAACCTAGTTTGGCGGCGGACGAAATTGGCAATTATAGGCCCGTCGCCAATGTCTCTTTCATGAGCAAAGTGGTGGAGAGGGTGGTGGCCGACCAGCTTCAAGCTCTCTTGGAAGAAGCGGATGCCCTGGATCCGTTTCAGTCGGGCTTCAGGCCGTGCCATGGAACAGAGACGGTATTGGTCGCCCTGTGCGATGACCTATTGAGGGAGGCTGACAGGGGAAAAATCTCTCTGTTAGTCCTTCTCGACATCTCGGCGGCCTTTGATACCGTCGACCACGGTATCCTCCTGGGGAGGCTCTCCGATCTGGGAATTGGTGGCTTGGCGCTTGCCTGGCTCCGTTCCTTCTTGGAGGACCGTCCCCAGAGAGTACAGCTTGGGGAGAGTGTCTCGGCCCCGTGGAGTCTCAATTGTGGGGTTCCACAGGGGTCGATTATCTCCCCAATGCTGTTCAATATCTTCATGAGGCCGCTGGGTGGGGTCATCAGGGGATGTGGGGCATCGTGTCATCAGTATGCGGATGACACCCAGCTCTACATCTCCTTTTCACCAACTGCAGGTGATGCCGTCCTGTCCCTTCAGCGCTGCCTGGGGACTGTACTGGAATGGATGCAGGAGAATGGGCTGAGGCTGAACCCGGACAAGACGGAGGTCTTGAGGGTGGGTGCCCCCACTGTTGGCGGCTTGGGTGACTCCCTCTCGTTTGGGGGGGTGGCCCTGGCTGCAAAGAGTGGGGTTCGCAGTCTGGGGATCCATCTGGACCCGGCGCTCTCCATGGAGACTCAGGTGGCGTCGGTGGTCCGCACCGCCTTTTTTCATCTCTGGCGGATAGCCCGGCTGCGACCCTATCTCGATGTGGGGGTGCTCACCACCTTGGTCCATGCGCTCGTAATCTCAAGATTAGACCACTGTAACGCGCTCTACGTGGGGCTACCTTTGAGGCTGACGCGGAAACTCCAAGTGGTGCAGAATGCAGCGGCCAGACTCCTAAGTGGAGTGAGAAGACACCATCACATCTCCCCTACCCTGGCCGCATTGCATTGGCTGCCCATTCGGTTCCACGTTGACTTCAAAGTTTTGATGCTTACGTTTAAAGCCCTAAACGGTTTAGGGCCTCGATACTTGTCGGAACGCTTACTCCCATCCAGTTCTACCCGTGTCACTCGCGCGAGTCAGGAGGTGAGGTTGAGGAGCCTGACGCCGAGGGAGGCCCGGAAGGAAAAAACAAGAAGCCGGGCCTTCTCGGCGGTGGCTCCTCGCCTCTGGAACAGCTTACCTCCTGAGATTCGCGCAGCTCCCTCGCTGGGTATTTTCAAGAAACAACTGAAAACATGGATGTTTAGGCAGGCCTTCCCCCTTTCCAGTTAACTCCTATTATTTTTTTTTCTTTCTTTTTTCACTATAATACACTCTGTTTCTTGCCATCTTTGGGAAAATTATGTTATGTTATGTGTATGTTTTTGTTTATTGTTTTTAGTGTATGTTGTAAGCCGCCTAGAGTGGTCATAATTGACCAGATAGGCGGGATATAAATGAAATAAATAAATAAATAAATAAAATAAACTCTCTGGCTTTCTCCATAATCCAGTGCATGTTAGCAATTTAGTCTCTAGTTCCTCTGCCCCTTCGAAATCCAGCTTGTACTTCTGGGAGTTCTCGGTCCACATACTGCTGAAACCTACCTTGTAGGATTTTGAGCATAACCTTGCTAGCGTGTGAAATGAGTGCAATTGTACGGTAGTTGGAGCATTCTTTGGCACTGCCCTTCTTTGGGATTGGGATGTAGACTGATCTTTTCCAGTCCTCTGGCCACTGCTGAGTTTTCCAAACTTGCTGGCATATTGAGTGTAGCACCTTAACTGCGTCATCTTAACAGCATCATTTTTGGGTTACAAATCCCATAATTCTCCATTCTGAGGGTTCTACCTGACAGCCTAAATGCGGCTCACTAGGGAGAAAAGGCCTAAACTGGGAGACTTAGTTAGGCCTAGCTCTGGCCAAGATTCCTGTTCCCAGTGCTAACTGGGAGTTTTCTTCCAGAACAGGAAGCTAGGCAGAGCTAGTCTTAACAAGGCCTCATAGTTTTCTAGTTGAGGCCTTTCTCCCTAGTGAGCCACATTTAGGTACCTGAAAGGTGCCTGACTGTCAGGTAGAACCCCGAGAATAGAGAATTATGGAAATCGTAGTCCAAAAAAATCAAAAAATCCAATCCTTAGTAACCATACTTTGTGATACTGTGTTAGACACTTTTCACTCCTAGGAACAGAAGTAGTGACACATTATCTTGTGAAGAAACTGTTGTGTGCTACGTCTTGAAATAGATGAAGATGCTCAGATAGAAGCTAATGGGAGCAATTGGAACCTGCTTTACTTACTTGGAGCCCAGTTATGTTTTCTTCTTAAGCCAGTTGTTGTTTTATATTCCAGCAAACTCAATAAATCCCTTTCTTGGATAAATATATGTTAGATAAAGATAACTGTGTTTTGTAGTGTTTCTCATATTTAAAATCAACAAAGAGACCCTTACTTCTATGTGCTGATGAAATGAAAGAGTTCCAGAACTTTCCAACAGGAGTTAGGGTTGTTTATTTTTCAGGCCCCCACATATACATTCAAAGCATGCATGTTTACTAATTATGGGAGGGAGAGATGGCCTGTTTCAGGGAAACAGAATTTAACTAAAACATATGGCTTTCTGTAAGAATGGAGAACTACAACATCCTTTTTAGATTTTGAAAATAATTACATATTTGCAAAATGCCTGTGTTGAGTAAACATTTAACATAAATCAAAGAAGTGCAGAATGTTTGGGAGAAAAGAATCTGAAAAATCACCATATTAATCAAGTTGTAGTTTTGGAAGAGATAGCCATGTTAGTCTGTGTAAGCATATCAGGCGAAATCCAAAGAAACAAAATTAAATAAAACAAGGCAAAAACATGTGGAACCTTAAAGACTAACTATTATATTTTAATGTGAGCTATCGTGGGCACATCCACTTCGTCAGACATTTGGAAACTGATACATTTAAATCAAAATATAGTGTTTTTCATGATTTGAGTTTTAATCTGTATTTGATATCTGTGACCAAAATGTAAAGCATTCATAATTAAGATTCTTTGTTAAACCATACATTTTAATTTCAGTATTGTAAATAAAAAGCGGGCTTGTCTTCCATGGAGGCCTCAGGATTAAATGTTCAGGAGGAATGTCTCATGTGATACACTGGTCTGATTGGTGCTATGTGTAAATTTACTCTCTGAACTAAAGTACTAAAACTTCATCATCTAGGGGTAGAATAAGGGAATTAGAAAACTCAGCCGTATCTCTCTGTTGCTATTATGGTTCAGCTACAGCAGAAGAACCTCACATCGTTAAGGGCTGTGTCGTCATCCCTCCCTTGAGGACCTTCCACTTTTGTCTGGATCCCACATATGGATCCAGAAGAGCAGCGACTGCTCCACATACCAAAATTACCCCAGTGATTTCCATGACCCATAAGTCTAGTTCTTTCTTCACAGGTGAACTGGATATTGTTGGCTGCTGTGTCGTCACCATCCCCTTGAAATCCTTCCACTCTCAGTGAGTAGGAGATCAGGTTCCCTTTGGGGCAATACTGAACCGCTGTCCAATATCCCCAGCTGCCAAAGAAATCAAGAACACCAAATGTCAGTTTCCTACCAGAGAATAGACTGGTTCACCATAATCATTTCATAAGGAAGCCTATCTACCTTGTGATAAGCCTCACTGGCTAAGTTTGGATGTAATACTAAGCTGTCTTACATGTAGGCATCCTTCAGTCTCGAGAGACTATGGTAACGTGCTCTGTATGGAGGACTTGGAACAGCGTCTAGTGTGGCTAAGAAGGCCAATTCAAGAGTGACAATCCCTTCCACACTGAAGACAAATACGATCTGTCCCCTGTCCAGCTCCCTGATTATGCTGGTTTCGGGACTGCCTCTTTGCCTTGGCCTGCTGAACAAGTGTCTCTTCAAACTGGGAAAGGCCATGATGCACCGCCTGCCTCCAGGCTGAACGCTCAGATGTCAAGGTTTCCCATCTGTTGAGGTCCATTCCTAAGGTTTGCAGATAAGGCCTTTTCAGATTGGGTGATTATGGTGTTCACGCTGATCACCATAATCACCCAATCTCCTGAAAAGGACAAAGGTGTTCCCACAGCTATAAATACTCAACTATCCAACAAACTGCAACAGAGCATGGACAGAGTTCCTACTCCTGTCCTCTGAAGATGCCAGCCACAGAGACTGGCGAAACGTCAGGAAGAACAACCTTCAGAACACGGCCAAAGAGCCCGAAAAACCCACAACAACCATCAGATCCCGGCTGTGAAAGCCTTCGAGAATGCTTGCAGATATCCTTGTATCGCAGCTGTGGTCTCCCCTCTGGGGCGCTTTCCCTGCACTAATTCTCCATACAGGAGATCTTTTGGAATCCGACCGTCAGCCATTCTCACGACACGCCCAAGCCAACGTAGCCCTGTGTAAACAAGCTTCAGCAAGCCTTTGGCCTCTGCACTTCCCCTCCACTCTGTTCTATCCACACAACTGAGAGAAGGAAATCTGAAGATCTGCTTCTACCTAACCACTGG
Source organism: Intellagama lesueurii (assembly GCA_037013535.1). Taxonomy (NCBI): domain Eukaryota; kingdom Metazoa; phylum Chordata; class Lepidosauria; order Squamata; family Agamidae; genus Intellagama; species Intellagama lesueurii. Next base: position 20,472,341 of record JBAJHW010000003.1, read on the forward strand.
TTTCTGCATCATCCAAACTGGGAATTTAATTTAAGCAAGCTAACTTCATAAACCACAGCATGAAGCTGACTTGGTCTGAAACTGATAAAGGTGGTATTCTTCCCATGTTAGCTTTTCAGATGAAACGACAAGGCAGGATTAAGCAAAAGGTCCCGAACTCAGCCAAATGTTGCTGCCAGTAGAGCTGCCATTAAAGGCCACTTTTCATCCTTCCCTCCCTGAAGGAAAGGAGATGCTCTGCCTTGCCCAGCTGCAGGGTTCTGCCATGCAGGTCGCTCTGGCAAGCCCCATATTGTAGAGTGTGGCAGGGACTGCAGCACCAATAACTTCAAAATGGAGATGACAGTTTGCCACACATAGGTTTTTTTGGGGGGGCAATGTACCCTCTCTGTACCAGGAAAATCCCACCCCTGCGCTACACTTGCTGCATTGCCTGAAAATTAGAGCAAAACTGTTTCTTTTGCCATTAGGGGTGTTTTGAAAGAGATAAGAATGCCAGGTCAGTTCTTGAAGGTATAATGATGCCGTAAATAAACCAGAACAAAGACTCTTGTTATATTTGTACCTATGAATTAGATACTAGTGGGTATGAAAGTACTTAATATCACTTTAACATTGCTCAACACTGGAGCCTGAGGAGGTTCTTGAGGAAATTCACTGGTTACAGTAAAAGATTATAAAGAGGCCTCAAAGATGCAAAAATGTTAGTGGGACTCAACACATTTTGAGGTAGCACGGTTTTCTGAGGTAACAGAACCATTTTTTGTTGGCAGATGTGGAACTCATTTCCTCCTCTGCCTCACCTTCACAGCCCTCTAGGGAAGGGGATGTAAGCTACTTCCCGCCTTCAGAATTGCTTATTTCTTCACAATGGAAGGCACTGTTTCTCTCTTCTAGCCTCTTCTCACTGAAATATGCTATTCTTTGAGGAAAATCTGGGTTTTTTTTTCCCTCTTACACTTTGACTGTCTCTTACTTTCATCTTTAGTTCCATCAAGCATGCCAGCATCAAAGTATTTGGGAGGGAGAAAGGACTCACTAGCCCTTAGCTGCTGTCACCCCTCTTTTGTCCTTACTACTCTTTTATTGCTTTCTTCCTATGAGTCTAAAGTAGTGGTTCCAAACGATGGGTAAAACAGGTGTTCTTGGACTACAGTTCCCAGAAGGCTGAGCTAGCCAGGAATTCTGGGAGCTGTAGTCCAAGAACACCTGGGTTACCCAAGACTGAGAACCACTGGTCTAAAGCAAACGAATGCTAAGCAGAAAACAGCAAGAGGATGCCTTGCTCCCACTACTCTTCCTTCCCTCCATCAATGGTAATGGAGGAGAAAAAGTGCTGTCCCTGGCCCTGTTTTGGCCACACACAAACTCTCCCTACCCCACCCATCACCACGGCTCCTACCACTCCTGCCACTCACCTTGGACACAAAGGGTGGTCAGGTATTGTGGACAGTTTCATTGGCTTCACAAAGCAGTCAATACGACTCTGTACAGAATTGTTCAGCAGCAACTCCTTGGCTCCCTCAAAGCTAGACATTTGGGACTGGCTGGCTTCAGAGAGTCATTGTAGGAGTGGCATAATTGGCCACTATACACCCTACTGCTTAATCTGGCCACCTAACCTCAGGTAGGGCCAGCACTTGTTCACTTCTCCATTACTTCACCAGGAGAGCAAGCAATCTCTCCGTCCGTCCATCCGTCCGTCCGTCCGTCCGTCCGTCCGTCTATCTATCTATCTATCTATCTATCTATCTATCTATCTATCTATCTATCTATCTATCTATCTATCTATCTATCTATCTATCTGGACTACAGCTTTCCAAATCCCCAATCCAGTGTGGGCAATGGGATTCTGAAGGTTTAGTCCAAATGGCTTTTAAAGCCTGGCCTAACCAAGTGCCCAGAAAGACTTACACTTGATAACAGATGTCTCTCCTGTGATCAGTCGGATCTTATGGCGCTGTATTAGACGCCAGGAGAAGCCAAGAGGGTGGCACCCTTGGAAAGCTTAGAATAAGCCAAGTGATTGTTGATGTTGTCTTTGGCCAACTCTGATTTAACCTAGCATAAAATAGTTCACCCCACCCCCTTCAATCTCCACCCTCCCAAAAACAGAGGATGAGAAAAATCTACTCACAGCCCAATTGTTGAATGAATTATTGTACCATCAGTACAATGCAAGCGGATTCCATTCAGGGATGTATCATCCTGCCTAACCCCAACACCTTGAGGTGTCTCTACCTGGTGGGAGAAGCAATAAAGAGATTGTGTTATAGTTATAGGTTGCAACACAGCTCACACTTATATATGAGCAAGTGACACTAGAGTTGATCCAGGCCACATTTAGTCCTGTTAAAATAAATGTGAAAAGTAGGAATGAATAATGACCTCTGGTTTGGACCCAGATTTGGTGTGTTTAAAAATGGCCCACTTCTACCTTCTCAGAATTAGAGTTAGTATGTTTTACCTTGGATTCCAAATCTGAGTCTAATTTCAGAAATCCAAAGGTCCACACTTTCCATTGCCTAGCAATAACATAATACTCATGTGCCATCAGATCAGTTCTCACTTGTGTTCTCTTCTGAAGAATTGGATGAAATTGGCAGAGGAAGTAGCCCCTTGGGAGAAGCTTACGCCTTTCGAATTTCAGACAAACAGATGCAAGGACGGCTGCCCTATATGCCTTTAAATTTTAGTTTCTTTTTTTTAAACGGCACCAATAACTTTTAAAAACATTCTAAGCAGAACTGGAAAAAAAGAATAGCTAAGCACAGTTGACCCCTCTGATGGCATAAATGCTGCTACATTTCTGATGAACAGGTGTAGAGATTTTTGTGCAGGAACATATTTTTCATTTGGAGGGTATCCAGAAAAAAAGAAGAGATGCCTAATTTCCATATGTTCCCTGTGGAACATTGTTCTAAAAATGAGCTAAGATGCTTCAAAACCAGTCTATGGCTTTTAAAATAATGAAGGCTAGTGGAATATGGAGGGGGGGTGGAAACCCGCTGAAAAGTGAAAGGTAGAATAGCTACAAATTGGCCAGAATCTGATTGAATAATTATGCAAGCATAAGTGCAACAGCATAACTTGAAGTGGCAAATACCCACTAATTTATGAGCCCCTGATTTAATTTCTAGTCACGCGCTGGTTGCGTGACTCAGCATGCAACTAGGAATTCAACTGGGGACTCCTTCATTAGTTCCTAATTGCCTCTCCAAGTTATACCATTAGACTTACACAGTGTAAATATTTGACTGGATTTTGGCCAGTGTCTTTTGATTAGTTGCAGCAGGAAACCGCCATCTGGAATCATCCAAACTTGATGATTCTCCCTTCAACTGCCTACAATTAAAAAGGAGAGAGAAAAACACAGCCCTGATAGTACATCAAATGGAACACTTTTCTTTATGAATTGCAGTTGCATCCCACCTTCCCTCTAGTGTCCTAAAAGTAATCTTCATCGTTTTTTTCCATCGTCACCCCATTTTATTCCCACCACAGTACTGTGGAGTAGATTAACCTGAGAGAGAATAACTGGCCCAGAGTCACCCGGTAAGTTTTGTGCCCAAGTGTGCATTTGAACTTAATTCTCCCCTGTTGTAGTTTGACACTCTTAACCACTGCACTACGCTGCCTCTCATAGCAAGCTGGCTTTTACTGATAAACTTTTTGTTCAGTTGGCTACGGTCTGTCTCCAGGATCTCAAAGCAAAATCTCTCCTGATCTGGGAACACAGCCCAGGGTCTTTTGAATACACTTAAACCAGCCACTGAATGTGAGCCCCTTCTCTTTCCACCTGCTCCTTTACCACATTACGGATCCCCTTTACTGCTCTTTTTTACGCAGTTCCACAGGGTTGCTCAGGATCTCAGTCAGGGACCCACTTCATCAGAAATGAGAACTGTGCCATTAAATGCCATCATTCCCAATCACTGCTAAGATTGGCTGGGACTGATTATGAGGTTACCTCGACATATCTGGAGAGCATCATTAGGGTACATAAAAAGGAGACACTTACCTTTAGGGAGAAGCCATGAGCATGTCCTCGGGGACAAAACTGGATATCTCCCCAGTTACCCCATGGTCCTCCATTTGGCACTGTGATGATAGAATTAAAATTTCTGGCTTCTGCTTCCCACAGAGAGCAAGAGAGGAGCAAAAAGAACACAGTGCTGATAGAGTGCTCCATTGAAAGTCTCTTTCTGAAAGCCTAGATGCTAAAACGTAACTGAAAAAAGCAGACTTGGAAATTTAGAGTCCAGGTATTTGAGGTGACTCACAACTTGAAACTAGGAAAGGTATGTAGAAAGTTACAGACACTGGGGCAATAGTCACAGATTTTTCCTTTATATACCCACTGTGCCTCAACAATGGCAACATTGTGAAGCAAAAGTTAAGTTCCCTGTAAAACCTCTAGAGTTTATGAGAATTTGACTTGGCACTGATTCCAACAGAAGTATCCCTAACAAAAATTGACCCTTTCTTTGCCCTCCTGATATTCTGCAACTTTCTTGGCCCTACACATTTCTGACCATCTCCTTTCGATTAGCTTGCCAAAGAATGTCACATATAGGAAGAAGAGAAAGGCTGTCACTAATTTGGAAGCTGTAGGGAGGGGGACGCCTTGTGCAGGAGGCTGCTCATCATGCATGGGATGAGTCGCAGGTCTTATTTCAGAATTAGACCCCCACAGAAGAGGTGCGGAACTCAAAACTTTGCCAGATCTGGCCCCTGCCAGCAAAGTAAATCAAAACTTGAATTTCTCACTTAAGGTCATCACAAAACTATACTTAAGGAAATCAAAAGGACTTTGCCTCCACAAAGCAAGAGGTGGAAGATGAAAGAAAACGAGGACACCTAAAGACTAGTAGAAACATAGAACCATGAGAAGCTCCAAGTCTAGCAGAACCAAAGAAGGAACAGACCACTCAGGACTATTATCAAAGCAAGTGTTTTGTTTTTGCAAAGACTGCCTGTGAATGGAAAGAGTATCTTTATCACCAGGTTAATCACAAATTTGCTATTAAAGAACCTAACCTGTCATTCAAGAAAATAATTTGAATAGAAGCCTTATTACTTGGGCTTAACCCAAATCACATATCTATTAATTTGTGTTGGCATTAATTGATGGTGGTACCAGTTACATATATGTTGCATTTCAATAGAAGTTACACTACTGTAGATCATATCTTCGAATTAAAGAGAGGTATGCAGGATGTAAGGCACCCCACTACATTAATCTTTCTAATGTGAAGGTGTGAGACTCAAACTAGGGAGCAACATGCGTGTCCATTTTTGTGATATACCCCTGGAAGAAGTTTGCATAAGCTTGAAATGTGACCATTTTTCACGATATCTCTCTTTCACAGCTATGTTGGGTGTTCCATTATGCTGGCAGGTCCTGACAAGCCTTCCCTGAAACAGCAGGATTTCTTTCCAAAAGGATGCTGGCTCTTGATTCCTGCTCCTATTTTTGCTACAATTTGTTCTGTGCAGAAAAAAGGTGAAATCTTGCATAGCATTCTTAAGAAAAAGAATTTGTCACTTTCTGTTTTGCTTCTTACATGATAGGGCACTGCACCTCAGGAGGAGACACTGAATACCAGACAGAAAAAAAATATGGTTGTTGTAGGTTTTTCGGGCTGCTTGGCCATGTTCTGGAGGTTTTTCTTCCTAACGTTTCGTCAGTTTCTCTGGCCGGCATCTTCAGAGGATGGAACACAGACAGAGTTCTAACTCCTGTCCTCTGAAGATGTTGGCCACAGAGACCGGCGAAACATTAGGAAGAAAAACCTCCAGAACACGGCCAAACAGCCCGGAAAACCTACAATAACCATTGGATCCCGGCCGTGAAAGCCTTCGAGAATACAGAAAAAAATGTTTCTGCTTTTTTCTGTCTGTGACAACATCGTCACTTCCCTAGAGTGAATTTATCCACCTTATCCAATGCAGGATGTACCATTATACAAATATAATTGATAATCATGTGCCATCAAGTCAAATCTGACTTTTGGCAATCCTTTTCAGGGTTTTCCAGGTAGAAAGTACTCAAAAGTGGTTTACCAGTCCCTTTTTCTGGGACTGTGCAGCTTGCCCAAGGCCACACAGGCTGGCTGTATTCGGAGGAGGCCCAGTGGGAATCAAACTCCCAACCTCTGGCTCCATAGCCAGGTACCACTGAGCTGTCCAGCCAGCTAAGCTATGCCTCATTCCTGGTAGAACAGAGAAGACCAGGTACCTAAATCTTCATTTCTGGCCTTTCTTACTGCTAATATAACACAGCTATCTTGTAAGCCTTACCTGTTCCAAGTCTAGTGTACAGGTACTTAAGTACATGCCTCAAGAATAAGAATTCTCATTATTTGCTATGCTGGAATACAAAAATGTGGGGAAAGAAAACTGAGTGAGTAGTGGAGGCTAAGAGAAAGCACAATTGCTATATAACTAAGTTGTCTTGATTTTACTAGAATTCTAGCCATATGACCCAGTGTCTTTTCAGCTGATTTAGATTCCCAGCTTTTATTTGTTTTCTCACTGTTTATTCACCCCATCCCTGCTTTTCTTTCTAGATGTTTGATGTTACATGACTGGCTGATTTTCATTTGATTTCATTATGTCGATGGATTATCCAAGTGCTTTGTTATTCTTTGGGAAAGAGAGAAATTTAGTTTTAGTTGACAGATATATTGTTTTCTTGTTCTTGCTTTGAACTTTATAAGAATGTTGTATTAAGTACCCCAGAAAACTATTAATATTATTTTGTTCCTATTATTATTTCAATTTATTAGATGCCTTTTCCAGAAAGACTCAATGAATTTAATGATATTAAAATATACAATTTTATACAGTATTAGCGTTCTATATAATAAGGGATCTGTAGCTTTAAAAGGGAAACAGGTTTGTATTAAAAATGTTTTATCAATTCTGTGTTGTGCATTTTGAGATTCTCCTCTGCAAAGTGAATAAGCTCCCAATGTTGTAAATTTATCTGGTCAGTTTCATTTGTTTGTCTTTCTGAAGAAGTGGAATTGTCCATGAAAGCTCACATTAAAATATAGCAGTTAGCCTTTAATGTGCCAGAACGTTTTTGTCTTCTTTTTTATTATTTTTGTTTTGTTTTTACCCAAAATCCTAGCACAAACTAATACGATTATCTCTTCTAAAGAAAAAGGAAGCGTTCCAACAGAGATGAGTAGATGAAACATTCAGGAAAACAGTTTTACAAGATACATTGTTTCTCTCTACAAACACATATACAGGAGTATTCAAGTTAATTTGAAAAACTGGTGATTATCCATAGTTGGGCTACAACAGAAGAGTTTTGCATCATTAAGTGCTGTGTCATCGCCACGTCCTTGATGACCCTCCACCTTTGTCTGGATCCCACATATGGACCCAGAAATGCAGCGACGGCTCCATTCACCAAAACTACCCCAGTACGCTCCATGGCCCAGGAGTGCAGTTCCATCTTCACAGGTAAACTGGATATTGTTGGCTGCTGTGTCATCCTCTTTCCCTTGGGGTCCTTCCACTCTCAAAGAGAAAGAGACCAGGTTCCCTTTGGGGCAATACTGAATTCCCCTCCAATCTCCCCACCTGCCAAAGAAAACAAAAAGTAACTTTTCCAAGTTTTGTTTCTGCAAATGACAACTTAACTTTTGAGTCCCCACTGTTATCTATCTTCCTTTTCTTAGATTAATACAACTTATACAGTACAGTATTATGTTTTGACTGGATAGCTAAGTGCGTCAGATATTTGGCTGTGGAGCCAGAGGATGGAAGTTTGATTTCTCACTGTGCCTCCTGGGAGAAGAATAAACCTTGTCGCCTTGGGCTACGAAGTAAACATCTTCTGAGTACTCTCACATCTTCTGAAAACCCTCTTCTTCTTTCAGACCAGACCCTCTAATCATTAGTGTGCAAACATAGAGGGGAAAGTACACTCACGGTGAAACTCTAGACTCAATCACAGAGCCATCAGTACAGTACAGGCGGATTCCATTCAGGGCTGTATCATCACCTCTATCCTGTGGTGCCTCTACCTGGTGGGAGAAGAGATAAAGAGCCTTACTCGTACACGAGCAGAGAACACTAGGGTTCATTGATAGCAAGTTAGCCCCATTGAAATAAGTGTTAAAAATCAGGACTAATTTAAGTCCCCTTAATTTCAATAGCACCTAAATGTGACAAACACCAGAATCCAGTGATTTTCAATGGGAATTGTGGATGCAATTAAGATTGGATGGACAGGCTAAAATGTCAGTGTCCCCCCATGCAAGCCCTAATGGCTACCACTGGGCCTGTATAGATGGGGTGCAACACCCATATTATCTGGCTCCACTTTCAGCATTGACATGTCAACCCGGCCACTGCCATAAACCGTGCCCTACTGCCAGCCACCAAGGCCGCCCCCCCCCCCCGCTCCCCCAGTATCATCACCTAAGGAGTTGGCAGTGTTTTGTTCATTTTCCAGATGGGAACCATGAGAAGAGTATCCATGACATGTGAACACCACCAAAGTCTTCTCTAAACTCCAGAGCCAAGTGCTCTTTCTGAGTTGTGGTTTGTACATTTCAAACTGGACATTGTTTAGCCTGCAATACTTTATGTTAACATACACGATAAGACTATGATGTTCTCCCCTGTAAAGATGAAAAATTGATGTAATATTATGAAGCTGGAAACTTCAAATATTATTCTTTGGAGAGAGAAAAATTAGTTACACCAAAAACCAGAATGGAGCAATATCTTTATTAGATCACCAAAACATAACAAGAAAAGGAAGGATACCTCAAACAACTCTGCAATAGTTACTGGGTAAAGAAAAGGAACTAAAAACTTCACCAGAACATAAATAAAACTATCCCTTATTAATTTACAGATATAATGTAACTCAGATGTACTTTCACTGTTAGGAAAAAGAACCAATTACAAATAAGAAAGAGGGGCAGCACGTACCTTCAGTGAGAAGCCATGAGCATATCCATTGGGACAAAACTGGATCTCCCCCCAAGTACCCCACGGTCCTCCATTTGTCACTGTGAGGACAGAATTAAAACTTCGGGCTTCTGCATCCCAGAGGCAATAGCAGCAGATCAAGAAGAATGCACTGCTGAACCGGAGAGCCATTTTAAAGCCAGCTGCTCTGAATCCAGATGCAGAAACTGAGTATAAGAACCGCATCCCTGTGAATTTATAGCTCAGGTTTTTGAGCTCTGATACAGCTCAAAACTGGGAGATCCCCTGACAGTATTGTGAAATCTAGGGCAATTCTTGCATGTAGACTTCTTGTAAATATTCACAGTGTCTATAAATGATTAAGCCGGAAGCAGATTCCTCTAAAACAACTAAAGGTTGTTGAGGATTTGAGATGGAACAGAATCAAACAAAGCAAACATCACAAAGGTTGACTCCCCTTTTGTTGTTTAGTCGTTAAGTCGTGTCCGACTCTTCGTGACCCCATGGACCAGAGCACACCAGGCCCTCCTGTCTTCCACTGCCTCCCGGACTCCCCTACCCCCCCCCCCCAATGTACCAAAGCTACTTTGACTGTTTGTCTCAGAATGTCCAGCACAGCAGCAAAAAAAATTGTTTCTGACTACTCGTTATAAGATATGAATAGTATGGTAGTCCCAAATTCATACAGCCAGGGTCCCTCCATGGAACCTACACACATATACACCACCTCTCTTTCCATGTGTGCACCCTCCTTTCCTCCTGAACATACATGCACACACATTGAAACACTCCAGACTAAGACGTAGCTGCAACTACGGGGAGGGTGAAGGCAAGAATCTTTGGAAAGGGAAAGGAGAAGTTGCCATCTAGATATCAGCCCCCCCCCTTTTTTTTTCCCCCTTGCATGGCTTGTGAAATGCACACACATGTGGAACTGGTGCAGGGTGATAGGATTAAATAACCTAAAAGACAAAAAAGTGCCGCCTCCTCCCTGTTCAATGCAGGAACGCAAGTTAAAATATACCTCACAGATGGCTGTCTTGTTCTTTCTTGAGTGCCTCCAGTGTTCCCTTGCCCCCCCCCCATTACAGTTTCTAAATTTAACCCATCCAACACACAATTTTTACTAAACTATTAAATGGTTTTCAGGCCATTTCTGTTTCCTTTTTATTTCTTTGGGGTTGTTTTGGTTTGGTTTGTTCTTTCCCCATAGGGAGGTCCATACACAGCCCAGTAGAGGTGAGAAATGAGCCCTCTTATATACTCCTGGATAAAAACCTTAAAGTGTTTCCGTAATAGAAACACCCAGCTTCATTGTCAGGATTGTTAAGCCTCCACCTCACAAACCTAGAGGGGGAAACTATCTGAAATATATTAGGTTCTAATACCACACCTGCAGACTGTTCTTCATAAAATAGCAGATAAATAGGAGTCAACTGGGATCTGAAGAAGAATTTTCCGATGAAGAGGAAGTCTGAATCTGATGATTTCCAAAGATAAAAATGTTTACAAATTGCCAGAGGCTTGCTTGTCTGCTGAATTCATGACCAGTTGTGTAAACAGGTTACCTGGGTCAAGATAAGTTGCACATCCAACAGAAGAAAGTGCAGTGTGGTCAAGTTTTGAAAAATAAATAATTTTTTAAAAAACCAACAAAGACTACCACATCATGACAACATTTCAGCTTTGCCTGATGCAATCACTGTTCTTGCTTGGAAAATACTTGGGAAATGCTGTATCATACAGTACTTGACTGCTCACCATTTTCCTAGAAAAGATGTCAGTCTCAAACGTGATGAAAGCACATTTACAGATAAAGAGAAAAATGACTGGACAGCGCTACTGATAATGGCATAGAACCACTGTGTGGTAACTTGGGAGAGTTACTGGTAAGAACAGAAACACAGTGGTTAGGATCTAGAATCTCCTTCTGTTGACATAAGCATTTTGCTCCATTTAATTCTTCTACTTCCCAGTGTGGTGTAGTGGATAGAGTGATGGACTAGGACTCTGGAGAACAGGGTTCGAATGCCCACTCAGCCATAGAAACTGACTGGGAGAGTGGAACTGGCGAAACCATTCCTTAAATATCTCACTTACCTTGAAAACCTTGTTAGGGTTGCTATAAGTCCGTTCCAACTTGACAGCACAATACAACTACAGTTTTATAGCAATCCCTATGTTGCCTTCTCCACTCTAAACTACAGCTCACCCAACTATACAAGGTCTCCCAACTTGCTGTGTAGAATTTCCACCACTGTTACAATTTCTACCCATTCTACTACAATGTTGGTGGAATTGCCAGATGAGCAGTAGCCCATTCACTGAGATTTCAGGGCTGCAGTTCATTAGGGGGCACTGTGTAAAAATTGCCAATATATTTATATGGAGGTCTGTGCTTAAGGGAGTGAAACAAGCAATGTGATTTTCCTGCACTTTTTTTCCCAGCCCTCCATGTCTCACAGTGGTCCCTAGAGAACGTTTTTGGTTTTTAAAAAAATCATGTTAACAAAAAAAAACACTAAATCTAAAACAATCTCTGGAAGGTTGACTGCAAACTTTTTTGCAGGAAACCTTTAGCTACCCCTCTAACCAGGTGATTCCTTGGTATTTTTGTTCCTTAGCCCTTGATTGTTTGTTGTGGAGCAGTAAACCTTTTGTCACTTAAGAGCTTGTTCACTTATTTAAGATTTCTAAAGGAACTAACTATCAGAGAGCAGTACAGAGCCTACCGTTCTTGGATGTGGGGCTGACTTGCTAAAGCTATGCCTGCATAACACTAAAATAAAGTTAGAAATTACTGAATGAGTTTTATTTCATGAATTATTAGTTAATAAAGTCACGGGAAGGAATAAATCTGGATTTGGACACAGTCCTGACTACTCAAGATCATTTGTCTAGTAGTACATTTAGAAAGCGATATCTAGGTGCTGTAATTTGGTATAGGTAGTTAGCTGGCTTGGGGAAGTTAAAATTTAGGCCAAAACACAGTGGTGAACAAGTCTTGTTTGCACAAATTAGAGAGTACTGAATGTCTATATCTTTAATACGTTGAATAAGTATTGGCTTAATGCTACCTTGAGGCTGTCTCAGTAAGAAGTCCATAGAGAAGCCTAAGAGATGTAGTTTTTCTATAAATCCCTTATGCCATGAACTGGCAAAGACATATTTCTGCAAATAGTATAGGTAGCCACTGGTTATTGGGGCATAAACAGAGCTTCTTGGCGCAGTGGTTAAACTGTTCTATTGCAGCCAAAACTGTGCTCATGACTCGGGGTTCAATCCCAGGTAGCCGGCTCAAGGTTGACTCAGCCTTCTATCCTTCCAAGGTCACTAAAATGAGTACCCAGCTCACGGGGGGGGGGGGGGGGGCAATGTGTAGCCTGCATTATTAACTTATAAACCGCCCAGAGAGTGCTTGAAGCACGATGGGGCGGTATATAAGCAGCACGCTTTGCTTTTTGTTTTGCTTTTATCCAATAATGAAATGCATGTAGTCACGCTTGGCATTCTACTGAGGGCATACCAGCTTCGAGGCACAAACTGGCTGAAGAGGAGCATCTTGGCATGGCAAATAAGGATCGCAACATATTTGATAAGGTGCTTTCAATGGAGGGGTTGAAACCCTTAATCCAAACAGCAATACCATACAACAGCTGCACAAAGATTTTATGCTTGATTATCTCTAGGGCCGCAGGAATCAGCTCCCCACCCTGAACATAGTGAAATCGTCTGAGTAGTTTGCTTGTGCTATTGGCCACCTATACTGCTGATTGTCTGTAGTAGGACCAAGAGAGGGAGCATGAAAAAGTAATTCCCAGGAATAAAGAAGGGGATTACCTCCCTTCTGTCTCCCCAACCTTCACCTGAACATTTTCTCCTCATGCTGCAGCTATCCTCAACTGCTGTTGCTGCTGCCTCCTTACTCATGAGTAAATCAGGTAAACTTATTTGCGAATAAACCAGGTAAGCCTTGCTCTGTGTGGACCTGTAGCAGGATTTCTAGTGTGGATGTAAAGATCACTCCAGTGAGAATTTAAATGGATCGCACTTGAGATAAGAACCTTTTAAGTGAGAACCAGAGCACTCCAAATTTCCTAGTGTGGACAGGCCCTCAGTTTGCGGATCAGAATGGTCGTGCTAGATGATCAAAAGTGGGACAAGAGAGTGAGGGTAGGAGGGATCAATGCATGCCTTAAAATTCAGACATATATGTTTTCTACCATCTTTCCATATGAAATGATTATGTATCAGATTCACATCTGTTTCTTTGCCTTTGCATTGCTTTATTGTTGAAAGGCAATCAGGACAAAGCTGTTTAAAATAAATAAATGAAAACATTTAAAGTATACAAATACAGTATGCACTGTATTTTAAATTATTTGAAGCAAATAAATGAAATTCTCAGGGTTCAATGTGGCACAGGGAACAGTGGCACTGTGGGCTCACCTGGCCCAACATTTTTACAGCGAGCTCAAAAAAACCCTACTTTTTGGACTACAGCTCCCAGTTTCCATGTTGGCCATGTTAGCTGGAGAAGACAGAGCATTGTCTTTCAGAAAAGTAAGTTTTCCAAACTTGAGTTTTCTCCCACTGTCCAGCCAGCATGGGCAGGATTCACACTGTGCACTTGCTCCAGTGATGCAAATTTAACAGGAGACAGAAGCCACGCTCTCCTAAGCTGTCTGCCTCAGTTGCTGATATTAACCCATAATGACCAGCTTTATAAATTTCCCTGGCACACATTATGAAACCGACAGCAAACGATACCAGCATTGCAATTAAATGTCATACTGAACACCCACTCTGCTATGGCATTATGAATGTAAACAGTAATGACATTAGCAACTTGTGTCTCATATTAAAATACCAGCTGCCAGCGGTTTTGCTAACACCTGCTCCCTGTGCCATCTTCCGCTGTTGACGGGTTTCAGGGAAAGCTCTCTGCCTCGTCTTGCTTCACACCCCAACAAGACTGTCCTCTTTGGAGATCCTCTACAATTTTTTTCAGTCCAGCAACTGGGTGAAGCTGGTCTTGATGCACACGCTGTGTAACCCACCTCTCTATCTCTCAGGAAAAGATTAAAAAGGAGATTGCAAGCTGGCAGCCTCTTTTTTCTTTACAGTACTTTGAATCATTCATATCTCCCACTTCTTCCCTAAGGAATGGCCTATCCTAAAAACAACATGAACAAGCAACAGTAACCCCAAAAAAACTGACAGTAGCCAACATATCTATTAGGGCCCAAGAGCCAGAGAAGACAGGTCTTATCAGCCCTCATGAATGCATGCAGATTTCCAAGGAGAGGAAATTTAAGAGAATACATGACAGAAAATGCCTTTTCTTGTGCTGTTTCTTGTTATCTTTTGGAGGTCTGGAGGGAGAAAAAGAAGTTGGCGGGGCAGGGGGGCAACATAAGACAATTGGAGAAGCCATCTTGGGGTTCTGTGGGAAACAGACACAGACCGAAGGGTCACACAAAAGGGGGTCGGTGTGATGGGGGACAACGGGAAATGAAAAAGCTGGGAGGTGAAAATGGAGAACCAAGATGGGAGGGGATCCAGATCTGGGAGTGGTAAAAACACTGTCCCAGTTCTCCCCAAGAGACTCCATGAAAGACTTTGAGTGCATTGAATTTGAGGTTTTGAATCTTTATTCTGATTCGTTTTTGTGTTCTTTCTCTCTCCTACATACAACAGAGAGGGAGGGAGGGAGAGAGCAGTGCAAGCTAATTTGTTAAGGAAAGAAGGTATAGAGCAAAGCGTGCTGCTTATATACCGCCCCATAGTGCTTCAAGCACTCTCTGGGCGGCTTACAAGTTAATTATGCAGGCTACACATTGTCCCCTCCCCCCAGCGAGTTGGGTACTCATTTTACCGACCTTGGATGGATAGAAGGCTGAGTCAACCTTGTGCCGGCTACCTGGGATTGAACCCCGGGTCGTGAGCACAGTTTTGGCTGCAGTACAGCAGTTTAACCACTGCGCCACGAGGCTCTATGAAAAGCTCAGGCTGGAGTCATCAGACTTGAGGAATTCCCTCTTTCAGTGATGTGCTATCTGTTATGTAGAGTGGAAGGAAAATGCGGAAACAATAAAGAGAGAAAAATATACCCACAGTGCCAGGGAAAATGATTAGACTCTGCCCCCACAAAATACCTAGTGTGGTGTTGTAGGTAGATTGATAGACTAGGACTCTGGGTTTGAATCCTTGCTCAGCCATGGAAGCTCATTGGGGGTGTGGAACTAGTAAAACCCACTCATTCAATGTCTCACTTACCTTGAGAACCCTATTAGGGTCACTATAAGTTGGTTCCAACTTGACGACACACAACAATAACTGCCCCACAATGACCCCCATTTTGATGTGATTGCCGATGATTCCCACACCAGCAGCTATTTTGTGACCACTCTTTAAAACTCTAAACATGTTCACAAGCTTTAAATGGAGCTGATGCAACTGTGTGCTATAGTAACTTTCATGTGTTGTGTAGTTATCCCCTCTCCTCCATGCCCTTCCTGTCATTTCTATAGCAGAAGACAGGGATGGGGACTCGGGTTGCAGGATTTGCTGTCAAGTCGGACTTAAGATGCACTGGGAACTCAACTTGGACTCAACTCATAATTTTTTTCCAATTACTTGGACTCGACTCAAGACTAGGAACCCACACATCACTCCCTTTTTTTTCTGGGGGGAAAAGCTTGTTTTTAATAGGGACTCAGACTTGGAGCTTGGGACTCGGGATTTGGTACAAAGACTCAGATTTGTACTCAGTACTTGGTACCAAAGATTTGAACTTGTGACTTGGATCTAAAAACTTGCCAATATCCCTGGCATAAGATGCCTCTTTTAAGGATTAAGAGCAGATGTTATTGTATCTTCCCTGTCTTAACCCAGAATACAGCACATTCTTCAAAAGAAAACAAAAGGTGTTAGAGCAACATCAGCACATACATTTCCCAACTTTTAAATTTGGAACTAAATACAGGTTAGTCATTCTCAGCCTTTTTTTCCTTTTGGCCATAGCCATAAACATAATATGAAAAAATATAGGCTGAACCAGCCTATAAGTATAAGTTATTCTGTATAAATCGCATAACAAACCTTTTAAAGGGGTGTCTGAAGAATTGTTTCCAGTCTGTGTCCCACTTCAAATGTGCCAGGGGTCCCCAGCCCCCCCCCATTGAGAATGGCTGGAAACATCAGAAATACCCACAGTTTAAGGTGTCTGATGTATTTAACATGAGCAGTTTTTGAAAGAAAAAGATGCCATTAAAAAAAATCCCAGCTGGTGAACTGATAAATGTGCCAAAGTAATGCATAAGAAAATCACCTGGGCTTGGAATTTCTAATCTTGTCCATCTCTTTAGCTCAGTGTGCTTCCATTTGGATTACATAAAGTTATTTTTTAAAAGAGGATTTCAGAAATTTATGTGGAAAAATTGAAACTGCACAATGACGGGTGTTTCTTCCTCATAGTAATTTGTAGCAAAAAAAAAAAGGGGGGGGGACATTTTGCAATGCAAGATAGTTCACAATTCCACAGAGTATTTATTCTATAAAACATAAATGGAATAACAATTGGAAATGGTAAGATTGACCTCTGAAGCAATCTAGATGGAAATGCACCTTAATTTATCTTGAAAGACAGTATTAGGGAAATGTGGGGTGTAGGGAATTTCCTATTAAGGGCTATCAATCCTATGCACATCTACTCCAGACACATATTGAACACAGTGGGTGTTCTTTTCTGCATGTGTTGGCTTGCAGTATGGCATTGGTCCCCAACTTTGGGTACCCAGGTGTTCTTGGACTGCAACTCCCAAAAACCCCAGCCAGCACAGCTGGTGGTGAAGGCTTCTGGGAATTGCAGTTCAAGATCAGGTTACTCAAGGTTGGAAACTACTGCAGTACAGCAGTGCTTTCATGAGCCTTTGTAGAAAGCAACCACTTCAGAACTACCGGGAGCAATCAATTTCCACAGAGAATTCCTTTGTAAAAAGTGGCAAGCAGGGAGAAGTACAGGGTGGCCATCATATTCAGAGGACAGGATGCACCTGTGGAATTTCCATTCAGTTACAAAGACTAGGATCCTAATGCTATACTGACCATGAGCTGCAAATATTGGAAGTTCAGAGAGAGGAACATCTTGTGGTCTGAGGGAAAGACTAGAGGGACTTCTGGTGACCCTGAGTTTATGGGGGCAGCCAGTCTGCAATTTACTTTAACCTGAACATTACAGCAATTATCGAAAATGCTGGACCCTGTTCTTAAGTTAGGTCCAACAGCTTGGATAGGTTCTGTAGAGCTCACATTAAAATAGGGAGAAGATTTTACGGCCTCCAAAAGTTGGCATCACCAGCTGTCCCTAGGACAAGGACACTCATCCCCACACACAGACATTCTATAGAGTGAGCCAGTTGTTGAACCTTACTTGAACCCTACACATTGGGACTTGGTTTCTTTGCACACCTGAACAGAAGACTAATTTAGGGGGTGAAAGACAGAGTGTGTGGAACACACAGCTCTATCCTCTGAGAGAAGGGAATGGCCACAGTTGGCAGAGCAGGCACAGCCACTGCTGCTGCTTCTATGTGGCGGCATTAAGTGCAGAGTTATAAATCACAGTGGCAAATAGTCATAGAATCATAGAATAATTGAGCTGGAAGGGGCCTATAAAGCCATTGAGTCCAACCTCCTGCTCAGTCCAGATCAAAGTGTATCTGACAAATGGTTGTCTAACTTTTTCCTGAATGCCTCTAGCATTGGAGCACTCACCACCTCACGAAGTAGTTGGTTCCTTTGTTGTACTGCTCTAACAGTTAGGAAGTTTTTCCTGATATTCAGCCGATATCTAGCTTCCTGTAGCTTGAGCCAATTATTATGAGTTCTACACTCTGAGATGATCAAGAATAGATCCTGTCCCTCCTTTGTATGACTACCTTTCAAGCATTTGAAAAGTCCTATCAGATCTCCCCTCAGTCTTCTTTTCTCAAGGCTAAACATGCCCAGGTCTTTACGTCTTTCTTCATAGGGCTTTTCCCCCATCATCCTTGTTGCCAGTGCCGAATAGGGGGGGACTAGTACTTCACAAGATTTGAAGACTATACTTCTGTTAATGCAGCCTAAAATAGCATTGGCCTTTTTTACAACCACATCACACTAGACCAGTGATGGCGAACCTTTTTGAGCCCGAGTGCCCAAACTGCAACACAAAACCAACATTTATTTCAAAGTGCCAGCACTGCAATTAAACCTGAATAATGAGGTATTAGTTTAGAAAAAACAACAACTGCCCCAGCACTGCAAGGGTTAAATGCTTATTTTTTGTCTAGGGGTGGTATTAACAGAGAAATACTTACCGGTCCTCCAATCTCCCGTTGAGCTAGACTGGTAATGGCCACCGTTGCACCCCTCCACTGGACCACTGCACCAGCAGAGGGGAGTGCCAAAATCCGGGATCAGAGGACGGGTAAGTATTTCTCGATGGTGACTTATGGCTCACGTGCCCACAGAGAGGGCTGTGTGTGCCAGCTTAGGTTCGCCATTGCTGCACTAGAGGCTCATATTCACTTTGTGATCTAGTAGACATCCTTCAGTCTCAAGAGACTATGGTAACGTGCTCTGAATAGAGGCCTTGGAACAGCGTCTAGTGTGGCTGAGAAGGCCAATTCGAGAGTGGCAATCCCTTCCACACTGAGGACAAATACAATCTGTCCCCTGTCCAGCTCCCTGATTTTGCGGGTTTCAGGACTGCCTCTTTGCCTCGGCCTGCTGAAGAAGTGTCTCTTCAACTTGGGAGAGGCCATGATGCACCACCTGCCTCCAGGCTGAACGCTCAGATGTCAAGGTTTCCCATCTGTTGAGGTCCATTCCTAAGGCTTTCAGATCCCGCTTGCAGATATCCTTGTATCGCAGCTGTGGTCTCCCTCTGGGGCGCTTTCCCTGCACTAATTAATGTCTATTGATTTTGAATTTTATTTGTTGATTAATTTACTGTAGTTGCTTTTTTATCCTTTGTTCTGTTATTTATTTTATTGTATGATGTCATATCAATTTGTTACGTTGGTGTTTTATGATTATTAATTGTATTTTGTTCTCTGTTGTACACCGCCCAGTGTGGCCCCAGGACAATGGCACAGTATAAAAGTGTAATAAATAAATGAATAAATATTCTCTGTGAGAAATATGTAACCTAGGAGGGAAGAGTATCACAAAAGCTTTGCAGTTCAGGAATTGTGGATAATATTCCAGGATTCATCCCTCAGCTTGGATGCCCAGGTTTTAGTTACATCCCGTTTGGATTGCTGTAGCGTGCTCTATGTGGGACTGCCTTTGAAGACGGTTTGGAAACTTCAGCTGGTGCAAAACTCTGCAGCCAGACTACTGACTGGGGCCAGCTACAGGGAGCATATAATGCACCTGTTACAAGAACTGCAGTGGCTACCAGTCCGTTTCCGGGCCCAATTCAAAGTGTAATTCATACATTACCTATAAATGTAATTCATACGTTACCTATAAAGCCCTATACAGCTTGGGTCCAGGCTACCTGAAGGACCGTATCTCCCTATATGCGCCTTCTCAGCAATTAAGATCAGCAGAGAAGGCCCTCCTCTCCGTCCGATTGCCAGCACAAACACAGCTGATGGGGACACGGGAGAGGGCCTTCTCTGTGGCAGCTCCCAGGCTATGGAACGCTCTCCCTTGGGAGATCAGGATGGCCCCTTCCCTTTTATCCTTTTGAAGAAAGCTAAAGACCCATCTCTTCAGGCAGGCTTTTAACAACTATAACTGAATCCCTGAATCCCATTGTAGCAAATAATTTTAATCTTCTTTATGTTTTCATGTTTTAATCTTTTAATTGTATTTTAAATCATATATTGTTTAATTTATCTTTTAATATTTAACTTACTGTGTTTTTAAATTGTGTGAATTTTAATGTGAGCCACTTTGGGTCCCTTGTTGGGAGAAATGCAGCATATAAATAATAATAATAATAATAATAATAATAATAATAATAATAATAATAATAATAATAATAATAATAATAATAATAATAATAATAATAATAATACAGGAGATCTTTTGGAATCCGACCGTCAGCCATTCTCACAACAAGCCCAAGCCAGTGTAGATGTCGCTGTTTCAGTAATGTATACATGCTAAAAATTCCAGCTTGTTCTAGGGACTACTCTATTTTACTTTGTGATCTACAATTCCAAAATCCTTCTCACTCACTCACTCATTCAGGAGTGCCTGCATATAGTCCTTGTCATGAGCAAGTCACAAAACTGATGCACAATGAGGAATGCAAATAGCAACTCCTGAACCAGGGGCAATTTGTTGCTATGATTTACACTGTTGTGCTTATACAGATATACATAAGCAATAGTATTCTGCCCATAACTGAAATAATTAAAAGTATCAGGGCTGTGTACTGCTGGGTATTAATGTTTTGAGGACTGGAAAACAATCTCTTCCTGGGTGTGAAGCCGTTGTTGCTAGGTAACAGTAATAAGAAGACTCAATAAAGGAAAAAGAAAGATTTTAAAAAGAGCATAGTCCATGTGCATGACTACAGATTCACTTTGGGTGCAATTAGACAGGAAACCTCTCCCAGATTAATTCAGGTTGATGCAATGTTTCCTATGACAATTAAATCACTTGTCACTCACACATAATGTTTAATTATCCCAGGTGACTTTCATGGCAAAAGCCCTCAATGCACCTCAAATTTGCTACAATTGTCATTAAGATCATAGGTAGCACACCCGTCTCGGTCATTAACACTGTGCTCTTCCTTACCCTTTGGGGGGGGGGAGGCTAGTGATAGAACAACTTGTGAAGCTGCAGTGCTTATCATACCCTGCAGCATGGTACAGTGTACAGTACAACAGGAACATCCCTTTCAAGTGAGTGCCTCTTGTCTCTCCTTTGAACAATTTTAAAATTTTAAAATTATGCCTCTCCAATGTAGTGCTGTGTCAGGTCATCACAGGGATTCCACAAGCTGTTATACCGATTCATCACTATGCCATTTACAAAAACCTTTTTTTTAAAAAAAGACATCGCACTGTAAACATCACCCTAGGACATACCTGTCACCTATATTGATTGCCACTGAATCAATATAGGTGATCACACATACCAGAAACTAGAAAAAAAGTAATGCAAGAGGAGTTCCTACCAAAAAACATTGCTCCCTGCTAGCTGAAGAAAAAGCAATGAATGCCTGTGAAAAAATATGAGGGCTTACTTGCACTTTGTGTAGTTGGTGGAAAATATATTGAATTTAATTGTGCCAACT
This sequence comes from Intellagama lesueurii, assembly GCA_037013535.1. NCBI lineage: Eukaryota > Metazoa > Chordata > Lepidosauria > Squamata > Agamidae > Intellagama > Intellagama lesueurii. The sequence goes on from JBAJHW010000003.1 coordinate 20,493,609, forward strand.
CTGGCAGAAACTGCAAAGTAAATTGCAGTAAGTTGCACCCTTTGTCATAGTGCTGCTTCTCCCTCCCCCCTCCCAGTGAGATTGCTATCTCTTCAATAGATGCATACTGAAATGTAATAATTCAGCAGGTATTATGATTCCCTATTTGGCTTAGAAAGACCACACTCATGGAATTCCGGCATGCAACAGCATATGAACCCTGTTACAAGCCTACGGAAGAAACCTGTAACAGAAGCCTTCTTATTACATGATCTTAAGAAGAAAACATTACAACCATACTCCTGTCTTCCCCAACTTTGCACCTTCCAGATGTGTTGGCTGAGAAGATGGGACTTGGAGTCCAGCACACTTGGAAGGCACCATGTTGGAGAAGGCCACAGGGTCTTCTGAACACATCCCATCTGCAGGGCCGGCCCTATCATTAGGCTGGGTAGGGCAAGTCCAAATTGTTTGCTGTTGAATTGGTGGGGGATATATTTTGGGCCAGGGAAGGAGAGAGATCAGCTGCCTCAGGTGTCAGAATAATTTGGCAGGTGATGTAAAGGAGCCTCGTGGTGTGGTGGTTAAACTGCACTACTGCAGCCCAAACTCTGCTGATGACCTGGGGTTCAATCCCAGGTAATCGGCTCAAGGTTCACTCAGCCTTATATCCTTCTGAGGTTGGTAAATTGAACACCCAGCTCGCGAGAGGGGGGCGCAGTGTGTAGCTTGCATAATTAAATTGTAAATCGCCCACAGAGTGCTTTAAGTGCTATGGCGTGGTATATAAGCAGCATGCTTTGATGTGCATCATGACTTACTTTCGGGGGGTGGAGGCATTTGCTGCTTTCCCCTGAGGCCAAAGCCTATTAGGATGGCTCTGCCCATCTGCAAAGCCTGTAGCTATAGAGATATGTTTTGCTGTTTAAAATTCTACGTCCTGCTCACAGGTCTTGCCTCTTATTATAAAGGTATCTATTTATGCCTCTCCCTACTCTTCGCTTCACAAATGCCTGTCAAGAAACAATTCCTGTCTACATGTCTGACTCCCCAGCTTTTTGGAACGTTGCTTGTCTGTTTTGTACAGATTTGCCTAAATGCGGCACTGTCATTTGTAATGAGGTAATAGGTCTTAAAATTACTTGTGTGTCATCTCATAGCTTCTACAGAGGTACATCTGATCCTTTGCCTAAATTGATGCCATTATCCTAGCGTTCTCTCTGCTACAGCCTGTTTCGTGTAGATATTGGCTTCCTGGGATATTTACAAGGTAATTCCTGAGATGACTGGTGAAGAGACAAGGTTACAGTGAGATTCTTTCAAATTCTGGAAGCTTTCCCAAAAACCAATGAGAAAAGCAGCATGGCAAGTCCGCAGAGCTTGAAAGTAATTAATTATAAGTAACTTGCAAGTATTTTATGGATCCAATAATGACGGTGTAATTCAATTACATTGGAGGTCCTACTGCTTAGTAAGTCACACTAGAGTAGGCCCATTGAATCAGTGGGGATTAGGTAAATCAACTCCTCTGCAAGTTCCATTGATTCAAATGGAACTACTTTTCTTGCAACTTACTATATTAAAGTGAGCTGTCACTAGAATAGGCCCATTTGAATCAATGGAATTTAGAGTTGACTCTAAAGGGGATGTGGTGGCGCTGCGGGTTAAACCGCAAAAACCTCTGGGCTGCAAGGTCGAAAGATCAGCAGTTTGAATCCACGCGACGGAGTGAGCTCCCGTCGCTTGCCCCAGCTCCTGCCAACGTAGGAGTTCAAAAGCATGTAAAATGCGCATAGATAAATAGGTACCACTACGGTGGGAAGGTTCCGTGTCTAGTCGCGCTGGCCACGTGACCACGGAAACTGTCTATGGACAAACGCTGGCTCTATGGCTTGGAAATGGGGATGAGCCCCGCCCCCTAGAGTCGGACATGATTGGACAATTGTCAAGGGGAACCTTTACCTTTACCACCAAATCTCCACTGATTCAGTGGGCCTCCTCTAGTGCAATTTACTATGCTAATCAACAGGATTTCAGTCATTGTCACATAACAATTATTTCACTTTTTAAAATGTTTGTATATTTGTAACATTTGCATAACTTTTGTAATTACAGAGGGGTGGCCTCGCTAAGTAGTGGAGAAAATACCATGTTATTCAAATGTTGGCTTGTGTTCCAGGTGTTGAGATGAAGACAAGGATGACAAGGAGTAGAATACGTTTTGTATCACAGACCAGACACTTGTGGCATTCAAACTTTAAAAAATAACTTTAAAGCAACTAGCTTAGTTGTTTTTAAGTTATTTTTAAAAGTTTGAATACTACAAGTGGTTGGTAAGCTGCTTTGAGTCCTTTTAAGGAGAAAGATGGAGTAAAAGAATTTATAAATAAATTAAATAGTTTCCTTTGAGAAATGGGAACAGGGCTTTTTTAAAAACCACCATCATTATCATAATGACTAAGTTATGCACACCTGTAGATATGTAAGAGTAATTCATAATTTTTAAAAGTAATTTTCCAAGCTCTGTAACACTGCCAAAGAGCAGAACTGGTGTACAAGGTTCACTTTGGAACTCCTTCCTGTGTCTCAGACTCAGGGTGCAATTTCACAGCGAGGGAAATGCAAATTCACTGACATTCATTTGCTGTGAAGTTGCACAGGAGGATTCAGGTTTCCTCAGGGTCTCTTTCATGGTAAGTGGCCACACGGGGAGAGAGAGGAAAGTCTTGTTTGTAGCTCTGTTGAAACCCTGTAGAAGGTACAGTTAAAAGGGAAATGCTACTAAGCTGTAAATAAGGCTTCCTCTTCTCATTAGCTGTTCAAAAAAGAGAGGGACTTTGCTTACTCTTAGCTGTTTTAAAAAGAAAAAAAAAGCCTTGCTAACAGACTTTGCTCACCATTCCCTAAGTATCTACTCACATTTAAATGCCAGAGAGGCTACAGTGCGGTTGACAGCACAGATTTCCTCCTTCTCCATAAGCATGTAATAATCACTTTAATAAAGATACGTAAGCAAGAGACTTACATATGCAGACAAGTACATGAGAACTCAGTTGCTTCCCCCATCTTGTGTTCCCCAGCAATTGATAAAATGCCTCCAATACTGATGGGGTGATATGTAGCTGTCATCATGAGTAATAGCCCTAACATCCACAAATTTATCTAATCCTTTTTGAAAGATGTTTGAAGTTACAGCCATCGCTACATCTTGTAGCACTGAATTCTACATTTTAACTGTGCACTGTATAGAGAAGCACTTTTTTCCCCCTGTCCTGAATCTTCGACCATGCAGATCTGGTGGATGACCCAGGCTTTTGTCTTACTAAAGAGGGAGAAAGTTAACTAAAATTAATCTAAGAAAACTTCCCCGAACCATTCCTTTCTGTTGTGCAGGAAAGGATGGGGAAGCCTGAAAATGCAAAGCTGTTGCTATAACACTGAGCTATAATTTGGTCTTATTTCTAAAAGATCCCATCTTGTGCCATTTTAGAAACAAAATCCCATCTTGTGCCATTTTAGAAATAGAGAGGTTACTTACCTGTAAGTCTGGTTCTTCGAGTGGTCATCTGTGAATTCACACTAATGGGTTTAATCTGCGCAGAGTTTTCCGGAATATTCTAGAGCTTTAACATGCATTCGCCAGGACCGCCGCCCCCCAGTACACGTGGTCTGCCCATCCTGGTGATTGCCTCAGTTCCCAAACAGCCTACCGCTGTATCAAATGAAACAGACGTGACAGACAGAGGGGAGGACGGGCAAGAAGTGTGAATTCACAGATGACCACTCGAAGAACCAGAGTTACAGGTAAGTAACCTCTCTTTCTTCTTCATGGTCTCTGTGAATGCACCCTAATGGGTGATTAACAAGCTTACCTGTCCGGAGGAGGGACATCACGGAAGAACAGATGACAGGACCGCTCGTCCGAAGGCCGCATCCAACTTGGCTCTGACATGCAAGAGGTAATGAAATGCAAAGGTTGATGGAGTGGACCAGGGGCGGCCTTGCAGATGTCAGGAACAGGAACACCCCTCAGGAAGGCTGTGGAGGCAGCTACTGCTCTAGTAGAGTGCACCTTAATGCCAGCAGGCAGAGGCTTTTTAGCAAGCTGGTATGCGAGGCGTATAGTTGCCACAATCCATCGAGAGATGGTTTGGGGAGAAACATGAGAGACTTTGTGTGGTAATTGTGAGGAAACAAAAAGTCTTCTAGATTTGCGAAAGGAAGACGTTCTGGAAACGTAGAAAGCCAAAGCTCTTCTGACATCCAACAGGTGAAGGGAGCGCTCCAAGTCATTGGTTGGTGATGGAAAGAAGGTAGGTAAAATAATGGGTTGTCGAAGATGAAAGTCAGAGATAACCTTAGGGAGGAAGAAGACATCGGGATAGAGCGTAACCCTGTCCAGGTGGAACTGGAGGAACGGAGGGTCGACTCAAAGAGCTGCGAGTTCAGAAGCTCTGTGTGCAGAAGTAATAGCCCCCCAAAATAAAGTCTTAAATGAAAGAAGACGGTCCGATGTAGTTGCAAGGGGCTCGAAGGGAGGTAGGGTGAGCCGTCGAAGGACAGTGTGTAAGGACCACTGTGGAGTCAGAGAGGGTCTGGAGGGACGCAAGTTGGAAATGCCTCATAGGAATTGTTTCAGGGTCGGATGCTTGAAGAGTAGGGCAGCATCAGAGTCTTTCGGCTGGTGCGCCACTATTTATTTATTTTATTTATTTATTTCTTACATTTTTATCCCACCCATCTAGTCGTTTTGACTACTCTGGGCGGCGAGTATGGTGGAAATGTAAACTAACTGTAGACAAGGAAAGATGTCGATTGAAGAGATGAGAGAGGAAGGCAAGTAGTGCCTGGAGAGTTGTTGGTGCAGTAGGAAAATCATGTTGACGGGAAAATTTTTGAAAGGCAAACCACTTATAAGCATAAAGTTGTGTGGTGGCCGGTTTGCGAGTGTGAGCTAGAATGATACTTACAGAGGATGGATCCTCCAGGCCATGAGGTGAAGAGTCTGGAGGTCCGGATGGAAGGTCTGTCTGTGGTGCTTGGTGAGAAGGTGAGGAATTGAGGGGAGACGGACGAAGTCGGTGGATATTGACTGGAGCACGGTGAACCAGGGTTGCCTGGGACACCATGGGGCGATGAGGATGGCATTTGAATGATCGTGGCGGAGTTTGACAATGGTCCGCAAAAGTAGGGGAATTGGAGGGAAGAGGTAGAGCAGGTATGTGGTCCACTGCATCATGAGAGCATCTCCGAGGGAGCCTGGACCGATGCCCGCCCTGGAGAAGTGCAGGACGCATTTGGTGTTGTGTGATGTGGCAAAAACATCTATTTTGGGATGTCCCCATAGGTCACGGAGTCATCGAGTGCCCACTCGTGCATCTGAGTATGAAGCCTGCTGAGAGAATCTGCCAGTTGGTTGTGTTGGGTGGAGATATGGACTGCTACCGGGAAGATATGGCGGTTGAGACACCATTCCCACAGTTGAACGGCAAGGTACAGTATATTGTGGACAAAGCGCTTGATCGCTGTCGGGCCACCACCTCATCCCTTGACCCTTGCCCAGCCTGGCTAATCAAAGCAGCCAGGCCTATAACAACTGAATGGGCCACAGCAATAATTAATGGGTCTCTCCTGGAGGGCAGGGTACCTCTTGCCCTCAAGGAGACACTCATTAGGCCCATAAGGAAGAAACCTAATTTGGCAGCGGACGAAATTGGCAATTATAGGCCCGTCGCCAACGTTTCTTTCATTAGCAAAGTGGTGGAGAGGGTGGTGGCCGATCAGCTTCAGGCTCATTTGGATGAAACAAATGCCCTGGATCCGTTCCAGTCGGGTTTCAGGCCACGCCATGGTACAGAAACGGCATTGGTCGCCCTGTATGATGACCTATTGAGGGAGGCTGACAGGGGTAAAACGTCTCTGTTGGTCCTCCTCGATATCTCAGCCGCCTTTGATACCGTCGACCACGGTATCCTCCTGAGGAGGCTCTCCGAGTTGGGAATTGGTGGCCTGGCATTTGCCTGGCTCCGATCCTTCTTGGAGGACCGTCCTCAGAGAGTACAGCTTGGGGAGAGGGTCTTGGCCCCGTGGAGCCTCAATTGTGGGGTTCCGCAGGGCTCGATTATCTCCCCAATGCTGTTTAATATCTACATGAGGCCGCTGGGTGGGGTCATCAGGGGGTGTGGGGCATCGTGCCATCAGTACGCTGATGACACTCAGCTCTACATCTCCTTTTCACCAACTGCAGTGGATGCCGTTCCGTCCCTTCAGCGTTGCTTGGAGGCTGTACTGCAATGGATGCAGGAAAATGGGCTGAGGTTGAACCCGGACAAGACTGAGGTTCTGAGGGTGGGTGGCCCCACCATCAGCGGTCTGGGAAACTCCCTCTCATTTGGGGGGGGTGACTCTCACCGCGAAGAGTGAGGTTCGCAGCTTGGGGATCCATCTGGACCCGGTGCTCACCATGGAAACTCAGGTGGCGTCAGTGGTCCGTTCCGCCTATTTCCATCTTTGGCGGATTGCCCAGCTGCATCCCTATCTTGATGTTGGGGCGCTCACCACTTTGGTACATGCGCTTGTAATCTCGAGATTAGACCACTGTAATGCGCTCTACGTGGGGCTACCTTTGAGGTTGATGCGGAAGCTTCAAATGGTGCAGAATGTGGCGGCCAGACTCCTTAGTGGGGTAAGAAAATATCATCATATCTCTCCCACTCTGGCTGCTTTACATTGGCTGCCCATGCGGTTCCGCGTTGATTTCAAAGTTCTAATGCTTACGTACAAAGCCCTAAACGGTTTAGGGCCTCGATATCTGGCGGAACGCCTACCCCCACCTCAATCTACCCGTACCACTCGATCTAGCCAGGAGGTGAGGTTGAGGAGCCTAACGCCGAGGGAGGCCCGGAAGGAAAAAACAAGAAACCAGGCCTTCTCGGCAGTGGCTCCTCGCCTTTGGAATAACCTCCCTCCTGAGATCCATAAGGCCCCTTCGCTGGGCATTTTTAAAAGCCAATTGAAAACCTGGCTGTTTAGGCAGGCCTTCCCTCCAGCCACTACTTGACTTATTTTTTCTTTTCTCTTCTCCATCTTGAACAATTGACCATTGATGCTGTATATCGTTGTTATATTTTAAATTGTTTTATTTTATATGTTGTCAGCCGCCCAGAGTAGTCAATTGACTAGATGGGCGGGATATAAATACAATAAATAAATAAATAAATAGATGTATGGAAAAATTGAAATTCCTTGAGTGCGGAGATGAGCCGCAATGGAGGCCACGCACTTTGTAAATACCTGTGGGGCAGTGGAAAGTCCAAATGGGAGGGCTTTGAATTCGTAGGTGGTTTGTCCGAGAGAGAACCTGAGGAATTTGCGGTGGTCTTGTCAGATGGTGATATGAAAGTAGACATCGCTTAAGTCGATGACAGCAAACCAGTTGCCCTCTTGCAGTATTGGTAGAATACGTTTGTGAAAGATGTAGTAGTTTAGGTCGCGGAGGTCGAGGATGGGATGAAGGCCTCCGTCTCATTTCGGAACAGTAAAGTAGTGGGAGAAGAACCCTGGATCACCTTCTTGCGGGATGACAGGTTATATGGTGTCCTTTGAAAGAAGGGATTGGATCTCCTGTTCCAGAACATTTGATGGTGTGGTTAGAACGATTTTTGGTGGTGATGAGAAGGCAAATTCTATTGCATAGCCGGTGGCTATAATAGAAAGGACCCAAGAATCGGTGGTGATAATGCCCAAGATCGAAAGTGGGCTGCGAGACGGGTGATGGTCGGTGGTGGGAAGTGAAGTGAACAGATCTGGGTGACGGGGAAGTCAAAGGCTCTGTTTTATTTTCTTGTCAGGGCACTTAAAAGATTGTCTGGGACGTTGTTGTGTGGCATGTCGAGGTTGGAAGAAAGAAGATTGAGGTAAGTACCATTGCTTGACGGGGAAAAATTTGTATTGCTGAAAAGGGTGCGGACGGCGCCATTGATATCTTTGAGGTCTGTAGTATGGCTGAGTATTGTACGAAGTGCTGATTTTCTCATCTTTTGCAGGTTATCCAATATCTCATTTGTCTTCTCATCAAAGAGACCGATACTGTCAAAAGGTAGGTCTTCGAAGCGCATGCGAGAGTCATCAGAAATGTGGGCGGAATGGAGCCAAGCATGTCTCCAGAGGACAACAGCTGTAGCCATGTGTCTAGATGCAGCTTCAATGACATGGCATGCTGTGATGTGTTCTTGGCGCGCCAAAGCCATGGTCTCTTGATGAAATGCGAGGCCGCGGGACTTATATTCTCCAGGTGCTGACTGTAAAGTTGGAAGACCCTTATTCCATAGGAATCTGTGATAAGCTCCCATGGCTGCAAGATAATTCGCAGCACGTAAAGGAGGCAAGCGAGTAGACTCTGCGGCCAATAATATCGAGCTTTCTGCCTTCTTTATTGTTGGGAGTAGCATTAGAGCTATTGCGAGCTCTATTCTGTGTTGCATTCACGATTACAGAATTGGGAGGCAGATGTTTAGAGAGGAATTAATTATTGTCTCCATGAGTTTTATATAAATTTTTGACCCTCCGAGAAATCTGAGGTACAGAGGATGGTTTAGACCATGATTGCTTGATTAACTTTAGAAGAGATGGGATAAACCCCATACGGAGTGGAGGAGTCTGGTCTTCGTTAATGTCCTCGTAAACTTTATCTGATTCTGATTGAACTGGTTGCTGGAGATCAAGGTCCATGGCCTTAGCAATGCGGAGCACTAGTTGTGAGTACGAAGAGAAATCCTCAGACAGAGATGGAGGGTTGGTATCGGCAACATCCAAATCAGGAGTTGGCAGGTTAGGAGAAGATTCTTGTGGTGTCAATGAATCTGAAGTCTCGGAATCGGAAAACTGTGTATGTAATGGTGAAGAAACCTGTTGGTATGGAGAGGCTGTGTCAGGAGGAGCATCCTGTAGATAACGTTTAGATTTAGTGGTACCGTGTTTAAACGGTATTGCCTGTGCAGGCTGGTGAGACGAGAGACGCTTGTGAGCCTTAGTGGTATCTAGCGGAGCGGGTGAAGGCCCGGTATAAGTTGTAGTAACTTGAAGCGAGGATGAACGGACTTGTGAAAGTGTAGCAGGCTCAGCAGATGGTAATGAAGCCGAAGTCGATGGTCTTGGCCACTGTGGTTCCGAAGATGGTGGAACTGTACTAGATGGAGTATGGTGTCTCTTATGAGAGGACTTGTGTGGTCTCAGTACCGGAGGAGGAGGAGCGGTATCGTCATCGGATGAGTGGTCATATTCCTGCCTCGGATGGTTTCGAGAAGGAGATGGTGAATTGGAAGAGCCAGAAGGGTAATAATATGTGTAACGAAGACGCTCGGGTTCAATGTAATGTCTGGTATCAGGTTGCCAGTATCGGTACGAACGATGGCGGTACCATTTGGCTGGGGGTTCATAATAGATAGGAGGCTCGTAGACGGTGACTTGCTTGGGACGATGGCATCGAGCCTGGGAGTCATGCGATGCTGACAACCCTGTATGTAACGGAGGTTGTGGAGGTCTGGCATCAGATCGGCCAGTCTCCGGTGTATGGTGCAGTTTCCTCATCCGCTTGCGTGGAGGTAAAGAATCAGCCAGAACGGATGCCGAATCTGATTCACACACGGAGACAGAGCAACCCATAGACTTGGGGCTTGAACAAGCCGAATACGGAAGAACCGTTATCTCAGCCGAGGTATTTGCCAACGATGGAGACTGGGCAAGAAGAGGGGAAGGTGGTTGGCCAGATGGAGGCGGGATGGAATCATGGTTGGAACCAAGATCTATGGTCGGTTGGTCTTGAGTAGGAAGCGGTTGTTGATTAGGAGCCTGAGGATCAGTAGAAGGTTTCTTCGATTTCTTGGGCTTGGAACGGTCTGGTTTCAGAGGAACCTTCGGTGTCAGGGTCGATTGAGACGTCAATCCCGAGGACTTTGTCTTAGAAGAAGATTTGGATTTTGACTTTGATGATGACGCTTTCGGTATCGGGGAAGTAGTGGTGATATCAGAAGAAGCGGGAGGTGGCTGTGACATTTGCGTATCGTCCATGGTGGGCAATGAAGGGTGTAAGGATCGCTCCCACAGGAATGACTTAAGTCTTTGTTGACAGAGTTTTAGGGCTTGTTTCGTGAAGTTTTTATTAAAAGGCATGAAGATGGGTGATGGGATTCTCCCAAGCAGAATAGGCAAGAGTCGTGCCCGTCGGAGAGGGGAAGTTTATTCGGGCACGAAGTGCACCTCTTAAATGGCCCTGCGGGGGCCATAAGAGGTGGGAAGAGGGGGGAAAGGGTAAAGGGGGGGTGGAAAGAAGGAAAGCAGATCAAAAAATCTCTCACTGATTTAGAATCTTCACTCTTTCCTTCTCTAGTAATGATTTCTTTCTATTTTCTTACTTTAGGATTAAACAAGAACAAGTCACGAATGGAGAGCTCATCGAGAGATGAAACCTCAGTGGTGGCAAAAAGGAACTGAGGCAATCGCCAGGACAGGCGGACCACGTGTACTGGGGGGCAGTCCTGGCGAACGCATGTTTAAGCTCTAGAATATTCCGGAAACCTCTGTGCAGGTGCAGATTAAACCCATTAGCGTGCATTTACAGAGCCCACGAAGAAGAAATGTCTGTTAACATATTTTAAACAAAACTGAAGCTAGCATGGGGTAGTAGTATCAGACTAAGGAGAAAAGGATTCAAATTCCCACTCAGCCATATTTTCTGGGTGACCTTGGGCCAATACATTATTTTGGCCTGATCTACCTCATAGATTTTGACCAAATAGAATTTGACCAAACTCCGGGAGGCAGTGGAAGACAGGAGGGCCTGGCGTGCTCTGGTTCGTGGGGTCACGAAGAGTCGGACACGACTTAACGACTAAACAACAACAACAACCTCATAGGGTTGTTATGAGGATAAATGGGGAAAAGATCCATATAAATTGCCATAAGGAAATGGAAAATATATGCAGTGGTTAAACTGCAGTACTGCACTCAAGCCTCTGCTTAGAACCAGAGTTTGATCTTGATGGGTTCAGGTAGCGGGCTTGAGGTTGACTCAGCCTTCCATCCTTCCAAGGCTGGTAAAATGAATACCCAGCTCACTGGGGGTGGGCAACATGTCACTTGCATAATTATCTTGTAAATCACCCAGAGAATGCTCAAAGAATTATGGGGTGGTATATAAATGCAAAACAATAAAAATGAGGAAATAAACAAACTCTCTCTACCTAATTATTATGAACACACCATGTTTGCTTATATGTGTCAGCAGCCCAGAGTAGGGGGGAAATATTTTGTATCTTATGCCTCTAGGAGTTGCATTCCTTCCTGTTCCTTGATAGTTGTAAGATCCCAGTAAAAATTCTTTGCTGCCACAAAGCCTTAGGCAAAGTGTCTAGCAAGTAACTGAGTATCTAGGAAGAAGTTTTTGCAAACTTTTCAAAATTTGGACTGACTTTGTAGAACCAGTTCTTGCAGCCAGTGAATGGAATATCTTAGCATTCATTCTGCCATGGTTGTTTTCATTTGGTATTTTTATATTCACTTTTATAAACATTTGTTAATTTAATGTCACCCACTCAAGAATCTTGGAGTAGATGATGCGTATTAATTTAAAATAACCAATTTTTAAGTCTTGGAGATAAACAGCCATGGAAAGTTTCTTCCAGACGGGTAGTGCACCAGATTTCTTTCTTTCTTTCTTTCTTTCTTAGCCAAACTGGGAAGTTATCAGACTAGAACTAGAAGAATTAACAGAAAGTTGTTAGACTTGTGGCTTCAAAAGACTCCATTGTCTGTGGAGAAAAGAAATGGAAGCTGTGTGCCAGATGAGTAATTGGTTACTTTGTCATGAACATGCAGGTTTCACAAAGTAAATAGCCCGAATAAGAAGTAATTTTCAGAGCCGGCAATGAACAGTGCAATGTCTAACTATATCTAGGTCATGCTGCCAAAGCAACTGCAGGGAGAATGCTTTTCTCATTGTAGCTGGAATGGCACCGACAGCTATCACAGCAGGTAAGAATGCAGGTTTGCAGATGCAGAGCCTCCCACGCACAGAGAAAGAAGGAAGAACAAGAACCGCCTCTCCACTGGGAGCCTTACTTGTAGAGAATCATCAGGGACATAATGCGTTCTAAGATCCTTTAATCCACTAAGAAGTAGGTTCTACAAAGCCTGTCCAAAAAAGAAGACCCTGAGAAACGTCAGTTGGGTCCTGTAGTTTAGGCTTTGTGCAAACATTTTGCAGCAGCTAGGAGCTATTGCTGAGATATTAGAACCATCAGGTAATAGGGGAGTAAAGTCCTGAAGTTAATACAACAATGAATATATCTGTAGAATGGGGAAGTTAACACATCTCAGTTGAGAGTATGCATCTCCCTTCAAAAACACTGAGGTTAGGGGTGCTGAACCCCAGCATAGTTCAAAATCCATATGCTCCCCCAAAACGTAACTACAAAGCATAAACAGATGAGTAACAAACACACACATACAGAACAGTTATGTCAGAGTTCTCTTCCACAGCGTTGACAATCCTTTCCATATAGTACCATGTGTAATCAGCCATGTGTAATCAGCCTTACGACCACTGATTTAGAGGCTGAATTAGAGATGTTCTGTTTGGGGGTAAGTAGACCACTTACCCCCTTATAAGTGGACCACTTATTGAAGACATTTTCAATACTGAATTCATAAGAACGTAAGAATATAAGAAGAGCCCTGCTTGGTCAGGCCAAGGGCCCATCTAGTCCAGCTTCCTGGATCTCACAGTGGCCCCACCAGATGCCTCTGGGAGCACACCAGACAACTGGAGACCTGTCTCCTGATACCACTCTCCTGCATCTGGTATTTTGAGGCACCTTTCTTTTAACTCTGGAGATTAGACATCCCCATCATGGCTTGTAACCTGCGATGGACTTTTCCTCCAGGTATCTGTCCAATCCCCTTTTCAAGGCATCTAGGCCAGATGCCATCACCACGTCCTGTGGCAAGGAGTTCCACAGACTAACAACGCACTGGGTAAAGAAATATTTTCTTTTGTCTGTTCTCACTCTCCCAACACTCCATTGGAGTGGATGTCCCCTGGTTCTGGTATTGCGTGAGAGGGAAAAGAGCTTCCCTCTATCCACTTTATCCATTCCCTGCATAATTTTATACATCTCAACCATGTCTCCCCCTCCCCATGTGCCTTAAGAGCCCCAAATACTGTAGCCTTTCCTCATAAGGGAGGTGCCCCAGCCCAGTCATCATTTTAGTTGCTCTCTTCTGCATCTTTTCCAGTTCCACTACGTCTTTTTTGGTGTGGTGACCAGAACTGTACGCAATACTCCAGGTGCAGCCTTACCAGCGTTTTGTACGATGGTGGCTGTTTTATTTTCAGTCCCCTTTTTAACGATACCTAGCATGGAATTGACCTTCTTCACTGCCGCCACACACTGGGTTGAGACTTTCATCGAGCTGTCCACCAGCACACTAAGATCTTTTTCCTGATCCGTCACGGACAGCTCAGAACCCATTAGCTGATAACTAATGTTTTGATTTTTTGCCCCAATGTGCTTTACTTTACATTTTCTTATATTGAAATGCATTTGCCATTTTGCCGCCCATTCTCCCAGTTTGTAGAGATCCTTCGGAGCTCTTCACAATCCCTTCTGGTCTTCATCAACCGGAAAAGTTTTGTGTCATCTGCAAACTTGGCCACCTCATTGCTTATCCCTGTCTTCAGGTCATTTATGAACAGGTTGAAAGGCACTGGTCCCAGGACTTATCCCTGGGGCACACCGCTATTCACCTCTCTCCATTGTGAAAATTGCCCATTGACACCTACTCTCTGTTTCCTGGTTCTCAACCAATTCTCAATCCATAAGAGGACCTGCCCTCTTATCCCCTGACTGTGGAGTTTTCTCAGCAGCCTTTGGTGAGGTACTGTGTCAAACAACTTCTGAAAATCCAGACAGACAATATCCACTGTTTCACCTGCATCCACATGCCTGTTGACCTTTTCAAAGAATTCTAAAAGGTTTGTGAGGCAAGACTTACCTTTACAGAAGCCATGATGATTTTCCCTCAGCAAGGCTTGTTCTTTTGTAGAACATAGGGTTCTGGTTGCCCAGGGGCACAGTATTTATTGAATATTTATGTATTGGGATATTTATTCATTTATTTATCCATGTATAAACAAAACTGTGCTGTTCAGACCCATGCAATTAAAGTGAGAAGTGTATCATCCTGATCTTAGAAGCCAAGACTCTTACACCTGATGCCACCACTTGGCTGTGTTTTCTTGACCTACCTGCAGTTACTTTTCACTGGAATTATTAGTAGCTTGTTTGCCCATGAGCTGGCAAAGAATGACAACAGCCAGATTAGCATCTATTTGACTGTAGGTTCTTTTCCCCAGAATTGGCAGCATCTAGTCCACCTTGCTGCTGTCTGCTGTCTTGCTTGCTTGCCCAGTGGTTCCCTCTGCGATTAAGAGCATGAAACTGAATCCTGATTTTGCAGAAGTTATGTTGATTGCTTCTTGGCAGGACATTCTCTTCTGCATCAGGTAACAGAATTACAGAGCCCACAGATGGTGCACACTATCCAACCTTTTATAAAAAAAGTTTCCATGCCCATCAGATAGTTATGGTAGAAAAGTTAGTACACTTCAAAACAAACTGTGCAGGGAACACATTCTTCATTTTCAAGTTGACTAACACTTCCAAAAATCTGGAAGTGCTGATCAACATAGAAAGAGGGTTCCAACATGTGTTGAGTATTTTGTGTTGTTGTTTTTTCCCATTGTGTTTGCAGTGCTACAGCAGCAGCAGTAGGAGGCATAGTTCCTGGTTGGTTCCCTCCCATTCATGAATTTTACCTAGCCCTGTTCTGTTTGCTTGGTAATTTTCTGTTCATTCATGCTTTCCCATAATTCGCCTGGCGCAGCCATGAAGCTTACCATCTCTAATTCTCTGGCTCTTTCCAGATTCTGTTTTAAAAGGACATTACATTGACCACTCTCTAGTCCTCAAAAGCCAATCATATTACTGTATCAAGTTACATACTTTTATAAGAAAATCAGCATACAGTATTCATGTCTTATTTTTTTAAGAACTCTTGGATAAACATAAAACCTGGACACCAAATTTGCCTTACATCAGATAAGATCTTTGGTCATTCTAGGTCAGAGATGCACCATCAACAGCCTGTGAACACCATGTGCCAGCACTCAATCTTCAATTCATCTCTGCCACCAATAGGTTTTTCTGTTCTGATATAATCCTTTCGGTTTTAGATGCTTCCTTCACTCCAATGCCCATATCAAGATTACTCTGAGCATTATAACAGGGAGACAACAATGTATCTCAGATACCAAATTATTTTTCAGTCCTGTTGTCACCCACAGTACTTCTTCAAAAGAATCTTAACTATGGGGAGGGGCTGTCAAATATTTCTAGTTTAACTCATCTCCTCTTTGACAAACAGCATGGCACCACATCTGAAAACTTCTAGTTTGTATCTAACTGTATGCCACTGGTCTTCCCCATTTTGCAAAGCTGCCATCATACCAACTGCATCTATGCATTTCTAAAAACAAGCACTTCCCCCATTTGGGTTCAGATTTCTAGCATTAGCAGAGAAACAACTACAGGTGGTGTTCATCTCCAAATGTCTCTAAATGTGCACATCTGGGACACTCTGTCTGATTATTTAATTATTTATTTCACTTCGTTGTCACATGGTGTTGTATGCTTGTGTGTGTCAGAACATCAGTGCTTGCAGGAAGAACTCTGCTAATTATCAGCGCGTCCAGGAGATTACACGCGCTGACAGTGTGTTATCTCTATCCTATCCCCAGTTGGACAATCAAAGCTTTTTCACTCTGATGCCCTAAGAGTGATTCACCTAGAACGTGATGCTTCTCAGCATCTGCCAGTTTTCCCCAAGTTCAGTTTCTAAGCTGCTCTGATGCTTTTTTCAATATGAAGTGCCAGCAGCCTGGCAATTGTTAGTAACTTGCTTGTTTCATGCTGATCTCACATTGTGCCTGGCCCTTTTGTATATGCCTGGCTTGTCCCAAAACATCCTTTATTCCCCTAAAGCCCTCCTACCAATTGTCACCATGTTGTTGTTGTTTTTAAAGCAGATGGACTATTCAGAGATTTGATCCAAGCTCAACAAAAGCAAATGATGCCCCTCATTTTAATGCCTTCAAAAATACGGCTGTTTTAAGCCTATTCATCCATTTACCATCCTTCATAGGTTTCAAGACCCAGTTTTAGCATTGCTTTTTTAATGGGAAAATAAAACATTTGCTCTTGCAATTTAGAAACTATATACATCCCAGGTCAAGAGCTATTTATGCACATAGGTGTCAGGTGAAAACCTCATGAACTGTCGATGCATTATGGTACAATGTCTGGCTCCCCTGAGAAACAAAAGAGCCAAAGAAAGGATCAATGTTGGTAAAACTCTTGAAAACAACCACTGAGAAAACAGGAAGAGTTGCTGCCACTTTTAAAAAAAATCCATATTCCATGGTTTGGTCCTTTCCTTCCTCTCTTGCAACTTAAGAAGGATGCCAGCATTCAAAGAAATATATTTAGATTCCATTTCAATGGATTCCATAGATTTTCAGAGCTGTTTTTGGTATCTTTATTCAGAAGCAGGCCCCACTTAAGTAATTGGGACCTAGTTTACATGCACGACCCCTAAAGCGGAACACACTTCACTGAAAGTCTTATGATTCACTTCATGATGCCTCCCAAGGCATTCAGCCTGCGGTCCTCAGTGAGAGCCCTAGGAATGGAAGAGAAACTAAACTGAAGAGTTTATTTCCCACCTTTAGCTAAATGCAGGAGCAAACCAAACCAAAGTGTGCTGCTTATATAGAGAGAAGCTTTAAGCACTCTCTGGGCAGCTGAAAAATTAATTTTGCAGGCTACACATTTTGCCTCCCTCATGAGCTAAGTGCTCAGTTTATTGACCTTGGAAGGATGGAAGGCTGAGTCAATCTTGAGCTCACTATCTGAACCCTACAGAATCAAACTCAGATTGTGAGCGGTCTTGATTGCAGTACTGCAATTTAATCACTGCACAATGAGGAGCAACTATGGCCTGTAGACTTGGAAGCTTCTGCAGCTATTTTCCATAGCTGGCTAAGACTATGTGTTCAAATGTTCAAGGGTTGCTTTTGTTTGTCAATTGCTGACAACTATTTTGGTCACTTTAAAAAGAAAGAAAAATAATCCCCAAAATCTCTCCCTGAAGACATTGCTCTTGCTTCCCCCCCCCCCTCTTTTTTCTACCTCTCCCCTTGAAATGTCTATGGGCCAGGTTATGCCCAGGTATTGTACAAAATTCTGTTATTTGGAAGACTGTTTGCTTTGGTTGAATACTTTATCTGAGAAACCCTTCCCACTAATTCTGTTCTTAACTACAATCCAAGCCTTTCAAGCATACAGTAGTGCACATTAAGGCTTTTGCAGAAATGCAGTGATCCTTGAGAAAAACAAAATTCAGCCAATATAGATTACTGTTATTATGGCCATCATGTCACATTGAACCCACAATTATCCTATGACTTGGTGACCTCCAAAAGATCTTATAATCAATAGCTCTGCTTAGATGTTGCAAACTAAAGGCCATGTCTTTCTTTATTGAGTTAATCCACCTCATGTAACATCTTGCTCTTTTCTTACTGCCACCACATTTTCTAGCTTTATTGTCTTCCCCAGTGAGTCCTGTTTTCTCATGATGTGCCTGAAGTACAATAGCCTCAGTTGAGTAATTTTAGTATCTAGGGAGAGTTGAGGCTTGATCTGACTAGCACTCATTTGTTTGTCTTTCTGATGGTACATGCAACCATGAAGCTCCTCTCCAACACCACCGTTCAGACTCCTTTATTCCCTGTCAGCTTCTTCATTATCCATTTTTCAGAGCCATACATAGTAAATGGGAAGATCTTGGGATCTTTTTACCTCAAGTATACTTTGATTCATGTTCCAATTTCATCTGTCAAGTGGCAGATTTCCTTTTGCCCTTGTACACATTTGCCTTTTTGGTTTTAATTCAGTTGCTTTAATGGCAACAGCACTGTTTGTACTTGTCTTTTGCTCCTCCCTCGTACGTTACTGAGTGTCAAGTTCAAGTTTATTGTATTAGCTAAAAGCCGTCACAATTGTTTAAAATACAAATATGATCAAATAAAATCATGATAAAATCAGACATATAAAATAATAAGAGGCGTTACTGAGTGCCTTTTGACCCTGGAAGGAAACTCTCAGCAACCACCAGGACAGCTTCCATTCTGAACAGGCCTTTCTCTAGGTGAGCCACATTTAGGTGTCTATCAGTGTGGGTCCTTCAGGTGAAACCCTCAGAATGGAGAATTTTAGGAGCTAAAGTTCAAATATGCAGATGACACTCTTATTTAAGAAGTCTCCTTTGTTGGAAGTTTTTAAACAAATTGGATGGATCCTTCAGGAATACTTTAGTAATGGATTACTGCACTGCCTGGGGGATTAAGTAGATGACTTTTTTCCTTGTCACTTACAAGTCTATGACTCATGTACCACATTCAGAAAGGAAGTCTAGTAGGTTAATCTGCCAGACTAGAAATGTGTATCTCTGAAGTTCCAGGGAGCATCTTTAACCAGCCTCAGACTGCCTGTGGACTAACTATACCAGTCCTTTCCACAAAGCAGAACTATCCATGTGGGGAGAGTTGTCTGGATACATTTGCTGCTTCAGGTTGTGATCACTTCTTTTGTAAATTGCACACAAATTACTTCAGGTGTTCGTGGGATGCGACAAAATTGGACTGGTTGAATTAGAAGTTATCTGATCCCTAAATTAACCACTTGTACCATTATTTCCCATTTTATTTCATACAAAAAGATCCATACAACCAGTAATTAATGATATTACAGAGGAGTTCTTATTAACTTAAGAGTCAAAATACATGAGCATAAACACACACACAGCAAATAGATCTGTATTTAGTTGAGCATATCTCAAAATGTTCAAATGGAAATATATTTCTGCTCAGCGTAAGCCCCACTGGGTTTAATGGTGTTTATTTGGGAGTATACTCAACATCAATTTTCATTTAAATTGCAATATTATGCACTTGACAGAAGTTCCTGAAGAATAACCGCAATTCAAGCTGGATATTATTAAAGAAGATTTTTTTAAAATGTACACCTTAAAGCAGCAACTGTAAGGCATCTTTAAAAAGAAAAAATAATGTAGATCCTTGTGTCTGTATCTACATCTGTGAAGCCTAGACATCTGAAATTCGGTACAGACACTAAGGGGTTACATACCTTTGCAATATGTTGCTTTAAAATAGATGCATTGATTTTAATTAATTAAAATTTGACTTATGCAATCTTTAGTCAGTTGTGGGTAGACATTCGTAACCTACCCCAGAGACAAAGCTGCAGTCAGTCAAGGGAAATTTGTTTTTCCAGAGGGTCTCCAGGTAGTTCCACATGATGCTTTCCAATGCAGTGCCCTTAAGCCCTTTGAACAGTTGGAAGACAGAAAGTGTTGCTGACTGATCAGTTGGCAGAAGGGAGTGAACAGAGCAGTGGAGAGGCTGCAGGAGTGCTGGGGGAAAAACAGCATGAAAGGGGGGGAAAAGGGAAGAGAAACAGCAGAGAGAAAGAGAATCTGCACCATGGTAGGTATGTGTATTAAAAGGTTTCTAACCATTGAGAAACTGGGTACTGATTGAAGAAAAGGAAATTACACCTTGTTGAATGAAAAGCTCAAGAAAAGATTGGTAGTTTACTATGTATAAACAGATACACATCGAAAGACAAAAGGCAGAAGGAATAGGTCACAAAATATACTTTCCATCCATCAAGTTAAATTTCTACCTGTCTGTATTGCACCACTGAAATTTGCTTGACTGATAAATAACTCCAGTCTGTCTCTCTTAAATCCACGAATTGCCTCACCTAAAATATACTTTTGCCTCCAAAAGTGTTCACAGGAATGCAGAGAAGATCTATATTGTCTTTAACATGAACAAAAGGATGAATTGGGGGGCTCCTTGTCGTTTATTGACACCTAACTATTGTGAATGTCAGTTTACTGTCTGCATTTTTACTCTTTGTTTTTTGTGAAATCATGTGGTTTCCACCTCTGAGCAAATTGCAACACCTTCTTTCTCTGATCTTCGAAGTTTTCTCGTAGACCTTTCCTCCAAAGTCTGGGCTCCAAATCCAGCATGCCACCAATTACTTCCTTTCAAAGTAGAGCAAACAGAGAAGAACGTTACTTTTCTTAATTACCGTGGAATATCCACACCTGTTCAGAACGACTATTGTGAAGTAGGAGGGGAGAAATCATTGTAGCTTTCCATTTTAAGAACAGGTGATTCATCCAGTTGTGTACAAAGTAAATATGCACAATGAATTGTTTCTCTCAAAGAATATAGAAGTAGAGTGACAACATGAAATCTGAACAAAAAATGCCACTATTTCCTGCAAATTACTATGTCCTTGATTGTGGACATGGGGCAAGATTAACCAAATTTATTACTATGACTGTTTCAAAATTACAATATTGATCTTACAAAAAAAAAATTATCTCTTCGACTTTACCTTCAAGTAAACATTATTGCTGGCTTGACCTTCTATGATGAGGCCCTGACATAATGTAGAATGGCTTAATTATATAGGTTCGTAGCAGATATAACAAACATAGTTGATAGATCCTAAAGCATATAGTAATAAAACTGTCAGGTCTATTCCGTTTTCCTAATATATACTGAGCTTCTCAACTTCTCATGTATAGACTGTTACTTATGCAGACCTCACTGAATGGAAACTGGACAATTCAATACCTTTCCAAAATAAAGCGGGAACTTGTGTTGATCTTCAATGACATGAGCAAATCCTCCCTGGACCCCAAAATCGACACAGAAGTAGGGCAAGCCTTTTGGGACCTAAAGGGGGGGAAAAGAGAGTGCATTTATTATTTCATTCAAAGTAATACATTTAACACCATAGCCTCAAAGTGCTTAACTCTAGTGATTTATTTATTTAGATTTAGAGCCCACATCTTGGAACTCTTAGGACAGATAAAGAACTAAATCCAGCTGTTAATCCCAAACAGAACGGACACACTGAATCAATGAGACCTATATAAACATTAACTTCATTCAACAACTCTGCTTTCGAGGGAATAATAATTAGATTTAATCCACAGGACACAAGATCTGCTAGGGAAGCCATTTGGATTACAGCACAACCTAAAGAGAACTGTTATTGTTAAATGCTGTCAAGTTGCTGTCAACCCATGGCAATAAATGCTCTCAAAATGTCCTGTCCTCGACTGCTCTGCTCAGCTCTTACAGATTCAATCCCATGGTCTTTTTTAGGGAGAGACTATTGGGAACAATTTGTTTCCACCTGGCACTAAAAGCTAGCCAATTCTGTTCGTATTCTTACTTCTTGGCAAGAACATTCCATAGCCTGTGTGCTTACACTGATATGGCCCTGTCTAGTTCTCTAGAACTAGAAGTAAGAAGCTACTGTTAGGACAGAATATGGAGAGACAGAATGGTTTCCTATAGGCAAAGGTGTCAGACAAGGGTGCATTTTATCTCCTTATCTGTTCAGTCCGTACACAGAACATCATATGGAAAGTCAGACTGGATTCTGATGAAGGAGGAGTGCAAACTGGTGGAAGAAACATCAATAATTTAAGATATGCAGATGACACCATCTTACTGGAAAAAAGCAGCAATGACTTGAAATGATTGTTAGGGAAAGTGAAAGAAGAAAATGCCCAAGCAGGACTGCAGCTCTATGTAAAGAAGACAAAAATCATGACTACACAACAGCTACACAACTTGAACATTGACAATAAAGAGCCACCCTGCTCAGCTCCTGTAGATTCAAGCCTATGGTCTCTTTTAAGGAATCAGTCCATCTCATTTTTGATACAGTGGTGCCTCGCTAGACGATGTTAATCCGTTCCACGAAGATCGCTGTCTTGCGAAAACATCGTCTAGCGAAGCACGTTTTCCCATTGGAATGCACTGAAATCTCTTCAATGCGTTCCAAGGGAAAACTCAGTCGTCTTGCGAAAATCTCCCATAGGGAAACATCGTCTAGCGAGCGCGGGTCCCCGTCGGAATGCACTGACAGCTTTTGACCACTAGTCGGCGCATTCCTATGGGGAAACCTCATCGTCTAGCGAAAATTCCCCATAGGAGACCATCGTTTTGCGAAGCACAGTAGCGATCGCAAAAAGGCATCGTCTAGCGATTTCCTCGTCCTGCGAGGCAATCGTCTAGCGAGGCACCACTGTTTTAGCATCATAGAATAATGAAGTTGGAAGGGGTCCATAAGGCCTTTGAGTCCAACCCCCTGCTTAATCCAGAAATTCAAATCAAAGGATATCTGCCAGGTGGTTGTCTAAATTTCTCCTGAATGCTTCCAGTATTGGAGGTGACTTGACAGCATATAACAACAACCCCAATCTGATCTAGTTAATTTCCTAAGTAATTTATTTCTGGCTGCACTGGTGTAGTGTTAAAATGGCCGTTCAACCCTCCCAAAAGGTTAATCACTGGACATTATTTCATTGATTTGTCTTTTAGGCAGAGGTTGAGAGGGGTTTGGGAGCAGTACTGAGGGACCTGATGAGTTACGTGTAGCCTAAGGATTGCATTGTGCCCTGCACTGTGCTATAAAATCCCCAAGTGAAAGCACAGAGACAGAAAGGGTTGTCCGTCTTCTCATTCCCCTACTACCAGGGGTCGGGCAGCATCATGGCATTCTATCTTCAGACAGTACAGCTGCAAAGGTCCTTCTATTTCCTCTTAAACAAGAATAGGGTCATCTTTGTCAATGAACAGAGGGCGAGGGGAAAAGACATAGGCAGATTGTTTTTCAAATGCTCTGAACAATCAGTTGACTAGAATTGAGAAGAAACCAGAAGTGAACGTACCCTTAGCAGACCATATTCTACTGCCATCTATGTAATAAGATGCCTTTCAGAACATTGTTCCCCCACCCCAACATCTTAGCCCTCATGCAGAGCACAAACTGTTATGAAGCTGCAATGACTCCAAGCAAAGACTCCACCTAACTCAAGCAGGTAACAGTTCCAAGAAATCATTGCCTACAAGTCCATAGTCATGCTGTGCATATCTACTCAGAAGTAAGCCCCTTTTAGTTCAGTGGGGCTTACATCCTAGTAAGTTTAGGATGTGGTTTAGGGATGTAGCCTTTGCTGTTTTGATAAAGAAAATGAAGCACTGAGATGAAGTTCTCTGCCAACTTTGCCACCACCACTACTGCCTTCAAGTACTTCAGAACTATTTAAAAACCTTGCCTCATTGCCATCAATGTATTCAGTATAACATTTGGCTTTCCAAGAGGACTTCTATTTAATGTAATCAGTTTCACTGTGACTGTATGTGGTCCTGACAGCCAAATCCCAACTTTTCATCTGCTTTTTATTTAAATATATTTTCTCCATTCATGGTTCTGGGTTATAAAATATAGGTCAGAAAGCTCTCTCTCTCTCTCTTTTAAACTGCTTTGGATTGTAAGTAAAAAGATTCCATACATACCGACTTGCGAACATCTTTTGAAGACAGATCAATCAGTTTTTTATTCATGGACCATTCTTCATCAGACTCCATTATAGCTTTCTGCAAAATTATTACAATATATGGAATGCTCTTAGAATAGCACTATACTCTGTGCCATAATGTAGGGCTTCCTTTATAATTTTAAAAAGCAGATTAGAAGGGAGAACAATGCAATTTCAATAATATATATTAATTTTATAATACAAAAAATTAATGCAATATAAGAAATTAATTTGGGAGACATTCCTGCAATTTCTGCAACTCAATTTATACATATTAAAGTATAATGAAGACTGATTTATACTCATTCTTCCCAGTACCTTTAACTTTTCATTTGCATAGTTTTAGAACTGCAGTCTACCTTTAGCCCAATACCAATTATTTCAGAATAAGAACTGCCAGTCCGTAGAATTAAAATGGCAATAGGCCTTAGCAACACAGAAAACTAATTAAGCGCTTTTTTTACTTTGATAAAGAAATACAAGTGTCAACAGTTCTGTTGTAATTTAAAAATCTATATCACCTATATTTCAATCTCCAGTACCTCCAGATACTGTTTAAGTGGCTCAAATATTTTCTGATAAAGATTCAGAATGTAACTCAGAGAGAAGACACTAGAAGACTTTAATGAAATACTAGGAAGGAAGCACAAGACTAAGATTCAGTCCCACTATCACCACATATTAAAAGGTATGGGGATGCATCAAAAGTAGCCCTATTAAAAATAACTTTACTTATTTTCATATGAGCTGCGCAGCCATTTTAAAAAAGGAAAAGAATAACACATTCAACTCCAAAGTTGGTTTAAGTTGGCAGGTTCTACCAACACATCATTTCCTAGCCTTTACATAATGGCTGGTTAGCTCAGTGGTTTAGGTATCTGGCTGAGGAGCCAGCAGTTAAGAGTTTGATTCCCCCCTGTGACTCCCGTGAGTATAGCCAGCCTGGGTGGCCTTGGGCAAGCTGC
Organism: Intellagama lesueurii; assembly: GCA_037013535.1. Lineage (NCBI taxonomy): Eukaryota > Metazoa > Chordata > Lepidosauria > Squamata > Agamidae > Intellagama > Intellagama lesueurii. Next base: position 20,518,172 of record JBAJHW010000003.1, read on the forward strand.
ACAGTCCCAGAATGCCCCCAGAAGAAGGGAATGGTAAACCACTTCTGAGCATTCTCTACCTGGAAAACCCTGAAAAGAGCTACAGTAAGTCAGAATTTACTTAATGGAACATGATTATTACTATTACATAATGGAAAAAAGAGGTTACTTACCTGTAACTCTGGCTCTTCGAGTGGTCATCTGTGAATTCACACTAATGGGTTAACTCGTGCCTGCGCAGAGTGATCTCGGAACCTTCTAGAGCCCAGGAACATGGTGCCGGGACCTCCCCCACGCTGCCTATCACCCCGCCCCGGCACCGAGGGCCTCAGTTCCGTAGAACTGTCCGCCACTGTGCAGCATGCCATGAGGCACACGTGACGGCTAGCGGGGAGGAAGGGCGGGAAGTGTGAATTCACAGATGACCACTCGAAGAACCAGAGTTACAGGTAAGTAACCTCTTTTTCTTCTTCGTGGTCTCTGTGAATGCACACTAATGGGTGATTAACAAGCTTACCTACCAGGTGGCGGGACGTCACGAAAGAACAGATGCCAGGACAGCACGGCCGACAGCAGCCTCGGCTTTAGCTCGGATGTCCAAGCAATAGTGAGCTGCAAATGTGGATGGCGTGGCCCACGTGGCTGCTTGACAGATGTCTGTCAAGTCCACCCCTCTGAGGAAGGCCGTAGAGGAAGCCACAGCCCTGGTGGAATGGGCTCGTACAGTACATGGTAGGGGAGTCTTGGCCAATTCATAAGCCAGGCGAATTGTGGAAACTATCCACCGAGAAATTGTCTGTGGAGAGACCGGAGAACTGCTCGATTGTCCATGGAAGGAGACAAACAAACGCTGGGATGAGCGGAAGGCAGCAGAGCGAGAGACATAGTACGCAAGGGCTCTCTTAACGTCCAGAGAGTGGAGAGCCCGCTCCAGGCTAGAGGCAGGAGACGGAAAGAAAGTCAGCAGTATTATCGGCTGGTTTAGGTGAAAACCTGAGGCCACCTTAGGAAGGAAAGAAAGGTCGGGGAACAGGGTCACCTTATCTGGGTGAAATTGGAGGAAGGGTGAGTCGATTCACAGGGCGGCAAGCTCACTGGCCCGCCTCGCAGAGGTTACAGCCAGAAGGAACAGTTTTTAGTGAGAGCAATTTGTCCGAAGCAGAGGCCAGCTGTTCAAAAGGAGGTCCCATGAGTTTGTTAAGGACTAGCTGGAGGGACCATTGAGGAGTGAGGGACTTGTAAGGGGGCGCAGATTTTTCAACCCACGCAAAAAACGCTTGAGCATTGGATGTCAGAAAAAACCCGCCGCCTCTGAAGAAGGTGGCTGATGGGCCACTATCGCAGCCATGTAAACCCTCAGGGTAGATTGGGAGAGGCCGCGACGGAAAAGAAGAAGGAGGAATTGCAGCACTGCATCCAGTGAGGTAGTTAGAACCGGAGAGCCATGTGTAGCGGCAAATGCCGAAAAAGCTTTCCACTTCCAAGAATACGTGAGGGTTGTGGAACAGCGTTGTGCATGTCCAAGGACGTTGGCTACTGTGGGAGCAGCCTCCAGGCTGTGAGGTGCAGAGATTGTAGGTCTGGATGAAATGTTGTGCCGTTGTGCAGGGAGAGAAGGTGTGGGAGCGGAGGAAGATGTCCATGGTGTACAGCGCGCCCGTGTAGGGTTGAGAACCATGGCTGGCTCAGCCATCAAGGGGCAATCAGAATGACATTTGCTCTTTGCTGGCGTATCCTGAGAATAGTCTTCTGTACCAGTGGTATGGGTGGAAACATGTACAGAAGTTGGTGCACCCACGAGATCATGAACGCATCTCCCAATGATCGGTGGCCGACTCCCGCCCTTGAACAGTAGCAGATGCATTTCATGTTGGTCGGAAAAGCGAAGACGTCCACTTGGGGCACGCCCCATCTGCGGCAGAGGGACAGGAATACCCCCTTGTCCAGAGCCCACTCGTGGGTGCATACTTGCAGCCTGCTCAGTTGATCTGCTAGCACATTGTCTTCCGAGGCCATGTGAACCGCCACGGGATAGATGTGGAGAGCGTAACACCACTCCCACACCTGGACAGTTAAGTACAGAAGGCAGAGGGAGTGTGCGCCACCCTGTTTGTTGAGGTAAAACACTGCCGTGGTGTTGTCTGACGCCACCTGAACTACTCTGCCGAGGAGATGTCTTTCAAACGCACGGAAGGCTTTGTAAATAGCCAAAAGTTCCAGGTGGTTGATATGTAACGGCCGTTCCATCAGTGACCAAAGGCTGTGCACCGTTAGATGTCCCAAGTGAGCTCCCCAGCCAGAGGGGCTTGCATCTGTAGTTAGTTGGACATCTGGAGCCAAAGGACCAAAAGATCTGCCTATTAGCAAATTCGGGCGGAAGCTCCACCAGGAGAGCTGCGCTGCGAGCTCGACAGTGACTGTTAGGAGCTTGGACGGCGGGTCCAACAAGGGGTCGCAAAGTGGCAGGAACCACGCCTGTAATGACCACATCTTCAATCTGGCATGCCGGAGCACCGCTGTGGTCGACGCCATGAGTCCTAGTAAACGTTGTACTTGTAGCACTGAGACCCTGGTGCCTGGGAGGAAGAGAGCCACCATCTGCTCGATCTTCAAAATAGGGTCCTCTGGAAGAAAGGCCTTGCCCACAGAGGCATCCAGAACCGCACCGATGTACGAAACCCTCTGAGTGGGCTGCAGAGTTGACTTGCCGGAGTTCACCTGAAGTCCCAGAGCAGATAAGAGGGACAGTGTGAACGATATGTCTGTGTTGAACTGGGCCTGTGTTGGCGCCACCAGCAACCAATCATCAAGATATGGAAAAACAGTGATACCGTGCAAACGAAGGTAAGCCGCCACCGGGGCTAAACACTTCGTGAATACCCACAGGGCCATGGATAATCCAAAGGGGAGGGCTTTGAATTCGTAGATCACCTGATTGAGAGAAAATCTCAAAAAACACTGATGGTCAGGCTGAATGGAGATGTGAAAATAAGCATCCTTCATTCTATGACTGCAAACCAGTCTCCCTGTCTCAACATGTGGATGGTACCATCGAAGGAAACCATCCTGAATTTTTGGTGTGTGATATACAAATTCAAGGGGCGGAGGTCCAAAATGGGCCGAAGTCCGCCATCTTTCTTTCGTATGAGGAAATAACGGGAAAAGAAACTAAGTGCAAAAACAGGGCCGTGAACCTGGACAATGGCATCCTTCTGAAGGAGAGCGGCTACCTCCTCCATGGTGTTCCTGAACAACCCTGTAGCCGGTAAAGAATCAAATTCAATAGCATAGCCATGAGCTATAGTGGCCAAAACCCAGGCATCAGAAGTGATGGATTGCCAGGCAGAAAGGAAGGGTGCCAAACGAACTGAAAAGTGAGGTGTTGCTGGTGCGCCTAAAGAGTTAAAGGCTCTGCTTAGGCCTACGGTCGGAATGGCGTGCCTGCTGGCGAGGCCGCTGCCTGCCAGTCTGCTGACGAGACAGACCTAATGAATAACTTGCATTTTGTGGTCTCTGACGGTCAGGATAAGGCCGGTAAGGGAAAGAACGACGCCAAGAGTTTCATGGCCAACTCTGTTGATTGGAATATGACCTGGCCATCTTGCGTAATTTCAGTAGGTTGTCTAAGATTTCATTGGTCTTTCCATCAAAAAGACCAAGTCCATCGAATGGGAGGTCCTCAATTCTGGCACGAGCATCCTCAGAGATACCAGCTGATCTCAACCAGGCATGTCGTGGAAGAGATATTGCTGACGTAACTTGCTTGGACGCGGCATCTACTATATGTCATGCGCCAATCCTTTCCTGCCGAGCTAGGGACATGGCTTCCTGATGGCAGGTAAGGGCGGCCGAGCGAAGTTCCTCTGGAGCAGCCTGCAAGGCTGGCAAAGCAGTATTCCAGAGGTGGCGATGGTAAGCACCCATTGCTGCAGAATAATTAGCCACCTGTAGCACAAAGGACGCCAAGGAATAAATCCGTCTCCCCAGGATGTCCAATTTTCGGCCCTCCTTGTTGTTAGGCGTTGTGGCCGACCTGTTCCTCGCTCTATTTTGTGTAGCATCCCCTACAAATGAATTAGGCAAGGGATGCTTCGAGAGGAATTCTGTGCCATAGCCATGCGTTTTGTACAAGTTCTCTACCTTCATGGGTATCTGATAAGAGGTAGAAGGCTTGTCCCAAGTTTCTTTAGCAAGCTTGAGTAAAGAAGAAATAAACGCCATGCGAAGAGGAGGGGACTGATCTTTTGTAATGTCCTCGTACACTTTGTCTACCTCTTCTACAATAGGCTGATCTACTGCCAGGTCCATTGCTTTCACAATCCTGCGTATCAGGTGTGAGTAAGCCGTGTAATCCTCCAAGGGAGAAGGTGGGTTGCTCTCCGCCACCTTGGAGTCTGGTGTGGGAAGATTAGCAGGAGAATCTTTATCTAACTCCTCAACTGAAGCTTCTAAGTCAGATGTATAAGCCTCCTCCTGGCCCAGAGACAGAGTAAGCGCTTGGGGCCGAGGCTCTCGACGGGGAACATCCGACCAAGCAGAGCGGTCAGGTAAAATGCCGTCTTCGACCCCAGGCGAAGGGGTAGCCGGAATCGGGTCCACAGGAGGGCGTTGTGTAGGCGTCGGCACCGAGCAAGACCGAGTCGTCAGGACGGGAAGAGAGGGCTCATCCATTGCAGGCGTGCGAGCCCTCAGCAAAGGGTCACGTTCAGGCTCGCCCTCTGGGTAGAAGTAGGCGCCTGGATGTCGTCAATATCGAGGAGGCGACAGTGGAGGAGAATAGGAGCCATAATATCAGGACCAGTGACGAAACCGGTAGAAGTCAGGGTCATAAGGCGCCTGATATCGATGCCGGCCGAACCTGAAGTCTTCGGGCTTGAGGAAATTCTCGTAGTCATCCCAGCGAGATCTGGGACGGTCTCGATGAGGGGAGAAGTCCTCTGGCCAGAGGCGCCGGTGGTGGTATCTCTCGGGCTCGGGCGCCGGCTCCAGGTGCTTCATCTTCTGCCTCTTCTTCTTAGGCATCTCAGCTAGAGATGCAGGCGGAGATGGAGACACCTGTCTCAATATCGAGCCCGGTATAGAGCCAGGGCTAATTTGCGCCACCAACTGAACCTCCGCAGAGGTGTCCACCCAATCTTGGGGGAAAGGGACAGGCGCGGAGATGGTGCGACCGGCAGCCTGGAGCCCAACATATCTTCATCTCCTGACGGCACGCTCGGGCCCAAAGAGTCTCTTCGTGGTCGGGGTTGAGGCCGCCTGAAGAAGACGCTTTTGCCGATTTTTTAGCCCGTTTGGGCAAAGAGGCTGCAGCCAACAAAGTCTTGACCGGAGTAGACTGCGGCGGCTCCATGAGCGGCTCTCGGGACGGGCAAAGAGATTTTTCCCACAAGAACGAACGCAAACGCTGGAGCCTCTGTTTTAAAGCCAGTTTGGTAAATCCTTTACAAACAGCATGCAAAGCCGGCTGGTGCTCCTCTCCTAGACAAAATAAACACTGGGAATGTCCGTCCGAAAGGGGAACTTTATTCAGACAAGAGGAGCAATGCTTAAAGGGGCCCGATGAGGCCATAAACAAGGCCACAACGACATACAAAAAGACAAGCCAGTTATATGCTTTCTTTGCCAAACTCACAAACCAAACGAATCATCAACAGTCCAAAGTCGTAGAAACCGGGAGGTCAAAGCAGTAGAATGAGGAAAAGGAAAGAACGCTACGAGAAAGCTCCGAGATGCTGCTACAGCGGCGGCAGAAACGGAACTGAGGCATTCGGTGCCAGGGCGGGGTTATAGGCAGCATGGGGGAGGTCCCGGCACCATGTGCCTGAGCTCTAGAAGGTTCCGAGATCACTCTGTGCAGGCTCGAGTTAACCCATTAGTGTGCATTCACAGAGACCACGAAGAAGAACCATGAAATTATAGATTATACAGTCCACACAACTGGGTTTAGATGATTCCAGGGGATTTTTTGCAGGGACCCTTTTGACCTACTTTCTTTACTTCTAATTTTGCCAAACAATAATTTCGGAAACTTCACGTTCATAGTTTCAGTTGGGAAAAGGGAAATACATTCCATGTGAGATTGTATATGGGCTTACTTTATATTTTTGAGCTTCCTGTGGATCACTTTAGATCAGTTTTTTAAAAAAAACTCAAGACTGCAAAAGCAAAGTGAACAAAGCAAAAATCACATAGCACAAAACAGAGAGAACCACAGCACTTAAAAAAAGATACCTTGAAGTAGATAGGAGCCATATCCCCCACTTCCTTTGGGAGAGGGATACATTCATATACCATGTGATATCGCTTCTTTATGTTTAAGTTGATCTCAAGAAAAACACAATCCAGGCCCTGAGCTTCAAACATCTTCACTAAAGTTTTCCTGAATACCTGGTAAGATAGATTGTGGAGAATGAGAGAAAAAGTCAAGCTAACTATGCTTTCCGATCCCAAAATAATTACACAATACAAATGTATTCCTGACTAGCAGGAACGGAGAAGTCTTATACTTTTATAGAGTAATGTCATGTGGCATTCAAAATAAGATTAGAAACAAGCTTAGCAGCAGAACATGATGAGTAATTTTAAATATTTATAGTATGTGCATAATGATGTGGAAATGAAAGGCATACTGAAGTTCAGAAAATTTGAGGGTACCATAAATGGAGGGAGAAACAACAGGCAGTCTTAGAGCTTCATTCCTCCAAAATTTAATACCTTGCCATGTCTTAAGTCCAAATGCCACCATTCGTCAACTCTGCCTTCCAATTACACAATTTATCAAAAAGTGGCATTTTCATCAGACGTGATTAACCTTTAATTCAGATATGAATATTCCCTTAAAGAAAAACAGTCTGAGATCTTTTATCTCCCTTGTGCAGAAGCTGATCTGAACTGTTACTGTAACTGACTTGACCTCTGCTCACACTCACTCATTCTCCTCTATTGGATGGAATGTCAGAACTGATTACGGAAAGGATCAGTTTGTAGCTGGAGTGGTGCCTGGAAGCTGGCATTTTTAAAAACAAGCAGATAAGATGGAAATCACAGTCTAGATTTCTAATGAATGAGAGATAATTTTGACGCCCAAACCTGAAACATTGTGGTGCTATCCAACCAAGAGGAAGCAGTTGGTTAAAAACGTCCTTCAATTTGAGCTCTTTGAAAACAGTTACCAGTTGAAAAGAACAAGCTGGAGTCACCTTAAGTCAATGACTAACGTGTCAGATGCATGCATTATAGAATTCATATTTTATTTTACACTTGCTAAGCCTTATTATCCTTATTACCCTTATAAGGGTAAGACATGTTTCAAGTGAGGAGCCATTTCCCACATTATCTCTCTAAACAAAAAAGGATTTATTCTAACATGAAAACCATTTGCTTTGTCCTTCAGAACATGTATGGCAAAGCAAGGAAGGGGCTAACTTGTTTTGAGAACATGTTTCACATTCCTGTATTGCAAAGCATGTGTTCCTGTTTCCCAAATAAAGAAATATCTTGTCAACTTGTATATAGAATCATAGAATAATTGAGTTGGAAGGGGCCTATAAGGCCATCGAGTCCAACTCCCTGCTCAATATTTCACATCTAATTGTTCCTTTGCTATTAACAGAGTCAGATAATAGGTATTAGCACTATCTACTCTCGCTTAGTAGAATGTTCAGGGCTTCCTGGTGGTCTTTCGCATCACCAGTTACCTCCGTTAACTGGAGTTTCCATAGAATAATCTATGACCTTCTTCCCAAAGGTTCTTAATTCTACCACTGAGCTATGGTCTTGTTCCATTTCAGACCAAAATCCAAAAATATGGAGGGCAATGAAGTCATCCTGTAACTTTCTACAGTACCAAGAAACCACAACAGCACATGGGAGTTTCAAGTCAGCAGTTCTTGACTATCATGGTCATAAAATGGCATATCATGTCTTTAATCTCTAGGTCTCTGACCCAAAGAAGTGACATATGGATGATACTTCTATGTCATCATCTAAAAGGTAAGGTTTCAGAGACAAAATATGGCAGTCTATACATTTCTGTTCCACAGATTCTAATTTTTAACAGGCTTGTGGTCAAGTTGCAGAAACATTCTCAAAATCAGAATGGTGTGCATCCTATTCTGCAAGAGGATTAATTTCTTGTGCAGTTGGACACTCTTAAAACAACACATTGGCTGAAGTCCTGTTGCTCAATTACACAAATGGTGTACCCTTTACAGGCAAATCACCATAAATTATCTGCTGTATGCCAGGCTGTGATACTCAATATGCAACAGATAACATCTACAGCAGTTTCTTAACTTACAGCAATTTGCTTCCCAAAGTTCTGTCATTTGCATAACTGCACAATAAGATTATAGTCAATGAGGGGAAGAGGGGAAGTTCATAACATCTGTAAAGTCAAAATAAGTCTCTCCAAAAATTGAGCACTATCTCAAAGCAGGTCACATACTGTAATCATTCCACCTTGACTTTACTTTTTACTGTTCATGCTTCTCCCTGGGAAAGCATGCCAGTCTCGAGACTGCTGGCGAAGCCAAGCAGATGCTGTGAAGATAGGCTAAGGGCTGTCAACCAAAATACTGGCAGGAGGATGTCCGAGAAGCAATGACATTTAAATGCAAATTAAACTGCAACCACCCCCTGGCCAGCATCTTCAGGAATCATAGACCAATAAGCAGAAGTATTCATTATCCTGTTCTAGTTGAAGAGATGAAGAATTAATTCAACAGCTGACACATTACTGCCTGTCATTTCCACTAGCAACTCTTGTGCCAATGCTATTTTGGAGACTTTGAAGCCAAATTAGAAACAAAAAATGCTCTTTTGCCACTACTATTGCAATTACTAGGACAATTTTAAAAGCTTATAGAAAAGGTTGTAGCCTTGTAGTGTTATAGCATCTACTTTGCATGCACAAGGTCCCAGATTCACCGCCAGACAGGGCTAGAGACAAATCTAGACCTGTTGTTGAAACTCCAGGGTGCCACTACCAATTTGCATAGACAGTAGTGAGCTAGGCAAAATTATGGTCAGACTCATTGTAAGAGAGTGCTCAAACAACATGTACCAGACTGAACACTTAAATAATGAAGGATTCCCTTGGAAGCCTGTCTTTTTATCATCTCTTCCAACCCCATCCAATGGCCTGCATTGTGTACTGCAAATGGAAGGCTCCTATTTTTCAGAATGGCACCTTTGAGCCATCTAATACCTACTACTGATTTGCAAGAGTGAAGGGAAAAGCAGCCAAACATGCCTATCTACTTTCTGAAAAGTAAGCATTGTATGAGCAAAAAGTCAATCCCGAAGATCTCATCATAGAAGCTGTAATATAAAAACTACGGAATGTGCCATTTGGGGAAGAATTCTCCAGGCAGAATTATGGGCATTCCAGCCCACAGACTCATGCCTACACCCACCCGCACTTCACTCATCCAGTCCAGGGCTTACTTCTAAGGATGCATTACTGTCTTGGACCTTGCTTCCTGTACATAAAGGAAGCTGCCATGGTGCTTCCTATGAGTTGTAGTTCTTTGGGAGGTGCCCTCTATAGAATCTAAAGGGCAGTAAGACTACGACGTTTTCTAGAAAGCACCATGAGAGTTTCCTTTTTGTACATTAATAACAAGAAGCAAGCCCTGAGACAGCCGTGCAACTTCAGAGATAAGCCCTGACATCTGTAGGAAGACTATAGGCTAGAACTCCCAGAATGCTTTGGAGTGGAAAAAATAAAAAATAGCACATCCTCCAAGGGCATGAAAGTTCTTAAGAGACTTTGTGCTACTCAGAGATAAAATGCTTTTAAAAATACATATCAGTAACATAATAGAAATCTTGATCTTACAACAGAGTTCACAGTTCAGCTTTGAAATAGGAGTTTTATGGTAAATCTTAGTTTAATTTGACCCATAATTTTCAATCCCATGGCGCTGACCAGAGAGCAATAAAAGATGGCCAAGCCATTTTTCCACATTTTTCATCCTGAAATCAATAATCTACTTTTTTCACAGTGTCTCTTTTTTTGGCTGCAAGGGCATTGCTGATAGTACCAAAGGCTACTTTATAGGATATCTCATTGGTTAATTTTTTGAAAAGAGCTTCTTCCAAGTTTTGAAACCATCCTTTTATACTTATACTAATGCAGAAAACTGGGTTGGTCATATGAAGATTGATTTCTTGTTGTTATTGTTGTTGTTTTTAAGTCCCTAGAGGAAATCATATATAATTGAAACGGGTTCATAAACAGGAGTTGCCTGATATCACGTAGTGAGTAAAAAAAAATGACCTTCAGCTAAGTAGGCTCAGAAGTTTAATAAAAGTCCATCCTTGTCTTTTGAGGTAAATATGGCTAACATGCTTATATAAGCAGGCCTACGAGAATCACAGAATCAAAGTACAGTAGAGTTGAAAGATATTCCCAAAGATCATCAAGTCCAACTCCTGCCAATGCAGAAAATCCCAGCTAAAGCACCTCTGATAGATAGCCCTCCAAACTCTGTTTACAAACCTCTAGGACCTAGGTGGAAGAGTCCTTCATCTTCTAAGGTAGTTCATTCCACTGCTGGAAAGCTCTTTTTTCTTCTTCAAGTGTTTAGGTGAAATCTCCCTTTTTATAATTTGAATCACTGGTTTGGGTCCTATCCTCTGGCGCGGCACAAAACAATTTAGCTGTATTTCCATGTGACAGGCCTAAACATATTTGAATGATGGATTTCTAGATTTCCTTAGAAACTTAACACTTGAGAAACAAAACAAAACTAGCTTTCGAAGAAGTAGCCATATTAGTCTGTGTAAGAGTATCAGATAAAACAAAGCAAAACAACAAGAGACAAAAACATTGTGATGCGTTAAAAACTAAGTGCTGTATTTTAATGTGAGCTTTTGTGGATCATGTCCACTTCATCCGCTATCTACTGAGAATTTAATCCATCAAAGCTCACATTAAAATAACAGTCTTTAAGATGCCACAAGGTTTTTTTCTATCTTCATAGAATCATAAAGTTGGAAGGGGCCTAGAACGCCATTGAGTCCAACCCACTGCTCAATGTAGGAATACAAATCAAAGGATATCTGCCAAGTGGTTGCCTAAATTTTTCTTGAATGCCTCTAGTATTGGAGCACTCATCACCTCTCAAGGTAATTGACTCCACTGTCGTACTTACTGCTCTAACAGTTAGGAAGTTTTTCCTAATATTCAACTGAAATCTGGCTTCCTGTAACTTGAGCCCACTGTTGTGTGCCCTACACTCTAGGATGACTGAGAAGAGATCCTGCCCCTCCTCTGTATGGCACCCTTTCAAGTATTTGAAAAGTGCTATCATATCTCCCCTCAGTCTTCTTTTCTCAAGGCTACGCATGCCGAGTTCTTTCAGTCTTTCCTCATGGGGCTTGGTTTCCTGGCCACTAATCATCCTTGTTGCCCTCCTCCTAACTTGTTCCAATTTCTCAGCATCCTTCTTGAATTAAGGTGTCCAGAACTGGACACAATACTCAAGGTGAGGCCTAACCATTGCTGAATAGAGGGGGACTAGTAACTCATGGGATTTGGAGACTATATTTCTGTTAATGGAGCCTAAAATAGCATTTGGGGTTTTTGTAGCTACATCACACTGTTGGTTCATATTCAGCGTGTAATCTACGACGATTCCAAGGCCCTTCTCCCTCGTAGTATTGCTGAGCCAGGTATCCCACATCTTGTAACTGTGAGTTTAGTTTCTTTTTCCTAGGTGGAGTAGTTTGCACTTATCCCTGTTGAATTTCATTCTGTTTTCAGCTCAGTACTCAAGTCTATCCAGATCATTTTGAATTTTGTTTCTGTCTTTCAGGATATTAGCTATTCCACCCAATTTTGTGTCACCTACAAATTTGATTACCATTTCTTGCACCCCCTGATCCAGGTCAAAATGCTGAAGAGCACAGGACCCAGGAATGAGCCCTGGGGTATCCTGCTTGTTACTTCCACCCAGTTTGAAAGGGAGCCATTAATCATTACCCTCTAAGTACAATTCTGTAGCCAACTGTGTATCCAACTGACAGTTGTTCTATTCAGCCCACACCTAGTTAGCTTGCTAATCAGAATATTATGGGACACTTTGTGAAAGACTTTGCTGAAGTCAAGATATACGATGTCTACAACACTCCCTCTGTCTATCAGGGAGGTTACCTGATCAAAAATGAGATCAGATTAGTCTGGCAGGATTTGTTGGCTTCTAGTTATTACTGCTTTGTTTTCTAGGTGCTTGCACAATGAAGCTTTACGATCTGTTCCAGAATTTTCCCTGGGATTGATGTCAGACTGACTGGCCCATAATTCCCACGTTCCTCCCTTTTACCCTTTTTGAAGACAGGGACAACACTAGCTCTCTTCCAATCATCTAGCACCTCACCCATTTCCCACAATTTCAAGAAAATAATGGACAGTGGTTCTGAGACTTCTTCAGCCAGTTCCTTCAATATTCTTGGATGCAGTTCATCTGGCCCTGGAGTTCAAGGTAGTAAGGTATCCCTTGACTATTTGTTTATCAATCTCCAGATGCAATCCTTTCCCTTCCACTAGCACTTCACATTTGTTTGGAGGGTCATAGAATGTCCTTTGGGAAAAGACTGAGCTAAAATAGGAATTGAGCACTTCTGCCTTTTCTTTGTCTTCTGTTATCATTTTTTCCATCTTCACTGAGTAGCTGAACCACTGTTTCTTTTCTCTGTCTGTTGCTATGCACATACCTAAAGAATGCTGTTTTGTTGCTTTTAGTGTTTCTAGCTAACCTCAGCTTATTCTCAGCTTTTGCCCTCCTAATGCCATCCCTGCAATTCCTTGCTAATTGTTTGTACTCTTTCTTTGTAGCCTGGCCTCCTTTCTACTTCCTGTACATGTCCTTTTTTGTTTTCAGGTCCTGTCTGAGCTTTTTGTGAAGCCACAGTGGCCTTTTTTGCTATCTCCTACCTCTTTTTCTTCTTGGAATTGTTTTTAGTTGTGCCTTTTGAACTTCCTTTTTTGGAAACTCTCAGCCTTCTTGGACTCCTTTTCTTGTAAGAATCTTCTGCCAGGAGACCTTACTTATCATTGTCCTGAGTTTATTAAAATTAGTTTTTCTAAAAATCCAGCATATATGTGTGCCTACACTCTACTTTGGTTTCCTTCGAAATCAAGAATTCTAGTAGAACATGGTCACTCTTGCCTAGAGTTCTCCTTATTGCAACTTTCTCCACTAAGTCATCTCTATTGATTAGAATCAAGTCAAGGATAGCTAGCCTTCTAGTTTCTTTCTCCAATTTCTCCATTATCTTGTTGCTTTTGTTTCTGTTCCGTATTTTTGTCTAAAATAAAATGATACCATTTTTTTTATAAGGAAACCTTTGTCTCTGTTAAGGGTAATCAGGGTAGGCTTGCTACCAACACTATTGTTCTTAGGATTTACAAGATATTATCTAAATACTGTGGCCAGCCTAATCTTAGAGCTGATCAGAGATTGCTTGTTTTTTAAGCTTATTTCTATATTATCTTCATATTAACTGGTATAGTGAATCTATGCACTGTATGAGGTTTATGGTGTTTTCCATACACATGGATGAAAGCAGAAATAATGTTATCTCTGGCATGCAAGAGACTATTTTCACAGAAAACAAATCTAAATCAGCTTAAAGGATCTTCTCAGCAATTATAAAGACTCTGTTTGACTTTTATTTATTCAGCGGGTGCACAACTGGCCAAATTACTCTGGAGATACACTCTTAGCAGAATCCAATTGTTTTTGCCAGATTTCCCAGGCATATTTAATTACACTTTCCCATTATACAAAAGAAAATTCTTCTCATTTCCCAGAGTTTATATTTAGCTGTTTGCTGAACTCCAGTTTCCTCTGCATGAGATCAAATCCTAGAAGGCTTCTGGCTTGAGCGACCTCCACTTGACTCCATTAATCCTCCCCAGTAGACCTTCCCCTCACAAGTAAATCATTCCTATGTTTCAAATTGAATAAACATATGTCTGTTTTGGTAACCATGTCTACTACAAATCTTTGCTAATAGAATTATCATTGTTGTGGCTTGTTTTGCCAAGGCCTCAAGCCAAAGGATTTCTGAAGAGCTTGAAACTCAACAGTAGCATGCTGACTTGCAAATAAGTTTCATATTTTACCAGGGATTGCATCTTGCAATGGTTTGAAAAACTCTAATCACAGTGTTTTTTGGAGGGGGAAAGATAAAACAAGCAGGACATATACTGGAATGACATGGCAGAAACCTCAGAGTGAATCTGACTGAACACAAGCTAGGGTCCATTGGAAGGCCTCTTCCGTGGCAGTGGTAGTGGTGAAGAAGCCATTCTTCTCTGTCACCGCTGCAGTTACACAAAGTCACCCAGACAAAGCGTTTCAAGTGATCAAGGGCCTACTACATCATGGCCCGAAGGAAGATAATACTGCAGCTCACCGTGAAGAATAAGTACAACACTTTGTGGGGAAAATTGCTCAGATCTGCTCTGACTTAGATGCTGCAGCTGACGCAGATCCTGTGAATATAACTATAGCCCCTGTTTGCCCTGTGTTAAGGGGTGAGCCTCAGTTTCTGCAGCCCGATGATGTGGACAGGGCCCTTGGATAAATGATGTCTGCTGGACCCTTGCCCTCCCTGGATTATAAAAGCTGCCAGAAACTGGTTGAGTAGCTAGGAGTAGTAGTGAATGCCTCCTTGCAACAAAGTAGGATCTCAGCATGCTTAAAGGAGACAATAGTAAGGCCATTGTTGAAACCCCCCTCCTTGGATCTCACAATACTGAATAACTTCCAATCAGTCTCTAACATTCCATTCTTGGGCAAGGTGCTGGAGATGGTTGTGGCTTCTCAGCTTCAGGGAATCCTGGATGAAACAGATTGTCTAGACCATTCTTTTCAGGAAAACTCTCCCTTAATGACTGGCTGACTGAATGGAGTTTTTTAATGGATGGTTGTGCCTTACTGTTTTGTATGTGTTTTTGGTGTTGCTTTTATTTACTGTCTTTTAATGCGGTATTTGCCTGATCTTTTTCAGTGTTTATATATTTATTGGGTTTTTGTTTTTTGTTTTTTGCTTTATATATTGTCTTTTAATGATGTAAGCCGCCTTGGGTCCTTCTTAAGGAAAAAGGCAGGGTAAAAATATTTCTCAATAAATAAAAAATTAAATAAATTGGCTTTGGATCAGTGGACAACATGAGGTGAACATGCATGCCACCTTAAGCTCCTTAAAACAACAACAGGGTATAAAAATTATATATAAAAATATTTATCTCACGTCTTTTTGCCCAAGAGCCCCACTGTATTATATTATAACTGGAGTAAACTACATTAAATGTTTTTATAGCATTTGTACCTACACAGAAGCCATTTAACAGCTTAAAGGATACATGCTCAGAGGTAGAAATGCATCTTGTACCTACAGAGCATTCTTCAACCCCAGAGAAACGCTGGCTCTGTTTTTCTTACATTAGAACCTGGCAGACACTGCAACAACTCTACAGCACAAGGTTAACTGATCTGGCAAACCACAAGCACTTTTGGGAAGAACCAAAAATAACCCTGCTCGTAGCTGCTATAAAGTGAGTCATATGACCACTTTTTGCATGATGTTACAACAGACCTCAGTAAGAAGACCTATGCATATTAACACACCTTTTAATGAACAGTTTCAACCTTTGTTTATACTAGTTGTTGGATGGAAACCAAACCTGGTCAAGCTGTCTTACAATCCAAGGCTTGGCAGGGCTATGCAAATACAACAGAAAGCATTTATGGTTTGGTTTCTAAGATGCTGTTAAACTGTTAAAAAAAATCACTAAAGATTTGGTTATAACTATAGAGCTGTTTTAGATTAAGGAAGCTACCCCTCCCCAAACATCATCTGTTGAACATTTTTGGACTTGTAACAAAAGAAAAACCAAACCAAAATAAAAAACCAAAAATTCAGAAATTGTATATTTGAAACCACCTCAAAGAGACAAGGTTACTAATAATATAAAATTATTCAATTCAATTGCTTCGCATCACTTACCATCCTTATCATAACAAGAAGGCAAGAAGTCTGTTGAATACAGTGGATCCTTCCTATCATTCCAGGGGCAGTCTAATCTGCCCCGAGAGAGAATATGTGGGGACAGTTCAGTCAAAAATTATGTACTGAGTCCCAGTGACTGGAAAACATGAGCCCACAGGGTTAAACATCTCTCGTTGAAATAGAAGGAAGCACTTAACTTTGTTTAGGATGCTCTCTCATTATAATTCCTTTTCCTGAGCATCAGAAAAAGGAATTAAGAAGCAAGAAACCCAATTAGCAGGCCACCTCGAACCCAACACTTTGTCTACCTGAATTTCTTGCCAAATGTCTTCATCTAGTAGAGTGGCTGCAGTGTAGTGCTGCATAGGAACGATCACGCAATGACCTTCTGTAAGAGACTGGTAGTTTGGCAATGATAAGTATACCTACACAAGAAAAACAATAATTAGATATTTTAAGTGTACGTTTCATATTACAGATGTTTTAATAGATAAATGAAGGAATGAAGGAAAAAACCAATAAGTGAAAAAATAAATCAAGAGAACACCATCCTTTTGTTAAATCTCTGGCCCTGCCTTCCTTAACTGTAGTCTCGGTTTTATTCCCAAACACACCTATCCCACCAAAAATATACACTGACAGCAACTATTTCTGTGCATATGGGTCTGCCCTCTGCATAGATATTTGCCCCAGAAAGGACAGGTGTGAATGGCTGCATTTCCTGCCACAAATTGACCTCGTCTCATTTTATTTTCAAGTGGTCACCCTGGATGGGGAAAAAATCAGCTGGGAGCATTAAACAC
This sequence comes from Intellagama lesueurii, assembly GCA_037013535.1. Classification (NCBI taxonomy): domain Eukaryota; kingdom Metazoa; phylum Chordata; class Lepidosauria; order Squamata; family Agamidae; genus Intellagama; species Intellagama lesueurii. The sequence goes on from JBAJHW010000003.1 coordinate 20,534,980, forward strand.
TTTTCATCTGTATGCTCTTTCTGCTCCGGCTCCACTTTATCCTTTATTCAGACATATCCACGCTTAAGGAGATACATACAGATCTTCCCTACAGATCAAGAATGAAGAATCTGCATTTATCAAAAGAATTGTCGTTTTGTTTGATAGGGGGAACTTTGAACAATCACACCATCAAAACTGCATATGAAGTTTAGAAATTATACTTTTCAAAACATTTTTCCTTTACAGAATGCCACCCCTTTTTCACCCTGCCTTTCCTAACCATGTGAATCCACAACACATCACAATCTCAGCCAATAAATATATACTTTACATACGCCGTAACACACATATCATCTTATATATGTCTCATTTTTCCAGTCTTATTCTGCTGCTGCTTGAAATCTATGAATAAAAACAGCCAAACTTCTAGGAAATTATTCTTTTCCAATCCATGGTCAGTATGGGAGGATGGGTGTCTGCTGGCAGAATGGCTAACGCAAATGGGGAGATCTTTCCCCCATCCTGCAGCCATTTCACAGCCCCCAAAGCATCTCCGAAGGGCCGAGAAGCCCTCCAGAACTGGTTTTTCAGCAGTGTGGAGGACTGCAGGTGTGAGGTATAAAGTTCTGAAAATTCTGCCATTATAATATTAAATTCAGCTCCAATTATACAGTAGGGACTTCCATATCTGTGGGGGATCAGTTCCAAACTCCCTGTTGATGGCGAAAAATATTATTAAAGGCTATTATAATAGAGAATACTATATATAGAATGGTCTCTGGTACTCTGTGTAGTGGCCAGTTCTGGGAACTTCACTGTTAGAAACATGTATTTTAGGGGTTTTTCTTTTAATATTTCCAGACTGTGGATCAGTGGATCCTGATCCTGCAGGTAAGGGGATCCCTACTGTATTGCACAGTAAACATTTTTGCCATTTTTTCCCCCACAGGAATTCTTAGGGCACAGTTGCAAAAACTTTGGCCCATCAAACCCCCAGAAGCCCCAAACAGCACAGCCAATGGTAAGGAACTAAATGACTTAAAGTCCACTACATCTGAAGTCCAGATTTTCATACCTGCCTCTGACCCCCTTAGAGGGATACCTCTGCATGGCAAAGTGTCATGATGAGTTTTTGTTGTTGTTGTTTTTAATTTTAGCACCACCCAGATTATGGAACTCATAAACTGGGCAAGTTCAGGTGGTAGACGAGGCAGGTTTTGTTTGAACACAATTTTTATGAAATTGCTCACTGACACTCCATTGCCTCAGTGTTTTTCTGGCTTGTGCTGTTTTGGCACTTTGTGCTGTTTTGTTTTATTGCTCAGATGATTGTTGTTGTTGGTCTATTAAGATTTTAGATGGCCTATAAGCTTCTCTGAGTGAGTACTCTGCTTCGGTGAAAGATGCACAGTAGATATTACTGCATAAATAAAAATCTCATTTCGTACCCCCTTGCTCTTAGTGGCTAATAAACCAATGGCGGAAGCAATATTCTGGATAATAAATTTCCTCTGTTGAGTAACACAGTTTCAGCAAGTGATGCTGGCATGTGAATGAATGCCTAACCACAGATAAATCATATATTTCTGCCCATGTAAACACTGCCTCACCTTCAGGAAGCATTTTTGTGGCATAGGAAGGAACAGCTACATGCAGCAGAGAGAATGAGGAAAGGGGGGTCTTGTGCTAGTAATGTCTAAATTGGAGCTCTTGTGAATATAGTGGGAAAATAGTATGATAAGCCCATGGAAAAGACCATATCGAGGGGAATCAGCTTGATGGCACGTAATTAGAGGAAGAGGTGGTCCAGGGCCAGTGCTGGAAGTGAGTTAGAACAGATGGTACCAATTTATTCATATTCATCTAAAAACGGTAAATATCATTATACCATGAACGTTTTGGAGTTATTTCATCCTCATATGCTGCTTTCAATAGGTTTGGCTAGGAGGGAACTTTCTGGGCTGTGGTGGCAGTCAATCAATCCAGCAATAACCAATTGTTCCTTTCCTGCCTCTGATTTTAAAGAGAGCCAGACCTCTCTGCTTATGTGTTTCCCCCCCCCCTTTTTTTTTAATTAGAATGTAATTAGAATGTAGTCTGCAGGAGCCTGCTGGAAGCAAGCTATGATGAGTCCTCTTGCTCTAAGTAGTCATTTTTATACAATATGCTGTTTGATCTGTTCAACTGTGAGTAAATGGAACATTTTATTCTTTCTCCTACCAATGCCTCAGAGTGAATTATTCCAGTTGATGAGATAAAAAGGGGTGGTTTACTTTAGGGAGACTTGAAGCTAATTCTGCCGTGCAAGTCCCTGCACTTTTGCTACACAGCTAAAGGTTTTTAGCCAAAATTCAAAACTCTGCAACAGAGAGTTCTGGAGAACCATGAACTTTTTCTATCATTATCTGCAGGACAAGTCAGGGAGGAAATAACTTGGATATGTACATCTTATTCTTTACTACACTACTTCCTTCCTTCCTTTCCTTTATTTTCTGTAACTTCCTTTCCCAGGTTCCCATTAGCTTCCTCTTATTGAGTTTAAATATTTCCATTTGATCCAGAAAGCAAAAACTCAAAACTACAAAATCAAAAATTGGCCCAAACCATATCTTAGCCTCTCCTGTACTATTCAGTTCTGCTGATTCCTTCTCCTTGCTGCAATAAATTTCTTGCCCACATTTTCCCTCTGCATCACTAGCCTTTCAATTCACGATTCACGACACCCCTTTTCCTCTTGCTATTCTTGCTCCTGTTTCCTTCACGTAACCAGGCAGTGCCCTATCCTGCCACTTTGTAAGTACATTTGTGAATAACACACTGTTTACTCTCACCAATGCCTTGGGACTTATGGAAGAGGTGACAGGTTATGTGTGAGTCTCTGTATAAAACTACTGTCATCCCAATCACAGGATGATTTTCTTGGAAGCCATTTCCAATGGGTTTCTTGGGAACTGTTTCTAGGTATCTCAGCACAAGCATCCTTTGAAAGATATACCACAATTAATATTAATTAGCAATACTAATGACAATTCTAAGTACAGCAAATTAGAAGGGTTCATTCAGAATGAAAGTCTTGATTTCCCTATGCCTCAAATGCAACAGTCCTTGGCTTAATGGGAACTGTTTTTGCTGACAGCAGGCTCAAGAAACCTGGGTGGTGGGCCCATTTGGGAGGGGGGCACCATCTTTAACCAGTATTCTCTGCAGGGTAGCATGAGCTTCCTGAGCTTGGACTGACCAGCCAGTCAGGTCAGCTGGGAGGTGGAGCTCCAGTCCATCTAATCAGGATTAAAAAATATCCTGGCTGGCTCATTCAATATTGGCTGGCTGGCTCATTCAGTATTAGAGCTTCTCCCACCCACCCACCCTCATTATATATTTGTGGTATGGTGTGCTTTGGTGAATAGGGGTTGTATCTTTTCCTTTTTGTCATAGCTTTACTATGGGGGGGGGCATAGAGAATAGATCTAAATGAAATGGAAGAGGTGTGGCCCTTCTATGGTAAAACCCCTTCTAAGAGCAGGGAGTGGATAGTCCATATGCACACTCAGAAAGAGGGCTGTTGCACACCTGGGGACAGAGGGATCCATACAATAGTGGGCTAACTCTAACTCCTTTACCTTGGTTATCATCAACTTGCAGATGGAGCAGCTAGCACTAGGGTTGTTGAATCTCTAACCAATAAAGATGTGGCCAATTTTGTTCCAAATAAAATCATGGCTGTGTGGCCTGTTACCACTTCTCCTCCTCATCCCCTCAGCCTACTGGAGCTATTACACTCACACAACAAATAACAGCCCATCTCTAGAAAGCTATTATTCTACAGGCTATCACATGGAACAAGCTTGTTTTTTGTTGTCCAGAGGCCAGGATCTGACCCAGTTCAAACCATAAGAAAGAATACCCTGACTGAACATTAGGTAAAGCTCCCTGAGCTTTACTTAATGATCTGTCTGACAGGAGAAGGTTCCACACTGGAGGTTTTCAGAGGTCAGATGCCCATTCATAAGTGATGATTAATCTGTGAATTCCTCCACTGGCAGGAGTGGGGCTAGATGATCTCTAGGACCCTTTCAACCCTACAATTCCAAGCTACAGCCAAACTGGAGAGAAAAATGTCTGAGCTGCTTTTCAGAGACAAAACTTCTCAATTTATGCTAAGAAACCTCAAGTTTCCAACCTGTGCATATTTTTCTATGATGACTTAGACCCAATGGGCAAATTTGTTGCATTAGGAGCTGACATTCTATTTTCAGAATCCTGAAAGGCCTGCCTATTCCATTATTCCAATGTTGGTCATGTATTATTTTATTATTATAATTTAGGGTCATAGGAGCCCCACAATCTAAATTCTTTAAGTAAGGTACACTAATATTTAAAAAGCAACATGAAAAAAAGCAATATTTTTATTTTTAAAATGCAATGCTTTCCCCAGTAATGCACCATGTTTTCTGGGGACAGACCCATTCAGGAGAAACAACTTCTGAGCGTGGCACAACCCCTGGTGCACACATTTAGTCCCTTCTTTTTCCAGTTTGCTGCAAACTTCAGCAACAGCAGTCATAGGCTACTTTCTTTTTGGCTGCTATCTCTATTCACCTCATTCCTGGTCCAGCCACATAAAGCCATTTGAACCTATAATCAATCCTTGGGACCAACAAGTCCCTCAGCACTCCAGTGTTGTCACAGACCATAAACAGTGTTTGTTTCTTTAACTGTCCAGTAGCTTTAGACAAGTTTTCCCGTTAATAATCTTTCAGAACCCAAGTGAGAAACAGAATAACAACAAAATGGACATTCCCAGAGGGGTAGGTGTGTTAGTCTGTGGACTATTGTAGCAAAACCAAAGAAAATCTTATGGCACCGTAAAGACTTTTTATTCAGTATCAACTTTATGGATTGTAGCCCACTTGCCATTGAAAGGTGTACTACACTCCAGAAAAGTCTATCTTAAATAAAGCTCAATTAACATACCAAAAGATCCTTTTGATGCTACAATTGCCATGCACTGAACAAATAAGAGGACTTCCATACAGGATATTCCTTCCTGAATTTTTATATCCACAGGGCTTTGTTTCAAATGCTTATACTTGATAAAGCTTATTTGTAATGCTTATGGCATTGAGTTGTCAGGATTTTCTTGCTAAATTAGGGATCCTTACTGAATTCTATGCAGAAGATCATATGGTCTCCATTTAAGGAGTATCTGATAATTGTACAAAATATGTACACTTGGTTATGCATTTGCAACATTTTTTATACTCGTATAGGGACATCATTTTATGATCTCTGAGATTGATTGATTGATTGATTGATTGATTGATTGATTGATTGATTGATTGATTGATTGGATTTCTATCCCGCCCATCTAGACCAAAGGTCTACTCTGGGCGGTTTACAAATTTAAAAACAATAAAAACAAAAACATATATTATAGATCCAAGGTGGCGAAAGTATAAGAAATTAAGATATGGCAGGAGGGAAAGCCTGCCCAAATAGCCAGGTTTTAAGTTTGTTCCTGAGATAAATGGAAATAGGAAGGGGTGAGGGGAGATGCATGCTGTCCACAATAAAAGATGTAGAAAGTGAAGAAGAGATGAAGCTAAAGAGAGCGATAAGAAGTGGCAACAATTTGTTCTTTTTCTTCTGATGTAAGTTTTGGCCTCTTGTCCCTCCCTAAAGGTTACTGGATTCAACATTAAGAACGTATTATGCAGTCTGATAAGCATTTTGTTGTTAGACTTTATGTTTTGTTGAAACATTACACCCATTTTGCCTCAACTGTTGGTGTGCTTGAGAACCTTATTGGCTGAACTGCAGAACGTCATTATCTTTGCAATAAAATTTTGTAACACATAAGAGTCTTGTTTCTTTCATATACGATGATATTGCACTAACATATACTTTTCACTGAATAATTATTTTGGAGCAGACAGGGCACAGTAAAAGTTCTAAGACTCTGCGCCAAATCCAAGATTAGTTTTAAAAAGAAGAGAGACTACCATCCATATGGCTGCTGAATACCTGAATGACTCTGCTTTGTCCTAGGAGCCTTAATTTCTTTTACAGCCTCTAATTTCAGCCTCTCCTCCGTGACCCTTTTCTCTAGCTACTGAACTGTACTTTGGCCTCCCAATTATTTAAAATCACGCACCTCCATGCAACCTAAATATTCAGCTCTTGTATATCCTTGCTGCAAGGTCACCAGCAAATTGGAGGTACTGAAGAAGATTAACTTGATCATTCAGGACAGAATCCTATCACTTTCCCTGCATCCTTGAGGAAGTGTCTCTTTCCTCTTAATTGGAAAGGCCAGGGACATTCAAAGGCAATAACTCATGTCAACAAGAAGCACTCTTCCTTTTCATTTCACAAAAACCACGCACGGAAAACAGCCCTCTTTTATTTTCTCATTTGCATGCCAAAATAAGCTGAACAGTTTTCTTACCTTGTTGCCAATGGCAATAATCAGATGTTTTGGAAGCTCCGAACTACCGAAGCAGTGAGGGCACTTTTCCATTCGGGTAGTAAGTTGCTGGTGCTCCCGGATCGCTTGATTCCTTTGCCTTGCCTCCTCGGCTCCACTATGCTCACCCTTTGCAGCTTTTGAAACAAACATGTCGTCCAGAGTGTAGTACTCTCTATCAGTTTTGTCTGAGAACTGAAGCAAAATAAAGATTTAGACAGTGAGGAAACTTCAGAGGGTGCGGCATAACACAGGACAGGGCACACGCTTACTCTGAGCTCTCAGGTTGTGCATCTTTGGGTGGACATTTGTATCATGGATGTAAACACAAAGATCTTGACTGGTAACTAGCAATGGCAATATAGGATAAAATCAGATAAAAGCAGAAGTTGAGAAAAGTACATCATAAGGTGTGAAGTGAAAGAGAAGGCAGGGTAAGGACGAGAGAGGGAAGTATTTTCAACCCAGAGCATAAATTGGTAGAAAATGCAGACACAGGAGTTATCGGAGATTAGATTAGATTAGGCATCTTTCAGTCTCGAGAGACTATGGTAACGTGCTCTGAATAGAGGACTTGGAACAGCTTCTAGTGTGGCTGAGAAGGCCATTTCGAGAGTGACAATTCCTTCCACACTGAAGACAAATACAATCTGTCCCCTGTCCAGCTCCCTGATTTTGCTGGTTTCGGGACTGCCTCTGCCTCGGCCTGCTGGACAAGTGTCTCTTCAAAATGGGAGAGGCCATGATGCACCACCTGCCTCCAGGCTGAATGCTCAGATGTCAAGGTTTCCCATCTGTTGAGGTCCATTCCTAAGGCCTTCAGATCCCGCTTGCGGATATCCTTGTATCACAGCTGTGGTCTCCCTCTGGGGCGATTTCCCTGCACTAATTCTCCATACAGGAGATCTTTTGGAATCCAACCATCAGCCATTCTCACGACATGCCCGAGCCAACGTAGACATCGCTGTTTCAGTAATGTATACATGCTGAAAATTCCAGCTCATTCTAGGACTACTCTATTTGGAACTTTGTCCTGCCAGGTGATACCAAAAATGCGTCAGAGACAACGCATATGGAACGTGTTCAGCTTCCTCTCCTGTCGTGCACAAAGGGTCCAGGACTCACTGCAGTACAGGAGTGTACTCAGGACACAGGCTCTATAGACCTGGATCTTGGTATATGCCGTCAGCTTCTTATTAAGCCATACTCTCTTTGTGAGTCTAGAGTTATCGGAGAAGTAACAGCAAAACTGCAAATACAAAATGAAGTCAGGAAGAGAGAGAAATGCATAAAGCTGAACGTGAACTTTTCTTAAAAGTTAGCTCACCAATGACTTTTCCTTCGAAGTTACTAACGAAGTATAATGAAAAATCCACGTATTCAAAATCTTTCCCGAGAAATATGCCACAGCTATGGCAAGAGGCATATTCAATTAGATATGTGTGGGAAGCGGGACAAAAACAATCCCTAGAAAGAGACATGGAGATGCCATCCCTCCCTTTTTTTGACTATCAAAACAATGGGGATCCAATGCTGACATGACACCTGTAAATAGGTGCTCTGTCATGTTTCTCCATATGCTGAGGAACAGTCAAGGCAGACTGCACAAAGAAACAAGTGAATGTCTAAGCTACACTTAAGACAGAATGAAGACCGCAAAGGGGGGCTGGAGGATGATATAATTAAAGGAGGAAAAAGCACACATGTCAGAAACCAGTAACTGGTACTGTACAAAATCTGAGGAAAACTGGTTTGAGAGAGGGGACTAAAGAAAGAGGCATTGCTTTTTTACATAAAGTCCTTCTGGATCTTACTTCACAAAAGGGATAATAAATAGAAAGCAGGCAGAACATTACATACGTATATCCAATCTCTATCTTGCTGTAGAGCTTTGTTATAACAATATTTGTCTGAAAAGTAATGTACCAACACACCTGTGTACCTTCCACTAAGTTTTCAGAAATATATTAAATTGAATTTACTCAAAGGAAAACTGCTCTGATTGTACTGCAAGATTTGTTACAATCCATAGTATAATTAAAGACATTTAACACATGTTCATGAGGTTTCTATGGAAACCACCTAGCTGCTTTCAAAAATGAACAGCAGAAATCAACGCAAAATGTGAGAATTCACATCACCTTTGTCACCATGTAATAAACTACATCATTTCTGAAACTCCTGCTTAAGACAATGTAACCATAGCAAGGAACTTGTAAATTTGAGAGCATGTAAAAAGAGGCTAATCTAACGACAATTTGTTTGAGAAATAATGCACAGTATCTGTTTCTCATCAAGGCACTGACAGCACAATATTCAATTTTAGAACTGACTCACAGAAAAAGTCAATAACAAAAACTAATTTTGAAAAATTATTTTAATATGTTGACTCCAGAAATCTCGTCAGTACATTTCGCACAACTTAGTATCACAACCTTGTGCTAATTAATTTTAACATGTGACTATTAATAAAAGTGGGGCTATAGTCTGAATTATTCCTTTTTAAAAATAACATTCTGAAGTAAAGCGCACCATATGCCCTCTCCAAGTGTTACACTCTGTTGGTGTACTCTGATGAGTACTTCTATAGGAGAGCCCATCAAGCCTTCATTAAAAACAAAGGGCAAATATGAAAGTAACCAGATGTATCTTGTGGCAACAATAATCCCTTGCTGAGTTACACCCACTGCAGATATTTTCTTCTATGTTCTCTCTCAAACATACCATGTGGATGCTATGGACTCAAAGTCATCTCTACCTCCACTGTGGAACAGGTTTGACAATTTTATTTTGTAATTTGAAGGACCTGTGACAATTTCAATCACCTTCTATTGAAGGCAACAGTGAAAAGTAAAAGAACAGTCCACAGTACTAAGAGGCACAACTGAAATGGGATTGTGGGCAATGAATATATCTGTAGAAGTGCTCCACATAATCATCAACACATGAGGTACTGCACATAAAGTACACACCAGCTTGCATGGCTACTGAGGGTCAGACAATACTGGCATTCTAACGGTACGCATGCATGGATTGGTGTAAGCAAAGCATTTGAACGAGATGGCAATGGCAGAGAAGACTTGTATGATGATCTGCTCACTGACATAAGATGAGTCCTGCAGGACCAGATGTAAGGCCTGTCTTGTTCAGCAAGCTGCTTCCCACAGTGGCTAGGCAGATGTCAATGGGAGATCATAGAAGTAGGACTTAAGAAAAGTTATTTCCCAATGGCTGGTATTGAGAGAGATGCTTTAAAATGAAGTAAGACACATACAAAGTATTCAAAGTTGGCGGCTGTTAACAGGCTGGTGATTAAACTAAAGCAAATGCCATCATTTCACTAGGTCTTGTGTGAATTGGACAAAAAGTTGCTCCTTTTGTCTGCAATTATTTTTTTCAGCAATACTTCTGCAGCCCTTCATGTGGAAAATAAATGATTTTAAAGAATTGCATTTTTTTCCTATATTTATTGAGTTTCAAGAACAATCCTATGGAAGGAACAGTGGCAAGTTCCTGCATCAAAATAAGAAAAATTACTTCAAAGTGAAGAGTGGGGGAAAGTGCATTGTATTCAACTTTACTTCTTTAAGATTCATGAGTTTGTTTTTAAGATACACTGGCCAAATTTTTACTGTGCTTTTACACCAACTTAATGAAATCTGAGTACCTCTCGGGGCAAATTGTTACATGTTAAGAAGACAGCATCAGCACTTCCTGTTTTACTTTAAGTCACATGCCTAGGCTTGCAACAACAAATGCTACACTTACTTCTTAACTTGAAGCAATTCACTACCAGGATTTACATCAACTTCATTATGTTGGCAGGATTTTGGTTATTAGTTCATTACTCTTATTGCAGCAACCATAGGAACTATTAGCAACACGATGATCAAGATGTACCCTGTCTGACACCTCTGCCTACTGGGAGACTTTTTTTGTTGTTGTTCATAGCCTAACAATAGCTCTTGTACAGACTATAAATTACAAATAAATGTTGTGACACACCCATTTCTTTTAGCACAATCCACAGCTTTTCATGATTCATGCAGTTAAAGGCTCTACTATAATTTATAATGATTGAGTTTCTTCAGAAATTCTTTAGTATGGTGCAGTAGCCAATGTATATTTGCAATATGGTCTCTAGTGTCCCTTCTGTTTTCCAAACCTAGTTTGAATGTCTGGCATCTCTTGCTCCATACATAGTAAAAGTCTTTGATGTCAAATCCTAAGCCTTATTTTGCTTGCATGGGAAATTAATAAATATCCATGATTTTATTTGAATTATGTATAAACACCCACTCACTGTCTTATAAATGAAATAACAGACAAGAGAAGATGAATTTATGGAAAAGCCAGAAATATGAAATTGGTTATATGTCAAACTGCCGTTTTTTCTCAGACACTTCAGGTGCTTCAGTAGAAGGCACTGGATAAGTAATGGGGTAGAATCACTTTCAAAGGGTAACTTTGTTTACTGCAAGAAAAACATAACTTAAAAGCAACAAAAATTTCATATGGTTTAAGTGCAGATCGACAAAAATTTGCATCTGAGAGTACAGAATGCTACATGGCCCCAAAAGTAACAAAGTTCCACTACTAGATAGGGTATCAGGCACATTAAAAGAAACTTTCCTTCTTTCTCCTCCAATTTTCATTCACTTAGAGCTCTTAGCAAAGTTGGAAAAGAATAGTTATGCAACTGCTATAATTAGGCCTCATATAAAATATTATGACCCAAAGAAGATCATCAATGAGGAAACAAGATCTAATACTGAAATGTCAACTTTGGGTAGGAAATTATATCTCAAAATATAGTAGATAAAAGCAAAAACCCAAAGCCTATTATATAAAATCTTGTAAGAACACATGCTTGCGTATTAGAATCTATTTATTACTACAGTTTTGTAACTAGTTTCCATTCATCATGTTTCATCTACTGATGCAATTCTTTCTTACATTCACCCACTGAACTCTCATTTCCCCCACACTTAATAACACAAACGCAATCATAATTCAAGATATGCCCTATATGTGAATGTAAGAAGAGTTACTGCTGCTCTGAAAATCTGCCACAAAGAAAAAAAGGTGTATAGATTGTGTAAACTGGCCCAGCATGATTTTAAATTGCCATGGCAACACTGACATCATCCTTTTTAAAGGGTAGCATTTACATTTCAGGAATGTGATACTCCAAATATATTCCAAAAACTGACAAAAAAGAACACCATTGGTATTTTTGAACAACAAAAGATTTCAGCCAAATAGACAGCAAATACACAAGGCATATTGTAAATGTTCTTGATGCAAATGCTTTTCTTTCATTCAAACTAATTTTGACAGCCTTTGTTCAGGTCTTAATTAAATATTGTACTGATAAGGCTTGATTTTGCAAATTTCCCACTACGACTGCTAACATCTGAGCTTGCCAATTAATTCATTTAATAATGGAAAGTCTGCCAACAGTTTCCTCTCATTGAACTAAACCAACTGAACTATTAAATAACTGTGTTGCACCATGGCTTTTTCAGTGATATAGATGTGGGTCCAGAGTACCAATTGCATAACAGCAGCTGATCGTGCTGCTTCTCAAGTGTTTCTGCAAGAACTCACATGGTCCTGTATTTGCACAGGTTCCAATGTTTAGCAATATTCCTGTCAACCTAGGCAGAACACACTTGCCACACAAAGACAAGAGAGGTGAGATCGTCATCTGTCAGAGACGCTGTAGCTGTGTGTTTCCTGCTTGATTAGAGGATTGACCTTGGCAGCCTCTGAGGTCTCTTCTAACTCTACAATTTGGTGATTTGATATCCGTTTTATTTCCAGCCCAAAGTCATAAAGTGCTATATCTAATGTGAACTCAAAAATTCTGAATGTGATGAACACACAAATACATCAGACCAGTACATTTTTTTATTGTCCGTGTTGCAGACAGTGTTAAAGGGGACAGACTGTGTGCTTAAATTCAATTTATTTCAGGAGGTTCAAGTATGCATAATTTCATTCTGGATTACATTATGTATTTCTAAGGATATTTTAAAAATTCTAAATAATAAAAATGGAATATCCAGAAAAGTCTACTGTTAATAATGTACAACCCTAGCTACTAACTATCAACTATGGATGAAACAAATGCCCTGGATCCATTCCAGTCAGGTTTCAGGCCACGCCATGGTACAGAAACGGCATTGGTCGCCCTGTATGATGACCTACTGAGGGAGGCTGACAGGGGTAAAACATCTCTCTTGGTCCTCCTCGATATCTCGGCGGCCTTTGATACCGTCGACCACGGTATCCTCCTGGGGAGGCTCTCCGAGTTAGGAATTGGTGGCCTGGCGTTTGCCTGGCTCCGATCCTTCCTTGGGGACCGTCCTCAGAGAGTACAGCTTGGGGAGAGGTTATCGGCCCCGTGGACCCTCAATTGTGGGGTTCCGCAGGGTTCGATCATCTCCCCAATGCTGTTTAATATCTGCATGAGGCCGCTGGGTGGGGTCATCAGGGGGTGTGGGGCATCGTGCCATCAGTACGCTGATGACACTCAGCTCTACATCTCCTTTTCACCAACTGCAGTGGATGCCGTTCTGTCCCTTCAGCGCTGCTTGGAGTCTGTGCTTCAATGGATGCAGGAAAATGGGCTGAGGCTGAACCCGGACAAGACGGAGGTCCTGAGGGTGGGTGGCCCCACCATTAGCGGTCTGGGAAACTCTCCCTCATTTGGGGGGGTGACTCTTACCGCAAAGAGTGAGGTTCGCAGCTTGGGGATCCATCTGGACCCGGCGCTCACCATGGAAACTCAGGTGGCGTCAGTGGTCCGTACCGCCTTTTTTCATCTTTGGCGGATAGCCCAGCTGCATCCCTATCTTGATGTTGGGGCGCTCACCACCTTGGTACATGCGCTTGTAATCTCGAGATTAGACCACTGTAATGCGCTCTACGTGGGGCTACCTTTGAGGTTGATGCGGAAACTCCAAATGGTGCAGAATGCGGCGGCCAGACTCCTTAGTGGAGTGAGAAAATATCATCATATCTCCCCCACTCTGGCCGCTTTGCATTGGCTGCCCATTCGGTTCCGTGTTGACTTCAAAGTTTTAATGCTTACGTACAAAGCCCTAAACGGTTTAGGGCCTCGATACTTGGCGGAACGCCTACTCCCACCAAAATCTACCCGTATCACTCGATCGAGTCAGGAGGTGAGGCTGAGGAGCTTGACGCCGAGGGAGGTCCGGAAGGAAAAAACAAGAAACCAGGCCTTCTCGGCGGTAGCTCCTCGCCTCTGGAATAATCTCCCTCCGGAAATCCGTGTGGCCCCTTTGCTGGGCATCTTTAAAAACCAACTGAAAACTTGGATGTTTAGGCAGGCCTTCCCTTCAGCTATTATTTGATTTATTTTTATTTTTTTATTTTTCTCTTTCCATCTTGAATAACTCTATTACTGATGTTTAAATGTTGTCATATTTTATATTGTTATTATATATGTTGGAAGCCGCCCAGAGTAGTCAATTGACTAGATGGGCGGGGTATAAATGCAATAAATAAATAAATAAATAAATATCCATCTCAATGTGAAAATATCCCAAAATAATATGGTAGGAAAAAGTTAACCATGCGGCTGGTTTTATTTATTTATTTAAAATATTTTTAACCCACCTTTCTCCTAAAAAAAGACCCAAGGCAACTTACATCTCCTCCTTTCGAGGAGAAAGGTGGGGTAAAAATATTTTAAATAAATAATAAATTTAAATAAAATATTAAAAACTAAAAATTGTAAATTATTTAAATATTTTTTAAAAGAATTAAATAAACATATTGAAAAATGTTAGGTTAAAATAACTACTAAAACAGAATTAAAAGCAACAAAAACACATACCATCCCATTTAAAAGCCTCTCCCAGATAGCCACTCACTTTAAAAAAGCCTTAGTGGTTAAGATACCACTGAATAAAAGATATGGTGGCTGTCTGGATTCTTAAAAAAACAACTAAGGACAAGATACCCCCCCCCCCAAAAGGCGAAGAACCAACCTCCAAAAGCTATTCTCTATTTGCCCAACACCACCCCCTCATGATCTCCTATTTAACTCCTCTTTCCAATAGTATATGGTTTCCAACTGCATCAGAATCAACTTTTCTGAAATTGATCACTTCTTGTTCTGCTAGTCTTTCTACTCCCTTTTCTTCGAAAGGATGATTCAAGGTTGCTTTATTCCAAGGTGCCTCCAACTGCCCCAAACTCTATTTACGCAAGCATTTTCTATACAGCGTAATGCAAACAAAAAAATTGTCTCGTCAGCTTTAAGTGAAATCTAACTGGCTTTCATGTTTAAATGAAAAGCCACTGAGAACAACCTCATCACGATTTTATCATCAAAGGCTCAAGCTCAACGGGGAAAAAAACTCTTTAAAAATGGGATATATTAAATCAAATTAAAAAATTAATCCTTGATTCCGTTACAACATGTATAATATTCAGCACAAGTCACATTTCAGTATTTCTGTAGTCGTAACTAAATTTATTCCATTAGGAAAAGCCATTGATGTAAAATAACACGAATACAGCAAAACCAATAACTCAGTCAAAAAGATAAATGAGAGTCCTCTACAATATTGAAGAGCCACTTTTCTCAGGTACGTTATGGAATATCATTTTTAGACTTTTGGCAATTTGAAATGACAAATTGCAACAGATATATATTTCATTTCCCTCCCAAACAAAAGCATGGAAAAGAAAGTCATTTAGATGTCAAATTTTTTTGCACTTCATTAAAAAAAAATGACAAAATAGTTTCAGTATTTTGCTTATCTTACTGAATAAAGAAATAAATAGCCAACTTTTCTGTTTTAAAGTTGGCCCAAGGAACTCATACTTTAGCATCTTAAGCGGTAGTATATAAACATTTAAAGCCACTGGGTATGGAAAAACATGGATGTAAAATCCCATTCAGCTATGGTACATTTTGCAGGACCTTGGGCCAGTATGTTGCTGTGAGGATAAAATGGAAATTTTCTTTAAAGATAGTTTGGGGTTTGAGGTAGAGAGAGTGTTTAAGGAGTGATTAGTCAGAGGGTGACCTGTATTAATTAAGATAGGTAAAAGGTAAAGGTTCCCCTTGACATTTAGTCCAGTCGTGTCTGACTCTAGGGCGCGGTGCTCATCCCCGTTTCCAAGCCGTAGAGCCAGCGTTTGTCCAAAGACAGTTTCCGTGGTCACGTGGCCAGTGCGACTAGACACGGAACGCCGTTACCTTCCCACCGAGGTGGTACCTATTTATCTACTCGCATTTGCATGCTTTCGAACTGCTAGGTGGGCAGGAGCTGGGACAAGCGACGGGAGCTCACTCCATTGCGTGGATTCGATCTTACAACTGCTGGTCTTCTGACCCTGCAGCACAGAGGCTTCTGCGGTTTAACCCACAGTGCCACCATGTCCCTCATTAATTAAGATAGGAAAGGTTAAAGTAAAATACTGAAGCTTGGTGTAACTTTAAGAATGTGCTTAAGAACTAGTCCTAAAACAACTTGTAATCAATAAACCTGTTTCTGTTTAAAAGTTCAGTACTGAATGGACCTCAGTCTTTCATAGGAAATATAGGTTGATAAAGAGATCAACTGGTGGCAGCGTGTTAAAGGGCGTGTTGGGATACCTTCGTGAGCTCTGTGTTTGGTGAAACAAGCAGGAGCCAAGAGGTAAACGCCACAGTCACTTTATTGAAAAGGACCACACATTAAAAGATCTTGTATTTTGGGCTATTGAAAGAGTTACTGTTAACCAAGACAGGTTTCTATTAAGAAAAGAGATCAATTGGATTTTAAGATTAAACACACTAGTACCACGAGGGTTAAATGAAGAGATTGATTTTCTTCCCCTGCTGTAAAAAGACACCAATTAAAATGTCGACCTTGACTCAGCTGAAAATAAAATGCCTCCCTGCTCGGCTTCAACATTCCTGATTAGCTTCGGAGCTGATACAGACCGGAGAAATACAAAGTTTTTGGTATGTGTTGACTATTTCGCTTATTGAGGTCATTTATAAGGCTTTGTTGTTGTTTAGTCGTTTAGTTGTGTCCGACTCTTCGTGACCCCATGGACCAGAGCACGCCAGGCCCTCCTGTCTTCCACTGCCTCCCGAAGTTGGGTCAAATTCATGTTGGTTGCTTCGATGACACTGTCCAACCATCTCATCCTCTGTCGTCCCCTTCTCCTCTTGCCCTCTTGCCTTCACACTTTATAAGGCTTTAACATTTTTTAATAATTGTTTTTTAAGTGCAAAAAATATAGGTCTTCTGCCACACACACATATATATGTTTATTGTCCTACTTGCTTGATTTTTATAAGTTTTATGATGAGTTAATAAGGTCTTGAGTCACATAATGGTTTTTAAAATACACCTGATACGTATACATTTATAATTTTGTAATTTTATAAGGCTTTAACATTTTTTAACAATTGTTTTTTAAGTGCATAAAATATAGGTCCTCAGCCACATATATATATATAGGTTTATTGTTCTATTTGCTTGGTTTTTATAAGTTTTATGATGAGTTAGTAAGGTCTTGAGTCATATAATAGTTTATAAGAATATGCCTGATATGTATAAATTTATAATTTTGTAATTTTGTTCATTTTTAAGCTTCTGATGAAGGCCCTGCCGAAACGCATTAAGCTTTTCACCACGCACTAAAGATACCACATATTGTTACCTATTCCAGACATCCTGAGACTGTTTCTCTTTGTATCTTTTGGTTTTTATTGGATGTGCCAGTTCCCTAAAACTTATACACATAAAAATACATGTATTTTTCCATGTACAAGACGCCCCCCTTTCTAACCCAAAATTAAGAAATCTTAACTTAGCTTTGAGTATTCAGCCTCTGGGCTCAGAATGTGTTGTATCTGAGCACTGCCTATAGCTCCACCTCCAATTGGTTTGTGTTCCAATTGGTTTGTTCAGCATTAGCTGACATCAGTTATATAAGGCTCATGATTGGAGGAAGCGAAGTCTCCTGACTGTAGGAAGCTAAGCCTCGTGATCGGAGGCAGCCTGTTTGCAGAGGCAAGGTATGGGCCATTTTGTTCTCTCCTTAGCTTACTTCCAGACAACCTTCAATTTTAGGTCTAAAGATTTTAGACAAAAGTATCATCTTATACATGGAAAAATACGGTAACCAAGAAAAGATTTTGCAAAAAGTGTCTTGTAAATTTATTGGCATTAATTTTGAATTAACATTTTTCCCAAATCCCAAAGTTTTGCACATTTGTTTTATTGCTTATTAGTTGAAAGCAGCCATGACATTTTGCCCCCTCCCCAACCCTTAAAAGATCCCCACTTTCCATGTTCTAGGTGGGAATCTGTTAAGAGCTTGCAGAGGGGCCAGAATTTCATGGCTCTTTTCAAGTTATAAGCAGTAGAAACCAAAGTAAAAAAAAAAAAAACCCTTTGAGCAAAAATTCACATTTTCACAAGTCGTGCTGTTGCACAAGCAGTGATCTTCATGACAAAAACCTGCTCTTTGCTTGCCCAACAGATCCTGGGTTGTTCGGCTGGTGGCATTTTCCACTCAGCAGAAAATCAACAAACTACCAGTTTTCCTATGTTTTAAATCTTGAAACACATTCTCTCCACAACCTACTTCTCTTTCCATCTCTTTCCTTCACTTCCCTCTCCTAACTGCTACAGTAATGCTATTTCTTTGAAATGTAACATACAGACAGACAGGAGATAGTTCAGAATCTACTGGAAGATGTCTGAATCATTTATAGCAGAAAGGGAAAGGTTAAAAAATGTCTGCCACAACAACCCTTGTACTAACTGTTCAACTCTTAGCCATACTGTCCCCTCAACTATAAAATATGAGTATTATTTGTTGTCACACATAGGTCTTATTAGCCATTTTAATTCTTCTTGTTAAAATAACAGTTATAACAATTATATGGCTTATATTATATTATAATTATTATATATTATATATAATTATATTATATGGCTTAAAATATGCCATATTATATTTATATTTTCATAACTTGAATATACAGCATATGGCTCCTGAGGTATTGATAACAGATTCTATTATTTCTCCCTTCACTATGTCTACTTCTTCATGATTAACAGATGGCAAAGCTGTAAGAAAGAACAAAGTAAATCCCATCAACCCAAAATCTGCCTATCCACAATAAAATAAAATAAAATAAAAACTTGGTTTCCTTATATTGTCCAGCCTCATATGTATCAGCATTCAAGGGCCAATGTTTCTCTTGGGAATTACATACATGATAAAAAAAACAGGCAATCAAATCTCAGCACAGCCCTGCCCACTGCTTCTCTCTTGCACACACACACACAGACCTGTTCCTTTCCTAAATAATAATAATGTGTTGTCAAGTCAGTTTTGACTCTGGCAACCTTTTTCAGGGCCTTCAGATAGACAATACTCAGAAGCAGTTTCCCATTCCCTTCTTCTGGGGGCACCCTGGGACTGTGCAGCTTGCCCAAGGCCACACAGGCTGGCTTTCCTCCCAGGAGGCACAGTAAGGAATCAAACTCGTAACTGCTGGTTCCTCAGTCAGATACCTAAACCACTGAGCTATCCAGCCAGCTGCTCCTATCCTTACATGGCTGTAAATGAATACAGTCCGTTATATCAAGTAGAACCCTTGAATAATGTGACATAATGGTGTGATTTAAAGTGAAACTTGGGACAGAAAATGAGTTAAGTATCTACAGTTTCTCTGCTTCATATCACTGACAAGATTTTTTTTGTTAAAAAGAAAAGCAGAAACTTTTAAAAAGAAAAAGTACCTTTTACAAAACTTGTGGTAGAATTATGTTTAAATATCAACTCAATTCTGAGGCTTTGGGGAGCACAATTTGCCATCTAGGGGAAAATTTGTTTCAGAGTTTTGTAAGACACTCAGCCTGGCAATGGCGAAGAAAGGCAGAAGTGGGTCACAGATCCACGCACACCATCTCCTAAGTGTACGTAAAGTGATCAAGGGAGAAGCAAGCTTTTAAAGACATGGTATTTGCTTTTGCTGTATTTGCTCCTGTGCAGAATCTGACAGGATTATGTGTGGCTACACTGTGTGTAGCTCCTTCACATGCACTGCATATCCAGGCATGGCATTTGCATCATCCTGAGTATCTAACTGGATGTTAAAGTAGCATATGACAAAAACCAGGTTTCCAGGAAGTAGCATTGGAAAACTACCACTATAGACAAATTAGGGCTCCATAACCTTCCTACAATCCAATGCATACTTCCTCAGTGTGTATGTCCCTTTCAACACACTGGCTGAAATCCAGTAGGAAGTCACAGCTAGAGTAGGCCCACAGAATCAATGGAATTTAAAGAGCCAGTTTGGGCGTTTTTAAATGAACGATAAATTATGAGCACAGAAGGAAGGAAGGGATTCCTGTGCTTATTCAAATTAAATGCATTTACACACACACACACACAAATTAAAAAACTTATATTGAAACAAAACACATTGTTGGCTCAGGTTCCTTGACCTTACAAAACTCACAGAGCAAACAGGATTTCTTTATTTTTCTAAAAAGGTACTCAAAAGTATATTTTCAAAAATAAAGGAAATGTTCTTTTAATATAAATTCTGCCACATTAGGTGTTACCTTTGCTGCCATTCTCATGAAAAGCTTATTTTGATCCTCTGCTGTTCTCATTTTTTCATTCCTGACCAAATCCTTCAAGGTCAGATTATCATCATCTTGAAAATACCGAACCCTTTCCTTATCCACGTGAGTAGTGATCTGAAAAGGAATAGCAAGAAAGGGAAGATTAATTTGGTGCAACTGCTAACTGTTTTAAAACAAATCCTGTGAAAAAAAGAGTTGCTAAAATTATACTATCCACAACCAGCCCTTGAATTTTATAGAATGCCATCTCAACAAAACAACCACAACTTGATTTAACAGATAATACATGGAAATGACTGGATTTCTTAATTAGATGCTGTTACCATAATGACTTGCAAGAGGCTATTCAAAATTATTTTAAAAATAGTTAAGTACTGAATATATAATTACTGGAAAAGGGAGAACTCTTATAACTGAGAGAAAAGCACTGGGGAGCTTCCCTTTTTTTGCGTAACAGATTTCATTAATATAATTCATATTGCTCCTCAAGGGAGGGAGGCAGGCATGTAAGGGGGGAAAGCAGATAACACCTGCTAATGGATCAGCTGACAGAGAATCTTCCATTTCACAGCAGCCATGACAGAACAACATGCATGTTTCATGACTCTACAGAAACTGCTATGTTTACATGGTTTCAGGAGTTCAAGGCCAATTTTGCTTGGCTCCCACCACAGACACCATGCATTTAGGAAACACATTCTAAAAGGAAGTGAAATGGGAATATTTTATTACACACACCGTCTGAGTCTTCCTTCGCCTGCCTTGGGGCGCCAGTGTTTCACCTGGAGCATTAACAGGCCACGCTCCACCAGATTTATCAGTTCTGACCAAGACCACTTCATGGTCATCATGGAATCCTGTTGTCTGTATGAAGATTAAAAACAAACAAAAACAGAGAACATAAATTACACACACACAGGCATCATATGCTGATTCAATGACACTGTTTTAAACTGAGAACCAATG
This sequence comes from Intellagama lesueurii, assembly GCA_037013535.1. Classification (NCBI taxonomy): domain Eukaryota; kingdom Metazoa; phylum Chordata; class Lepidosauria; order Squamata; family Agamidae; genus Intellagama; species Intellagama lesueurii. The sequence goes on from JBAJHW010000003.1 coordinate 20,556,043, forward strand.
AAAATAAGTTATTCAAAATACTTTTCTGCAAAAGAATCTTGGAAATAACTGCCAAGAGGCATCCTCTTCTAGATGCATATGAAGAAATTTCCTCAAATAATTTTCCTAAACCAAAGAGAGGATAACACAGTTTCAAATATCCTTTTTTTATAATAAATTGAGATATTCATTCACAAATTCATTATGACATTGACTTTTAAAGGTTTGCAGTTCAAATCATCATGTGCATAAAGCACTATCCTAAGCTGCAGGTACATGTGGGGAGATGATACAAACTGTAGTCCGAATCAAGTGTTTGGGATTACAGGGCTCAATGGGTTGTGGGGATGTAGGTAAATCTCACCCCCCACCATCCTCAGCCCAACCTGACATTATGTTTTTGAGTGTTCAGCATAATGGTCTGCTTAAGTAGTAAAACTGCATTCAGGTAAATGTGCTTACAGCACTTCTGTGATAAGCAGCCCTTATAAGGAAGGGCTACCTTTCATGGAAACATCACAAACACATTCAACTGAATGTATTTACAACACCTGCACAGATCTTAGCACTGAATAGCTAAGGTCTGCATGGTGGGGTTAGGATGGGGTCTGTTTGCATTTCCAACACCCTTTGAGCCCTACACACTTTCAGACTGCACACCCGAAGAGGGCTTGTGACACATATATTATTAACAAGATCTGGAGAGAGAAAAGTGGCGGGGGGTGTTATTATAGTTGGTTTCCTAGTTTTCAAAGCATGTTTGGCAAAGTATAGCATTATAGCTGCAACTGATTTAAATGGTGCAATGTTACAGTGGAGAAAAGCATTCACACAAGAGCTGCTAGTGTGAATCAAACAAATACACCATTTGGTAAGTTAATTAGCACCTCTCATGTAATGAAAGAAATTATCTCCCTTCAAACAGCAAGAGAGAGAATGGAATATTTTGATTTTTAGCTCACTGGTTCTTGTCCTACTTTCCCTTTGACAGATTGCCCCAACAAAGTCTGTTGCAGAGCCCCCAGCAAGTCTGAAATGTCCTCCCACTGTTTTTGAATACTTTACAGCAGGACTTAGCAACTGCAATTTTCCAGATGTTTGGGATCTTTAATTCCCAGAATTCCTTACTAGTGGCTACACTGGCCAGGGATGATATGACCTGTATGCCAAGAACATCAGAAAGGTCGTGATTATCCATGTCTGCTTTAAAGGATATAATATATGCATACTTTAAATATGTCTATGCTGGTTTTCCACAAAAAACAGAAAGGAAGCAGAATAATACTGTTCATGGCCCCACATAAACTAGATGTTGAAACCACGGTTTCAGATAGCTGCAAATATGGTTAAACAGGGACCTTGACTAATACAAAATGGGCACTTATTACTGGGGGGGGGGGGGGGACAAAAAGGGAATGCATTCTGGAGAGACAAGGGTGGGGAAAATGTTACTAAGGTTGGCTTCCTCGTTTGCAAAGTATGTTTGGCAAAGTGCAGCATTATAGTTGCAACTGATTTAAACTGTGCAGTGTTGAACAGTGGAGAGAAGCATAGTCAGAACAAAATATAGGAGAGAGGGAGAGAAAGAATACAAATGTCTCATTCAGTAATTAGAAAGTGGCAGCTCATTGTATGTTAATTGATTAAATTAACTCTAATAAGTGAAATGCCATCAAAATTGGGCACATTGAAACAGACTTTGTCAAGTTTGATAAATGCTGATATAAATCTTTATCCAAGGCATTTTCAGGCAAATAAATAATGTGTCTTGCGCACATCTGTTCTATCAATAATGACAGCTTATCCCTGAAAGGTCTCAGAGTTTTAAAAAAAGTTCCACCATTACGAAAGCATCAGGGCTCCAAGGACTTAATTATATTCTCCACAAAAACCTACATAGCAATAATGAATGAAGAAGTCAGGGAAAAACCACTTACATCTGGACATTTTGCCCCTGCTACATTTTGATCAGCACTTTACTCCAAGGATTAGATATAGATTTTATCTTGGCAAACTATTTATGAAATACATCTTTATATATTATACTCCTCTGCCTGCTGTCAAAGGTCCTGGACAGTCCTTTGAGCCATTCCCAGCTATTAAACCATCTCTAATAACTAACTTCTTCAAAGAATAATTCAACATAATGGTGAATAATGGTGATACTAATAATATGAAAAAATGGAATAACATCATCATCATCATTAAAGGTGGGCACACATATAGCTGTGGAAGTTAACTGCTTCCATTTATTACCATATAAAGAACAGAAGTTGAAATATTTGAAAAATGTGGCAGATGTTGCCAGGTACTTTGAAATACATATTTATTTATTTTATTTATTGAAAATATAAATTTATCCTGCCTTTCTTCTTAAAAAGGACCCAGAGCAGATTATATCATTAAAAGATATCATTTGAAGCTAACAATAGTGCGTATACTAATACTAAAAAGGATCAAATGAATACCATGCTAAAAAAGGAAAAGCTGCACCAAAATGCATTTAAAGTAGCAAAGTACCACAATCCCATTTTTAAAAACCCATTCAGGCAACCAGTCACTCAGAGAAAGGATGCCTGAAGAGAAAGATCTTCACCATTTTGTGGAAGGACACTAAAGATGGGGCCAACCTGGCCTCCTGTGGGAGGGAGTTCCAAAGTCTGGGAGCAGCAACAGAGGAGACCCTCTCCCATGTACCCACCAAAGCCACCTGTGAAGGTGGCAGGACTGAGTGAAAGGCCTCTCCTGATTATCTTAACACTCAAGCAAGCTCATAAAAGGAGATGCAGTCCTTGAGGCAGCTTGGATCCAAGCCGTTTAGGGCTTTGTAGGTTAGGACCAACACTTTGAATTCTGCCCAGAAACAAATCAGCAGCCAGTAGAGCTGCTCCAACAGGTTGGAGATGTGATTCTTGTGACCGGCCTCAGTTAGCAATAAGGCTGCTGTGTTTTAGACATATTTCTTAATCTACTGTGCATGTAAAATAGCTAATACGATCAGTGTTTCCATCTAAACAGAGGCAAGGAGCATTACTCAAAACCACTAGTCACACTGCCCATAAGAAATATGGAATTATGTCTATTTAGAATCCACCACTAGTTCTGCTGGGTGTATTGAAGCAAATGTTAGAATATTCTGGGCTCTACAACTAACCAGAGGTTAAAGGGCCATGGGGATAGTAGACATGCACACATACCCAGAATGAATACCAAGAGTGGCCCGGCCCTAATCCCTGACTAAGGGATGAGGAACTGCAATGAAACATATTTCCCACTCCCTTTCAAGATGGAGATCAGAACACAACAAAAGACTCAAGTAGTGAGAAGACACAAAACAATGGGTGAACTCCACTAGTAAGTCATCACTGGAAGAGCCCCCATTGAATCATTGAGAGCTTGGTGAGTCCACCCCTCTGCAAATTCCATTGATTCAATGAGTCTACTCTAATTGTGATTCACTGCTGGATTTTGGCCAGTATTATATATTATGTCTATCAGTGGTCCCCACTGAAGCCTATGAGTCTCAATTTGTGTCCTATCATTGATCCTAATAGAATGAAATCTCCTTAAATTAGCATCTGTGCTGACTGGATGGTCCTAGTAAAATACTAAGCATGCACTTTTAATTTGTCATACATACCACTTTATAAAGTCATGACCAAAAGTCTGACATCCACATAGAACAACAATGTGTAACTCAACCTGTTTGTTAAGATGTTAATAATTTACTTTTAAATGTGCAGACTAGCACTTTCCATTTAAGAATTCATACCTGATCATTTTGAAATACAGCATAACATAAATGCAAATGCAGTTGATTTTTTAAACAATGATCACTCTGAAGTTACGAGAGCACTCTGAACATCCAGAAATTGCAAAATACAGTACATGTAATATTATAGCTATTATTAATAATAACTAGCATTTAAAATAACTTATGAGTAACCTCATTATGATCAATGTGTTCCTGAAATGGTTGGCACATCTAGAAATGCAAAAGTTCCCCTAAACCCCAGAAAATTATGCAAAAATAAGGTTTTCCTTTTTTCTTCTGGAGGCGGCATATCCTTATCACAAAAAGGACAGGGAAATATAAGTGCAAATTGGAGCGGGGGGCAGGGTGAAACCAAGTTACCATCAGACCTGACATTGATTCCCAAGTCATCCTAAATATTCCCCAGGCCTTTCTAAATTTTATTTTTAAGACTATTCTTACCAAATCTGAAATAATGCCCACCTTTTCCCATCCTTGAAAAGAAGGCAGTTTTCTGAATGAAATGGTGCCACAGGTGGCACAGTGGTTAAAGTGCAGTACTGCACTCAAGCCTCTGCTCATGACCTGAGTTCAATTCCAACAGATTCAAGTAGCAGGCTCAAGGTTGATTGGTTGACTCAACCTTCTATCCTTCCAAGGTTGATAAAATGAGTACCCACCTCACTGAAGGGCAATGTGTTGTTTGCATAACTATGTTGTAAACTGCCCAGAGACTGCTCTAGCACTATGGGGCAATATATAAATCAAAATAACAACAACACTGCTCAGGAATGGTAGCTGGTGTGGTGTAGTGGATTGAGTGATAGACTAGGACTCAGGAGACAACAGTTTGAATCCCCACTCAGCCATGGAAACTCAGTGGGGCAGAGAGTTGCACTGGTAAAGCCACTCATTAAATTTGTCATTTACTTTAAAAACTCTACGTATTAGGATTTCTATAGCTTGGATAAGACTTGATGGCACATCATACACACACACACAGTTCAAAAGCAAATACTTGAATACCAGAACAGGAGAATCCTGCCTCATCCTTTATACACAGTGGGCTAAATTTGTCCTTTAGTCCCAGCAGAGCAGACCCACTGAATCAATGGAACTTACCTTAAGTGCTGACTAGATAAGTCCCACCCATTCAATGGGTCTGCTGTAACTTAGGCTAAATCATGGATGTAGCCCAGTGGCTCCTCTTTAATTTTGCTTGCCTTACAACTCAAGGAGGATCAAGGCCACCTGCCAAAGAGGAAGCTGCTAACAAGACGATGCCATGGTAACGCTGTAGGCTATTTTAAGATGGTAAATATTTTTGAATGATGGATTTATGTATTTCCCCCTTTAATTTAAAACAACAACATGCATTTCATTTCTCTATCAACATTTTCCAGCAGCCACTAAGCTTATCCCCAGCAGATTCCAACTGCAAATTTCTTATTTCTGATGAACTTTTTAGCACAGTTATGTTAAAGTTTTACAGCATCCTATTTGACTAGAGAGTTAACAAAGACAACAACAAAAAATCCTTAGAAACAGAAGTGATACACTACAGAAAGTGCCTTCAAAGAGATTAAAGTCTCTAAGAGTCAGAGGCTCTGCACAGCTTTAGATTTGGTTTAGGTAAATTAGCTACACAGGGCTAGACTGCAGATCTCAAACGTGGCTGTCACAGCTACACACAAATCTTTATTTGGAAGCATATAGATTTTTTAAAAACGTACAAATCAACAAGATCCTACTATTGTTTTGACAACAATATAAGGCCTTTTACTTACTTAAAAGCAATCTAAAAGAAAAATCACTGCAATATATTGTGAATACAAATTAGCCTACGTCTTCTTCACTAAAACCCCCACAGTGAGAATGGCACAGATACGGTACTTTTCAAGGACAATTCAAGATTTAAAACAAAACAAAACAAAACAAAAAAAACAACCTGGCAGTTTGTGCCTGTTCATTGATCGACCAAACAGGTATTTGGAGCTTCCCAGTCCCACCTCCTACTGCAAGGGACAAGCCAGGCACTGTCTCTGAGTAGGCACTTGCTGGAGGAGGCAGGGCTGGGAAGCGCCAGACACCTGTTCTGCTAAGAAACAAACTAGCACAAACCGCCAAACTGGCAGTTCTTGCACATCTCTACCAGTGACATTGAATAAAATTCCTTACAAACATATTAGATTTACAATAGCAAATCATGGTTTGTAAAATGGGAGAGAACCTCAGAAACGTGCCCTTTGATCTCTTCCTATACACATTTCCTGCTCCCTTCTGAACCCTGTACAAACGTGGCCTTTAAATATTGGCAGATTATATGTATGCATTTTATTCATAGCTTTAAGAAACAAGAGTTTCTTGTCAAGAGACTGGAGCTCTTCTGGAAAGTTCAGTCAGTGCCTGGAATGAGCTGGGTGGGGCAGGGTGGTGGTGGTAATGCCCACCAATAATTGGAAAGGGGGAACACCGGAAGCTTCAGTATGAGAGCAATCTTCAAGGCCAAGCTGGCTCATTCCCTTGTACTGAGCTAACTGGGAAGATGGTTTTCAGATGAGTGAGGGGAGGAGGAAGAAAATACTTTTGTCTTTGTGAATGTTCAAGGAAGCTCAATGTCTGATTGGAAGACTCCCTGGAAGAGTCCAGAAACTGAAGCTTAAGGTATAAAAATAGGGTCAGACTCTTTTATTGGCTTAGTTATCTCTCAGGGGAGATGCTATCCTTATTTACTGCCAGGAATGCACTTGGTGTACACTCTGAGACTATATCAAAACTATGCTAGAGTGTAAGTACTAGAATAGTTTAGCTAGCTTTCTTGTGTCTTTGCTCTGTATGTTCCTGCCTGAAGTGTTTAATTGATTATTTGTTCCAAAACCATTTTATATTGTCTCTGGATTTTTTTTAAATAAAAATCTGCTTTTTGACCTTTTTATCTGCTTTATATTTATTTATTTATTTTATTATTTTTATTTATAGGCCGCCTTTCTCCTGATAAAGGGGACCCAAGGCAGCTCACAATATTAAAAGAATAGAATTAAAAACATAATAAGTTAAAACATTAAATAACAATTAAACTGTACACTAATTAAAGTATGATTAAATAATTAAACATGAGTAAACATTTAAAACGATCTTAACTTTAAAAAGGTATACAGGGACTCAATCATGATTGTTAAAAGCTTTAATAAAATATAAAATTTCTTCATACAGCTGTGTGGCTTTTTGGATTAAGAGTGTTCTTGGTACTTAAAACCAGGCCTTGCCTTGACCATCTACCAAGAGCCTGCATGTTTTGTGGGTGTTGTGACATTTCTACCTTGCAGGGTTGACATAAGAGTCAAAGCGCTTAACCTTGAGAATTTTTGGGAACTCCCTAGAAACACTGGATCAGACTAAGGTGTTGGGAAGATGCTGGAAAGAAAGATTCTTCCAGCCATCAACACATTTGGCCTTCCTGATGCCACCCGAACCAGGGTGGTGTGGCTAAGTGGTTAGAGAAGAACTCCCTGAACTCTGGGATCCTTGACAGATCACATGTAACAATTTCCATAATTAAAAATGGAGGATTGGGGGTCTCAAATGTTAAAAGTCTATTATGTAGCACTCCATATAAAAAAATATTTTGTAAACCTGACAGCTGCCAACATCCCCCATAGTCACCACTGGAAATAAAATCTCGGGATTTGGAAAAATTTAAAGGGCCTTTATTTATCCTTATAAAATTTAATGCCATACCATCAAAAAACAATCCATTGCTTAGGAATGTATTAAAGACTTGCAAAATTGTTTTCTGCTCCATCCTCATTAACCCTCTTTCTTACCGATCCCTTATTTTACAATGCTGACAAGTGAACTCAGGTTAAATTAGCGAAAGACTGCAATTGGTATCAATTATGAGATCTGTAGAATAGTTCTGATCCCAAAATGGGGGAGTAATTGTTAAATCAAACAAATACTGTCTTACTATCCTGGTTTCAAATATTTCAGGTCGTTCATTTTTCCTCCCTTCAATCAGTGAAAGCACAAGCCACTAGATAATCAGCAACATTTGGAATATTGCTACTAGCATCAGAAAATTACCAGCAAGGGCTGGCTTCAAAATTATATGAAATTTTAATTGAATCCCAATATGCTTGTAAATTAAGTCCCAAAATGGTTTGGAGAAGCTATCTGTGGATGACCATATATGATGAAAATGGCAGACTCTATGGAACAATGCTCCATTCAGATCAAGCTTCTCCAAATTTAAGGCACATTCTATTAAGCTTCTGCACAAGAGGTATTTCACAACACTCTGGTTAAGCTGTATCAATAAACAAGTCAATTTGACCTTCTGGAGGAAGTGTGGGAATATTGGAACATATTTTCATATGTGGTGGATATGCACTCCAATCCAGTTTTTCTAGAAATAATTTTTACAGAATTAATCACAGCGCAAAACATTATAAGCCACTAGATCTAGTTCTTCTGTCCTTATTTTCAGGTAATAGTGAACAGCTAATACATAAACAATTGATTGTCTTTTTCTGCATGGTAGCACATTTGGAAATTGCTGCAAACGGGAAGGAAACTTGTAATTTAACTTTACATGCATGGAGAAATAGAATACGGCACCCTTCCCTAATGGAAAAATTAACTCACCAGATTAGATTACTTCCCATCGACCTCCCAAGATATTTTTTCAACACATAATTTTCTTTTACTTATTATGTTAATAAGAACAATGAGACTTATTTTCCAACAGCCTCCCATGTTAATCTTTGGTGCAATGCTCTCATCTCATACAGACTGCAATGGTGTGAACATTTACTTTAATTTTTACTTCAGTTTTATGGAGTGTTACTATATCAGATTATACATTCCTTGTGAAAGACTTATACTATTATCTTGTTGTTGTTTTTCCACATTATTTCAATAAAGTTTAAAAAAGAGTATGAGTCTGAATCTCATCTTACATATACGTCAATGCAAACCAGGATCCCAAGGAAATCAAAGATTGAAAGCAGTTCACTGTATTTTACCATGCAGAAGGAAATTATTGTTTATACCACAAAAGGAAACACACAGGGTAAGAATCACACAAGAGATAATTCACCGCTGCTCCCAAAGCAGTCTCCCATTTTCCCAAGTCGTGGTTTGCAGGGAAATCAACATTACATCTGAACATGCCCAAATTAAATCTCGCATGGCTATATAAATGGTGTAACTTTGGGAGGCAAATTGCCCCAAGTTAAGCAATCACCATAAACATCAAAAGTTGCATGTTGAGACACACAACTCAGTATGCAACAGGTAAGTTAAAAAACATTGTAGATATTAAGGCAATTTGTCTCCAAAAGCTATGCAATTTCTGTTAATGCCACCAAAAATAACCAAGAGGATTTGGGCCACTGAGCAACGATGGACAATTTAAATTACATGCAGAATTTTAAATTATTTTGAATAAGGATTGCAAAAAATTCTGATCTAATCCTACCTTTCAGGCACTAGAATAAATTATGCAAACACAGGTCATCTACATTCAACCTATATTGCCCATATTAAGGAAAATGTATGCAAATAAATGATTTGACTACCCAATTAATTGGTTACTCAAGTGATGTGCATATTCCCCCCAGGTCAACGGTACTGCTGAGATTATAGGAAAGAGGCTTTCTCATAAATTAATGCACTACAATCCAGGAAGACCAAACTTGGAATCTCAAAGGATGGTGTGTTAAGGCAAAGAATGAATTAAGGAGTTTTTTTGTGTAGCCTCAAGAGAGGAAGACTGTTCCATAATTTAACAGCTGAAAATGAAAGCCCCCTCCCCAAGTGAACATAGTTTAATTTGAAGAGCAGCCAATTGGCCACGAGCAGCTAAGCAAAGGGAGCTGAAAGCAGGCTGATAACAGGAGGTTGCCAATTAGTAAACTAGAACTGCTTCTTAATATTTAATGGCCAAAGTAAATGATAAAAATTACAAGAATTCCTATATCGCATGGGTAGGAGGGGAAAAGATTAGTGCTAAAAAATAAATATAAATTATTGGGGTATTTTTTTAATCCTGAGTTAACGGGTAGATGCATATTGCATGAGTTCAGTATTAGGCAAGCATAGCGGTATTTCTCCAAGACAAAAACTAATTAAAAAAATAATAATGCAAGCATGGCCTCAGAAAGCTGATATATTTATAAATGATATAGCAACATAGGTAAAGAAACTAACTTCGATGCCCTTTAATTGCTATATTATCCAGAATAAAAAACACGATTTCCACTTTTACATATGACCTCACCACTTTCCCTTAATACCCAAACTTGAGTGATTCTGAAACTTGCCAGTATGGAAGCAAAATGAAAATAGCAAAAAATAAGGTAGTGGGTTTCAGCATATGCAAAACATATGCCAAGACTTATTCATTCCTAAATTAAAACAATATGAAAAAAATTGAACCCCAAAAAACAGCTTAACAGCCATGGCATCACCTGATGACTGATCAATTCCCACCTGTGCAAACAAGTAGGAAGGACAACCTGTTTCTTGAAGACGTCTTCCTCCACTATTGGTTGATTTCACTGCCAAACACTATGTGTCACAAAATCCACAAGAGTAAATAATACAAATAATCAACAATCTAGACCAGCAGATTAAAAAAAAATCAACAGCGGTTGTCCATGAGAAAAGGAAGAATAAAAACACACCCAAGACACAGATCAGTCAGTGTTTAAAAACAAAACACGAACCAAGAGAACCAAAGCCCATTGTCTGAATGGTGTGGAAAAACCAGAAGAGTCGCTGCCCACAGAGATAATTTAACTGGCCTCAGCTGTCAGGTCGCCATCAGCAAAATGTACTTCAGTATGCACATATTACAAACTGTGCAGTTAATGGAAAGATCACCACATACCCCAGATGCATTGGCTGAAAGCCAGATATCTTCATCTAAGGAATATAGCTTAATTACTCATCTTAAACTGTGTAATTACTTTCATAAAAAATGTTTTCCTTACATTCTGAAGACCACTGACTAATGAACCTTAGAACACCAATTACACATACTGCTATACCGATGATCTTCTTTTATAATGTCGTTTCACAATTTAAGGCATAATTGTATCACACTGAATCAGCAATGTACCAATTCATGTTTAATTAATATGTACAGCTGAAATTTGGAAAACAGTGCACAAATGTTGATTTTGTACCCTTCTTACTCTTCGTGCCAAGTGGGCCTCTTCGAACGGCAGCAAAAAGCAGCAGGAAAGCTAACAGAGGATTGCTGTTGCAGTTGAGGTTGTCGGAGAGAAAAGAAGCACAAGGACAGCAGCCCATTTTAGGAGCTGGCAGCTAACTGCAGAGCCCTGCCTGCTGTACACTGGAGCAGAACTTAGCCACAGACCACAGCAGACTCCAGAAGCCAGTCCTTCACCTGGCACAGGCCACATGAATCAGAATCAGAAGTGGCTGGAGGAGCCATGCTGTTGTTCTCTGGTCTTTCTTTCTTTTCCTTCCCCTGATTAAACATTAGAGGAGGGGCAGGATCTGATCTTGATCATCTCAGAGTGCAAGACACTTAATAATGAGCTCAGGTTACAGGAAGTCATATTTGGCTGAATATCAAGAAAAACCTCTTAACTGTTAGAGAAGTATGACAATGGAACCAATTACACTGGGAGGTGATGAGCACTCCAATGCTGGAGGCATTCAAGAGAAAATTGGACAATCATCTATCAGATCTGCTTTGATTTTGATTACTGCCTTGAGCAGGTGGTTGAATTCGATGGCTTTCTAGGACCCTTCCAACTCAATTATTTTATGATTCTATACAATAATGAGGGATCACTATGTGAGTATGTTTGAATGTGTGTGCACACACATGCAAGGAGTATTTTTACCTCAACGAGTGTCAAGATTCAGTTAAGTACTAGTGTTGTTGCATTTGTTGCTCAAGGTATTTTTGAAATTGCAGATTTTGTTGTTTTATTTTGCCCTTGATACAGATTAGCTAGCTGAGTTGCTTCCATAGTAGCATGGTTTTACAGCACCAAGGCTATTACAAATAACATTCAGATCCATCTAAAACACAGGCAGCGTTCATCATATCCTGAGCACTACTATAAAATAACAAGAACATTTCTAAGATGCCTGAGTCTTTCACACCCTACATCTTTCCTCTCATTTCACATTTAATTCAGAAGGAAGAAAAATCAGCATTCCTTAGCTATTGGAAGTCTGGAAGACTAATGTAAGTCTAGTAGGTCCCATACCATTAAAAAAAATACTCTCTTACATATACAATCTTTAACTTGATTCTGTCTCAATACCAGGCTAAACAGCACTGCCAAAAACAAATGCATGTTTTAGACAAAATCCAAGCAACAGGACTGGCAGATATTAGAAATAATGATGAGCTGGAAAACATTTACAAGAGGGCATATGGACCACAATCCATCTGTTGCTAACTGTCTTGCTTCATCCAAAATTCTGTTCAAGGCTGCCTACTTTATATGCACTTAACTGCTAGCTAAACCCCAAAGTCTCCTGTCAGTTCTACCACTTAACACCTTCTTCATGGAGATTGTGTTTAGAAAAGCCTTCTTAATTCTCTTAGAATAAAGGAGCGACCATCATTGTTTTAAGGGATCGTTAAACATATGATTGTGGTTGTATGGCATTATGTTACATTTCACACCAGATGTCAGGATCCAAAGAACCATGTCATTTGTTCCACATGCCCAAAGGAGCCTTGGACATGTACTGAGCAAACAACAATGAACCATGCTTCACATCAAACCTTATCCAAAACTGAGGAAAGCCAGAAAGTACTTGTGATGTGTTAGATGTGGAAGACTTGCTGTTTAATGGGGGAACAATTCCCACTGTGTATGCCCAAGCCTTTGAGAGCACTGGAAATATTCTATTTTTTAAAATTCCATGTTCCTCTTGTCTCCTTAAAAAAACATCCAAAGGAACTAAAAACATCACAATCAATTCCAACAAAATCAAATGTACCCGAAAGAACAATAAAAACAGCAGAGGTAGAAATAATCCCAGCAGAAATATTGGGAAGATAGCCAACACACAACCCCTCTTAACCACTCACAAATCCTTCAGGGTAGAGAGTAATGGAAAGCCAAGAGTGAGTGCCAGAGAACCTCAGGTGGAGGAAAGCAGTTCCAGAGGTAAGACAGAAGAGCCCAAAAGACCAGTGTCCTACATATCTAGTCACATAATCTATGAAGGCTCTAACCAAATTCACAGAGATGCCTAAAGAAAAGTACTGTATACTCATTGTAGCTTCAAAGACTATGATGAGAAGCAAAGTTATATTGCAATTATATTGCATATATTTTTGAAACAACCTATATAAGTTTTCATATCTCGGTTTCATTTACAAGGATCTCCAAGGTATCTACACAATACAAATGCCACACACACACAAAACACCCTAACAAAACTGAACAGGTAGCACACAAACAACAAATTCATTTCAGTAGCTATAGCCTATATCAGCCCTAATTAAAGACCCTAGAATGCTTTCCCCAGCAAGATATTCCTTGCCCCAACATTATCACGTTTTTGGTGTCACAGATCTCTCTCTCTCCTACCAGAAGCATGACAGAATGTGATTATTTGGTTTCTAAACATTGTCCTTATGGCCACTGGTTACTCCTATGATTTGTCTTCAGGAGAGGTGTAGATCTGCTATGATATACTGTTTTATTGTTTTGTTTTTACTTTCACCGTGTATATATTTTAATTGTAAGATGCTTGCGGATCTTTTTAAGGTGTCCAAGAAAGGTGTAATAAAAATAGTAATAATAACCATAGCTGAAACAGTAGCAGCAGTTTAAAAAAAAAAGAGAAGCACTTCCAAGTTGTCTTCTCAAACTCATTTAAAAAAAGGAATGGGAAGAAGGAAGGAAGTCCTCCTGAGCTATGAACAAACACTAGAAGGTCACGGCTTATATTTTATATAAAGACTATTAAATCTGAGTTTTGTCCTACCCCATCAAACACTAATTAAAATTACTGGCAAACTGTTCTCAGTGGCATTGCTTATGTTTATATGTCAATAGTACAGCTTCCTCATTAATGTTGTCTGAAATAACAACACAGCACATTCCTCTATTTAAAAACCCCTGAACATTCACCTTATTTCCAATGGTGTTAACTAGAGATGGGGGTATTCGTATTCCCTGCACAGCTGGACTTAACAAGGGTCCGGCCCCTGGGGCCGCACCATCCACTCATGCATCCGCTGGCGGCAGCAGCCTTGGTCAGCCTTCCAATCGCCCCCGGAGCACCACCCTCTTTCCGCTCATCTAGCCAACTCCGGGCAGGAGGGGGGAGACAAGTCTCCCTGCATGGCTGCCGAGTGGCTAGATCAGTGGAAAGAGAGTGGTGGTCCGGGACCGATTACATATTCTTCCGCAATGTCCTTTGTTTCTTTTTCCTGCCTTCTTCTGTTGTTTTCCTCTCTCTACTGTAGGTTGTATGCCCCTTGAAGAAAAGATCTTGCTAAACCTCTTCTTTGTAACAGTTTATGAACCGGATGGGGCTTGATGATGATGATGAAATGTTATCAGCAACAATCTTTCTTAAGATAATTGAATTCCAGAAATTCTCCAACAGAGGTCCAAGTTCATAAAATAACTTGTATTATTATCTCACTCTCTTTCGTGAGTAGCTTGACAAATTCTATAGTTTGGCTACCATATTTTTTAGCGACACTTGCAGTCATATCTTATCTGACACTACTTGCTTTCTTCCCCATATCTCTATTTTATTTCTCACATTTAAAAATGTGTGGTACTAATCCAAGTCTCTATTATAATGTTCAAATCAATTTTGTGCACCTTGTAGCATTCGTAACTTTTTAACTGCTCCTGCTATTTCCTTCCAATGAAGATCCAACATAAGCCACAGTAATGGTTGCATTATGTGAATCACAACCTGTGTCCCACTTAAGTGTAGTAATTGCCTCTCTTCCTGTTGGTTTCAGCTCCAAGGAAGTCATTTATTGTGTCTTTAAATAAAATGCCCGTGTAATGGTACAAGGTGACATTGCACCAGCCAAAATGAACATACATTTTAAAAAGTGTCCATTATTATGTTTATTGCACCTGTACCTTCTAAAAGTAGAAAAGGGAGAAATTGAACTGCTCAGTGTGACACACAGGACTGGTTCAAATGCATCTTTTAAGCACAATTAAGCATGGTGGATTTGATTTAGATTAAATTTAAATCAAACTGATTTAAATCATGATTTAAATTTTAAAAATTAATTTTTTGACCATTTAAATTTTAAAAAAATCATTTTAAAATTTAAATTGTGATTTATATTGTGATTTAAATCAATTTAATTTTTAAAAATCATTGGTTTTTATCCACTCTGCAATTAAGAGACTGGGATTGGGCTGCAGGACCCTGCCCTAAAGCAAGGCTTCCATTTTAATTATATAAAGATTCTAACTGCACCAATATGAGCTATTATAAAATGTAACCATGTTCTTTGATCTGCATTCATTTCATTTTGTAATTCCTGACAAACTCTGTCCCAAGCCAAAGCAGCATGAAATGACTTACTGCACTTAGGATAATTTTCATTCAAAGAAAATATTCACATGCTATTGTGTATATAAAATACAAAGGATATTCTTTTCTTCTAATCTTCTGATACATAACTATAATTTTATAAAAGTACTGTCAATTGCACAGTAAATTCACTAATCCTCTTAGGAACCTGGAGTAAATATGTTCTGAAATGATTATTAAGAACACTGAGCTTTACTATTTCCAAATATGGCTTTGCTATTTTAATAAATACTCAGGCATAAATGCATAAATATATAAGTAACATTTTCAGGATTTCAATTAAACTTTTTTTTTTAAAAAAATGGGATTTTTCCCCTTCATTTCTTAAAGCTTATAAATTATTATTTTAAAAACTATCTGGAATAATCACCCTGGAGTCAAGAGATTTCTTTTCGTTCCTTGCACATCAATATAGAAATGAAAGGCAAGACTGTTAGAAACAGCAGTTCATTGAGTTAGAGTATCTAAGTCTAAAAATCAGAATTGTGAGTCAGGCAGAGTTCACATAGGAATATTGACATTAAATATGTGCAGTTTCTTGGGAGATCAAAAGCTTTTTTGGGAGATAATTTATTTAACTTTTCATTCATGCTGTGTGCTAAAATATTATCCTGCGAAACAAAGGTTTGAAACTTTTTTTTTTAAGGAGACAGTGGCTAAAATCTATGGTGCAGTTATCCCTGCAGAAGTTAAGCAGGGTAACTCACAGGAGCTTTTCGCTGGTAATTAATGAGCCTGCTTGGAATTTTGATGTGTGCCAATCCACCAGACTGGCGCATATCTGAAAATGCAAGTGAGAGTTTGTTGATTAATATTAAGAAGCTGCTGCAAGTTAAGACTGTTTCTTTTCTTACAGGAATAGCTATGGCATAGGATTTTGGGCACTCCAGTACAGCAGTTAGAATTATGGCATATTTGGATATGTTTACATGACGTAGGATGGGACTCACATCTTCCATGTTTGGGAGAATGTATCCTTGGTATTATTTCCATGAACTAAATTCAAGTTTGAGAGTACCTAGTGTGGTGAAGTGGATAGAGTAATGGACTAGGACTCAGGAGTTGTTGTTGTTTAGTCGTTAAGTCGTGTCCGACTCTTTGTGACCCCATGGACCAGAGCACGCCAGGCCCTCCTGTCTTCCACTGCCTCCCGGAGTTGGGTCAAATTCATGTTGGTAGCTTCAGTGACACCCAGGAGACCTGGGTTCAAATCCCCGCTCCACCATGAAAACTCTCTGGGGTGTGGAACTGCCAAAGTCATCCCTTAAATATCTCACTTGCTTTGAAAACCCTGTTAAGGTCTCTATAAGTTGGTTCCAACTTGATGGCACATAACAACAACAAATCCAAGTTTAGTCTCAGCTAGAATCTTTCAGTTGGAATCAATGGAGCATACATTAGCATGGACCAATCACTTCTGTGGGTTTGACTGGATAAAAATTCAGTTTTGCCCTAAGTTGTCAGCATGAATGGAGCTGTACAGAAAAAGTTGCCTAGCAGTGATTGTCGTGGTTTTCATATTCTTTGACTCTAGTATGCTTTCTAGTATTGTGGATCTCTTTTTGTTTCTCAAGCTTGCCTAAGAATGTTAAATCCCCAATTTTGCCCAAAGGTTTCAACTGGTTTTACAGTGGACTGTTAAAATTTAACCTATTTCTTTCCTATTTTTTGTTTTGAAAATAAATATGTTAGAGTTCCTGAATCTTCGAATAAGCACAGCAAATGTAAGCCTAAATATACAGCTACAGGGTAAACAGGGAGTCAGCAACATGTTTTGGAAGCAACACAAAGCTAGTGGGAAAAATAACTGGAAATCTAGAGCACCTTTATTAGCTTCCATGCATTCACACCTCTAATTGTATTGATATCAGACTTGTCTGTATCACATCTAAACTTTATGTAGATTAGGAACCATAAATCATCCTAACTGCTGTATCATTAGCTCTAGAAAAAAATATGTTCTCGAAGAGGCTCTATTAAAATGTTTCAGGAAGAGATATCAGCCTAGAGATTGCAGTCTTCTATCAATGAAGGGTTTTGTCATCACAGAGGTGTTGTGTGCATGTCCATATTTGCCAGTCTATTTTGCTTTACCTCTTTCTTGCCCGGTTCCTAGCATGAAGTTCATAATTCAGGTTTCATAGAATATTGGGATGGTCCAGTGATATAAATGTTTGGGTATATCATCAAGAAGCACAAAAGAACAGAACAGAAAAGAAAGACATTCTAGCACCTTAAAGACTAACTGCTGTATTTTAATGTGAGCTTTGGTGGAAGACATCCACTTCTTCATACATAATAGTGAGAATGCAGAGACTACATGGCAAAACATTCATATAGATAAGGGGATGTGGTGGTTGGTAGACTCAAGTTGCATTTCACACCTAGCAACAATTTAGGACCCCTGTTTGGTATTCAGTTCTTTTCTTTTGAAGCTTTATTCTTTAAATAGCAACAATGGTTAGTGATGAAAGGAAAGATCAGCACGTCCTAATAAGATAAGAATCAGTGGGTATATCTTTGAAGCTTGTTTTGTAAAGGGGACTGTGGTTAGTTGGGAAGGAAACTGACAGCAGATACCAACATAATGATTGTGTTTCACATTTGGTAATGGTTAAAGAACCCTTTGCAAATATTTAGTCCATTGAGCTGGGTACTCAACATACGTATGTATATATATTTTTGTTTGTTTGTTTGTTTGTTTATTATTCTATCCCACCCATCTAGACCCAAGGTCTACTCTGGGTGGTTTACAAATTTAAAAACAATAAAACCAAAAACATATATTATAGGTCCAAGATGGCGAAGTATAAGAAATTAAGATATGGCAGGAGGGAAAGCCTGCCCAAACAGCCAGGTTTTAAGTTTATTCCTGAAAACACCCAGAGAGGGAGCCAGGCGGATCTCCACTGGCAAGTTGTTCCAAAGGCGAGGGGCCACTGCCGAGAAGGCCCTGTTCCTCGTTCTCTCCTTCTGGACCTCCCCCGGCGTTAGGCCCCTCAGCCACCCAGCCTGGCTGGAACGAGTGACTCTGGCAGAACTAGGTGGGAGAAGGCTGTTTGTCTTAGCTGTTTCCCTCAAGATTCTTGTTCTGTCATTTTTCTTCTCTAGAATAGCAACTTTTAAATCCTGTGAAGAGTGTCCTAGTAGATTGAAGTGATTTGAGACAGATTTCTTTGTATTACCATTCCTGATGTCTGTTTTATGTCCATTAATTCTTTTTGTAGAGATTGTCTTGTTTGAACTGTGTAGACTGCAGAGGGGCATTTTTGGCAAAAGATGGCATGGATCACATAAATGTGTGAATGAATCTGGATGGGCAGAACGTGAACAAGCTAACAAGAGAAACATAACTTTGTTCCAGTTAAATAATATGTTTCCTTGACTACTGCAGTCTGCTGATAATTTCTAGTTCCTAGTGCTTCATGTCGCACATACAATATATATTCTTGGTTTGCACGTTCATCCATTCATTCCACGTTCAAGATTGTTTATGCAAAATAATCCTAATTATTTTATAGCTAACGTCTGCCAGTGCCAACAACTATATTTAACAATGTCACAGCTTTAGATATTGCACATCTGTCACTACAGCTTTTGTTTCAGAATCCAGAACAAATACAAGACAAATGTTGTTTCCTTACCTCCTTCTCTGTTTGCCTAGCTTGAAGTTGTGTTCCCTTGTCTTTTAGTTTGCGGGCACTGTCAAGCTTAGCCTGCAGTTTTGCTGCTAAATCCTTTGAAGAAAACAATGTTCCATTTAGTTGTACTAGATTCTTTTAAACAACAAGAAGTGCGTATTATGTTAGAATATTTTCTACATTCTACTTTTCAAAAATTCCACAGTTCTACAAAGTCAATTATGTTAATAGGGTGAAAATCCTGCTAGTGTAGCTGTGCTAGTTTTACAGCCCTGTGAACAGGATAGCAAGCACATGATTTTCAAACCATTCAAGCAACTCGGACTGCATTAGATAACTCCCTTGGACAAATTCTGCAAATGTGTTATTTGCTAGCAGAATGGATCTTGTGCTAGTAAAACTGAAACTATGGGATGCAGGCCAAAGCTGTATTTTAAGTATCCACAACTTTTAATTTTAATTGCTGTTTATACCAAAGTCAGATCAATTTTTAGGAAATGGATTTAATTCAGAAGTGGCTTCTAAAGAAATTAAAGGTGCACTTCAGTAAATGGGTTCAATTATCGAATGCTTTAAAGTGCCGAGATAATATGAATAATTTCTCTTTGGATTAAAAAGGTAGGATGTACAGTAACACATTGAAAATATTCAATACTCTTGTTTCACATACCTTGTTTCCCATCAATTCTGCTTTTACGATCCTGGCTCCCAGTCTGTTCATTTCCTCATCACTAAGAATATGGGTGTTCTCGTCCTCTGAAAAAGATCTGGACAAACACACATAGGAAATTCAGCTAATTCAGTTCTTTATCCAAAACGGAAAGGAGCTGTGGCCTAGAGAGAGTGAGTGGCTTATGTCAGCCCTGTAGTTTTGTTCATACTGAAGCCAGAGGGGGTGACTCTGAGTGGTTTTACAACACACCTGTTATCCAGAAATATTAGATCTCTCACTGTACCTATGGGGGCTATGCTGGAAGAGAAACGACCTTTCCATAGAGTCCACTTTACTATTGCAAATCTAATAAATAAATAAATAATAAATAATAATAATAATAATAATAATAATAATAATAATAATAATAATAATAATAATAATAATAATAATAATAATAATAATAATAATAATAATAATAATAATAATAATAATCAGAAGTAGGGTGAGGCTGGTTTAGATTCCAGAAAAACGTCCTACACATCTTAAGGATGAAGTACATTCAGTCAATTTCCATCTTAGCTTGCTATCATGCCCAATCCAAGACCCACCTGCACACAGTGGTCTCATGTTCACTTACTTGCATTCAAACTACCTATGTTCTGAAGAATTAAGAAATGTAAAAACTGTATTTTGCACATGAAGTCCAAAACAGAGCTTATTCCCTTGTTTCTGATGCCCCCTTTGCCTCTTTCAGCCCCACCAACCAGAATCACAAATGGCATGTGTGTGTACACACAGATACACATGAAGCCTCTCCTATTCACTAAATCACATTTATGTTCTGAAGCAAAGATGGGAAATCTGTGGCTATCCAGACATTGCTTGCTTCCAGCTCCCACCAGGCTAATCCAAAATGGTCAGTTGTTGGGGATGATGAGAGGTGTCATCAAACACTCCCTGATGGGGCATGAAGGCCATAGCCTGTTCAACAATCACAAAATCTGGCAGTAAATCAGTTCATCTACATTTTAATAGGTGCTTGCAGTCAAAATGAGAACATAAATCCTACTAAAACTAGGTCCCTTGCACATTAAAGGAAAATTGCTCTGAGCCTTCATGTTAAATGTTCCAATCAGCAAATCTCATAGGACAAACTGATCAGTACTGTTAAATCAAGGAAAAAGCCATTCTTGAACTGGCACTGATATTTTTAAAAGAAAGTCGTTCTGGGTCATATTCTTTTAAAGATATGCATTGCTTATGATTGAATTTTAAAAATATATATTGATCATTCCACTTGGAAGGATTAATTAATAAATTATTAATAAAGTTAATGTCAGAATTTTTGTATTTATGCGGTGTTACAAAGGCATGTAAAATGTACAAGAGCCCTAGTTCACGACTTCTCCCCGCCACCTTTTTATTTATTTTTATTTTTTTTATTTTTTTGGCTACACAAGTTCAAAAAGCTGAAAGTAGCTCAAAAAAGAAAATTAATACTGGGTTAATAAAGTGTTCCAAATAAGTAACTAAAAATTAAAGACAACTAAAACATTATTTTTCTTCATTACAAAAGAAACAGCACTTTGTCCAATTCAATAGCTTAAGAAGCAAATCAAATAATGTGACTTTGGTGAGCCCATTTTTTTGCTACTCTAAGACGTTGTGGTGCTGGCTGGATAGCTCAGTAGTTTAGGTATCTGGCTGTGAAGCCAGAGAGGTTGGGAGTTCAATACCCCTTGGTGCCCTCCGCAAATACAGCCAGCCTGAGTGACCTTGGGCAAGCAGCACAATCTCAGGGCACCCCCAAAAGAAGGGAATGGTAAACCACTTCTGAGTATTTTCCACCTGGAAAACCGTGAAAAGGGTTGTCAAAATTAATATTGACTTGATGGCACATGATGATGGTGATAATGAGCCACTGTGTGGACTGGGTTATGGAACTGACTTGACAGCACATGATTATTATTAAGATAATGTGGGAATGTATTTAGAAATGTTCTTCAAAATTGTGTCCCTTCCCACCTCTTATTCATATGAAATACCTATTAAGAGTCCACAGAAAATCTCTGTTTGGATGAAGTGACAATTGGCTCTATTAAACACATCTACTGAAAAGGAAGGGCTAATTAGTAGGCCATCAGAGTGGTATGTATTTCTGACCGTGTATTTTCTTTCCAATATCCTGAAATCATTTTGCCATCCCACCTTCCAAACAGTACCTTTACTCATGGAAGAGACTGCTGGGGAGTATTTACAGAGCTTGAAAATTTGCTTTTTAAAAGTAATTCATTCTCATTATATATTATGGTATTTGGAAACTAAACTGTTTTTCTCATTCATTCAGTTTTGTAAAAGTAACTTATTACACTGTTCGTTGCACTCGATTCATTCTAAATTAGTTCCAGCTGCCTTTTGCAGAAGGAAAATTACAACCAATAAGAGAATTACGTAAAATTTGAAAAAATCCTGACCAAATGCCTCTGAAAACATCTTAAAATGCCCTTTAAATGTAACTTTGGAAAGTAACCAGAAAATTAAAAATATTATCAATTCCTGATTTGATTTGATTTGTTGATTTAATTTGATTTTGATCTTGAATGATTAATTATTTTCATTTTTGAATATTGTTGATATTTTTAATTGTTTGTTGGTACACTGATGTACGCCGCCCAGAGTAGTCAGAACGACTAGATGGGCGGGATAAAAATGTAAGAAATAAATAAATAAAATAAATTCCTGCTCCTTGCTCTCTCTTTAAATACAACTTTATCATAGCTTAATCATGAAAACAAAACAATTAGCTATAGGTAGCTCTGGGCATTTCGAACTTTGCAGCACAGAAAAAGGTATGCAAGCCCAGGGCAATTAAGGCAGATACACATCATTTTTAAAAACATCCCAAAGCCAAATCTAAGTGTTCCATGTTCTTTCAGTAGGTCACCCAATATATCTTCATTCCTGTTCTCATAAATTCACTTCCTTAGGGACTGAACCACAAGGAGACTACAAATGTTGCTTCAAGGAAGGGAGAAAGTCATTGGGTAAGTCTACCCATCAATTCCACTTTGTCAAAATGTACATCATAAATTCAGCATAGAAGTGTTTTAGCCTTCCAAGTGTCCCAGGTAAATGGTATCATCAACGCTGCATTTGTATAATGCCACTTACCCTGAAGAATTAGAAACACTTCACTCCATACCCTCTCTCTTGGTTGGAAGAAAAAAATATCTATTTAGCAGTATACAGCCATGCTTTAATGCCTTTCAAGTTCAAAAACAAAGAATGTTGTCTGCATACAAATGAAAGCAACACAGAAAAATGAAAGGGGGGGGGGGGGGCGTCTTGCTAAGATGGAAAAGTTAATTCCTTTTTAACCTAGAGTTTTGGTTCTATAGTCACTGATTTTTCCTGGCAGGGAAAAAAACCAGAGCTTGGGCAGCATTCAGTGGCATTGGATGCTACAGATCCATTTTGTGTTAAATTACTAAACTGCCTAGAACCCTCACTAATTGCTACAACTTAAATTCTATCCAAGGAATAGCATGGTGGGAAAGATGAGAGAGAAGGCCCCTCTTCTTTCAAATTAAACCAGTTGCACCTGAGGAAGAGTAATAAGATCTAAAACATGTTGGACTTCAGTCTTTTCCATCGCACCTTGGATACCTTTTTTCTCCTTACACACCTATCAGCCTTTGTGTGCAGGTGACACATGACAAAAATGGAGACCCATATGTGGCCAGCAGGCATACCAAAGGCAGGGCAAACTAGCGGAACCATGTTAAAAAAACCATGCATAAAGCATCACCTCCAGCACCCTTACATCTAATTTACTTTTGATGCTAATCTCTCAGCTTCTGAAATATAAAGCAAGAGAATAAGTGAAAGGTCCTCTGAACAAATCAGGCTTCAAAAATGCAGCTTTCAAAGGGCTCCAAAGAGATTTCTCATAACTCCTGATTTGATTACAATCCTTTGCAGTTTGATAAGAAAAGTCTTTTCGCCCAAGTTCTTTTTATGTATTTCTCTGACCTCATAATATATAATTCCCACTTATGGGAGGACGGGGGCTCACATTAGAGGAAGAGATTTCCATGTAAGTAGAAATTTGTTTCTAGACTGACTTGAGCCCCAGCATTTTAAAACAAAAATTTGTTACTATTCAGCTTTTTCTTAACTATTACAATGCTTAGTACCACCAGACAGAACTATACTTCTAAACATTGTATCTCAAACTTAGCCCTCATGCAGATGTAACCAAGACTCCCGCTTCCGAAATAAAACTAAATACCCCAAACATGATGAACTATTATCCAACGCCTCCTTTTCCCCCAAGGCATCCTCTTGGCTCTTTTCTTGTTTTTCTCTTGTATCCTCCTCCTTACTGGCAACAGAAATGTCAGTTTTGAAATGCTTTTCGTCTAGTGCACTTTTTCCAGTTTCTTCCTTTGGTTGACCTTTACGCCATCTTGGGACAACATCATCACCACCACCAGGTTTTCTGAAGCCACAACTCATGGAACTAGGGGTAAGTAACTGGGATGAAGGACTTTGCATCTTGCTTCTTTGGATTCCATCATCATCAGGCTTCCAAAATGCAGCTTTCAAAGGGCTCAGAAAAGGTTTCTCATAACTCCTGATTTGACTAGAAGTTTGATAAGAAAAGTCTTTTGACCCAAGTTCTTTATCTCTTTTTGGCCACTCTCTCCTGTAACGTCTCTGTTCTTTGAAATAATCTTCATCTCTCTTAGGATCTTCCACATATGCATGCTTTCCTACACTGCCTTCTTCTTGCTTCTCTTTTGCATCCCTCTGTCTCATAGTACACGCCTTTTCTGAATATTTACTTTTTTGCCAGTCTCTTCTATAATCATTTTCTTTTCTTAGTGCAGATGCCTCAGCTGCTTCCAACCTTGACTGGAATTGCTCCACAGACTGCAAGAAAGAAGGGAAAGCTAAAAGTTACACAGCACTAGCAACATCTTATGAAAAATTCTTGTCGTTAATTATATTTTTATTCCATTGTTCTTCCATAGAGCTCACAGTTCCATTTCCTACACTCTCAAAACAGTAATGCATAGATCTGACAGAAAATAGTTGTTCTTGAGTCATCCAGTGAATATCTTTGCTAAGTAGACAGCTGAGTCCATGTCTTCCCAGTCAAAGCTAACACTCTACCTATACTATCATACTGCTATAAAGCCAGCACAAACTATTTTCCTTTATTGAGTGGTACATAGGTAATCCAGTGCTATGTACATTTACTCTGAAGTAATTTTAACAGGATATATTAAAAAAAATGGAGGACTGCATCTTTGATCTCCTAGCTCCAGAAGATATTTAATTAATTTTAGCCAGATATGCAAACAAGTCTCCCAATTTAAAAAAGCATGTGCTGGTTTTCAAAACAATCTACTGATCTGACACATAGGAAGCAGCTTAGAAATAATAATCAAATTGTATAGCCTGCTCTAGTTATGTTACTCTACATACACCTTCTCTTCCTATCCAATTCTCTATGCCTCTGTAAAACAAGTCAGAAATGCTGTCAATTCAGTCTTTAAAAATAGATGGGATGAGAGACTGATTTAGCTCTCCTGGTCACCATCCACACAAAACATAAGATGAAACAAATGTCAATTTTTATACTTCTTTATGGTCTTAGAAGCTGGCTGGATAGCTCAGTGCCTTAGGTATCTGGCTGGGGAGCCAGAGTTTGGGGGTTTGATTCCCCACCGGGCCTCCTGGGAGTAGAGCCGGCCTGGATGGCCTTGGACAAGCTGCACAATTCCAGGGTGCCTCCAGAAGAAGGGAATGATAAAGCACTTCTGAGTATTTTCTACCTGAAAGAACCTTAAAAGGGTTGCCATGAGTCAGAATTGATGTGAAGGCACATCATCATCATAATTATGTTCTTAGAGTTCCATCATGAAGAATATACCTTCTGCAGCTTAAGCTTTATTCTAGAAAGAAATAGGTATACAGCAGGACCACAGTATCCACAGATAATTGGTTCTAAGCCGTCCCGTGGATGCTGAAGACTGCATATATGCAAACCCTCTGGTGGCTTCTAATTATACAACTTGGAAATCCATATTTCTGTTTTTTTTATTATTTATTTAAGTTTTTCAGGCAGCGGATAACTGAAACTGCAGGTACTGATCCCATGGATATGGTGGTCCTACTCTACACTTATTTTTCCTTAATTGTATTTATAGATATGAGTACAATTATGAACAATTATTTTATATCTACATCTGTATCTGTTGGAATCATTACATAAATAGATTTCTTTCAGTGATTACCCCATATCTTTCAGCTACGATTTCATCCAAATCCCGATTTTCTCTCTTAGCTTGCTCCTTCATTCTTTGGTAGGACTTCTTTAGCCAGCTTAACCCGCCATCTTCTACCGCTGTAACTACAAAACAAAGTTCTTAAAAGTGATATATTTGCAAACTACAAGTTAGTACCATGAACATGATTAAATATTTGTATTGTACATTAATGTATTTTAGCTCATCTGGAAATATATTTAATTCTGGTACAGTTCCCCAATTGGAGTGCATGTTCTTCAACTTATCTAGAAACACAGCCCACATTACTTTTCTTTAAAAGAGCTCATATTATTCCTACCCTGAACATGTCAAGCAGAGAATTACTAGATTCTCCACCTTAGTGGCAATCATTTCCCCACATTCAGTAAACAGGATTAAAATAAAGACTTAAAACTAGTTACTTGGTTTCTGCTCAAGAAATACAGTATCACATTGGCCTTACAAAGTTTCATAGAACTCCGTTATATTAAATCATACTATATTTCACATAAGAGAGATCCATGCTTAGCTTCTATGAAAATCAATGGAGCAAGTATACAGTTGGATGTTGAAGCCCCTCTAACTTCAACGTGACTTTAAAAGGTTGGACTTTGTCTGACAGTAATTCAGAAGCTATAAAATGTCAAATATGGCTCTCAGTACAAAAACAACTCCCTTTTTGTTTCGGAAATTCAGTCCTATACTACTTATATTGTTCCACAGTTCCAAACTATAAAGCTATCAGAATTTATAAAAAGAGTCCTTTTTTTTCTTTCCGGTGGTAAACTGTGATTTGCACCTCTAAAGGATCATATGAAGAACACTCCACACTTTTTAAGGGAATCTCTACCATTCAATGTACAACAGGTTGTGCATTTTTATAAATTGAATGCAATATCAAAATGTAATTTTTTTCATTTGCTCTGGCCACCCATACTCAAAATAACCCTAGAGGAACAAAAAGGTGACATAAATAACATTCTTCGCCAACTGCATCCTTAATGCAGTTCATTTCAAAAGGGACTCAAAGAGTTCAACCGCTGAATATTTTAAAGCTGCAATTTGTGTAATGGAATGAAGATCAAATGAGATGACAACAATTCATCATGTCTTGGTACAATCAGGTCCTTCTTTTTAATTAGTTCACAATGAACTAAAATGAACTTCAGTAAAAACTGAAGGTCAAGCCACTCAAGATTTTAAAAAGATTGAGAGAGAAAATTAAAGTATTCCACAAAGCCATAGGGAAGGGAGTCAGTCACATTGTAACTTTCAGACTTCTAGACAAAGAAGTTACCTTTTGTTGATGGTATTACTTCTTGTGGTGGTAAACCTGTGCCCCCGTCTTTCCAGAAAGGATTGAGCTCTCTGTCAGCAAGTAAGAGCTATTTAACAACAACAAAAGTCAGCCGCAGATTTATTTAAAACCCCTTTCACCTCTCAACAAAATCACTTTGATATTAGTTATATCTTTAATAATTCTGTATGGATAATATCAACGTTGATCTGGGTATTATTGTTACTCTTTGCATATTTCTGCCAGTTTTTAAAAAATAAGTAATTGAAAATCCATTAAGAGGTTGTTTTTTAAATGTCAACATTTTCAAACTAAAGTGGAAAAGGTGAAGGCTCCCCACCTCCTTCAGATGTGGAATGCATTAAGTAAGAAATAGGTTTTCACCTCATTTCTTCTTAGTGCCTCAAGTTCTGAAAGGAAGTATAAGTGTACCCCTGGCTTGCCTCATTTTTCTCAAAATAAATGCCACAAAGAACTTGGCTAGCACTTCTTTCACTTCAAGAATAAGACGAACGAGCATATTGGATATTAACAAAGAGAAATCAATACGAATGGGACTAGCAAATATTCAGTGTTCCATAACTAATCTGTTTGAGGACTATTTTTAAGAAGTAGAACATTCAAGTTGGACTCCCCAAGTTGCCTAATGAAGGTTTTAACCACAAAGCATCCCCTTTGAAGATGAATTACAGAGAGTAAACTTTATACAACATCCCATTTTAAGGCATGTTCTATGAGATTTTAAATAAATTTCCCTTGGCACAACAGATCATATAGCAGTATCTAACTTCAGAAATCCAGTCTGGTCATTCGCAGATCCTGGTTACGACGGGGTGATGAAAAGAGCCACCATAGAAGCTGCACATCTCATTTCTCATATGAAAATAGAAGAACAGCAGAAGATATAGCACTGCTCCTTTTTTAAAAAAAACCACTTTTCATACAGGGGCAAGGTATGAAATAATCTGCAGGGCTTATGCTATGACCCAGAACTCTGTTCATCTCTGGAGATTTTCTGGAACAATGTATCTGTCATTCACTCTACAGCAGAGTTCCCCAACCCCCGGTCCACGGCCCAGTACCGGTCCGTGGCCTGGGCCGGACCGGGCCGCTGAGACAGACCTCCCCCCCCCCGCACGTACTCACCCCTGCACAGCCTGTTTGCGCCTGCGCGCGCGCTCCAGCACGGGTGTGCGTGCGCCCGTGCGAGAGAGCGCGCACACTTGTTCCCACATGCGCGCGAGCGCGGGGGGTGCCCCGCCTTCCCCAGCCGGTCCGCCGATCGAAAAAGGTTGGGGACCACTGCTCTAGAGATTCTGTATCTGGGTAATTCCTTTTGCATTATCCCAGTTTTCACGTGTGATTGTAGCTCAGCCTATCACTTCCAGCTCTCCTGGTAAACACCAGGCAGAGGTCACTGTTCCACCCACTCTTTTTCCAATTTGCATGGCTTCAACCACTCCTCAAAGGTTTGACCCTGTTGCCTACAACCATCAAACAGCAAAGGGAGGAGACACAATTGTGGTCAGTATCACATTCAGAGATAAGCAGATGCTAAAACCAAGGGCCACCAGTTGACAGAACTGAACACTTATGAGGACAATAAACTTACACTGGTGGTTAATTTTTTCACAGTGGTGACTATTAATAACCTAACTCACCTGTTCGTTTGCTTGAATTTTCTGTTGCTCCAATAATTTTTCCCTTTGCTTTTCAGCCTTCAGGGATGCTGAAGACACTGTTTTCACTGACATAAAATCAAGGGTCATCCATTCATCCCTCTGTGAGAAAACAAATATTTAAACTATTTTTCTCCACATTAAAACAAATCCACATACAGTATGAACCTATGTTCAGAAGACAAACATCTGAGAACAGACTCAAATCTCCAACATGATGAAAACATGCTTGATAACTGTCTTAAAGACTATTTTGAGACAGAGAGAGAGAGTCATTTAGAAGCTCTTACAACAATTTATAAACCAGGTTCACCTGCCTTTCCTTAAGTTTTCATACATGCATTCTCAAATGATGCATTTATAAGTAAGCACAGTGGTACACATGGGAAGAAATGAAATTGTGCAAAACTCCTATCAAGGTTAAGAGCATGAATTTTTCATTTCTGCATTAGGATCTCATATTTTGCAAATCATTCCTTCAGGAGAGTTTACGTATCCCCTCAGCTCAAGAGTGGTGAAAAATTGATGATTCTCTCTGCACACAGCTTCAGTATCTGCTGTGTTCAACTTGGCAGGCACACCATCCATCATTGGTCACAGGTGTACTTCACAGCTCTTCTAACATTCAGCTACGCCAACTGTGCCCAGACATCAGATGGACTGTTAAGTGGTTCCAATTAGTGTGCATATTTATTTGTGCCTACATTTGGGAGTCCTAAATTGCACTGACAGTGTCAAGGGCCAGATTGAAGGCCTTTCAAGAAAAACAATTTTGCAAGCTTAGAACAAAACTAAAATGAATTGGAAGACACTGCCAGCTATACAGCAGCAGCTGCAACACAAAACAACTCATGTCATAAAGACAGACAAAAAGTAAGCAGAATTACACGTGATAAACATGGAAATGTCAACAAAGACACATTTCCCACAGCTGCACTGGCCCATTAATAACTATAATCAATATTCCACTTTTTAAAATGTTTTAACAATGAACAATCC
This sequence comes from Intellagama lesueurii, assembly GCA_037013535.1. Lineage (NCBI taxonomy): Eukaryota > Metazoa > Chordata > Lepidosauria > Squamata > Agamidae > Intellagama > Intellagama lesueurii. Next base: position 20,585,947 of record JBAJHW010000003.1, read on the forward strand.
AAAATAAATAAAACAGATTTAAAAAGCCAACAACAGCTTCAACATTATTTTGCAACAAACATTTAAACTGCTCCTAAAATCTTACAAAGGAACATAGGCACGTAGAGAGATTATCTCCCCAGTTGCTGCAAAACTGTGCAGTGTATTCCCTCATAAAGTCAAAAGCTTTGCCTCAGATTTTGCCTAAAATTCTATAAAAATGTTTTGTGAGAGCCAGTTAGCAATGCCAGTGCTTAATCAAGTATAAGCATTTCAATTTGGTTAGCAGTACATTTTTATTATATTGTTTACAGTTTATTCTATAGTAAAAACTGGTGGAAGAAACATCAATAATTTAGCATATGCAAATAACAACATATTACTGGTAGAAAGCAGCCATGGCAAGAAATGGCTACAAAGGAAGTCTAAAAAAGAAAGTGCAAAAGCAGAGTTACAATTGAACAGTGAAAAGACGAAAATCATGACTAAGAAAGAATTACATAACTGTAATGGGGACACTGAAAGAATTGAAATTGTTATGAATTTCAAATTCACTGATTCACTGATCAAGTCAAGTGTAAACTGCAGCCAAAATCAAAAGAAGTCTGTTGCTTGGAAAGGCAGCTATGACTGAATTAGAAAAGACACTTAAAAGTAAGGATGTGTCACCAGAGACCAATACCAAGATAATCAGTGCTATGGTATTCCCAACTGTATGGATGCGAAATCTATACAGTGAAGAAAGCTGACAAGAAAAAAGTTGATTCATCTGAAATGTGGTGTTAGAGGAAAGCTTTATGGATGCTGTGGACCACCAAGAAAGTCAAAGTATGCCCCAATACTCTCCAAAAGAGAGAATGACAAAACGGCAGCTATAACACATTGCGCATATCATGGCAAGATAAGACTGAGCAGAAAACAGAATGCTGGTTGAAGGCAGCAGAAAAAGAAGCAAACTGAATATGAGATGGAATAATTGAATAAAGAAAGTCTCAGCCTTTGGTTTATATGACCTGAGCAGGTCTGTTAAGGATAGGACCTTCTGAATGTCATTGGTTCACAACATCACTTTGGGAGCAACTTCATGGCATAGGAGAACAACGATAGCTTATTCGTATTTTATAATAGCGGCTTTACTGAGATGGTGTCTCAAGGACTGTCACTACCCCCAAACCCTTCCTCAGAAAAAGGTGCTCCCTAAATCAGCAGGACATCGTCCTGCTGATCAGAGGGTGGTCAGAGGGCACAATGGTTTTATTGCATATTTTCCTGATTGTCCAGTTTTCCTCTTTTTATGACATTGTCTTGAAAACATTTGTGAACAACAGTACATAAATTAATGTAATAAGTCAAATGAACAAAGGCATGAAAATATGTAACGGATATTTGAAAAGCCAGTCAGAGTAATGTTGTTCCCAGGGATGGAGGCAGTATTGTATTTGTACTTAGGAAAAAAAAAATCATGCGTCATCATCCCACTGCTTTAAACTCAGCAGAAAGATTACTTGTTTCCTTTGGGGAGTCAGAAAACATGGTTTAAATGGAAGACGTAATACAACGCCGTGAAAGAAAAAGGTCGAAGATTATGTATATTTCACTTCCAAATAATTAAGTAACGTATGGGGAAGCGAGAGAATAAGTTCATATGAATTCCAGAGGCTACGTTGCAAATGATCATTACAGCAAATCAAGAGATTAACAATTTTGTAGGGAACATATAAGTGATACATACTATACTACTACTGTGTTTCCATAGTTCCCAAATAACCCTTTGCAACCTGCCTATATCACTGAACTTCCAGAGAATGATCAGAGTAATGAAAGTCCCTATAAATAAATCAACATTGTCTGGAGACTTCTTACGATGTAGGAGAGGAGAAACTTGGAGAAGCCATGAAGCCAAGAAAAGTCCCTGGGGTTAAAATGGGCAGCAGATAATTATGAGTCTACTATGACGTGGTGGCGCTGCGAGTTAAACCGCAGAAGCCTCTCTGTGCTGCAAGGTCAGAAGACCAGCAGTCGTAAGATCGAATCCACGCGACCGAGTGAGCTCCCGTCGCTTGTCCCAGCTCCTGCCAACCTAGCAGTTCGAAAGCATGTAAATGCGAGTAGATAAATAGGTACCACCACAGTGGGAAGGTAACGGCTTTCCGTGTCTAGTCGCACTGGCCACGTGACCACGGAAACTGTCTACAGACAAACGCTGGCTCTACGGCTTGGAGACGGGGATGAGCACCGCGCCCTAGAGTCGGACACGACTGGACTAAATGTCAAGGGGAACCTTTACCTTTACCTATGACATATACATGAAAGAAAACCAAGACACCATGACGGCACTTAACAGAAGTGCATTCATAAGCTGCATCCCCTGAAAAATACTGCCGGGTTCATGCTGGAGCAACTTCAACTGAAATGGTTGCAAGTACAGTGCCTCTTTCCAAATGTTGGTGAATTGCTTGCATTGTCAACAGAACAAAGTCTTCTGCTTTCACCTCACGCACCATTCATCATGCTGGTGAATTAAAGTGATTCATCCCACGATTCTTCCTCCAGCAGTAAGGTAACAAATAAACTGAACTATCTACAGCACTACTGCAATATGGATGGATATGTAGCTGAACAAAGGAACAAACTATAATACATGCTTTGGAAAACAAACTATATTCTTAAAACTAACCCCCTCTTATAAATGAGTGGGCATCATGAAATGCATATAAATCCATTCCAACTGCACAGTAAAGAAACTAAATTCCATTTTAAATTAAACCGGTGCATAGAAGTTTCCAACAGGTCTTTTCCTGTCCCACAAGTTTAACAACATTCGTATTTAGTTTCTCAAGGTACATTATAGAAATTATTATAGCAGCTAAGTTGTGATTGGAAGAAAATCTTAATTAGGATAACTTCACTGAGTCCAAGGATCATACACAATTTATAAATGGAGTCTAGTAAAAGAAGAAGAATTTTCATGAACACATGCATAATGTCCACTTATTATTGCAAAAGAAACAAGTTAAGACCAGGCATGAACTATAGTATAATTAACATTTTAATTTGCTTTTAATTTTACTTATATTTCATATATGTCCATAATTTTAAATTGTGCAGTGCTCTGATATGAATAAAGAAAGATTGCCATGAACTCAGGAAGTGCCCTGGGGACAGTTACTACATCTAAGCCTCTGCTACCAGTTTGTAATGAGGAAATAACAATGCTGATCTGTAGTTATAAAATGTATTTGAATAATTTTGCAAATTCTACAGCTTGATATGTTTAAAATCTGAAATACTCTAAATACTGTGACTACAAATAAACAGATTTGTTGTTAAGACTTCCCTGGTTCGATATTAGGGGAGTGGGGGATTGTAACCTTGTCACTCCGCAAACTATTTTCATGATTTAAGTCCCTCAAAGTCATCTAAGTCTGCTTTTTCATATGTAGGTGGAGAAATAACACTATAAGTACTTTTACTGTTCTCCCTGCCCAGCTAACAACTTTATAGGTGAAAGACTGAACGTGGGTAAAGGACAGAAGAGGGAAACGTTAAAAGACCTTTTCACCAATCCTAAAATCAGTTCCTTCCCTGTAGATGCTTTTAGTGTCAAACGAGCAGAGAACAGTTCACACTTTGGAACAGCTAATTCCAGGTCCAGGGCTAAATGGCCTTAGAGGCTGCTTCCAATTCTGTGATTCTAGGTGCTTACCTGAACTTCTGTGGGACTTCCTGCAGTGTTTGATTGCTCCTCCTTAACCTTCCAAGCTTTGTCTGTGCTTGAAGAGTGTGAAACAGAAGCTTCAACCCATTCCTCTGATGAATCCTACAAAAACATGCTGAGTTTTAACATTGATTTCAGAGGTTTGAAAAAGGGACTTTAAAACTGAGCCAAATGGTTCATGTGTCATTTGCAGAATATTTTGATATAACCTTCTTAGTTATGCACACCAGCGTAAATCCACTGACCACTTCAGTGACAAATTGCCACAAGAAGTCAATGTATGCATTTGCTGTCCCGTACAAATCACGTGACTCAGCACATGACAGCAAACACCTATGCTGACTTCTCAATTTGCAACGATCCACAGCTGAAAGAGAATCATGGATTTAAGCTGGCACAAATATATTAATAAGATTCCAGCTATAATACCACCCAAAAAAATCATTAAAGGCTGCTAGGGAAATCTAATGTGTAAAAAAGAACCATAAGGGAAAACCTAGAAAATAGTATAACTGGGTACAGCTCTAAATACACACCTACAGGAAATGGAAACTCTGCCCTAACCAGTGAGTTTCAGTGGAGGGAAGGAGGCTGGCAAGAATGGGAGATGCCTTGCCCACCGATGGCTGAAGGCAGATTCAGAGTGTTTTGCCCTGGAAGAAAAGGCGTCCCCAAGGAATTCCAGTCAAAGGTTCAAACCTCTGAACCCAAGTGGATCCCAGCAGCCCAAACCCTCTTACATAAAATTATGCCTGCACCAGTTGATGACATCATCAACCACAGGCTTTTTAGCTCATTAAGCTTTTCCTATTCCATACCACCAGGTTCCAAAGATGCAAGCCTCAACGCGTTCTAGCTCCAGCTGCAAGGAAGGAGTACATAAATGCCATCGGTTATGAGCTGAAGCTCTGCTAATGTGAGTGGATGGAGGCCAGGCATCACAGAAACAGAGAAGGTATGCCCATTCTGCTCCCATGGAGCAGGATTTTCCTTCCAGGTTTCCTCAGCTGGAAGGGGCTTGGAAGCATGTCTATGGGATGGACAAGCCACCTAGCTTTTGGCCCTTCCTTCCTACTTCCTGCTCCGTCTCAGGGCTCTGTCCTGATTTTTGTGATGCCCCCACCTGAGCACTGATTATGACACCCAAGGAACTTGCCTGTCCAAGGTCTCCAAGCATTGGCATTGAAGAGGGGGAGTAAGAGTGGCTTCCTTATGCAGGAGACAGATTGTTCTTCTGCTGCTATTCAGCCAACGGATACCTGAGGGACCCAATAAGCTACGACCTGCAGCCAGCACACCTCCTGGAGGAAAGGGCCTGAGTGGTAACTGCACCTGCAGTGATCTCAGCTATAGCATTGCTGAGAACTGCCCTAAGTACTCCTTTCCTTCTCTGTACAGAGTGGGAAATAGGAAAACAAAAAGGGTGTCGTCCACATGGTTTCTCTTGAGGAAAAAACAACAGGAAAAAACCATGCTACTGCCATCACTGCAGGAAAGCCTTGTTTTCTCCATATTGCTTCTTTATGTTACCTCTTTTATATCCCTTATATTTGTGGCCAAAATAAAATAAAGACACTGCTGGTGGAGACACCAGGCAGGAGCTGCCTTCTTTGTGGAAGTCAGAAGCATACCGGCATTCCCAGAGGAGGGACTGTAATTACTGTCACAAACATAGGAAGCAATATCACCTGAAACAACTTATCAAATTACAGAACTTACAGAACTACTATCCGATGAATCATTGCTTTTTTCAACTGTATGCTTCTTTTTCTTTTCTTTCTTTTCTTTCTTTGAACGCTTTTCCTTTTTCTTCTTTTTTGTAGCAGAATGTTCCTACATAAAGAAGATTTATGACGTGTCATAAAACAAGCCAAGATGCAATACAGTACAGCTTACTTTGTCATTTTAAATTGCAGAATACCTTCTGTACCAAGTTAGCTGTGCCATTTCCTCTCTCCGCTGCGGGTAGCATCGCTCGAATTCAGATTTACGTTGCATTCTGACAATTTATTTAAATTGTTTTATTTTATTGTACATCAGGTTTTTGGACAAAAAGATGGCATGTGTTTTTAAATGTTCAAAGAAATACATTTATGCTTCACAAACAACAGAAATATAAGCTGGCATTCTTTCCGAGCTGAAGTATTATTTCCATGGACAAATTAAAGGTTCTGGCTGATTAATGGGAAACAGCTCTTCCTCATTGTTTATCATTACCAGAGCCCATCTATGTCCTCCAGACACATGTGACTTTTGGCCAAAAATATATACTTCTGCAATGTATTGCCCTATTATCCAAATTACTATCTTCCAGTGTGCAGTCTATAGACCAGTGGTGTCCTGATTTCCCCCTTTTCTGATATTCCATTCCTGCTGGCAACGTGGAGAGAATGTGAGAGGACAAATAAATAATATTGCATCACCACAATGATTACTACATCAATTTACCCTACAAGGGTCACCTTTCTTAGTTCTTCTAAACGTTCATTCACATCAGATAGCATCCATGTATCCTCCCCTCGCAGTCGCTTCAGCTCTTTGCGCCGCTCTTCCTTTTCATAATCAGCTTTTGCCTAAAATAGAGAAACGAAAAAGGATAAAAAAATTTCAATGCGCTAATGTGTGAAATAAATACTTAATACTTTGGTGAGATTCTTAATTTTGGATAAGTACTCTGGTAAGTTCCATGATCATCAGCTTCTTATAGCAAAACTCAAGCTTAAACTGAAGAAAGTAGGAAAAACCACTGGGCTAGTCAGATATAATCTAAACCAAATCCCTTATGAATACACAGTGAAAGTGAAGAACAGATTTAAGGAACTCGATTTGGTGGACAGAGTGCCTGAAGAACTCTGGATGGAGGCTCGTAACATTGTACAGGAGGCAGCAACAAAAACCATCCCAAAGAAAAGGAAACGCAAGAAAGCAAAGTGGCTGTCCAACGAGGCCTTACAAATACAGTAGCAGAGAAGAGAAGGGAAACAAAATGCAAGGGAGATAGGGAAAGTTACAGAAAATTGAATGCAGACTTCCAAAGAATAGCAAGGAGAGACAAGAGGGCCTTCTTAAATGAACAGTGCAAAGAAACAGAGGAAAAGAATAGAAAGGGAAAAACCAGAGATCTGTTCAAGAAAATTGGAGATGTTAAAGGAACATTTTGTGCAAAGATGGACATGATAAATGACAAAAATGGTAGGGACCTCACAGAAGTAGAAGACATCAAGAAGAGGTGGCAAGAATACACAGAGGAATTATACCAGAAAGATCTGGATGTCCCGGACAACCCAGATAGTGTGGTTGCTGACCTTGAGCCAGACATCCTGGAGAGTGAAGTCAAGTGGGCCTTAGAAAGCATGGCTAACAACAAGGCCAGTGGAGGTGATGGCATTCCAGTTGAACTATTTAAAATCTTAAAAGATTCTGCCGTTAAGGTGCTACACTCAATATGCCAGCAAGTTTGGAAAACTCAGCAGTGGCCAGAGGATTGGAAAAGATGTCTACATCCTAATCCCAAAGAAGGGCAGCGCCAAAGAATGCTCCAACTACCGTACAATTGCACTCATTTCACACGCTAGCAAGGTTATGCTCAAAATCCTACAAGGTAGGCTTCAGCAGTATGTGGACTGAGAACTCCCAGAAGTACAAGCTGGATTTCGAAGGGGCAGAGGAACTAGAGACCAAATTGCTAACATGCGCTGGATTATGGAGAAAGCCAGAGAGTTCCAGAAAAACATCTACTTCTGCTTCATTGACTACGCAAAAGCCTTTGACTGTGTGGACCACAGCAAACTATGGCAAGTTCTTAAAGAAACTATGGCAAGTTCTTAAAGAAATGGGAGTACCTGACCACCTTATCTATCTCCTGAGAAATCTATATGTGGGACAGAAAGCAGCAGTTAGAACTGGATATGGAACAACTGATTGGTTCAAAATTGGGAAAGGAGTACAACAAGGCTCTATATTGTCTCCCTGCTTATTTAACTTATATGCAGAATACATCATGTGAAAGGCTGGACTGGAGGAATCCCAAACCGGAATTAAGATTGCCGGAAGAAACACCAACAACCTCAGATATGCAGATGATACCACTCTGATGGCAGAAAGTGAGGAGGAATTAAGGAACCTCTTAATGAGGGTGAAAGAGGAGAGCGCAAAAATGGTCTGAAGCTTAAGATAAAAAAAACTAAGATCATGGCCACTGCTCCCATCACCTCCTGGCAAATAGAAGGGGAGGATATGGAGGCAGTGACAGATTTTACCTTCTTGGGCTCCATGATCACTGCAGATGGTGACAGCAGCCACGAAATTAAAAGACGCCTGCTTCTGGGGAGGAAAGTGATGACAAACCTAGACAGCATCTAAAAAAGCAGAGACATCACCTTGCCGACAAAGGTCCGCATAGTCAAAGCTATGGTTTTTCCAGTAGCGATGTATGGAAGTGAGAGCTGGACCATAAAGAAGGCTGACCGCCGAAGAATTGATGCTTTTGAATTGTGGTGCTGGAGGAGACTCTTGAGAGTCCCCTGGACTGCAAGGAGATCAAATCCATTTTGAAGGAAATCAACCCTGAGTGCTCACTGGAAGGACAGATCCTGAAGCTGAGGCTCCAATACTTTGGCCATCTCATGAGAAGAGAAGACTCCCTGGAAAAGACCCTGATGTTTGGAAAATGTGAAGGCAAGAGGAGAAGGGGACGACAGAGGATGAGATGGTTGGACAATGTCATTGAAGCTACCAACATGAATTTGACCAAACTCTGCGAGGCAGTGGAAGACAGGAGGGCCTGGCGTGCTCTGGTCCATGGGGTCACGAAGAGTTGGACACCATTTAATGACTAAACAACAAATGTTCCATCACTTTAAGAATTATTTTATTTTATCATATTATTGGGACACTGAAATAGCAAAAATATTTTAAAGCATTATAATGTATGTATTTATTCACCAGTTACAGTAAGATCTCAAAACCATGGTATTTATTTGACCAGTCAAGAGAAAAAGAAATTGCCAAAATTAATTTTTTAAAGTTTAAGAAAACCTGAGTATCATTCATTAAAATGATCATCATAGCCTACACTGGGATCCATTCCATCAAATGTGTGGGAACAGAGTTTGATCACAAGCTGATGAAATATGTACATTTTTTTCCATTTCCTTTCTCAGAACATAAAGCAAAATGTTAAGAAGCTAATGTAGTGGAACAACCTGTGCATCTGCTGGTTTATCATCTGAAACAATGATTTACTGGATCTCTACTTCACACAAATACGGAATGGAAAAAATTAGATTACCTTACAGAATAATATCTTCTGCTTCCTTACAAAAAATTTCACAGAATTTAGCTATCTAGTCCCATGAGCCACCACACTGGAAAATAAATGCCAAGGATCAGATAGAAGGACTACTAAACATGATTGGGATTTTTAGTACAAATCCCATAATTTTCCATTCTGTGGCATGAATAGGAAACCTGGCTGATCTCAAAGCTTTCCAGTTAAGGCCTTTCTGTACTGGTGAACCATATTTAGGTATCTGTAAGATGTGTGTCTGTTCGACAGAACTCTCAGAATGGAGAATTATCAGATTTGTCATCCAAAAAATCCCAAAATCCCATTTCTAGTACCAGTATAATATTACAATCTGTAGTTCTGCATTAGCACTGTAACTTGAACCTGGTCTTCTCACTTAGTACAATAGTGTTAAATAACTCTACTGCCAAATCAGGAAGTGCCTTTACCAGAAATGTAAAAGTAGCTTGCGGCGGTATTACCAGTATCAGGGGGAAACATAGGGGTAAAGATTGGGAAGATGGAAGGGAGATAACTCCCCCCCCCTTTTCCCCACCTGTTTTGTCAGCCACGGCTGCACTGCCTTATGGGGGCCCATGGAGTTGGTCAGTCAATCCCTCTTTCTCTTCCTTATCATATACAAAACATCTTGACACTGATCTCCTGGTTCACTTCCTGGAGATCTAAAACAGGATGGAGTATTCCATTCTTATTCAGGACAGTCAGAACAACCCACCACCACGGCAAGCCATGCCCAATTTCCCCCTCCCATTTTAAGTGTGAGAAAGCAGAAGGGTGGACCAAGATAAGAGCAAGGGGAGAGGAGGATGTTTGCTCTGCACACACACATGGGCACACATTTCCAGAAGAAACTGGAAGAAAAGGTAGAGCAATTGCATGAAGGTGCGCAATTGAACTGTCTAAAAAGATATTGCAAACTCAATCACAATGTTAGCTGGAAAAAGATAGTGCAGTCAGACAGACAAAGGGATGCTGTGGATTCCCTGTCTGTTTCACAAACCCGTTTTAGTGAAGCCACAGTAGAATGAGGTGGTTCTCACCAAGACCAGATAAGCCTTTTGTGGGCCTTATCCCCATGTACCATGCATCTTCTCAAAAGAGTCACCAAGGCTACGAAGTCTGAAGAAAGAATGATTTTTTTAAAAAGAAAAAAAAGGGGGAGTAAGGAAACCAGTAAGAAATGAGAGAGAGAGAGAGATGGAAACTCTCCAAGAAGACATTGTTTGATAATGCTTTTGCAGTGGACAGAAAAGTACTGAGGAGAAAAGCATTAGAGCATGGCCTGGATATGCCTAACAGGTGAACAGATGTGGGTTTCCCGCCACAAGCTACTCAGCTGTAAAAGATTTCATAGGTGGCTCCACACAAGCGCAGAACCTGTCTGTGTGAATCACAGAAATTGCAAAGACGAATTAAGCACAAGCATCATTCCACATAAATGAAATAAAAACAAGTAATGCAATGCCTGAATGTAGATTTTTCACCCCTGGCACTAGAAGTAATTCTTAGGACTGACAAAGATGCTGAAACTGCAGGAGATAAATCAGCGAAATGCTTTTTTTTTTAAAAGGTGTTGTAGGTGGCTGCAAGATTCTCAGTAACTGGAGAAAGTGAAAAATTAGACTTCCCATTAATTTAACTGCATTGTCTTCTTTCCATCACCCAAATATCACCCACTACCACGGGCAGCCCCAAACATCCTAACTAGAATACTTCTATCTTTAAAAACATGTACAGTCCTCATCCCTAAACCTTCTACCATTCCCAAATTTAGCCACTCCAAAGGGTTTTCCATTGTTACCATTCAAACTGCAGAAAGAACAATCAAATGGTGACCTGTTGGTCCGATTGCCTAATACAGTCTCACATACATACTGACATCAATCTTTTTTCTTCCCTTCTCTATTTTATAATTAAATCCCCAGCTAGTTGCAGGTTTCTTTCCTGTGCTATAACAGCTAAACCTAATGGTTTCACATCTCTCAACTCTCACCCAATGCAAGCATTTTATTCTGAGCCAGAGCTCATTAGTGCTGTCCAATACCACAGAAACACCTGCCAATTTTCCTCCTGCCCTTACAGATTAATTTCTGCCTTCCAGTAATTTCACCTCATGTCATGAGCAGTGGCTGCATTTAACTTCTATTGTTCCAAGCACTTTAGAAAGTCTAATGCTTCAAAACACCTAGCAGATGTTCACATGCAAATGTGTGCATGCATCAGCAAGAATTTATAAAGCTTGGGTTTGCCACTGTATATGTGGAATAGTTGTTTGCCATTCCTAAACATTCCTAAAATGACATGCCATCACAATAAAAAAGCATCTTTAGAATCTGTCAAGTATTTATTTATTTATTTATTAGACTTTTTATCCCACTCCCCTAGACACAGTCTACTCGGGGCGGGTTCCATAAAATTAAATACAAATCATTTAAACAATTTAAAAATAAGACAATTCAAAATAGTACTCAAGATGGGTAGAAGAGAAAAAAAAACTTATAATAAAATCAAATCAAATATTGACAGGAGGGAAGGCTTGTCTGAAGAGCCAAGTTTTTAATTGGCTCTTAAAAACATCCAGCGAGGGAGCCAGGCGGATCTCTGATGGAAGATTATTCCAAAGCCGAGGGGCCACTGCCGAGAAGGCCCGGTTTCTTGTTCTTTCTTTCCGGGCCTCTCTCGGCGTTAGGCCCCTCAGCCGTCCCTCCTGGCTATGACGAGTGATTCGGGTAGATCTTGGTGGAAGAAGGCGATCTGCCAGGTATCGAGGTCCTAAACCGTTTAGGGCTTTATACGTCATCATCAACACTTTGAAATCAATGCAGAAGCGGATGGGCAGCCAATGCAAGGCAGCCAGAGTGGGAGAGATATGTTGGTATTTTCTCACCCCACTAAGGAGTCTGGCCGCCGCATTCTGCACCATCCATTGCAGCACGGCCTCCAGACAGCGTTCAAGGGACGAAACGGCATCCACTGAGGTAGATGAAAAGGAGATGTAGAGCTGGGTGTCATCAGCATACTGATGGCACGAAGCCCCACATCCCCGGATGACCCCTCCCAGCGGCCTCATATAGATGTTAAACAGCATTGGGGATAGGATCGACCCCTGCGGAACCCCACAATTGAGACTCCACGGGGCCGAAACACTCTCCCCAAGCTGTACTCTCTGGGGACGGTCCCCCAAGAAGGATCGGAGCCAGGCGAGCGCCAGGCCCCCGATTCCTAACTCGGAGAGCCTCCCCAGGAGGATACCGTGGTCGACGGTATCAAAGGCAGCTGAGATATCGAGGAGGACCAACAAGGACATTTTGCCCCGGTCAGCCTCCCTCAACAGGTCATCCAACAGTGCGACCAGTGCCGTTTCTGTGCCATGACGCGGCCTGAAGCCCGACTGGAATGGATCCAGGGCATTAGTTTCATCCAAAAGAGCTTGAAGCTGATCAGCCACCACCCTCTCCACCACTTTGCTCAGGAAAGAAACATTGGCGACGGGCCTATAATTGCCAATATCGTCCGCCGCCAAATTTGGTTTCTTCTTAAGTAATAAGAAGTACAGCTTATTATTTCCACAACAATAATTATCAGTGTTCCTCATCATATAGCAGTTCAGAAAGAGCTCACTATCAAAACCACATCAGACTTTTGTTTTGACATGTCAGCCATATTTTGTAGCTATGAATCTGTATGCTTCAGTACATATCAGATCAATTATACTACTAAAATATCAGCTGCTAGTTCCCATCTCTATGTATAAATAGATCACATTTAGGCATTTGAGCAATTGTGCCTAAGCTTAAAGTGAGGAGGGGTAGAGATTGTGTGCAAGCCGAATATATCAGTTTCAGTTGAGACCTTTGCAGTTAAGACTATAAAGCTCTGGAGTGAAACCAACACACACAGGAATATTAAGGGTGGGCATTATGCATGAGTAAACCCCCAGTTTAAGCCCCCATGTCTGTGCTCAAATGCCTAGAAAGGGCAGTAAACATATACCAATCTGGGGGGTGTTGTGTGGCCATGGTGCCCTGCCAATACCATCTCAGTGATCCATCCATATATGGAATGCTATCATAAGCAAGAAATGCTGAAAACATTACAGATAGGCAAGCAGCTAAGAAAGAGCCTTGCCCAATCAAGATACCAGAGAGCAAGGAAAGGGTAGTTTTGCACAGGCTGTACGAAAAAAAACACATGAAATACAAGCTTGATACACCTAATGCCATTCCTCACTCAAAGAGAGCAGAAAGAATCTTTATCAAAAGTAAAGCACAGTACAAGCAGTGGGATAGTCCGACCTGGAGATCGCTGCTATAGAGAGGACCTTCTCTCTGATTTTTCTTTGTACCAGACAAGCAAGGCAGAAATGGGACTTGTCAGATCACAAAGCCACAGAGTAAAGAAAGGACAAGTGATGCAGCTCACTGCAGTGGCCTAGCTTGGACTGTCCCAACTTACTAACCTGACAGAGATCTTCAAGGTGAAGGACCTTCTACTTATTTAAAACACTGTATATATTTCCAGCCAGTGAATTGGGCAAGAAAACTTGCATAGATTTTTTTCCAAATTGGAAATCTGTGCTTTTTTTGCAGAAAAACTTCTACTTCACAAAACATATTAATAATGAAGGCTAATACACTATTAAGCAAGCTTGATAGTTCCAAAGTTGCCTGAGCAAACTAATTCTTGTATTCTTCAGCATGAAGAATATTAGTGCCCTAACTGCTATGAAATTAATTGTTCATCAGTAATTAACCCTAGGAAGTACGTATGAGAGGATATATTTATATTTATTGATTTATTTGATTTATTTGATTTTTATACCGCCCACCTGGAGAAATCCACTCTGGGTGGTTTACAATCAAACACAGATAGGATTAAAACAAAACGATAAAAATAAAACAAAAAATAACATATGAAAATCCAAGATGGGAAAAACGAGAGTAGGAGCTAAGTACTAGCTGGTGGGGAGGCCTGCCAAAAGAACCAGGTCTTCAATTTACTCTTGAAAGCTCCCATCAAGGGAGCCAGGTGAATCTCCGTTGGCAGTGTATTCCAAAGGCGAGGGGCCACCACCGAGAAGGCCCGATTTTTAGTTTTTTCCTTCCGGGCCTCTCTCGGGGTTAGGCCCCTCAGCCACCCAGCGTGGCTAGAATGGGTAGATCTAGGTGGGAGGAGGCGCTCTGCCAGGTATCGAGGTCCTAAACCGTTTAGGGCTTTATATGTAATTGTAAGAACCTTGAAGTCAATGCGGAAGCAGATAGGTAACCAGTGTAAGGCAGCCAGAGTGGGAGAAATATGGTGGAATCTTTTCACCCCAGTTAGTAACCTGGCCGCTGTATTCTGGACCATTTGAAGCTTCCGCATCAATCTCAAAGGAAGCCCCATGTAGAGAGCATTACGGTAGTCTAATCTCGAGACTACAAGCGCATGGACAAGTGTAGTGAGCGACCCAACATCAAGATAGGAACGCAGTTGGGCAATCCACTGTAGATGTACATGGGCAGAGCAGACCACAGACGCTACCTGGGTCTCCATGGTAAGCACGGGATCAAGATGAACCCCCAGACTGCAAACCACACTCTTTGTGGTGAGTCGCCCCCCCCCCCAAAAGAGAGGGAGTTTCCCAAACCATTGATGCCGGGAGCACCCACCCTCAAGACCTCCATCTTGTCCGGGTTCAACCTCAGTCCATTCAACTGCATCCATTGTAGAACGGCCCCCAGGCAGCGCTCAAGAAACGGAATGGCATCCAGTGCAGATGGAAAAAAGGAAATGTAGAGCTGAGTGTTGTCAGCATACTGGTGACATGACGCTCCACACCCCTGGATGACTCCGCCCAGTGGCCTCATATAGATATTAAACAGCATTGGGGATTTGATCGAGCCCTGCGGAACCCCACAATTGAAGAACCATGGGGCCAATACATTCTCCCCAAGCTGCACTCCCTGGGGACGACCCTCCAAGAAGGACCGGAACCAAGCGAAAGCAAGACCACTGATCCCCAACTCGGAGAGCCTCCCCAGGAGGATACTGTGGTTGACAGTATCAAAGGCGGCTGAGATGTCAAGAAGGACCAACAAGGAGGTTTTGCCACCGTCGGCCTCCTACAATAGGTCATATAGCAGGGCGACCAATGCCTGAAGCCCAACTGAAACGGATCCAGAGCGTTGGTTTCATCCAGTAGGGCCTGAAGCTGGTCGGCCACTACCCTCTCTCCTACCTTGCTAAGAAAAGAAACATTGGTGACGGGCCTATAATTGCCGATACTGTCCGCCACCAAGTTCGGTTTTTTTCCTTATGGGCCTAATGAGTGTCTTCTTGAGGGCAAAAGGGACTGTGCCTCCTGAAGAGACCCATTAATTATTGTAGTAGCCCATTCAGTTGTCACAGACCTGGCTGCTTTGATTAGCCGGGCCGGGCAAGGATCAAGAGAGGAAGTGGTGGCATGACAGCAATCAAGCACGTTGTCCACCTCTACAGACGTCACAGGTTGAAACCGAATAAATCTCGACGGACAAGACGCTGCGCTGGATGTCTCTGCTCAATCTACTGTTTCCAAATAAGGAGCTAGGTTCCAGCGGATGGCCTCCACTTTTGATTTAAAAAATGCTGCAAACTGGTCACATGAGATGCTAGGGGGAGGCCAATCATTGTGTCCAGTTCCGGATAGATCACGTACTATACGGAAAAGTTCCACCTGCTGGTTCGAAGCTTCGCTTATCCGGACAGCGAAGTGAGCTTTTCTAGCAGCCTTCACCATAGCAATGTAAAGGTTAGTCGCGATCTTGGCAGCTTTTAAATTATTTTCCATCAGGTTCCGCCTCCAAATGCTCTCCAGCCTCCTCCTGTTCCGCTTCATAGCTCACAGCTGCTGGTTAAACCAGGGCGCTGGAAGAGCTCTGCGTCGGAGTGGGCGTTTAGGTGCAATCATGTCAATAGCCCTGGTGGCGGCGGTATACCAGCCGTCCACCAGAGCCTCGACAGGGGCGCCAGCCAGATCAGTCGGAATCCCTCGCATGGCCTCCTGGAATCCTATAGGATCCAGTAGCCTGCGGGGGCGGACCATTAAAATAGGTCCCTGCTCCCCGCGGGGAGAGAGAGCCATTGTGAGGTTGCATTTTATTAGGTGGTGGTCCGACCACGACAAGGGGACTAACGCAAGGTTAGACACCATCGGGCCACACTCACTCTGCTCAGTGGAGAAAACCAGGTCTAGCACGTGACCACCCACGTGGGTGGGGCCGTTAACATATTTTATAACCTATAAACCCCCCCATATGGTTTGGGTCCAGGCTATCTGAAGGACCATATCTTCCCATATGAGGCTTTCCGGCTCTTAAGAACTACTCTTAAGGTAGTGGAATGCTTTCCCTTAGGAGGTTAGGTAATATCTTTTCCTTCCACCAACTATGAATGTGTCCCTCAATGCTGGTCTTCGCTTTTCTAAGTTCCTTTACAGTTTTTAAATGTTTTTAAATACTTAAAGGATTTTAATTATTATTATGATTTAATTGTGCTTTTAATTTGTAGTTTATTGTGTTTTTAGTATTGTTTCAATATTGTTTCAATATTGTGAGTGGCCTTGGGTCAGCTCACTGTTGGACAGGGCACATGAATGATACTACATAAATAAATTATTGATAGTAAACAAAGTGACAAAAAACCCAAAATACACACAAATAATCCAAACCAATGTAAAGTTATAAATTTACATTTTGGCTGTAAAAGTCAAATCAAAATCAGAACTAGAATTATGATTAATTTTTCATTCTCTTTCAAATAATACACACAACTCTATCTCCTTTCTTTTGAGCTTTGGGTTATTATTATTTTTTTAGTATCCTCAACACTGACCCTCCAGTTTCGACTGTCTGTGGCCTACTGGTGTGATTCTGACTTAGAAGACAAGGATGCACATGTCCAATGAATCCCTGCAAGGGAAGGGAAAGCTAAGAGATCATGACTGGCCACATGTTGCTAGAAACTGAGAAATTGTGTCGAGTAAATACAAATGAAATAAATATGCTAAATCAGACTATGCTTTATTTAGGCAAAAACAATGTTTGCACAGACTAACACGGCTACCTCTGCATTATTGGGGTCACTATCTACATCGTGACATGTAGAAATATTCTCAACACACATATACACATCAAACTGGTGATCAAAATCAATATTTGTTACAAAATATGCATACATCATGACATGGTAGTGACGATGGACTCTGAATGGCTCTGTGAACAGAGTGAAAGTATAGGCCCATGGGCAGACTGCAAGTCTTACATTTGTGGGCCAGCCTTGTTAAGTACATACGTGCTTGTAACCAGAAGATTAGCGATCACAGCTGTGAGCACAACAGCAGTGATCAGCATCAATGAAACAACTTCTTCATAGTATATTTCTATAATGCATTTCAATATTTACACCTCATAGACACTTTTGCTGCTAAGCATTTATCTTGTTCAAGGACAATAGCTACTGTAGTTCACTCAAAGGATGATCTGTCATTATCTGTCATCTGTATCACAGACAGATGTTGTCATTATAACAAAATAAATCTAGAACTATTTTGTCCCTTCAGTCCCACACAAACCTAATTGGGAGTAAATCCCATTGAATCCTGTGTGCCTTCTGAATAAATATACAAAAGATCAGTCTGCAAATTTCAGAACAGATTGGGTGTAAATCACTGGATAACAATTATTCATTCTCTAAGAACCAATACGAGACATTGTGGATTTTTTTTCTTCCTTCCTGAAACAGTGGAGTTTTTCTTCCAATGCAGTGGTTCCCAACCTTGGGTAACCCAGGTGTTCTTGGACTGCAACTCCTAGAAACCCCAGCCAGCACAGTTGGTGGTGAAGCCTTCTGGGAATTGCAGTCCAAGAACACCTGATTTACCCAAGGTTGGGAACCAATTTCCAGTATAATATTGCCCTCAAACTTTCTTATTCTTCCCATACTTCTTAGTCTCCAAGAAGTGAATGGCAGCTGTTACAGAGGAAAAGCTAATCAATGAGATCAGTCACATGTGGTCAACTGGAAACCCCAGATTATATTTACAGGAGAATAAACAAGTTTTGTTCATTGTTCAACTGGCCTTGCCTGCTGCTGCACTGAGAACCCTGGTAGACAGAGTTGGGTGAGATTAACACCACCAGCCCCATCCAACCAAGTCGCTGTAATGAAAGTGAGGTCAGAATGCTCATGCAGGATCAGGTCCTGGATGACTGTTGTTTTTCCATTCACTGACCTAGCATTTAACAGCAACACAAAGAGTGAGAAGGGGGGGATTCCTTTTTCTCCCCCATCCCCCCACTTCCCTTCCCCTGTTCTCCCCTCACCTTCTGCAGCTGCAGCCTTGCTGCTATCTAAATGCAGTGTGCTAAAAAGAAAGACTGCCCCACCCCTGGGCCACAAAGGTCTCTGGCAGGACTTAAAGGGGAAAGATGGCTTAAACCAGGGCCCTGTACCCTGGAGTGCCACCACACCCAGTCAGGGGCACTGCAGAATCCTCTCATCCATCACCACTGCCTCCCTCTCCTTCTCCTTGGCTGGCCCGTCTCCCTGCATGCCGGCTGGGATTGTGCCTAACATCCTACCCATGCCCTGGCACAGAACCCAGGGGTGAGCTGCTCCCCTGTCCCCAGATGTCCACTTTGTGCAGGAAGAGGAGAGGCAGAGGTGGTGGCAGCACCCTTTTTGAACTAGGTAGGCTCCAGGATGGGTCAAGGGAGTCATAAGTGGGGGAAAATTGGGACCTACTGGTTAATCTAAGTAGAAACACAAGTTGACCCGTACTTTTTAAAAAAATCCAAATCATGCCCTCAGCAATCTACTGTATATACCAGGTCTATATGCCAATGTGGGTAGGTCTAAGTGTCATGAAAACAGATCAGTTAAAACAAAAGAAAAAAGAATCTAAAGAACAATTACTTGTATAACACATTTCTAACTACTCAAGCATACTAACTTTGGAAAAAGTACAGAGGCCACTCTAGCATGTTCTTATGAGAAGATTAAAAAAGTATGAAAAATGTAGACAACAGAGGTATTTTTAAAAAATCTTTTCAAAACCCTTCCATATGAAATGTAAAAGATAAGTATCATTTTTGTATACGTTGGCCAAGCAATATTATAGTCTATTCCTCTACACAATAGCTCAAGTATCTCTATGGAAAGAGAAGCATTTTTCATACAGTTTTTCCACCAAGTCTAATCACTCTGTTTCTGAGAGACTCTATATAGTTTCTGTGGTTCCTTTTTCTGTGTTCTCTGAAGCAAAAAACACACTCTTCACAAACAGGAAGAGGGCATTGAATTTCAAATACATTTGAAGGAACAATCAGTCATGCTACTACCATTTCTGTCTGTATACAGAAAACATTCACCATGATACTATAGGATTCAGTGTGATTGGTAGGATTAATATATATTTAAAAAGCACACTATCCAACCACAATATATCACAAACTAGTCTTGAAAGCCTTTTCTTTTTTTTTCTTTTTTTTTGGGGGGGGGGGGTTGGCCAAATGCCAAAAGCACAATATGAAAGAAATATAGGTCAAATCAGGATTGTATAAGTCACATAACAAACCTTACAAGGTGTTCCATGAAGAATTGTTTCCACTCTGTGGTTCCCTTCAAATGTGCCAGGGCCCCTAAGGAGGCCATATGACCCCCATTGGGAATGGCTGATTAGGGGGCTGTCCAGGAAATCAAAGCAAACTGCCCACTTGGGTGTGCACAGCTAGTTGATTGGTTCTTTGGCTTTGAGTTACTATGTAGTCACATTTACCTACCGTGTTTCCCCGAAAATAAGACAGGGTCTTATATTAATTTTTGCTCCAAAAACCGCATTAGGGCTTATTTTCAGGGGATTTTTTTTTTCATGTACCACAATCTACATTTATTCAAATACAGTCATGTCATCTTCTTCTGATTGCTGCACAACGGTGGAGGGCGGGGTTCCACTTCACTGGGGCTTATTTTTGGGGTAGGGCTTATATTACGAGCATTCTGAAAAATCATACTAGGGCTTATTTTCGGGGAAACAGGGTAGTTTACAGCTTATATACTACCAATTCAAATTAATAAAATGAATTAAGTGAAAATTAGGTGCCAGCATCAATTACGTACTGAAAGCCTAAGCAATTTATAGAATACAAATGGGATGGCAAATATTGTACTGGGGAGACTAGGAGATAACCCCCCTTTTAAAATTACTAGTTGACTTAAGAACTTATGTGAATAAAAACAATCCTGATACTTTGTGTTATTGCTTGTATCTTTAAGGTTAATGATTTGTTAATGCTTTAAGACTGCCTTCCTATGCTCATTACTTAGGAGTTAAGTCCAATTGAGGTCCAAGAAGATTCTAAGGAAACAGACATAAAATAAGCTGTAAATTAACCTTGTGCTTTCCTATTCTACAGGCTGAAACAAGTCCTACAAAACTAATTTCCCACAAAATGTCAATTCAAAATAATTTTATAATCTGTTGCCAGTGTAATCAGATACTGACACAAGTATTTGCTCAACTCAACTTCCTGCAAAATTTTAAAGAATGAAAATGAAATGCTAGTTCTGCCACTGAGAGGCTGACAGCTCCAACAGATGCACCCTTGACATGCCTTCAGGCACCACAGCTGTTCCCCACCCCCCAAAAAAGCAAAACAAAAAACATGCAGTCTGCAGTATTTTGATGACCTGTCACAAACTAGTGAACAAAACACAACCAAGCTTTATCACATTTCAGTATTCAGTATTACACAGTTCAGTATTCTCCATCTAGAGATATATACCCTGTTCTAAACAGGCTTTCCCCAGGGCTATCCACACCAAGGAAACTCACACACCAAACGTTTTGCAACATCTATAGCTATCTCCCTCAGTATATGATCCAATACCAGCTTGCATTTAGCAGACATGAAGGCTATCCATTTAAAAATCTAATCAGCTTTGCTTTTAAACTGAAGCGCAACAGATGCATCTGGCCTACAACCTTCTTTCCGCTCTAACCAGTATCGTCCACTATAAGGGGTTATGGGAGCTGCAATTCGAAAGCATCTTCAGGGCCACAATGGCCTGTTCCTGTTTTATGTGCTTCTACCACAGTAAAACCAAATAGTGTTTGAATATGTCACAAGAA
Organism: Intellagama lesueurii; assembly: GCA_037013535.1. Classification (NCBI taxonomy): domain Eukaryota; kingdom Metazoa; phylum Chordata; class Lepidosauria; order Squamata; family Agamidae; genus Intellagama; species Intellagama lesueurii. Next base: position 20,607,103 of record JBAJHW010000003.1, read on the forward strand.
TCATGAGACTTTTGCTGATGAAAGCATGCTGCAGGAAGTTTCTCACTAAGACGCAGTATGTCATACCCCAATCCATGGTGCTCTTCCCTATGGCTAGTTTATAATCACTGTTAGCAAAATAGCTGCTGTGGGCAAAATGGGAAAACCTGAAATTACAGCATGAGATTGTGAGACAGGAGGCGAGAGTGGTATCCCTCTCGCCAAAGTGCAGTCCCTCCTCCATACAGCAGAGAAGGAGGTACAAACCCAGCCTGTCTCATCCCCCAAAAGAACAGAGCAGCGAGGGACAGAAACAGAGGAGATAGAAGGAGGAATACAAAAGCTAACCATCAAAGGGACTCAGGGAAAAACGGCGGGAATGGAACAGAAGAGGGTGGAGATAGAGGCGGGGACCGCTGATATAAAGAGGAGGGAAGAGCAGTTGCCGTCAGGTTGGGAGTGGGTCTGGATGGAGGATCCATGGACTGAGGAAAGACTGAGAGTGCCTAAAGAGGAAGCCGATTATAGGAAAAGAAGGGGGATCCCACCACGACCATCTTATTGGGGAGAGGCAGAGGCCAGGGAGTGGAGGAGAAAGTTGAGAGAAGGAGAGAGGAGAGAGAGAGAGAAGAGAGAGGCTAGAATGGAGGGTGAACAAAATGAGGAGGAAGGGGTACAGGGAGGACCCTGGAAGACCCTTACACCCAAAGGATGTCCAGTGTGGGTTGATGGCCGGGACGACGACACCGTGCCCCTGCTGGAAGGTGAAGCGGGACAGACAGTGAACCCAAACTTCTCGGCTGATTGGCTGGGTCCGTGGAACTCTGGGGAAAGGGACCCGTTCCTGGACGACGAATGGAAGCCCCTTACCGACCCGTTGTCAGAAGGAGGAAGACGTTGGAACCATTTCGTTGACACTGGTTATTTGTTGAATACACCAATAAATATCACATCTCTTTCTAAACAACAAAAATCTCCTGATTTCTTTGCACAAAGGGAGGAGCCTAAAGTCGAACCCTCACAGAGATAATTAATAAAACTTATAACGAGGGATGGAACTCAACTAGGAGGATACAATTCTGGCGTTCATTTTGTGTTGATTAGACACAGGCACTTTGTATTTGTATCTTGGGGATATGAATATGACCCATGGCACTACAGGTGCTGTGGGGGCCCAATTCCCTCCCCCAGAACTGGCCAGGCCACTCACCGGGCTCCATATGGCACTGGGGTCCTGCAGCAGCAGCAGCAGCAGCACACCAATCCCAGCAGGAGCCTGACCGGCCCTTCCCCTCCTCCCTGTGCAGCTGACCACTCATCAGCTGAGCAGGGAAATTCACTGTCTTGCCTCCACACCAAAGTGTTTGGCTGCACAGGGAAGTGGGGAAGGGCCAGCCAGGCTCCTGCTGGGACTGGCATGCTGCTGCTGCCGCCGCCACCGCACCGCAGTACCTCATGGAGCCAGGTGAGTGGCCTGGCCATTTCTGGGCCCTGAGATACGAATACAAAGTGCCCGTCTCTATTGTGGATCATAACATGTAGTTCTACTTTCAAGTTCCGTTTTGTTCCTCTCCTGCCCTTCAGCCCTGCCATAACAGTCCATGGCTATTAATCATAATGGCTGTGCATTACCTCCGTATCAGAAGCAGAACATCTCTGATCAGCAACTGATGGGAAAATGGAGTGAAAGAATGCAACTGCATTGACATAAAGATAGTGGGCTTCCCACAGGTATTTGGATGACCTGTTTTTGAAAAGAATGGTATGCTAGGTGAGCCTTTCAATCCAGCACGGTTCTTCTTACTTTCTGTCATCAGATTAAAGCTGCAGTCTTACACACACTTGCCTGAAAGCGCTACTAAATACACGGTGGCCAAGGTACCCTCTAATTTTATTTATTAATTTTTATTTATTTATTTATTTAACTTATAGGCCGCCCACACTACCCAAAGGTCTCTGGGCGGCTTACAACAATTAAAATACAATAGAAAAGATAAAACAATTAAAATACAATTAAAATAAATACTCTAAAAATTGCCATCAGGACCCACAGTTGATATTATTTCAATTAAAAGCCTTCTGGATCAGGAAGGTTTTGACCTGGTGCCAAAATGTCATCAGCGTCGGCGCCAGACGAATCTCAATTGGGATGGCGTTCCATAGTCTGGGGGCAGCTGCCGAAAAGGCCCTTTGTCTACAAGCCATCCCTCTTACCTCCTTGAGGGACGGCTCTTTCAAAAGGGCCCCCTGGCTAGATCTTAACTGCCGGGTAGGTTCATATGGAAGGAGGCGGTTAGCAAAAATTTTCAGTCTCACTGGGCGGGGCTCCGCCTCACTTGCACACGCCTTTATTGTGGCAATCTTTACTTATCATACTCAACAATAGCTGGGTTTAAAACTCACAAGACAGGGCAGTTCCTGTCAGGATTGTTTGGCAGAGCTTGATGTGAGGAAAACTGAGTGTGGCTCCAATTAAAAATAATAAACCTTCCTTCTGATTACGTAGCAGATACATATGGTTCTGGCAGAAACCTACAGAACAGACTGAACTACAGTCTCCCTTAGTAAACCATCCCTTGTTTGTTAGTTTACCTCAGCTGGCCTTTATTTGCTTCAGTACATTCACTCAGGGCCTCTGGTAAATTAGAGAGAATAAAATGTTTCATTGTACTCACATCTGGAAGTTGAATCATGGCAACTGGACTTATTTCTTATTAGGTTGAAAGGTTTCACTACTCATCCAAGTAACTTCTTCCATCTGAGGACAGTTGGTGGAGGATATATCAGGGGTCTCGTACCAACTCTCCTCAGACTGAAGAAGCTACTTGGATGAGTAGTGAAACATTTCAGTCTAATAAGAAAGAAGTCCAGCTGCCATGACTCAACTTCCAGATAACCTCACCTGGATGACTGAGAATCTTCACAGATACATTTTACTCACAGTTCTTCTTATATAAAAGCAAACATCATATTTTGTGGAAATGTTAACCTGTTACATTACTGAGCTTAAATGTTTAATTTACTTTGTTATTAACTAACTAACTAGTTACATTGCTGACAGAACACTTCACTCTAACTGTTCACTTCTGACTCCATAACTCTCACACTGACAGAACACTAACTGACTGAACACCTGATTGGGAAAAAAAAAAGTGGGAAACGAACTATGAGGCAGAGAGGAAATTATTGGCTGTTACTGAGTTGACTGACAGCAGCCCAGGCTGGATTTTATTTAAATTTTAAAAAATTGATTTTTTGATGATTTTAATTTTTTAAATGACTTTTTAAAAATTAAATCATGATTTAAATCTTAATTTTTTTTAAGTCATTGATTTTTTTCCACCCTGCAGCAACCCCAATCCAGAAAGGTCCCTCCCAGCTAAAATCTCCTTAAAGGCATCATATGAGGCCATGTTTTAAAAAAATATTATTTAAAATTCTTAAATGTTATACCGTAATAATGTCCTTGTTCTGTGCTGTCAAGTCATCTCTGATTTACAGCAGCCCTATGAAGGTCCTATCATTAATATTAAATGCTATACACATTTCAGACATCATGATAAACTAGAGATCTGTAAAAAAAAAAAGCTGTCTTATTTGGAGGGATGAAAAGATTTCTCAGCTTCATTTTCACTGAGCTCCTCCAATTCCCACTAGCATTTATTACTGGTCTCATTTCATATCAAGTTGTGAAACTTTGTATTTTCTCCATGAAACGGCCAAAATCCTACTTCACTGTTGCTCCTGTACAAGGCAAACCACACAACTCACCATGCCTTCTTGCTGCTAATTAATAACTCCTTATTTGTATTTTCTAGCACATGCCAGCCTGGTGCATTGCTGCATGCCCAAAAATCAAAAATCAAAAAAATCCTTATTTGTCAGCAAGAACTTGCTGCAATTTATTCCATTTGCCTTCCACAGACATAACTATACTATATGATTTTGGCCATGGAAAGCTGTGCACTTTTTTACACATTTCCCCCCAATGTGTGTATTTAACTGCTGGATCTCTCAGCGGCTTAGGTCTCTGGCTGTGGAACCAGAGGTTGGAAGCTCAATTCCCCACTATGCCTCTTTGAGACAGCGTGACTCAAGGATCCAGGGGGTCCCTTCCTGCTCTGCAGTTCAAAGGTTATAATTATTTGATCATTTTCCCTAAATTACACAACTTTCCTCAGCTGCTTTGGTGCATTTTTTTTAGTTATGCCCATTTTATCCATTATGTTTCAAAATATGCATGTTGTTTTGTACACACTTTATTTCTCATAAACGCCCTGTAAGACTTGCAGATGTGTGAATTCTTGAGGTGAAGTACTTTCTTCCTGAAAAAAATTTTAGGAGCTACAAAACACAACCTCTGTTGAAACTGTAAAATCAGTAAGAATTTTTTAAACATCTGGCAGAGTCAGGAGCAGGCACAAGTATTACAGTGATCAACCAAACACAAGCTCTCACATAAGTCTTCAAAAACACCATGACAACAACAACAAAAACACCTTAGATTCTTAAAGCACTTATGTTCCAAATTTCCATAAATTCACTTGCATGCTCAGCAGCATTAGAGAGCTCTCTTCCAGGAAGAAGCTACAGGCCTAAAATAAAAGCTCTGTTTCTGGGAAACTATCTTCCCACCCATTTCTTCATGAAACCATGTTTCTTTCACTCCCTTTCTTATTATTATTATTATTATTATTTATTTCATTTATACCCCGCCTATCTGGTCTTGCGACCACTCTTATATCATATTTATACGTATATGATTATTTCATATATCAGAAGGAGAAAGCATGGCACAATACAGAAAACGCCCAACTCACAAACATAAAACCTAACCTTTCCACCACAGAGATTGGAATAGTACTTCAAGATGAGCTTGGGAACACAAAAGAAATTAGTTCTCATTGATTATTATTTTTGTGTAGGAAATTCATCTTGCAAACAAAGCAACACTCAGGAGTTGCTAAATTCCACTGGGTAAAAATGACAGCACAGATGTTAGGCAACAAGATTTAGGGCCAGCCTATAATGCTGAACTTATGGGACCCAGGATTCACAGACACAACAAACATCCCTATGATGATACCTGGATATAAAGTGACAATTAATAGAATTACTGACACAACAATCCAGTCTCAGTTTTGGTTCTGTGGCATTTAAACTCCCATGATGCCCTCTTCATCTACCCCAAAGATTCCTGGGAAGTGTAGTTTGCGGAGGCCACTACTGGCAAATCCCCCAACGATGTAGGCATACTCTCAGAACTACATTTCCCAGAATCTTGGGGGAACAACTCGTACAATTACAGATGTACGAGCAAATACGAGGTAATAAAATGCACCACGTAATGACAGAGGTTTGCTCTTCTGACACAAGGAGCACCCCTTCAGAATAAGGAATGCCCTTTATCTATCTCCTTGTGTGGCCACGATTCCCAACGAGGGCTGAGGGAAGACTCAAACTATACACAGTGGGGAGCGCGAGGGTCCGCGGACTCTCAAGACTTTTCTAAATGGGAGGCAGAAAAAGCAGAAGGTTCCCCAAAGAGGAAAAGGGGGCCCGAGGGAGACGATATGCCGAGCCGGCCCATCACCTGCTGCAGCAACGCCTCGCGCTGGCGGCGCTTCTCTTCCTTACGCACGGCCAAACTCCGCTCGCTTTCAAAGCCGGACGCCATGATGGTTAAGGGAAAAAATCCCGGAAAGGAAACAATCGTCGCTAAGACGCATGCGTACCTCCAAAGGGAAATTTGAGGTATTCCGACGCCGCGCTCTGCTCGCGCATGCGCGTTCATTGTTTCTTCGTGTTGTCCGCGGGCAGCGGCCTTAGTGGTGCGTCAGAGTGCTTGCGCGCTGCGTTTGAATTTATGTCACTCTGAGGGTGATAGTAGAGCCCGTCTGGTGTTTTCTATAAGCAAAGCGTGTGCTGTGGCTTCTTCGCCCAATCATTAGTTATGTCTGTGCCCCATAATGCTGTATAGAGCCAAATCCTGTTAAGTATTCATCTGGGGGTGAGGAATACATATTCACAAAAGTGGTGATAAATCTTATTATTCTTTGATCAATCAAAGTGAACCAAAACCAAAACTGTACTTTTGGAAGAAGTAGCAGTGTTAGTCTGTGCAAGTACATCAGGCAAAATCCAAAGAAACAAAACAAGCAAAAATATGTGGCACTTTGAAGACTATTATATTTTAATGTGAGCTTTCGTGGACATCCAGTTAATCAGACATGAAAACTGACGAAGTGGACGTGTCCACGAAAGTTCACATTAAAATATAATAGCTAGTCTTTAAGGTGCCACATGGTTTGGTTTGGTTTTGTTTCTTTGGATTTTGCCTGAAAGCCAAAATTGTACAAGAATGGCCCACAATGCTCTTTATATGGGCCAAACTTTACAGATTAGGCATCCTTCAGTCTCGAGAGACTATGGTATCGTGCTCTGTATGGAGGACTTGGAACAGTGTCTAGTGTGGCTGAGAAGGCCAATTCGAGAGTGACAATCCCTTCCACAAACTTAGAAGTACAATTATGTCATTTATTTCATTAAATGTGAAAAGAGGAGGTTTTTAAATAGCACTGCAAAGAGTTGAAAGCGCTTTACATACATTATCTCTGCAAATCCTAATAAAAACTGCACATCGGTTAGTCAGGGTTGCTAATGGAGGACCTTTTGGAAGTGATTGATTCATAGAAGAACCACAGATCAGGAACTACTTGATGCACATAACAAAAACATACTATTTCTCCTACATTTCAGATAGTGATGGGACAAGCTAATGTTGAGGAATAATGGAGAGAAGAAAGCTAGGAGTTCTATTACTGTTTCCCATTTCAAAATGTTTTGTTTTCCTTTTGGACAACTGGATGACATATGTCTTGTTATAATTTATGAGCTGTTGTTCATCATACCACTTTTAACTGGCCAGATACCATATGACAAACTATTTTGGTATGCTCTTCTTTCTTTCTTTCTTTCTTTCTTTCTTTCTTTCTTTCTTTCTTTCTTTCTTTCTTTGTGTGTTTGTTCTTTGTATTCTGGTAGGTGTGTTCTGTTTCGGGTGGCGCTGATGTGCTTTACACATGTCCCTAGGTGGTGTTGCCTACAATGATACACCCTCTTCTAAACCAGTTCCTCATTTGTACTTCCCCTCTGCCCCACTTGTTTCCTCTTACTCAGCTATGGAGCCTTGCCTTTACTGCACTGCAGCTAAATCTTCAGTTTGAGGGGAACATTCAAATTCACATCACCAGAGGTCCGATCTGAAGCCTACACCTCTGACCTGAGACTACAGTCCTCATTTTGTAACTTGCTTTAAGCAGAGAAGCCTTGTGGCTATGATTTTTAGAGTATTTTTTTCCTGTACCATGCATAGCTCTGTGGTGCCTGGCCTGATAAAAATCTGTGTGCATCAAAGGCTAACTTCTGTTTGCAAGTTTTAGTGGTCTCATAAAGGTATCAGCCGCTCTCACTTTTAAGCTAAATCCTGCTATTTCATTTGTAATTTCGCTGGCCACGTGACCACGGAAACTGTCTTCGGACAAACGCTGGCTCTATGGCTTGGAAACGGGGATGAGCACCGCGCCCTAGAGTCGGACACGACTGGACTAAATGTCAAGGGGAACCTTTACCTTTACCTTTACCAGTGCAAATGTACCCTCTCATTTGGACTGGCTATATGTAATGTCACAACGGTATGTCAGTAAAATGATGTGAAAACCACAACCAACTCTCAGCTCACAGCTTGAGACCACCAGGATCTGGTTGTGGCTTCATGATATTTGACTCATTGTATGTCTTCCCTGACACTGTGATGCCATAACCATATCAGTAAACTGTGGTACTATGATTATCACAAACTCCTCACACCCTCCCAACCAGCATCAATATAAAGGAAGTGTGTCTGTTAGATGGCATGTGACACACAAAAGTTGTGGGGATATTCTAGCAATGGCAGGTATGACTTTTCCTCCTGAGTCCCTTAACAAGCCCACATGGGGATGGCATGTGGAACCCTTCACATGTGTGTGTGTGTGCAAGCTGATATCACAACAATGTTCAGGAAATGAAAATGAGGGAGGGCAGAAGAGTATGACTAGTGTAGAAGAGACATGCAATAAGTTGTAGTAGGAACTGCAATAGAAGGTAATTAGCTAGAAGCATTATGATAATCATCTACTGTACCTCAGCTCATACACCAAATTGATAGCCAACAAGAGATTAAGACGGTTACACTCAGACTGCCTTCACCAGTTAGAGTGAAGACAAACATCTGTCTTGCACAGTGGAATTGGATCTGTATTCTGGACTTTTAGAAAGACATGCAAACCCTCAAATTCAGGAGCAACTAGTGTCCCATGGTTTGCATGGGAGGGACGTTGGGGTTGAATGTCAATCACAATAGCAGCCAATTGTTCCCTCTCTACCTCAGATACTTTCCCCTGTTTTTTTCTAGTCAGGGTTTTTAGTCAGTTAGCAATGTTAGTGTTCAGTATGTGTTAGAGCCTGACAATCATGGAGACAGCAGTTAAGAGTATGAGTGAAGTGTTTATGTAACCAGTCAGTAAAATAATGAAGTTAACTAGTTAAGCTCATTCTATGTAATAAGTGAATATGTTTGTTTGTTTTTCTGATATATATGAAGATTTGTGAGTAAAAGAGAAACATTTTTATACTTTTTCAACACCACAGTTTCTGACTGACTCTGTTGAGACTATATTGCCACTTGAGGTAAAACTAACCAAACAATAAGGGGTAGTATATCTGATTATTAATTATAATAATCTAATCTGTAGGTCCCTGTCTGGATTTTTTCTCCACTGCGCAGCTGAAGGTTTTAAACCAGCAATTTCCTTGTAGCCATGACAAAACCACTCTTCTCCTCCATCCCTCAGAACAAGAGACCTCAACTTTTCATGTCTTTCATCCCACTAATCACTCTATCAAAGCAGCTGTGTCTCATGAAGACAGTAGTTAAGGTATCTAGCTGCAGAACCAGAAGTTGGGAGTTTAATTCTCCACAGCGGCTGGACCCTATGATCCTTTCCAGCTCTGCAGTTCTAAGATGATAAGGATGATGATGATGATCGTGACAGAAACACCCACTTTTTCCAAGAAGGACATGTATGTATTTACAGATATTCTTTTATGATATCTGTGATTTATGCTGTAAATGATAGGAACATCAGAAACACAACAGATTATTCCTGACTGGAAGGAGCATCTCAATATACAAATGCTGGGCAGGGGGGATGGGAATTACAGGAAATGCTGGGTATCCAACATCCCAGCTTGCTTGCCAAAAGTTCACTAATAGTGATGGATGATTCCTGGCAAATAGGGTTCGTAGGAGATAACATGGCCTATTTCCAGGAAGATGTGGGATTTAAGGTACAGTGAATTTTTATGAAAATCCTGCATTCCACCTACTTCTAGATGTATTACTCGTCGAGATAATGACTCAAAGCAACATTTCGTTCTCAAAGGGAGAGACATCAAAAGAGAAAGATTGGTGCTACAATAACCAAAAAGAAAAGAAAAACAATAGAAAAATAGATTGTTATAATATCCAAAGCAAAAGGCAATAGCCTATTTGAAGCATAAAGAGAGAGGTAAAAATCTGTGTGAAAATCCTGCTCAAGACAGTAAACGTGTCTATACAGAGGCAGAGGCACAAGGAAACAACTCAATGTAGATGGCTCATGACTGCAGCAGAAGATATGACTCCTTGAAATCTGGGCCTGAAGCACCTCCTCCATTGGTACTCAGCTCACTCAGCAACAGAAGAACCAACAGTTGTATCTTGAAGCAGGGAGAACAATGTCCATCTCCACCCTTACTTGCTGTGATTTATTAAACCAATTCTCATTGGTTCAGTATGAAAAACCACAGGTGTTCTCGCTGGCTCATGAATCTGTGTCCTGCTTCAACTATGTACTGTACGCAGTTGTCAAAACAGAGCCAAGAAAAAGATCAAAGGAGCAGAACTGAATGAAGTAAAAGCCAGGAATTAAACCAAAACTGGGAAAGCCACTGTTACTCAATCAGGACCAGTTCTGGTCTAAATAGGAAACCATCCATGTTTCGGACTTTTGAAAGACCATTTATGCACAGCTATATGTAAGTTGCTACCTCCTCCTTGCAGTCCTATACATGGTAAAATAAATAATTTAATTCAGGTTGTGAAATGCAGGCAGTTGTCCACACTACTAGAAATACTGTTATGGATTTTTCCACCCTTGTACGATGTCACAACTTTTCTAAGTAGTATTACACTTCAAAACGGGAGCAATTTAAAAGTTGTTACATCTAAATATGTTTTATCTGATACAGTGAAAAGCTATGTTTTAATTGTACTGGTTTAAGAAAATCGAAATTTTAAAAAATAAAAAATGTATTGGCTTAAGAATCTTTGTTCTTGTTATTTTTATAGCATTGTCAATGTGCGTGTTATTTTGCACTGTGATGTAGGGACAAACAAAACAATTTGCCACACAGACCTGAACATATAAAAGCTGACAAAGAAGAGTCACTTCAGTAAGAGTTTTGGGCTGATACTTGAGAGATCCAAGTTCTAGTCCTCAGTGAACCATGAAACTCACTGCATGGCCTTGGGCCAGTCACTGTCTTTCAGTTTTACACCACCCTTTTTTGAAAATAAAGTAAGGAAGGAGAAAGCCCAGAGGGAGGAGGAAAAGGTGGGGTTAACCATGCATAGTGAGAAATCTGTGTTCAATTAAGCTGCACATGTTTTGACTTAATTGCACCAGGAGATGCGTCTGAAGAAATTGAGCCGTGCTTTTGGAAACAGTGGCTTTCAAGGAGAGATCTGAAGAACACAGAGTGAGGAAATGTCACAAAACTTTCTGGAATCCTATACGTAAGAGTTCCTGAAGGAAAAGAAGTAGAAGATTTTTCAGTAGCTGAGGAGGTAGGGAAAGAGAACATGATGTCCTGGAATGCAGCAAAGCAAGGGGGTCTTTGAATATTATAGTTCTTTGCTGGAGGTGGTCAAGATTTAAGAGGGAATCACATGGATAAAAGGATGGGTTTTATCCTCCCTCCACTGCATCACTTTGAATTTCAAAAGCCAGAAAGAGTCTAACCAGAGTAAGTTTGTAAAGGAAGTTCTGAAAACAACCAAGTAGCATCCTTGAAAAAGTCTTTGCCATTTAATGGATTTTGACTCTGCTCTAGCCATCTGCCATCATAAACACAGGCTGGGGTTTTCACTGTTTGTTTCCAACTCTGTGGCAGCCCATGGGGACATTAATTCCACTGAAGGATAAGCAAATATTATGGTGAGAGGTTGGTGGCAGTAAACACTGTGAAAACATTCTCTGTTTAAAAATACATTAGCATTGACATATTCAGCTTTTATTTGTCTTTTCCCCCCTTTTGCATCATGCTGTAATCCATCTTTAAAAGATTGCCAAGGCAAAAACAAATTCATTTTCTCCTCTGCCATGTGAATACATAAAATGTACCTTCTTTTGCATCTCACTTTAACAACTGCAAAATGAGGTTCGGGAAATTTCCCTTCCTTTATTTAGTACTGATAATTTGTTTGTGAAAGGGTAGTATTTTATATTAGGAATCTCTTTAAAGACTGCCTTTCAAGAATATTTGAGGTAAATTTCTCCCTTGACGTTTTCCTATGGTACTTGTCTTCTCTTCAAACACCCTTGCTTCGTAGACATCAGAGCACAAGGGGAGCGAGCAGTTAAGGATTGCCAGAGGGTGCTGACTGAAGTCTGAGGGAATTTGTATGTTCCTCAGACTCCACACTGGAAGATGCAGGATTAGTGGCACTGGAGGAAAAAGAAGTTTGTTTTTTTGTGTGTGAGCACAAGCTTGGATAGGGAGTTAAAGTGTCTTGAGAGAATGGAGTATTCTAGAACAGTGGTGCCTAGTCTTGGGTAACTGAGGTGTCCCTAGGACTACAACTCCCAAAAGCCTTCACCACTAGCCATGCTGGCTGAGGTTTCTGGGAGCTGTAGTCCAAGAACACCTGGGTTACCCAAGATTGGGAACCACTGTGAGAGATGACTGGCTGGAACCCAGAACTGAAGCAACATCTTGTAGCAGGGTGAGCTTATTTAATTCCAAACAGTTATAATGTTCAGACTTTAGAAGGCTACAAAAGAAAGGTTTAAGAGAAGCTGAAGAAGGTTTAGAAGAGATTGAGCCAGAGAGTAATAATAGCATGAATATATCTTGAAATGTATCCCACCCCTGACAATAATAAAAAGTGCATTGTCAAGAGGTGAGAAAGTTAATCCTCTTTATTTTGCTTTAGATGAAAAATACCCTGCAGACCCTGATGCCAGAGGTTCCCTAATGAGAAAGCAATTTGTGGTGTTTTGTTTTTTTTTAAGATGAAAGAAAGGAAAGATACGGTAGTCCAATTATCTGTTTTTAAAATCTTGTCTAAAAATTTAGTTCCATGTTTGCCAGCGGATGATGTTTCGCTCACCTTTGCTCTGTAAATTCTTCCTGCTTGGGGGTGGATGGCTGTGTTAATAAAAGACAATGGTCTCAGATGACATTGCTCCCCATAACTGAACTCCAACAGGGAGGCATTAACCTTTGCAGAGTGAGTCATTGTTTCCCATTTGGTGGAGAGTTTTACGTGCTCTGTAATAGGAACAGCAGCAGGGACCGCTGGCAATTTCCACAACGGCCAACTGCACATGTCTCCCCAACAGTTTCTCTCAATGCCAGGCATGTAATTTGTTCACAGAAAAGGAAATTGTTTAAAAAGACTAGAGAAAGGGGTGCAGGGGAGAGAGAGATTATTTATTGTTGAGAGCATGGGGGAGGCAGAAAGACCCTATAGCAAAAAGAGTGGCAAAGGTAGAGAAATGTTGCTTCTTTCCTTTTGGTGCATGGGCTTGTTTGTCTTTCTCAATTAGATGCCCCTTCTGAGGTATTGGACTATAAGCCCCATTACCTCGCTGTGCAAATGGTGATCGACTGCATAGGCATCTGGGGGCCACCAGCTTGGAGAAAAAGGGCTTTAAAGACAGGAAAAGCTGACATTTAATGAGTAGGTCCTGTATGTTGTTGTTGGATTTGCAACCTCACATGCTGCCTTCTAACTTGTTTGACAGGGAGGAACCTTTACAGGCTAGAAGTTAACTTACCATTGGTAAGGCCGCACCTGGAGTATTGCGTACAGTTCTGGTTGCCGCACCTCAAAAAAGACATAGTAGAACTGGAAAAGGTGCAGAAGAGAGCGACTAAAATGATGACAGGGCTGGGGCACCTCCCTTGTGAAGAAAGGCTACAGTGTTTGGGGCTCTTTAGTCTAGAGAAAAGGTGCCGGGGGGGGGGGGGGCATGATTGAGACGTATAAAATTATGCAGGGAATGGATAAATACCAGAACCAGGGGACATCCACTCCAATGGAGTGTTGGGAGAGTAAGAACAGACAAAATAAAATATTTCCTTACCCAGTATGCTGTTAGTCTGTGGAACTCCTTGCCACAGGATGTGGTTATGGCATCTGGCCTAGATGCCTTGAAAAGGGGATTGGACAGATTTCTGGAGGAAAAGTTCGTCTCAGGTTACAAGCCGTGATGGGGATGTCTAATCTCCAGGCTTAAGAGGAAGGTACCTCAAAATGCCAGATGCAGGGGAGGGGTATCAGGAGACAGGTCTCCAGTTCTCTGGTGTGCTCCCAGAGGCATCTGGTGGGGCCACTGTGAGATACAGGAAGCTGGACTAGATGGGCCCTTGACCTGATCCAGCAGGGCTCTTCTTATGTTCTTACGTTCTTATGTCAATCTGCCCGGTATTAACCGATAGGTCTCTCCTGTGTGAGAGAATTCTAAGAGAACGCTGACTCTATGGTGGGAGTCTTTTTTCTTCAGAAAGTCCCTTAATATTTATTGATGGTGATTGATAGAAAATGTCTGTTAAAGTATATTGAAGCAGAGTTGTTAAAAGCAGCCATGTTGTTAGTTTGCTGTTATTATATTCACATTTGTAACTAAATTTTTATTCTTCAAGCTAATGTCTCAGAGTGAGTCGTTGAGACTAAGTGCTAGTTAATGAGAGAGGCATGGATTATTTGGGAACTAGTAACTATTTTTTCTTTGTCGGGCCCTGCACTTTCCTCAGCTACACAGCCGAGGAAAGTTAACTACAGAATTTCAAAACTCTGCAATAGTTGTTGTATGTCATATCAAGTTGCATGTCAACACTGTAACACTTAGTTTGGAAAACAAGGTCAGAGCCCATATGGCAAGAAAGGTAAGGCTGGGAGAGACACACAATGGGGACTGGTAATCCAACTGGTCAAAACAGGTTCTGTCTACTTTAATTCTCGTTTAAGTCTGTCTGTTTGAGAACAAGCTATATGTTCAGTTTCAGTACTATTGCTGACAGTGGGAATATTTCACAACTTAACATAAGGAAATCAGACCCACAAGAAATGGTACATAGGGGAAAAAAGAATAAATGGAGTTATTTCTATAAGTCTCCTCAAGTGCAGGGTATTTGTCAATTTGGAAAGAGATTTTGAAATTATTTTCTGTCTATATTTTTAGGAAGGACTTGGGGTTATTCCTTCCTTCCCCAGATAAGTTCAGGAAGGACAGACTACCCACTTGGTCTTGGAGAGGGTGGGCAGAGATTTCTTGCTTCCTGTATCATTATTTTAGAATTTATTTGTCGTTTGTGTACTCCATGTTTCTTCCAATCAATGTGATGTTCCTCCTCCCCATTTTATTTCCACAAAACAAGCAAATGAAAAAACCTTCAGGTTGACTCAAACGGAGAGATGGTGACTAGCCTAAGATTACCTAATGAATTTAATGGCTCAGTGGTTAGTGGAACCTTGATCTCACAAGTCACAATCTAACATTCTTACCGCTACCCCCATACTCTACTACATGTTCCTACTACACCTGGCCAGCAGAGGTGGTGGTGAAGGCTTCTGGGAGTTGTAGTCCAAGAACATCTGGAGGCCCAAGGTTGGGGACCACTGTATTAAGTGACTTCCAAGAAGCCCTGCTTTCTGTGGACGGAGGGCTAATCTTTCCTAGGGTTTCATCCATTTTAACAGGTACTGTAAGTAGTTCTGTCTTTCCACATTATAGTCCTGGCATTCTCTTCTGTTTCTTCAGGGCTCACAGATGTTGAGAACAAACTATCTGTTCATTTCAGTACTTTTTGGTCCTGAAAATGATTGTTAGGATGCATACATGAAATACTACAGAGAGGTTACTGGTTATGAGCTGCAGGTACCCCTGGTAGGGGAGTGCTCACAGGTAAGTACTATGATAAAGCACATTGCAATGAGTATTCCCAATTAGGGCTAGGAATGACCCTCATCTGGAGAGCCTAAATAGCTGTCTCCATTGACTGTAGGCTAGTTTTCTGCAAGTCACTGCCTCCAAAAAGTTTGAACTAGAGTTCCCATCATCTTCAGGCAGCATGACCAATGATCATGCTGGCTGGGGGATAATGGATGTTGGAGTCCAACCTGTCTGGAAAGTGCAGGATGTGAGAGGTTTGGCCTGTGATTAGGAAATGAAAAAAGACAGGTTTGCATCTCTTAACTTTTCAGCAGTGGAAAAATATATAAATACTAACTGGGAAAATGTGGAGGGAGGTTAGTGGTTGACACTTTTAACAACAACAACACTTCATTTTCTGAGTCACCGATTGTGTGAGATATATACATCTCAGGCACATCTATTTACACAAGAGCATGCAGTCAAAAACGTCACAATCCAGAGGACAAGACCTCGTATGCACACCCTTTCACTATAACATTTAAAGAAATGGATTAAAATTTCGCACTCCAGATGGTTTGAGTCTCAGCCAGTCATTAATAGGGAATAATACCAACAGCTTTGTATAAGGTCAGCTGTGGTTTTTCTAAGTAGCCTTGATGCTAAGATGGATATATGACAATATAGAAGATCCCCAAAGTTGACATAAAAAGAAAAACAGCAACAAAAACAGGAACACATCCGTCAGAAACTTGATGAAATTATTGTTTTGCCATAATCAGAGAGGAATAATTTCTTACGCTTTAAGATATGCATGCTTATCTTACTTTCAAAAGTAAACCCTATTAAGTAAGGCCTGGGAATAAGTCCCATTGAACTTAGTGGGATTTCTGGATAGTAATGTGTAAGATTTTAGCAATTAACAAAGATATGATTCAGTTCTTATAGTTTGATGTGCAAAAAACGAGAATGTTGTTAATATTTATTTATTTCATAGAATCATAGAATAATTGAGTTGGAAGGGGCCTATAAGGCATCAGGTCCAACCTCTTGCTCAGTGCAGGAATCCAGGTCAAAGCAGATCTGACAGATGGTTGGCCAATTTTCTTTTAAATGCCTTTGAAACAATTCTACTCTGTTCTTTAGTGAGAAAGAATTCCAGAGGGGGCTACCAATTAACAAAAACAACAAAACCAGCTTTGGTCTCTTATTGGAGAGAAAAGTGAGATGGAAATAAAATTAACAAATAAGACATTCCCTGCCTTGAGGATTGCAATATGAAAAGACTTGACACAAAAAGGAAGCAAGGAAGAAAAGAATGTTCTTGTTATTTACTATTGGCTGACGCATCATCTAGTCAGAATGAATCAGAGCCTCTGGAACGCAACATGGATGAGAGACTGCCAGTTCTAGCTGACCATGGACCCTCCAAGATCTACGTGGCCAACACCACAGATGGTGATAGACTTTCAGAGGCCCAGACACCTAATCTCCAAATAAAAGTGACTTGGGAACTAAGTTGAAGGTGGCTGAACCCTCTTGAATGCCATAAGCTGAAAGCCCAAAGCCAGAAGGAAACTACAAAAAAGAAGTTCTCTTTTATAAGGGAAGCCTCCTTGGAAAAAGAGGCTTCCTTAGGAGTAAGGGACTTGCTTGAAGAAAAGTTATTTCTCCTAGGCAGAATAGCAGGCAACTCCTATAGCTGAGATTTTTTTTATCAGCTGGTGTGGCTCATGCAGCATGAGCCACACCAGCTGATCAAAAAGCTCAGCTATAGAAACGCTAGTATAGGACAATATTTACACAAAACATGGTATTTCTTTGGGTTCCTGAACCCACTTCCCATCTGTCCCAACTTTGCTCTTAATTTCTTGTCATGTGTGACCTGTGACCTTTTGGGATGCCTGATTATCCTTTCAGGCTTTCCCTGTTTGCTTGCCGGACTCTTGGACTTGCTTAGCTTTGTCTATTTTGGATTCTGGCTCCAGATCTCTTGCATTTAGCTTACCTTTACACTCTTGAAAGACTCCATTTGCTGACTCTGGGACTAATCCTACTCTGAGAACAGGATAGTTATGTCCTATCAAGCCACTTTTGACTTACGATTATCCTGATTTTCAAGGTGTATGAGATGTTCAAGGAGAGGTTTACCATTGTCACCCCACCCCTCAGTGAGTTTCTATGGCTGAGTGAAGGGTTAAACACAGGTCTCATGAGTCCTAGTCCAACACACAGGTGCTAGTTCTTATTGTTTTATGAATCTCATAGTGATTGAAATACAGTTGTAATGCTGTGTTTCTGAGAGCCAGCATGATGTAGGGCAGTGGTTCCCAGCCTTGGGTAACCCGGGTGTGCTTGGACTGCAACTCCTAGAAACCCCAGCCAACACGGCTGGTGGTGAAGGCTTCTGGAAGTTGCAGTCCAAGAACACCTGGGTTACCCAAGGTTGGGAACCGCTGGTGTAGGGGACAGAGTGTTAGACAAGCACTCAGGAGAACTAGATACAAATCCCTGCTCAGTTGTAAAGACTCCCTGGGGGGGCTATCATAGTGAACCTCCTTGAACATCTCACATACCTCAAAAAGCCTATTTGGATCATCCTACATTGGACACAAGTTAGTGGCACATAACACCAACAATGCTGTGATGCAGCCAGATATTGTGGCCTTCATGTCACTGCCAGCTGGAATAGAAACTGAATTAAAAGAGAAAGAGCCAAACAGCTGAGCTGATGGAGTTGGCCTTGCTACAGCCTGATAAAATGGCTGCTGGCTGGGTGAGCAGCAAGCAGATGAGGCTGATTTCTCAGCAGAGCTGATAGTCTCTTGCTTCCTCTCTCTCTCTGTTCTGATAAAGGCTTCCCAACAAGGCTGATGGTGGCCCAGAAGAATATGCTTTCCCACTCTGCTTGTGATGAAGCCTGAGAAAACAGATTCTAAACCAATCCAAACTCATACTAGGCCTATTTACTGAGTCATACTTTAATTGATAAGACAGCAAAACCAATCTAAAACAAAGCTAATTGTGTAAAGAAAACTTGCCTCTCCCTCTGCAGTGTTTGAAAACCACCACAGCATACATAAGTAGCATTCCTGGTGTGTGAATGCTGCTTTCTGTAGGGTTGTCTGAAATTTTAGTTCTTGAAATGCAAGACATGGGCATTCTTCTGTAAAGACTGGAAGGTGAGGTGGGGTGGCTTTTAGCTGCAGGTCAGGACCATGGAGAGCTCCCTGTAAATCAAGATTCAGGCTAAGAGTGAGTTTTAAAAACCTCAGTGGTTACAGGGAGTTTCTGCAGTAGTCCGGAGCTGACGATGCACAGTTGGGAAGAAAAGAGAGGGAGAGAGGGTGGGTGAAATGCTCTTTCCCTAATGAAAGCTTGTGTGGTAGTTAAAAGGGTAGTGTAATAACACATGTGCCTCCTGCAGCTGGCACATAGCAGATCAGAGGACGACTGCTCTCTGTGTAATTCAGAGGAAGAATTATCCACATCTGTAAAAAAAGGAACAGAGTTATTTCCTTCACAGCCATGAATCACAAGTTCTGTCTTCTGGGATTCCACATGTCTCAAAGCTTTATTTGAGACCATCAGTTTAAATACTAAATCCAAAACACTTCTAGGGACCTCATTGCCTTCATCTTTGGACTCTGGCATTTTGCTAACAACAAAATAATGCACGATCAGGCCTTCCAGACCAGACCAAAAGCCCCCCTGTTGCAGCTTTCAGTTCCTACAGCAGCTAGTCAATTGTCTGTGGAAAGTGCATAAGTAAGATCTACACCCTCCTAGTTGTGTTCCCCATAAACTGTATTCCGAACCTTGTGGTACTGGAGGGAATAGATCTCTGTCTTGGTGAAAAATAGCTGCATCCTGCATGATGCTGCATCCTGCATGAAAGTGTTGGCCCCTTTTTAAAACCACTCAGATTGGCAGTTATCACCACATCTTGGGGTAGCAAATTCAACAGTTTAAATATGTGCTATATGTGCTAATATCCTTCTACCTGTTCTGAACCTCCCACTATTCAACCTCAATTGACCAAGAGGGTACAGGCTCCTGAGCTATGGCAGTATGGGACTTCAGTTGCCCACTATGACACATGGAACTTCACATATGGCTACAAGCTCTTTTCTCCTTGTGAAAAGCCAGCAATGGGAGGGTTTTTCTGGAATGTGGCTATAATACAACAGCCTTTATTTTTACACATGAAATGAGCAGTTATATTTGCAGATCTAGGTGGAGAAACTGAATTAATTGGCCATGTGGTTTGATTATCTGTGCAATAAAAAGAAAGTATTTCTCCTGTTAATGCCAATACTGCTTTGATTAATGGGATAATTCCAGATAAGTATGTTCATCAGATTATTGCAGTCATGGGTGATGTATCTGTTCTCCTGGTGTGTTATACCGTATACAAGATGAGCAGGATAAAAATAAAACATTGTGTATGAGGTTTTTTGTTTGTTTAACAAAGGACCACTCACTAGCAACAGTGGTACCATAAACCACTTAAGAATCACCATCCACATGCATCCCTTATAAAGTGGTGGATCATCCCTTGGAAGTAATCAGTGACAAATAATCATTAATTATCACTAATCCTTTTCCTCAATATCCAAGGCATAACAAAGTAACATTGTGGACATAGTTTAATTCTCTCACTCTTTTTAGCAGTGACATTGTGACTTTTTTAGTTGACATCGTTTTGGGCAGTGTGGGCCTCAATACATTTCAAAGGGGGAATTTCATGAAGTAATTTCATGGGAATTTCTACTTCAGTTTTCCAAACTGAACACTTCCTGAAAGTAGAAAGTCAGCACATCAGAGAATGGTCTGAGCTACACATGGTTTTGATGATGTGTTTGTTTTCTCCTTGCAGAGGGTTTTTATTTATAGAATTAAGCACATATTCCCTGCCTACAGTCTTATGTGCTTCAGTCTACACCACCCTCTTGTTCTACTCTGCACATAAACCAGGGTTCTGCATGATACAGAGTGCTAGCTTGAGGATTGTAGGAGTTATAGTCCAAGGTTCCAAAGCTCTTCTGTTGTTCCAAAAGACACAACTCAAATCAGTACTACTTTGCCATTGTTAAGTCAACAATGTTACTATGACATTTATAATAAACATGCTTCTCCATTTGTCTGAATGTTGCATAACCCAAAGACTACTGCACTGCTCAAAGTTTCACTTGAAAGATCACTGTGTCTAAATTTTGGAAACCAAAAAAATTCCCCCAAGTGATTTACTCTTCCATTATATCGCTGTTTGGCCGAAGTAAGAATGTCAACCATACAGCTAAGTACTTTGCCTTGCCTTTAATTGAAGCTCAGTCTGCAGACATAAGCAAGCAGGAAATGGGATCCACAGCAGTATGTAGCACCTCAGTTCCTAATTCTTGCCAGTCATCTGTGCCTTCCTTCATGCTGTTCTATTCCCCCTTCCCAGTATTTCCATTCCACCCATCTTCCCTCCAGTCGCACACTTACTCCTTGTATTTTCTTCCCTCATCTTTTTAGCGCTCCCCTTCCCACAGCCTTTTTGTATTCCTGCATCCCTTGGATTTCCCATCATGACAGCCTTACCGCTTGTGAATGGGTGAATTTGGTGACATAAGCAACAGCTATCACACCTACTGAAAGCAGAAGGAATGATAACATTTCTCTCCATGCTACAAAAGGCCACACCAGCTGATTTTAGAATATTCAGCTGCTGTTAAAAGCACAGCAGTTGTCCGTGCCAGTTTTTAAAGGTCATTTGGCAGCTGAAGGCTGGAAAATCCTGGGCCATGTCATCCAAATGCAACTTTTAGTCCAGCAGCAGAGTTTAATAGCTGCGGATAGCTACTGAAATACTGGACATTGTTCGTAGACAAAGCTCTGTTCAATCCCTGGTTTTTAGACTTGGCACAGCCTGTGCCCCAATGTGCGTATAAGTGTTTTCTGAGTCAGTGCTCAATGTGCCTTTGCAGCCTCCAGCTAGACCTTGTACATACATTTGCAGCCGTCTGCTCCCAACCTGCTTGAGCAATCACTTGTTTGCCTGCTTGCCATGCAGAGTGATAGTTCTGCTTCTGTGTTATATTTAATATCTACTATGGTCATTTATTTTAATTGCTCCCATCTCGGTTCCCATTCCACTGGGCTGACTGCATTTAATTGGCTGCCATTTGTCTCAACTTCCCACTGTCATGCCCATTTACCTGGCACCATTAAACCACTGCGGCTGTTGCATTAGCCCAGTTCTTTCAGATTGTATCTTGGTCCAGCCTTTCAGCTCTTCTGGTGGGAAGACTGTCATGTCATTAAGGACACCTCTCCTTTTGACCTTCACCAAAGATGTCACCATCACCTCTTCTCCTTCTCAGTCTGTGAATGCTTTAGTTATACAACTATTTGAGACCATAGCATTAGCTATAGCTAATTGACACACATTTCTAACTAAGAAAGCAGAGATAGAGTACCTTTCTTAAAAAATTTCAACTCCCAGAAAATGCCTGCCAGCTTAGTTAGTAACAGATCCGCGTTATTTTTTAGTAGAAGCTGGATATATTTTGTTTCAGATCAGGATGTAAGAATTTCATTTTCAGGCGAGTGAAAGAAAGTTATGACATTCATGAATGAGAATCCACAACTTCTGGTATGGAACTTTTTAAGCACTCCAGAAAAACTGAAGAGAAAAGCAAACCTGATTGATAGACCGTTATTTTGAGTCACATCAGAACACTGTCCAATAGAAATGGCAACCTGCATTTTAAAAACTGAATGTTGTAATTCATGATCAAAGAGTTTGAAGTGATCATGTTACTTTTTAAATCCCTCAATATCATGCTATAGTCTCAATATCTGTGTAAGTATAGTTATACATTTCCACTCTGCCTTTGTTTCTAAAAACCATATAAAATGTATTTTAAATGTTTTAGAAATTAACTTCTGCAAATATTAAAAGTGATAAATAATGCTAGATATTCATGATGATTACAGTATAAAAATTACACTAGTAATAATAATAATCCACCTAGCCTTTCTTTTTCCTTCATTCCTTCTGTGTTAGTCTTCTGTAACCTAAACCACAGAATAATTGTATCCAGTTACTTTTAAGCTACAGTATTGTTCTTGGGAAAACAATCATTTTACCAGGGCTTATTACATAATGATGCCAGGGAAACATAAAGTCTGGGTTTGCTAACATTCTGAAGACAGAATATGGCTGAAATCCCATTGGGCAGGATTCACCTTCACAACAGCAATGACGTTTTTGTTGCGTTATTGTTTGCAAGCTGTGCACATCCTGAAATGACAGATAATATAATAATCTTAGCCCTGTAGAGCTGGAATGGACCCTATGGATCATTGAGTTCAGCCCCTGTCATGGAGGTACAGTGGGGAATCAAATTCCCAACCTCTGGCTCCACAGCTAGGTACCTAAATCCAGCTATCAGCGATAATCTGTTGTTGCCGACACTCCTTTTGTGCAAGCAGAGTTGCAGCAGATTTCAGCCACTACATCTACCCTATATAGTTACAGTGGTTTGATACCACTTTTGCTGCTGTGACTCCATCCTACAAATATATGTCGTTTGCTGAAAGAATTCTCTACCAGACACCTCTGGAGTCGTCCCCAAACTACAACACTGAATTCTGAGTTCCGCTCTAAACTATAAATCACAGAATTCCATCCGATGGAGCCGTGGCAGTTAAAATGATTTTTGTTTAGTCGTTAAGTCGTGTCCGACTCTTTGTGACCCCATGGACCAGAGCACGCCAGGCCCTCCGGGAGGACAGGCAAGTGCCAGGGGGCCCCCCTCCCCGCCTATCCACGTTTCGGTTATGCACGCCAGGTCTGCATGCTCCTCCAGTATAAGATCATAAATAATCTGGAATTTATTCGATACAGACCTGGCATTCAACAGCACAAGTTTTAGAGTGGAGGGTCGGCTGATCTGACTACCTCGATACTGACGGTTGGTCACAGACCCAGAACGGTGAACTGCCTTCAAACATCTGTTCACCGTTCTTTTAACACGAGTAGGGGCTGTGCCAACGCCATATCTCCCTCTATCCGTAATCACTGGGATGTTCAGTGGCCCCTCGCTGGGAGGGCAAGCCTTCCACCCCATATCAGAAAGAAAGAATAAGCAATCTTCCGGCAATCTTAATTCCGGCTTGGGATTCATCCAGTCCAGCCTTTCGCATGATGTATTCTGCATATAAGTTAAATAAGCAGGGAGACAATATACAGCCTTGTTGTACTCCTTTCCCAATTTTGAACCAATCAGTTGTTCCATATCCAGTTCTAACTGTTGCTTCCTGTCCCACATATAGATTTCTCAGGAGATAGATAAGGTGGTCAGGCACTCCCATTTCTTTAAGAACTTGCTATAGTTTCTTTAAGAACTTGCCATAGTTTGCTGTGGTCCACACAGTCAAAAGGCTTTTGCGTAGTCAATGAAGCAGAAGTAGATGTTTTTCTGGAACTCTCTGGCTTTCTCATAATCCAGTGCATGTTAGCAATTTGGTCTCTAGTTCCTCTGCCCCTTCAAAATCCAGCTTGTACTTCTGGGAGTTCTCGGTCCACATACTGCTGAAGCCTACCTTGTAGGATTTTGAGAATAACCTTGCTAGCGTGTGAAATGAGTGCAATTGTACGGTAGTTGGAGCATTCTTTGGCACTGCCCTTCTTTGGGATTGGGATGTAGACTGATCTTTTCCAGTCCTCTGGCCACTGCTGAGTTTTCCAAAGTTGCTGGCATATTGAGTGTAGCACCTTAACAGTGTCATCTTTTAAGATTTTAAATAGTTCAACTGGAATGCCATCACCTCCACTGGCCTTGTTGTTAGCCATGCTTTCTAAGGCCCACTTGACTTCACTCTCCAGGATGTCTGGCTCAAGGTCAGCAACCACACTATCTGGGTTGTCTGGGACATCCAGATCTTTCTGGTATAATTCTTCTGTGTATTCTTGCCACCTCTTCTTGATGTCTTCTGCTTCTGTGACGTCCCTACCATTTTTGTCATTTATCATGTCCATCTTTGCACAAAAGGTTCCTTTAATATCTCCAATTTTCTTGAACAGATCTCTGGTTTTTCCCTTTCTATTCTTTTCCTCTGTTTCTTTGCACTGTTCATTTAAGAAGCCCCTCTTGTCTCTCCTTGCTATTCTTTGTAAGTCAGCATTCAATTTTCTGTAACTTTCCCTATCTCCCTTGCATTTTGTTTCCCTTCTCTTCTCTGCTATTTGTAAGGCCTCGTTGGACAGCCACTTTGCTTTCTTGCATTTCCTTTTCTTTGGGATGGTTTTTGTTGCTGCCTCCTGTACAATGTTACGGGCCTCCAGCCATAGTTCTTCAGGCACTCTGTCCACCAAATCGAGTTCTTTAAATCTGTTCTTCACTTCCACTGTGTATTCATAAGGGATTTGGTTTAGATTATACCTGACTAGCCCAGTGGTTTTTCCTACTTTCTTCAGTTTAAGCTTGAGTTTTGCTATAAGAAGCTGATGATCAGAGTCACAATCAGCTCCAGGTCCTGTTTTTGCTGACTGTATAGAGCTTCTCCATCTTTGGCTGCAGAGAACATAATCAATCTGATTTCGGTATTGCCCATCTGGTGATGTCCATGTGTAGAGTCGCCTCTTGTGTTGTTGGAAAAGAGTGTTTGTGATGACCAGCTTGTTAAAATGATATTAAATTGCTATTAACTGTGTAGAGCAGATACACTTACAATGGCAAAAGGAGTTACCAAATAGTGAATTCTGAGTCATAGGACAGTTCCAACTACAACACTAATAAATGCTTTCAGGAAAAGGTCATTGTGACTGTTTCAGCACAGGGCCCCCTTCATGCTCTCCACATTATATGTTATTTCGGTAGCTCTCCTAAAGAATATACTGCATTTACCAGTTCTGTGTTTTATATCAGATTAATTTTAGAGAACTCATGACTTGCTGAGGTCTATCCAATGAGCTTAATTTAGGGCAGATGCAAAACTGTGTTTGCCAAAGTTCAAATCCAATAATTCTAGTACACTGTGACCTTTTGCATTTTGTCATTGTGGCCCCCTCAATTTCCTTTCCCTTGTAGACCCCAATCCACGCAGTGGCCTAGAAACATCAACAACAACATGTCATGTCAAGTCAATTCTGACTTATGGCAACCCTTTTCAGGATTTTCCGGGTAGAGAATTCTCAGAAGTGCTTTACCATTTCCTTCTTCTGGGGGTCCTTTGAGTCTCTGCAGCTTGCCCAAGGCCACTCAGGCTGTGAGCAGGCCCAGAGGAAGGCAAATTTATGCGGATCTAATGCCTCATATTGCTCACCATTGCTCTAATCCTAGAACTCTAGAGTCGGTAGGACAACAATCCCAGCCCTCTTATCTTTCTCAGGGAAGCTTAGATTGCCTGAGACAGGAAATCATCTACCTCATGGTCTTTTTATTTCCACATACTTTTTTTTTTAAAAAAAATAATATTTTCCCAGACCTTTCTGTCTTTACAACTTTTGATGCTTTTCAGATCTTTAGGACACATTTTGTCATTTCTGGTTTTACTCCAGGTTGGCACCATTCCCTATTTTAGTCTGCTTTGGATTTTATGTTTGTAACAGCAGGCAAAGTCCTTTAATTCTGGCAGGCCTTTGGCAGTCACGATGGATAGCTGTAAAATGAGGTTTTAATCTGGCCCATTGCTCTCTTTTTCCTCTGTAACGATTTGCTCTCAATTTCCTTTTAACTTTTTAAAAATTACTCTGTTTTATGTTTCTTGCACTAGCTCTTATTTCATTGATTGCCACCTTGATTTCCATTGTTAGGGGGAAATGCGGAATATTAATCTAATAAATAAATAATCACTAAAATAACTAATTGTCTTTTAATTAATTAATTACTTTATTTGTTTCATGTCTTTCTCCCCAAAAGAGGTCCAAACAGGCTCTTCCTACTTCTCACAAGCTGCCCAAATGTGTCTAAGTATATATATTATTTGCCACTGAGTCACATCCAACTTATGGGGACCCTAATAGGATTTTCAAGGTATGTGAGATATTAAACGATTAATTTTATCAAACTCCAAGAGAAATATACACACACACACACACAGATTTTGGGAAGGGGTGATTTAAAGCAGGGGTCTCCAAACTTTTCAGCATGGGGGCCACATCATATATGTTTCATCTTTTTGAGGGCCGAAGGAACATGCCCCCTGCCTGCCTGCATGCAGGCCAGCCCACCCATCCACACACAAGGGCTAAAGGGAACGGACCTGAGCCTGAGCCTGCGCCGTTCGTCGGGCCGGATAAAAAGGCAAAGTGGGCTCCATGTGCCCCACAAACCGTAGTTTGGAGACTCTTGAATTAAAATAAAGAAATCTAATAGGCTGAAAAACTCTCACTTCTTCCACACTAGGCATTATGAGCTGGTTTTTTACAGAAATATTTTGGATACAGACATGCATTGAAATTCCAAAATCTACATAGCAATGCCTTTGTCATGCATTGATTAACCAAAATGCCACCAATGGGACTTTTCACAAGCAAGAAGATGGCAATCTACTTGGATTGTTATGTTGGCAGACACTGGGTTGATGGCATACATAGGTTTAAGTGAGGGAATTTAAAAAAAAGGAATGTTAGCCTCATCAGTTGTCATTTCAGAAATGCACATCTCCTGCTAGTATTTTTAGTTTTCTTCTTTTCAGTTATGTACCCACTCCATATATATATCTTCCTGTGAAAGGGGGAATAATTAGGACTATGTGTTAGTATTACATATCCTACACTTCAAATATAGATGCTGAGAAACCTCATTATGAATATGCCACTATGGAGGTCAGAGCAAGGAAGGAATAAAAACAAAATCAGTTAAAGAGACAGACAAGATAAACATGGCACCAGCTAGACAGACACAGAAAGATCAAGAACAGGACTGTGTGTGTTTTAGATTGTAGCCTTTGTTAGGGGTATTTTTTCTTCTCCTATACCATATTCACTGAAGATTTACCTGTTGGCCTTCTCAGCACTATGAAACTTCCTGTCTGGTCTTAGGAGCTGCTAGAAATAGAAAGTTCAAGTGTGCACTATTAATCTACAGATGTCATGCCCTTGGAGAAAAAGATAGATGTAGGTTCTGTTGAAGTATGTAGCCACCCAGCACGCTACATGGGCTAATTACTAACACAGTTGGTCACATGATCTCCTTTAAAAGAGAAACCCTCTCTAGGAAAACATTTGTTTGTTCACTTGTTCTTAAGCTGTCGTGTCAGATCTCTGTCTTGCAATGGTCAGGTTGTGTGTTTTGCCAATCTGCCCCCACTTCCACCTCCCAGGGCTGAGCAAATATACAATTTGTTGGCCATGCTCCTCACCCCCACAAGAATGTAACTTTGCTCTGCATGTGTGTTTTATTGCATTGTTTCTGTTAAGCTTTACATTATGTCATTCTTGCAGCACGGTCTCCCTGGGCCACGTGAATGTATTTGCAATAATGAAACCTAACATAAAGAAAAGTAATTTGTTATTGATCAATCCCTAGGATTCAATGGAGAAAGCCTAGAATATATAGTCTTAAAAGCTAAGGAGAACGCCTACCCTCCAGGGGTGGAGAGGAAAGAAATACCTTCCTCCCTTCTCCCTCAGGACTACAAAGAACAGTGAAGAAAGAATTCTGGGATGCTTGAGGTGCTTTCAGCCACCTTAACAACCCACAGATGGGAAACTTAATTGTTTTTTATATCCAGAATCCCACAGCCACCATGTAGTCACCAAGCTGGCTATGGGATCCTGGGACTTGCAGAAAAGGAAAAGGTAGGTTTTCCCATCTCCGTATAAGCCCAATTCATGCTAGCTCAGCATTGGAGACGTAATGGCCAATTTATTATGCCATGTACTTTTCTATGTATGTAGCTGTCTTCAACCTTCTTCCGTATGTTCCCTCTCACATGGTTAGTCATAATCTGACAGTACCTCAGAGTCCCAGGCCTCATGAAGCTACGTAGGCAGGTAAAATAGTTCTACCTTCTGTAGAACTTTTTTTTTACCTTTGCGCATGCTGAAAAGTATTCACTCCGACATTTTCAAACAGAAGCAGCTGACTTCTCATCAGCCATAACATAATTGGTTTCCACTTCATCTACAGTGCCACTTTAACTGGTTAGTCAGACCACAAGAATCATGGAGGTGAGATACCCCAATAACTTCAACCAGACACATAGCTCAGCTATGAGAATGGCTGCAAGCAGTATGGGGCAGAAGATAAGTCAAACAAACAAACAAACAAATACCAATTTGCTGCCCTTTCACAACAAACCAAAATCTGCCACCCAAGGCAGTTGTCTTAGTTTGTGTCCCCCAAATTTGGAATTTCCAGCTGTTTTTCGACTATAACTCCCAGAAGACCAAGCCAGCGTAGGCGATGGTCTTCTAGCCGTTGTGCTACATGAACATCTGGGACCCATGGCTCTTCTTAACAGTAATTCTAGCCCTGTCTGAAGCTCAGGCACCAAATCAGGCAGACAAATAGCGAAGGACCAGAAAAAAGTGCAGAGTGGGACAAAAACACTGTTTCAAGGCAACAATAGAGGACTAAAAGGGTCAAAAATAGATACAAGGCCAAAAGCAGGCAAGAAACAGTATTGGTCCAAGGCAGCGATCACGAAAAGGAAGCAGGGAAATATACAAAGTTCAAAGTGTGTTGTGTTCAAGACAGATTTGCTCAGACAGCTAAACTAGTGTTGGCTGCATGGGCTTTATTGCACTATGTGCTATCTGACTTAGGACATCAGCTATGATACTCACACTAGGAGGTCAGGCTTCAATTGTTCTTACATACTAACCAAAACAAAGTTCATTTGTCTCTTCCACACTCTTATAGGAACCTGCGCAAAAATGTACTGGAATAAACTGAAAACAGATGTCACAATAAAATTCTGGAATTACCTATTTACCATGAAATCGAATGCATTTGTGATTTAATGCCCTCCATTTTCTTGACTGTGTTTTACTACATATATTCCCCCAGTTTGGTTTTGAATGTTACCCTAAAACTAATAAAACTACATTTTTAAAAAGTACAACATTGGAAAAACAGTATTTATTTCATAAATATATAGGAAAGACTAAATGGTGCCATCAGAACATTCTTTTCAGAAACATTCCTACAAACAAATATGAATATTGCCTATAAGATATTGTTAATAATGAACTTAATAATGAACTTAAAGACCACCAGTAGTGAACAGTAGGACAGTGTTACTTAGGCTGCGGTGTAGATGTTTGTATTTTTAGTGGGGGATTTTTAGTGGGGGGGAGTGTTTGGGGATTTTGTGTGTGTGTGTGTGTGTGTACATGTGGGTCTGGTCTCTGGGTGTCTGTGTGAATTTCGTTGTATGTGTATACTGTGTATAGACTTACAATGACAATACATTTATTTATTTATTTATTATGTTAACATGTTACTGCTTTTCAAGAACCACACACCAGTTCCCTTGGTCATAGTAACTCTCCTGCACCGTTATGCCATCGAGCCTTCTACACAGCTGTTCCAGTTCTCCTTCACAGAAGACATGGTAATAACGGTGGAAAACAGGAGTACAATCTTGCACATTTGAAGAGTTGGCTGGAGGGTGATGTACTTTGGCCTGCTTTGTACTTTTCTTTGTACCATCTTTCAGATGCCAAGGGACCAACAAGTCCTGGGAGTCAAAGGAAGTTCTGTTGGTATGAACAGGCAGCTCATTGGGAAGAATTTGATTTGTACTATATTGCCTGCCCTCAAGTTGACTAACGTTCTCACTGCAATGCAGTGAGTCTCGGCAGCCGCTGTCTCCTGTGTCTGTTGCAGTATTGCAGATTATTTCCCCTTCTTTCTCACTGCCAGCTCTTTTTCCTTTCAGGTATTTAGACTTCTGTTTGTTGTATTCTTGTTCTAGAGCCCAGACATAAATGAGTGCCTTTCCACCTGGCCTCAGCAGCCGGACTAACTCAGAGAGAGTCATCAGCCTTCTCTCCTAGCCAAAGGAAAAGCAGACTAAGTCAACGTGGGAGCAACAGCAATGAGGCCACAAGTGCAAGCAACGTCTTGGTATAGTAAAATATGGATGTGTCCTGGTGATTCATATACATGAGGGCAGGTTTATTGTTCTTTTATCCACTTGTTTATTAGAATATTTTACCTTGTGTTTTGACTCCATAATACAGCCCCCAAGGCAACTAACAACCTTAGCTAAAGCAATATATAACCAAGCAAGGAATCATAAAAAAGGAAAGCATTAAAACACAACAAAAGAAAAGCCACCAGGTAATAAATGTGAGCAACTTAATGAAAGGTACATTTAAAACTCAAATAGGTGCTTGTGCATCCCTCATTACAATTCATGACCTGGGCCCTGACTGGTGTATACAGAAAAGCCTGTATTGAGTCTACAAAGGTAAGCTTGGACATTTTTCTTTTTCAGGAATACATTTATTGAATTCTCCAACCAGCATGGCCAGTGGAACTTTTCCAAACCCTGCTAATCACAGCACCTCAGAAAGCTGGCCGGATTGCATAGCTAAGCCTCCTTGAAGGACTAAAGTGTACAAGCAGGTCTGAATGAGCAGAAGCAGCTGTTTAAGTGCCAAATCCTCCTGGTCAAAGGGCCAGGGATCAAGTGATGGGAAAACCTACGCCTGAGAGCCTGGAAACTGCTGCCAGTCAGAGCAGTTGCTACCGGACAGATGGACAAACAGTCCTGAAGTTTCTACATGAGAACACTAGCCTAAATCCTGTTTTAGTTCAAGCCACAGTTAACACACTTACATAACTGTGTTGATTTATCAAGTTCCCATTGATTCCATGGTCTGTTCTAACCAGGACTAACAACAAACCTTTGCAAACAACTGCAGGCAGAAGTTTTAACTTACCACAGTTGCAAAATGGTGGATGACTGCAATGGAGATACAGGCATCACATGAGCCACTTCGGATCGGCACAGACAATGCATCACCCACAAAGGCCTGAAATCCCTTCTCTCCACAGATGTCCACAAGAGTCTTGCTACGATCACAGCCAAACTGCAAGAACAAAGGGGGAGAACTGCTACGAATGTGGCATAAACACACCAACCACACCAATTTCGCAATTACAAATGATAGGGAGGAGTTTAAGTTTCTTGCTAACACATCTTTCCCAGAATTTTCAATTCTGATGTGGTTTTCCTTCTGCAAGAGAAAAAAAAAAATCAAATACTGAATTGCAAACATATGCTCACTTCAATATTTGAGGGGGGAATTTAAAAACAAGTCTGCAAGGGAGTTCCCTGTTACTTGTATTGTACAACTGATGAGCTGAAACAATGGCTGGTCTTCTGATGATGATAAACCACGCCCTGCTCACAAAATGGAATTAAGAAATTAGTTCTCTTTCTGCCAAAAATGCTTTTGCTTTTTCATAGCAGTTGTAAGGAGATATTGAGCCAGCCCACACTCTGGCTTATAATTTATGTGTGGGGAACTACTGTGTCTTACCCAACTAATCTCCCTTAGCTCCTCCAGCAAGGTGGACGAGCAAAGCATATCAAGAGGCTGACAGGAAGCCAAAACTTAGAATTATAACTTAGCTTGCCATCCTCTCAAACAGAAGAAATTTGGAGCCACATTTGGGAGACAGAAGCCAGGATTTGGGGTTTAGGTGAAATGCTAACCTATAGGACACTGGTGACTTTCTGGTTAGTTCAGCTGCTCTCAGCAGAAGGCATTGCCGGCAGAATGCCCCAGTCAGCATGGTAGTTGGCTTTGTGATTATAGGGTTCTGGAAGTGGTAATTTGGCAAAGTAAATCCTAATCCTAATCTCTGCCTTAGCTATACCTCTACTTACTTGTTCCATGTATTGCTTATTCCATTTTATGTTCTCCATCATGACTGCTACCTATGCGCCAGATAAGAGGGAAAAACAGGGAAGTGGGAAGAACAAGTTGTGGTTTCCACCCTATTTCTTCTCATTTCATCAACTGGACTTGAACTCAAACAGGAGTGCTAGCAGCAATAGTGACATTTACTTTTTAAAGATGTACTTAAAATACATCTGCACATACATACACACACATTTCTGTCCCCTAAGACATCTCAAATGACTCACTGTAAAACAAAAATACAGAGACAGCTATGAAGAAAATAAAGAAGTACAAAGAAAAGGAAGTGCAGTCATTTTAAAGCTCAAGAGTGAGGATCCTTGTCTAAAAGATTCCTACAGAAAGGAGCATGTTTTGCTAGTCTCCAGAAGGAAAGGAGACAAGAGGCCAGGTGAGAGCTGCATAAATTGGAGGCAACCAGTGAGAAATTGTTAGGGAGAACTTGAAGAAGAGTTTCAAATGATGACCACAACGTATGGGAAAGTTTGTTATAGGTAAGTCATAAAATCAGGTCTCAAGCCTCCGAACATATGCATTTCTAGATGCATGCACAACAGATGGGAAAATCTATAGGACTCCTCGCCCAGCAGTGAATCTTGGTCCAAATCTGCAGTCCAGACAGATCCTCGCCTACTCTGGCGTCCTTGCAGCAACTGGTCATGGCCATTGTCTTCAAGCCAAATACCATTAAAGATTACTTCTGTACATCTGTACAAAGATTACTTCTGTGAGCCTCTCCATTGCGTTGCCTCGAGGCTGCCTGCCTTCTCACTTCACTTTTGCCCCATGTTGATTGCATTTACTTTCAATTATAAAATAATCAGCCCCCAGTCAGATAACAGGAGCCAAGTTCAAGATGTCTGAATACTTATCGCTGGCACACTGTTTGTGTTTACTGGAGACAGAGAACGCACTAAACCATGGCACTAAACGCAGGGAGAATGCCAAACAAGTAATTCTGAATAATCAGGGCCTGCAAGAGGCAGAGAATGAATTCGAACTAGAAAAGATTGACGGTTTCTGTGCTCTGCTCAAATAATCAGAGCCTCCTCCTCCTCCTCCTCCCAACAGGATAAAATAAGGGTACAATAGCCATGTAGCCTACCATGGGCTCTGTGTAGTAAGGATGATTATACAGTTGTTATATATAAGCTCTCTATATATATATACTTATAGAAGGCTTCCCCAACTGGGCACCCTGTAGACATGCTGGACATTTCCTATCCCTATAGGTAGCACAACCAATGGCCATACTGGTTGGGAATGATGAGAGCTGTAGTCCAGAGGGCACCTTGTTGGAGAAAACTATGCCACATGCAAACCTTAGACAAGTTACTGGCCCTCCAGGCTGGGGAATTCTGGGAGTTGTCAAACCAAAAATGAACTTTCCGATGTTCTACATTTTAGACAGACAGGCACTGTAATAGTAATATTTATATATTTTCTTTAAAAAGATAAAGAGGCAGGGCAGCATGCATAGTATTCTACTGACTTATGAAGAATAGAAGCCACTACAATTAGAATAGTTGTAAATTAGGGCAAAATGGTGAACAGCTTGGTCTTCCCCCACCTTTGCTACTGCAATCCAGACTTAGCCTGGCAAGGCCCAGACACATAAGCCAGGGCTCTGTCTCAAAAAAATTGGAGCCCCAAAAGAAGAGAATGGGACATCTCTACCTTTGGTTGAAATGCACAATAAATCCTTTTGGTGCTGTTTTATGTAGTTTTGTGACTCTTCTTCCCCCCCCTTTTTTTTTTTTAAACTGGCACAGAATTTTAGTAGCAGCTAGAATGGAAGTTATTGATTTATTAATAAATAAAATGTTTTCCTGCAGATACAGAATTTGCTCACCAGCCCAGTTCAGATCACACAGAAACTCACAGTAGGAGCTCTCAGTTCAAGCATCCTGATCCAAGAAAAGCCATAGTGCTGCAGTGCTCTTAATGCACTCGTTTTGGCCTTAAGATAACATTAAACCAACCCAAAAAGGCCTTGTGGGTAGCCTGGAGGCTCCAACAGGATTGTATTATTTCTACCAGTTTAGGAAGAGAGTCTGTAGAACAGAGATCTGTATACAAAACAGAAGCTTGGATCTTATGCTTTTCCATTAATGTAAATAGGAGGCAATTTCTGCTAATAGACCTTTCATGTGCAGTCCCTCTCAACACGTCCCATATCATCTCCTAAGGTCCCACAGCCCTTAGAAACAGACTTAAGTGCACACGATCCTCAAAAAGAAGGGGAAGGAGGTAAACTAAACAGTATGGACAAAACTGAACTTTGGATATCAGTTACAGAGAATAAATATATATAACCATCAGGTTCCAGACACTTTTCAATGCCCCAGAATCCAAAATGAAACAAATTGTGTAATTTATTAAAGAAGAAAACCATACTGGGAACAACACACATTTCTAGCTGTGGTTCCTTGCTATGAATACAATATTGACAAAAGGAATAGCTTAGTTGACGGATTAGCTGCTGAAAGACAATGAAAACACAATTCAAGACCTCTGAATAGAGGTTGATTAATGCAGTCACATATAGGAAATAAAAAGGATTAAATGTTAAATCTAGAGACAGAATGTAATACAGCCAATAAATGGCTTCCTTTGTGGCCATCCCAAGTCATGTTGCTACCTGAGCTCAACAGGATTTCTTCCCATATTCTACATACAGAAGCTGAATGGACATTTCTTCAATAGAGACAACAGGATAGCATCCTTCACCATAGGTGAAAGCAGAAGACTACCTTACTAGCAGCAGGGCTGGCCATGTAGCATACAAAGCTCTGTTCTCCTATATTACATCATCCTTAACATTTGCTACTGAAGTAGCTGATTCATCTGATTAAGGGTAGGGCTGGCTATATAATTCACTTCTCCTATCTTAACCCAAATGGAAGTTTTTTGTAGCTGGTGGGTGGGTGGGTGCAGGGGCATGTATGCATATAGACAAATAGATCTAGGCCAATATGGATAAAACAGACCAGTCAAACAATAAAGATTTCAAATCATCGGATTGCTAGGTTTTAAACAGCGATTGTACAGATGGGTGACCAGCAACTCATGGGTTGAATTTGACTTCCAGTGCTGGTTAATCTGAACTCCGATGGCCTTATTGTTATTGCTGTTAAGTCAGAGCTGACTTATAGTGACTCTAACAGCATTTTCAAGGTAAGGGAGTGTGGCGTTCGCACCTCAAGGCCCCTGCCTGACTCCCCAAACACAGAGCACACGAGGGCAAACTACTACTCCTTTTTACCCCACTGTCACCAGTTGATGACTAAATCAACATTAATTATGGAAGGATGAAGATGAAGGTCCAAACTTCACTGTCTTTTAAATAAAACTTGTTTATTGATTATAGATGTTTGATTATTAATCATAGGTAACTTCTATTATCATCAATCTCAACCTTCTATTTGTTATAACAGTATTTATTCACTCTTTACTCTAATCACACCTCAGATCTCCCAAATACCACACTCTATCTCTCCACTCTCTCTCACTCTGACTTCCCCTTCACTCTCTGACTCCGCCTCTTTATTACATTTCTCTCGGCTCCGCCTCTTAGCAACATTAGCCTGGAACATGAATAATGCATGACTATTTAACATAAAAAGGGTGAACGCTACAGGGAGGTATTTAATGAGTGGATTTACCAGTTCCACACCTCCAGCAAGCTTCTATGGCAGAACCGGGAAATCAAACCTAGGTCTCTTGAGTCCTAGTCCATTATGCTATTCACTACACTACACTGGATAGCCCTGACAGCCTCACCATTTAAAAAAAAAGTCTGCCCAGTTTCCTTTACAAGGAAAAGAAGAGAAAGAGATACCATACACTTTAATGCTTTGGGTATTTAAATGCACTCGATTGCAACTAACACTATCCCTAAGTGTAAGAATACATAATTGGGAAATTCTGACCACCAAATGGCACTAGCCTCCTCATGGAGCATGACCATGACAAGGTTGGGACTTTGGGGGGGGGGGGCGCAGGGGCCACTATCTCGCAGAACACAGTGCTCTCCAAACACATGAATTGGCCCTCTCTCTGGGTGTACAGTGAATATAACCCAAAAATGCACAGAACCCTCTTCAGATATCCAGTGAATGCATGAGGCCAGGCCTATATTCAATGTCTCTTAGAGGTGGCTCTACCATTAGGCAGAGGGTGGCTGTCATCTCTGGTGGGAGAGGGGCAGCAGCAAGGCTCTGAAGTCACAAACTATGCACCACGTGGCCTGCTGGGCACCTTTCAACTAGGCGTGAAAGCCCCAGCTAGCCTTCAGGTGCAGCAGAGGGCAATCTACCACTCAGCTGGCTTTGTATTTTAAACAGAAAGAGCACTGCTCAGTTCTTTGTCCTGGGCAACAAAATGTTTTGAGTTATCTCTGCTGGTCTGTGCTTCATGACCTTCCGCATGTTCAGCAGACGTTCTGCATAGGGGCACAGAGGTCATGAGTGAGGACAGCACGTTCAGTTCTGATCTCTTTCTCAGCACGCTTTCACTAACTATCTGCAAAGGGCTCCTATTAGAAACAAGAGGCATCTTCAACCTTTTCTTATCCTGAAATTGGATAATCTGGCACACAGCAGAGTTCCTACCTGAGTGACATAATAAACCAGATGAGGACTTTGCCATTAAATGTTGTCCATCCCTTTCTTAAATAAAATAAGAAAATAACTTTAGAATGATTACAGTTTAATTGAAGTAGGAAAGGGGCCATGAGAAGGGCCACATACTCATCCCAATGAACTGGAAACAGGAAAAATCTGGTCATTCACTACACATCTGACCCAAAACAAAACAGTGAGGTGGGCATCTCAGGCAGCAGGTGCTAATGAATGGGGGCAGCCGAAAGCTGGGGTTCTGCATGTCATAAGGCCTTCCCAACATCCCCTAAAGCTTGTTTTTCTTTTCCTTCCCTCATACTCTTTTTCCTGTGGTGTCATGTCTTTTAAGATTATAACCCTGAGACCAGGGAATGTCTTGCCCTTTTTTTAAAATGACATATAAACTGTTCTGAGAGCCTTTCTTACTGTTGTATAGGAGATAAAGTCAGTCAGTCAATCAGTCAAGCAAGCAGCTAGCTAGCTAACTAACTACCTGTATACGCAGTTGACAATGTTGCTTCACTGGCTGTGTCAAAGTAAAATGTGCAGCTTGGAAAAGCTACTTCTCAGACTCTAACGTCTAACCAGCATGGTCAGTAACTTTTGTAAGTTCTGCATATGGTGTAGCCTTTCCCAGCCAGGAGTCCCCCAGGCTGTAGCTTCCGTCATTCCACCACAATTTGGTCACTGGATAAGCTCCTGGTTATGCTGAATGGGAGATTCTATAACTATTGTCCCAAAAGGTAACTTTTTCAAGCTTTGGTAAAGATTCACAGAATGAATCAGGGGAAAGGGGTCTTATCCTTCACCTTAGGTAGCAACATGTCTTGGGCTAGGCCTTCCTTACCAATTGTTTCTGGTGTCATTCTGTGATACCACTTTCAAGGGAGAAAGTGCCTTGAGGACACACTCTATATTGCTATATACTAAAAAAAAACCACAAAAAACACACCTCCCATTCACTTCAGTTACACACTCTCTGCTGCATTTATGTACAGTACAAATGGACAGGGAAGCAGGAATTCAATCCGAAAACAACAATACCAAAATGACCTTGAAAAGGACACCACCATAGTCTGATGAAATGTAATGAGCTGCAGCTAAGCTAACCAAGAGGAATAAAACATATGACAGCCGGGAATACGAGGTCCTAATTTGCATCTAAATTATTTCAAATAATTGTGAAGTGAGGCTTACTTGTAATATCCAACATATTAAAGTGAATTCACTGCCCAAAACAAACAAACAAAAAAGGTTAGATTTTGCAATGATATAAACGGGGCTTTGGAACACCAGTTACTACAAACTCAAATGCAAAGAAGGAAAGACAATGAGTATACCAGTTTCCAATTAAAACTGCCTTTGACGTAAATACGATAGTGGGCACATGCGTAGGGATAGTCATAGGACAAAGATAATTACTGCAATGCTACATTTTATCACTGCTAAGCAGGTGCAGTGATCTTTCTGGGATTTTCAGAGTACTTTAAAACTGTTCTAATTAACTTATTTCCCCCTCCTGACATGCTTATGTGACTCAAGATTTAATCTGACATAATTCACTTGAGCAAAGTATTTCAAATGCTACAACACAGTCTTAGAACATATGAAACAACAAAGGCCTATACACAGAGCACAGGCAGACTGCCTTTCCTTTACTATCAAGCTGTCACAACCAGGGTTCCCAATGCAATTTTGTGCACATGGTATGCCATCATCAGTATTTAGATTTTTCACTGATTGGGAGAGGCTGATGGGAGAGGGAAGGATATACTGTTCCTGGCCATGCAACACACCACGAGCTCAGGAACAATGACTGGAAAAGGGCAAGTCAAAGAATGACAGAGGGCTGTCTACAATAACAGCCATTATGGTACAGGGCTAGTGTTGCATTTGGACTTCCAAGGTCCAGGTTCTAGTCCTCATTAAGTCATGCAACTCATGGTATGACCTTGGACCAGTTATTCTCTTAGTCTGGCCCACCTCATAGCATTGATCTGAGGATAAAGTGGAGAATCCTGGTCTCCAGAGTCCTAGTCCATCACTCTATAAGACTGGGTACCACCATCCCAAATACCAAGTACAAAATAAAGCTTTGTACATTGCCTTCAACTCACTGGAGGAAAGGTGTCGTGTAATGAAATAAACTAATAAAAATTAAGAGAGATTTTGGCTGAGAATTCCTTAATTATACTACTTTGGCACTAGGCTCTGGATAGTGGTTTCCAGGAGATCAATAAAATATCAAAGTAGATCCCACAAATATGAAGTCTGACAGTTTAGAGCATCCATATGGTATCATATCGTCACAAATGGAAACTATAGGATGGGAGAGGTGGCAAGCAAGGAAAAAGATGAAACCAGTTACTCTTGTGGTCCTTTGCATTCTACAACCATATCTGTATAACCCTCTTCACCTGTGAAAGGCAACTAAGTGCTGCTACTGACTTTTATTACGTTATATACCTTAATGCGGTCAGGTTAATGTTTTATTATATTACTGTTGTTTTGCTGTTTTTTCAGCACCATCCAGATAACCTTGATTTGGTTATACTCAGTTTAGAATAAAAGCTAAAATCCCATTGGATATTTAAACATATGCTTTTTAGCAGTGGCCCCACACTAACTGAAATCACTAGGAATGTTTTATCAGGCTGCTTGCTGGCCTGGCAATGAAATACTTTAAGTTTGTTGACTGCTCTTATCATTAATACACTAGGCTAAACACTGCTACTCTTAGTTATACTGCTGCTCAATTGTTAATCATATCAGGAGCAGCTTATGGACTGATTAAAAAATTTGGGTGATGTCTCCCTGCCCCAGTCATGAACCATCCACAGTACAGTATGTCATATTGTCATTCTGTGAATAAATGCATATACACAAATAAATATAATGGCAATTATGTATCATATACCTTATTCTGTGTTTTTATTTATTAGAAATACCTCAAAGTCTAAAAATACATAAAAGAAATAAATAAAACCTTAAGACAAAACTGCTATCCAAATGCTTCCCCACATAATTAAATCTGTATTCATTAAATCCTGACAGAGGTTAATTTTCAATCATTTTCCAGCCAGTAGGGGTCAAATTAAACCTTAAGGGGTGCAATTGGCTGCACAATCATTCAACAATGGGATTCTGTCAGAACTGGATGTCTAATCAATCAATTAATTTGTAAATTAACTCTGTATTTACCTCCAAATATTACTTAGTTAGATGTCACCAATTTATAGCAACCCTAATAGGGCTTTCAAGGTAAGTGAGATATTTAAGGAGTGGTTTTACCAGTTCCACTTCCCCAGTGAGTTCCATGGCCAAGTGGGGATTTGAACCCTGGTCTCCATCACTACACCACACTGGGTACTCGTACCTCCCAAATACCAAGTACAAAATAAAACAAACAAATGTGCTAGGCAGATTTTTTTTCACCACTTCTGGAAGAACTAATTCTAAATGCGAGCTGAGTGTCTCATCTAGCTTGACTCCGAGCCTCACTAAAAAAGTGTTCATTTAAAATACAACTTCACAAAGTAAAAAAGACCAGAAAAGTTACTCTGTGATTATCCTTGTCAAAAGTTATCATCCAGATGAGATCTAAGATTTTTTTTTTCAGGTGGGATTCCATACAACAAGACAGACAACAATAGAATGGAGGCAGGGGAAAAGAAGATAGTCTCTGGTTTAAATTATCTGCATTTTATAACATTGTGGAGAAAGAAATCAAAATGCCCATGGCTTCACCTCAGCGTGTGGCACCAGTCCATTAAATTTCTACTACCAAGTAAAAAGTGGAGTTAGAAAGATGCAAGTGATAATAGTTATTAGTGAATACAGAATTTATGAGAGGGTAATTATTTTAAACAAGCTCATGGAGCAACATGGGCCAAGAACTACTGTGGTCATTTAGTTTTACCTCACAATAACTAACTCTACCTGATGGAATTAGATCATTTGAGTCCATTGACTCTTGATTGATACAACCTCTCAGAAAGCTGATGGAGAGAGAACTACATCTAATTTTGAAACCCAGCCACCAAATGAAATTATGTGGCTCCCTAGAGAAACATCTCAGCTATAACTAATAGCATGAGAGTCTTGAGGAAGCAAATTAAATTCAGGCAAATGCATACAAACACAGCAAGAAAGATGACAGCATGCAGCCATGCTGAAAGAAAGAGGGAGAGAGAGATTCCCTTGCTTCACTTGTTCTGAGTCAGACCTTTAACATTTCTTTCACGTACTACTTTGTTCTCCCTCACAGGATGGCGGCTCACTCCTGGAGGTGCGGGGGTGTGGTGTCTAAAACGAGAAGTCCATCTCTCACCGCCAAAAAAAGGAGAATCCCCCATAGGCTTCTTATTTTTTTACCTGTTGTCATCCTCCTCTTTTAAGCCCTTCATCTCCAAGATATTTTTTCTTCCCCATTGCTAATAAAACAACATTGAGAGAGCATTAGAGGTTCCCCACAGCATGTACTGTCTGTTCTGTGCCCACCATATGGAAACCCATCAGTAGCTTCCATTACAAGGAACTGTCTTAAACATCTCTTGGGAAACTGAATACCATTTGGGCTATTCATTTTAATTATGCAAAGTAAGGTGGTCATATGTCCTCTTTTACGGAGGACAGTCCTCGCCCTGAAGGATGGTACAGCCCAAGTTTGATTTAAAGAGAAAGAATCATAAAGAAGATGGGGAACCTTGAATCTGCCTATCCAATTAGCAAACTCGGAAGGTTACAAGTCATCTGGCCGGTTTTTCCCACTCAAGTGAGATGTATTATAATTCTGTTTAGATTATTTTTAAGTGTAACTTAGCATCCGTACCTATAAATTAGCCTATGCAATATTATGAAAATCTGTGCCCTCCTTGTCAATGATGCATGTTCTCTTGTTGAATGATATCTAAGTCACCCTCTTAGATGAGGACATGAAATGAAGCCGTATCAAAGCTGTGAAGGGAGAGTACAATACCACCACAAATACCACATCAGGAATTAGAGTGATTTGACCCTTCTCAGCCCCAAGCTCCAACAGTTCATCTGTGGAGACTACTGGCCCTGTTGCTTCTTTTCTTTATGCTGCCAGTCTTTATTCATCTGCTTTTTCTCTCTCCCAGTGAGTGAGCAATCAAAGGAATGGTGTGAAAGAGCAGTAGTCTCCTCACACTTTGTCTTCCC
This sequence comes from Intellagama lesueurii, assembly GCA_037013535.1. Classification (NCBI taxonomy): domain Eukaryota; kingdom Metazoa; phylum Chordata; class Lepidosauria; order Squamata; family Agamidae; genus Intellagama; species Intellagama lesueurii. The sequence continues at coordinate 20,649,009 of JBAJHW010000003.1, forward strand.
CTTCTGGCAGGTGGTATGAAGTGAACTCTATTTGAAAAAAGGGGTCAAACGTGGTAGAAAATTGGCCCTGAGGAAGATGATGGGCAGGACCCACCGGAAAAACTCCACTGACAGAACAGTAAAATCCAATGGAACTGGGAAGGACACACAAACTCCTCTCCATACTGCAGCCCCCTAGGCACCTCCCAAACCGGTCCTGGAGGGCTGAGATACCTATTACAGCAGGGAGGGGGATTATGCAGTGCAGAATGTTGAAGGGGAGAGGAAAGATGTTTTGAATACCTCAGCAATAGAATATGAGATCCAGCCATATAATAGTGTGGAGCATGAATCATGTAACTTTCCATCTACAATCCCAAGTTCTATCACTCCATCTTGTATAATCTTCCAAAGGCCTCAAGAGTATCTTGAGAGGGAGTATCATTTAGCCTACTGTTCTGTCTGTTAGGTCTATACTACTACTAACATTATTGTTTTGAATTGTTTTAACTGTTTTAGTTTTATAATGTTTAATGGAACCCGCCCTGAGTAGACTCTGTCTAAATGGGCGGGATAGAAATCTAATAAATAAATAAATAAATAAATACTGCTCTGCACTCACTGACACTGTTCTTCACTGCAGAAAATCAGTGCCTTTCCAGCAGCAACCTTCCTGCCTGTGTCTGCATGCTGTAAAAATGGTAAAGTCTTTCAAAGCGAAAGGTTTATTATTATTACCATTATAATTGGCAGGCATGTTTATTTCTGTTCTTTCTATTCCATTATAACATTGGTATTAAAATTCTTATCTGGAATTATAATGCATCTGCTTCCAGCAGTTTATTTTTAACCAGAAAAAAAATCTACTGATTTATAAGCAGTCATGTTTATGCCTGAATGTTGTAGCTTGAGAATAATTATTAGTTCACTGGAGATACTAACTACATTGCAGGCTCTAGCTCCTGAATTAGAATCCGCTAGAGAAAGAAATCCCAAAATCTTAATAAGATACAGCAATATGGAGAGAGAGCTTTAAAAACAAAATCTCTGAAATTTTTATTACCCCCTCCAGAGTTAAGTCAGATCCATATGAAATTAGGAATGACTATGTGGCTTTTCCCTTCCAACGGTCTATACAAGTTTCAATATTATGATTGATGTAATATTTCACTGTTTGTAGGAGAAAATACTGTAATCAAGGTAAGTCACCTGAAGGGCAACTTAATATGGCAAAAACACAGTTATTTCAGCGGAAGATAAGACACTGTTGCTATATCAGCAAAAAGATTTATAGGTGAAGCCATTCAACCAGTTAAGACAATAAAGATCTGAATTCTGCCAGTTGGTTAATCATAAATTTCAAGACTGGATTGGGAAAATCAGAGGGATGTTTCTCTGACAGTGGACAGTGCAGATCTATGTGTGTTTATGAGACAGTACTGTATGTTCCATTGTGTTCGTCACAGTTTATTCTAAAGCCAGCATGCACAAGACTACAGCCTAAATCATTTTCATGGATTCATCACCAAAGAAAAGAAAGGGCTCAGAAAAGTTGTAGTTTTTTTTAAAAAAACAAAAAAACCTACAACTCCCAGAATCACCCAGCCATCATGGGCATGGGCCATACTGACTAGGGAATTTTAGGAACTATTGTCTCCTCCCCCATCCCTCCTTCACCAAAATGGAACTTTTCCAAGCTCTGAAAAACATCCCATATTTACTATTAGTGAAACAAGAAATTGCAATAATGAAAACTCTTGCAAGTCATTTGTCTCTGAGAAAGATGAAAAGAAGGAGAGAGCAGTACATATTCTGACACTGAAACCTGCCTCTTGACTGAGAAAAGTCTCTATAAACCACCTTCTCCTGTTGCAATCCAGATTATTCAAGGAATATCTGTAGAAAATGTCTGCCTGTGGACATCCTCTAAATTGCTTTCTTCCTCTTGAATGCTTGTTTCGCTAAAGCTCAGACAGAAGTCTGTGATTGCTTGCATTCTAGATGGCTGCATTCAAACAGTGGAAACACTGTAATAGATACTCTTATATCCTTACTTTTGTGATAAAAGATTTTTATCTTTTATATTTAACCAGAAAGAATATACTCTCCCTCCCTGAAGGCCTTGAAGTCTGTTGTTGGAAAAGGAAAACCTTTTTTCCTCTCATAGTTCCTCGGAATGCCAAAAAGTCAAAGAAAGAGGAACTGAAGCACAGGCTTGCATATGTTCAGAACTGTGTTTCCATTTTCTGTATAATCTTGCAGTTCCATCATGACTGATGCTAGACAGTGAGTCTCACCATAGGTTATGCTGGATAAGGCTGATAGGAATGGACACATGTCCCCCATCTCTAGTATAAAGAAGAGTGGCTGATTCATGTTCCATGTTTCATGGAGTTCCATCTTAAGAAAATGTGGACTGGGTCATGGACCACAATCTAGAAAAAGACAGGTTCCAGAAACTGGAAGCCAGAATTGAAGAGTGATCTGGGGACAAGTGGAAATTTAGAAAGTAGGACCGGAAAACAAACCAGGATCTGAAACTAAACAAAAGTCAGGACCAGATGGCAGGTGATACTTAAACTGTAGAAATTGCTACCACAAGATGCATTGATAACCACTAACATAGATGGCTTTAAAAGGTGATGGGATGGATTCAGAGTGGAGAGGGCTATTCATGAGTCAAATTAAATATAGTTATCACCTTCTGTGAAACTAATAGCACGTTTTCTGTCTAGAAACACAATTCCTTCAAGATTCCTTGTCTGAGCAATCAGACGTACCCCCCTGTTTGTTTCCCAGTGACTAATCACTTTGAGCTGCTTGGCCTGTGTGGCAATAAACAATTTTGACTCTCAGATCATGGTCTGTGGGCAGCCCATGAGAACGCTCACGTTGGCCACCCTTGTTCTGACAGACTTCATTGCATCTTCTTTTGCTCTTTCTCTCTCTCTCTGCCCTTTCAGCTAGCACTTTTAGCAGCAACTACAAAAGTAGTCTAAAGGCAAAGTAAGTCTCCTGGGGTTTTAATCTTCAAGTACTGTCTGAAAAAAATGCTACTTCACTATCTGTGCCATCATCTTTAGACTTTTCTGGATAAGATTACATACATCTTTCTCCAGGCAGTTATCATTATGTGGCAATAAATCTAGAATGAATCCAGGCACAGTCAACCAAAGTGATTAGGATTATAATCACTATATTCTATTAAAATGCAGGGTAGTACTCTTTTGTCTGAGGAAGTGGACTTATCCATGAAAGCTCATATTAAAATATAGCAGTTAATCTTTAAGGTGCCACAACATTTTTGTGTTCATTATTTTTTTATTTTGTTTTTGCCTGATATGCTGGAACAGACTAACATGACTACCTCTTCTAAAACATTAAGAGGATGAATGTAAAAGACCAAAGAAACTGGCTAGCTAGGATTGGTCAGCATGATCCCTGGTCTAACTAGGAATGGTCTGAGGCTAGGACAAAGCCTCAGAAACTACCCAGGACTAGTATGAAGTAGTATACCCAGCAGTATGAAGTATACCTCTGTTGGCTAAGTCAGGTGTAAGTATTGGCAAGCTAGCTTTCTCTTTCTGGGCTGATTAACAGAGCAGAAGCTCTTGCTTACTGAATTTCAGGGAATGCTTTCAGCCTTATTCTGTTGTGGGTTTGTTTTGTGTTGTGTTTTTTTTTTCCTGCTTTAACACAAAGCCTATTGCTGCTACCACCTATCTCCTTTGTGTTATGGATTTGCACTTATATTTAGAATTACTTCTCCAAATGATTTCTGGTGGCATTATCTTGCTTTCCTTCTCAGAAGTAGCTTTATTTGATTTGTTGGGTTTCCAGGTCCCAAAGTGCTGGTTGAAGTTTCAGGGAATTGCTGCACTTCTCTAGGTCTCCAGGCAGGGATACAGACCATAGGGCAAGTAGTGCTGGAGAAGAAGGTTTGATTTTCACGTGTGACAGGTCCAGTCTTCAATATCCCAATCTTGGGCATGGTGTTTGAGTGTTGGTGGCCTCCCAGCTCCAAAGATTCCTAGATGAAACAGATGATCTAGATCCATTTCAAACTGGCTTCAGACCTAGTTATGAGACAGAAACAGCTTTGATCACCTTGGCAGATAATGCCAGGAACTAGACAGGGGAAATTGCCCCTATTAATTCTGCTGGGCATTTCAATGTTGTTTGATCCCATCAATCATGGCGTCCTTGTGTGTCACCTCCCTGGGTTGGGACTTGGTGGCACTCAATTAAGGTGACTCCAGTCCTTCCTGGAATGTTGTTTTCTGAAAGATGATATTTCCCTCCTTGGCAGAGAACCTGGAAGAATGTTTCACATGTCGTGTATTGCGTAGATAAGGTTGCATGGGGATGTCAGACCTAGTGGGAATCGCATCAGTTCTGCAGCTGCTAGTGCATTTTGCTCCCTGGTCAGCTGGGGTTTTCCCACCTGGCTTTGGACTGTTATTTTATGTGGTTAGTTGTGTTCTACTCAGATTCCGAGTCCCTTTATTTCAATTCCCTTGATGACTTTTCAGTATGAGCTGGTCAAGAAGCAGTTCTAACCCCTTCCCAGACCTTTCCTACCCTACTTCTGTGAGATCACTAGGATCAGCTCCCTTGTCTCAGGGTTTGGCCTGGAAATCTCAAGGAATGGAATGTTGCTAACCTATTTTGTTAGCCCTATTTATTTATAGGGCAACTACAAGAGGTTGCTGTTTTGTAAACATCTCGGTGCTACTGCTTGAAAAAGCAATTAAGCTGGTTTCAGCTTTTTTTTTTTCTTTACTTGTGGGGTTGCATATATCTATTTTGGCTAGCAACTATACAAGCCATTTCAAAGTTTTATTTTGAAGAAGCAATGACTGAAATGATAACACACTCCAGAGTAGCCAACATTAGACTGTTTGTTCACTGTTTGTTCACTGGGTATATTGTTGTCCTTTGTACGAAATCCTGTTTCTCATGGATTTAACTGATTATTCTGGTGGTGGCATATACAATCATCATCATCATCATAACAACCTTAGAACTGCAGAACTGGAATCATCAAGTCCATCCCCTGTCAAGGAGGCAGAGTGGGGAACTGAACTCCCAACCTCTGGCTCCGCAGCCAGATGCCTAAACCGCTGATCTGTCCAGCAGTTCATCACAGAATCATAAAATCATGAAATTGGAAGGGGCCTACAAGGCCATCGGGTCCAACCCCCTGCTCAGTGCAGGAATACAAATCAAGGGATATCTGTCAGGTGGCTTCTAAATTTCTCTTGAATGCCACCAGTGTTGGAGCACTCACCATCTCTCAAAGTAATTGATTCCATTGCCATACTGCTCTAACAGTTAAGGAGTTCTTCCTGATATTCAAGAAAAATCTGGCTTCCTGTAACTTGAGCCCATTGTTGCATGTCCTGCACTTGGTGATGATAGAGAACATCTATACATTTATTTTGGGATTATTTATACTGTGTGGGCCTTTCACATGAATTATACACGTTTGATTATTTATGACTTGGTATTCTGTCTGGTTTTCAGGTCCTTGCCCATTGTTTTTGCATTCTTCTTTAAGGATCACCTTCTTCTTAAGCTTATTATGAAAAAAGGCAGGGAAGTAAACTGGTACAGTTACAAGAGAAAGTAGAGGGGAACAGAACTGAAGAAGGAGTGAGATGCAGTGGGTATGGCACTAGACTAGTACTTGGTGAGTCCATGTTTAAACTCCCACAGAAAAATGATTCTTACTGGCTGGCTAGTCACTCTTTCTCAGACTGGCCTGAGAAAGAGTGGTGGTTGTAAGGTTGTTTTAAGGTTAAAGTTGGTTGTTATAAAGTTAAAGTTGAAAGACCTATACACTCCGACCTGAGCTCACAAACTGAAGTCTGATTTGAAGAGCATGGATGCCCTGGCAGATGATAAATGGCATCAACTGCAAAGTGAAAGTGGAACCAGAAAAGAAAGAGGAGGAAGGCATGCAAAAGCCCACCTGAGACTTCTAAAACGAGCCACTGTATTATAATAAGATGTTGCACATGGCCCTCTGGGAACAGGTAGGGCAGCCTGTTCTAGGAGTATCATATCACTAATATGATACTCCTAGATTTGCATTTACATTTCAGGTTCCTGAGTCATCATCTTTTCCTCTCTGGCTCAACAACAATTGTAAAAAAGAAGAGCAAAGGGTGACACTGTCTATTTCCTTAAATTCTCTCCGTAAATCAAGCAAGCAGGTTACAACAAGGATGAGAAAAATGGCAGAAAAGGAGCAGCAGCAGCTGGTGACAATGAATGTGAAGAAGTAGATTAATTGAAGGAGGGGGACTTTTAAGATTATTTTGTCCTAGAACCCAGAAAGACCTGGATTGAGCACAGTCACCCACAAACACTATCTTATTTACAGCATGTGATGCCCATCCCAGGTATAAAAGGATTAGAGTGGTACCATATTTTTACTAGGCTTGGATTTCCATCAGCCCCTGGAGCTATAGATGGAAAATATTATGACCAGGATGCAGTAATGTACAACCATTACTCTAATTTCACTTGGTAGCTGTCAGAGCAAGGAGAAATGCAAGTAGCAGTGCCTTACCATATACAAGTCTTTGTTGACACCTAAATACTTTCCATTGCCGCAACCAACATCAGCCACCACAGCCCCACGTGGTAAAGTCCTCAGAAACTCCACAACTCGTGGCCATGGACTGTGCCGGGTGTTACTGAAATGCATGGCAATCTCTTCATAGACCTCATGGACGTACTTTTTCTCTAGCTCCAAAGCTTCTCTCTCATTATCAGGGAATGCAGGTGCTGTGTCTTTACGCTGACTGTCGCATACAGAAGGATACGCTAGGAGGGGGGAAAAAAATCAAGATTTATTAATTTTTACAGAGAACACTGTGTTTTGAACCAGAGCAGTCCTTTTTGATTGACCTCACTTAATAAAGAGGGCACTAAAAGCTTCATACTGAATTGCATATTTTGAATTCTAATTTTAAATTGCAAGTTTACTTTGTGCATTCATGAAAAACCAGCTCATTTGTCTACTTCCTAATCCACTGGAAGATTTTACAGGTTAAAAAGATAGCCATTATGAGTTAGGCACCTGGCTTTAGAGCCAGAGGTTAAGTGTTTGATTCCCCACTATGCCTCCCAGGAGAAGAGGCAAGCTCCACAGTCTGAGGGCATCCCCAGAAGAAGGGAATTGTTAGCCACTTCTGAGTACTTTATACATAAAAAACACTAGAAAGGTTCACCATAAGTCAGAATTGGTTTGATGGCACATAATGATTATTATTATACAATAGATGAGCAACTCTGCATGGTTGGAGGGCACACTGGACACCCACTCCCTGAACCCACCAGAGCTAGATCACCTGTAAGTTTGCTGTTGTCACTGCAGCTGCCACAAAAACTCATAATAAGATGGAGATTCCCTTCTACTTACAGACCCCTGCAATCCCTTCAAAGTTCTGGGAACTTTCTAAAGTTGAATGTTATGAGGCAGCCCTTTACCTGGGAGCAGACAGGATTGTTTTACAGGCCTGTTCAGCTTCCTTGAATCTTTGTGTATATCAGTGTTAACTATGATTTAGACCTCCACATATACCAATCCTAAAGAGGGCTGTTCCAATGGCTGTTCCAATTATAGTTGCAAGCTCACTTCAAATTGTGGTCTCAGATTCTAGTTTATGAAGGAGCCATCGGTAGATTCAACCAATCCATAGTTAGTACTAAGGCACAAATCTATCAGGAGAGGGGTTCATGAAAGAAGAGGGATGGTATTCCTATGGTCTGTCTCCCAAATTGCAATAAGTATCTTCACTCTCTCATTGGCAAAGAGATAGAGATACATCTGCAGTATTCCATGGTGATGCATCCAAAACCAGTACAACTACATTACACAAGTTTAAATGGAGGTGGAGAAAGGATAAAAACCAAATGCACAGTTACAAGATGGGAGATACTTGGCTTAGTAATACTGCAAGTGTGTAGATCAAAAGCTGAATATGAACCAACAGTGTGATGTGGCTGCAAAAAAGGCAAATTCTACTTTAGGATTCATTAACAGGAGTAGAGTCTCCAAATCCCAAGAGGTACTAGTTCCCCTCTATTCAGGACTGGTTGGGCCTTATCTAGAGTACTGTGTCCAGTTCTTGACACCACATTTTAAGAAGGATGCCAACACACTGGAACAAGTTCAGAGGAGGGCAACAATATCCGATCAGGGGATTGGAAACCAAGCCCTATAACTGGGCATGTTTAGCCTTGAGCAAAGAAGACTGAGGAGAGATTTGACAGCACTTTTTAAATACTTGAAAGGTAGTCATACAGAGGAAGGGCAGGATCTCTTCTCGATCATCCCAGAGTACAAGACGAGTAATAATGGGCGCAAACTACAGGAAGCCAGATTTAGGCTGAATGTCAGGAAAAACCTCTTAACTATTAGAGCAATACGACAATGGAACCAATTATCTCGGGAGGTGGTGAGACCTCTGATGCTGGAGGCATTCAAGAGAAAATTGAACAACCATCTGTCAGATCTGCTTTGATTTCGATTCCTGCCTTGAGCAGGGGGTTGGGCTCGATGACTTTCTAGGCCCCTTCCAACTCAATTATTCTATGATTCTATGATACTTCAGTGCAATAGTAAGCACAGTCTTATGAACTACACAGAGTTCTTCCCATATGGATGTTGCCTTGTGAATACAAAATGCAGAGGTTTGAGGTTACTTGTTGTAAGTAACTAAATCATCTGTAACTAGTAACATGGTCAATAATAATACGTCAGAAGTGATATAATGAGCAATCATAAAATTACTTCTGGGGATAAAAGCTACTTTCCAAGGGCATTCTAAAGCATTTCTAGAGGCACTTTGACAAAATATTTTCAAGATTTGTGCCATTTTCCTATCACTCATAAAGAACAAAGGAACTATTGTTTCATTTAGGGTTTTTTGTATTTTCAATGCACAATACTGTATCAGGATTGGCTAATATAGGTAGCCGGAGAGCATTTCCCTGTATTTTTTCTGGCCACTGGTAAAAACAATGGGGATGTTATCTCCCCACAACATGGTGGACAGATTTTTCTGAAAGCAAATGATAACAACAAGTATAACTACAAGCTGAAGTAAGAATAATGATAATGATAATATGGCACCTTCAAAGCAATGAGTAGCACAAGTAGTTTCTTTGGTATATGGGAAGGAGGAAGACAAGTCATGGGGACATTGAATAGGTATGGTTACCACAATTAAGCTGTACAACAGGGAGCAAAGCCCAGCATTTCTGCAGCCTTCAGGGTTTGAAAATATAAACAAACAAACAAACAAACAAAAAAGGCACCCCTCCAAGGTTGTGATAGCAGCATTTATTTTATTTTATTTATTTATTTTGCTTCTGAGCCTTGGGGTGGGATCTTAAAGAGCCCTTAGTTTGTCAGCTCTCTTTTGCATAAGAACACACAAGTATTGTGAAGAATGCTTGCAGATGACCTATGCTCCACTCCAAAGTCCTACATTAATTCAACCACTCACTCGTTCACTAAGGCAAGTGCTTTTGCTGCAGGAGTCTAGAGAATAAAAGGTCAGGAACATCTTCTGCGAGACATACAAAAGAAGGAGGGATCCATAACCAAGAAAAGTAAAAGGGTTTTTTTAAAGGTAGAAAAATATTAATGTATTCTACCCAAATGTCCTAATTCTAGGTAAAACTAGTATTGTGTACAATGGAGGAAGGAAATCCTCTGACCCTTCAAATGTTGTTGGACCCCAACTTCCAACAGCCCCTACCAGCATGGCCAATGATCAAACATACTGGGATGGGGCCAGTTCACTACCCTCTGGAATTTGGAATGCCACATTTTCCCCAACCTTGATATAAGAACTTCAAGGAGGGCAGCACTTTTATTAGGACCAACCAAAACATCATAAAATAGTAAGGAAACTTGCAGGTTTTCCAGGACTCTTAATCAGGCTATAATGGGGATGGGAAAACTTGGGTCTTAATATTAAAACTATAGTCTGATTGAATGGGTCTCTGCTAGATACATCAGGTTACACTAAGGAGTCTTAGATAAAGAAGAACAGCTGAGCCTCCATTTGATCTATCTCCAACATAAGGTATCTAAATTGCAGAAAAATGCATGAAGTTCTGGGTTGAAGTGGGGCAAGTCAATGGATCTGTCTCAGTTTTCCCATCTGCAAAGTGGGAATATTTAATGAACTTTCCCATGATAGAAAGTGTGATCGTTCAAAAAAAGCACAAAGACTGTCTACACGATTCCCACCAAAATACACTTACATTTTCAAGCACAAGAACCAATACTTACAACAATGGCAAGGGCTTCTCCTCACTTTCCTGAATGTGAAGGAAGTCCTTGTCCCTCTTTTATTTAACGTTAAATTTCCAGTGTCAGCAGTGACGGTTCCAACCTGCTGTCCTTCAGATGCCTGAACAATGTCAAACTTCCTAGGTGTAATGCTTTAAAATAAAACAGAGATCAGAGAGTTTTCTTTGCTTTCATTGCTTCTTCCTTTTCCTTTAAATGTTTCAGTGTCATATTTTTCAGATATGACACATGTATTTGATTAAATTAATCCTGAGAAACCATTGCAATGCTGAAACAACATCCTGAATATTTATGGCTAAGATCTCTAAATACACACAGAGATCAAAAACATGTGCTTTATTCTATATGTGCCATCTTTTGCATCTTCAATATAATCATTTCTTTAATTGGAAAAAGCAAAAACAGCCAGTGAGTGCTGAAAGGAGTCAAAAGAGGACAACAAAGAAGAAAACATCTAAGGGAACCATAGCTGGCAACTTAAAATACTGAAACCAACATTCTATACTGCAACATTTTGTTGCAGATTCCTCTTGTATCTGCATAAATCATTACCCTAGGGATCCCTTTCAACTCTAAAATTTGATACTCCAGTCCAAGGGTAACCAACTGACAGAACAAGGGCCTTACTGGACCCTGAAGGAGTTCTAAAAGCAGCTACCACCATACCACTCTGAATATACTCAACCCCAACTTTCTAGCTTGGCCTTTCTCCAGGTGAGTACAATTTAGGTGTGGGTCTGGAAGATAAAACTCCCAGAATGAAGAATGCTGGGATTTTTCTCTAAAAGAAGAAGAAAAGAATGACACATGCCTAGTAGACAGTAAAACCAGGAAAAACCAAGAGTTTGGTTAAAATGAACTGGATATGAGATAAACAAAATATGTTCTTCAGTGTGTACCACAAACATTAACACTTTTAATAGGTACATGCTACAGTTCCATAACTCCTAGTCACTAAAGCTATAATATCTCAAGCAGCTCTTAAAAAGAGTTTCTGAAGATGTAACTGCGCACAATTCCACTGAAACCAGATTTCTCAGTGAAGACAGCCAAAACATTGGTCTGGCTCATAACATTTTGATGCCGGAGACCCTCCCACCCCTGTTTGGTTTCATGATGGAGGGAGCTGCCATCTTGTCCTTTGCACAACAGCCAACCAAGTCAAGCAGCTGAATCTTATCTCAATATTAGCAACAGAACAGTATCCTCTGCTACTTAGGAGGCATGGGGAAGTCCATGTGGTAACACACGGTTCCATCCATTATCGCTCTCCCCAGCATCTGCCACTATTCAACTGCCTCATTGCGCCTAACAGTAGGGCCAGTCCTTCCAAAAGGCAAAAAATTAATGACATCAAAAGAAGGCAATAAAGAGAAACAAATATAGGAGACAGGAAAAGGCAAAGAGGTATTTCCACAAGTATCCATTTACTGATAAGTAAGGTAAAGGAGAGTATAAACTGGAAGAGTCTTCTCAAGAAAAATGTGTCAGACTCCAAATTCTTCTCAGGCTGAGCCCTTTCCTCAACTTGAGAATCAACTACATTAAAACAGAATTTGCCTCTCAGGGAAGAAAAAAGAGATTGATCTCCAGCGGACCAGCCTACACGGAAAGCCCAACAGAATTGCTGACTTCAAAGTCCTCAACACTTGGCTCCCAGCAAGACAAGCATTAACTCTGTTATTGACTTCTTGAAAGTTGAGTTCATTCCTGTCGGAATGAACTACAGCAAGGCAAATAACATGATTTGTAAGTTTGAGCAATACAAAGCTAGATATAGCCTCACCATCTACGCATGATCACAATAATCTAATGATCTAATATGAGGCCTTTATGTCACCCTAATCCAGGGGCAGAGGATCTTTTTCAGCCTGGAATTTGGAAATGATCTTGGAAACCACATTCCAGTAGCAGGTGTAGCTAAGAACCCAGGGTCAAAACAAAGTAGGCAGGGTCAGACATAATCCTTATCCATTTGGCCATTTGATCACTAAGCATTAAAAAAAAAATTGTTCAATTCTATGCATCTGTACGGAGGAGAAAGCCCCAGTACAAGAGCTTTCCAAGCTGCAAAGCATACTTCAGTTTCATGCAGCAGCTTTTTGAGCTTTAAACCATCTCTTATTTCTGATCACTCATCAGAATAATAATCGAAGAATCTTACATGCTGGACAGGGAGCATCCATGGGCTGTATTGAGGACCTGGGCAGAGGTTTCCCGCCTCTACACCCCGACACACAAAGTTTCTAGCTGTTTTAGAAACTTCTGTTTCTACCTATTCCTTTATAGTAGCTAGCCACAACTGTGCCATCATGGCTAGCATGTTATAGTATCATCTATAATCCAAGATATTATAGTTTAAATTCTTCCCATTTGCCACTGAGATTATACAGCAATCTGGTCACTACTCTCAACATAACTGTCTTCACCAGAGCGCATGGCGGGGGAACCGTATATACTACCCTCAACTCTTTGGAGGAAAGGTGAGCTACATAAATAACAGTGCCTAGAACTTCTTCCCAGAGCAATCACATAATACTACTATTTTCCCTCTCTTTCGTCCTCCAAGCACGTATTTTCATAATTAATAAACTTGAAGTCTTCATATCTATAGAAAATGAACTGGTATGCACAGTTGTGTCCACCAAAATCCATCCATCCTTCCATCCTTCCTTCCTTCCTTCCATCCATCCTTCTTTCTCTGTCTTCCTCTGTTGTCAACATTCAAACTATAAGCTCCTTGGAATAGAGACCTACCTTTTATTACACAAACTGCCAGCTACTCAAATGGCACTATTCCTATAAGCAAACAAAAATTGTAAGCTACTCATTCTTACTCTAGCAGCTTATGATTCACAACTGTGCTTCCTTGACAGAAGTTGGATCTGATAATCCATAGGGTCCCTTCCAGCTCTGCAGTTCTAAGATGATGGTGATGACAAACAACAAGCAAAATCATCACCAACACACTGCTATTACGTACTTTGCAACACAATTGACTTATGAATTTCAGCACTTACCCATGTGTCCAGAGGTATCTGGACTCTCCAGACATCACTAGTAAACTACGTTGAGGCAGCATAACTGCTAGTGTACGTCCATCTGGATGCTTAAAATCCATGATAATCTGGGAGGGGAGGAGAAACCAATCATTATTTCATGCACTTAATTACAAGCAGTCCAGATTTCCATTTTCAGGCTGTGAAATTTTGCACTTGGATTGTGTGTGTGTGTATGTATACACAAGACATGTATATAGAAAAATCACATCATCTGTAAAACACAGTGGAGGCAGTGTGATGAATGGGCATTCATGGCTTCCAATGGCACTGGGTCGCTAGTGTTTATTGATGATGTGACAGAAGACAGAAGCAGCTGGATGAATTCTGAAGTGTATAGGGATATATCAGCTAAGTTGATTGGACGGCACTTCACAGATGGGCAATGACCCAAACCACACTGCAAAAGCAACCCAGGAGTTTTTTAAGGCAAAGCAGTGGAATATTCTGCAATGGCCGAGTCAGTCACCTGATCTCAACTTGATTGTGCATGCATTTCACTTGCTGAAGACAAAACTTAAGGCAGAAAGACCCACGAACAAACAAGGACTGAAAATAGCTGCAGTAAAGGCCTGACAAAGCATCACAAAGGAGGAAACCCAGCCTTTGGTGATGGCTATCAGTTCCAGACTTCAGGCAGTCATTGCCTGCAAAGATTATCGACAGAGTTTTTAAAATGAACATTTTATTTATGATTATGTTAATTTGTCCAATAATATTTGAGCCCCTGAAATAAGGGGATTGTGTATAAAAATGGTTGCAATTCCTAAACATTTCATATGATACTTTTGTTCAACCCCTTGAATTAAAGATGAAAGTCTGTACTTCAGTTGCATTTCAGTTGTTTCATTTCAAAGCATCATATATGACTCTGGTCTCTTAACACCTCATCTTTCCTGCTGAGGGTATAATACCCTATATATATATAATAATACCGCAGAGCAGTATTATTAGCTTCATACGTCTCTCTTACGCTTTGGGAAAAAAGGCTGGGTGTGAAGACGGACAATTCCCCCACCCCTTCCTATATATATATAAAGGGAATTTTAGAAGTAATTTCGCCGTGATCTTATCCCCTATTTGAAAACAGTAGATCAAGCAGAGACGTCCAGGGCTCCGCCCTGCCCGACAAGATGTAATCACTTTCAGCCTGTGACGTCAGATATGGTGGACAAAGTGCTTGATCACTGTCGTGCCAGCACCACCTCCCTTGACCCTTGCCCGGCCTGGCTAATCAAAGCAGCCAGGCCTGTAACAACTGAATGGGCCACTGCAATAATTAATGGGTCTCTCCAGGAGGGAAAGAGACACTCATTAGGCCCATCAGGCCCATATATATAAAGGGAATTTTAGAAGTAATTTCGCCGTGATCTTATCCCCTATTTGAAAACAGTAGATCAAGCAGAGACGTCCAGGGCTCTGCCCTGCCCGACAAGATGTAATCACTTTCAGCCTGTTTCCTTCTTGAGCAAAGTGGTAGAGAGGGCGGTGGCTGACCAGCTCCAGGTCCTTTTGGATGAAACCAATGCCCTGGATCCATTCCAGTCAGGCTTCAGGCCATGCCACAGCACGGAAACGGCATTGGTCGCCCTGTTTGATGACCTGTTGAGGAAGGCCGACAGGGACAAAACGTCTCTTTTGGTCCTCCTTGATATCTCAGCTGCCTTCGATACCGTCGACCACGGTATCCTCCTGGGGAGGCTCTCCGAGTTGAGAATCAGTGGTCTGGCGCTTGCTTGGCTCCGATCCTTCTTGGAGGACCGTCCTCAGAGAGTACAGCTTGGGGAGAATGTATCGGCCCCGTGGAGTCTCAATTGTGTGGTTCTGCAGGGCTCGATTATCTCCCCAATGCTGTTTAATATCTATATGAGGCCACTGGGTAGGGTCATCAGGGGGTGTGGGGCTTCCTGTCATCAGTATGCTGATGACACCCAGCTCTACATCTCCTTTTTTCTAACAACAGTGGATGCCGTTCTGTCCCTTCAGCGCTGCCTGGAGGCTGTACTGCAATGGATGCAGGAGAATGGACTGAAGCTGAATCCGGACAAGACGGAGGTCCTGAGGGTGGGTGGCCCCGCCATCAGTGGTTTGGGAAACTCCCTCTCTTTTGGGGGAGTGACTCTCACCACGAAGAGTGAGGTTTGCAACCTGGGGGTCCATCTGGATCCGGCGCTCACTATGGAAACCCAGGTAACGTCAGTGGTCTGCTCCACCTATTTCCATCTCTGGTGGATTGCCCAGCTGCGTCCCTATCTTGATGTTGGGCGCTCACCACTCTGGTCCATGCACTTGTAATCTTGAGATTAGACTACTGTAATGCGCTCTACGTGGGGCTACCTTTGAGATTGATGCAGAAGCTTCAAATGGTGCAGAATGCGGCGACCAGACTTCTCACTGGCGTGAGAAAATATCAGCATATTTCCCCCACTCTGGCTGCCTTGCATTGGCTGCCCGTTCATTTCTGCATTGATTTCAAAGTGTTAATGATGGCATACAAAGCCCTAAACGGTTTAGGATCTCGATATCTAGCGGAATGCCTCCTCCCACCTAGATCTACCCGGATCACTCGTTCTAGCCAAGAAGGGTGGCTGAGGGGGCCTAATGCCGAGGGAGGTCCGGAGAGACAGAACAAGAAACCGGGCCTTCTCGGCAGTGGCCCCTCGCCTCTGGAACAATCTGCCCCCAGAGATCTGTCTGGCTCCCTCGCTGGGTGTTTTTAAGAGCAATCTTAAGACCTGGCTCTTTAGGCATCACTTGATTATTTTTTGCCAAAAGCATTATTGCTGTTGTTTTTATTTTATTATATTGTTTTTACTTTTACCTATTATTGTTAGCCGCCCAGAGTAGACTTCGGTCTAGATGGGCGGGGTATAAATTTAATAAATAAATAAATAAAATATCTCTATCATTCTTTACAGTATAACAATGACAACAACAATAAAATAGATTATGCTGCAATTTTGAAGGATTTCATTCTTGCCCACAACCAAGACCACTTCCTGAAGGAGGCCAATAATACTTCAATGCTTCTTTGTAAAGCTTTATCCGAACAGAGCATGCCAAGCTGCCACTTCCTTGTCTCAGTCCCTCTTGCATCCAGGGACACAAAGGGAAACAAAGAGGCATATTAAAGCTTAAGGTCTTCTTTTTAATTCGCTAAGGACCTGCAATCAATAATGTTACTTCTGCCTCAGCCGAATCAATCCGTCTCATGACAGCTTTCCTCCACTAGAGCTATTTCCAATTACTATTTTCGTTCTTACTCATTTTCTTTATTCTCAGAGGTGGCAAAGTCAATAAAGATCAAATTTCCAGCTTGCCCATCGTGCATCACTGGGGACTGCAGTCAATAATAAAATAAATAAAAGAGTGGGGTGGTTGGAGTAGGCAGAAGGCTGGGGATTTTGATCTCACAGTCCTTTTTAATCTTTCCTCATGAGCATAGGAAGGGGTGGGGGAATTGTACGTCTTCACACCCAGCCTTTTTTCCAAAAGCGTAAGAGAGACGTATGAAGCTAATAATACTGCTCTGCGGTGCAAACATGACGCTGGAGCCCATGTTCATGATGAGGGACTACGTGATGGAGCTTTCAAAGATGCCTAGACATCAAAGTAGGCAACTGCACTCTTAATGCTGATCCTACGGCATAAGACACAAGCAAATTAATGCAAAGGAAGGGGGGTTATAAAGAGAAGATGGGTCGAAAGGGGGCATTTCTTAAAGATATCTAAGTTCTGCATGGCTGCTTATTTGGAAATGAAATTACATTTCACTGGCCACAAAAGAGACAGTAGGGAAATCATTGTATCAAGTGAGTCACTGTTTAATGGTGCTAATAATTGCTTTAACATCAGCACACAGCAAATAAAGGATACAATGTAATTTCTTTTTTAAAAAGAGGTATAAAAATTTTGCAAAGTGAAACCTTTAATTGGATCAAACTCCATGGGTTCAAGAGGCTGCTGATGTCCAGGTAACACATAACAATCTGTAAATCAGACCAGTGGGACTTTGTATACTACTGTTTTATTATACCAGCTGAGCTTGTACAAAGGCAAGGTAACACTCAGCTATTAAAATTTTAATTCTGGATCTACATCAGGTGTAGGGGCAGGAGCAGTGGAGGGGAGGTAAAACCAGAAATTAGAAATGAGATGCCTTTGCAATCTGAGATTTTGCCTTGTGCGACTGCAAAATGCATTACAGTCATGCCGAGAAAACATATTAATCACAGTGAATGTTCTTTGGTGGTAAAGCATTTGTCTTTTCCAGCATTCATTCTGCTGCTTCTGATCAGAGAATAAAGCACCTCATTGGCAATGCTAGCTTCTGATGATACATAACTGATGAGCCCTCATCATGTTTTTTGATACATGGCTTGCCATTTTATCATGCTTTCTCAATTTCCGTCATTCCAGGCTACGTGCTGTCCTGATTTCTCTTCTCTCGCCTATTTGCTTATTTGAAATTGTAATTTATGCCTTCCAGAAGCCACAAAGTTGTTTGTTATGGCAAATCCTCTGTCAAGAAACTTTGGCTCCTAAAGCAGGGAGTTCTAACAGATTTCACTGTCTCTTGGTCTGTCTCACCGGTGGCTCTAAACTATAACGTAATCCCTCCAGGAAAAGTCATGCAGGTCTTGAGCACCTCCAGTGACTACAATACCAATGATTCAGCTATGCTTCCTATGCTGCCTAGTTTATTACATTTCACCAACTCTCTGTGCTAAGTTTTTTTTCCCAAAGGGCTCTTAATAGTTTCCTTACCACTTCATCAAGTGGACAATACAGTGGTGCCTCGCTAGACGATGTTAATCCGTTCCGCGAAGATCGCTGTCTTGCGAAAACATCGTCTAGCGAAGCACGTTTTCCCATTGGAATGCATTGAAATCTCTTCAATGCGTTCCAAGGGAAAACTCAGTCGTCTTGTGAAAATCTCCCATAGGGAAACATCGTCTAGCGAGTGCGGGTCCCCATCGGAATGCACTGACAGCTGCACTGACAGCTTTTGACCACTAGTCGGCGCATTCCTATGGGGAAACCTCGTCGTCTAGCGAAAATTCCCCATAGGAGACCATCGTTTTGCGAAGCGCAGTAGCGATCGCAAAAAGGCATCGTCTAGCGATTTCCTCGTCCTGCGAGGCAATCGTCTAGCGAGGCACCACTGTACACTCAATTCTGCTTAGTCCCCATTTTGTTGACATCTATGAGGATTTTGATATTGGAATATATCTTGAACAAAACAAATTCCTGAGGTAAGCAAGCACGAGAAAGCTCTGACTTGACTCAATCCTTTGAACATATTAGAACACAAAATCTGTCTTGCTCCAATATTCTCTTCTGAATGTCAGCCAGCTTGGTCCCTCTGAGTGCTAAAGGCAGAATAGAAATGTTCTTTTCTTGTTGGCTATCCTAGCATATGGCATTCAGGGATGATATCTACAAAAATTTATTTACTATTCCTTTATTTGTTACATTTCTATCTCTTATTTTCTCCAGGGAGGTCAGGACAGCATATGTGGCTTTCTTATTCCCTTTTTTAAATCCAGAATAACTCTCTGAGATAGATCAGGCTCAAAAAGTCTGACTAGCCAAAGGGCACACTATATGTTTCATGGTCAATTTTTAGGAGACCTGAATCTAGGTTAACTAGCACTCTAATGACTATACCATATAGCCCGCAGGAAAGTTTCATTTGGCTTTATCGGTCCCTTGGCAACAACAGACTTAATAGATTTATCTAAAACAGAGATAGGCAATGTATGCTCCTCACCACACCCCAAATTTTTTAGATTTATTTTGGGAGGAAGAAACCCAAAAGGTCCACTTGCACCCTCTAGGTGGTGTCAGGGGTGACTCTTAAATTTTGAGATCCACCCCCCCTCCACAGCAGACCCGGGGAGCCTGTATTCTTCCCAAAAGTTTAACTTGCTTAAAAAGAGGTGGTTTTTCAGTCAAACAATCCATGTTTGTGAGGGAAAAAATAGGAGCTGAAGGTAGTGGGAGTGTGTGCAAGAGCCTGCAAGAGCCAAGGCTATGCACTTATAACCCCCAAACCCCAGAAGACCGCTCACTCCTGCTTTACATCAACCTTTCCTGATGTGGTGCTCTCCCATTGTGTTTGACTACAACGCACCTCATCTCCTGCCAGCAGGGCCACACCTGGAGGGCGTCAAGTCAGGTTAAAAAGTGAGCTGTAAGTCCCATGGAACTCAATGAAGCTTTACTTCTGAACAGATATGTATACAAATACACTGTTGTTCTTTCCTCACAAAGAAGATAAGTCAGCCCCTTGGGGAATCTGGCTGTGGAACCAGAGGTTGGGAGTTCAATTCTCTACTGTGCCTCCCTGGCCGGGGCTGGACCTGATGATCCACAGGGTCCCTTCCAGCTCTGCAGTTCTATGATTCTAAGTAAGTATATTCTCTGCCCTAGAAAAGGGCAACTAAAACTGTCAAGGGGCTAGAGTCCTTCACTTCCCATTATTTTGCATAATACTGTTCTCAGCATCTCTTTATCTTTATATTCTGTAAGCCGCCCAGAGTAGATTCCCGAATCTAGATGGGCGGGGTAAAAATGGAACAAATAAATAAATAAAAATAAATAAATAAATCTCCTGCCTTCTAATACTTTGCTCCGGTCTACAGAGCAGGGTATGAGCCTGCAACGCTCTTGAGGCCGACAAAAACTAATCAACAATTCCTGATAATGTCCCGGAGGCTTTAATTTTGCCATGTCGAAAAATAATGTAGTTCTGCACAACTACCAAAAGCAAAGCAAGCACTTGCGTCCAACTGTATTTATTTAGACAATGTATGATCAGTTTTTACCATCAGTATTCTCAAAGCGGGGTATAGAATTGAGCATTTTTTTAAAAAAAAGTAGCATAAAATCACAACACAACAGCCAAAACAAAAAGGATATATCAAAATCAAAGTACCAGCATTATACATAAAACAGCAGCTAATCCTAAAATGTTTCTCTTAAAAAAATTATCATCATTACTGTTGAATTGGAAGTGACAATTTCTGAGACCATCATATTGCAGAAAGGAGGCATAACTTATGTGTCCCCATCAAGAAAGCTTATTTGCACATGACAGGACCACGAAAGCCAACGATGTCTGGAGGGCCATTGGTTCCTCACCCAAAATACAGTCTACACCAAGTTAGATAGACCAGTAGTGTGATTCAATAAAATAACCTTCCTACATTCCTGCAGTAATAGAGAAATGAAGTGCCACTCTCATGGCCCTTTCAGATTTATTTTTATGAGCTCCAGAGTGGGTCCCAATTAGTTCTAGGACTTTCTTCCACATGAACATACACAGGGTAGCAGTTTTGTTCTTCTAATGTATATTTCAAGGAGAAAGCCCACAATAGCCAGCACAACCACGATTGCTACATTCCCTCTTTACTCTCCAGATATCTGTAGCAAAAGGATCCCTTGAACCAAGACATCTTACAAAGAACCACAAAAGGAAGGAAAGCCATCAGATTGTTCAACGCTATCAGGTAGGAGACACGGAAATTCAAGCCGCACACACATCACACGTTGCTTTTGAAACTGATATTAAAAAACAACTCATTTCAGGAAATTGCTCTGTTTATATATGTATCACTCTACAGCTGTGTTTTACTCCAAACTGTGAGTCCAAATGTGAAATGTAACATATTTCAAGAACATTCATTTTATTTCCATGCTAATTCTGAAGGCTAAATAAGAAATACATATATCACTTGAGTTAAGACCAGCCCTACTATTAGGCAGAGTGAGATGGATGTCTCCGCAAACAGATCCTGCGTAGTATTGGATAGTATAAAAAGGGCAGTGGTAGCAGACCCGTGGCCACTGCCTTCCTTTAGAAGACAGAACGCTGTGTTGGAGGCTGCCCGCCTGCACCCCTCAAACTAACTCGCTGCCCTCAGCTGCAGCAGAGAATGCCATCTTTTCACTTGTGTTGAAGTAAAAAATCAAACTGCCATTCTGTATGTGGAACAGGGAACTGGTGGTCATTTTGTCCTTTGCCTCAGTAAACAAAATGCCTCAGGCCAGCTGTTTGCATCCTCATAAGGTAAACAGCCTCTGCTCACACTCTGACAAAGACAGGCCACGTAGACCTATCAAATCAACAGCCCCAGTACGAGAGATGCTGGAGCCTGACATTTTGTTGTTTAGTCGTTTAGTCGTGTCCGACTCTTCATGACCCCATGGACCAGAGCACGCCAGGCCCTCCTGTCTTCCACTGCCTCCCGAAGTTGGGTCAAATTCATGTTGGTTGCTTCGATGACACTGTCCAACCATCTCATCCTCTGTCGTCCCCTTCTCCTCTTGCCTTCACACTTTCCCAACATCAGGGTCTTTTCCAGGGAGTCTTCTCTTCTCATGAGATGGCCAAAGTATTGGAGCCTCAGCTTCAGGATCTGTCCTTCCAGTGAACACTCAGGTTTGATTTCATTCAAAATAGATAGGTTTGTTCTCCTTGCAGTCCAGGGGACTCTCAAGAGTCTCCTCCAGCACCACAATTCAAAAGCATCAATTCTTCGGCGGTCAGCCTTCTTTATGGTCCAGCTCTCACTTCCATACATCACTACTGGAAAAACCATCGCTTTGACTATGCGGACCTTTGTCGGCAAGGTGATGTCTCTGCTTTTTAAGATGCTGTCTAGGTTTGTCATCGCTTTCCTCCCAAGAAGCAGGCGTCTTTTAATTTCGTGGCTGCTGTCACCATCTGCAGTGATCGTGGAGCCCAGGAAGGTAAACTCTGTCACTGCCTCCATATCTTCCCCTTCTATTTGCCAGGAGGTGATGGGACCAGTGGCCATGATCTTAGTTTTTTTGAGGTTGAGCTTCAGACCATTTTTTGCGCTCTCCTCTTTCACTCTCATTAAGAGGTTCTTTAATTCCTCCTCACTTTCTGCCATCAGAGTGGTATCATCTGCATATCTGAGGTTGTTGATATTTCTTCCGGCAATCTTAATTCCGGCTTGGGATTCATCCAGTCCAGCCTTCCGTATGATGTATTCTGCATATGTTAAATAAGCAGGGGGACAATATACAGCCTTGTCGTACTCCTTTCCCAATTTTGAACCAATCAGTTGTTCCATATCCAGTTCTAACTGTTGCTTCCTGTCCCACATATAGATTTCTCAGGAGATGGATAAGGTGGTCAGGCACTCCCATTTCTTTAAGAACTTGCCATAGTTTGCTGTGGTCCACACAGTCAAAGGCTTTTGCGTAGTCAATGAAGCAGAAGTAGATGTTTTTCTGGAACTCTCCAGCTTTCTCCATAATCCAGCGTATGTTAGCAATTTGGTCTCTAGTTCCTCTGCCCCTTCGAAATCCAGCTTGTACTTCTGGGAGTTCTCGGTCCACATACTGCTGAAGCCTGCCTTGGAGGATTTTGAGCATAACCTTGCTAGCGTGTGAAATGAGTGCAATTGTACGGTAGTTGGAGCATTCTTTGGCACTGCCCTTCTTTGGGATTGGGATGTAGACTGATCTTTTCCAGTCCTCTGGCCACTGCTGAGTTTTCCACACTTGCTGGCATATTGAGTGTAGCACCTTAACAACATCATCTTTTAATATTTTAAATAGTTCCACTGGAATGCCATCTCCTCCACTGGCCTTGTTGTTAGCCATGCTTTCTAAGGCCCACTTGACTTCGCTCTCCAGGATGTCTGGCTCAAGGTCAGCAACCACACTCTCTGGGTTGTCTGGGACATCCGGATCTTTCTGGTATAATTCCTCTGTGTATTCTTGCCACCTCTTCTTGATGTCTTCTGCTTCTGTAAGGTCCCTACCATTTTTGTCCTTTATCATGTCCATCTTTGCACAAAATGCTCCTTTAATGGCTCCAATTTTCTTGAACAGATCTCTGGTTTTTCCCTTTCTATTGTTTTCCTCTATATCTTTGCATTGTTCATTTAAGAAGGCCCTCTTGTCTCTCCTTGCTATTCTTTGGAAGTCAGCATTCCATTTTCTGTAACTTTCCCTATCTCCCTTGCATTTTGTTTCCCTTCTCTTCTCTACTATTTCTAAGGCCTCGTTGGACAGCCACTTTGCTTTCTTGCGTTTCCTTTTCTTTGGGATGGTTTTTGTTGCTGCCTCCTGTACAATGTTACGAGCCTCCATCCATAGTTCCTCAGGCACTCTGTCCACCAAATCTAGTTCCTTAAATCTGTTCTTCACTTCCACTGTGTACTCATAAGGGATTTGGTTTAGATTATACCTGGCTAGCCCAGTGGTTTTTCCTACTTTTTTCAGTTTAAGCTTGAATTTTGCTATAAGAAGCTGATGGTCAGAGCCACAATCAGCTCCAGGTCTTGTTTTTGCTGACTGTATAGAGCTTCTCCATCTTTGGCTGCAGAGAATATAATCAATCTGATTTCGGTATTGCCCATTTGGTGATGTCCATGTGTAGAGTCGCCTCTTGTGTTGTTGGAAAAGAGTGTTTGTGATGACCAGCTTGTTCTCTTGACAGAACTCTATTAGCCTTTGCCCTGCTTCGTTCTGAACTCCAAGGCCAAACTTACCTGTTGTTCCTTTTATCTCTTGACTCCCTACTTTAGCATTCCAGTCCCCTATAATGAGAAGAACATCTTTCTTTGGTGTCAGTTCTAGAAGGTGTTGTAGGTCTTCATAGAATTGGTCAATTTCAGCCTCTTCAGCATCGGTGGTTGGTGCATAAACTTGGATTACTGTGATGTTGAGAGGTCTGCCTTGGATTCGTATTGAAATCATTCTATCATTTTTGAGATTGCATCCCAGTACAGCTTTCCCCACTCTTTTGTTGACTATGAGGGCTACTCCATTTCTTCTACGGGATTCTTGCCCACAATAGTAGATACGGTAATCATCTGAATTGAATTCGCCCATTCCCGTCCATTTTAGTTCACTGACGCCCAGGATGTCAATGTTTATTCTTGCCATCTCCTGTTTGACCACATCCAGCTTACCAAGGTTCATAGATCTTACATTCCAGGTTCCTATGCAGTATTCTTCTTTGCAGCATCGGACTTTCCTTTCACTTCCAGGCGCGTCCACAGCTGAGCGTCCTTTCGGCTTTGGCCCAACCGCTTCATTAGCTCTGGAGCTACTTGTACTTGTCCTCCGCTCTTCCTCAGTAGCATGTTGGACGCCTTCCGACCTGAGGGGCCCATCTTCCAGCGTCATATCTTTTAGCCTTTTGTTTCTGTTCATGGAGCCTGACATAAAGTCCACTAAACTGGGGACCCTCAATTCAAGTACTTGCAGCCTGACCCTTCCTGAGCAACTGATTTCCTCCAAAGTAGGGAGCCACCCCTTAAGTCAGCCTGTCAGCACCAGCAATGAACTCGGGGGGGGGGGGGGGGTCAACGAGAGGGATGCTAGACTTTGTGATCCAAGCCTGCTCCATTAAGACCTTTCACATCTTAAGGACTTGGCTTAGGTTAGGAAAGACGATCCGGACTTTAAGACAAAAAAGATTTCAGACAGGTCCTAGTCACTATCAAAAGGAATAAGGTTCTGGGATGACTAATTGTCAATAAAGAACAACAACCAAGGTGAGCTTTTGAGCTCTACCAGAACTCTTCCTCAGGCAAAAAGAAACTATAAAACGGGGAAGGAAGTCTAAAATAGTGCAAAAAACCGGACTATTTGTTGCTGTCTTGTTCCATATATTTTGGCATCACTCCAACAAAGTGAACAACGGACATCTGAGTGAGGCTTTTGAAGCACAGAGTGCAGAGCCTGTAAAATGGTACTTAAGACACCTCTGTCTCAAGTTGAAACTGCAGAGTTCATATTATCTTGACAGCAGTCTGCATTCAAGAATCTGGCCAAGGTATTTTTGGACTATCAGCTTCCTCCTCTACCCCCAAGCTTTAATTTTTAGTGATCCAATAAACACATTACCGAACCCAGAATGCTGATTCTTTGGATAGATCATATGGTTACTTACTTGCTTCTTTTTGCTATCAAAAGGAAGTAGCTCACTCTCAATAAAACAAGTTGCTCCATTTTGCTTCCCTGTCAGAGTCCATCCAAGATATTTTCCTACCTGAAATGGAACAGCTAATGGCACTCTTCCCCACAAGTCAATCCACGGTATACAAAGTCAGCTAGGTTATCTTGGCCCATGAGGTAGAAAATCCCACAAACATCTCTCCCCACCCATGGTAATATAAAACAATAATAAAGTGAATAACAATTTGCTGCTTTTTCTTGGCATACAAAACCTAGAGCTTGAAGCTGCTGCCTTATTCTGTGTCATGGCAGGCCTGGCTCTATTCAAGGCCAGGAAAGGACAACTAGAGTCATCCTAACTTTCCTCAGAAGTTTGGGGACAAGTACCATTAACTCAGATAAAACAAAAGTCACACACAATCTCCAAATAAACAGTGGAATGAAGCACATGTAATCCACAAAGTTTAATTGAAATTGTGTTAGTCTTAAAGGTGCCACAATACTTTTCTTTTGTTTTGATTTTGTTGATTTTGTTCTTGCTGAAACAGACTAACATCTACGTCTCTGAAAAAAAAATGAAATGAAAGCTGTCCTACAATTGTTTAACCCTAGTCACTGAATACCAGCCCAAAGATAACCTGAGGTATTGTCTCCTCTCATATCAGCCTACATACTATCTAAGATTTGACAAATCCCAGCTAACATGGAGATACAACTGATGCTCACAAGATGTAAGGCCCTATCAATGGCTGCACTAGTGGAACACCTTACACCATGAAGTCCGGAGAGAAGACTGCTTGAGCCTCACACTAATAAAAATAAAACTATTGCATTTTTTAAATTGCACATTGCTGGGAAAGCTGGGCAGAAAAGTGACTTATAAAGATTTCTAAGAAAAATAAAATTGATAGACATACTCAAGCTATAGTCAAGTCACTTCAAATCAGCATTCATGTTCAGCAAAGTGTTTATGTTAACACAATGCCTGCATACCTTTCATATCAAAGGACACTTTTACAGAGGAGATGCTGCAATAGTTGCTGGATCCTGCCCACGTCTGCATGTGAGAGACCTACCCTGGTGTAGTAGTTAAATCGTTGGGCTACGATCTGGAACAGTGGTTCCCGATCTTGAGTCCCCAGGTGTTCCTGGACTAAAACTTGACCACTACCTGTGCTGGCCAAGATTTCTGTTGTAGCCCAAGAACACCTGGGTTACCAGAGGTTGGGAGCCACTGATCTGGGAGATAACATTTCCCGTCTCCACTCAGTCATGATGCTCAGTGGGTGATCTTGGGTCTACCACACTCCCTCGGCCTGACCTACCTTCACAAGGTTGCTGTAATGAGGATAAATATGGAAGGATATATGCCACATAAAGGTCACTGGAGGAATATATAAATACACATATATATGTAACCCATAAATAACTAACAAATAAACATGAACTCAAAATTTGTTTTCTTTGATCAGGCAAATTATTAAATAGGTTAAAAGTAAAAGCAATGACTACAACAAGGAATAACAGAACATTTTTATTTAGGTTATATGTTCAACAAACTACAGCACTGAAACACAGAGACATAAGTGGCGGTTTAACAGTTCTACAATTATTATGTATTCTCCCATAAAATCTCCCCTCAGGACTCAAAGGACACTGTTGCATGTAGGTTAGTTTATCCTGGCATGATAATAAGTACATTAAACTCCACGGCTACAGTTTTCATGTTATCAGACTCTGTTATCAAACTTTGTTCTATATCCTGAAGAGACAATACCACAAAATTGCAGCAGTGGCCAATTTACGCTTCTTTTAACTTCATGAAAGACCAATTGTGCCTCCTCCTGGTTTCCCTAAATCACATCTATATCTGCATGCAGAAAACTTTGCAATGAAATTTGCCACAGTCTTAAAATAGATCCTTATAACAAAAGGGGAATGACGTCACTCACTAGATGAAATTAGACCTCTTTATTGAATCCTTGAACAGAAGTATTAGTGAAATGAAACATCTACTTTCTAATGCTTCTCCATTCAAGCATGACCGCTGTTAATTTCTGGCAGGCATCAGCAGGTTCATTTCATGCTCTGTATACTGATCTACCACAAATAGCTGAGAATTTTTTAAAAAAAATAATCAGCGCTGATAAACCTTTTTTTAGGAAATTAAGATTATTCTTCTCAAAAGAAAATAAATTCTAGTGCACTTGCTGCAGTGGATCACAAAATCTATAGGTAGGAAGCAGGTTTAGAGGATGAATTCTGAGATTGAAAGGAAAGAAGAAGAGGTAAAACTGGTGATCTAAATAATTAAGTGTAGTAGATACTGGAATCCTTTATCCTGTAAAGAATACTGCAGAGAAACTGTTGGAAATGTATTTAAAATGTCAAATAAAAGAAAGAAGGTGTGAGAAAACATGAAAGGCACTTGAAAGAAATGACTGGACAAGTATCTGTTACAGGCAAGGCACCCATCACTGTAACTCTGAGGGATCAAACAAGGCCCCAAGATAACTCTGTCAAGTACACACCTAGAATGAAGGGGGAAAGAATACATATGGTTGCTAGGCAACTTTTGACATTCTCCTCTATTCTAGGAAAAAACAATGGCTGCCTAGCAACCGCATACGCATTCTCCTACCCCAGAATAGGCCTCAGTCAAAAGAACCTACAATCCTTTTGTAAATCTGTGGCAATAGAAAGCAGTGGCAAAAGATGTATGAGGGTACTGACAAGTTATGTGGTGTCAAGTCAGAACCAACTTATAGCGACCTTAATAGGGCTTTCAAAGTAAATTACATATTTAAGGAGCGGTTGGTTGTACCAGTTCCGCTCCCCCAGTTAGTTTCTCCGGCCAAGTGGGGATTTGAACCCCGTTCTCCAAGAGTCCTAATCTGTCACTCTATCCACTATACCACACTGGGAATCCTTTACCAAGTACGTTAACATAAATATAATCAGGGGAGCGGTACTTCTACTCCCCCTTTATCTACCTTCAGACCTTTGTCTGATTGTGCTAGTTTCAGAATTGCATTTAGAGACTCAGATTTTAAATATCTTTAACTAACAGTATTTAGTGTTTGCTATTTTACTGTTTATAATTTTAAATAATTTTATTTTTTTAAATTGTATTTGTTCTATACTGCTTTGGGATATCATTAGATATGGGAAGCAATAGAGAAAATTGATTAAAAAAGAATCAGCTCATTTTCAACTGCAGTGGGTGGGCATTGCCCTAAAAGCTCCGGTGATATCTGGAACATTACATACATCTTGAACGTCAACTCCCATCCAACTCAGAAAGCAATGGCCATTGGGAGTTGTGACTGAACACATCTGGAGGGTATCAGGTAGAGAAGGTTGAGACTGGGCGTGTTAAGGCAGTTCCCAACCTTGGGTAATCCAGGTGTTCTTGGACTGCAATCCCCAGAAATCCCAGCCAGCACAGCTGGTAGTGAAGGGTTCTGGGATTTGCTTGATCTGTAGTCTCAAAAAGAAGCTCTTCCATGCTGTGCCAACAGCAATACTAGGAAAGCATATCATCTGTATTCTTTAGGTGGGACAGATGCAAAACCAGTGTTTAAAGTCAGAACAAACACAAAACAAAAATATTGTGACCGACACATTTATTTCAGCATAAGCTTCCATGGATTTCTCATACTGAAATAAATTTGCTAAGTCTCAAAGATGGCACAATATTTGGTTGTGACCAAACAAAGACAGAACACCTCTCTGAAAGGACTTAAAGTCAAAGACTCCCAAAGCTTTGACTGGTAATGCCCCAAAATGCAACAGCTTTCGGACATGCCAATTTTATCACTCAAGATTCTCCACCCCACCACCCCAAATCATCTGCCCAAATATAGGATTACCCTGCCCATGACAAACCTGAGTCTGCAACTACATAATCTGTGGCATAGCCAAAGACTTCTCATCAACTGCTGGACAGCTCAGTGGTTTTAGTATCTGGCTGTGGAGCCAGAAGCTGGGAGTTCGATTCCGCCCTGTGCCTCCTTGACAGGGGCTGGACTCAATGATCCATAGGATCCCCTTCAGCTCTGCGGTTCTAAGATTATTATTATTATTATTAAGAAAAATGAAGATACAGCAAGGACAACCCAGAGAAAGTTATGCTATTTAAGTTTCACTAAAAGAATATGGATTTCAAATGGGATTTCAACTCACTTGCGTTTCTCAGAGCTTACAGAGCTGCACTGCCCTTCCCTCACCCTTTGATGACAAGCAAGACAAAGTATTGAGATGCCAGTTTTCAGTCCTGTTTTCCTTGCAGGTCTCCTGTGCCCTTAAAATGTCATAACACGCAAAAATCTAGCAAGGGAAGCTTTTAGGTATGTTATGATTGCACAGTGGGAAAAGGTTGACTTGACAAATACCTTTGTTTGTTAAAGCCACAGAAGTTCTGTCTGAAAATAAGGTGACAAGAACCGCAGACTTCAGTGAAAGAAAAGAACATATAAATATACAGAACGATACATTTATTTCAAGAAGCTTGGATATACCGAGCACTAAGCAAAGCTTCAAAAGATTGCTAAAAGGACTAAAACTCCTTGACTCTTCTGTCTAGTATGAAATTGAAAAACCAACTTTGCCAAGCTCTGGAACATGATCATGGATGCTGTTAGCAACATAAGTCTTTCATGGCAGGAGTGCTCCAATTCCTTTTTTGATTTTGCAAAAGTTGGAGATGAGTTGAAGCAACTACTCTTACAAAGCTTGGAAGCAATGTTTGTGTCTCTAGAGACACCACATGGAGGTCTTGAATATAACAGTCATACCTAGCCATATGTCTTAAATCAATGCTGTTTTCCGTACCCAATTCACATTTGGCATTTTCCAGACACAGAAATTATCTCCCTCAATGAAACAGCATGTATGACTATGGAAGTAACACAGCACAAATATTTGTGTCATCAAGGACAGCTGAATCAGGAGGCCAGATCTTGCAAGATCTACTTTGCACTTTTACTGTTTCCTTGATATTTTGCCCAAGAGTCTAGTGCAAAAGACATACACTTAGAACTAAAGAATGACGAACCCAGGTATTTATTTATAACACCCAGATTAGGTGTTTTGGGTACATAAGCTAAATACAGCTCATAATATTTCTATGTAAAAGTCTACTCCTGGCTATCCCAAGTATCAGGTCAGATAAACTGATCCCTGAACCTCTTCCTAAAACTCCTACAAAACTTTATAGACCTCCAGGGAAAAATCAGGAGTCTGTGTTGACTGCAGCTGACATTTCAAAAGGGGTAATCCCAGTGTGACCCAGACAAATATTTTTTACCTTGTACAATTCTCCCTTTTTCTGAATATACTTCTGATTTATTTTCCCCATGCAAGACAGATAAACTGAATGTCCTAAAAGTCTACTTTTCTTCCTTTTATTGAATAGGCATTATGCAAGCTGTATGGAAGATATAAATGTGTTATACTGCTGTCCGTTGAATATCCAAAAAACTCAACTATAAAAGCAAAGTGTGCTGCTTATATACCATAGTGATTAAAGCACTCCCTGGGAATCTTGCAATTTAATTATGCAGGCTACACATTGCTCCCCAAGTGAACTGGGTACTTAATCAGAAGAATGGGAGGTTGAGTCAACTTCGAGCTGGCTACCTGACCCAGTAGAATCAAACTCAGGTCACAAGAAGAGTCTTCACTGCAGTACTGCTGTTTAACCACTACGCCACAAGGCTCCTATGAAAACTTAATACAATGTTATAGGAGTGTGACTATAAAAACCTAATTAACTAAATAAGAAATATAAGCAATGACCTTAGCAAAAACTTTAAAATGTTCTAATAAAAGTTAAAATGGTACTTCAAAATGAAATATGACTGTATCTAAAGTGTTACAAAAGACTTCATAAAAGTGTTACAAAGCCGTATTTTCTAAGTTATAAAAGTTTAATTTTCAATTAAGTCATATCTATGAAAAGCATATTAACAAATGATGTAATTAAAAGACTAGACTAGAGCATAAGCCATTATAAAACCACATCAGATATATGAAAAAATCTTATTCTCCTACCCAGAAGTGTTTTCTCCGCTCTAACGGTGTTCTCCTGGCATCTTTTGCTTGTTGCCCTGGCTATCCTTTCTGGCCATTATTTATACCCTTATCATCCCTTTATCAGTTATAAACAATCTTTTCTGCAGAGCTTGGAGGTTCAAAAGCTTAGACATCCAAGAATAATTTTTCAGTATGAAAATGTATTATTCCTGCACTTTCTGTAATCCCAAGAGTTTTGTAACTTGAAATCTGGCAAGTTGCCACTATGCTGATAAAGTTATGGTTATGACTAAAATTTTACAGAGCTTGGAAGAATAAAGACTGATGGCATAAAAGATCTAGATCCCCCCTAAAATCTGGAAAACCAGGACATAATAACTTTAATGAGAGAAAATTATAGAACCAACATGATTTTTAAATGTTTGGTTATCATTTTGAAATATTGCTCAGCTGGCAGGATTGTTATGACACTGTGACCTTGCTCAACTAGAGCTAGCTAATTGTTTTTAAATGATTGTGATAAGCTATTGTTCAAGCCTCAATTTTAAAAGTACTTTCATTTTTAGGGCTGATTTTTCCATACCCTGCCTTTATTATTTTAACACTCTATACATACAAAATTTCACATACTGACACAAGCTTTGTTCACTTCAGCAGTATAATGTAGAATGTGCAATGTATCTCAGTTTGTTGGTACAAGCTGTTAAACAACTGGGTGACAGATGCTTGTGCTATTTACTACTAATTAACCAGCTCAGTAAATCCATATCTATATTTCTCTCTTCCTTAATCAACAGTAGAGTGGGAGGTTTCTGCCCAAGAGCAACCTGACTTTAAAGCAACAACAGTTCTTTAGAGCTGATCACTTCTAGAATGTCTTTCAAAGAAGTAGGAGGTACACAAGTAACTTCTGTACAAAAAAGGAAAGCAATGAAAATGATTTGTATTTTACTTGATGTATTGGCTCAGTATAGGAGTACCTGTCTTCATCTGTAAAGTTATTTATGAAGGAATGGCCTTTTGCTGCCTGAAGCAAAAAAAAAACCAAGAAACCACTCCCCCCATACTATTCCATGCACAGAAGCCAGCTGAAATGACAATCTCTTACTCCAGCATTGGCAAAGGTATGGTAGCACATACTACATTTGTGAGGGCAGACACCTTAGGAAACTTAGTACAGCTTGTGCTTTTTCATCCAACAGAGGGAAATAGATAGCTGGAAAAGAATTTCTGGGAAGATGCCACTGATACTGCTCCCCACCAACATTTGCTGCCTGAATTAATCTACATATTCTCTCTAATGGTAATGGAAATGGAGGCCCTTTACCTTAAATGAAGGCTCACTGAGTCTAGTACTCACAGTCTTGGCCCTTACAGGGAGGTTGATTGATGTCACTATGCCTGAGCAGCCTTCCATGTGAACTGGCTTTCCAATCCTAAGAAGTGTCACAGAGAGATTTTCAGACAGACAGAGGTTTCTTGATGGCCAAGGTAATCTAGAAAGGCTTTAGTAAATGCAGATTCCACCCCCCATAAATACATGCATACATAAACTGAGATAAAGCTGAGGTTTTTTAAATGCTGTGTTCTTCCTCTAGTTTTCTTTAATGGCCCCACAATCACTTACAACCCTGGCTACCATGTACTACCTTTGTATAACAAGCTTCTTGAGAGACATTAAGCAGCTCTTGACTTTTCTATCTGCAACAAGAGGATAATAGTGCTTGTCTACATTACAGTAATGTGATAACCGCAATAAACTTGCAAAGTGCTCATTTGCCTTTATTGCAAGAGGCCAGACTAGAAATTATGAAATGCAGACAAACCACATCAGACTGCTAAAACAGAATTTCGGACATTATGTATATGAATCAGGAACTGGGATCCTGAATCCTCATACTCAGAGGCCCAGGCTACCTAGCTAGCCATTCAGAACAAAGACTTGGTGTTGGGGTCTTCCATCTCCCCATCTTTCTCCAGAAGGCCTTCTATGTTCAGTCTCCCTGTACTCATAGAATCATAGAATACTTGAGTTGGAAGGGGCCTATAAGGCCATCAAGTTCAATCCCCTGCTCAGTGCAGGAATCCAAATCAAAGCAGATCTGACAGACGGTTGTCCAATTTTCTCTTCTTCTTTTTATTTATTTTTTTAAAAAAATTAATTACTTAAACTACAACATAAACCAAAATACAAATCGACTGTGTTCCCCACCACCATAGTCCAATTTTCTCTTGAATGCCTCCAACTCACCAGCTGTTGAGGTAAATGGTTCCACTGTCATACTGCTCTAACAGTTAAGAAGTTTTTCCTATTATTCAGCCAAAATCTTGCTTCCTGTAGCTTGAGCCCATTATTACGAGTCCTGCAATCTGGGATGACTGAGAACAGATCCTGCTCTTCCTCTGTATGACTACCTTTGAAGAATTTGAAAAGTACTATCATATCTCCCCGCAGTCTTCTTTTCTCAAGGCTAAACATGCCCAGTTCCTTCAGTCTTTCCTCATAGAATAGTGAAGTTGGAAGGGGCCTATAAGGCCATGAAGTCCAACCCCCTGCTCAATGCAGGAATACAAATCAAAAGCTATTTGCCAGTTGGTTGTCTAAGTTTCTCTTCAATACCTCCAGTGTTGGAGCACTCACCACCTCTTGAGGTAACTAGTTCCACCATAGGGCTTGGTTTCCAGTCCCCTGATCATCCTTGATGCCCTCCTCTGAACTTGCTTCAGTTTGTCTGCATCCTTCTTCAAGTGTGGTGTCCAGAACTGGACACAGTATTCTAGATGAGGCCTAACCAGTGCTCTTTAGTACTTTCTGATTTACTTTCACCAACAGCATCTTAATCTACCATATTCAATGTCTAGGGGTACTGAAACAGCATGGGGTATTTAAGAGACAAAGCCTCTGGTTGTATCGAGCCAAGGCATCAAGGGTCATGGAAGCTAATTTCTTATTTAAAACACAATCTGGTTCTTTGCTTTTTTGAGCTAGTAGAACAGGGAATGAACACATTTACCAAGTAACTTAAAGAAGGGAGCTGTGAAAGATAGGTAGCCAAATATATTCCTTCTCTTGTCTATCCTAGCTCAATATTTAAATTTAATATACATAGATTTCCTTCCCTCTTTGAGATAACATTTTGCTCTCTTCTCCCTTAGCTAGAATGTGCAACAGAGTGGCATATATGGAGATACGAAATTCTGATTATTTTTTTCCTATTACTTTATTCCTATAGAGACTTCCTAAATGACAAGAAGTAAGAATTTTTGTTTGGTTGGTTTTTCTAATTTAGTATTAATTTTCAAAGTGATTAGTGCTCCTCAGTAGTCACAGTCTCAGGACCAGTCCACTGCCAACAGGTACCAACTAATGCTACTAGAAGTAACATATGGACATTCCTGTCTCGCTTCCAGTTTCACTTGGAACTAACTGCACAGAATGTATAGCAAGTTATTTTCAAAACATAACCCATTAATAAGACTGGTGAAATTTTTATTCAGAGAAGAGCAAGTTCTCGCTGTTCTAGAAACCAAAACTGGTCACTAAAATGTCTGGCTACCTAGATGCAGTGGCTCATCTACTTCATTAAGTAAATTACTTTGCTCCTCTGCCAAACCATTTACAGAGATTTTTAATTTGCAAAGTTCTTTACAATTACACTAATACTCTATGCTGGATGGTTACAATTAGGACACCAATGTACAGAGCCATTACAGGGAGATCAGCAATAAGTATACTGCTATAGGCAAAAGCTACCAGAGCAATAACTCACCAATGAGGGGACTACTAGCTTATAAATCAGCACAGAATTAGTATTCTATTTCAAAACAGCATCAAAAATATGGATGGAACAGGAGCTTTAAGGTATTTTGTTGATGTGATTTATATCTCACAGGTGCGTTCCAAGCAAAAAATGTGATCTTTGGCAGCATCTCAGAAACCATCTAAGCTATTTTCACTTTACTACTAGACACATAACTTGATTACAGTGGGATTTAGTGGATCCGACATTGTTCAGGTTAGCAGCTGGCACAATGGTCTTTGTCATTTCCCCAAAGGTAATGGCACCATGGTAAATTTGGAAGCACTGACACTTATTATGGCATGTAGGACTGGCCTATTGAGCTCGGTCTTTGAACCCTAAAGCAAAGTTTAAAAAATGCAAACAGCTGGACTGCTCCGCATAAACAAATGAAGAGTGCATCTTTTGTAAAGTTAATGGTTCTTAATTGCCCATTCAAGACCAAACCATCCTAAAATACTTTGTATTACCACAGGGATAAATTGCAGAAATATTTCTAGGAAAATCTATTTCTCTCCCGAACATTGTGAGGACTGCAGCTAACCTGATGGAACAGGAAGAGCTGAGAAGTTGGCCTCTATCCAACTGCATTCACCACAGCCTGTTTCCTGTTTATCTTGTGGATCTTAAATCTCTAAAGCAGTTCTGCAAGCTTTGATCAGTTCAGCAGGTCATTCTTCCACCCCTACATATTGAGAAATAAATACAGTCAACCCTCGACTTACGAACGGCCCTAGTTACGAACATTTCGACTTACGAACCGCTCTGATAGAAAAATATAGCCTCGACTTGCGAACTTTGCTTTGAGTTACGAACCGAAAAAAAAACGCGCGGGAGGCGGGGAAAGCGCGAAATTTGAACTTTCAAGGTGTTCTGTTGAAAAGGTGTCTGTTCCCTCCTTCCCTCCCTCTTTTCTTTCCTTTTTTTTAACCTAAGTCATCTTAGGTTAAAAGGGAAAAAAATAAAAAAATTATGCCCCTAGTGGTAGGAACGGATTAACCGGCTTTGCATTAGTTCCTATGGGAACTAATGCTTCGACTTACAAACCGCCCCTCAACCTAAGAACCAAAAACAGCCGGAACGGATTAATTGGTTTTCAATGCATTCCTATGGGAAATGCTGATTCGACTTACGAACTTTTCGACTTAAGTACGTCCTTCCGGAACGGATTAAGTTCGTAAGTCGAGGGTTGACTGTACCTTCGAGCTTGACAGTGTATTCTGGGTTGCAGAAGCTCTCCAACCAGCCTCTTGAGATTTTCAAGCAAACCACACCACCTCCTCTTAAGCAAGCCAGCTCTGGAACTTCCCTAAAGGGAACCACTGCTACTGATATCATAGAAAATGGAGACTCCTTTCCTTATTTTCCTCCCCCCTCCACCTCTCTGTCTAGAGAAAAGGCAGAAGGAGTGAAACTGGGAATCTGATGTCAGCAGTACAGGCACCACTCCTGATGTTATCTGGCCCAGGCTGGGCTCCAGGCAAACAGAGAGGGACAAGTACTCTTCCCATTTACCTGAGGAATGAATTGGGAGTACAGGAAAGGGGAAAATAAATAAATAAATAAAAAGCCGGACTTGGTGGACTTGGGAGAAAACAGAAGAACTCTTTTACTCTGTAGCAGAAAGCGTTATTCCATACTAAATTTACATTCAAGAAACAGAAAGGACAGCCCTTATTTAATGTACAAGCCCATCAAAATTTACAATGGAAGATCCCTTCAAGAATTACATACAGGAGTTTCAAATGAACATTGTCAATCAACTTCAGGATCACATGAATACCCAGACCCTTAAAATTAAGGCCATGATTTCAGGATATAAAGTGGAGGGGGAGAATATGCAGATGGAAGCCCAGCCCACCGGAGCAGCGGAAGCATCAGAGAGAGAGACTTTAGAATTAAGATCAAAGGAGGCTAAAATAATGGGCCTGCATGAGAGGGAGGGTCAGGTGGATGAGTTGGGGATTTATGTTAATGAGAAGATTACTCAAAAAATGTATACTTGCTTGATAGAAGAGAACTTAAAGAAAGAAAATGTGAAGGCAGTGAGGTTGGAAGGGGTACAAAATTCTGGCTATATAGACATATATGACTGGATTCAAAGGTGGAACGATAATTACAGTTGGATTAAATCAGTAAATTTGAGAGAAAATGGTTTAAAGAGGTTCTATAGATGGCACTTTAAAACTGGCAAAAAGGGTGTTAGAGATTAATTCAGGTTAAAATACTGTCAGCAACTTGGGACTTTCGCTTTGTACAGGTGGTAGATAAGTATATGTAATTTCTAAACTAGAAATGTTCTTGTTGAATAATAACAGAAATTGTTGACTGAAAGATACACATATACATATAGATTAATTTAGGTTAAAATATTGTCAGCAATTCTGGATTCTCTTCTGTTTAGGTGGTTGATAAGTATATATAACTTTTAAATTAGAAATGTCCATGTTGAATACAATAACAGAAATTGCTGAGAGAAAAGTAAACATATGTGTATTATAACATAATGTACTATAATATAGTTATGTAGTTAAGATTAATTCAGGTTAAAATACTGTTAGCAACTTTGGACTCTCCTTTGTATAGGTGGTAGATAAGCATATACAGTATAACTTTTAAACTAGAAATGTCCATGTTCAATACAATAACAGAAATTGCTCAGAGAAAAGTAAACATATGTGTATTATAACATAGTTATGTAGTTAAGATTATATATTAGATAGTGTATTATGGTAATCACTTTAAATTAGAAAGGCTTTTGCTGAATTTAATACTAGAAGTTTTAATCTGAAATATATATATATGTATATATACATATATATACAGAGTGGAGAATATAATATGGTTTAAAGATTTTAGTAGGGTAATATGGTTATGTAGTCAAGACTATATATTAGATATGATTGTATGGAAAACACCTCCCTGCGTGTATGTTTCGTATGTCTTGTATGTTTGTCTGTGATATAATTTAAAAAAAATGGGATGTGGATTGGAAGAAGACCTCTGTAGGCTAGACTGAGTCCAGGATCCAGAGGGTCCTTTTCCCTAATTTAAAGCAATCTGCTTTACAAAGCCTAGCGGTCATGTGTGAACTGTAGTCTCAGAAAAGCATAGGTTTTCTCTCCGATCTACTTCCGATTTTCTTTCCTGATCACCAATGTCAGACTTGCTCACTGATAGCAGAAGATAAAAAAGCATTTTTAAATGAAAAGCAAGAAAAGGTTTCCAGTTCAAGATGGACAAGGATGGATGAGACAAACCACCACCCCACATACACACACTTTAATACCAGTGCATTTTAAAAAATAAAAGAGCTGGGGGGGAAAACTTTCTTATTTACAAAGACTTCTACGGTACAGCTCCCTGCAGAAATTCCACTGGTAGCAGAGCTACTTTGAAGAGATTCTCAACTTGGATTACAAATTCAGCAGGCGGACGTAGGAAGGCTCCAGGGTGAACAGAAGGCAAGGTCCTTCTTCCTTCCTCTTGGAACCATATTTTTAAGACTAGCAGTTTATCTGAAACGAGCTGTCAGCAAATGTTACAAGTGCTCAGAACACAGAAACGCAAATGAATGCAGTAGGAAAGTTAGTCTTTGGGACTGTTACTCCCAGAATCCCTCAGGAGCCTAAAAAGGAAATTTTTCTAAGCTTTATTTGTACTATCTTGAAACCCAAAGACAGGGACGACCTTCCCACCCCAAACAAGCTAAGATAACACTCTACTATAACAGCTTCAGCCTAGTTCAGCCATATCCTGTAAAAGGTCTCATGTAAATATAATGCTAAACCAGACACCAAATGATACTTTAGGTGGTTTAGACTGCATGTCCCATCAGCCTCAATCAGCATGAACAAGGGTTGGTGATTATGGGCACTGTGGTCCAAAGCATCTGGAGAGCACCATGTCACCTACTCCGATGTTAAACATCATGTAAAGGTACACTCTGGCCTTTCCAGTGCAGTTGCAAGGTGAACAAAAATACCTGCTTCTTGCTTTAAACTATTTTTTTCATTAATATCTGAATAAGGAATTGTGTTTAGTTTCATCTATGGTTTATTGAAAATAGCCATGATCAGAAATCACTGCTTGATCTTGGGATATTTCAATAAAACATATTTCAAGCTTAACACACTCTGGACACAACAGAGAACAGTAGTTAGTTTCATACAGGAAGTGAATCCTTCTAACCCTTCAGTCAATCTGGAAGAGGAGGCAAGAGGTGCTCATATCCAAAACTCCAACAAACCCACTCCAGTTGCAATAAATTATAATTTAGCATTGCATTCAAACTAGATTGCTGTTATATCTCTAGTATTCCTATTTGCCAAGTAGGAAAAGTGTATCTGGTGTTTCCACAAGCCAGTGAAAGCCCTAGTTTCATTTTTCTGCTTCCGTACGTCTAGCCTCATCTGTATCCATGAACAGTTCTTCACCTACCTAGCTTTGCCTTGATCCAACATCCTTTCTCGACTGCTTCTAGGAAATGCTTATACTTCAAAGAAAAAGGAAAATAGAAATGGCTCAACAGAAGCTTCCCCCCATCTTCCAAACCCAAGCTGGGAAGTAAGCCATTGTGAGAGTCAATTCGTCTTATATTTGGTCTTCTTCTTTTCCTGCTATCTTCAACTTTTCCTAGCATTATTGTCTTTTTGTCTTTTCCAGAGAATCTTGCCTTCTTGTGATGTGCCCAAAGTATGACTATCTCAGTTTTATCATTTTTGCCTCCAGAGACAGTTCAGGCTTGAGTATACTCCAGAAAAATTAACTTATAAAGTTATAGTATACTCCAGAAAAATTAACCTATAAAGTCTTCAACTTCCCTGTCTTTTTCAACTAAGATGCTCCATGAATTGGTAGTATGGTCTCTGCAGTCAGCAGGAATCAGATGCAAATATGATATATTCTAGTATCCCCTGAAATCTGAACTCATTCAGACTCTGAAAAGACTGAGAATAAAATAAAATGTTCATTACCTCAGCTCCTAAACTTAGAGAAATTATTTCATCCTCAAAAGCAGAATGTGTATCAATGTGAGGTGGGATTCCTATAACATAAAATAAAATGATAATTAAGTAAAGAACAATAACTGGGATGTGCTTTTCATGTTCAATTCACCATTAGTCCTATTTTTCTGAATTCATAGGCCAAGGATCTTCTTTGCAGGACTTCTAACCAAAACTGCATATGTGGAATGAAGGTATGGGAAACTCATTCCAGATGAACAAATTTTGCAGTTGTTTGGAATGGTTTTGGACTGGTTCAGGGAAACTGTGTCCCTGCAGTTGTTGAACTGCATCTCCCTCACCTTTGCCTATGCTGACAAAGACTGATGGGAGAAGACGTTGAGCAAAAAACCAAATCATACTGCTCATATACCACCACATAGCACTTAAAGCACTCTCTGAGCAGTCTACAATTTAATTATGCAGGCTACACAATCCCCCCGCCCCAGCAAGCTGAGTATTCAATTTACTGACCTCAGAAGGATGGAAGGCTGAGTGAATGAACCTTGAGCTGGTTACCTGGGATTGAATTTGGGTTGTGAGCAGGGTTTTAGCTGCAGTACTGCAGTTTTGACCATTGTACCATGAGGCACAAGCAACACTTGAATGACTTTGCTTTGCTCACCCCTGGTTTAGGATGTGCCTCAGACCTTATGCCAGGCACAGTTTTGCCACCTAAAACCACAGCTCTCTGACCCCTTTCCTATTTCCCCATGATTTCTAGCATGTCTGTGCTCATACAGCTATACCCACTGGCTCAGTCCTCTCAGTCCAACCCCTTAAATAGTTGAGGCACCAAGGCTCCTCAAAGTACTTGGTTACTTTCTGGTTATAATTTAAAAAAAATACTCAGCTAACCAGCTCTTAAACATAATTAAATAGTTACTTTTAGTTACTTTTTCAAAAACACATCTGAATGCTACAAATCACTGGCCTGTGGTGAAAAAAATACCAATGTTTTCTTCCACCCAGCTTTCAACATCTCAACACCCGCTACAGAACATGAGGCCATAGCACAAGCCAGCACTTCAATCCTGGGACATTCCTTCTCCTTTACATAAGCTTTGGCATAGCATGATTTCTGTGCGCAAAAAGGCTCCAGGTTCAATCTTTGGCATCTCCAGGAAAGGCTGAAAAGACTACAGCCTGAAATCTCAGAGACCTGCCACAGTCAGTGTCAACAGTACCAAGTTAGATAGACCTAAAAGTTGACTCTACATAGGGCAGTTTCCTACTTTCCCAACCAAATGTAGAGCTAAAGTTTTCCTTT
The DNA here is from genome assembly GCA_037013535.1 of Intellagama lesueurii. Classification (NCBI taxonomy): domain Eukaryota; kingdom Metazoa; phylum Chordata; class Lepidosauria; order Squamata; family Agamidae; genus Intellagama; species Intellagama lesueurii. The sequence goes on from JBAJHW010000003.1 coordinate 20,690,447, forward strand.
CCAACTAGGTATCAGTTGGATATGTATAGACCTGGTCCACCTGGAATCGCCACCTCCCCCTAACCATTACATCTTCATATAAAATGACTTTTGTCTTAACTTGGCTTTTCATTGATAGACCCACCAGGCTTTGGACTCTTTAGGATCAGAGGATGAAGTTAACAGGGCACTGGAATGTAAGTACATACCTTGTCCAGGTTCATATTGATTTATAGTCAACTGATCAGGACTGTCTTTAATGTATCCCATGTTCAGGCATTTCTCAAGAAACGTGTTGCAGATATCTGGGAGACCTGACATAAAGAAGCAAAATATGTACGTAAGTGAAATTCTAATGATTTCCCCACTCAAAATTGCTCTATCATAGAGAATACAACAAAGCAATAGGAAAGCTGCAAAGTTTAATAGCAACATCCTTAAGACAGATTAACATACAAGGGACTCCCAACTCACAATGGGTCACCTTACAACCCCTGCTTTTACAGCCATTCCAGTGTTAACTAGTGCTAACCAACTTTCAATTACTGCAGACCCAGGAGAAAAGCCAGCCTGTGTGGCCTTGGGCAAACTGCACAGTTCCAGAGCGTTCCCAGAAGAAGGGAATGGAAAACCACTTCTGAATATTTTCCACCTGGAAAATCCTGAAAAGAGTCACCAAAGTCAGAATTGACTTGATGGCACATGATTATTAGATGATCCTCTTTTGAAATCCATGGGACCTCATTCTCTGTAAGCATGATTCAGTTTTCACGTTAAGATAAACAAAAGCTTTGCAGTGCAATCTCTTTTTCAGGTATACTTGGAAATAAGTTCCACTGACTTCATTGGAAAGTTGCATAAATGCTTTGGGAATTACTAATGAGATACGGGGCATTCTGTTTAGATGCTCACCTCCAGGTAATGGCCTGTCTCGATCAACGTTGTTGTTATCATACCGGAACTCATATCCAAAATGTTTTACCCTCCTGTGTTTTAAAGACTTCTGAGCTGTGAAAGAGAAAAGAAGCAAAAACAAAATGACGTCTTAAAAACAGTTACAAACATATTAGCACAATATGCTTTGTCAACTGGTACACCATCAAAGTTAAACTGACAGAAACTATGAATCTAGAAGTTCCTGATTTGAATTCTACCTCTGCCCTGAAATCACTAAGTTGAATTTAAGCAGAGTGCTTCAGTTCCCATATCTATGATATGGGCAACATGTGGCTCTCTAATCTGTTACTGGACTACAGTTCCCATGAGATCTAGCCAATGATGTGGAACTGAAGTCCAATAACATCAAAGATCCATACCTCCCCTACCCTCGCTGTATCAGTTACTTACTGTTTGGAAGGGCCTCATCCTCTGCCCAGTCAATGCTTTCCAAAAGTTGTCTTTCTTCTTCAGGTGAAATCAGCTCTTCAATTATGCTCAGACCAGGAGGCAAGGCTGGAGGAGTCATGTCTTCCCAAGGAACTAAGAGTAGAAAAACACCAAGATCTACCCATGAAAATGACATACTCCTTTGAACAACCAATTGGCTATATTCACAGTTCTCACTTAAACAAATTCTAAGATTATTTAGACTTTTTAAAATTGCCTAAATCTTCAAATTCTGTGTCAGTATGTAACACCATTAAAACAATAAAGTACTGAAATAGATAGCTAGTTCAGATGTAATGCTACATAGTTAATGCATTGCCCACTCCTCCTACAGTGCAGTGGCAAGGGGGAATTTGGAAGCTTTTACTGTCAATTTAGATTAACCACAGCTTATCAGATCATCTGAATCTTGGCAAACTATGGTCAATTTTGAGTTTCCACTTTGCCTCCAATGAAGACTTCAGTGACAGAGACACTGCTCCCCTTTGTACCCCATTATGTATGTAAGCTCGTAAGCTGTTTCCCTGGTGCAACAGAAGACACAATTAAATTACTCTTTGGCCCTCTTTTTCATCCCTGCTGTCATCATGAGTAGTACAGGATTTTGCACAGGCCTCCTCTTATCCATTTTGAGTAGTCACTGCAGTTTGTCTGTCTCTTCACATAGGCAAGGAAATGAGAAGGTGAAATACATAATAAAGACAATAAGCAGAATTTGCATCAAAATGCTGCAGTCTGCTGGACTGCTCCTGATCAAGGTTTAAGGTTTAACCACCCCACTCTGTACCCCCCAAGAGAACTCATTCCTTGGCAATCTCCCATCCTAGTACAATTCAGCCCAGGTCATACTTAGTTTCCGAAATCAGATGAGGCTGATTGTGTTCAGGAAGGTATAATGGAATAACTTGGACTAAAACTCTCATTATCTATTCCCATTTGCCAGGCTACAACTTACTACATTAAGGCTGATGGGAGTTGTAGTGCAACAATATCTGGAGTGTTACCAAGCATTCACCTGAATAGAATGATCTGCCAAAACATTTTCTGGAAGATGCATTACTGAATGAAATGATAAAGCCAAAAGCAACGTTTGACTGAATCTATAATCATATCTGGTCATACACCATAGAGCTGATTCCCAATGCACTGTATAGCACAAAACCTTTCACTTTAGGACAAGAGAATCTTGCTGCTTTTCAGATTTAAATGCCTTACTGCTCTGTCAAAGCAAAGGTCATTGTTTTCCCCAGTCATTTCAGGTGAGATGTCCACCACATGCACTTGACTTAGTCCAGGACTCTTGAGATTCATCAGTTGTTTGAGCTGACAGCCAATAAATATAGCAAAGAAGGAAGACTATGCCCAAATCCAAAGAACTGTGATATCTGTAAGCACAAGATGGATTTAAATCTGCCAGAGCCAGTCCTGCCATTAAGCATAATGAGGTGGTCACTTCAGGAAGCAAACTGTTAGTTACTTGATTTATTATGACTAGGTTTCACCTGCCAGAAAAAGGGGGAAATACTTCTGGAATTTTCTGCTTTAGATGCCAAACTAACTTCTGCCTGGATGCTGTTCTGACTTGGCAAGACACTATGCTTTCACTTGGTAAGTGAGAACTACCATTTACTCTTCTTCCTCCAATGGCAAATTAACCTAGGCTGGCCCAGCTTTCTGTCAAACAGCTTCCCTTTTGTGAGCAGAGGGGAGTTTCAGAAAACATTTGTGACACATTATTATGTCAAATTGTCTAGGGACCTAGCACAAGAACTACTGCATGAACCAAAACCCTTCTGAAACCCTTAAGGCAGTGGTTCCCAACCTCGGATCCCCTGATGTTCTTGGACTAAAACTCCCAGAAGCCTTCACCACTAGCTGTACTAGCCAGGATTTCTTGCAGTTGTAGTCCAAGAACATCTGGGGATCCAAGGTTGGGAACCACTGCCTTAGGCGGTGTATTTGATGCTATACTCACAGAATTCTATTTTCCTGACCCAATAGATAACCAATCTTGCAAGTAAGTTCTCAAAAGATTTAGTCCGGAAGATGTGATTATTTTACACTGGCATCCAGCCTAACACATACATCCATATGTTAGGTGTTTGTGACATGTGAAAGACTCAAATGTTTTTTAAGAAAAGTTTTTCCTCTTATCACCAGAAAACAAACAAATGTCTATTGGCCCTATTGAGCCTGATTGGCCCTATCAAGTGCTTAGATGCTTAATGGAGGGGACAGGACATAGATTGCGTCTAGTACCTCCTTTCCACTTCATTCCATCCAAGAGGCAAAGGACACTACAAAAGTTGATAGTGCAGAGTATGCTTTTATGAGTGAACACAAGAAGGTGGCAGGAAATGGTCTGAATAGCACTTGCAAACATTCTTTCTCTGGACTACAACTCCCAGAATCCCCCAGTCAGCATGGTCCGTGATCATACTGACTGGGCCACAGGGGAAGTAGTTCCTTTTTTAGACTACAGCTTCCAGAATTTCTGAATTTCATGGGTGTGAACTAGAGATGGGGGTATTCGAATACAAATACCCCAGCACAGCTGGAGTTAACAAGGATCCGGCCCTCTGGGGCCGGACTGTCCACTCAGGCATCTGCCGCCAATACCTTGCAATACCTTCCACTCCTTGCAGAAGGACGGAAGATGAGTCTCCCTGCAAGGCTGACGAGTGACTAGCCGACCAGGCACTCCAGAGCGATTGGAAGGAAGAGTGGCAGCGGCGGCAGCAGATGCGTGAGTGGACGGTCCAGCCCCAGGGGCCAGTCCCCTGATAACTCCAGCTGTGCGCGGGTATTCGTATATGAATATGAATACCCCCATCTCTAGTGTGAACGATACAAGCAAGCATATATACTATGTTGGCTGGCTAGCTCAGTGAGTTAAGTATCTGGCTGCAGAGCCAGTAATTGAAAATTCAATTCCCCCCTGTGCCTCCCTGGAGAAGAGCCAGCTTGTGTAGCCTTGGACAAGCTGCCCAGTCCCAGGATATACCCAGAAGAAATGAATGGTAAACCACTTCTGAGTATTTTATACTTAGTATAACCTGGAAAGAATCACAATAAGTCAGAATTGACTTGAGAGCACATAAGTACTATCATTACATACTGCAAGCAAGGGCCAGCCATAATGTTAGACAGAAGAAGGCAACCACCGTCAGGAAACAGATACTTGCAGGTTCGATATAAAACTGGCAGTCTTTCAAGTGTTTCTTCTGAAATCTCAACAGAATAACTGTTAAAGGTCAAAGTGATATACGCCACACAATGAATTCTGGGCTCTTTAAACTACTCTGCTTTGTCCCAAATGGAAGATAGTATTCTAGTACTAAGGTGCGATTCAACTATTGCTCCAGCAGTAGGGGAGGGGATATAACCTTGCCATTAGCTCAGGCAGCATAATATCTTGGTCTGGCTTCAATGGAACCAGCCAGGAAAATAAGTAATATAGTTGGCCAGGCTTCCCCTGTTTGCCTAGTTAAAATAATAAAACAACAGCAATACCTTGTTCCACAAAGTTGAAATAGAGAACAACACTTTGGAGGGAGTCCTCCACTTTGAGCTCATTCCCATTAAGGGAGCTGTAGGCTCGCGTGGCATCTTCCAACGTTCCATATTTCACAAATGAATAGGGTTTATTTGGTGGCATTAAAAGGACTTCCACCAGCCCGCATTTCTCCACCACACAGAGCAGCTGGCATCGACTTACGCCGTTACCCAGACCTCCGTTGGCAATAACCAGGCTCTAATTATGGACAAAGAGAGAACAAGAAGAGGAGGGGGAAAGGGGGCAAAAAGACATAGACATGAGTAATCAACATTAATTTGTTCATCTGAAAACAGCATTCCATAAACACAGCAGAGCAATAAAGAGAAAATGAGGCTATTATCTGAGAGTAGTCATTTCTATTTGAAAATCTGAATGCAGTGCTTGGACTTCAAAGAGCATGGAGTATTGCTCGAAAAAGAGAGTGTTAACTTTCATCTGCATCATTTACTCAAGCACAAGAAGGACTGAATCAGAAGGACAGAAGGGACATTAGAGGTTGTCTAGTCCAACCCCTACCAATGCAGGATCTCTGAGGAAGGACATAATTGCACCAGGATGGACAACCTGTGGCCCTCCAGAAGTTTCTGAACTACACCTGCCACCATCCCTAATAATTATCTATGATGGCTCGGGCTGATGGGAATCTCAATTTAAAGACATTGGAGGACCACAACATGTTCAACAACAGCACCCCTGACAGACAGCCATCCACTTTCTGCTTAATTACTACCAAGAAAAAAAGCCCACCATCTCCTGAGGCAGTCTGTTCCACTGTCAAATAGCTCTTACTGTTATGAAGTTTCTTTTAATGTTTTGCCAAAATCTGCTTCCCTGCAACTTCCACAGCTTATGCATGACACCCCTTCAGATACATGAATCCACCATGGGCAGCTGCATATGACACCAAAAATGTGGTTCCTCATTAGAGATGGGACCGAATTATCCCTCCCCTGGACCAGCTGGTCCACTTACCTTCTGTCACGCACCACTGGGGACCTTCTGCTCCAACAGCACACCAATCCAGGCAGGAGCTCAGTTGGCCCACCTCCACCAGCAGCCGACCACTCTGACAAGGAGGTGAAACAAGGATTCTCCCTCCCTGCACAGCTCACAAGTGGTCAGCTGCTGGGGGAGGCAGGGACAGGCTGGCTGAGCTCCTGCCCCGATTGGCACACTGCCGGAGCAGAAGAACCCCAGCAGTACACGACGAAAGGTGAGTGGACCACCCGGTCCAGAGGGAAGGATGAGGGATGAAGGGACACGAATTGATTTGGGTCCCATCTCTATTCTCCACTATATGGCTTATGATGTGGGAGGGAACATCCTGGGAAGGGCCTGGCTGGCTGGCCACCTTAAACCTTGATCAGGAGCAGTCCACCAGACTGCAGCATTTTGATGCAAATTCTGCTTGTTGTCTTTATTATGTATTTCACCTTCTCATTTCCTTGCCTATGTGAAGAGACAGACAAACTGCAGTGACTACTCAAAATGGGTAAGAGGAGGCCTGTGCAAAATCCTCTACTACTCATGATGACAGCAGGGATGAAAAAGAGGGCCAAAGAGTAATTTAATTGTGTCTTCTGTTGCACCAGGGAAAACAGCTTACGAGCTTACATACATAATGGGGTACAAAGGGGAGCAGTGTCTCTGGCACTGAAGTCTTCATTGGAGGCAAAGTGGAAACTCAGAGGGTACCAGATTGTCTCCCTAAGCTGGGTGATCTCTTCACATAGGCAAGGAAGTGAGAGGGTGAAACACATAATAAATCTCCCTAAGTTGCCCATTGCCAATGCATAAATAAGATGAAGCAAATTCATGAGAATGTATTCCCCTGCTTTCTATAGTGTTCCTTCAATTATAATCTAATTATCACTAGCTATTCTACCTATTCTACTGCCTCTCCGGGAGGCAGTGGAAGACAAGAGGGCCTGGCGTGCTTTGGTCCATGGGGTCACGAAGAGTCGGACACGACTTAACGATTAAACAAAATTCTACCTAACTACAGCGGAGAGACAGGGTGGCTGGGCCACTGCACAAGCTCTGCTGAAGGACCACCTCCTATTTGACTCTCTTCTCTTTGGCCCTCTTTTCCCTCCCTGCTCTCATGGTAAGCAATCAAGTATTTTGCACAGGCCTCCTCTTATCCATTTCAGTTCATCACTGCAGTTTGCCTGTCTCTTCATGTACACAAGGAAGTTAAAGGGTGAAACTGCCACTACAAGAACAAGGACAATATGCCATTGGGTCACAGACAGTAACACATCCACAAGCACACCAGCCAGAGATCACCCAATTCAAAACAGTGGGACAGACAACTACTTGCATGGTTAAAAACAAACAGATTGGGCCTTTCTAATTTTAAGAGCTGGTTGCAAAGTTCCTAAGTTCTCCTTCTTTCTCCCCCCACACTTTTGCTTTTCAGCTACATCATAAATGTGCAAGCTGAGATTGTCTTAGCTGTCACTGTTTAGTTGTTTTATCATAGGACAACTATCCTAAAAGCATTTTTCAGCTGAAGAGTGGTGTTACAAATGCTTTACATAAATAAATCTAAATAAATTGGAGGGAGGCAGAAAATGAAAGCGATGGGTAGTAGATTAAGGAAAAGGTGAAAGAGTACAGATAGAACTGCTCCATTCCTATGAAATATTTTCCAGGTCCCAATTTAAAGTGGAACTGCCTTTCAGTCTTTAAAGAAAGGAGGCCACGACACAAAGAAAGCTTCATCCTATATACATGAAGAAGATTTCATTCAAGTGCAAATCCTTTCATCGCCAGAAGAGTACTACCCGTACTGACAAAGCATCAATGTGCATGGTGAGATATTAAGGTTTGCAACAAGTCAGAGATCGGAGGGACGGGGGAAACATAAGCCCAAAACTGTCCAGTGCGGACTGAGCACAATTATTGACCACGGAATGCTGAATGACATTTGCAAAAGAGAACATAGAAAACTAAGAGCAAAGGTAGAAGTGGAAAAGAATGGAATAGCCTGGAAAAGGTGTAGCCTGGCTAGTGCCCTAAATAAGAGCACCTCATGCTGAAACATTTTGTTGCAGGTTTCACATTTCTTATTATCACATGCCAGGAAGTGAGGCTGGAATCCTCTATCCACCGGGTGTGTCCCTCGCTGAACTCAGTGGATCTATCTCTAGCTACACCTGCTGATGAATCATGATGTACAATTTATACTTGCCATGCAGCTGGTAAAAACCACAACTCTAGTCACCTTGGTAGGGTAGGATACACACTCAATGCCCTCATGCTTCCACAGGGTGTGTCTGGCTTTCATTTGTTTTTGCCGCAACTTCTTCTCTGCTTTACTGAGCTTCTGGTTTCGTTGCTCGACGCCATCCAGTTCCATATTGGAAACGTTGACTACAAAGGTATAATTGAAAGAAAGTGCAAGGTCCAAAAATCCTTTAAGAAAACAGAACAAAAGACAGTAAATATAAATTAAGATTTATTGGCTTAAAACCCAATTATATGCCAAAATCTTATTGGTGTTCACATAAACATTGTGTATCTTATCATGGGTCTATAGGACAAAGTGTCTATAGAAGCTTTCGAGATAAAGAACTTTTGATCATCTTTTAAACGTTTTGGAATACAACTGCCATCATTCCTTAAAGGTGAGTGCTGATGGGAATTGTAACTAGAACCAGAATTTAGGAATGCCATCTTTGTGCTACATCTCCCAGAATGCCCAGCTATTGGCCATATTGGTGGAGGCATTGCAGCCCAAAAGTGATTTTCCATACTCTGGTCAGACCTTTGTTAAGAGCAAGCAGTCCTTTCCATAGGCAATCCACTGATCAGGGAGGAAAAGGAGAAGAAAGAAAACAAGAAAGGGGTGTCATAAAAAGAAAGAGAAAGGGGGGCAGAAGGGATTGAGAGAGAAGGCATGGAACAAAGTGAAAAATAAAGGACAAAGGACTGTATCCATTCACTTTTGACTCTCTCCCGCACACCACTAGTTTCAGCTCCACCTATGCAGATTGGGAAGTGTTGGTGATTTACCACCCATAAGGTCAAGACATCTGGAGAGCCAACGATCCCCCCGCCCTTGTTAGGCTGGTATGGGAAAGGGCTGTCCTTCAAGCATGTTGAATTCCAAGCAATTTCAGATCTTAAAATCTTAAACACCAGGACCTTAAATTAGCCTAGTCAGTCAATGCAGTTATTACAGGTACAAGATGAACATGCCTGATTGAACTACTCTGAATTCTGGCTGCCACATTTCGTACTAACTAAAGCTTCCAGATCAACTTTAAGAGCAACCCCACGTGCAAAGCACTATAGTAACCCTCTCTGGAGGTTACTAGAAGATGAATCACTATAGTCAGGCCAGCTCTGTCCATAGATGGCCACCACTGATAAACCAGTGAAAGCCAGAAGAAGGCATTCCAAACCAACGAGATCTCAAGTGGACATGTTAAATCAAGGAGTATTTCCCAAACTGCATAGCTGCTGTTTCCGGAAACCCCACCAAGAACAAACAGAACACCAATAAACCAAACCTGATAATCTCCTAACCACCGCAGTTCCATGCACTCGGATTCACTGATTACCTCTCATTCAGCCTGTGTCAGGCACCTGTACAGCACTGCTTAATTCAGAAAACAGAGAGAAATACAGCAATGATGCAGCCAGGTCTATTGGGATGGGCTATGAGTTATTGTTTTATTTACAATATTAATACACTGCCTTTCTTCTCAGGAGGACCCAAGGCAGTGAACAATGTTAAAACAAAGAATATTAAACGCATCTTTTAAAATACACAGAAGTCCCATTTTTGAAACTCCCTCTCAAGCAACCAGTTATTGGGGGGGGGGGGGAAGCTTGCCTGAAGAGAAAGGTCTTTGACAGTTGCAGGATGGAGAGCAAAGAAGGGGCCAGCCTCTTTGCTGTCCTTGGGGACAGTGGCAAAGAAGGCAGAGATCCCAACATATCTCTAGCAGATACAGCTCAGTTCCATGTAACATCTTCCCAAGATACAAACCAGCATTCTGCTCCATGCAATAGCTTCCCAGATTGTAAACCTGAGTTTAGTTCCATGCAAATCAGCATTCAGGCCCACGTAGCAACTTCTCAGTTGCAAACTAGAACTCAGAGTGCTGTTTCAAGTTGAAATACACTAGGTTTGCACCAGGTTCTGTACACGTGGTCTATTTTAAAATGTATTCTCGAAGGCTTTCACGGCCGGGATCCGATGGTTGTTGTAGGTTTTTCGGGCTGTTTGGCTGTGGTCTGAGGGTTTTTCTTCCTAACGTTTCGCCAGTCTCTGTGGCCGGCATCTTCAGAGGACAGGAGTCAGAACTCTGTCTGTGCTCTGAATACATTTGTTTGTTTGTCTGTTTGAAAAGTGGGTTTTTTTAAACACCTGCTAGGAGCTTGTTTATTTTAACTCAGTTATGAATGCAAATTATTTTGAATCGTTTTTGCATGCATGCTTACCTGTGTGGGAGTAAATTGTGTCTGTGGGGTTTGTCAAGTGTTGGATTGGATGCCAGAATCACAGGTTTCTGGGCTGCAGGACCTTACAGTCCAATCTATTGTTGTTGTTTTAATCTTTAACACTGATCTAGCACTATCCCAGTTTGAAAAAATAAATAAATAGAACAAATATTGAAACATTACAGGGGACCTGGAAAAATCGCCTTATACCCTTCTGGCCTGCCTGCTCTTTCTCTCTCCCTCCAGGGAAGTAGAACAGCTGGGGCAGCTGGTTCCCGGCCGAGGAAGGTGGGAGAAGAAGAGGGTGGAAGGGGGAACCATGCAGTCCGATGTGTTATATTTTTTAAATCGGTAACAGTGATCTAATGCTACCCAGTTTGGAAAAAAAAATTAAAATCACACCACAGCAGAAGAACATGGCTTTTGTCTCTGCCACGCATGTTACCTCAACGTGGGGAATAAGTTGGTGGCAGTGGCAGCAAGTAGCTGTGAGATGCAGCCAGTGTGAGAATGGGCATGCGCAGGTAAAAACCTCAAAAGTAGTTCCAGGACAATGTGCCAGCAACCAGAGCTTCTCCTTACAGCTATGGCAGTGAAGGGTTTCATTTTAGTTTTTTGGAGCAAGCATTTCACTCTGGGAATGCATAACTTCAGGAAGCTGGAAGCTGCACCAATATTAAAATGATTTTTAAAAGCCCATGTAGCCCCCTCAAATTATACACCACACATCTCACACTCGGATTAACAGTTGTCCCAAGAGGACGCACAAACAATCCAAAAACCATGTGACTACCACGTGACTTTAAACCAATTTCCAAAACCCTGATCCAGCTCCCAACTTATTTCAATAGTGTAACTGCATCCTAAATTCCACCAATCAGCTTCCTGAGCTGCAGATTTGGAGCTAGTTCTGTGCATAGCTTCCCAAATGGCCAAAAAGAACTTCTGAGCAGACCTCAGTTTTGGGCAACAGATTTCAGACTTTATACAGTCTTTTATCTCTGATCACTAATGAAGGTAAAACCTCAGGAAGCTTGTGGGGTGGATGATGAACACACCTTCCCCCTCTCAATGTTCTACATCCAGCTCAGAAGCTAAAATTTCACCAACACTCTAACGGAGCATAAATGGTTACTGGCCCCAACCTTCTTCAAGAAAAGATAGACAAAACCTTAGATTATTTTCCAAAGAAATTCAACTTGGGCTACAATCCTATGAATGTTTTCTTGGACTCAGCACTCTTATTTGAGAAAATATATATGGGTTTGGGCTATACAACTTGACTAGATCATCGCAACTCAGTTCTCCTTAGGTGACATTTCTTACCGTACTGAGTAACCTGAAAATAATGTGTTCTATTTGCCAGTAGATGGTGCACTATACTTATTTATAACGTTCCTGCCACTGCTTTTAAGTTCTGTTTCCAGAATTATATATGCTTAGCTGTGCTATCATCTCCAACCGCTGGGGTTTTTTTTTCTTTTTTTAAGCAGGGACTTCCTGAAAATCTCAGAATAGCTAGCTAATGAAGATACACTACAGTGGACTTCCTCAGCCTAGTGGACTAATATGCTGGACTACACATCCCATTATCCACACCAGTCAGGCTGGCTGGTGATGATAGGAATTACAGTCCAACACCACTGGAGGATGCCAGAATGGGGAAAATTGAGCTAAGGCTGTCATTAAAAATAAACGGCTCTACTACTTCACCTGTGGCAGTTACTCAAGCAACACCTGGTAAATTTCTCTTTATTAGGTTCATTTACAGAGTTGTGTTAGTTTTGTTATTTTTAAAATCAGAATTGGGATAGGTAGAAAGAAGTGCAAGCATAGCAGAGTGGCAGAGCAATTACACAGCATGTAGTTAGCCAGTTTCAGCATTTCCATTTTCACCACAAATTCTTTTACATATAAATACACTGGAAAAATATGGTTGTAGGACCAACCAGTACATAGTCTTCCACACATAATGATGCCAGGCAGGAAGGCTGAAGAAGACCCCAGCAGGAGACCCCAGAGAACCACCTAGCAGTCAGAACTAACGGTACAACAGCCAAGTCAGTGGCCTCAAATGACATATGAACAGACTCTTCCCATCAAAGAGAAACCAACAGCATTGGCCACAAAATATATTTCAAAATGCTTACTGGGCAATTAATACAAAAGCAAGTGTACAGAAATGTGGGCAAACATTCAAGATTACTGATCTTTTCCTCAAGCATGGTTTTACAAAAAGATGTTAGATGCTGCAATAGAGGAGGGACAATCAGAAGAAGGCGAAGGACCAGATCCCCAAGAGTGCAGAGCAGAGGGGCTAATTTACATGTCAAACTTATGTTTTTATATTTTAATTTAAAATTTTGCAAAAATGATGTGATTATGTACAGTAAAGGTCGCTTTTAGATGCAAACCAAGTTTAATTTAAAATATTTTTACATTTAGGGGGGGGAAGTGTACCTTGTAGTGGCTAAAAGGCTTCAAATAAGTACAGTGGATCCCTCAAAACATGGTAAAATTTACTGTCATGGGGAGCACAGGGCAGGCTTTTTGAGGAGAAAATTTTCAAACTTTAAAAAATGTTTAAAATTGAGGGGGGGGGGGGAATTATCTCATGGCTGCAAAGCCATGAGTTTTGAGCCTCTGCTTTCTGGATCTAAGGAGACCCCTGAGGTTAGAGACTGTGTGGGTATAATTTCATCGTCCTACAGCTCCCTATGGACTAGTGCAAGATCCTCAGAACACAGATTTCTGCTTCCAAAAACAGGATTAACGTAAACCTTGCAAATCCCACGTGTTCATTCCTGCGGAGCATAAGCAGACTCAGTCCTGGTGGGAAAAAGCAGGGAAGACCCCGACTAAAATCCTGATTGCTCACCCATGCGTTTCAACAGTTGCCCTCGCTCAGCTATTCCACGCTACAAAGAAGAAGTAACCTCGCTTACCTTACAGGAGGCGGCCATTCTACAGGGAAAGACGCTGAAACTGCAATTCCCGTGAAGCTCCTCGCCTACAACTCCCATCATGCCTCTGTAAACCTGAGAGTTAACCCCTTAAAAACCGCGTTGGGGAGAGTCGCGTAATTATAGAAACTTTTCAAGCAGTTTCTTTAGTGTCTAGCGTATTCATTTTCGTTAGTAACGAACACTGGTATTGTTTTCGCAGAGTCCTGGGCGAAACGAATAAGAGTACCCCGTTTTAATGGAAAACTTTCCTCCTCGGTTTGTATGGAAATATCTGTACAAACTGAAAAGATTATTCCGAATTCCGGCATGTTTCCTCCAAAACAAACTTCTTTATTGGGACTTTCTGTCAGCGAAAACACATGTACGACGCTGGATCCTTACCTTAGAAATTCTTAAAAGAGTCGACCGAATGCATAACAAATAAAATTCGGGTGGTTGTTTTTTAAATCCGATTAAATGCTACCTCTTGGACTTATGCTTGTAGTTGTTATTGTTAATTACCTAGGGATGGATGTAGCGCAGAAGTACGCGTCCTCTCAGAGGTTGTTCCTTACTCCCTTGAGCTTCAATCTTGTAACTACTTATCCCTCTGAACTCAGTGGGACTTGCTTCTGACATGTACAGGATTGGGCTATAATGAGCATGCCTTTCAAGTGCTTTAGTCGCTCCCATTAAAATCCGTGTCGGTAAAATCAATGGGGAAAAAGGAGGGAAAAAAGCAAAATACTGTGGGACTTTAAAGACTAACAAATATATTTCAGTGTGAGCTTTTGTGGATCAAAATCCACTTTGGGCACAGACAGTGCAAACATGTCCTCTTGTATGTATACATATTTCGATGTATATTTGTATGTATAACTATAGGAAGGCATATTATTTACATTCCTTGTGTCTGGAGAAGATAAAGAAGACAAAAGAGTCATGGGAAGATGACAATAATGCTGGAGAAGTTGAAGGCAGCAGGGAAAGAGGAAGACTTCATATGAGATAGACCTAAGGAAGGAAGCCACAGCTTTTAGTCTAAAAGATGTGAACAGGGCTGTTATTGATACCTTTTGGAGGCCATTCATAGGTTTGCTGTAAGTCAGAGGCAACTTGATGCAGGGCTGCATTAAGACCTTTAGAGGCCCTAAGTACTGAAAAGATGAGGGTGCCCCCTACAAATATAATGCATTCCAGGTCCCACGGTTTGAAAAAAAATGTATAAAATGAACATTATATGAATGAAAATATGGTAATTTAATTGTATAGCATATGGCAAAAAGAACCACATATTGTATACAAATTCATACATACAATCAAATTACTGGTTTCCAGCGAAATCTTGCTTTTCACACTTTGATTAATGCAGACAGATTTTGTCAGAATCTATACACCGAAAAGCTCAAGCAAGAGCTTAAAACCCCTTTGGGGGTGTTTTTAACAGTGGCAGTTATTTCTTTGGCTTGCACATATCACGCAGAGGCCATGGGTCTAAAAGATCAGCAGTTCTTTTTATCCTCATCCCCACCCAACCTCCCAAAATACAGAAGTTAAAAAAAACTGATGATGATTTATCATTTCACTCAAAACATGAGTTTTCTCACTTGGCAGTTTTTACTGGTTCATACTCAATTACTTTAGGTAGGGAAGTGCTTTTCTTGAGGGAGGGAGAGAGAAAGCAGAGTGAGATGGATGGATGTGGTTTGTTAAGGAGAGTGCACCATTTGCACCATAGTCCATGGTGAATCTGGCACTGAAAAAAAAGTGGTCCCCGCTTCCCTTCTTGATGCCCTAAGCATGAGCTTATTTTGCCTAATGGTTAATGCAGGGCTGACTTGATGAGACATAACAATATGTGTGTTACATATTTGTATACTGTACGCGTTTTACTGTTTATTTTATATTTTATTGTATTTTATATTTTATTATTCTGTGCTGCTTGAAATTTTCCGTTTTAAGCAATCTATAAATATATAAATGCATCTGTGGCATGTGGGAGTGAAGCGAGCAATAGGTGTGGAGCCAGAGTCAAAAGTGAATGCACCACCTATCTCTTTTTCATTTCTCCGTCCTTCTGCTGTCCCCTTTTCTCGCTTACTCCTATTCCATCTTTATTCAAGTAAGTGCAGAGCACACACAGTGAAGGAGAGCACGCTGGCTGCACCCCTCACCCAGCAGTGGCTGTCTAAAGAAGGGATTGCTATGTTTTATGTAGACTCTCCATGTGAGCCAGAAGCCTGCTTTTACTACTCTCTGGCTTGTACGGGGAGCTTTCACAGACAAAGCCGTCTCTCCCTCTTCAGTTATAGTTTAGAAGAAGTAGCCATATTGGTCTGTGCAAGCATATCAGGCAAAAATAAAAATAAAAAGTTTGTGGCACCTTAAAGACCAATGTTATATTTTCATGTGAGCTTTCGTAGACAAGTCCACTTCTTCAGACATACGAGGTAAAATACAGAATTCACACAGTAAAACATTCAGGCCCAGCCTTGAGAGACAGTGGTGTGTGGTTGCATTTCACATGTGCAATTTATGACTTATGTGTGAACTCAACAGTTCTCTTCAGTCAGTCACTGACAAAGAAGCTAACAAACTCCCCCTCATGGTGTGTGTTCTCCATTCATTTTAATAACTGAACAGGACTTTTGTCTCTTCCCTGACACCCCTTTTCTTTCTCTCTCTTAGCCGCCTCTCTACTCTCTCTGCCTGCTACCCCTTTTCTCCATCTTTGTTTCTTTCTGACACCATCTTTCTCTCCTCCTTCCTTTTCTCACCCAAAGAGTTCAGGGAAGGCATTCTTATGCTCACCACACTTTGAAATCATCATGTGATCCAGTCCAAATTAGGCAGTTGCTGATTTAAACAGGAACAGTAAGCATGTACTCAGCTCTACCTCCTGGGTCTCACGTGGCACTGAAATCTGTGGAACTTGGAAGTGCTTACCTTGATTTTGATTGGATCCCACACTTGTAAATGCTGGGATCATGGCAGAATGTTTCAAAGACGCATTTATGTGTGTGGCAGGAAAGAAAGTTTGATAAATATGCATTGACCTACATTCAAATTAGGTTTTTGCTTCCAGTTCTCTGTAGCAAAACTGCAGAGAGCTCTTCCTTTCTAGGAAGACTACCTTGAGAGGACTGTTGTTGTTGTTGTTGTTTAGTCGTTAAGTCGTGTCCGACTCTTCGTGACCCCATGGACCAGAGCACGCCAGGCCCTCCTGTCTTCCACTGCCTCCCGGAGTTGGGTCAAATTGAGAGGACTAGAGCAGCATATTAAGTTGATTCTACCTATGTGGACTTCACATATTTTCATACCATGTTTCCCCGAAAATAAGACAGGGTCTTATATTAATTTTTGCTCCAAAAAACGCAGTAGGGCTTATTTTCAGGGGATGTTTTATTTTTTTCCATGTACGACAATCTACATTTATTCAAATACAGTCATGTCATCTTCTGGTTGCTGCACAATGGTGGAGGGCGGGGTTTCACTTAACTAGGGCTTATTTTTGGTGTAGGGCTTATATTACGAGCATCCTGAAAAATCATACTAGGGCTTATTTTCAGGTTAGGTCTTATTTTCCGGAAAACAGGGTATTATGAATGGTGGTTGATTTTTAAGATGTTGTCTATTGCTGAAGAAGTGGTGGCGATTTTCTGTATAAAAATATATCAGATTTTACAACCAAGATGTAAATAATTAAATGAAGAAGCAAAGAAGGAATGGTGTACTTTTTCCTGTGCTAATAACTAATTTTAACAAGTTTATCCCAGGCAAAACAATGTGTTCTCGTTCTTGAGATTCCAGATTTTGCTCCGCTGTCATGAGGACTAGAAGTCTGTAAAATGCTGTGGATCCCATGTTGCACAGATGGATTCCACAGTTCATTTGGGTATTGCTATAACAGGCTGCAGAACCTATGGTGGGACAAAATCATCATCATCTTAGAACTACAGAGCTGAAAGGGACCCTACGGATTACTGAGTCCAGCCCCAGTCAAGGAGGCACAGTGGGGAATTGAACTCCCAACCTCTGGCTTCGCACCATCCTCAATTCACTCTGCCATGACACATGAGCACAAGCCCTCATAAAAAAGAAGGCGGGCTATGTGGTACACCTCACAAAGGAAATTTTATGGTTTTTTTTAAATGAAAGTAAATAAGGTGAGGAAGTGTTGTTGACAGTAGAGCCATCTCTAGATTTTTGCACCTTCTAAATGTTGGTGCCTTGAGGCAAAACCCCAGTTGCTCCATCTTCCTTAGTGTCCTGATTGGAAACATTGTTCTTTGAATTGCAATTCCAAGGATCTCCACCTAGCCTGGCTACTGGGCAGCTACACCCATGGAGCCCCTCCACATAAATTAGAACTCCATTTGAGGAGGACAGAGATTGTTTCATGTGGAGAGGCTACCTGGATACAGCTGCCTCCCCCACTTCAGAGAATGATGTTTCCTGATTAAAGAGGTGACAGAGAGGCACTAGCACGCACCCCTCAACAGCTTTGGGTTCCACATACTTTAAAGCATGACTGAATATGGCTTCAGTAAAGGGGGACAAGACTGCAGCTTTAAAGATTGCAGGGAAATTCATTGGAGTGCCTAAAAGAACTGGGAGGGGTCTCCCCCCCCCCCCCACATCCCTTCCAAACTTGTTTGGAAGGCCTTGGAAACCTCCAGAGCAGGTTTTCCATGCTACAGGGAACTGCAGGAAGAAAATCCAAGCACTACTTCTAGCACAGCATCATATACAGCCATGCAAAATGCATTGCAGCATGGGCTGTCATGGGCTAAAGGACAGTTGATCAAATGCATGGATCCTGCCATCTCTAGTTGGCAGGATACATGCATACACGATAGACAAAAGGATGTGGAGGAAACGTTTTCCTACGGTGAATATAGAAGCAGTGGAAGACAATGAGAATACACTTTGGCTGAAATACAGTAGTAAGTGACAACTAGAATAGGCTCTTTCAATCAGTGGGGATTTGGGAAGTCAGTACCTATGTAAGTTCCATTTATTCAATGGGCCTACTCAATTTTTGAATCACTGTTGGATTTCAGCCACTATCCTTCTATAGCCAGTATCCTGTTGTGTTCTACAATCATGTAAGCTTCTCCCAGACTCTGAAAGGCTCTCTGTTGCATGCCCCATCATGACACTGGTAGTGAGATTGGTTATTGATCGTACAAGAGGGGTGATTTGCAAGAGCAGGGGAAGCTTACACAGTTGTCATTATACTCTGAACAGGGTACTGGACTGTGTTTATTCCACAACTGGAAAAGTTCTTGTGGTCTCTTATAGACAGTGGAACAGTTCTACTCCCTCCCCCTTTCTCCAGATTCACCCTAATTTGTTGCAAACTAGCATGGGGGCTTCCTGGGATTTATGGCCAAACTAAACTAACAGAACCATTTCCAAGAAAAAATCAATTCTCTCCAGGAAATGCCAGAAATCCTTTAGTAAATATACAGGAGGTCTCTTTGCTTACTGGAATTTCTGGAAGTTGAAGCCAAAACTTCTGGAGGACCAAAGGTGAAGGGCCACTGCTGTCACCACTACACCATGTTAATTCTTTCAAAGAAGCATCCTTTATGTACAACATTCTGTGCCACTGTAATATTTCCTCTGTTGCTTCCAGGAATGGAGTACTTATTCAGGCTCCCATACCACAATAGGTTCTGCTTCTAGGTTACAGTACAACACAGACAAGTAGAGTGATAAACACTACTGTTTCCACTAGAATTAGTGACCTATGCAGCCATTTACTTGCTCCGTTATGCATGCCTCATGATGGAGCAACAGACTGTTCTGCCTGGGGAGACTCAACTGCTCCAGACAGGGAAGCCAGATTGTTCTATGATGAGCATTTGAAGGATATATTAAGTACACTACATCTATAATAAAATTATTACAGGTGCTGTCAGACTCATTGCTATTTTAAATAAATAGATTCCACAATGGGGTAGAGTACTCAGTGATTATGTCCAATTGTATAACTCTGGGACTAACCAACATTACTTAATTAATTCATGAGTGGTCTGAAGCCGGGAATGATAATGAAATTGCCAATTTTTGCATACATGGCACCAAATGACTAATGATGTCAAATCACAAACAGACTGTGAATTATTCTAGAATGATCTGGAAAAGTATCTGGTGACTGACTTACAGATGAGATTCATTGTAAGTGGAATGTGATCACAGAACGGAGCAAAAATATATATATCTTTCTTTTGCATATACACGAATAGGGTCTAAATTGGCTGTAACTACACCAGGAAGAGATTTTTTTTGCTCATAAGTGGAAACGTAATTGAATATATTAGCTCAGCATGATGAAGCACTAAAGGGGGAATATTAATGTTAGGAACTTTTAGAAAGATAGAGTACAAACCAGCAGGTACTATATTATGTAAATTTATGTTACCTCCAAATTTAGGACATTGTACAATGCAGTCAACCTGGGGGAAAACCAACTGACACGTTCAACAGCTTAACTTAGCTTTGCTTTAAGGAAAGCATTACATTGAGGCTCTTAAATTTTCTGTGTGCCTCATGATGGATTAGAGAAAAAGAAGCTTTTCTCAAAATAGCATCCCCAGATAGTACACATGTTTCTTCTACTGTTATCTCCGATTAATGATCTACCTCACAGGTTTGTTGTGAGGAAAAAAAGAAGGTGAAGGAGGTGAGATATGTACCACTGAGCTATTGAGCCAATTAATCATGTGTCTCTAAGTAAGTGAAGGAAGTGTAGAATATCAATGCAGTGAAAACAAATTAGGAAATGAGCATTACCAGCTAGCTGTGAGATGGATACTTCTCCTCCTGAACCGCTTATATTATAGAATCATAGAATAATTGTGTCGGAAAGGCCCTATAAGACCATCGAGTACAACCCCCTGCTCAATGCAGGCATACAAATCAAAGCAGTTCTGACAGATGGTTGTCCAATTGTCTCTTGAATGCCTCCGGTGTTGGATCACTGATAATTGGTTCCATTGTCGTACTTTAACAGTCAAGACGTTTTTCCTGATATTCAACCAAAATATGGCTTCCTGTAACTTGAGCCCATTATTACATGTCCTGCACTCTGAGATTATCAAGAACATACCTTGCTCTTCCTCTGTATTCAAGTATTTGAAAAGTGCTATCATATCTCCCCTCAGTCTTCTTTTCTTAAGGATAAGCATGCCCAGTTCTTTCAGTCTTTCTTCATAGGGCTTGGTTTCCAGTCCCCTGAGCAACCTTGTTGCCCTCCTCTGAATTTGCTCCAGTTTGTTGGCATCCTTCTTCAAGTATGGTGTCCAGAACTGGACACAGTACTCAAGATGAGGCCTAACCAATGCTGAATAGAAGGGAACCTTATGGGATTTGGAGACTATACTTATATTAATGCATCCTAAAAAAGCATTTGCCTTTTTTGCAGCCACATCACACTGTTGGCTTATATTCAGCTTATGATCTACAACAACTCCAAGATCCTTCTCACTTATAATATTACTAAACCAAGTATCCCCCCATCTCGTAACTGTGCATTTGCTTTCTTTTCCCTAGGTGTAGAACTTTGCACTTATCTCTGTTAAATTTCACTCTGTTGTTTTCAGCCCAGTGCTCAAGCCTATCAAGATCTTTTTGAATTTTGTTCCTATCTTCCTAGCTATTCCAACCAATTATTCCTAGCTTCCAAACTATTCCAACCAATTTTGTGTCATCTGCAAATCTGATAAGTATTCCCTGCACTCCCTCATTCAAGTCATTAATAAAAATGTTGAAGAGTACCAGACCCAGGATTGAGCCTTGTGGTACACCACTTGTTACCTTCTCTATATAGCCCCCCAAATCTGATCTGAAGATTGGGGACCCTTTGTTGCACAGCTGGAGGGAGAAGCAGAGGAAGGGAAAGTTCTGAAGCACACTCTAGGAAAGCTAGATTTAATCTATAGAATATAGATAGTGTTTTGTTTTGTTTTTGTAGATGCTGATACACCATCAGGGCATTGTCTCATCTTCAGAGAGAATTATTTTATATGTTAGAATGTGTTTGTGGTTTGGTTTGGTTTTTGCAG
The DNA here is from genome assembly GCA_037013535.1 of Intellagama lesueurii. Lineage (NCBI taxonomy): Eukaryota > Metazoa > Chordata > Lepidosauria > Squamata > Agamidae > Intellagama > Intellagama lesueurii. The sequence continues at coordinate 20,711,845 of JBAJHW010000003.1, forward strand.
ATACCACAAAACATCTCTGCTCTTCATACTTCAAATCTATTCTGAAACAGATGAAGCAAAGGTTTTGCTGAAATTCTCTGGTTTAAATTAGTATCACAGAATTCTCTTTTTCATGAGATTGCTAGAGTAGGCTGGCAAAACCCAGTTCTGTCACAAAATATTACGATTTGGTAGGCTGCTGAAAATCTATGAAACTTTAATTGATGATTCTCATACTAGCTGTACTGAAGAAGTAATTTTATTTCACAGTTCCTGTCCCCGTAGAGCACAGTCCCATATTTTTTCAAGCTGGTGAGGAACTGGAGAAGACAGACACCACAGAAGATTTCTTGAACTAACACAGTGACTTTCTAAGAATGCCGGCCCTATCATTAGGTACCTTAAGGAAGTTGTGTTAAGCAACAGATTCTAAATAAATTAAATATTTAATTAGTTGTTAATGGGTTGATTAATACAAAATGTTAGTTGTTGTTTTGTCCCATTATGTCATTCCCGACGTATTGTAGTATTTTTCTGATGGAGAGACAGCACTTGTGGGAACCTTTGCCTCAGGTGCTCAGATAACTTGACCATGCTACGGCAATATTTGCTGTGACTTTGGGAGACAAAAGAATGCTGTTTGCTGCAAATTGTCTTCTGCTGCCCCTGAAATCTAAGGGTGTTGTTGAGAATTCCTTGTTATACCTCCTCATTTTGGAAGCTAAGCAGGTGAGGCCTGGTTAGTAGTTGAATGGGAAGCCACCAGTCAATATCAGGGATCTCCAGCTAACTACTGGAAAAAGGCCCACCTCAAATCCTGGAGAGGTGCTGCCGCTCAACGTTGCCACTACTAAGCCAGATGGGCCACTGGTATGATTCTATAGAAGGCACGTTCTTATGTTCTTTGAGTAGTTATCAGAAGTTCTTCAAAAGAAAGACTGTGAGACTACTGTATCAAGTCGTCTTTGCTCAAAGGCTGCTTTTTCTGCCACTGTTGTCCTAACTCTGGAATATTCAGCCCCTGGAAACTGAGGGCATTCCCAGGATCCTTCTCAGTTGAAAAGCAGCAACAATGAGGCCAATGAAGAACTAGAGGTCAGAATCAGAGACATTCATCTCGGAACCTCTGAAAGGCAACAGGAATTCCTGGGGTGTGCATGGGCTCCATGGCAGAAAAACTGGCAGGGAATGGGTGCCCTACTAGCACAATGCTCTTACAGCATACTGGCTGGATAGCCCTAGGAATCGTAGTCCAAAAAAATAAAATTAAAAAAGAGGATCTTTTCCATGCTTTGGGAAAGGACACAGGGAGTATTACCATGTTGCTTCTACTGGACCTCTCCACATTGAGCATGGTCACCTGAACGGACTGACTGGCTAGGATGTGTTACAGCGCCTCTTGTCATTTGCTGGGGGACAATCTCAGAAGGGGAGTATGAGGAACTTCATTCCACCATGTGGTCTTTGACTTAAAGGACTCTTCTGGGTTTCATCATCTCCTGTCTGCTCTTTAACATCTACGCAAAGCGACTGGGAGAAGCCATTCAGAGTTTTCAGCTATAGTGCCACCAATATGTGGATGGCATCGCAGCTCTGCTTTCTTTTTGCTCAATCTGTAAATCCCAGAGCAGCTGTAGAACATGTGGGCAGGTGTCTAGTAATGGATGAGGATGAACAAACTGAAATTTCATCCATATAAAATGAAGGGGCTGTTAGCGGTAGTGCTGGCTGACCTGATGAGAAACTGGCTTTGGATAAGTCTGCACTCCCACTGAAGTACCGCATTTGCAACCTAATGATATGCTTTGGCTAAGCTCATCTACAAAAGGGCAGGTAGCATCTCTTACCAGAAGTGTGTGCACTTCTACTTCACTTCACACACATACATCTACAGATATCAGTTTGGAATGCCAGCTGCAATTGTATCTAAAGTGGTAATCTCAGCTTTGACAACTTAACATGGGCAACATTCAAGATTGGTTGATATAATGGGTCCATATTTGAGTAGGTTTCAGAAGGTTCAGTTGACATGAAACATGGCCACACAGATGGACTGGGAACAGAACATGTGACACCAATTTCACACCTATCATACTGGACACTGATATATTTATTTATTTAAAATATTTTTTACCCTGCCTTTCTCCTAAAAAAGGACACAATGTGGCTTACATCATTAAAAATGCAATATTAAAAGCTAAAAACAGTAAATTATTCAAATATTTTAAAATGACTTAAATAAGCTTATTAAAATGTTAGGTAAAACATTACTAAAACAGATTTAAAAGCAATGAAAATACAAACCGTTCTGTTTTAAAACTTTTTAGACAGCCCGTCACTAAGGAAAAGCTTGCCTGAAGAAAATGTTGAGAATTTTGATTATAACGTGTATTCTCATAACATCAGCAGAGTAAGGAGATATTGGTTAGCAGAGATACTTATGACACTATGACACTGAGAGAGTAAAACCAACAACGTAGTCTATTTGCATACATAGAGAATAGACATTCCTCTGGCAGCATAACATGACATGACGCAACAACACACAGCATAGGAAAAAGTGATCTGACTTACCGCAGATAAAGACGTTCATTTTACACATGACTTATGTACAGTTCTGTGACCAATCAGAAAATACATTACTTCATTTTCTGTTACACCAAGTTTCATCATGTACACAGCTGTACAACATTAAGTCTTAATCCTTGATACCCACACCTGAATACAATCAGTACAGTGACTCAGGTAAAATCAGCCATTTTACATTTAACTATACAACATTAATATTTAATACATTTTCATATCAAAATCTCAACAGAAAAAGCTTGCAAAAGGACAGCAAAGATGGGGCCAGTCTGGCCTCCTCTGGGAAGGAGTTCCAGAGTCTAGGAGCAGCAACCGAGAAGGCCTTCTCCTGTGTCTCCACTAGGGTGGTGGGACTGAGAAAAAGGCTTTTTGGTCACCCAGAAAAGCTCATGAAGGGGGATGCTTTCTTGGAGACAGCATGGACCACATTTAGGGCTTTATAGGTTAAAACCAGCACTTCTGCCTAGAAATGGATCAGCAGCCAGTGGAGCTTCTTCTGGTCTTGGTTCATGTTGCTGATGTTAAGCTTGACACTGCAAATAGCTGGAGGTGAGGCTATTAAAGGACCTTCACTTACAGGACCTTGAGATCAAATTCAGTGGCTCTGCTCATGTCTCCCATTAAGATTAGTTGGGCACAAACAGATGGAATCTTCATGTTGGTGATGTCTAGAGCTCCCTACCACCTAAACTATACATGACCTCTAACTATAGTGCAGGTCTTCAGGCTGGCTTTTAATATGCAGCCATTCCAAGATGCTTTCTCATAATGCTGCCTTTATGTGCTGCTGGCTTTTGAGTTTCAGAATTGCATTGTGCTCCCCCCCCTTTTATTATGAGTGTTTTGTTGTTGTTGTTTAGTCGTTAAGTCGTGTCCGACTCTTCGTGACCCCATGGATCAGAGCACGCCAGGCCCTCCTGTCTTCCACTGCCTCCCGGAGTTGGGTCAAATTCATGTTGGTGGCTTCGATGACACTGTCCAACCATCTCGTCCTCTGTCGTCCCCTTCTCCTCTTGCCTTCACACTTTCCCAACATCAGGGTCTTTTCCAGGGAGTCTTCTCTTCTCATGAGACGGCCAAAGTATTGGAGCCTCAGCTTCAGGATCTGTCCTTCCAGTGAGCACTCAGGGTTGATTTCCTTCAGAATGGATAGGTTTGTTCTCCTTGCAGTCCATGGGGACTCTCAAGAGTCTCCTCCAGCACCACAGTTCAAAAACATCAATTCTTCGGCGGTCAGCCTTCTTTATGGTCCAGCTCTCACTTCCATACATCGCTACTGGATAAACCATAGCTTTGACTATGCGGACCTTTGTTGGCAAGGTGAGGTCTCTGCTTTTTAAGATACTGTCTAGGTTTGTCATCGCTTTCCTCCCAAGAAGCAGGCGTCTTTTAATTTTGTGGCTGCTGTCACCATCTGCAGTGATCATGGAGCCCAAGAAAGTAAAATCTGTCACTGCCTCCATATCTTCCCCTTCTATTTGCCAGGAGGTGATGGGGCCAGTGGCCATGATCTTAGTTTTTTTGATGTTGAGCTTCAGACCATTTTGCACTCTCCTCTTTCACCCTCATTAAGAGGTTCTTTAAGTCCTCCTCACTTTCTGCCATCAGAGTGGTATCATCTGCATATCTGAGGTTGTTGATATTTCTTCCGGCAATCTTAATTCCGGTTTGGGAATCCTCCAGTCCAGCCTTTTGCATGATGTATTCTGCATATAAGTTAAATAAGCAGGGAGACAATATACAGCCTTGTCATACTCCTTTCCCAATTTTGAACCAATCAGTTGTTCCAGTTCTAACTGTTGCTTCCTGTCCCACATATAGATTTCTCAGGAGATAGATAAGGTGGTCAGGCACTCCCATTTCTTTAAGGACTTGCCATAGTTTGCTGTGGTCCACACAGTCAAAGGCTTTTGCGTAGTCAATGAAGCAGAAGTAGATGTTTTTCTGGAACTCTCTGGCTTTCTTCATAATCCAGCGCATGTTAGCAATTTGGTCTCTAGTTCCTCTGCCCCTTCGAAATCCAGCTTGTACTTCTGGGAGTTCTCGGTCCACATACTGCTGAAGCCTACCTTGGAGGATTTTGAGCATAACCTTGCTAGCGTGTGAAATGAGTGCAATTGTATGGTAGTTGGAGCATTCTTTGGTTGGGATTGGGATGTAGACTGATCTTTTCCAGTCCTCTGGCCACTGCTGAGTTTTCCAAACTTGCTGGCATATTGAGTGTAGCACCTTAACAGCGTCATCTTTTAAGATTTTAAATAGTTCAACTGGTGAACTATGAGTGTTTTACTCATAAACTACTAACGATTGAGCTGATTTCGTTAATCAATTAAATTGTATGAAATCTCTTGTTTTAAATGGTGCTACAGTGCAGTCTTGTCTAATATTTCACATTCTTTTCTAGATTAAGAACTTCCCTTATTGTCCATTTGAAATAGCATGTGTGATCCTTGTTAAGAAAGCATAAAGTGCTGAACATGCAGAAATCTGTGCATGTCTATGGCACAGGTCCATTGCTTGAAGCAGGGTCAAGGTTACACCTTTTGGCTTTGGTCCAGGAAGGCATTTAAAGTCCTACTTATAAGCTTAATACACGACTAAATCCTAGTTAGCCATTCCCTTAAGGTGGTAGACTGGTTGCCTAGTCTTTGAACTGCTTTGCTGACATAAGCTTGAGAAAGGTGACTTGAAGCAATAAATGCTTGCCAGCTCTTAACTGCCTAAACTATATTTCTGAAATGAAACCAAAATAGCATAATGAGATGTATTAAATACCCCATGCCATATGTAATAGCCTAATGTTTTGTTAAAACATTGTAAAGGTTAATTTTTTGCCAAGTGCCCTTAGCTAAGAGCACACACACAGAGACCCAAAATTTTTCCAAGTTTTGCTTCTGTTTTATTTTCTCCCCATACCACACAGTGCAACATCACCATAAACCAGCGGTTCCCAACCTTGGGTTCCCAGATGTTTTTGGACTACAACTCTCTACAAATCCTGTCCAGCACAGTGAGTGGTGAAGGCTTCTGGGAGTTTTAGTCCAAGAACATCTGGAGACTCAAGGTTGGGAACCACTGGAATAAACCCTTGAAAACACTCTTTCTTGCTCTGTCATGGATGTTCCAGGTCATGGAGTCAGTAAGTCATCCAGCTGTTGTAGCTATGTGCCATCAAGTCACTTTCAGTCTACTGTGACCACAATAGGCTTTTTGAGCTAAGGTGGCTTACCATTGCCATCTCCAGTGAGTTTCCATGATCAAGTGCGAATTTGAACCCAGGTCTCCGCAGAGTTCTGAGCCCTAATCTGACACTCTATCCACTACACCAGTGGTTCCCAGCGTTGGATGACCCGGTGTTCTTGGACTGCAATTCCCAGAAGCTTTCACCACCAGCTGTGCTGGTCAGAGTTTCTGGGAGTTGCAGTCCAAGAACATCAGGGTCACCCAAGGTTTGGGAACCACTGCACTCCACCATACTGGTTCTCTCCACACTAACCACACTTCCTGTCCTGGCAGGCCTCTGTCTCTGAGCCTCAGCCTTCTCCCCCACCCCACCCCCATACTTAATACTGGGACATTATACGGCCCCTTCCAACTCCATGATTCTATGAACTCTAGAGCAGTGGTCCCCAACCTTGGGCCTCCAGATGTTCTTGGACTTCAACTCCCAGAAATCCTGGCCAAAAGAGGCGGTGGTGAAGGCTTCTGGGAGTTGTAGTCCAAGAACATCTGGAGGCCCAAGACTGGGGACCCCTGCTCTAGAGAGCTTAGGCACTTTTGCGTCTTCCGGGCGCCTCTCTGGCGTTGTAGTTCTCGCTCCTCGCCAGCAGGGGGCAAAACGAGCGCGACGCTCTCCTTCGCCATTCATTCAGCCTCCCAGGAGCTGCGCCTCTGCCCTGACCGAGCGCAGCAGCAGCCGCCGCGGCGTCGGTGTCGCGGGCAGCTTTTCTTGCGCACGCCTTCCTCCTTTGATCCCGCCGGTGGCCCGAATTCAACAGCGCCGCCGGGGATCGGGAGAGGCTCGGCCGTGCTGCTTGAGACTGCGGGGGGCGATGGAACTGTGAGCTCCAAGAACCGGGTGAGTGGATCGCTCTGGGGAAGGAGACAGGGGGCGGGGGTGGGGGTGGGGGGGGAGCGGGGTTTTTTATTGTTATACCCCCTCCCCATTCCTCCTTTGCAGGGACGGGAGTCTGCAAACTATCCAGATTTGGGGGGGGGGGGAGGCGCCCGCTCTTCCCTGGCCGGCTGTCGCCTTTGCATGATTTTATTTCGTTATGTTTTTTATTCGCCTTGCTCTCCTGAGTGCTGCAGAGTCAGAACTGATGCGTGCATGTATGCATCATCTTGGCCGGGCAGGATCGAAGGACTTTCGTCTTCTCTCTCCCCCCCTCCACCCCCCACCACTCATCCCGTCTTGCCCTGCCAGCTGCATCCAGATCAGTTCTCGCGTCTTGCTCGTCGTTTCAATGGCTGCTGGGGGTGCTTTTGAAAAAAGCAGCAAACCAGCCCGGCGCGGGTCGCCTAGCGACTGGCAATCAATTAATCATGGCGAGCGGCGTGAGCTCCCCGGGGGGCGCACCCGCCCCGGAGCCACCATCTGCACGACCAGTTCAGCAGGTGAGAGGGAGGCAGGGAGACCCCGAGCCCTGAAATGGGACGAGAGGCGGGAAGGGTGTGGGCATCGGCCGCGGTTTGTGGTGTCTGCCGTTCTTCACGCCTCAAGCTGTGAGGAGCCGGCGAAGATCTCCTTTAATTCATTGAGATTCCTGCCTCATTTGCTGACTACGATTGCTGTGGATGGGGCGGGTGGCGGCGGCGCCTTAATAATATTCCCCCGGCAGGGAAAATCCCCCAGTCTTTGAACCCCGGATGGGAAAGAACAAAAGCTGAGGAAGGTGAATTTTAACAGGAAATAATCTTCTTGGCTTAACTTGATTTTCATTCCTTTTTTTCCTTCCCCCTCCCCCTTTTGATCCTTTCTTTACAGACCTGTAGCAGATACTTAAAATCCTAGCTAATGTAAGCTGTACGTTTTACCTGGGAGCAAGCCCGAAAGAATCTAATGCTTCATTTTGAGTGAAACACTCACAGCAGTGTGCTGCTGTAGTGATATAAACCTCAGTCCAGCTTCCTTGAAAGCTTACCTCACCAAAAAAAAAAAAAAAAGCGGGAGTCTAGTTAAGATTGTTCAATTTTAACAGGTCTCATGGGTGGCCGTCCAATATCGGAGGAATTTATGCTCGGTGTAAAACACAAACAAAATATCCGTAGAGCATGAGAAAATGGTAAAATCCCAACCGGATAATGACGACACTGTGCCGCAGAGCTATAAAACAATAAAACAAGTCAGTTTTTAGGAATCATCGTTGGGTTTGTTGGAACAGATTGAAAGCATTCCAGTGTTGGAAAGATGATTCCCCCCCCCCAACTTCCCCCTTGGTGTAATAAGACGTGATAGTCTTCTGTGCATAGCAGTCTTGTGAACAAAGAATTATCCCCTTTTCCTGTACAGAAAAATCTAATCCCAGTTCAGAGCTGTTTAAATAAGTTGGGAATGAAGGCAGGCACAGGCATTTTCCCCTAACATGGCTTAAAAGGGAAAAAAAAAGTTAAGTGGACAAGATGGTGACCCAGTTACCATCTTGGTTAGAAAAGAATACTTCACAATAGGTGGCTACTCTGCCCAATTCTGCACATATTTGCTCAGATGGAGCAAACAAATGATGTTCAGCACATCCTCCTTCAAAGTTCTGTTTTGTAGGCTTGCAGTAGACCACCAGATACAAAAGAGCTTCCGTATCTTTAATTGCTGGTGAAACAACATTTTAAAGACTAACCAGATTTAATTGGCATCACCTTTCATAGACTTCAGCCCATTTTGTCAGATGCACTAGTGGGCCACAGTGCATGAAAAATTATTGCAAATAAAATATACTAGTTTTTAGATGCCCAAAGAATCTTTGCTGTTTTTGCAACAATAGGCTAACACACCATCTGCCTTGAAGTTTAATTATTGGATATAGAAGGGAATTTCAGAAGTTGTAACTTGTTGGGTAGGGTACACTTGTTGAGTTGCCTCTTCTGAACAATAACTAAAAGCCCAAGAGCCCTGTTCTCTTTTGCATTTGACTGCCCTAGATTGCAACAAAGCATCCCTTGCTTATGCATGTTTATTTGGAAGTAAGCCTCACAGTATTTGTTGTGGGTTACTCCTAGGTAAGTTTGCACAGGATTGTTGCCCAGTCTTGCATATCTTTATGCAGGATCTGAATATCCACTGTAGCAGTGGTGGGCAACTTGTTGCTGTACTACAACCCCCATCATCCTTCACTGTTGGCTGTTCTGGTAAGGACTGATGAGAGATGCAGTCCAAGAACATGGGGGGGGGTGTCACAAGTTGTTGATGCCTGTGCTGTTGCACCACATAGTACTACTCATTCTTACTTGGAGCTAAGTCTTCAAGTTTCCTGACATTTGTTCCCTAGTAAATGTGTATATACTTGTATCCTTGATATAACTTGTTTCCAAGTATCTATATATAGAACTACTGCAGCTGTAATATCATTGGGAAGTTACTGTGAATTAAAATGCAAGCCTGTACATGCCTATTTAGCATTTGGTGGAGCTTGCTCACAAGTAATTGAGCATAGGCGTGCAAATTCAAATCAGTGTAAAGCTTGAACTGGTTTGTGGATCACTCAGTGGTGTTTGGGAAGAGATGAGTACCTGGTTATTCTCATTGACTAATAAAGGATGGTAGTGGAGATGTGTTGCTCTCAGCATGTCATCTGAATAATGTAGATACATTCCCTAGTGCTCAGAGAAGAATTTGTTAAGCAGGTTCTGGGCTTGCATCCAGGTGACTTGCATTGCAGCTCTGCAGTGTGTGTTGGTGTTCTGCTGATGGCTTGACAGCTCTAAGCACAATATGGTGGAAAGCAGGTAATGAAAGCTGCTACAAAGAAGAAAGAGCTCCTGCAGCTTTAATCTGGGTCACAATAATGCAAAATATAAGGCCATCTTCTAAGATGGGTTTAAAGCTGTCAAGAGGCTGTAGAGGACCTGTGTGGGTGAGATATAGCAGTGCTTAATTGTTTCACAGTCACACCTCCAACCTGTTAAGAGTTCTTCTGCTTTGCTGCAGTGAACCCAAATTTAATCTTTGGTGATGCGGCCTTACCAGCCTATGCTTTTCCCTTTCAAATGGAGAAAGGGGTGGAGATTTGAAAAGATGATAAACGCATCCAGTGTAAAAATGGCAAAATTTTAGGTCATACAACTCCTACATTTTTTAAAGGGCTTGAAAGCATGTACTGGTATGTTTAAATATACTCTGGTATGCCACTTCCTCTCTTACCAAATCAATATATTTTTTTAAATGGACAATTTAGCAAAAAATACTATCTTCAAGACATGCTAATGCATTCCTGTAATCTCTGCTTTCCCAAATATTTGCATGCATGAGGCATTGTATTTGTCTTTTGCTAGTCTGTGACACGGTTGAATGGAAAATATTCAGGAAGGCTACTGTATCGCTTAACTGTAGCCTGATTCCATCACAGCTTTAAAATCTGCTACTGGTAATAAATATGTGAGCAGCTTCTATTGCATACCTCTCACTCTACACAGTGCGAGTGTTACACAGTAATAAATAACTGATGCCATACAAGCAGCAGTGTGGAAGAATGCAGTTTCTTGGCCTAATCACCCTTTTGCATTTTTAGAATCATTTTCTGAAAGTTAAATCTCCAAAAAACACAAATTGTAGTTATTACAATGCTAAAAATGCAACTTTTGTGCACACTCAGAAAGATCTTTGAATCCTTGGAACTGTGGTTTCTTATTTTGTTTCATATCTATGCCCTGTACATGTTATTTTTAAAAAAAGATGTTCCAGTAAATGCACATTTTTCTTGTTCATTATGTGATAGTAGTAACTGGAGTCATACCCATGGAAAGAAAAATATTCTGCAAGCTACTTGGGGTAGTCAGGTATGTAGAGGATGCAGACGCTTGTTTAAAATGTCCAATTCCTCATCAAGGAGGAGTAGGGTATATGTTTTTATTTTATAAAGATGGAAAGCCTTTGGGTTCTACATGTTTAATGCTGCATAAAACAATGGTGCATGTAATATTAGTATCATTCTTTGAGCTGTAGAATGTGTTGAGTGACAGGATACCTTTCTCTGTTGTCTTTGCCTGGGGATGCTAATCTACTAGGGCTGAGAGATGTAACATAACTTGGCAGGCAAGCTGAATGCCAGCTACAAAATGCCAAGGTATGCTCCATTGAATAGTTGTTGCTTTTTCCCTTCTTCTTCTTCTTCTCTCTCTCTCCCTCCCTCTCCCTCTCCCTCTCTTTAATGTTCTTTGCTTGGTGATAGGAGCAACAGTGGGAGTGCTGATACACACACAACTCCAGATGGTAGCTGGCATCTTAATAAGGTCATCTAAAATCTGTTTCTTAGTATAATTCCTTGTTCCCCCTCCAAAAGACAAACAAACAAAATGCAGCTTACTGGTGGCCCTTGCAAATAGCATTATGTATATGGACCCTGCAGCAGGTTTGGCATGCAAAGTCCTGATGCAGGATGGTCAAGTTGAGGTTAACACTACACATTTGAGCCAGATCAACACATTCCTTTTAATCACTCCTTTTTGTCACTTCTGCATCCCGTCACATCACCCTCAACTCAGGGTTACAATGGCTGCTGTTCTAGTTGTTTTATTGGGTTTTTTTTAAATCTGCGACAATGCCAGGATGTGTTTTTAACTATTTATTACTATATATTAACTTCAAAGGAAAGGGAAAGGTGTGTGTATACGATGTCAATTTGAAAGCCACATAATCTGCTTTGACATGGGTTTTTTCTAATGCATAAATCTGGCCCTGGGCTTTTGCCAAACAGCAGTAAAGAGACAAGGGCCGTATCTACATGTCAGGAAAGTGCCGTGTCAAAGTAGATTAAAAGGCTTCCGAAATGACACCATTTTGTTTTCCTCAAATGTTAAGATACAAGAATAGAGTCCAGACCGTTGATGTCATGATGAGGTCATTGTACAAGATGAGAGGTGGCTGTGGAGTGAAGGAGGATTGAAAGATATGTGTAGACCCAGGCAGGAATAGAGGTGTAACTTAAAGTTGGTGTGACATAGTGATTGGAGTAAGGGAAGACAGCATCTGTTGGTGAGATTGCCACATCATCGACTCACTAATGGCCTTGCCCTTCCTGCTACAATTTCACTTTAAAACACACTGCTTCTGTGTTGCCTAGAAGGCAGTGGTTTTTGTGTCTTTTTCTGCCACTTATTGTATGTCCCAGCATTGCTTGTTCTGTTGACTGCCAATCACAAATGCTTCCCAGCTAGTCTACATGACTTCTCCTATCTAGCTGTAATGTCAGAAGAAGACCAGCCACTAGATTGGCAGGCATGAAAGACAAGACCTTCCCTGTGGTGGCCACCTCCTTATGGATTGCCCTAGGCCAGACTATACACATGGCTCCTTCCTACACAGTTCTTAATAATGATGATAATGATAATAATAATAATGTGTCATCTAGTCAATTTTGACTTATGGTGACTCATTTCAGGATTTTCTAGGTAGAGAACTACTCCTCCTTGCTGGGGTCATCCTGGGCCTGTGCAGCTTACCTAACAACAGCCTTAACACCTGGGTGTTCCAGGCAGTTTTTAGCTGAACACTGAAAAATTGTATACTGCTATTCTGTTATGCTGTCATGATTATTTGATTATTTTTTCTTATCAACTGTGTTTTAATTTTAAACTTTTATTCCATCAATGGACTTTGTCTGAAAGGTGGTATCAAAATATTCTAAATTTTAAAAAAATAGATATTAAAATATATATTAAAATTGGATGCTCCAATTAATTAGCGCATTCTGCTAAAAGAGCTGAGAGACCAACATAGGACCTGATTTTTTGCATACAGGCCTGTGGGATACCGTCACTGTGGCCCATTTTATTGCTTCTCTCTCTAAGCCAGGAAAGAAGAACATTTGGGTCTCCCAGGGAAAGGAATTCTAGTCCACCAGCCCCTTCTAACACACATTTCTAATTTTGTGAGTCCAGACATATGTAATATGTAATTTTAGGTTTGTGATTTTAGATCTAAATTGATGATTTCAGCCATTATTTGTGTCCAGGAACCTCTTGGAGTCACCATGTGTATTAGGGTAACCATGTAGGCAGTATGCATTATTTTGCAGATTACCTGTTGCGTACTCAGTAATTCCTTATTTGCCTAATGGAGAGCATGGACAGTTGCATGAAAACCTGCAAAATGTGAAAATTGTTTGCATGACTGCCTCTGCACAGGAGATAGAATCTAACAGGATCCTGACGTGTGTTTTATGTAGATAGTTAGCTGCCCAAAGCTGTTAAGAGGAAGAGTGCAATATAGAACAAATGAATAAATACTATATAAAGATGAGGGGAAGTGGGTCTTTGGGTTTCAGATCCAAGTTTCTGCTTCTAGATTTCTGCTTCCAGCTCACATAAGACCTGTGAACCATATTAATCTTGCTTGAACACTGAATAACAGTAGCCACACTGCAAGCTTTTGTTACAGCTCTCGCTTGTAAATTTTTATTCATTCATTTATCACATGTATACCCCACCTATCTAGAACTTAAGCACTACTCTGGGCAGCTAACAGTGGTTAAAAACACAACTACCTGTCTCCACTGAGAAGGACATAAGCACAGAGAACCAGAAACCGTGAATATCCCAGGATGTCCAAAAAAGAACAAAACCTGGATAGCAAATCAAACTCAATAATCAATTCATGGGTCCACAAGGATGTCAAAGAGATAAGATATTTATAAAGGTTTCTTCGAACAGTATGGGTTTTACCCATTTCTTGAAAGCCAGGAGGGGCGTATATCTGCAGGAAACACATTCTGTAGTGCTGTAGCCACCACCAAGAAGGCCGGATTCCTGGTGGTATTTTTCTGGATCTCTCTAGGGGTAATCACCCACAAACGCAACTCCCGGCTGGCCTGGGTGGACAATCTTAGGGAGAGATGCTCCATCTGTTAACAAGGTTCCAAACCATTAAATTCTGTAACTAACATAGGTGTTGTCTGAAGAATTCATTCCTGCATCTACTGCTGCTTCATTTTGTGGATGACTCTAAGTTCTCATATTGTGTAAGAGACACAACATACTATTCCATCCTGTAGGCTTCTATCATGCTGCTGTCCTTCCAAAACCCAGGAAACTATCCCTTTAGAAAACAAAGGATCTGAGAATCGGGTAACAAAGATTCCCCTGTGCTTTAAATAAATTAGAATTCGTATAGAAACTACATGTTCCTCTACCACCCTCCCCCTCTTTATCCTTAAAGAGAGAACAGCATGAATTGTCTTTAGGTCAATAATACTTACAGCCCATTTTAGGAGCAACTATTAATTTTCTTTTGACATCCCTTGATCAGAAAATGGGCAGCCAGATATTTCTAGTATAGGCCTAAGGTAGGGTGTTCTTTGCAGTAACTACATGTCCAGCTTAGAAATTTAGCTATAGTTAATAGAAATGCTTTATTTTTTTTAAAAAAAAAAGTAGTTTAAACTTGTTATAAAATCCGAGTTCTCCCTTTGCTTTCCATTTTTCCAAGCCACCCACTTCCACCTGTGGTCATCATGCTGAATCTGTGGCTCTTCTGTGCAATACCATAGAATCATAGAAGAATTGAGTTGGAAGGGGCCTATAAGGCCATCAAGTACCCTGTTTCCCCGAAAATAAGACCTAACCTGAAAATAAGCCCTAGTATGATTTTTCAGGATGCTTGTAATATAAGCCCTACCCCCAAAATAAGCCCCAGTTAAGTGAAACCCCGCCCTCCACCATTGTGCAGCAACTAGAAGATGACATAACTGTAAAATAAAACATCCCCTGAAAATAAGCCCTAATGCATTTTTTGGAGCAAAAATTAATATAAGACCCTGTCTTATTTTTGGGGAAACACGGTACAACCCCCTGCTCAACGCAAGAATCAAAACCAAAGCAGATCTGACAGATGCTTGTCCAGTTTTCTCTTGAATGCCTCCAGTGTTGGAGAACTCACCACCTCCCAAGGTAATTGGTTCCATTCCCGTACTGCTCTAACAGTTCGGAACGATATTCAGCCAGAATCTGGCTTCCTGTAACTTGAGCCCATTGTTACATGTCCTGTACTCTGGGATGATCGAGAATAGATCCTGCCCTTCCTCTGTGTGAATACTTTTCAAGTGTTTGAAAAGTGCTATCATACCTCCCATACCATACGGTACTGTACCATACCATATCATACAGCTATAACATTTCTCCTCTGCCTCTTTCGTGTTGATCAAGGGTGAGAAGCTCCTGCAAGGTGATGACATTGCTTGAGTGCAAGTGTCAGCATTTCAGTCAGTTACAATAATTGCTTGGGAAGTCAAAACTCAAATCAAAGGAGCCAGCGTGTGAAGGAAATGCTAGACTCGATGGGCCTTTGGTCCAACCCAGCACAACTTCTAACATTTTCTGTGGCTCATAAAAAGACTGTAGCAGCCATTTGTGTGTGTATGTTGTTCATGTCTGTTTTTCCCCCACAAGCCTGACCTACTGAAAGAGCTGCCCCTATAGCCTGCATGTCCCAAGAAAGCAAAACCCAATATAGTGTACAGCATATGCATGCGTTCCATATGCTGTCTTTCTCCCCCAAATGCTGCCGTCAGATTGGAAGAAGGAATTGGGCCGCTTTAATTTCTGCTTTCCATCCCCAGCCCGCGTCTTGCTGTTATGTAAGGAACATCAAAGGCATCTTGAGGGCGTGTTAGAAGCCAGCCTGCCGAGTTCGTTAATGAATCAGTTTGCTGGTAGCCTCTTTCTCTCTCCTCCTGAAGCAGGTGTCACTGCTGGCAGTGGTAATTAGAAGGGTCTTCAGGGGACGACAAGAGGATTCAACCAGTCAAAAGCAATCTTAATGAAAGAGGCTTTTGCCATTTCCAGCTTGTGTATTCTTGATGTCAATGTACGCATGGTCTCCAAGTCACTTCTCGAACGCTTGCTTATTTTCCTTTTAGCAGGAGACATTATACTTTTATATATTCACAGCCTTTTTGAAAGAAGAAACGAGGCAGAAGGATCAGTAGGCAGATAAAAGGGTGGCAATTTATGTCAGCTGCCTCTTTGGCTTGCATAGTATAGTTGAAGGTTGGCCATGTTTTTATTCTGGGAGCGCTTGGTACTTAAGATGTTGGGAAAGTAAGAGATAGGTAGGCAAAAGTCTAGTACTCTTTTGAGGGGGACAGAGGCCCAGTTTACAACCCTGAGAGGATGTCTTGGAAGGTATGCTGTGTCCTTGGTGGCCAAGTTCTAGGATATGACAGACCACCACCCCTCCTTTCTGACCTGCGTGGAAACGGATGATGAAGCCAGATACAGTGTTCAGCAACTGAAATCCTCTTGCACAGCTCTGCATGTGCAAAGGGAATGGTGTCAGCAGCAGCGGCAAATCATTGCTGATTGAAGGCTTCCTTTAATGAATTTGGGGTGCATGTGACTGATACACAGCGCGATGAAGTCACATGCAGACTGAAGTCACCAGTGGAAATCTGCTAGTGACGTCATCCTTGTTGCACACATGGGGGAGAAGCATAATCATAATGGGAGACTTTAACCAGCTGGTACCTGTCAGCAGACAAAGTTGGCCTAAAATGTAAGGTTGAACAGATTCTTGATATGTCATACTGACGATTTCATAGTCCAGAAGGTGGAGGATGCAACAAGGGAAATCAGCTGGTGGAAACAGGGGAGAGGTTGGGTGGGAAGTGACCATGCCTTCTTGGGCTTTTTTTTACTGATAAAAAGGAAAGTTCCAAGTAGTGTAACAAGCACTCTGAACTGTAAGACATCTCCTTTTGATAAACTTAAGGAGATACAGACTGAAATCCTGTTGTGCAACTCTGTGGGCATAAATGGCAATGACATCATCACCCACAGGCATTGCTGTTTAATTTAATTTGTAATTTAATTTAATTTAAAACATCTTATCCTCCACAGTGCAGATTTCAAAGCTCCTTAGGGATCCCTTTTGATTTTGGGAGCCTTGAAATGGGGAAGAGGAGCCTTTAATACCCAGTAATTGCCATTGAATTGTAGGTGATGGTCCTGATCCCACCAGCAGCAATCCAGCAATGATTTTTTAATTTAATTTATTTAAAATATTTTTACCTTGCTTTTTTTTTTAAGACTCCCTCCTCCCATCCCAAGACACCCAAAGGTTTCCCCAGGTCAAAAGCGATCCCAGAACCGGGGGGGGGGGGGGGAATAGGGAACTTTAAATTAAATTAAATATCAATTTTGTGGGCTGATGATATCACCAGCATTTATGCTGCATAGCTTTGCCAACATAGATTTCAGCCCTTGAGTGAGATCCGAAATTCAGAAATATATATTTTTTAAAGGGAACCCATCAACATGGAATACTGTAGACGTGGTTACAAATCATTCCTATGAAAAAGAAAAGTGGGAGACACCTAAAAAACTGGGGTGGCTCCATAAGGAGCTTTCAGATGAGCTCAGATTTTAAAAAGTAATGTGTAAGATGGAAGGAGGGCCAACTTGCCAAGGAGGAGTATCAGTGAATAGCTAATAATATACAGCTTGGGTCCAGGCTACCTGAAGGACCGTATCTCCCTATATGCGCCTTCTTGGTGATTAAGATCAGCAGCTCAAAATATGCTCCAACTTGTGAAAGAGGTTAAAAATAAGAGAAAATGGGTTTTCAGCTCTACTTGAAGCAAGAAGGAGGAGAAGGAAATTGTAGATCGACTGCAAGGAAGGGACAGAAAGCAGGAGTACCAAACACCTACTTAGTCTCTGTCTTCTCCCAGAAGGAAAACAGTGTGCCTTCTAATGCAGATAGAATAAATAAGGGAGGGCACTGCTGCCCAAGGTCGGTAAAGAAGTGGTATGGGAACACCGAGGTGCTTTCAATGAATTCAAGTCTGCTGGGCCACTTGAACTGCATCTTAGGGTATTAAGGGGATCTGCCAATGTAATCTTAGAGCCTCTCTTCCTAGTCATTCAGAATTCTTGGAGAACAAGTGAGGTCCCCTGAAGACTTGGAGGCGAGCAGATGTCATCCCCATCTTCATATGTGGGAAAGAAGATCTAGTCAATTATTGACCAAACAGCTTGACATCTATATCAAGGAGAGATTCTAGAACAGATTATTAAACAGTTGTCCTATGAGCACAAGGATATCTGCAAGCGGGATCTGAAGGCCTTAGGAATGGACCTCAACAGATGGGAAACCTTGACATCTGAGCGTTCAGCCTGAAGGCAGGCGGTGCATCATGGCCTCTCCCAATTTGAAGAGACCCTTGTCCAGCAGGTCGAGGCGAAGAGGCAGTCCTGAAAGCAGCAAAATCAGGGAGCTGGACAGGGGACAGATTGCATTTGTCTTCAGTGTGGAAGGGATTGTCACTCTCAAATTGGCCTTCTCAGCCACACTAGACGTTGTTCCAAGTCCTCCATACAGAGCACGTTACCATAGTCTCTCGAGACTGAAGGATGCCTACACTACACTATGAGCATTTAGAAAAGAACACTGCAATCATTAAGACCCAGCATGGGTTTCTCAAAAATAAATAGTCCTATCCCTCTTTTTGACAGAGTCACAAGGTGAGGTAATTGCTATGAATATAGTGTTTCTTGATTTCAGCAAGGCTTTTGAGAAGGATCCTCATGGTATTCTAGCAACTGAGCTGGAAAAAAGTGGGCTGGATCAGCCATTCTCAGTGGGGGCCACATGGCCCCTGGGAGGCCCCAGCACAGACTGGAAACAATTCTTCACAACCACCTTATAAGGTTTGTTATGCGACTTACACAATCCTGATTTGGCCTATATTTCTTTTATATTGGCCTATATTTGTTTCATTTTGACCATGGCCAAAAAAAGGTTGAGAATGGCTGCGGTAGGCGATGCTACTGTCTGGTGGATTTATAGCTGGCCAACAGACCATACCCAGCAAGTACACACCAATGGTTCCTCATCATCCTGTAAAGAAGAGTTAAGTGGAGTGTCACAGGGGTTTGTCCTGGGCCAGTATTTATCTTTATAGATGTCTTGGATGAAGTTATAGAGGGGATGCTCATTAGATTTGCAGATGACAACCAATTGGGAGGGTAGACAAAATCAGGACTCAGAAGATAAAATGTCCAGAAGACAAAATCAGGACTCAGGATGACCTAGACAGCCTGGAGAATTGGGCCGGAGCTATACAAGTTTCAGCAAGATGAATGTAACAGTATACATTTTGGCAGGAAAAAGCAGATGCTTAAAACATTCAATGGGTAACAGCTGGCTTGGCGACAGTAGATGTTGAAAAAATCTAGGAGTCTTAGTAGACCCTAAGTTGAACATGATGCAGCAGTGTGATACGGTGGGAGGGGGGAGCCAATGTGAAACTTGGTTGCATCAATCAATATATTTTCATATTTATCTGATCTACGGATCATAATAAAGGAATCAATCATATTGATTTTTTTTTTGTTCTGTTTGTAACATGAAGTAATTTGAAAATATCTCTTAATGATATATAGGCACTTGTTAACGATGAACATTAAAACTTTTCTCTTACTAAAAATGTTAAATCTTGTTTTCACAGCATAAATACATTCCAGTGAAGAAGTTTACCTGTGATCAGCTGAAGATAGTTGCTGGGATTGAAGAGCAAAGTTACCATCATGAAGCACTTTCTGAGGTAAACTCTCCTATACCTGCCTCTACAGTGTGCATCTTATGTTATCTACAGAACCAATAGTTTAAAAAAAGGTTTGCGTTATATGCTCTGCTCTATTTTAAAAAGCCAAAGTTTGGTACCATGGCAATATTTTATATTAGACCAACTAAGTTACAGGGTTGGTCGGAACTGGGACAAACTAAACAGATTTGGCTTGTCTTTTACCTGTTTTGCATGACTATTCTTCCATAAAATCATTGTGGTGCCCTTTTAAAAGAGAAATTTTCATTGCAGCCTATTAATAAGCTTTAATGAATTCATTAATGAGCCATCCCAAAGGCGAGCAGGGCCTATTCTCTAAAGCCATCCATTGCAGTGCAGTTTGAAGAAGACAACAAATGGCAAAAGTCTGTTCCAAGCCTTTAAACCTGCTGTTTTATATCTTCTCCAAGCTGCAAGCTATTCATCGTTAAAGGGAAGTAGTGGAATACTTGGAGGTTGTTAGCACTGAATGACAAATCATGTCTGCCCAGTAAAGCAAATCAGCATTTGAAGACCTTTCCCTTCTAGAGTTCTTGTGGATTTTTGGTGTGTAAGAAGTACACTTCTAATCTGCTAGCAGACTGAGGTTATCTTGCGTTTATTTTTCAATTATCTTACACAATGAATTCAAAATTAAAGCAAGATTTTCCTTGTGCGTCTAATGTAAATTAATTAAATGATTGAAAAAGAACCTTTTTTCTGATGATAAGTGTCAGCAGTGAACCAGATAACAGTTCAAGGTATATAACCTTTCCTGGCACAAAATTCCACTGAAGTAATTGGGATGAATATGCAAGTTGTAATGAACTTTTTGAATTTGATAACACTAAGTACAGGGCTTGGTTTTTTACTACAGTACTGCAGATCAATATTTCTGGGTTAAATATAATGTTGGTGGGTAAACTGGTATTCCTGATTGGTATTATATGTATACTTTTGAGGAGCATTAGGCTGAACTCTCATTAAGGCACGTAATAATTCATATATCTTGATAAACAACATTATAATTATGTTCAGTTCCAGGGAGGAAATAGTGAGATTAGTCTGCTGTAACACAAAAGACAAAGAAGAAGAATATCAGCTTGTGCCTCTTCGATTAACGGATGTATGTTGGAACGTAAAGAGAGCCCACTTTATCAAATACATTGGCCGACATCCAATAATGAGTTGTAACTAGAGTAGGCCCATTGAATCAGTGGAACTTGCAGAGTTGTTGATTTACCAAATCTCCATTGGTTCAGTGGGCCTACTTTAGTTTTGACAGTGCTGGATTTCATTTTGCACTAGAGTAGGCCCATTGAATCAATGGGGATTTAGTGAGTCTACTCTGTGAGTTCCATTGATTCAAATAGGCAACGTGATGGCGCTGTGGGTTAAGCCGCTGAAGCCTCTGTGCTGCAAAGGTCAGAAGACCTGCAGTCGTAAGATCGAATCCACGCGACGGAGTGAGCTCCCGTTGCTTTGTCCCAGCTCTCGCCAACCTAGCGGTTCGAAAGCATGCAAAATGCAAAAATGCGAGTAGATAAATAGGTACCACCTCGGTGGGAAGGTAAACGGCGTTCCGTGTCTAGTCACGCTGGCCACGTGACCACGGAGGATTGTCTGCGGACAAACGCTAGCTCTATGGGTTGGAAACGGAGATGAGCACCACCGCCTAGAGTCGGACACGACTGGACAAATTGTCAAGGGGAACCTTTACCTTTACCTTTGTCTTGCTATGCTAAAGTAAGTTGCAACTACAGTAGACCCATTTGAATCAATGGAACTGATGCAGGAGTTAACTCACAAAATCCCCATTGGTTTAATGGGCCTATTCTAGTGCAATTTACTATGCTGTACAACAGGATTTTGGCCAATGAATAGTAACTAGCACTGTGTAACAACTCATTCTCAGTTGCTATGTAATGCATCTGATGACATGGGAATTATTTATACTCCAACTTTGTCTTGTTATTATTCTTGTTTTGATTTCTGTAAATTGAAAATAATTCATGGAACTCTTTTCTTTCAGAAAATTTTAATCTGTATTTAGTTCTTTTATGTTTCATATTTCAATTCCTATTTTATAAAGTTTCACTTTGGTGGAAGACAAAAGGGATGTCCTCTGCCTTTCCAAGTGGATTGGAAGCTTCCCACTCCACCCCTACTCTAGAATCTTTAGCAGGGGATTGGATGTCTCTGCTATTTTGGAGATAAGGGATATTCTCCCCCATTTTTCAACTCTATGAAGCAATATTACTCTATTCTCTTGAACAGAGTAGTATAACTTCTTTGCTGTGAAATAGTTTAGAGCGAAATGCCCATCAAAGAGCCCTTAGCACTGGATGGGCTTCCATTCTGACTACTTTATATATAAAGTAGTCAGAATGGAAGCCCATCCACTGTTAAGGGCTCTTAGATGGGCATTTCAACCAGCACTTCAGTAAAGAGTGGCAATTAGCCACCAAAACATAGGCAATTTCCTTTATGGAAGCAGAAATCACTAGTGGATCTTTGGCTATCAAACATGAATAGGACTTTTTCATATTTAATAGACTTGTTTGTTTGGAGTCAACAAGTACACATCCACTCCCAGTAACCCTAGTGGGCTACCAGGAGAAGTAAGCTGAATACTAACCCATTGGATAGTCATAAAAGCGATACGGGAATCTTTGTGCTCTATTAAAATTCTAGTTACGTAAGCCAGATGCAGGCAGAGTATATTTTTAAGTACAGGCTGTTGCTTTTTTTGTATAGACTGCCTCCAATAGTCAGTCTGTTCAGGTCCACGCCTCTTGTCTGTATTGCAAGAGTAGTGTGTAGCCTGCAGTGGGAACAGATCTTGTGCATTTGGAGCAATTTATGTGGTAATAAGCTTCGTACCTCATACAGCTGTATCGACTGCTGGTGATAATACAAGGTCAGGGGAAGATAGTTTCTGAATGTGAATTGTTCACAAGTGCACATATGCTAGGGCTACAAAGCTCGGACCACATATATAGGAGAATGTCTGATTGCACAGGACAGAAGCATAATCAGTGTGATGCATGTTTCCATCATGTATAGCTTTTCTCCCCTAAGGCATTTGGGCTGCAGCTTTAGTTGATCACGCTGCTACATCTTGGAAAGGAATTGCTTTTCTCCTTTTCGAAATATCTAAATCCGTTGCAAGCTCTCCTCCTGCTGTTGCTCGGGTAACAGGCAGGGTTGATCTCTGTAGGCTGCTCTCCTGAGCGCTCTCCATGGTTCTGTTGGCTGTTAAACTGCCTTGGCTCTTGAGCAGAGCTATTCTACCTGTTCTTGATTTATTTAGCAGGCACTTGGGGCAGATCAGAGGCGTAGGACGTGGGAGGAAATGCGATAATACAGTTGGAACAGTACAGAAACATGTAGATTGCTTTTCACAAAGTGAATAGAATGCAGACAAAGCATTGGAACACAGTGATCCTACACACACTGATTTCCCAGAAAATTGTTTAGGGTTTCCTGAATCCTTAAGGTGCCTCAGATATCAAGCCTAATGTTAAAGTTTGTTTATTCCACACCCTAGTGCAGAAACCTCTAGGATGGATTACAATTAAAATCAAAAACAGCATATGTAACAACATAATAAGAATGGTAGTTTTAAAAAAATTCAAGTAAAGCTTTGCATATAACAGAGCTGGTATTTTTACTTTAGGAATAAATGTCGAAATCATTCTACACTTTTCCAGTTAAGTGAAGGTCATAAAGAAATATGGAATTTAGCCATTAATGATGACATGTGATATGTTTAGCGATATATGGGGAGATTTTGTAGAATTTGTTCTAGGGAGAGGGAAAGGTCAGGTGCCAGCACAAGAAACGTGGTATTTTTGGAAGAATCAAGGGGTTTTGTAATGAGAATGAGAAAATAAATAAATAAATATTAATAATAATTAATAAAAGAGGGATCTCAAAAGGTCCCAGTGGTGGGGAGCACTAAATGTTAGTAGCAAGGATAGTTATGTATTAAGAGTTAGTGCTTTTTATTAACAATGATTTTTTCCCTTTCCTTGGTAGTTATTAATTCAATCTTTTTTATTTATTACGATATTTGTATTGAAGTCTTCCTTTTCGAATAATTTTTTAAAAATGAAATCCTTGTATACTGTTTTTATTGATCCACAAACATGACAAAAATAAGAATTTTAAACTCTCTAAAAAAGACCAAATTGAAATTATTTGCATTTCTATCCTGTCTCTCTCTCTCTCTTTCTCTCTGTGTATGTGTGGTATTGAAGCAAGGTGATTGGGTAGAAATTGTTAGACAGTGTTCTGAAACAGTTTCTTTCTAAGAAATCTATTTTGGTAGTGCGGCTACAGAGAGCTCCATATGGTTTACAGTTGCAGCTCTGTTTCATCCAGGCTGTTTCAGAGGTTTCCCCTCCTTGCTTTTGAGTTGGAAAAGGATTATCTACTTTAGATTGCTCTGACTGACAGAAAGAGCCACACCAAAGTCTTCAGATGATGGATAGGTCCTCACCCACTGCCTGTTGGCCTGGTAACCGGCTTTCCCTTGCCCTGTGCTTTACGCAGAAACTTAATTGAGACCCCACTATGAATGTATTCGGATTTGTGTTTTTGTGCTACAGCTTCCAGAATCGCTTCAACTGCTGGGGAATTCTGGGAGCTATGGTCCAGAAACACAGATCTGCACATGTTTACCCCCTATACATTTCCAGTTGATTAGGTTACTGTTATTGGTAAGTTTTCCCCCAAGCTTGGAAATAATGTAAGAGTGTTAACATTGAACTCAAATATAGTCTACAAAAGAGACTCTGAAGGATAATTTTTCACCTCTCATGAATGGAGGTCTCAATCTCGTACCCCACTGTCCACCACTGTTGCTTGCTTTGTATAGAAAATAAATATGAAAATAAAGAGATCCCTGTTGTGTGGAGTCTGGCTGTCCATGTGACCAAAAACCCTGGAAAATCACATGTGTTACCTTCCACCAACCAGATCCTTAAGTAGCAGCAGATATCCATAGTAGCCCTGATACATAGTCTGCTCACATCTAAAAAAATAAATCACAGAGCGAATTGAATCATGAGGATGAGTTGTAGAGTATGTAATGTTTCTGAACAACTGTAAACTGATATGAACTGTGGTTGCTATGGTGCATCTCTTTATCTAACCAGATGGATAAACAGGGGGTGGAGGGAACCAATCATGATTGTATCGGAAAATGCAGCTATAGTTAGGAAGAATTTCAGTGAACACAAAGGCTGTAGAAGGAAGTATCCATGTTGCTGTAATGGTACCCTGTGCGGATCTTACCCTGTGCGGATCTTAGATGAGCTACTTGTTAGCAACCATACATAACCCCTGAAAGCTCTAAGAACTTAGCAAATTTGCATTTCCAAATTTTAAATATATTTGGTTAATTTTAAATATTGTAATACTTTATTGTTTTAGCTTTCAACATTGTTTCTTTTAGTACTGTAAACCACCTTGCATTTTTAAAAGAAAAGTGGCACCTAAATATTTTAAATAAATAAATATCCAGAGGCTCCTGTGGTGTATTTTGAATGTATATAGCAGGTTTGTGCAGACAGGGAAGCTCCTACTGACTAACTGAAGCATAAATGAAAGTCATTGGAGTGTCATAATGAATATGTGTGGTTCAGCAAACTGTATAACACCAGTCTTGAGCAAGCAAAATGATTACCTTGCCTGCCACTTTCTGCTTAAGCCTAAAGCTAGGCTATCACAGAGCTGTGTTGTGTCTGTGTGTGGGGGAGAAGGTTTATGTCACGAGGCATACAGTATGTTGTGTTGTGCATTGTTCCCTGTGCTTTATGTTTCAAGAGCCCCATCAGAAGGTTGGATCAGCAAACCAGCTAATCAGTTGTTCAACCTTCTTTTGGATGCTGTATATGTGGACCAAAGATGTAATTCATCAGTAGCTTTTGGCCTACTTCGGATAGGTGTTTCAATAGGTGAATATACCTTATATTTTCATGGCCACACCATTTGCCTAAATTTTGAGTTTTTCTGTTTTTACTCTTGTCTCTCCAACCCTTTTCTGTATCTCCTGTCCCTGTGAAGAGTTCTGAAGAGCTCAAAAGCTTACACACTTTATGTTGGTCCTAATAAATCTGTGTCCTTACTGTGGATTTTATTTCTTACCTCAGAGACCAGCATGGCTACATTGGTTTGCCTGTTTACAGCCCAAAGCGTTCAAAGCAATGTAACAAAAATAGAAAAATAACACTATTCAGTGTTTAAATACTAGGTTTTTCAGAGAGTGCATTCATTTCTGGTACGTGGGGCCTTCACACTCCATATGGATGTGGCCCAACTCAAGGTTCAAGAAACCTCTTGCTCTTTCTCTCTTCTGCCTCACTCTATTTTGTCTCTGGACTCTGAGAAGGGAGTTATTTTCCTCAGTCTACAGAGAAGAATTCGAGCAAGTATCGGTGCAGGAATATGCCAAAGCACTGTGGAAATGCAACAGATGAGGGGGCATGGTTTGGTTGTGGGAGGAAGGAGGAGAACTGGCAGGCCATGATGGAGGACAAACCTTTAAACACTGAAATGATAAATGTAGCAACAGAGGCTCACCAAAGCAATGCCTTCTGTGTCCTGACAAAATGCCTCAGGAAGTAAGTTTTTAGCATGCCTCAGAAAGTATGCAGAAGAGCTGTCATCTCTGGCAAGGGCATTCCAGAAGAGAATGAATCCCTAAATGGAGAAGGCTCTTCCACATACCCTCGGTGGCTTCACTTGAGAGACCTGTGGAACAACAAGCAAAGCATCTCTTCATGGTTGGACCATGATTGGCCCTTATGAGTAAAGCCACTTTTAAATATGGTCGCTTTAAAATGTGAAAACTAGGATGCACATTGCCTCCTACACATTGGAGTGGGCAAAGTACAACCCACTAAGTTGCATGCAGACCCCAGGTGTCCCTCTGCGACCTCTACCCCACTCCATTTGTTTTAAAATTTACATTTCTTGTGCCTTCCAGTGATCATGGGGCTGATTTTGCCAGGCTTTGGGGGAACCCTGCCCCCCCCCCCAACTGAACAACTTTACCATTGGGATCTTAAGTAAAATGAATTGTAATAAGAAATATTGATGGGGAAGGGGATTCATGTGTGGCCCTTCAAAGTCCAAGAATGGGTTAGTGAGACGCCTAGACCACTGGAGGTTGTCCACTGCAGGTGCATATGAGCAGTAGTTTCACCTGCACAAGGCACATGCAAACAGTAAGCTTCAAGCTTCTTGAAGCATCTACTTCTAAGAGTTAGGTTTGAGTCACTTTCAGAGATGGGCATGAACCTCAGTTCGGAGGTTCATGCCAGTTTGTACATGCAGCATGTTTGGCTGTTTGATCAGTCCCCAGCAGGTGCATGGGTTTTCCTGTCCTGCCTCCTTGTCTGAGTGGGTGATCAACCAAAAAGGCAGGGCAGGGCAGCCCATGCTGCTGCCAGAGACTGGTCAAGCAGCTGAAGAGGAGAGGAATGTGCACTGGCTGGTGAGGGGGGGATCTGGGAGGGGAAGGGCACATGTGACATGCACCTCCAAACTGAGACTCGTGCCCATCTCTAGTCACTTTGAAAAACCTGGGTGTTGTGTCAGCATCATGGTGGTTTCAGTCTAAGACTTGGGTCAGCAACTTCCAGGATTTGGATGATCTGAAGCTCGTGCACAGGTGCAACCAGATTTCAGCAGCAAATGTGACGACTCTCTGTAGTGCAGGAGGATATTGCTTAAAAGCCAGTGTGTGTATCACTTGCTCCGTTGGAACAGTGGCTTCAGCTGCAGAAGATACACTCTCATCCTACACACAGACAGTGTATCTTTCCCTTCCAGATTGGAATTTAAAGGGATGAAGGGGGTTCCCCACTGCCAATTTGTATGGTTTGCCATTTGCTGTTGGATAGAGAAGCAGAGGTGAAAAAATGGCTGGGTGGGTTCAGACAGGTCACACCCACTTAAGACCTTGAGGTCCAAATGTATTTGTACCTTACTGCCTCTGCTAACTCTGGCAGGATTCAAGCTGCAGGCAAAATCCTTTCTCTCCATATGGATAAACAGTCGAGAAGCAGAAGCCTGCTGTGTTCTCCCTGGAATCTAGTTAATAAATCATGTCCCCTGAATGAACTTTGTTGGAAGACTGCGTCCACCACCATCATGGCGAACAGCCACTGTGTGCTTAAAGAGAAAGGTGTGCTATTTCTTGTAGAATCATCTTTGTTATTAGTGGTGCCACAATACAGAGGTTATGTATCTCCCCATGATGCTATGAAAATATGTCAAACAGGTTTACTAGGCACCAGAGATGTAGACCTCAAGATGTAGGTGTAAGATGTGGATTCTAAATATGGAGCAGTGAGGAAGGAAAAGAAACATACCAACTCCTTTGGTGAAGCAATCTCTTATTGTCAATTAGGGGTCCTGCCAATTTATCTCCTTTTTAAAAAAAAATACTGGTGTTTGACATGACATAATAGGTGCCATTTCTTGATCTCAGTTAAGAAACAAAAATGAGCCAAGGGTTATGGTTAACTTTCTGCTCCCCAGTATTAAATTCTCCCCATCCCTAACTTCCTCATAGTTAATTTTTACTTTGATCCTAATACCATCTGTGGTTTGTGCTAATCAGAGTTTTTGGATTTCAAATATGGATGAAGCAGAGATTGTGTTGATGCAGTTGTTGATGTCATGAGCAACTATAACAAAGAAGACTTCTGGGGAGTAAGGAAAGACTGGCAGGAGGAGTGCTCCCTGCCCCGCCATATCTCTTAAAAATTGTACTCTGAGTTACACACCCCTTTGCTGAAAATGTTTTGTGTGGTATATTACGATAGTATTAAAAAATGTAGGCATTCATTTGTGATCTTAGTGGAATTAGGAAAGCCAGTTCATCTTAAAACGCCTAATCCATTTCATAAATAGTGTGCTTTCATTGCAGGATTTCTACAAGCAAGAATTTGTTTTTGTAAAAACAATCATTGAAAAGATATCAGACTTAACTGTATTTTCCATTCTTGTTCCTAAAGAAGATCTCCAATGTCATAAGTTTAAGATGGAGGAGTAGTATATCATTTAAAGGTACCAACAAATGAATATTATTTTACTAATAGATGCTTAGCTAAAATATACAGTAGTACTTTCTCAGTACTCTCCTCTGTAAGTGGTGTGTGATCTATAATTGTTTTTTTAGTATTGCGCTTGTGATTTAGTGTTCCTTACTGGTGTCACTTTGGCTTGCATCTGAACTGGATGAGCCAAACAACCCACTGCTATTCCTGTGCATGTTTACTTAGAAGTGAGACTTTCAGAATTTAGTATGACTGCCTTCCAAGCAAGTGTGTTGAGGACTGCAGCCAAAAGCCGACAGTAATCATAGTTTACCTAGGAGTAATAATTGCAGTTTGCAAGTCCATTTTACCAGCTGGTTCATTTACAAGCCAGTATCATGGAGGTTAAAAAACACGTGCTTACCAGCTGCAAATCAGTTCTGAATTCATAAATATGGCCTCCTGTCCTATTAGGTTATCAGAGATTTGGTTATTACAAAGGGCCATTTGCTTTTCCTAAAAATCACATGCTATATAAGAGTTGAGCAGAATAC
This sequence comes from Intellagama lesueurii, assembly GCA_037013535.1. Classification (NCBI taxonomy): domain Eukaryota; kingdom Metazoa; phylum Chordata; class Lepidosauria; order Squamata; family Agamidae; genus Intellagama; species Intellagama lesueurii. Next base: position 20,740,771 of record JBAJHW010000003.1, read on the forward strand.
CATCAGCTGTGGTTCTTCCACTGAAGAGAAGACAAATGGTCAGATCCAGCAATCCTTTGCAGGGCAATGACCTCAAGTGTACACATGTTATTTAAGTTACTTATGCAGACTGCAATCCTGTGAACACTTACCTCAGAATAATCCCTGTTGACACAATGGAATTTACACCTGAGAAGAAAAAAATACGTAGACAAGCCATGCATAAATGAACTAATGTTGCATGTGGTGCTGTGCAATTAAAAAAAAACACCAACTCCCTGTCTTGAAGGTTGCGTTGTGGTGCAAATAGGGTTTCTGTGCAAAGAGTCTTCACCTTTTGACTTCAGTGCTATAGGGACATTAACTGCATATTGGAGAAACACATGTGGAAATGACACGAGTTAAATGGGAACGGCTGCTTGTGCAGGTGTTCCATGCACACAGATATGGTGGGTGAGGATGCAGGGTTGACACAGTGGCCTGATTTGGCTGTCACACTATTTCCTAGTTTAGCGAGATGAGAATGAGCCACAGTGAGCCTAAGGCTCATATTAGTTAATTACATTTATATCTTGCCTTTTTCCCAGTGAGATCAAGGCAACAGAAACTGGTCTCTTTCTCTGCTTTCCCCTTAAAAAAAAACTAACCCTGTGAGGCAGGTGAAGCTGAGAGAAGGTGACTACCCCAAGGTCTCTTAGTGAGTTTCACAGCTGAAGCAGGGACCAGAACCTAGAACTCCCAAGTTCAGTGTTCTAACCATTACAACGGCTGGCTTATGCACTCCCTAGCCCTTCCACAGCAGAGAGAAGGCTTTTGAAAGCCTTTGCTTTTGGTTCTTATGAGCCCGATAAAGTGTGGCTGAGCTTGTCAGTGGTTTGCTTGAAAGAAAAGAGGAATCATAGGCTAGGAAGCAGATGTGTTTCAACTATACATTAGCAGAACTTAGGGCGTCAAAACACATGGGACTACAGTCATCACAAACTGGAAGCAAACGTTTCCAAAGATGGAGGTGTCTTGCAAACCCGAGGCCTGCTACCTTTTAGTCTTCCCCTGTTCAATTCTGTTTAGTCTCTTACACCCAAACTTTGCCTCTTAATAGAAGCGTGATGATTTCTTCTCCCTTTTGCTTTTTAGGTATTTGATATTTTGCCACTGTACAGTGGTGACTGATGAGTACTTTCTCCCTTGCTATCCTGTCAAGACTCTCAGCCTTGAAGGCAACTCAGTGAAATGTTTGTTTTGGCTTTACTCAGAGTATGTGTGCTAAAAGCTCAGGCCTCACGAAGCAGCATTCAGGAGTGCTGCAGAATTCTTGCTGCTTCAGAAAACTCGCAGGTTCAGGTCTCCTGATGTACAAAATGGAGTCCAGAAAGACTTTCTTTTTATGACCCCCCATTCCCTTTTTTTTTTTTTTTTTTTTTGGTGAGTCCACTTCCAAAGGTATTTTGAAACAAAGGTAGCAGTTCCCTGAACTTCTAGATGTACTTGATTATGAATGATAACTTCAGTGTTCATAAGTCAGTGTTACTCTGTCTCAAGGGGAGATAAGACTCATCAGTTCTAGCTGGCATAGCCCAAAGAGAGGGATGATGGGAGTTGCAGTCCAGTAACTAGGTGGCATATTGCTTGCCTCTACTCTATTTACTATCACATGGTTAGACTGTATTTATACATATTATTTTGTACATATTGTCATATCTAAAACATGCCTGATCTGTTTAGGCCACATTCAGATGCTAAGACATTGTTATACAGTATAGACAAGTTTAGATACCCTGTTGGCCCAGCGATGAGCAATAAGAAATAGCGTTATCTTGGCATGAGTTGTGTGCGACACTGTTTTTTCTTCAAGCACAAATCCTATTTTGTGGCTCTTTCTTCTTCAGGTAGACAGAAATACCTCAAATACAGGGGAAGTCCCGATCATTTTCCTCTACAAACCAAAGATCCGTTGCGCAGAGTTGATCCCAAGCCCTGCTGCTTTAAATCTAATTGAGCTTTAATTGGTTCCTAGAAACAGTAATGTAGGGTACCCCAATGGACTTAGCTGCCTTTCTCCTTGCCCCTTTCACACAGGCTTTCTGTGTAGAAAAATTCCTTAAAAGCAGTTTTGCTTGCCTTTCTTTGGATAGTCACAGAAAAAAGAAGGTGCGAATTAGGCATTAGGAGAACAGAGGAAGTAAGTCTCAAGCCAGGCTGGTACTCAAGGCAGCATCATCCAAAAACTGAGATGCAGCAGGTATATTCTCCAGCATGAGGTCCCTAAAGTCAGGTTTTGGATGTGAGAGTTTAATCTAAAGCCAGACCTAGGCCTTGGGCTGGAACTGGGCCTTAAGTGTAGAGAACAGAAGTTTTCTTCAGGTAGGGCCTTGTGCCTAGCAATTCATATCTTGCTGGGCCAATGCAAACACTTCTTGTTGGCTGCTCATTACACGAATTGATCATCCTCATCGTCTTAGCAGGGGATCTGATGTCTGAATTCACAAAGTACTAGGGAACTCACTGAACCCCTTCTCCTTTAGGTCATCAGGTTCCTGGAGTCCTTGGCATTGCACACCAGATGTTTATGTTCTTTAAAATACATATTTATTTATGTATGTATGTATTTATGATATTCTTATTGTTACCTGGTACTTGTATCACTACAGAAGTTATGCCATGCTCTTGCTTCCTTATATTAAATGCACATGCGTGCAAGTGTACACAGACTCAAAGAGAGTGTTTTCCTTTGAATTAAGAGCTCATTGGGGTGATTTCTTTCCTGAGAATGGCTAACAGGTTTTTGTTTACCTGGAGAAACTGTTCTTAAAGGGGGGGGGGGGAACGCCCTGAATTTCCTCCCAACAGTAAGGCTCAGTAGAAGAGAGTGTTAAAAATAACCTACTTCAGAGATATTTAGAAGAATGGGAATGGAAGCTTTTCTTGAGCAGCTCATTGGGGGCGTTTTGCCCATCTGAGAGTCTAATCTCAAATTCTCACTTCAAGGATTCTTTTAACAGAATGCTAGTCCAGGTGTGCCTGTACTTCTACTGCAAATGCTTATGGCGCTGCATGAAATTTGTGGCAAGGAAGCTGACTGGACGATGTGAATTGCAAAGGATCTGCTATAACACAAAGCCTGGGGCCGGCAGAACTATGAAAATTGGTAAGAAGCTTTTTAAAGAAAAAATAATTTAAAAACCCCCACCAACCCCACCCCCTTGGTATTTGCTTTAAATTTTATGTGTTTGTGTGTAACCGCTGTAGTATATTGCATGCAAAGACTTTCATGAAAGCAAAGTTCTGGGTAGGCAGTACTTTTAATGGATCACTAGAAAGACACAAACTAGGCAAGCTTTCAAGTTCTCCAGAATTATCCATCAGGCAAAGCTAGAATAAAACTTTAGCTTCAGGAAGAAAGTCTAAATGTTGGGCCAGATATGGTCCACAGTGACTCATGCAGTCAGATTGTTAGGAACACTAAATGAAGCTTTTGGGAAGTAGGTCATGAGGCAGAAGGGGAAAGGTATCCATCTGTAGGCACTTCCATCTCACTGAAGGCTTTTGCCTGTCTTCTCTCCTCCTCCCTGTCAATCTGCAAATCATTAGGCATCACATCTGGCCCAATTACGGAAATTCCTTCTTGAATCCCAAGTTTCGTCCTGTTTCTGCTTGATGAAGGGTTCTGGAGAACTGAGAACTTGTCCTTGTTTGTACCGTCATTGTCCAATAAAGATATTGCTTAATCCAGAATTTTGTGTGTTGTAAATTATTCATAATTAAATGAATTTAAATACTCATGCTTCAAAGTGTTTGTTGCTCTGCCTGCCTGATAAATAAAAACTTATTTTATATTACTGAATGCACTTAAATTACCCTCTCATTATATTGATACTTTATATATTTGTGGGAATTTGGCTTCACATATTGGTTTGCAACTCAATCTCTCCCCATTTTCATTTTCTTCTCCTTAGCAATTATACACTTATAGTGATGTAGTATAATGCCTGTAAATTTGTTGATAGTGCTGAAATATTTCTGATTATTGGTTGCCAGTGATTATATTGCTCTCTTATTTTTAGAATTGCTAAAATCTAATTAAAACTGAAGTTTTTAAAATGTTTTCTTGGCAGAAACATCACTGAGAAGTTCAAAAAATAAGGTGAGTGTGCGTCTGTATGTTAGGTCCTGATTTCCCATACCATGTTTTCCTGGTTTTCTTCTTCTCAGTGATATTAACAGTTTGTGTGGCCTTGCAAATAGAAAAACATCAGTAACACACTTCTAATCTTGGAGCTGTATCATTGAAATGGCAACATGTGGGGTGCCCTGTACACTGAAAAGCTCTATAAAATTAAAAAGAACAGTAGCAGAGTCCTTTATCAAACACAGCATATGCTACCTAGATCACACAGAATAGTCCACCAAAGTTTTAAGGCCACCAAGAAATAAGATAGGTTGTTGTTAAGTCTGTCTACAGCAGGTTCTAACATGCCAGGTGCTTTTAATATATTTTAAAGGTCCCTTTGTCTCCTGACACCACTGTGAAGCAAGTCATTATTAATCTCATTCAGCAGATGGAAATTGTGACTTGCTGAATGCCACCTATTGAGGTGGTATCAGCCTGGGGAGAGGTGACATTAGCATGTTGATAGGTTCGCCATGTTTCTGTGCAATTCACACACACAAATAGAAACCCAGGTCTGTGATGTCAGGAACACTCATAAAAGTTATGTTCAGTCATGATGGTTACATATCATTTTCTGTTGCAGTAGCTGATGTGGATTAAATTATTTTTTCTCAGTTGCTCCAAAATGCAGTAAGTGCTCATCCAGATGCTATTGAAAAAACTATAGATGCAATCATGGAGCTGAAGAAGATTAACCCAGATGTAAACCCGCAGTAAGTTTGTGTGGGTGGAGTTGAGGTTGTAGGGAAAAGCTTGTTTTTTGTGTTTAAATGTTTTGCTTTGTATCTCTTTGGGACCTGTTATCTCACATAGATTCACAAAGGAGTCCCAGGGAAAGTGTGGTTTGATGGTTCAGTCGTACATTCTAATCATCACAGACTGTGTTGCCCAGACTAAGCCATTCCTCTGTGGATACTGCTGCTGCACATTGGCATCCTTCCTAGGATATGCTAGGGGGAGAATACATTGACCCTGCTAGAGCTGGGTTTGGGACATCTTTAGGCCAGATTAGGCCTGTTGCTGAACGTTTCCCCACTCTACCTTACAACCTGATGCTTACATCACATGCTGATTCTTCAGCTGCAACATCGGTTTCCGACACATGCCCCCAATACCGATGTATGGATTGAATCAGCAGTCCTTCATTTGCACACTTGTTTGAGTTCCAATGAAAGATACCTGCTCAAGGAATTCAGGTTTCGTTGGAAGTCTAACAAGCATGCCAATGCAGGATTGCTGGTCTTAATGTGTGCAGTATGTCCTAGAGATGCAGTTTTCTTCCGATGTTAAAGAGAGCACTCAGCTATTCATAGATGAACTATTGCTTTGCACAATAATGGGAAATAATGTCTTTTAGGGGAGAAAGTGTAGTTCTTAACTGGTGTGATCATCCCAAGAGCAGGACATAGCATAAAGCTTGTTATTTAAAATCAGCACGTGTTAGATGGAAGCTAACAGACTTGGAAAATGAAAGACGTCCTGGTGGCAGTTGTATTTCTGTATCCACAATAAGAGTGACTAGTATCCTGTCCGGTACTGGCATACGTGGAAATCCAGCTGCAGAAGCTGCCACAGCAATCTGATAAGGTGCTGGTTGTGTGCCTGGTCAAACATAATCAGTACTTTGTCAGATCACAGTGGCAGCTTCTGCAGTTGTTCTATGTGTGGATAAATATTGAATAAAGTACTGGCTCTGGTGTCTTCCAGTTGGGTTCAACTGCAAGGAAGGCATTCACTAACTGGGATGCCACAGTTGGGAAGATGGCAATCCTTCAGTTACTGAGGTTTATGTGATGTTCTCCTTCAACCCCACTTTTTGAGTGGCCATCAATAAATTATCTATATAATTTCACCACTCATGGCACAGTGGTTAAACTGCAGTGCTGAAGCCAAAACTCTGCCAAAACCCAGGTTCAATCCCAGGTAGCATCTCAAGGTTGACTCAGCCTTCCATCCTTCCAAGGTCGATATAATGAGTACCCAGCTTGCCTGGGGGGGGGGCAATGTGTAGCCTGTATAATTAACTTGTAAACCACTAAAGAGTGTTTTAAGCGCTATGGGGCGGTATATAAGCAGCACACTTTGCTTTTATATTTTTCCTTACTGTCTCAGTCTCTGCTTGTATTTTTGGATATAAAACAAAGCAGCAGGATGTAAACCACAGAGAACATGAAGCCTGGCTCCTAGGGTGTACGATGAAAAGTATTTCTGAGCATGTGCAGAGCATATTGCCCCTCTCAATAACATGGATCCATTCTTGCTGAGAATGTGGTGTTAATTCCTCACCAGCCTCTTTTGGAAATTAAGCACTGCAGTGACCTTTTCCACAGTAATAGACCATTGAAGAACACAGCATTTATTTATTTTTTTACATATGAGAAATTCCATTCCGGGTTTTTCTAGCTGAGAAACATAAACTAGAACATAATTGCTGAGCGGGAAGGCTTGTGGGAGAGCAGCAAAAGCTGTAACTCCCAAGGGAGGCTTTTAAAATGATGCGACTTTGGGGAGGTGGCAGAATTCATCTCGTTCTCTTATATTTCTCATTTACACGTACATTGTTAGGGAAGAAATTCACTGCTATTAGTGCAGGCAAACCGAAATCAATTGAAACAGAAAATCATTCTTAAGCTATGGCACTGTCATGCACCCAGCACAATGTGGTGTGTGTACTTTCAGTGAATGCACTTCTTTTGTGGTGGAAAGGTTGAGGGTAATAGCTCTGTACTGTGTGAACATCAATCACAGAAAGTTTAAATTGCTGAGCGCTTTGCCGTTTCACTCACCGGTGCCTTTGTTTGTCTTTTCATGCCAGACTGGGTGTCTCTCTGCAAGCCTGCCTTCTACAGATTGTAGGGTACAGGAATTTGATTGCACAAGTTGAAAAGCTGCGCAGAGAGCCCTATGATTCGGAAGACCCTCAGCACGAAGAAATGCTTCTGAAGGTACGCAATCAGGTCGCATTTACTAGGATCTTTTCTACATGGCCAATGGCCATTAACAAATCAAGGGAGCCACTAATCTCAGCCTGAACATGAGAGGTACAATGGTTGGTGAAATTGACAAAGACCTTAGAGTCGTGTGCTTCACATCTCTTGCCTCATGCAGCTCCAGCATTCTTGACAGGCATCTGCTCAACTTCTGTTTGAATTTCTCCAGCAAAAGAGAACCCACCAAGAACTGAGGCAGTCTGTTCCACTGGACAAACCGCTCATTTCACTAAGAGGTTTCTTCTGCTGGAGGTACCAGGCTGTTTACTCCAGTTTTTTGTGTCATTCTCTGTTGAACTGCTCTTGATGTGGGTTTCCTAATCCATAATTGGGTTTCCTAATCCAGGCTGGAACCACGCAGCGCCCCCCGCCACAAGTTATTTTTGTAGCCCCACCGCTCCATCCTGAAAACCATACTACCAAATTTGAAACAGAGGGGGGGTGGGTTCTTTTTTTAATGGTTTAAAGCTTGCTTGTAAGGGTTTGCCACCAGATTTCAGGGGGAAGTGCTGTAGTGAATTTAAATCAAGCAAAATGCTTGCATTACATGATTTATTCCCCTTCTTTGTTGCCATTTGGTGGTGGTGGAGCAGTCTGTAGTAGAGCCTCAAGGGTCAAAATTGAATGCTGGGCCAGCTGAAGCTATTACCCCTCCTTGTGTTTTTGGATATAAAACAAAGAAGCAGAAATAGTTTGGGGTGAAAGATAGACTCTTAATGTGATTATTGCAGTGGCTTTAGGGAATGGAGGCATACTCTTATTCCTTTTCCTTGTTTGTTTTCTTGGCATTAAAATGGCATTGCTATTAAAATGCACACATTTTAGTATTAATGGAAAATGAACATAAGCATGGTTTAGTTGATTAGGAAAATACATAGATTAAGAAAAAATGTATGCAAATTTCAGTGTAGGAATTAAAAATGAAACTTGCAGAAATGAAAGATAGAATAGGAATGCAGGTGGGATTTAAAGAAACAATGGAATCTAGGCCGAGTTTTCTTAACATCACCATACAGTGCATACACACAGTGAGCCACCCGCAAGGTTTTTATACCTTTTCTGCTGGAGCACAAACAACATTTCCCACCAGTCCTCTCTGAAATGTCTGTTTATATCAAAGGAGCCTTTTCTGCCCACTCTTTCTTTGGAAGATTGCCTCAGGCTGCTCGAAAGACTGTGCATAGCAATGAGGGCAAAGCCCTTTGAGAACAAATTTCAGAAATGTCAGCCCACAGAAGTCTTGGGCTGCAATATACCTGTGATTTGGTGTGTTTTCCCCCTTTCCCATAGTTGTGGAAATGTTTGAAACCTAATGCCCCGTTGGAAGCTCGGATTTCCAAGCAGTGGTGTGAAATTGGTTTCCAAGGTGATGATCCTAAAACAGACTTCAGAGGAATGGGCCTCCTGGGTTTATATAACTTGTTGTAAGTATATTTTGAGGTTCTTTTCAAGCATAAAGGTGCAAATTATGTTTGAACAAACATGTTTCTAACTGATATCATTTCTCCTTCTTAGAGTGGTTAGAGACTTCTGTCTTAGTTCATGGTAGTTTTCTGTTCCTCTTGAGGGATAAAAAATATTCCAGATTTGTTTTTTTGGTTCAAAACCAAATGGAGCAGTAATTTATACCAGCATACTTTATAATAAAGTGTCTCTGGTATTTAACAAAAATGTTAAAGTCTTTCCCCCTTCCTCATCTTACATGCTAATTTTGTCACTGATGAACAGTTCTGACACTTTTCAAACAATGTATTAACTGTTCAAATGTCTCTGTGTTCACATTATGTATGTAGATGGTATTTTAATAAAAACTTCAGTAGCAAGATAGACAAGCATACACTAATTTCACCACCGCATGAAGAAAATAATCTGTGCAATTTAGGCTGTCATCTTCTGAGAGCAAGTCCCACTGGGCTCCAAAGTGACCCTCTTTTGATTAGACCTGCCTAAGATTGCCCTACGAAGTATATGAACGAAGTTGCTATATATCATTGCATGTAATGGTGAAAATATGTCTGCATTCGTTTGGGGAAAGCAATTAAATGCTGAAATGTCCTCCCTTTCCAGATATTTTGCTGAATGTGATGGTGCTGCAGCTCAGCAGATCCTCTCTGACTCTCTTCAACCAAAATACAGGTAACATTTAAAGCTCAAAACAGCAGCCTCTGTTAGCATTTAAAATCACAGCAGAAGATTTTCTAATAACTAAAACTCTAATAACTAAAACATTTTAATATTGTTTTATGTTCCTTTTCCCCCACGCTACCCACTTAATTTTTGTTATTGAATGCATCGATTTTAATTCATGTTTATATTGCTTTTTAAGCTGCTTATTTTTTTTCCTTTTTTCATCTTTCACAATGAAGGGAAGTCACTAAAGAGGAGCTAAGGTATATTATTTTTGTTCCTTTTTGCATTTCATAACTGTTGAAATAAGCAGATCTGAAGATGATTTAAGCAGTATTCTAGGAGAAGAAGCAGTGCTGGGAGGGGGCAGTGCTGTTGCGAGAAGCCACAGCCCTCTCTCAGAGGCAGATCCATGTCAGAGGAGCAGCTCTGTCTGTCAGGGTTTCAAAGGAGGGCACCTAAGCAAAGGCATAATAAATCTTATAAGGAAAGGTTGAAAGTACTGGATATGTCCAACCTGGAGAATAGAATGCTGAGGGGTTGGGTAAGATGGCTGTTGTTCAGAAGGGAGAAAGGGTAGAGTCTCGGAAACAAGATCCAAAAAGTTAATTATTTCCCAGCTTTAGAATGCTTTTGCAAGACGTAATTGAACTTAAGAATTTTACTGCTGCAAGGTGTGTTGACTACCACTAGCATTGATGGCTTTAAATGGCAATTAGACACATCCGTAGGAGATACAGTTGCCAGTAGCTGTTAGCAATAATGGCAAAACATAACCTTTAGTTGACTTTGAATTAGGCAAGCAATAGCTGGGGATAATTCTTAATTGCCCTTACACCCTGGGCTTTGCATTTATTAGTGGTAGGATCACTATTTGAAATAGATGGTCTGTTTAATCCAGAGTTTTCAGATGATCCAGCAGAGTCCTTTTTGCATTCTTATGTTTAAGGTAGTAAAGCAGTCTCACTTAGTAACACGACCATTTTTTGGTATAGCTTTTAAATTTAAAATTTTGTCTTCCAAAACAAAATACACAGAAGAATATTAAAACAATCATGTAAAGAATCTCAATATTTTCTACTGTTAGCCAGCCTCTTGATTCCTTCATAGGAAATAGGGAATTCAGGGTGCCAGGATATAGGCAGCTTGTGACTCAGGCAAGGGGCCCTTGACATTTTGGGGTGACCCCCACCTTGCTCCGTGCATTACTTGCTCCTACGGAGGATTCCATTTGGATCTTTGTTTAGTAGCCTAATCTACAGTTCCACTGTGGTCTCCCAACTGTAGGAAGCATGGGTCATGTTTCTTCCCAGGATTCCATCAAAATATTTCAATGACATGGTTTTTGTTTTAAAAGTGTAAGACAAAAAAGTGCCATACATCCAGTTAAAATATTCAGGAGAAGTGATAGAGAGGTTCTCCATTATTTCCCAGACAGCTTGTGTCCTTGAACAGACAGTGGTGGAGGACAGTTTTAGATGTGGTACTGTTTTTATTCGCAGAGGTAATTTTTATTTATTTCATTTATATACCACCAGTGTGGACTGCACTGTTCTGGGTGGTCTACATATAAAACAGTGCAGTAACACAAACAAAATGGAATATAAAAACCCAACACCAACATAAAAACCAATATTAAGCCCTGAAAGGCAGCGTATCAATGCAGGAGTCCAGAGGCAAAAAGTCAGGAGAGGCTGCCTTCAAAGGCCTCTTGAAAGAGATGTGTCTTCAGTAGCCTCTTAGTAAGAACCTCGTGGCGCAGTGGTTAAACTGTTGTCCTGCAGTCAAAACTGTGCTCGCGACCCAGGTTCAATCCCAGGTAGCCAGCTCAGGGTTGACTCAGCCTTCCATCCTTCCGAGGCTGATAAAACCAGCCTGCTGGAGGGCAATGTGTAGCCTGCATAATTAACTTGTAAATCACCCAGAGAGTGCTTTAAGCACAATGGGGTGGTATATAAGCAGCATGCTTTTGATTTATAATTAGGCAGGGAGGGAGCCAGGTGTAGTTCCACTAGCAGGCAATTGCAAAGAGTTGGTGCCACTGCTGAGAAGGCCTGACCACTTGTTCAAGAACCTCCTTCAGTGTAGCCACCTAAAGGAACACAGCCTGAGAGGATCTGTGGCACAGGAGGACTGCAAGATAAATGTTCATACCATCTCAAATGGACCAGCATGTTCACAGAAGCATTCACGTTTCCAGAAACTGGAAAAATTCCTATCACTTTTGCTTCCTTGCAAGCTGTAGCAGAAAGCCTGTTTTAACTTTTCAGTGTCTTTGGTAATAAACCACACATTCCAGACTCCGACCCTTTTCTCCTAATGTTTCTGCAAAGTGGAGAGGTTCATCTGAATAGGAAAATATGTGATCACTGGAACATTGTTTTGGTCCTTTATGCTTAAAGGGCAACGCTGCTAGACTTTTAAAATCCAACTCATTTATAATTAATTTTATTTATTAGTGGCGTGTGTACCCAGTTTTTAGTTTCTAGTTCAGAGAGCTCAAAGTGGCATACGTGGCTTACCTTCTGTACGTTTTATTCCCACAACAACCCAGTGAGGTAGGTGATGCGGAGAGATAGAAAGACGAGTCCAAAGTCATCCAGTGAGTTTCATGACTCAGTAGGAGCTGGAACTGGGATTTCCAGAATCCCAGCCGAACACTAACCACTTCACCGCACTGGTACGTAGTTGAAGTCAGTAGGAGGTTAACCATTGGTCACAGTTGCAACAGCAGCTTATGCCTTGTTCAGTGGCTTACTAAAGAAGCTTGTGATCTCCCCATATTCTTTTTTCTTTTAAAGCAACCCTATGGTGTCCCAGTTCCATTATTAAAACAATAGGGATACTGAGAGAGAGAGAGAGAGAGAGAGTTCTTACCTGTGGCAACCCTTTGCTGGATTTTCCAGATAAAGAATACTCAGAAGTGATTTCCCATTCCCTTCTTTTGGGCCACTATGCAACTGTGCAGCTTGCCCAAGGTCACAGAGGCTGGTTATGCTCACAGGAGGCACAGTGAGGAATTGAACTCCCAACCTCTGGCTCTGCAGCCAGGTACTTAAACCACTGAGCTATCCAGCAAGCCCACAGATGCTGAAGTAGCAGCAAATGATTTTTTCAAGACAAGATTAATCAGTACATGATCTCTGTAATAATACACATCCCTAGCAATATGCTACCATTCTATGATCAGAATTACAGCTGCTCTTCTGAGCCCTTAAATCTAAATGCCAGGGGGAGACCTCATGGATTAATTCAGGGAAAATCCCCATTCCACCCTCCCCTCACATAGAGCTGTTCTTACGGGTATTAGCTGTGGTAGCTAAACTGAAAGGGAACAGGGAAGCTGGATTAACTGGGTGGCAGAGAGATCCTCAGTCTTGGTAATCAAAGAAGAATGACGATCTAAGCCAGCCAGCCTTGGCTGTAGTATAATACCACTGGTGGTAAACCCCATACCATTAAAATGGCAGAAGCTCTTGGTATTGGTAACTTTTTGTTTTGTTTTTAAAAAAAATGGCTCTGAAAATATGCCAGTTTTTCTCAGCTAGTTTAGAAACCTTCTTAAATATCATAACTTACATTTGATAGGCTTGGTGGTCTATAAAAGAGAGAGAATTGTACTTTTAAAACAATATATCCTGTTTTCCATGTCTTGTTTGTGGAAGTAGACCAAAGCTGGAAAGGATACCTTTCAAAATCAAACTGGAAAAACCGACTGCTGAGGCTGGAATGTTATGAAGAGAGAATGAGGGAGAGAGACAGATGTGTAGATTTGTGGGGAGAATGGTGCTAAAACTCCCAGAATTTTCCAGGCAGTATAATTGCTGGGGGAATAATGTGCAGTGTAGTGCAAAAAAAAAAAAAAAAAAAAAAAAAAAAAAACCACAGATCTGCACCCCTCTGATATGTGTCATGTTAACATAGAGGGGGTGACACATTAATGTAGATAGGGAGAACATCTGAGGGCCTAGACGGTCAGTTTGCCCTCTCTGGACCTTCAGGGGTTGCACCTCCCTGTAACAGTCTCACCTGGCATACCCCAGGAAACAAATTTGATACCAGAATGTCAAATGTAAGCCATGAGGGGAGATTTGGTCACAATTTCTCATTTAAACACAATTTTTCCTCTCTTGCCTTGGATCTATTTTAGCCTTTTAATTTTTTTTTTTTTTTAAGCGTCCTAGCTTTAGCTGAAAAATTAGGTCTTAGAATTCAGGACTGAACTTATATTCTTGTTTCTACACATTGCTGGATAAAATGTTCCCATTTTCCAGTGGGAAAATTATGCACAGCAGAGATCTTTCTATCGCTCGGTGTGCGTATGTGTGTCTGCTAGATGTTCTGTGGTGATTTATGTCGTGACTGTGCATGTCGTTTTCTTCCTTGAAAAAGTATCCACCAGAGTACGAAATAATTCTCAGACATATCTTTGAAAATACGTTTTTGTTGCTATCGATATAAAACGGGATGATGAGAAACATACATGTCTGTGTTCCATTAAAAATTTGGGTTTCATGAGGACGGGGTCTGTTAATTACTCCTGGCAAAAGTGCTTTCTACAGCTCAGTGCTTTCTGTGAACAATCAGGATAATCTGCTATTGTTATTATAGTACATGGTAACCCCAAAGGCAAAAAGTAAGTTTTCAAGGATGTGTATGAACCAAAATGATGGTAATGGCCATGGGGATGTAACCTACATACTATATTTGTTCTTAAATAAGTAAGGAATATATTTGTTAATACAGGTCTTGGCCTAGAATGCCTTTCGAAGTAGCTTCTAGGTCAGTGTCAAAGAGCGTGAGATAGAGTCAGTGAGTTCTGGCTTGTAGACCAATAGACTTGGGTTCGAATTCTGCCCTGCCATAAGAAAGCTTACCCGTTAAGCAGCACAATGGGATCAGCCACCGTGGTTTTTGCATACTTTGGAGACTCTCTAGATACACGGGAATACGTTTATAAATTTCAAATAATATCTACAAAACATGCCTTTTGTTTTTAAAAGTGTGTTAGTTATATCATTGTTCCCATCCTGGTTTCTGGTGAGGAAAGTTAGTGGCTAGCAAATGTTGTGTTCACAGGCATTTTCTGCGCACCTTGTTTTTGCTGCTGCTGCTCTTTCTCTGCCACATTTCAGCAACCACTTTGACAGAGGCCACAAAAGCAAGCACAGCACATCCAAGCCTTAGATTATTTGCTGCCTCCTCCTTATTTTGAAAGCAACCCTTTGACTGAAACTTAAATCTGCTGCACTTTGGGTAGACTGAACATTGTGGTGCTTGGTGTCATTGAACTAAAGTGGACTGGAAAGGGATATTTTCACTCAGACAGCAGCTGACTTACAAGAATTGAGTGGGACTGTTGAGGACAAGACATTTGGGGGATCAGTCATTCAGAGGGTTGCCATAAGCCGGAGGTGACATAATAGTACACAACAACCACTGTAAAGTGGAAAACCTACTTCAAAAGTCTGCACAGACTTTTCACCTTCCTAAATTCCTTTAAAAATAAATGAATGATGTAAAGTAAAAGAGACTGAATGTGTAACCATTTGTATGGGTTTTTTTAAAGTAAGTTTGTTTGAAAAGAAAAGTGTATTATATAACAGAAAATTAAAATAATTCCTTTGTTCACTCACTGTTTCTCTTGCCCCCATAAGAGAAGTAGTGTAATTAGGGTGCAATTAGAGATCAAGTACTTCCTATTCATAGTGGCTGTCTTGAATGATTTAAACTAAGTCAAGGAGGGCCAGTTAACACACATCCCCACCATTGGTGTTGTGTGTGCAGTGGATATAGCTTCTGGTTCACACTCCCCACCAAGAAAGAGAAAGGTGTATGCTATCTTGACATGGCTGAGCACTTCCATCCCACAGTCTTTCTCCTCTTCAGCAATGGCAGACCAGCGGATGGGGCTTCACACATACGAGAGCCAGTCTTTCCCAAAGTGGGTTGCCTCCGAAAGTGTTGGACTGCAACTCTCAGGACAGCCTGCCAGCAGAGCTGGTTTGTAAGGAATTGTAATTCAACGTGCCAAGAAGGTGCTGGCATGGGGAAAGCCATAGTAGAACATATGTTAAGGGGATGCAGATGACATTGTACACTCTGTGTGTATTGGAGAGAATAGGCACCATTAGGGTTAAATCCATGTCTTTCTGTGCACAAGACCTTTACTCCAAGCTATGTGTGAAGTGGCTGTCAGAGGCTTTAAAAGTATCTGCGTAAGAGAAATACTTTCTCCCCCTCCATCTCTTCTCTCCAGTGAGTAGTATTAGTTCCTCAGGCTTATATCAAATGATTTATGTCACATCTGTCTTAACAGAATACCAAAGGCTACGGTCAACCTTTCTTGGAGGTGAAAGATAGAGAGCTTTCCACAGATATTTTTCCTTCTACCCCAGTGTAGCAGAATAGGCCTATCCCCTTTTATATTTAGTTTTTTAAGGCTGCAAAGAGAATATATTGCCTTTGACAGGGAGAATACCAAAGTCACAATCTCTTTGTAGACTGTACTAATGAATAGGATATAGCGATAGCTGTAAAGGGCAGATGAGTTAAAGTGGCTTCAGAGGTTTCGGATCTGCTCAGATTTAAAAGACTACAAGCATATTAGTCACCAGACTGAGAGCAGAATGCTACAAGGTCATCTTGTTCTGGGTAGTAACGATAACAAAGAGAGAATCCATTGAACTTCAAAATCTGGTTTAATTTTTCAGCAAATTCAGCAAGGCTGAGTGGGAGAAGAAAAAGTTCGACAAAGCCATTGGGTAAGTGTAAAATTCTAAACAAAACATAAGTCTGTTAGCACCAATTCATGTTTGTTGGCAATATGGTTTTTAAGGCCACCCCTCTTCTTATGGCATTATGCCAGGCTGTCTATTCTGTTTTCTAAATGTCTGAAATCTTCTGTCTTGAACACTTTGCTTTTTAAGGTCTGCCCTAGCTGCAGTAGTGTAAAGAATCGTTGCCATATTACATCCTGCAAAGGGGGTGGGAGCACCTGCCCCACACCTTAGGGCTTCCAGATTAGCAATAACAAAATTTTAGGTTATGTAATAGCTTCATTTTATCTCTAGAAAGTTCCAAATGAAGTAAGTGTTTGTATTCCTCAAAAATTTTCATTAGGTAATTGATATAAAATTCAGGGGTAGGGGGAAAAGCCAATCATCTTTCTTAAAAAATGGCCTAGACTTGATGCCCATTATTTTTGAAGACCGCTGGGAAGACTCTGGTGTGTCATTCAGGAAATAGCTCTGTATTTGAGTGGAGAAGGAAAATACCTTTTAAATATTCTCTCTCATTCTTTCTCCACTCAGATGTAGGGCTTAACTAAGCCTGAGAGTTCCCTTTGCTCAGTGCTCTTAAAGAAGCAAACCAATTACTGCTGCCAGTGATGGAATCCTACATATGCTAATCTTGCACTTCTTGTCAGCATACTAGTCTGTTCCTGTTTTTGTTAAATTGTTGTTAAATTGCTTCCCACTTAAGGTGATCCTGATAGGGCTTGCAGAGTATGTGAGATTTACCACCTCTGCAGTGGATAACATCCAGATGCTTGAGCATTGCCTGGCTTCAGTCCTGGAATGGACCAGGGCTAACAGTCTCAAACTGAACCTGGACAAGACAGAGATTTTGCTCCGAGGGGGGGGGGTGTGTGACCTCTGATAGGTTGGAGGGGATGGTCCTTAGACTGCATGGCATTGTCCTCCCATTTAGGGACCAAGTGCTCAACTTGGGTGCTCTTCTGGACCCGTTTTTTCCTTTGGAGTCCCAGATTGTATCTGTGTCCAGATCAGCCTTTAACCAGTTTAGGCTAATCACCCAACTCTGCCCCTACCTAAATGAGGACTCCCTCAGAACTTTGATGCAGGCCATGGTCATCTCCTAGATCAACTACTGCAATGCTCTTTACATGGGACTTCCCTTGAGACTTCGGTGGGGCCAAACTGGTGGCAGGTGCAAGTAAATTTGACCGTATCACTCTGTTTCTGGCTTGCCTCCACTGGTTGCCTGTTGCGTCCTGGATCAGGTTCAAGGTTTTGATACTTACATACAAAGCCCTCCACAGTTTGGGCCCATGCTATTTGTTGAAGCATCTTTCCTTAATGTCATCTGCCTGACCCACAAGATCATCCCAGTCGAGGCTTCTCCAGGTAGCCACCCCGAGGGAGCACCAGAAATCATCTACAAGAGGCAGGGCCTTCTTTGTGGTGACACCAAGCTTATGGAACCAGCTTCCATAGGAGCTCCACCTAGCCCCCTCCCTGTTGATATTTAGGAGGCAATTAAAGACATTGCTTTTCAGGGAAGCTTTCCACACCAACCCTAGCTAATCACCTTGTTTACCCCCTTTCCTGCGTCCGCTGTGGTTTTATATGATTGGTCTGCTCCATCTGTTTTTAAGGGTTAATTGTAGTTGTTTTTAATGCTCTTATCTTTATTTTTTTTGTTTTGTATTATATTTGTTTTAACCACCCAAAGTAGTGCCTTAGCGCTAATGGGAGAAGTCAGTCAGTCAGTAAAGTTAGTTCAAAGAATGGTTTACCATTTTTTTATTTTTTTATTAGATTTTTTTCTAATTTTTCTATTTAAAAGAAAATTTCTTCTAAATTTATCTATTTTTTTATATTGCCAACCCCCAATGAGTTTCCATGGCCAACGCATGGTTAACTCACCCTTTCATCCTTCCAAGGTTGGTAAATTGAGTACCCAACTCACAGGGAGGAAGCAATGTGTAGCCTTGTCAGATTTCACTGGGAAATATCTGAATGTCTTCACAGGACTCCAGCTTCGTGCAAACTCCCTATGAGAGACTTATAGACTTGTGTTTTGCACACAGCTGGCAAAGGTATTAACAGCCCTTTTAAAATATTCAATATGTTTTTACCCTGACTGATCTGGGTTTGAACTACAGATTGGCTTGAAACCCCTTGGACAAAACTGGTATTCCTTAATGCTTCTTTCAAAGTTATAAGACATCTTGCTATCAATAGTTCATTGTTCAATGCACAGGGTCTAATTAAATCGTAACCTCCCAGAGAGTGCTTTAAATGATATGGGGTGGTATATAAGCAGCACACTTTGGTTTTTTTAAATTTTTCACCAGATGATGAAAACAATTAGACATAGAAGACGTTCAATGCCGTGGTTACCATTGCTTTTAGGCCACAGGATGCGTATGTGACTGTTTCATGAGTATTAGTTCCTTCCAGGTCTTCCAACCTCTGCGCTTGTGTTTTTTTCAGATACTCATTTGCTATCGTTGGCATTAACATTACAGACCTTGCCTATAATCTCCTTGTGAGTGGTGCTCTGAAAACACACTTCTACAATGTTGCTCCTGAGGCTCCAACGTTACCCCCATTTCCAGCAGACATTCTGTAAGTAGATATGGGGGAGGGTGAACAATTTGTTGTGCTGGTGATATTTTTTGCCCAGAATTGGTGCAGATGATCAGTTCTATAAAACTAGCTTTCCATTGATTGAGTCTACTCTAGTATACATTTTCTGTTGACAAAAATGCTTCTGTCCATGATACAGGGGATAATTTCTAGCCACCCCCACCCCATATGTTTTGACAAGATGTAATCTGGAGAGTTGGCCCACTCTTTGGTGCAGTGTTGGCAGGTGTGGAAAGCTGCAGGCTGAGGGAGAAAAGAATAAAGATGAGTTGTGCGAGTGAATACCCTCTCCTGCAGTGTTGGCCTCTGTCCTTAGATCAGTGGTCCCCAACCTTTTCCGAACTGTGGACCAGTTGTGGGGGGCGGGGTCCGTGCGTGGGGGGGCGGGGTGAGTGGGCATGGTGCTCTCACACGCATGCACAGATCGGCGGGGCACACTCACAGGTGAGGGGTGCACTCGCTCACATGCACAGGTGAGTGTGGCGCGCTCGCGGGTGGGCGTGATGCACTTGTGCGCATGCATGGGTGAGCAGGGGCACTTGCGGGTGAGAGGCGCGCTCGTGTGCATGTGTGGATGGGTGTGGCGTGCTCGTGTGCACGTGCGGGTGGGCGGGGCACCCGTGCATGCGGGTGGGCGGGGCACCCATGTGGGTGGGTGGGCAGGACAAGCGTGTATGTGGGCGTGCGGGGGGACGGGAGATCTGTCTCCACAGCCTGGTCCTGCAAAGTCCACGGACCGGCATTTGGGGACCCCTGCTCTAGATTACATTTTTACATCATATCTAGTATTTGTCAACCTACATGTGACAAAAAGAGATAAATCTGCTTTATTGATCATCTCAGGCTAAAGGAACACTTTCCTGTTTCCCATTTCAAATGTTGGCTGTCTCCAAATAATCATAGAGTACTTGGCAACTCTTGGAAAAATGCTTTGTTGGTCCCACTTTTGATAACTGGAACACATAATAAGCTCCTCTTTCCCGATATTGCTTGAATTCACTTCCTTTGTTGACTTTGTTCTCTCTTGGTTTTAGGCTGTGTTTTGATTATAACACATTGTTGATAAGAATGTGTCAATCTTGCCTTTCCTATTAATTGACATTCTTACATACAAAGTGTTACCGGTTGTTGCAAAGAAATAAAAACAATGTTGATGGTGTTCTGCCAGGAAAAGGCAATGGGCGTTTTAGTCTTGTGCATCAGGGGAGTTACCAAGCTGAAGAAGGCTAATTTCTGCTTTCTGTGATTTGAGATTTGTGTAGTCATAAAATATAGGGTTGATGTTACCCCACCCCTGTGCTAGAGAGGAGAGTTCCAGTGCTCTGGATAGCTCTACATTCCCTCATCCTCCACTCATTTCATTGTCTGCAAATAGGTTTGTGAAATGCAGGCATTTTAGCTCTGTCCAGCTTTTTTTTGGCAGGGGGCAGGGAGATGATTAGTTCCATATAGCACCGAATCCTTATGCAGGTGTATCTGCACCTGCACAAATTGAATCTGCATGAACAGTTTCTGAAATTGTTCCAAGGCAGAATTCATACTCAGCAAGCCGTTCCACAGGGACAGTTGCACAACTAGTGCAATTAGGCGCGCAGTCCTGACTACCTGCAAACTTCCACAGATATAACTTTATTCTATGCCAAATGCAGTGTGATTTCAGCCATGGAAAAATAGCACATACGAAGTGGAGTTTGGGCATACAGGTTTTCTGCATGCTTTCTTATAACAGATCCTTTGTGAGTCTTGAAGAATTCTGAAATCACTTAGCTTGTGTTTTGACTCGGTAGTGCCAAACCCCTTCCACCAGGTGGTGCTGTTTGGTTTGCACAACCAAACAAGCATAACATTGGTTGTTGTAGGTTTTTCAGGCTGTTTGGCCGTGTTCTGGAGAACTCCAGAACACGGCCAAACAGCCCAAAAAACCTACAACAACCATCGGATCCCGGCTGTGAAAGCCTTCGAGAATACAAGCATAACATTCTTTGATTTAACCACTTTCTGCTCTATATGTTGCCACAACGTATTCATTCCCCACTCTTTCTGCAGTGGTGTGATCCTTGAGGCGTAGAAAGGTCTAGGATCAGATTACCAAATGGGATAATCTGGGTAACTTTTTTTCAACAGTTATTTCAAAAACTGTGTTGTAACACTCTGAAGAACATACATAGGTGCTGGGATATACTAACCCAGTTGCTCTCAAGATCATTGGTTCAAAATCACCCCTCGTGGTTCAACCTGTGAACCTACACTAGAATCCACAAATCGTGGTTCCTAGATTAAAAGACATATGGCCCAGGGCATCTTTTCAGGCTCCGAGTGAGCAAGCATTTGATCTGAGGGAATGATTTGCCCCAATTCAAGCCTTCACCTCTCTAATTGAAAATGCTCCTTTTCAGAAACGGGAAGGGGAAATGAACAGAAGATGAGGTGAAGTCAATCTGGGCAAGGAGATTGTGAAAAATAAGTATTAAGTACACCAGTAGTTCCCAACCTTGGGTAATCCAGGTGTCCTTGGACTGCAACTCCCAGAATTCCTGGCCAGCACAGCTGGTAGTGAAGGCTTCTGGGATTTGCAGTCTAAGAACACCTGGTTACCCAAGCTTAGGAACCACTGAAGTAGACAGCAAAGAAGAGCGTACTTTTGGTGGAGGGAGAGGTGCATGACTGAATTGCATCTTTCTGAATAGTGATTTAAATCAAATCCACCTTGTCACCTTTCCAGTCCCACAGGTACCTTGCATAAAGTACTCTCCGCCAAAGCATTTCCACATTTTCCCCTCATTGCACTGTAAATGTGGTATTGTTTCTACTAACCAGTGCAGTTGAGGTCAGTGGAAAAGTAGGGGAGTAAAAGAGAAGCCACACATTTTTTTCTAAATGCCCCCAGGCTGGGTGTCTGAATTGCAGCACGCTCTGGCTCTCGGGGAAAGAATGATAGCTGGACTAATTTGGCCTTGCAATTATTAGGTCAAATTCTGGCTGATTCTGCATTTATCTGTTCCCTTTGGCATATGGTGTGCTTTTTCGTGTGGAACTTGGCCTCCAACCTCAGTTCAAAAGCAGCATTTAGGATACTTGAGGCAATGTAATAAACTGGGCTGCACCTGCCTATTTATCTTTAAATGCTGCCGGATGTGTTAGATACGAGGTGCAGATTGAAACAGGAATGCATGTAAGGTTCATAAAAATAATAAGCACACCTTCCGGAAACACGGTGTTCTTTCTTCTGAGAGAGATTTTTAATAACAAATTTTTATGTTTGTAAGTTTGGACATTCTTATCTGAAGATATTGCAGAATATAGTGCAAAAAATACTGGCAGAGAATCATAATTTTTATTGCACTTTGTCATTTGGACATCATAATTAGGCGGTGGGATGGCTGACAACATTCTAAAAAGCTGAGATTCCCCACTCTGGGTCTCTGTGCACTTCTGGTTTTCAAAAAGGTTCACTCTCCCAACTCAGCACTGCTCTTTTTAACTCCCCAACTTCAAAAAGTATGGGTTGACTTTGCACAAAAAGCAAATTAAGGGGACTGCTTTTAGGAAAAAAAAACATTTTTATTTATTTATTTATTTTTTGACTCCCTACTCCCAGAAATCATTCAACAGCATGGCCAGTCCAGGAACTGTAGTCCAAAAAAAAGGAAAGTTTTCCAAGTTCTGGTGATGTCATAACATTTCCTCACAAGTCTCATTTATTTATGTACTTTTTTTTTCACACACACAAGACAACAGTTCTTAAAGTCATCTTCATGATCACCACTCTTTGGTCATCAGTACGATGATACTCTAGATAAGTACATACAGATGTGAATGCTGACAGGAAAAAAGAAAGAAAATCAGTTCATTCAAAACAGGGTGTTGACTCAAATTTTGGAGGTGCTGTGAATCCATTTCTGGTTTTACTCTGAACTTGACAGGAGCTATTGAAGGTGATGAACCATATTTCCCAGATAGGTTCAGCATCTTCAGTGACGCCTGTAAAGTACTGAATCAACCTGAAATGGATTCACAGTGCCTTTGGAATCAGAGTCACCAGCCTCTAGCGGCTCTACCTTATCTTCAAATTAGTATTTTGGGGATGAGAGAGACCTGACCCCCACACACGCACGTACACACTAATGAATTTCATGGCTCAGTTGGGGCTAGAACTTGGATTTCTCAAGTAATAGTCCAAACATACCACCCTAGCAATAGCTGTTGATTTATAAGCAAAAAGGATACCATTTTCATCTATATTCTAACCGTCGGGATTTGTGTTCTCTTAGGCTACTTGATGCATGAATTCCATAAATTCTGGATTGAGGAAGATCCCATGGACATCATGGAATTTAACCGTGTGCGAGAGAAGTTCCACAAACGAATCATCAAACAGCTCCAGAATCCAGATATGGCTTTGTGCCCTCATTTTGCTGCCTCAGAAAGTTTGATCAACCTGTAGCCATCAATCGGGCCCAGTTTTGAAAACACTGCCTCATTCTTGTGTTATGCCACCATCTAGAGATTAAATCGCTAATGTATTGAATGACCATAGCGATTGTATGCATGTTTCTTGGTGCAGTATTCGTCTCTTTCTCTCACTCTCTCTGGCATCTTGTTAACGCCGTTCCTTTTGAGGAGTTTTGTCATTAAAGCAGAGAGGTCATATTGCAGCATTTTGCAGTGTTAAAACATTCTGAATCAATGCACCACATTAAGTTTTGTTCTATTTTTTTTTTTTAGACTCTCTCCTGCTCCCCACTCTCTCCTTCTCAATTCAGAATTAAAGAATTGTATTTCTCTCTAGCTGTGGGGAGTGGTTTTGGGTTGTTTTGTATATGTGAAATACCTGAGTTGAAACTTGTACTGTGGAAGCAAGCATTTTAACTTAACTGGATTTTGTTTTAGGGGAAATCTCAACTTTTTTTTTAAGGGGTGTTATTAAGTAGAAGTAAAGCACCTTTAGGTCCCATTGATCTGAGTGATATGTACTTAAAACAGTATCAGCAAAAACAATGGGAGATTGTATGGCTTGTGCCCTGCCTTTGTACATTATTAAGAAGACCGTGTATGTGACTTGAGCCTTATGCAGGCAGAACACATTAAAATGAACATTCCCCCCTCCCAAATTCAACCATTCGTGTTTCTTGGAAAAAAAGAGATTTATGGTATAAATGCAGAGGAGTTTTAAAGAATTGTATTTGATATGACAATGTAGATCATGAGTGTTATAAGATTTTGACAGCATTGGCTGTGTTGATAGCAAACCCCACTCCCAGCACCACTACCCTTATAAATAACAAGGCATCTAATGAGAGGCTGTCTTCTCAGATGTTCACGATGGTACTGAACCACCCTTTTTGTACCACCGTTGTGGAACTGAATTGCATTGGTTTTGAAAATCCAGGGTTAGTGGTTTGCGTTTGCAAATGTGTCATGAATTGAACCTTTGTATGTGACTGATTAAGGGGTCCAAAATGGAGAATATCTATACTGTCTTCATTTGTGAAGTATCAGATTTCAAGTGTGGGTGGGTGGGTTGTTGTTTTTCAAAGCTGACATGCACATGGTGTGTAGAAATTTCCTATGTAAACCTTGCTGCGATGATGGGTAGATGCACATGTAGGCAATGATGTTCATACATACAATTCATTTCTTTTTAAATGGGCTTGCAGAGGAGCAATTCCTGTTGGGTTGCAGCCAGCACCTCTGAGAACCATGTGTAGTCTATAGCAAACTGTACTTTGCCATGGCATTTCATACCCATGGTATTTTTTTACTATTGACTAATACTAGGTAGTTTGTGAAGTTGCTTGCATAGCAAGATTGAATCTGAGGTATTGCCTAATTATTTGTGGATTATATGAATAAACGACATCACTCCAAACAGGAAGTTCTCTGCGTGGTTCATGTGTAAAATGCATCAATACTACATTTTTATTGTTTGGGTTTGTTCAAGAAAATGATGGTAGGCAGGGTCAAACCAAGTGGGGAGCGATTGCAGTTCAGGGGTAGAAGATGTATTTCATAACACCCCAGGTTCAGTCCCCATCATCTTCACAAAGAACACGGGGAGATTGAGACTCGAGAGAACTTACTTGCAGCCTGTGTTGAATATGGTTAGCTAAGCGAGCCAATTATATAAGACAACTTCTTTCAAAGGAAACAACCTTTTTTTATCCTTAAAACAGGAGTGGGCAAAGTACAACCCATTGGATACATGTGGCTTCCAGAGGCCCATCTCTGCCCGCCCCCCCGAAATGGTTCCATCACACCCCCTCACCCTTTTTTTTTTACTTTTTTACAAAAATAAATGCTCTGAAAGTCCCCTTTTTAGATTTCTGCCATAATTCCCCTACCTGGTTTGAGTGTGTGTATGTGGAAGGGAGTTTTCAAAACCAGAAGTTGTTTAAAAGAGCTTAGGAGCAACCAAAAATAGCAAAAAAGAATCCCCACACAGCCACTAGAGGGCATAAAGGAAGTCTTTTCATCTTCAGACAATATGCAAGCTTTCATGGGTAAACCCCACGAAATTCACTTCTTCAAGGCAAGGTAGCAAAAGTCCAAATGTTCATGGCAAGATAGATTTTGCCAGGCAGTCTTTCTTAGATGTAAGTAGGAAGTAGTAAGGTTGTTTAAAGTTATCACCTACTCCTGCATTGATATTTTGTATTTTCCACACGCTTCCCCCCGTTTTATTCCACTGTACAGGTGCACATAGCAGAGTATCTGGATTGGCTGAGCTGACATACCTTGATTACCTTCAAGATCCATGATTTCATTGGGCAGAGTTAGTCCCTCCGCCCTTGTAGAGCACAACTATTTCACAATGTCATTGTGTTCATAGTTGCTGCAGCCAATTCGATACTTGATGGCCTTCTGGTGAGGAGCCTCTGCATTTAGTTAGGGTGGCTCTCCTACGGTAGATGCACAGTCTAAGACTGAGGCTATGCTCAAAGACATACTGGCTTAGTACAATGTGTCAGAGCTTGTGCTGTGCGGTCACAGCCTTCGAGAGCCCGAGGTCACCCTCCAGCCCCTGTTGAGGCCAGGACTCTACACAAGAAGGTCAACTGGAAACAACAGCAGCAGCAATCTTAGAACTGCAGAGCTGGAAGGAACCCTGTGGATCATCAACTCCAGCTGCTGTCAAGGAGGCACAGTGGGGAATCCAACTCCCAACCACTGGCTCTGCAGCCAGAGATAGGTAATGACTGGTGAGGTTTGGGCAGGGGAAGAAGGCACCTGCTCTGCCAAGTCAATGTGGCTGCAAAAGAAGAAAGAAAAGCATTGGATTCATGCATGCCCATTTCTGGCTTATTTCGTTAATGGCCCCATTTTTTGAATAAGTAGTCTTCCCAACTAATCAGCCCCAAAAATATAATTTAAAACTGGATTTGGGTCAGAACGCTCAGCGGGAGTTGGAACTAATGAGACCCACGGGCTATTATTTGTTACACTTGCTGTGGTTTTGACTATCTGTTTGCACTGTATTTCTCATGAAAGAGCATGAATTATTAAAAGCAGATTTTGTTTTGTTGGAAACCAGTCCGGGCTCCATGAATTATTCATTGCCCCTTCACCCTTCTCCCAACAGGTATGTGACAACTCAGATCTCTCAGACAAGGTCTGCAAAATACAGAGCTGTTCTTAACAGTAGAGTGTTATATTGCACTGTTAGAAGTTGCTTGTTTCTCAATGCTCCAGTATGCTGCACCAGTAAGTACAGCATTTAGGGCTTGACATAAATAACATGTGCATGTTAATTATTGCATGGTTTTATTTGTTGCATCCTCCAACCGAAGCATGCAAAGCAAAGTATAATGCAATGTACACACAATGTAATCAAGAGTTATGGTAGCATTTGTAACATGTAGAGTTAACCAGTAGGAGGTTCGTATATTAGCAGGAGTTGGACTTGCTGACCCTCGAAATCCCTTCTAACACTTCAGTTCTTTATACATGTATCTTTTCCTGCTTGCTTCTTATAAAAATATAAATGGCTTTTAAGGTTTGCAGCAACAGACAACTGTTTTGGGACTCTTGTGACTAGTTTGGGGTGGATGTGTTCCAAAGATCCAGTGCCCACACATTCCCGTCC
Source organism: Intellagama lesueurii (assembly GCA_037013535.1). Classification (NCBI taxonomy): domain Eukaryota; kingdom Metazoa; phylum Chordata; class Lepidosauria; order Squamata; family Agamidae; genus Intellagama; species Intellagama lesueurii. Next base: position 20,767,516 of record JBAJHW010000003.1, read on the forward strand.
CTGTGTGGTGGGCAGCTACTGACATGACACTTCCCCCCCCCCCATCCCCAAATGGCTGGAAAAACATTAGGTTTTGTTTTTTAAAAAACTTTAAAAGTCTACCTGTGCCCTCTAGTGGCCAAATGTATATATTTTGAATTGGAAAACTGGAGGGCCTGAGAACATGGAGAAATTGCCTCCCATGCCCTCTAAAGACCACAAGGAGTTGTTTGAACCAAAACCAATTTTAAAAAATTGGCTCCAACATTTGGGGAAAAGCCATATATTGCCAACACCTAGACGAAACTCTGTGACATCACAAAAATGCATGTTCCATTTCCAAAGTATATCTGGATTGTACTTTTCAGAGTTATAAAGAAACAGGATGGTTCAAGACTGGGATCCCAGCAGCCAAAAAAGCATTCAGTATATAGTAGAACTAGTACGGTATTGGTGGGTCGTGATTCAGGGAATGGGCTAATTTCCCCTTGAAGTAGGAGTAAGGCTGGAAGCTCCCATTTTATGGGATTAAAGTGGGGTTGTTCCCCCCACTTGTTCTGCCTGCTCTCTGAAGTCCTGCCTCTTAAGAGGATGCTAGGGCAGCAGAGAGGCATTGCCACAGCCAAGGAGCCAGTTTCAGCTTCCCCCTTGCCTTTCCCATGCTTTTGCATATAACGTATAATCTTGAGCTTCCTTACCCATTTCTCCTGCTGTAGGCTCTCCAGTATGAATGTTGCTGAATGCTTAGTGGAAGAGGTGAATGTCACACTGGGTTCCACTTTGCACCTGAGAAATATTTCAGTGATTTCAAGTAGGTTTTAGGAAAGACTCTGCTGAATGCATGATAAATTCATTGGGAATTGTACAAAGAAGCAAGGTGACAGGTAGAACACCCTGCAGCATAGCACCACACAGTGCAGTGTGACAAAGCAGCAAACGACACTGCCTGAACATAAAATCAGTGTTACTTGAATGGCAAAGTACGCCAAGATTGAAACTAGCACTTCTAGAATACATGCACAAATCATTCTTCAAATAGGAATGGGCTGTCACTGAAGTACTTGTAGCCAGTGATGTGACTGCACTAGCACAGGATCTGTTGTGCTAACATGCACATTTTCTGAAATATCCAATACAGTTCATGTTGGCACAACTGGTGTGCAACAGGTTGTGCAAATGGCTACATGGTCAGTGGTGCAATTGTGTAATCAAGTGCAATTACACTAGCAATGGATTTCACTCTGATAGCTCATTGAGGTAGGTATTGACCTGAAGAGCCCTAAGTTGGGAGTTTGATTCTCTACCATGCCTCCCAGGAGAAGAACCAGCTTAAGTAGCCTTGGGAAGCTGCACAGTCCCAGGGCACCCCAGAAGAAGGGAGTGGTAAACCATTTCTGAGTACTCATTATCTAGAAAAACCTAGATTGGGTCACCATAAATCAGACCCTATCTCTCAGAACGGTCTGATTTATAAAACACTGATAAATAAAATAAGGAAGAAAGGATTAACATACTACTCTGAGCTTTCTGGAGAAAAAATCAGGTTGTGACGAGTTAGTCTAAATCAGAGACGGGAATCATGTTGCCTCTTTTTGTGCATTCTGAGCATCCCTACCCCACCCCACACTTACTTTGGTTCTTTGCAAAAGGTGGGAGAATCATTCTTCCAGAAGCCTCCAGGGGGCACAGTTCTATTCTAAAATAAGATGTGTCTTCCCCACCGCGTTTTAGCTCATATAAAACCCCGTATCCAACCCCAAATTTATTCTGTTTCTGTTTTTTTGTAAGATCACGAGTGACCATTTTGTCACTTCCAGTTCTTCTTCGTGGCCTCTGTGAATCACACTGTGGGTGATCCACGCCTGCGCGGAGCCTCTTCGGAATATTCTAGAGCTTCTGCGCTAGCAAAAAACACATTAGAATAGAGCCCTCCCGCTCGGTATAAGTACCTTGGCGCCAGGACTCTCCCTTCAGTTTCTTTCAACCACCGCGTTGAAGAGCCTCGTACGTCTATCTTCTGTGAGTCTGAAAGTGAAACAAGTCCTTTTTACTGCTGAACTTAAAAATCTTTTTCTCTTTACTGTATTAGTATTCAAAGATACATATACTGTTTTTAGTTTTTTCTTCTCTGTGCCTCGGCCTCCGGCCGTCGCACCCCCCTCCCCCTCCCTCACTCCGATTTTTCTTTTTCTTCTCTTTATTGTTCATGGCCCCTTTGGGCCCGTTCAAGCACTGCGTGATTTGCGATAACAAGATCCCACTATCGGATGGTCACACAAAGTGCCTTTTTTGTTTTGGCGAGGTGCATCAAACCTCCTCATGCCCTCATTGTAAAAATTCCAAACGAGGAGTCCTCTGTTCTCGCCTATCTCGACTCAAACTCCGCCTCTGGGAACAGTCTTTGCAACTGGCAAAAACCTATGGCTCAAACTACGTGTAAAACCACCTCACAAGCCAAAGCCATGGAAAAAGCCATTGCAGAATCATCGAAACATCGTTCCTCCACTACTCCATCTCAGTTTAATGCGCCTTCCACTTCATCGAAAACCTCTAAGACGCACAGATCTAAACAGCTGACATCGAAAACCTCGACATCGAAGCCTTCCGGAAAGCGAAAGCCACCTCCTGATCCAGTTCCTGGTCCCCCGCAACCAAAACAATCTAAATAAACCAAATCAAAGCCCCCGGCAGTCCCTCCACAGCAGGTTTCCGAACCCGGCGATTTAATTTCTGTAGGTTCACCCTCTGATGATGAAGGACTCCCATCTCATCAACCGGTTTCTCAGTCACCGACATGGGACGAGCGAGTAGACCGTTTTACTTCCTCACCTAATAGTTCCCAGTTTTCTATCTCTCCTCCTAATCCGTCCACTGATGCCTCCCCAGAGAGAGAGGAACCTGAGCCTCAGCCGGACACAGTGCCCTATTCTATGACATTGGGCCGACCTCCACGGACACTGGAGCGCTATCAGGCGCATCCAGCATATGAGGCAATTCCACAAGCGCTTGTCGATCAATCCCGCGCACAGCACGCTCATCGGGTAGACATTTGCCCCGATCAGTGCTTCTCTAACCTGCCGGCTGCGGATGCTCGACCGGCTGCCTCCTCTGGTCCAGTATTAGCATCGCATCAAAAACCTCCATCTCGACAACTTTCCATGTCGAAGAGGCCTTATCACTTAGAGGCACGCAGCTATCACATGACTCTTCATCAACCACTGGCGAAAATCAGGGCAGTCGAGAAACACGCTTCCACCCGTGAAGCATTCGCAGCCCCTGTGACTACATATTTTGCAGCTCAAAATGATGGAAATCACTCCTCTCGCTCGGCATCCCCAGCCTCGATTTACTCTACAGACCTACCTATGCATCCACCGAATCGGCCTCAGCCGCCTTTTCGACACCATAGAGACACTGGTTCCAATATTGACGACCCTCAATATCCATCCTGGTCCATGGACACCGCACTTCGATCTTTCTCAGTTGCTAGCCCTCAACAACAGCACCAACCTAGACACGCAGTCCGTCAATATTGAGACGCAGACTTCGACACCGAGATCCCATCTGGTTTACCTCCGTCCATGGACGCACCTTCAACATCGATACCAATCGACAATTCTCGACGTCGACAAATGTCCATGGACATGACACACTCTTCAGTGGCAGACCACCATCAACATTACTATGATCAACATCCTCTCAACACCAAAGTCGATCGACGTTCTATTGACTCCAGGCTTGATCCCGAGGTCTCAGAACATGGTTCTCGACCACAAACTCCATCTGTGCTTCTCACATCACCAGATTCCGACCTCGCAGATGTAGATCCTCCATCCCCAGCAGAGGAGTTCCAAATTTACGCTCAACTAATGATCCGCATGGCTAAGTCATTGGATCTTCAAATCCATCGCCCCACAACCAAACCGGCGGATCACCTTTATGATCCTGTTTCTAAGGACACAACTACCCCAGTCCATATTTCCATGCTACCATCTCTTCTTAGCACTGCTCAGCAATCTTGGACTAAACCAGCCTCCTCTCACTCAGTCTCGAAAAGAATCGATAATCTCTATTGGATACACGACCCTGGAGCACTTTTTCTCCAGAAACAGCCGGCCCCAAATTCGATATTTGTTGAGGCCTCACAATCGCGATCTCAACACTGACAGTCCCTTATCCCACCTAACAAAGACAGTCGAAGAATCGACTCTATGGGCAGGTGGCTTTACTCATCAGCGGCTTTTACTATGAGGGTAGCTAACTACCAAGGAGCTATGGGGGCATATCAACTCTTCCTTTGGGATAACATGGCCACTTTTCTTGACTCTTTACTAGAAGACAAAAAAGTATTAGCACAAAACCTTCCAACAGGAAGGTCTCTCTGTCGCCAAACAGCAAATGTTCTCTGCCAAACACACAGTAGAAGCCATGGCTAAATCCATGGCTACCTTTGTCGCGCTCAGACGTTTCTCCTGGCTAACAACAGCCGGCCTCGCGGAAGATGCCCGAGCACATATTGAAGACCTCCCATTTGATGGCACCAGTCTCTTTAATGCTGAAACTGATGACATCTTAGAAAACGCTCAAAAGAAACATTCCGCTGCCAAAAGATGGGGCGTCTATCCCACTTATCAACAGCACCCCCAACGCAATCAATGGAGGCAACCTTACAATTCCTACCAGAGGTTCCAACACGAATCCCAACGTCAGAACCTCTACACACCATACTTTAAGCAACAACAATACAAACAAAAACCTCACCAGCAACCTATCCAAAGGCGCAATGACCGCAAACCCAAACATCATGTTTGATGTTTTCCCGACCAAGATCGCAAATCAACCCCCTTTCCTCTGGAAACACTTACCTGCCTGGCAGTCCATCACCACCGACACCTGGGTTCTTTCCATTGTCCAAAACGGATACCGCATCCATTTCCATCAACTCCCTCTGTCGCGTCACATCGTCACTCCACCGTCCCAAACTCTACAAGAAGAGATAAAAAAATTACTCATCAAGGACGCAAAAGAATCTATACAACAAAACAACAACGGTTTTTTCTCTCATTATTTCACTGCCCCCAAAAAAGATGGAGGTTTACGACCTATTCTAGACCTCAGAGAACACAATCAATATGTCATCACCACAAAATTCCGTATGGTAACCCTTGAATCCGTTCTACCTCTTCTCAAGAAAAACGACTGGTTCACAGTCATAGATCTACGAGATGCATACTTCCACATCTCCATCCACCCCTCCCACAGACAGTTTCTTCGATTCCAACTCGGGCCCCAAGCCTACCAATTCAAAAGACTTCCTTTCGGACTGGCAACAGCTCCCAGAGTCTTCACCAAGTGTATGGCCCCAGTGGCTGCTTTTCTCAGACTTCAAAAGATCCTCGTCTTCCCATACATAGACGACTGGCTCCTTGTAGCTCATTCCCACCACGAAGCTCGCCAAGACACCCTTTTCACCTTATCCCTCCTTCGCGATCTTGGTCTCACGGTCAACATGCAAAAATCCAAAATGAGCCCTACAAGGATTATTCATTATATCGGGGCTTCCATAGACCCAAGCTCGCGCATTCCTCCCGCTCGACAAACAACAAAACTTCATCTCCCTCCTCCAAGGTTTCACACCCCCCCCACGCCTTGGTTCCTGCCATCCTCGTCCAACGTGTACTAGGCACCATGGCCTCCATGACCTCAATCATACAACACGTATGCCTGAAGATTAGGTCTCTACAATCGTGTTTTCTCGCACTTTTTGACCCACTGACAGATCCTCCCAACACTCTTTTAAGAGTTACTCCCGAACTCGCCTCACAACTCCAATGGTGGTGCTTCATCCCAAATCTCTCTATGGGATGCCCTTTCCAACAACCACGTCCTCAAATACAAGTCACAACCAACGCCAGCCTTACCGGCTTGGGAGCACATTACGGCTCTCCCAAAATACACGCCAATTGGTCCCGCAGAGAACGTTCACTCCACATCAACGAGTTAGAACTATTAGTGGTAATAAAGGCATGCCAAGCATTCAGAAACGTTCTAGCTGGCAAGGTGGTCCAGATTGCCACCGACAACACCACAGCCATATACTATATTCTCAAACAAGGAGGCACACACTCCCCAAGCCTCCTCTATTTGGCGGTCGACCTATGGGAATGGTGCCTCTCGTACCACATATGCCTCGCAGCTCTGCACATCGCAGGCCAGGACAACAACCTAGCCGACTCTCTCAGCCGCACAAACTCACAACCCCACGAGTGGGAATTAGATCAAACAATTTTCCTCCACCTGTGTAAAAAATGGGGGAAACTGACTCTAGAACTTTTTGCCTCCTGCAAGAATCGGAAATGCAAGCGCTATTGCTCCCGTGCCAGGATCGGCAAACACTCCCGAGGAGACGCGTTCGTTGGCTGCTGGCCCAAGACCCTCACATACCTCTTCCCACCATTCCCGCTCCTCCACAAGGTAATTGTCCAAATACAACAGGACAAACCCAACGCCATCCTCATTGCTCCTTGGTGGCCGAGACAGCCCTGGTTCCCAGTGCTACACCACCTATCCTCCAACGTCTATCACCTCCTCCGCCTACCACACCCCACGCAAAACAACTCCCAAATCCTTCATCCCGACTTACCTGCTCTGCACCTGGCAGTGTGGAGGATTCTCCCTCCTTGATGGATGTTCTCCGTCAAGCAAAGAGGCCCTCAACTAGAAAAGCTTACCTGTATAAATGGGGAAAAAATTAAATCTTTTACTACAGCTCTTTCCCTTCCTGCCGTCAACTGGTCTCTCTCCACGGTTCTCTGATATTTGCTCCATCTCAAATCTTCTGGTCTTTCTCGCTCATCTATTAGAGTCTATCTCTCGGCAATCGTCTCATCCCAACCACCGACCTCTCCAGCGGCTCGATTTTTCAGACATCCCACGCTCAAGCGCTTTCTTAAAGGATTGTCACACGTTTACCCAGACATTCACCTGCCCTCTCCACAATGGTCCTTGACCTTAGTCTTGCGACAACTCACTAAACCTCCGTTCGAACCGCTAGCCTCAGCGGATCTCCATCTACTTTCCTTCAAAACGGCCTTTCTCGTTGCAATTACTTCAGCTCGCCGAGCAAGCAACCTTGCGGCCCTACACCATGATTATCCTTATATACAATTCTATCCTGATAAAGTAAAGCTGTTCCTCGATGTCTGCTTCCTCCCTAAAGTAGCGTCTCAGTTTCATATCTCTCAACCACTGGTCCTCCCGTCTTTCTTTCCGTCACCATCCACAACCCATGAACAACTTCTTCATACTTTGGACATCAGGAGGATCCTCTCCTTTTATTTGTCACGAACGCAACCCTTTCGACGTTCCCCACACCTCTTTGTCAGTCATCAACTTCCTAACAAGGGCCTACAAGTCACCTCCCAGACTATCTCTCGCTGGGAGAGAGATATTCTACTCTACTATTCGGCTTGCATACAAGCTTGCTCGACAGCCGGTCCCTCAAGCTATTCGCCCTCATTCCACCAGGGCCTTGGCGACCTCTACAGCATTCCTACGTGGTGTGCCTCTCCCCAACATCTGCGCCTCGGCTACGTGGGCACAACCATCTGCTTTCGTCCGACATTATAGACTAGATGTTCAACAGAAGTCTGATGTGGCATTCGGATGTGCTGTTTTGGCTTCTGCCTTGGCATGACACCCTGCCTCCGGGTAAGACAGCTTGCTAGTCACCCACAGTGTGATTCACAGAGACCACGAAGAAGAACGGCAGGTTACTCACCTGTAATTGTAGTTCTTCGAGTGGACCTCTGTGATTCACACATCCCACCCGACCTCCCCTCTGTCACACCATGCAATATTTTTCTCCTTGCGGCAGTTGACACAACTGAAGGGAGATTCCTGGCGCCAAGGTACTTATACCGAGGGGGAGGGATCTATTCTAATGTGTTTTTTGCTAGCGCAGAAGCTCTAGAATATTCCGAAGAGGCTCTGCGCAGGCGCGGATCACCCACAGTGTGAATCACAGAAGTCCACTCGAAGAACTACAATTACAGGTGCATAACCTGCCGTTTCACCAGTTGGAAGGGGTGCTCAGCAGTAGGGTGCATACACAGCATTAGTAGAATAAAAATCTGGGGAACTGCAACAAAATAGTTCTGCACAGATCTAGCTCTGTTCAAGATTTACCCATTCTGCTCCATTTCCCATCTTCCCTAGCTAAATAACAGTCAATATTCCATAGCCAGAAAGTCCACTTATTTTTCATTGGGCTGTTTTGGGGGGTTTCCCTCCCTAAAGCAGGACTTCTGCTAGTCACGGGGTCCATCAAGTAAGTCAATTGATACTTCCTGTTCAGAGCTGAAAGTACCATTTTAGATGTGTTACCCAAGGCAGTCTTAGTATGAACATGGGAAAGAAAGGGAATAATACATTCTGAAAGAATGACTAGCTTATGTAGAAGCTCTTCAAAACCTAGAATAGTAGATGGGTCCAATATAATATTTATCAGGTCATAATTGTAAGTGATTGCACCATCTCAGAATGATGGGAAGGGAAAGGATGGATGGAGTGTTCTATTTACCCAACCCCAGCCCTCTTCTCCTTCTCTCCACTACCCACTTTTCCATCCATCATTTAGCCAGTGCCTCAGATAGATCAACACTTTTTACCATGGAATTCAATAAGTGTAATAGAAACTTGAGAGGGCATGATGCAGTGTCGAGAACTGGCTTCTTTAACTTAACTTAGGGCATGGAACCTCAAGTCCTGGGGTGAAATATAATCCCAGTCCATTGTACTATGGCCTCATCCTGTACCTTATGACACCATCAGTTGGCAGTTGCCTAGAGTTTTTGTCTTTCTTTCTCCATTCTAAAAGGCTGAAATGCCTCCCTCAGGCTTAATTATTGGTGTCCTATTTCAGGGTGGGTCTGGTCCCAATAGCAGGGGGCTGTACCATAAATAGTTGATCAAGGCAGAGAGAAAACATTTAGCAGGGATGTTAGCAAGTCTTTGGGTCCGAGTCCCAAGTCTGAGTCTCTGGGACCAAATCCCGAGTCCTGCGTCCCGAGTCCCAACTGCAGGTCTGAGTCCCTGTTGAAAACAAGCTTTCTTCTCCAGAAAATGGGGAGGGGTGGGTGGGTTCCAAGTCATGAGTTGAGTCTCAGTTATTGAAAAGAAAACCTGAGTTGAGTCCCAGACGCTTGACAGCGTGTCCCATGACTCAAGTCCCCATCCCTGCCGTTTAGGTGTCTGTAAGGTGCCTATCCCAGAATGGAGTATTATGGGATTTTGATTCAATAAATCCCATCCCTAAGAGCATTTGCAGTTGCAGAGTTATCACTATGTCACCTAGGCGTGTTCCATTTTCCACTTCTGTTACAAACATGTATCCTTTGAATTGTCAAGAGAGAGACTGTCAAGTGTAGATTGTTTATCTCATCACTTGAGGAATTTAAAAAAAAATCTAGTGCACAGCTACCCGGAATCATCAACTGTCACTTAAATACAGAAGGAGCCTCTGGAAAAAGAAATATTTTTGAGCCAGAGAGGAGATCTGATAATACCAGAGGAAGGTACCCAAACTCGTGGATTAAAAAGAGAGGTATGTGAAAGATGAGGATCCTCCATATTGAATATCTGCCGATTCATGACATATAGAAATAGATTACAGCTCTCTTAAGGTGGCTGTGTCGTTCAGTTACCACCCATGGAATGCAACCAAACTATGTTAATTGGTGGAACTGTGGCAGCTTCTCCTGATAGGTGGGTCTAATGCCAAGGGTAAGACACCTCTCACTCAACACAAGCCAAGCTGACATCTTTGCCTGAGTTCTTCAGTTACCTGGCAGGCTCAAGCAGTTTCCAGAAGCTGTGGCTTTCTTCCTTCTCATGCTGTGAGGGTAACAGGAGAAGCCTGGGAGCCTCCAAGAAATGCTTCCCACTTAGAGCTCCTCTATTTGGCATATGAAGGGAAGGAGGAAGAGCTGCAAAAGGAGGGCTGTTCCCCTCAATCCCTCATGGTTTGGGTCTTCTCATGTTGCCACAGAAGCTGCGCTACTGTAAGGTTCATGCCACTGAAATATGTAAAAGCCAAGTCTGGACTCCAAGTACCTTTTTCTGGGCTGGCCCAAAACATTTTGTGGGCTGAGGCAATAGACAAAATGGAACTATCTCTGTATGTTTCTTCCATGTATAGAATCCAGGTATTCAGCACAGTTTCTTCTGACACACCACAGGCAGCAGAGCAAGATAGCTTAGGAAGAGGATGGAGCATGGGCTAAAGACTGAGAGAGATGACATGTTCCTTCTTTCCTTTGGATATTTTTTTTCTTTGATTCCAACATATTTCGAGCCACTCAGCCACATACACCTCCATCTCACACTTTTCTTCTCATTGGCTGCGATGGGCTCAAAATATGTTGGAATGAAAGGATAAAATCTCTATATAGATATATATCCAATTTCTTTGGTTCCACTCTGTTGGAACCAAAGGAAAGAAAGGCTAAATACAGATATATAGTGTATTTCTGCCTATGGCAGCACTACAGTATACAATGTACATTCTATGTATTTCTGACTATGTTGGGAGCCTATTTAGGGACTAAGATGCCTTTGGATTCAGTGTAACCGAAGTGCTATTTTGCCAGTGAGCTTCTGGGAGCCAGAGGTCCTCCAGATGTTTGGGCCTACATTTCCCATAATCCCTTACTGTTGGCATGTTGGATGAAGGCCTTGGGAACAGAAACCCAAACCAACTGGAGGACCAAATGCCTCACCCACAGCTATAATCCACACTTACCCATGATAAGATCAAGAAGAGAATTCAGGAAAACAAGACATGCATCATATTTAGCTCTTTATTCCAATTATGACAGTGGATGTGAGAAGAATTTCCATACTTCAGCTAAGTAGATCCCAGTACACAATGCTGAAACCATGAAAGCCACACAAGAATGCACAAGGAACAGACAGGTAAGAAAGACAAATGAATGTTGACACTTGTCACCGTTATGCTTTCGGGTCAAGAACATGTATGAATTACAAAGGATGAGCAGGAAAAAAAGATATGACATGCTCTGTATAATAAATAATTTACATCATCCCAGATCCATTTCAGTGTTTAGCTGCATATAGGCAAGAATTATTTTAAAGTTTAAAAAAAAAGCCTGCATAACTTTCTTTTACACACAAGGACAGAGAGTGCACAAGGAAGCATTTTTGTGTAGCAGAAAGGACATCCTCCTCTGAACTTGGATCTTTCACTGACTCCAAAGAGTGTGGCACAGTCATTTCATTCTAGGTATGATTTCACCAGAATCCACATGAGGAGTACTGTGATCAGTACAACCATGAAGTTGAGGAAGAGCTCTTGTGTGGATCTCTCCATGGTTGGGCTGGGGACCAACAAGAGAAGAGCGAGGGCTGCGCTCACCGGACGAGCGTGAAGAGAGAGTTCTTATTTCGGGTTGTCCTTGTGATTAACCTTGTCCTCTCCTACAGAACAAGAACAACAGCATCAGAACTAGACGTGCGAAGGTGGGAAGCCTACTCCAGCACTATTTATACCGCCAGGATAAGTAAATGTTATTTCTATTGCTAACCTTTAGTGCAAGCAGGAGAGGTTTTTTTAAAGGCAGAGGGTATCTCTAACAGCTTATCACCTTCTTCAGTTTCTGATCCATAACAGGTCCTTTCAGTACCACTCCCCACCCAAATATATCCCACATGAAGACAATCCGACGAATCCCATTTGGATTTACAATTCCTCTTCTTAAAACACCCGTGCACAGTTGATCTATGATTTGGAAAGGGTTTGAAAACTGGATGTAAAAAAAAACCTTTAATGATTACAAATTCTAATATTTAGATGTGTGTTGCTTTTAGAGGGAAAGAGAATATTTCCCTTGAATATATTTTCACTAACCTACAATATGACTCATTCAGAAGTATGAGTTTGGCATGTCTTGAGGCAAGAGTTTGGGGAAGTGGCTTTTTCGACTGCAACACCCAATGCTCATGTTGGTTCAAGAACTGTCATCCAAAAATGTAGCTTTTCCAAGCTTTGCTTCGTATCCTAGTTATATTGAAGTTTTGGATTCTGTTTGGCATGGATCCCATTTCTCCTCCAATTTGAAAAGTCCCCTCCTCATTAATCCCACCTGAATTCCACTTTGCAGGACCAATATGGTAAAAACAATAGTTTCCTTGAAAGAAGGTGCTGGATGATCTGACAGAACCCCAGACCAGTGGGTAGTCTTCAATTATGTAGAAATGGGAGACTTACTGTTCTGAATGTGGTGAGACCTCAAATTGTGTTGGTAATGTTCAAACATACAGGCAAAAGGTGTTTTTCATTGTTATCTTTATTCTTATTTTTAATGTTATTATTGATTGAAACTGGTATTTTGGGCTGGTATTTTGGGATTTTGTTGTCTAATCGTGTATACCACCCAGAGTAGTGTTTTTCACTAATTAGGCGGTAAAGAAGTTTAATAAATAAACAAATTGATAAAGGTGTGAGATGCAACCATGTCATCAACTCATCCCATACCATCCCTCTGTTTCTAGACCAAAGTAAAATCCAATCATCTGGAAGCATCAACCTCCCAAGCAGGAAAATTGACTGTAAGCACAAGCCCCAGATGAGTGGCAGTGCATAGGAGGAAAAACAACAGCCTTTTAAGAAAGAAGAGGGAAAACTTCTGACACTCTTAATCTGGCCAACAGATGTTGCCCCCCTATGGGCTGAAAAGGGCCTGGGGATTCCGTGCCCCACAGGCTCCTCCTCCAAGCCATATCCCCTGGCCACACCCCCTGAGAAAAAGTCACCACATAACAGTATTAACTACTTGTTGAAGAAGAGCTTGAGGAAGTTCCTTTTTTGGACTACACTTCTCATTGGCCATTGGCACTAAAGGAGTTTTGTCCAGAAAAAGTAACACTCCCCACTTCTGTTGGAAGTAGGAGGTTAACTTGAACCTCAGCAGGAGGCCGGAGACTACCTCCTGCTGAGAGTGCCAGATAGAGTCACCATATGGTGAATGTTTAAATCTCCTTCCCTCCAGAGCATAGTTGTTTTAACCAAGCAAGAGCTGCATCGGCTGCCATTTTCAGATGTGTTGTGTCAGCAGATCTGATGTCCCATGTATTTGCAGCCAAAATCAAGTACCTATGCTGCTGTCAAATTCCAAGGTGGTATATAAAAAAGTGAATAAATCTACCCACACAAACAGACAAATACAATATAAGGAAAACAACAAATAACCATTAACAGCATGTAATATAACAATTAAGCATCTTTTTTTTTTTAAAGAAAAGAATACGAAAAGAAAAACAAGTTGAATTACGTTTTGGAAAACAAACATTATTTATTGAGCCCTCCACCCTTTTTTCCTAGCAAAGCTTACCATGCTGGAGTTGTTGGGCATGATATATGACGTCGATTAGCTGTCCTCTACCGGGTACCCTCCAGAGGATCACCACTCTCATTATCCTCAACCAGCATGGTCAATAGCTCACATTAATGGCTCACTTGGTGAGCACGCTGACTGAGGATGATGGGAGTTGTGGTGCAACAGAGAAGAAGAGTGCCAGGTTGTTCTTTAAAAATAACACGACGAAAGATGTGGGGAGGCTGCTATAGAAAAGCAGATGTGCAGTTGCGAGACACCATTTGGCAAGAGTGGCTCTCTCTTTTATGATAAAGAAATTCTTTATCTGATCTCTCTCTTTCTCAAACACATGCACACACCACATGACTATATCTCAGGAATTCACTGGTTAGTTATTAAGAATATAAAGATAACAAAGTCAGCAAGGATGCTATATGTTGAGCAACGTAATCTTCAATGTACCCCTTTTAAACTTTGCTTTGAATCTTGTCTTCCATCAGAGCTCAGAAAAGAAACTTTTTTAGGACTACAACCTTCAGTGGTCATGCCACCTAGGGAGTTTTGGGAAATGTAGTTCAAAAGAAGGAACTTTTAAAAACTCTGCGGTAGTGCAAAACAAGTACCTTAGAAAATCTTTCCTTTGAAAAACAGGTTTTCCGGCTGTCCTAACAATTGTTTAAGTACCTCCCGTAAGATTTTTCTGCTGCTCTTAACACCCTTACATAATTCCCCTAGAGAAGTTCCTGCCCTCACTTTTTCCTGCAATTCAAAATGTTCTGAGCATCAAATATTTCTGTTTCACTGGCCACAGCCAGTCTGGGTTTCTATGCCTCTAATTTTTCAGTGTCTCCCGAGAAGATACAAATTATAAAACTGATAAGCTTGTTCGTAGAAATAACGGCACTATCATCATCTCTATTTACTCAGACATAAGCCCTCCTGTTGGAGCTCACTCCCAGATAAGTAAGTGTCTGGTCGTATCCTGAGATTCAGTGAGCTGAACAGCATTTATTCCCAACTGTGCACTGAAGATAATAATCGTCTCATATTACTGTGTTAGCAGTAGTGGCAGTATATATGTAGCAATACAATCTAGTAGTATGACTAAACTGTTTTAACAATAATAGACATTTTAAAATGTTGAAAACACTGTGCATACATTTTCTTAGTAAGACATACAAACACCCTTGAAAGGTATGCCATTAAGTTTTGTTTTGCAGCCAGGAGGCTTGTACAAAGATATGTGTTGCCTAGGGCTACTGAGTTGCTTATAAACTGAGCTGAGATTTATTTCATGGGCTTCCATTTCATGGATTTTTAGTGCTTTAAGCATGGTAGTAAGCCACCTCAGGGTAATACAAAATCAGGATTGTGCTACAAGTATTACATTGCTTTTAGCTCCGAAAGCCAGAGTTCAAATCTCACAGTAGCGGGCCCTGATCAACTCACTTTTCCTTAGCCTCAGTTCCTGATCTATAAAATGGGCATAGGAACATTTTTTATTGAGCTCATGGAATAAATAAGATCATTAATGTGAAGCATGCCATTGTTCCGTGATTAAGGAACAGGTTTAACCTTCTTGAGATCAATGTGTGTGTAGGGTAGACCATTTCTGAGTATCCTACACTACACCTAGAAAACGGTGAAGAAGGTTCTCGTAATCAGTTTGATGGCACATAATTGTTATTATCATTTAACTACTTGGGCTCAACATTGCAGCCTATAAGCGTTATATCAAGCTGTGGGAAATAATATTCCATGCAGATCTCCATGTCATGAATTTAACATTAGATGGTGTTAGAAGCAGAAGGATTTAGGTAGGATTTTTCTGCCCAAAGCTCAACAAAATTAGGAAGCTAGCATTTTACATAGTTTTAAATTTAGGTTTTCCCCCTCCCTTGCTCTTTGGACATTCAGGTTGTCTACTATTTTTGAAAAAGGAAGATGCCAGGCATATGAAATACAACCCTTGCTCTACCTGGAGAGGATTGATGGAGCACAGCACGATCCCGTGGTACCCTGGGCTTTCCTCAGCTTCTCCTCATCTCCCAGTGCAGTCTGGATTCCCAGTTCCTCTGGTGGGACTAAAGTAGTCAGAGGGAGGAGGGAGGCGAGCAACCAGGGTATTGGCAACAAAATCCATGACATCACCAGCTGCATATTCAAAATGGGGTTAGGTTGATGGGCAGCATTCAGTTCAAGCTATTTATGAGGGGAGGCTGGCTGGCTTCTGTATTGATTTACATATTACCTTTGGATTCTCTCCTGGATTATTATCCTAGCCCCAGAAAATTCTTAACAGGCCAGGAACTTTCTAAATTTTTTTAAAAAATAAAACAAAGCAGGCTTATTCTACTGCAAAGCACATGCCCCAGGATCAACTGCAGAAATGCATAGCTCCCAGGAATGTGCAATAAATTTTCAGGATCAAGGCAAAACCTGACCCCGCTTTTGGACAACTGAGTGGAGTCCAGATTCTATGCGGTTTACTTGATAAGTACGGCCACCTGTTGCTGTCTTCAGTCCTTATTATAGTAGCCTCTTTGGCTTCTCATGTTCCTATATGTTTAATCCAAGACAGCAGAGCAGCAGCACAGTATTATTTCTAGAGAGATATGGTGCATGGTTCCGTTCCTTCAGTAGACAGACAATGGGTTTGATTTTCATGTCTTTTTTAATTGTTGGTGGTTCATGACCTGGTACTGGAGGCACCCCTTCCCAAATTTGGGAAGTGAGGTGTCCACCATACCGTAGTCCATGAGCCATCCCATCTGAAACACTGATTTGTTGTTTTTGCTTCCTTTTCTCCTGTCCTCACTTTTAACTCCTTTCTTCAGATACCTATTCAAATTTCAATGATTTAATTCACAGTATCGTTCGTGTGGCATGCCGCTTTACAAGGTAAAAGCAAACAGGTCCTTCTCTCACTAGGCTTACATTAGCCATTCAGTTTATTGTTCAAAAACAGTGCTGTAGCAGGTGCCCTTTTATTTAACCCTTCACCTCTGCTGAAATATTATAGGTAATTATGACGAACCATTGAATAGTGCAGCCCTAACACTTTGAGTCACCAATACCGTGCAGAGATGTGGGGGGCGGGGG
The DNA here is from genome assembly GCA_037013535.1 of Intellagama lesueurii. NCBI lineage: Eukaryota > Metazoa > Chordata > Lepidosauria > Squamata > Agamidae > Intellagama > Intellagama lesueurii. The sequence goes on from JBAJHW010000003.1 coordinate 20,783,991, forward strand.
GAGCATCTAGGGCCCATCCATAAATTACTTCATGTACAACGAGGAAGGGAAGGATTAGGTAAATATGGCCTTGGATTAAGGTAGGGTAAAATGAGATGACGAACAGAGGAAGGTTTTTAAAACTTTCTAAGTACAGTATCGCCTACTTTCTGGAACCTCTGCTGCCACTACAGTAGATAAGGAAACATTTTGTCCAAGAAGTTCCATCCAGTCAAATTCTAGCTAAAAGGCTCTTACAATGGGTGTTGTTCCCAAAAAGAAGCATAGAATACTTCTGTATGGGCTTTGGATCTTTAGGGTTCTAGTCTTAAATGAAAGGCCGCCTGTAATGTCAAGGACATGGTGTTGCTCCTCCTCCTCCTCCTTCACACACATACACACACACCCCTCTGCTTCCTTGTACTGAGAACAGAGTCAGAGAGGTGGATCTCAGGCTGACCTATAAGACCTGGTTGACGTTCGCCCAGCCTAAGAAAGGCAGACCCATATGGACAGTCAGGTAAGGAGCTGGGGATGTGGAAAGGAGATGAGGCGGGATGGAATGTCAGAGACTGCATGATGTTGTGCATACAAGAGACAAGGGCAGAAGATGATTAGAGAAGATTACAATGCTTCAGTTTTTAGAAGGCATGTGCGTGAGATGTGGAATTGGAAGATATGGCTGAACAATGCAAGAGCCGGAACAAGGATGTCATATACCAACCCATAAGAACTGCTGGATAGCTCAGTGGTTTAGGTAGAGGGTGGGAGTTCAATTCCCCACTGTGCCTCCTTGAGAGGGACTGGACTCGATGATCCAAAGGGTCCCTTCCAGCTCTGCAGTTCTACGGTTATTATTGTTATTATATCCTGCATCCAAATGCTACCAAAGAGCCATGCCTAACATTCTTGGTTGTTGCTGTACCCTGTATTGCTGTAACAACTGCTTTAATGACGTTGCTTAGCACCCAGCAAAATAGACAATAAAACTTTTGTATGTTTATAAAGCTGTAAACTTAAAAAAACAAAGTTATTTCTTCTTTCTTGTTTTGGTCTCTAGTTTTGTGTTATTTTTGCTATTATTTAATGTTTGTTTTGTTTTGTTTTTTTATTGTCCTGGTGTTAACTCATTCAAATAGCTCAGTCCTGTATATGTCTACACAGAAATATGTTCAGTGGGACTTACTCCCAGCTAAATAGGGATTGTATCACAGCCTTAATATGGTTGGCATCTGCCTGTGCCCTCCATAATTTCAAAGGCTAAAATCTTGCATATCTATGCAAATAGCATTAATTTTGGGGGGCAAATTCCAGGCTAAGGAATCACCTTAGACATCATCAGTTGCACCTGGAGTCACAAAACTCAGTACGCAACACATAATAATACAGTGATTTCTTAATTTAAGGTATTTTACCTCTAAAAGTTACACCAGTGTAAGCAGGCAAGAAGAAGTGGGCCCATGGATAATATTACATTGTTCAACAAAAAGGCAAACTAAAATATATATTTTTCCCCTCAAAGCCTGAAATCCATAGAAAGACACTAGTAGTGAATGATTAGAGTAGACCCATTGAATCAATGGAACTTATATAGATCATCTCACCAAACCCTCATGGATTCAATGGGCCTATTCTAGTGCAACTTTACTACACCAAGTAGCAGGATCTCAGTCAATGTGTGCAACGCTTGGAATATTGTCCTAGATATGCATTACTCATTTTTAAATCAGACCACTTTTTATTCTCCGTGGTATCATAAGAAAATCTATATATAGTAAGATCTGGACCTGTCATTTGGGAAACCGAGGCAGCTGCTTCAGGCAGCAGATTTTGGGAGATAGGAAATGGCAGCAAGGGGTATTGCAGGGCAAAACTGTGGGTGCCTTTTAGCCTCCCTTTGCCCCTAAGAATTTCTGCTATTTTCACCTGCTCCCAAAGTACACCCTGCCCTTGCCTAGCGTTCTAATAAGATTTGGCTGCTGGTCTAGTCAGCTTTGGTATGGGGAGTCGGAAAAGGCCCTTTGGGGCAGGCCCTGATACCAGTGACTCATAACTTCTTCTCATGAGGATCTGTGCCCAAGCACCTGGACCTTGAGAGCCACAATCAGTATGGCTGTTGGGTTGTTATATATGCCCAAGTACACACGAATGCTCATGCAGAAATATTTATCTAGACCAGGGATGGGGACTAGAGTCTCAGGACTCGTGGTCAAGTCAGACTTCAGCCGCATTGGTGACTCAGCTTGGGGTTGTTCAATGATTCTGCTTGGAACCCACCCCCTCCCTTTTTTCTGGGGAAAAGAGCTTGTTTTTAACAAGGACTCAGGACTTGGATTCGGACTAGGGAGTTGGTACCAAGGACCTGGACTCAAACTTGGGACTCAGACCCAAAGACTTGCCAACATCCCTTATCTAGACAGACATACATTCCTTCCTTCCCCTACCCAATGCACATCACAGCTTAGTGAGATAGCGAGGTTTAACTCCCTGCTCTGCCCACTGAGATCTAAGGATCACTGGTGTATATGTGCATATGTTTATAGGTGTGAAAGCCTTCATTGACACTACCCAGGAGTCTTAGAATCACATCAGCAGGGGATCAGAATAAGCTTTTACCTTCCGCAGCACTAGAAAAATCACACAGCAAATTCCAGTGTGATTGCTGTTTCTCCACTAGAAACAGCAGAAGAAAAACTGTTTTCTTTGGGCTTTTCCAGACTAAGGAAAAGATGCACATCCATTTCTGCTGCTTGGTCATGAATACCTGTGGGACTTACCAAGATCTGAGTTCAGTCCTCCATCTAAAAAGGTTCATCTCCAAAAGCAGCTTGTCCACAGGAAATCCTTTCAAAGAAAGCTGTTTTCAATGTGTATTTGTAGCTAATTGGAATCTAATTTAAGGCTTTCAGCTAGAAAGTTGACCATGGAAATCAACTTCCAATTAGAAGTGTCACAGCGCTAAACTCTTCTCACCAGAACAAACTGAGTTGAAAAACAAACCATAGATAAAACCTTTATTGGCATAAGTAGAAATTGGACATAGTCACGGTGGTTTGTTAGGTAACTACATATATAGGCATCAAGACGGCAGGAAAGTGTTAGACATCCTTAAAGGGACAACGGTTCGTCTCCTAACAATAGTATCAAGGAAGTCTGCGACTCTTTCTACAATATCAGTCATCTCGGCCGCCAGCATATAGCGAACTTTATCCAGGTCTGACCTCCCTGCTGAATGGAGGAACTAAAAAGCATAGAAAGCCAAGACACTGCAAATTTTGTGTTGGATAGCAGGAGAAAAAAATACAACATCAATGATGAATCAAGTACATTACAAAGAACAATTATCTGTCTGGCAGAGGCCATGGCCAGAATCTTTGGAGAAAGCCTTTCTCATATCTGACTACAGTTTTCATGGAGATTCTTACTCCCAGTAATGTCAGAAAAGGCACCAGTCTCCTCTGCAGTCTGATTCTCAACACACTACACTGGTGCAAACTTATTTTTACCTTAACAGATAACATTGAGAGGGTTGAAATTTGGAATTCTGAAGTAAGAGCTCTTGAAGAATTTGTGAGCATATATACTCTGAGACTTGGAGTATCAAATACTGAGTAAGATGGGATCATGGCATATGGTAAGTGCATTTAAATGTTACCTGGAGCGCATGGGAACTTTACAAGATATGCAGTGGCTTTCCTATGAATCAATTCCTTGCTAACACTTTTGGCAGGATTGTACTTGTTAAGATTCCAAGGATCCAGTCCTCATTGGTTATTGTTACTATCTGAATTATAGCTATGCTACGAGGTATGCCTGTCTAAATAAAACAACAAAAAAGGTCAGTCTGTGAGAGTGAACTGTGGCAATAATTTTATATATATATATATTTTTTATTTTTTTTGCTGACCCAGCTAATATAAAATACTTCCAGTGTAGGATGCTGACAGGTGCCTCCTTGTGACATTAAGCTGGCAGTCCCTTCGGTGCTGCAGCTTTGATTGCAAAATTGTGGTGTTGCATTACTAGCTATCAGGAGCAAACATATCTTTCTGCAGCCAGCCAGCCATTCAGCCAGCCCACAGCTTCTTATCTTGTTTACAACATACTGAACACAGTTTCAAGACTATTTAACATCAATTCCTGAACCACAGTGTAGAGACAGTCATGTATCTTTCCTTGAGCAGGAGACTTTGAAAGCAGTGTAGGAATATATTAATGCATACCTTCAGAATCACAACCAGAAATTCTCTCTCTCTCTCTCTCTCTCTCTCTCTCTCACACACACACACACACACACACACACACACACACACACACACATTTCAACTAAGAAATCTTATCCACTGTAACTTTAGAGCCCCCAGAGGTGGTTGGAGGCTGGTATGGTGCCTTGGAGGCATAGGGAAGGGCAAAGGGGGTGGGAGACTGCAAAAATTAGTCCACGGCCACATATCTGTCCCACGCAGCACAAGTTGCCCACCCCTGACTTAACAGCAGAGAATGATGGGTTAGGGTCAAGAGGAATAGCCAAGAAGACTCCTGTTGCTGTCCTACAGTGTCACTTAACAGCCACTGTCTCGGGCAGCCATTTTACTCCACTGTAAAATCTGGGATAGGCCAAATGAAAAAAACTCAGTTCTCAGCATTCATGATCTTTTGAGGCAGGTGTTTCAGCTTATCACCTAATAATTTTGTTAGCTCTTTTTTTCATAAATGAGTTCCCTTTAGTTTGCACTTAAAAGGGTTGGCATTTAAAAGAAAACACTTCCTGCCTGCCAATTCTCTCTCTCTCTCTCTCTCTCTCTCTCTGACACACACATGCACACACAGAATCTTTGTTGTTATGTGCCATCAAGTGGCTTCCAACTTATGGCAACTCCATGAATAAGTGAGGTCCAGAAAATCCTATCATCAACCATCCTAATCACTGTTGCAAAATCAAGACAATGGCTTCCTTATTGAGACAATCCATCTCTTATTTTGTCTTCCTCGTTTCCCAATGCTTTCAACTTTTCCTAGCGTTAATTTTCTTTTCCAATGAGTCTTATTTTCTCATGATGTGGCCAAAGCATGACAGTGTCAGTTTTGTCAGTTTTGCTTCTAGTGAGAATTCCAGTTTGATTTGATCTAGAGCCCACTTATTTATCTGTCTGGTGGCTCACAGTATCTGTAATTCTCTCCTTCAGCACCATATTTCAAATGAATCTGGGTTTTTCCCCTATCAGCTTTCTTCTCTGTCCAGTTTTTGCATCTGTACATAGCAATTGGGAATACCATAGTGTAATCCTCACCTTTGTCACCAGCAGCACATCGATCATGGGGAATCACAGAATTCACCGCAGCTTCTACAGGCTAGAATTAATGATAGGAGGAAGAAGGACTGGCATAGGGAGAAGGTCTGGTCAACTGGTCTTCACAAGTTCTTTTACTTTCTACCACTTAAAAAACATTTTATTACTGCCTCACTGTTTCTGGAGGGGCTAAATTGGCCAGGTATAGGCCGCTTTCAAGGATTAAATTGCTTTTTTTAAGAATTAGTTGCAATAAACTGTCTGCCCTTGGTAGTGTTTTGCATTATGCTAAATTTATTTCACACATATGGGATGCACATAGATTTGATTTTAATATGATACAGGCTGAGACAGAACTTTCAGGCAGGAGTGGTCAGAAGGGGGAGCGATGAAAGTAGCGTGTTTTCAACCATGAAAAAAAATACAAATATATTCCTATCAAATATATTCCCATCCCTACAAAAAAGAAGGCTTGGTCTTGAAGATGATGGAACATTGGTTGACTATCATATTTTTTCACACTTCACACAAACCACTAGCAAAACCCAGAAATAGTGTAGGTGGGACGAAAGGCTTTCATAACAACTGTTAATGATTACTAACACTATTACTACCACTTTCAGCTACTAATGGAATTATTGTTTTTTCTTCATTTGTAAAGAAAACTGTATGTCCTAAAACTACACATGTACTGTAATAAATACATAATAATAGGGCTCCTTTGTGCAAATATATAAATATTCTTAGAAAAGGTTGGCTTCCTATTTCTGTTATGTTAGGATTCCTTGATATGAGACACAAAATGCTCAGAACTTGTGACATAAAAGTCTAATGTATGGCAGCGTAAGCAAAATCTCCTGGCTCCGCCTCAGTGTCACATGGCCAATTAGCTCCACCCCTATGGCCTCTGCAGTTCATCAAGTTCTCGAAATAGAGCCCACAGTATTTTAGTTCATGTAAGCAGAGAGCTACTGCAGTTTCTTCTTCTTCATTTGTGTCGGAAGTGATCCAATGGTGCTTCCAGGCAGAGAAAGCTGTTCAATAATAGAAATGCAGTTATGTCTGCAGACTTTGCTTACTTCTATGGCAGTCAGAGGGTTGGAGCCAGCTTGGGTGGAGATGGCAAGGACTGACTGGGCCAGGAGCTGTCAACCTGTCCCTTCACTCCACCTTAGCTGCTTGCAGGAAAGTAAATCAGTACACAGGCAGAGATTTTAATGATAAAAATAAATGATATGGTCACCAAAACATTCTGGAAGTACCACAGCAAACAACAGCCTTCATCTTTCAAAGCATATGGAATAAAAAAAAGGGGGCAAGGAAATTGCCAACACAAATATTTTAAAGGACTGATTTATTAATCACTTAATATTAAGAAATGGCAAATTGTTTAACAGAATTATATTGGTCAAAATCCTATTGAGTTTTTACACTGACGTAACTCAGTTGATATAAATCTTGGTGGCAGATTGCTACAAGTTAAGGAGGCACATGTAGGTGTTTACTGTTGCATGCTGAGTTACATAACTCGCTAAGTGTGAAGAGGATCCCATTGACACCGTCAAGACTGGAAGTGAGCTGTCCCCTCGATCCTCTGAGGCAGAAGGCATCAGCGCCCTTTTATCCACTCTACCCATGAGGATGGAGGACTTGACAGTAGGGGGAGGGCAGACTGAAGAGAGAGGGAGGGCAGAAAAGGCGGGAAAGGGAGGGGAGGTGACAGAAGGCTTCTTGATGACAGGAGAGGGGGAGACAGTGAAAGGGAGAAACTGGGATTCGGAAGAATGGATAAGTCTGGAGAGAGAAGTAAAGGAAGAGAGTAGTGCGGGACCAGAGAAGGAAGAAGGACCGTATGTGTTCTCTTTTCCTCAGAGAGAGGAGGAAAGAGAGAGAGAGGAGGTGGATATGTGCGGCGATGAGTAAATCCAGGTTTAGAGATACAGTTGGGAGAAACAGATCTTTTAGAATGGACCGTGTATGTATATCCAAGAGGGAAGGGTCCCTGAAAGAGGGTGGTGCAACCCGACCCTATTCCTGCTACACAGACACCCCACGAGGGAGAATGGGCTCGACACCCATGCTGTGGAACTATCTGCACGGTGAGGAGCAACCCTCTGAGAAAGCCTACGGACCGCGAAGTTTGGAATGTCTTCACATTAAAGGACAATGGATTGTTAAATGGACTTCCTATGATGTGGTCCCAGTCTTCAATAGTTGCCAGTCCCGTTGGGCCTATAGAAGTTGTAATAGATCCCTCCCCCGCTAAAGAAAGTAAAAGTTCTGTTAACAGTATTATGTCTCCTGTGATTAATCCCGTCAAAGAAGAGGAACTGCTCAGTTTAGAACCAGAACCCAATCACACTGAGATTTACACCAAATTTACTATGCCAACAGCCGTAACAAGTAGGTTTTTAGCCAGCATAATTATGTATTTTCTTTCCAGGTAAAGTTTTAATCCCGAGTGCAGTATAGTGGATAGAGTGACAGACAAGGACTCAGGAGACCTGGGTTTGAATTCCCCATCAGCCATGGAAACTCTTCAGAGTGTGTAAAAAACTGTATTTGTTGTGTGCCACTGATAGCACCCACATTTTTTTCAATAAGAGATTGCCCTCCTATTGTGGGGGCTTCGTATTTTCTCAACAGACCCCCTCCCCCCGGTAACATATCTGTGAGGCAAATAAGGTTTTCCTTTCAGGTACTTGAGCTTTGGAAAGTTAGGATGATGCCTCAAGAGCATTTGCTGTTTTTAAAAAAACCTAAGCAGATCACACCTCTGGAATTCTTCCAGGGGGAGCATTCAGTTCTACCACAAATGCTATGTGGTATTCAGTTGCATAAGGATCAGATGCCCCTCCTGTTTATTGGCCTGTGATCTAGGATACATAGTCCCTTCTTCCACTCTGGGCTTTATTAGCCTCTTTCTGGAGATTGTTAATAAACCCTTGTCAAACCATTGAAAAGCCTAAATTTAAGGCAAAATCTGGGGACATCCCTTGCAGGGATTTTTTTAAAGCAAACTTTCTAAGTGCACAAGTGCTGTGTCAGACTGCTTCCCCACTCTCCTGAAAAGTCAAACAGAAGTCTTCAGACCAAGCACCCAACTACACCATCAAATACCTCGGGATTTGCTCCACTTATAAAATGGGTGAATTCAACATATTTTTTGTTGCCCACATGATGCAAATGCTAATTCAAATCCATCCAGCCCTTATTGCTGGCAAAGCGGCTTTTCTCTCTCTGGCCTTTTTTGCCAGAAGGAGGGCATTTTTTCTGTGTTTATATATGTACAGATGAGGGGGATTGTCTGTAGAAGAGTAGAAGGGGGAAGAGCAGAAGGAGAAGCACCTGCCAAGAAAAAAGAGAGGGAGTGAGAAACTGTAACTACTGCATATGCCGCTTTTCGCTCACCCCCTCGCACTAGGCTGCTTCCGTCCACAAAATACTCTACATCGCTTACGGCCATATCTCGCAGGTCTCTGCAGCTTGAGAACTCCTGATCAATAATCTGAATACAACCATGTAAGATTGAATAACCGGTCACAGGAGGGGTCGGGACCTCCAAACACATTGGAATGTTACCAGATGTTACAGGGGAAGTGTGAAGAGGCCCATTTACAACACAACAGATCCTCAGTCCTTATATACCAACAACAACATATAGATAAGGAATACACATCTGGGGTGCCAGGATGTCTGGAAATTAGAAGGACAATGAGAGGGGGACCTCCACCTCTTTCCATTCCCTGTCAAGAACCAATAGCTCACCTTGATCATAGCCCGAACACCAATTAGGGCAAGGATCCAAACTTGTTGCATCTTAGGCCCAATCACGATTTTGGAGTTTATGACTCCCTATTTGCAAACAATATATATGTATCTGACCAATGTATTTTCAGAGTCTTCTCAGTCTTTATGAGAAGAGCCCCAGCTGTCTGTTCTTGCTTACTTTGTTTTCTCAATAAAACGTGTTGTATCACAGCTGGTTCGTCTGTGTCTGATCCTCTGCCGGAGATTAGCTCAGATTTCATAAAAGCCTCAAAATAAAGGCTAACAGGCGCATGAGAGGAGAAGCAGTGAAAGAGAGCAGGGAGTGTGTGTGTGTGCCTGTGTGTCTGTGTGTCTGTGAGAGAGGAAAAGGGGATGAAGAAGGAGGGGGAAAGAGAGGAAAAAGCCACCACAGCACTTGGTGCCTTTGCTGCCTTTATCGCATGGGGAGGGGCTGTGGGAAGGCACCTGACCAACCTCTGGCTTGCTTGCATACCCGTGTGGATGAGTGTGTATGTGTGCTTCTGTCTGAGAGAGTGCATGTGAAAGGGAGTCGAGTGGGGCTCATTAAGTGCAGGAGTGGATTGATAGGAAGAAGGAAAGAGAGGGGTGTGAAACCCTGATATAAAAGGAGGAGGCATCATGTATAGAGGCCAACTGAGTTTGGCGGGAAGAGAGGCAGAAAGAGAAAAACAGAGGGTCAAAAGTGCTCTGAATTGGCGATTTGTTAAATTGCTGGTGTGGAAGATGAACTCCTGATTCAATCCAAAAGCCCAGTATGAGCACTAATTGCAATTTCAGACATAATAAAGGCTGTGAATCAAACCGCAGCAAAGCCGAATCATTCCAATTCAGCTTTCCAGTAGCGTCACATCCTGAGTTTTTGCTTCAGTGTTTTCAACTATCACTGTGCGGTTCAATAGAGTCCACAGATCCTGAACACTTTTTCTTTTTCTGGATCTTTATTGGAAGAACATGGAAACAGCAGGAGCAACAAAATAATAGTGCAGGTCTTTCATTATAAATGTATACTCTGATATAGTACCTTCACACCATTGTAATCTCCATCAGATTAGAATATTGCACCAAAGATTTCTTGGAATTTAGCAGCCTTCAAATGCTGCCTTGAAGAGGTTTTGGCTGGGAGGGATTTTTCTGGGCTGGGATGATTGTCAGTCAATGCAGCAGTAACCAATGGTTCCTTCCCTGCCTCAGACTTTGAAAAGAGCCACACCTCTCTACTCAAGAGTTCTCTTCCTACACTTTTTAGTCAAATGGTTAGAGAATCCATATGTAGTTAATTAGAGTCAGTGTTCTGACAGAATTCTAAGCCATGTCGTGAGTCGTTCATGAAGCTAGTTAGTTAAACTCTGTTCATGTAACCCAGCAGCGGTGGAGCAGGAAGAACGGCGAGGGGTGCGCCGGCTCGATGAAAAACAAAGAAAAGTTTCCGTATTGCTCCTGGCCGGTTTGGCAGCGCGCCACGGAGCTGTGGGGCACCACAAGGGGTGCATGGCACACACCTTGAGAAGCTCAGATATAACTGATCATTCTTTTTTCTACAGAATGTTATTTTGATCTATTCAGAACTGTGAATAAATAGAACGCTTTTAATTCTTTTTTCTCATCAGTGTCTCTGAGTGAGTTCCTGAGACAGTAAGTATCAGTTAAGGAGAACTAAACAATAAGTGGTGGTCTATTATAGGGAGACTGGATGCTAATTCTGCTCTGTGGACTTTTTCCCCGCAGCGTAGAGCTAAAGGCTTTTCAGCCATAAAATTCCATGCTCTGCTAAGAAGATTCACATGGGAAGCTGGTGGACAATAAGTCTTATCATTCTTTATTAACATTTTAAAAAAAACCCTGAAGCTATGTGTTGAAAAACTCATCTGGGAAATGTGGTTGTTTGTGTAATTTGAACTGGTGTGTTAATTTTTCCAATACGGCAATATGCTGTATTCTATTTCTCTGTGCACGTAAAGATAAATTACAAGTTCCCTTCCAGTATGTGGCAATTTCCAAATGTGATGCCACACAGAAAAAGATAATCAACTGTTTCTGAATTTGCTGTTTGTTGTTGCATGAAAATAAAGATAGAAGAGCTAGATCTGCTGACCTTAAATTTTTTTTGCTATATCTTTCTGTGTATTTTTACAACTAAGTAAAGGTCTATCTTCATAATCATAACTGAGTAAAGTCTCTTTTTCAAAGTCTTCAGTTGTACCTAGGGTATAACTACACTGCAGTTCTGTTATATAAAACTGATAGTGACCCTAACAGGGCTTTCAAGTTAAGTGTGATATTTAAAGAGTGGTTTTACCAGTTCCACACCCCTAGAGCGTTTCTATGACTGAGTAGAGATGGGCATCAACTGCTATTATGCGGTTTGGCACAGTTCTGCAGTAAGGCCTCACAGCTTCTTCTGTGGGTGCCCTGGCTTCCTAGCCCTGCCTCCTCTGGCAGGCGCCCACTCAGAGGCAGCAGCGCATCTTCCCTGCACTGCCTCTGAATGAGTGCCTGCCAGAGGAGGCAGGGCTGCGAAGCTGGGGTACCCACAGAAGAAGCTGTGCGGCTGAACCACAAAATGGCAGTTTGTGTCCATCTCTACTCTTGAGTCCTAGTCCGTCACTCTATCCACTACACCACATTGGGTATCATATTGCAGTTTACCCTGTGGTTTATGACAGAGCTGGCATGGTTAAAATCAAAGTATTTACCAGTGACTATATTACATAAAGCTATGTGTGAGAAAGCCCAGTCATTTTCCATGGACATTTGTTTCTTTTTGTTCAGCCAGCAAGTGAGTCTTTATTTTGTACCAATTCAGCTGTCATTGCTCTTCTCTGTTCTATGGCTCGTGTGATTGCTTGTCTCACAAAGGGGCAATTGTTGACATGCCCCACAGCACCATAGACATCTTCTGTGGGGTGCAGTGCTACAGCAAGATAATTTCTGAATACCTGTTGTCTCCCTTCATTTGAAAAAATTTACTGTATTTTAAAATTACACTTGCCAAATTTAATGCTATGTCAAATTAGTTCTGTGTCATTTCTGAAAAATAAAAGAAGATGAAGGGAATGAGTGGGAAGAGGGCATTAGTAATAGTGTGTAGCTGTGTTCCTGCTGGAAACTGAACTAGGAAGTGCAGTGTGGACTCTTGCAGTGGGATAATTAGGGAGGGTGTCATCATGGTAGTGGTGGTGGTGATGGCAGCAGTCACCTGGGAAGTATACTCTGGGAGGGAAGGTGGTGGTACTATCTGCTACTGGAAAAGTCAAACCCAAATTATTCTTACAGGGATACAGGCCAAATCTACCAGCAAAAAACAACCAATGGTGGGCTGAGGGGTCACAGTTTACTTGGCTATTATAAAAGGGGGCCGTGACTCAAAAAAGGTTGGGAAACGCTGCCTTAAGACATTCAAGACATACTGATGTCAAAGATGACTGAAAATGAAAAATACTGTAGGTTCCTTGTTCATGGGGATAGGGGAGAGATCTACATTGAATTCTGTATTTGAAGCCTCTTGTGGGTTTTTCAGTTCTGAAACAATATTTAGTGCTCTAACCTTTGGAACTGCCCAGCCAAAGTACCTTCCTCATGCCTTACATATTCAAACTTAAGGCCTTGGTCTATATTTAAACTCCCTCGTGTTTGTGCCAGATTCTTCTCCTTAGTTTACGCATCAAATAGCATGTAGTCCTGGTTTTTCCTTGCAATCTTATGTAACTAAACTGTAATTTTTTGTAACGTTGTTCAACAGAGGAAAATCAATGAAAGGCTCAGAAAACATGCATACATACCTTTAAGTATATACATCATCATATCAAGTGTGTGTAGATAGAGTAATGGACTTGGACTCAGCAGACCTGACTTCAAATTCGTACTCAGACATGGAAACTTGCTAGAGGGTGGAACTGGTAAAACCACTCCTTAAAAGGTTTTCTTTAGTTATGTTTTCTTTCTTTCTTTCTTTCTTTCTTTCTTTCTTTCTTTCTTTCTTTCTTTCTTTCTTTCTTTCTTTCTTTCTTTTTTGGTCTTTTTTCCCTGTGTCTTTTAAAATTCTAAACAGTTTTTTAAAAACACTCCTTAAATATCTCACTTACTTTGAAAGCCCTATTAGGGTTGCTATAATTTGGCTTCAACTTTATAGTGTAACACACACGCGTGCACACACGCACACCTATCTACCTAAATATTGCTCTTGACAGAGGGGCATTAAGGTCACCCTTATCATTAGGTTACGTGAGGCACCTTCAGAGCTTAGAAATTTTACTTCTTTGGATTCGCTGTGTAGGTAGGTAATAAAGAATGGATCATCTTTCAGACTGGACAAGAGCTGGCCAAACTATTAGGCAGAGTGAGGCAGCAATATAGTATTTTAAAGGGGAAGCAAATTCTTATTTATTATGTTATTACTGTATTTTTACTGTCAGGGATGGGGAAAAGTGCATGTGGAATTTTCTGCCTCATGTGTGAAAAGAATATGAATGACTTGTGTTCCTTGACCTGGTGTGGTGAGGGACATTCTTTGCCTCAGGCAGAACATTACATTCATGCAGCTAAAAGTGAAAATGAGAGAAAACCAGGGCTGGGCACACCATTAGATAAGCAGCAAAGAATTGAAGGCCAGAAATCTGTGTCACACAGCATGGCCTGCTCCTCCTAACCTGCCTTTTTGCCTTCAGGTGAGTGAGAAGGCACTTCCTATGATATCGAAGAAAGATTGAACTGGCTCTAGTAGGCTTCTCAGTAATTGAATATGAGTAGCACTTAGTCTTTGCCGAAGGTGGCAAAACATCTTAAGACAACTATGGAGAAAAAAAAACTTGCTCCATAGTCTCCCCCCTCTGATAGCAATCCACACTCACTCCTCTTTGCATAGACATCTGTACCCAACTTGAAACTGGTCTCTATATCCTTTGGGGAACCAGATGAAGGTTTGTATAGTGATCCCAGCTGGGTTATAGAGATGGGACATCACTAGATGCTTCATCATCCAGACAACACACGCCTCATAATGATATAACATCTATGAAATTCCCTGAAGAAATGGTGATTGATTCCCCATGTCGTAAAAAAACTGTGGTGTGCATAGAAAGGAACATTGGTTGTTTCACAGCATTTTAAATATGTTTAGATACCAGCTGCCAAAGGTTGCAGGGCAGCAGTGGGCATGTTTTATTTTCTGACCCATCAGGGCAGTAATGAGTCCGGCCTTTCATTTTATTGTGATCAGATTTCCCCTTCAACATTTCCATGGGTACTTCCATGGTGCCCACTAGAGCTCAAAGGGAAGCAATGGGGAAGTGCCAATCTGAACTGACACAAAATGGAAGAAGCATAATGCAAAATGAGATGGTTGGAGAAAGACATAATAGCGAAATTCTGCAGAATTTTGCAGAATTAGGTTGACTGCAACCGTTAAAACTAGCACAGAGGGAAGGGAACTTGTTCCTAAATCGAAGCAACAACATCGGTGTGGTGATGTGATTAATCTGTGAAGGATGAACTCGCTGGTATTCACTGGTACATCTCGGCTGGCTATTTCCTATTTAGCAGGAATGGAAAGGTATGCACAATGCTGGATCCTTCGAGAGAAACAGCTGACTCAGTTGCCTTGAAGGAAATCAAGCTCCTGGATAACATTTATAAGGCTAGATCTCAGAGGAGACCAAGACCTATTATTAGCAGACATCTTAGTCAGTGGAAAAAGAGGATGGGTATAAACAAAATTTTGAAATAGGGCTGTTCATGGATTTCCCCCTCTGTTCTCAGTCAGCACTCTTCCACCTTTGTAATGTAACTAACAGGCAGATATACCAACCATTCAAATGCTGCCTCAGTCCCTTTCTCCCCCTTGCTCTCAGAGGACTGTCCATCTTGTCCCATTAGTTTTGTTAAGCAGAAAGTGGAATTATTAATTTTTTTTGGACTAAAGCTTTCAGAATCCCTGCCTGGTGATAGCTTGGGCTGGAGTCACCACAAAAACTCCCCGATTCCCACTGGGCAATTCTGGAACTCTAGTCCAAAAAAGTAACTTGTCCAGGCTTTGTCCCAAACAGATATGAAATCTATATGAAATGAGCTGTCAGAATGAGGAACCCATAGCTTAGTGTATATCTGATCTATATGATGATATATGGATGCAAGGCCAACTCAATACATTTTGCTGACTGAGAATAAGAGGGTTCCTTCTCATTTAACAGGGCAAAAGTTGGCTAGACTTGCAGGGTAATCTTACTAAGTAAGTTTTTGTTGTGTGCTTTCACTATAATTGAAACAAGAGGGGGAAAAGAGGGTAACATGATGTGGTTTCCTTCTCTAAGGAGAAACCAAAAAAATACATGAATAGGTCTCCAGAAAATGACCTGATAAATTTATATTTTTTAAAATCATCAATGTGTTGGGTTTGATGTTGTTGTTTATTTTATTTTATTTTTTATTTTTTTATTTTTTTGCATCCCCAGCTTAATTACAAAACCAAGACAGTCTAATACAGTAAAATCCTTCAGGCATTCAGTGTATGCCTCTACCTTTTGAACAATGTGGGGTTGGTCCTAACTGTGGCCTCTAAGGATTATTGGAATAAGAGGAGTTGGTGGGTATGTCAAGGACAAGCCCTGAATGATCATAAGCCAAAGAGTTTGTAATTTCAGAGAAGCTGTTGACCATCATTTAAATTCTAACAACTCATGGTCTTAACATTATGAAGTGTGTGTGTGTGCACGTGCGTGCACAGAGCTTAACTCTTTTCTAGTCTTACTCCATTTTGAGTACAAAGGGGAGAGGACACACATTCCATGCAAATATCTCAATTGTGCTTGTTCTTTCTCCACTCCTGATTGTTATGTGTCAGATCATGTTGCCACCTTCAAAATGGGAGCCCTGTGAGCAGATGGCATGTTTTCTTCAATATGAAGGGCAACTTTGAGCATGCCACAGTTGCTAGGGAACTGTAAAACACATTCCCTCTGAATAAACTGAAGGTAATGGGATCGACTATGTTTCTGAGTAAGAGAGAACAAACTAAAAGTTCACTGGGACAAATAAATAAGTAGAAAGGAGCTAAAACAGTAATGGTAGAAAGGAAACAATTCCCATTCATTTGATTTTCTATGTTATATTGCACACCCACAACAACTTTGACACATTCAGCAATGCCAAAGGACTCACTCATCAACTTCTCTCACACTTGGACCTACTTCCATCCATTTATATACAATCCATTTACTAAAATTGACACCTGTTTTATACCATTTCATGTATGCAGTCAAATACTTTCTGAATCCACAGGGCAGAACCAAGCCATTTCGCTGCATGAAGCAAAGGATAACATGGCATCTTCATCCCAGACCCATCCACCGGTTGAACTGGCAGCAGGGAAATCTGGATGTGGTGAAGGGTGAAAAAAAATCATGTGAAAGTGGTAAACTTAATGCTGGTGTTCCTGGAGTCTGAATGATCCTTTACACAAAAATCAACACATGACTCCACATGTTCTCCATTTCAGAAATGTAATTTAGGGACAGGTTGAATTGGAGTCTTTCTAACATTCCAATTGTTAATCAGTTGGCAGTGAGAAATCCTTGTTGATCTACAAATCATATAAGACCCAGAGCATACAAGGAACTTCACAGTCAGGCAGCTAGGAAACAGAGCAAACATGAAACAAGGCAAGAGAACAAAAGAAAACAGAGGGACAGACCAGGGTGTTCATAAAAAGGCAAAGCGGGCAGAAGGTCAAAAATTGTGAACAGGACTAGATGAGTTAGCCTATACCTTGCTCAGAACTCTACTGTTTTCCAGCATCAGGTGTCCAAAAGGACAGCTCTTCTCTCAAGAAGAAAACTTACTTTCAAGAAGACCTCTCCTGTAACTAGGCACTGCACTAGGTTGCTGCTACCTGTATGGTTTGTGCCTTTATTCAGCCCTGCTCTCCTGGTTTGGGAGAAGGCTGAAATTCCAGCCCTGAGACCTCTGTCTGTGCAGGGAAAGATTCCACAACCCTCTCTCTTGAGTCATTTGTAGCTGCCTGTGTCATCTGGCCCTCAGCCTTTTGGGAAGATTTCTCCCATGAACACACAATGATCAGATGTTGCTTCACCAGATGCTTTTGAACTGTATCTCTCAATACATGTCACGACTGGCCAAGTACAATGAGAGCTGCAGTCTGAAGGGCTACATCTACCAATGCCTTCTGGAGGAGCGCTCACAGGAGCCAGCTGTTGTTGCCAGGTGGCCCTGTTCCTCAAGACTCCAGGCTAAAACCTGAGACATGTGCAACAAGAATGCTCATGCGTCATGATTCTGGCACTCCACTCCCTGCCTTACTCCCATTGGCATGACAAAACCAAGCACTTGCACCATTGGTCCTCTCCCCCGGTCAGGGTGTTTCACTCCTGACTTTTTGAGCCAATGAGCTCTGGAACAAACTGGGAGTGGGTGAAGAGAGATGTCCCAGATTGAAAGACATTCACAATCGAAAATCAGACTTTGTCTTCCTTTCACAGTGCTCACCTGCGATTTCTGTCCCCCACTACACCACGCAAAGAGGCATAGCACTTCCCAGACACTTCAACCCTAAAGTCGGCATTGTTGCATCAAGTACCTGCCAAGGGAGGCCAGTTTACAGAGACTTCCAGAGCTGCTTTCCCCTCTTCACTTGTCTTCAGGTCTGGAAGCAAACAATACAAAGGGCAGGAGAATGAGCAGCATTCTCTGTTCCCCTTTTTCTGTTCCTCTGGACGGTTGTGTGGATGGGCTCAAGAGGAAGACCAGGTGCATAAAGGTGTTGAGCATTGGGACAAGGAAAAGATGAACAACTGATTGGGACAAGGAAAGGGGGAACCCTCTGATTACCTCTTGCCCAGGTACTCCCCAAGATCTGAAGCTATCACTGACACTAGCAGTCTCACAGACAGCCCCAGATGTGACCTGAAATCATCACCTCACCTAGCAGAGCAAGGATGGGGAATATTGGGATCCTCAAATGTCATTGGAGTACAATTCCCACAATTTTTAGTCCAATCATTGACCGCTTTTATTCCCAACAGTGATGCAAAAAAAAACTTGATCCAGCACCTATCTCAGTGAAGATGGAAAATGTAGAGGAAAGAACGACTAAAACACCTCTGAAAACACAGGTGCACAGCTTGGGGCTGCTCCTCGATTCATCTCTGAGCCTCGATGCCCAGGTTTTGGTGGTGGCCAGGAGTGCCTTTGCACAGTTAAAACTAGTGCACCAGCTGCACCTGTTCCTGGAAGGATCTGATCTGGTCATAGTGACACATGCCTTAGTCGCATCCTGGCTGGATTACTGTAACACACTCTGTGCAGGGCTTCCTTTCAAAAGTGTTTGGAAACTTCAGTGGGTCTAAAATGCTGCAGCCAGATTGCTAACTGAGGCTGGTTACAGGGATTTCATAACCCCCGATGTTACAGCAGCTTCATTGGCTGCCAGTCCATTTCCAGGCGAAATCCACAGTGCTGGTTCCAAACCATAAAGTCCTAAACGGCTTGGGTCCAAGCAATCTCAATGACTGTGTCTCCCTTTATGAGCCTGCCTAGGTGTTAAGATCATTACCTTCTCTCAGTCTCATCACCTTCACAAGTGTGTTTGGTGAGGACAAATGAGAGGGTCTTCTCTGTTACTGCTCCCACACTTTGGAACTGCCTCCCACAGGAGGCCAGACTGGCCCCGTCTTTGCTGTCCTGTTGCAAGTACTGTAGATGAAGACCTTTCACTTTAGGCAGGTCTTGCTTAGTAACTGGCTGTCTGAGAGCCAGTTTAAACATTATGCTTTGTAGCTTTTAAATATGTTTTGGTATTTGATCTTATCTACTGTTTTTATATAATATTTGTTTAATTCTTTTTAAATATTTGCATACTTACTGTTTTTAGCTTTTAAATATTGTCTTTTTAATGATATACAGTATATCACAGAAGTGAGTACACCCCTCACATTTCATAAATATTTTAGTATATCTTTTCATGTGACAACACTGAAGAAATGACACTTGGCTACAGTGTAAAGCAGTGAGTATACAGCTTGTATAACAGTGTAAATATGCTGTCGTCCCAGAAGGAAGCCTCTTCTAAAGGTGATGCACAAGAAAGCCCGCATACGGTTTGCTGCAGACAAGCAGACTAAGGATATAGATTTCTGGAACCATGTCCTGTGGTCCGATGAGACCAAGATAAACTTATTTGGTTCAGATGGTGTCAAGCGTGTGTGGCGGCAACCAGGTGAGGAGTACAAAGACAAGTGTGTCTTGCCTACAGTCAAGCATGGTGGTGGGAGTGTCATGGTCTGTGGCTGCATGAGTGCTGCCAGCACTGGGGAGCTACAGTTCATTGAGGGAACCATGAATGCCAACATGTACTATGACATACTGAAGCAGAGCATGATCCCCTCCCTTTGGAGACTGGGCCGCAGGGCAGTATTCCAACATGATAATGACCCCAAACACACTTCCATAACAACCACTGCCTTGCTAAAGAAGATGGTAAAGGTGATGGACTGGCCAAGTATGTCTCCAGACCTAAACCCTATTGAGCATCTGTGGGGCATCCTGAAAGGGAAGGTGGAGGTGTGCAAGGTCTCTAACATCTACCAGCTCTGTGATGTCGTCATGGAGGAGTGGAAGAGGACTCCAGTGGCGACCTGTGAAGCTCTGGTGAACTCTATGCCCAAGAGGGTTAAGGCAGTGCTGGAAAATAATGGTGGCCACACAAAATATTGACACTTTGTGCCCAATTTGGACATTGTCACTTAGGGGTGTACTCACTTTTGTTGCCAGCGGTTTAGACATTAATGGCTGTGTGTTGCGTTATTTTGAGGGGACAGCACATTTACACTGTTATACAAGCTGTATACTCACTGCTTTACATTGCAGCCAAGTGTTATTTCTTCAGTGTTGCCACATGAAAAGATATACTAAAATATTTATGAAATGTGAGGGGGTGTACTCACTTCTGTGATATACTGTAAGCCATCTTGAGTCCTTTTTAAGGAGAAAGGCAGGTAAAAACTATTAGGAAGGAAGGAAGGAAGGAAGGAAGGAAGGAAGGAAGGAAGGAAGGAAGGAAGGAAGGAAGGAAGGAAGGAAGGAAGGAAGGAAGGAAGGAAGGAAAATGCCCCCATAGGAGACAGTAGCTATTATTTTGTCCAAATGGGTCCCTGAACTTGCAGGAATAATAAGTTCCTTGGGTAGCATTTCATCAGGTAGGCAAAACGCTATGGGTGTAAGTTCTGGTAATAAATAAATAAATAAATAAATAAATAAATAAATAAATAAATAAATAAATGAATGAATGAATGAATGAATGAATGAATGAATGAATGAATGATAAAGGGACTCAAGACCTTTTCTTAAAAAAGAAAGGCCAGTGGTGATTTCCAGCTTTGGGTCCTCAGATGTCATTGGATTACTACTCCCAGCGTTCCCCATTGGCCACACTGTCTGTGGATGATAGGAGTTGTACCATCAGGATGATCAATTGCATCAGGAGGTCCAGAGTTGAGAATGACAGGACTTAATTGTTTGGGGCTTTCAAATTTAGAATAAGATAACTAAGGTTTGAACTACATATTATGTGTAGAGATCTATAAATGGGTTTTCTGTCATCTGTATTATCACTTACGAGCAGCTGTTGGAATCGGAGGATTAAATGGATTGGAGCATTAGCACTGGGGAGGGTCCCCCCACCATGTGCTATTGTCTTAATCTAAAAGCGACTGCAGTAGGGCCAGCCCTAAAATTAGGCAGGATGAACTGGGTACCCCATGAGCATGCCATGGGGGACACCAAATTGCTCCCAGAGCGTTTGAAACAAGCTTTTGAAGGCTTCAGTTCTTGTAACTACCCAGGAGCATGGAAAGTAACCTTTCCAAGCCCTGATATCTTGTTGTTTAATTAGTTAAAATGGTATTTTTAATTAATTTAATTAATCAAAACTGTATTTTTTCTTCTTCCATGTAGTATTTTCTACTTCATTTGGACTTTGGATGTTTATTGAGGTGTTTATAAGCTTGGGTGCTATGAGGCAACCGAGTAAAAAACTAGAGATTTGCCAGCAGTTAACGGAATAAGTTTGCCACCTAAATTTATCACGCTTTCTTCTGCTTCTTATAGGGTACAAATTCCAGGGCTAATGCTACCCTTAGCCACAGGGGAGTCAACCACTGGGGGAGAGGGAGCTGTGGCAGCCCCATGGCTGGTCTTTCTGAGCCCCTGCTAGTCATTCCTCTTTGTTGGTGGATGGAACTCCCTGTCCTCACCTCCTACAGTGGCCTATCCTATAAGAAGGAAAACCCTAGTAAGATTCACCTGGCAGTCAAGTCAGTTTCTCTACACAGAATTATGGAGGGAACACCACCCTTGGCCTTCACATCAAGTATAAAAATGTCTTGGGCTGGTCCCAGTAAATTCCCCAGCTGAAGCTACAGAGAACTGAGGTTTCCTTAAACATGGCTGCAGTGTTTACTTCTACTTTAAATTGTCAGAATCTGATAGGAGATCAGAAAGGGGTGATAAACTAAATACAGTATTCAAAAAAGCCAGAATAACAAGAGTCACTTCAGTCTTAAAGCAGAACAGAAAGGATTTTTAAATAGAGAGATGATGTTGACAGGAGCTCTTGTAACTTGACCTACTTATATTTTCTCGATCTAAAAATAGGGCATTCCAGGCTTCTTGCCATGGACCAGACACCCAGCACTTTAAGATAATTTTTAAAATGCCACAAAAGGGTGTGTGTAGAGCTTGGAAGTAACTTATTATAAACAACTGGTTACTTGTTATTAAATAACTAAGGAATACCTAAATTACACTACAACTAAAGGAAAAATTCACTTCTTTTGTGTGGTTGTAACCACTCTATTTTTGCTGTCATGACATGGTTTTTCTTACAGCCAGCAGCTTGTAGCATGCTCATTGTTTTGGACATTGAGCAATCAAAAACATTGTAACTAACTACTTTTAGACTTTATAATTAGAATGAATTACTTTTTAAAAGTAAACTTCCCAGCTCTGAGTGCAAATATGTCTTACAGAAATATGAAAATTATCTCTCCCTCACACCACTCTTTGGCTTTAGGTTTCAGATTATTGGCCACTATGCTCTCGTGGAACTCTTCCGTTGCAACAGGAATTATCATAGTGGTAGCGAAAGTCTGCTGCTAGTTAAAGAACTTTTAAAAAAATGTTGGGGTACATGTGACTTTGTCTCATTGTGAGTTATGTGCACCCTTAAATCAAAATAAGGAACTCTTCTTCAGCAATCTTATTTTCATTACACCGTTGGAGTTCTGCAAGAGGATACTGGCCATTGGCAAGGAACAATATGAATTCAAAATATCAACTCTGCTGTCGGGAATGCTCATTGAATCGGTACAAAAAGTACTGCAACTATGGTTGCATGCCCTTAGAGTAAGCATACTAGGCCCCTGATGATGACTTATGCACATCAACAGGATTGTATGAATAAAAGCATACAATCCTGTTGGTAATTTGGGCCCACACTGTTTAAAGGTACAGACCCAGGAGAAATGGTGGCAACCATGTAATACTACAAGCTTAAAACATGGACTCATACTTGTGGGATCATTTTTATTTTCAGTGGTCACAATGTGGCTGTCAACCGGAGTAATATTTAAGCTAGCCATGTGCCTTGACCTTAGGGTTGTTACTGCAGCAGCCTCCCATTTCCTGGTATTTTAAGACCAGAACCCGAGACCAGGGGGTGGACTCTTATACAGTAATGCAGCATCTATGAGCCCGTAATTTATGCCCCGCCATGTGTATGAAAGAAGGTCTAGTAAATAGCTGAGATAATGCTATTGAAATAGTCTGCTTCTAGTCAAAATAACCTAATCATTTTAACATTTTAAATTTCTTTGAACTTTATATTTCATATACATCCATAATTTAAATGAAAGAAAGAAAGAAGGCTGGACCCTGTGATGTCACAAAGGTGGGGTGCACAGGATTGAGTGCTGCCACCAGAGTTTACCTAGCAAGACATGCTGTTTACTTGTCTCCCTTCCTGGAGACCCAGACAAGCATGACGATTCCCAGGCAGCTCAGCCAGCACCAGAGACATGACAAGTATAATTGCAGTGAGAGAATCACAAAGCACATCCCCTCTGTTTCCTGCCCAGAGTGACAGTAAGATTGCAAGTGCTTTTGCTTAGCCTGGAGTCAGGCAGATCAGGCAGTAATGTATCCAGGTCTTAGACATTCATGCAGCACCTGCTGAAGAGGATTAAAGAAGGCTGGTGAGTTTAACCGAACGCCTTGATCTCTCAACAGATGATTCTGTCTGTGTTGAATGTAGATGTTAATAAAGCAGTGAACTCAGCTCACTAAACCCAAGGCATGCTGCAATCAAAACATGCCTTCTGTCTTTATATTCCAATTAGACCAACTTTTCTTCAGGGTATTGGAGCGAAATAATGTTCTGAAAAGTGTTTTGAAACTAGATTAATTAAATAAATTGGTTGCAATTTTCACTAGGGTATAGCTCATTTGCAATTGTATGTCCGATAAAGTTGATTCTTTTGCTGCTTAAGTAGAGCAAAAAGGGAGTGATTGGTTTGTTTGCTTTTTCAAAGCATTCTTAAAAACCTGGTCTTTGCTTGAAACTGCTTCCAAAATGGCTTACATAAAATCAGCTACAAAACCAGACCTTGCTTCCAAGCTTATAAGCCAAAAAGGCACCGCACAGAGAAAAACGAGATGGGGAAGAAGGAGGGGGGAAGTAAGTTGACTTTTAATAGGCTTTGTGGAATGGTTTTGTTTCTCATCTTGGTCTCTCTACACTAGCTGGGATTGGGGATCTGAGAAACAACCAATTATCCTAGCTGGAACAGTGGTTACCATTGTCAACGTCTAATTCTAGAAGGGTTCTTATTGTCTTTGCATGCTGCAGAGCAGGCAACATTTAAGAAATGAAGTTTTTTATTTCACTTTCTCTCCATGATGATAAAAATGTCTGTGAGGTATTTTAGATTAGGCATCCTTCAGTCTCAAGAGACTATGGTAACGTGCTCTGAATAGAGGTCTTGGAACAGCATCTAGTGTGACTGAGGAGGCCAATTCAAGAGTGACAATCCCTTCCACACTGAAGACAAAGGCAATCTGTCCCTTGTCCAGCTCCCTGATTTTGCTGGTTTCGGGACTGCCTCTTTGCCTCGGCCTGCTGGACAAGTGTCTCTTCAAAATGGGAGAGGCCATAATGCACCGCCTGCCTCCAGGCTGAACGCTCAGATGTCAAGGTTTCCCATCTGTTGAGGTCCATTCCTAAGGCCTTCAGATCCCACTTGCAGATATCCTTGTATCGCAGCTGTGGTCTCCCTCTGGGGCGATTTCCCTGCACTAATTCTCCATACAGGAGATCTTTTCGAATCCGACTGTCAGCCATTCTCACGACATGCCCAAGCCAATGTAGACGTCGCTGTTTCAGTAATGTATACATGCTAAAAATTCCAGCTCGTTCTAGGACTACTCTGTTTGGAACTTTGTCCTTCCAGGTGATACCAAAAATGCGCTGGAGACAACACATATGGAACGTGTTCAGCTTCCTCTCCTGCTGTGCACAAAGGGTCCAGGACTCACTGCAGTACAGGAGTGTACTCAGGACACAGACTCTATAGACCTGGATCTTGGTATATGCCGTCAGCTTCTTATTAAGACATACTCTCTTTGTGAGTCTAGAGAACATGGTAGCTGCTTTGTCAATGTGTTTATCCAGCTCGACATCTAGGAAGAGAGTCAGAGATCATGAGGTATACCAAGCAGTCTAAATCAGTAAACACAATAGGACCAGGTATCTGTGGGATTGATATCCATGGTTTCACTTATCTGTGGTCTGAAAATATTAAAAATAGTAAAAGAAAAAAGCCTAGAAATATGCATTTTCATGATGTATTTACCAGAACTGGCCACTAGAGGGATCCAGAGACCATGCTATATATTCTTATTGTTGAAGAATATAGGCGCTCAGAGGCAGCCACTGCCCTCAAGCAGCAGATTTTGCAGTACCAGTGTATTTTTGCCATCTATCCATGGCATGGATCCACATGAATTTTAATATACGCTTATCTCCAAATCATTGCCCATCTCCATTTCCTCGGTTATGGCACTGGCATGAGAGGTT
Source organism: Intellagama lesueurii (assembly GCA_037013535.1). Taxonomy (NCBI): domain Eukaryota; kingdom Metazoa; phylum Chordata; class Lepidosauria; order Squamata; family Agamidae; genus Intellagama; species Intellagama lesueurii. The sequence continues at coordinate 20,809,191 of JBAJHW010000003.1, forward strand.
GGACTGTAAGCTTCTTTGAAGTGGCATATTTTCTCCCCACTTGTACTCTGCAAGGAGCTGTCCATGGAGTGCTCATGGTGTTTATGATGAAGATGAGGCTTGCCAGGTCTCAGAGAATGAGCTGCTGTGCCAGGAAATGGCTGGGCTCCCCTGAATCTCCAGGCCAGGCAGACAAATGTGAGGAGCCGTGGTGGAAGGGAAGGAACGAGTCTCGTTTATTGTTACGGGGTGGCCATAGTGTTTGGGTACCCAACTCCAACCCTCTCCGAATGGCACCAGGGCTCACTGGCTTCCTGTGTCTGTCCAACACGACACATAATATACTTGCTTAGGAGCTCAGACAGGGAACCCACAATGCCTAGCTCACTCCCTCACACATGCATGGAGAAATATTATGTTCCCAATTCCTGTGACATCACAAGGCCCCACACCATGACTTCAAAAAGACCCACCCCAGGTATTGGGCCCCAGATATAATGAGGATGGGGAAGATAATCCTGTGACAGCCCCTGACAAACAAGACAACACTTCAAAACCATTTCGGAAAAATACTTTTATTGGTTTTGGGAAAGAGGCTAAATGGGTATCCTCAGCTGAGACAACGGCCTGGTTCAGCTCCAGCAGGACGCCTGCCTTCTGGTCCCTCGCATCCCCCTGGGGAAGAGGAAGCTTCGGGCCCTGCAAGAGAAAGAGAGAGAAAAAAACCACTAAGGGGCGAGCTCGTCCACTGCCGTCAACTGGCTTCAACCCAGGCGTATCCACCGACCAATGTTCTGGCAACTTCATCCCGAAGTTCCGCCTGCCAACATCCACTGGCTTCCACCAGGAATATCCACCCGTTCATCTCTTCCACTCTGCTTCTGAAGCCAGCCTCCGCCAGCTCCCGAATGCTTGGGTCACACACACGCCCCGGCGACATCCCCACGGAATGCCAGCCAGCCCATTCACACACACACACACACACACACCAGCCACCCCCCCCCCGACACACACACACCTTCACTCCACCAGCCATTCACACACACGCCTGGGCTTCCATCCACCGATATCCACCAAGCTTCTGCCAGCTGGTTTCAGGAGGCTAACGTCCCCCGGCTTCATCCGCCAACCTCTGCCGGCCTCCGCCTTGCGGCATCAGCCAGCTTCCGCAGGGAGATTCCACCAGCTTCTGTCTGCCAACGTCCACCGACTTCCCCCCGGTCCATCGCCGACATCAGCCGGCTTCAAGCCACGGATCTCCGCCAGCCTTGAGCTGTTAACTCGCAAGTCCACTTAGCAAGTTCATCTGCTTTCGCGAGAGAACTTGCCTTGGGCAGAAGGGCTGGGTCCCCCCTGCAGCTGCAGCTGCTCTCTCTGCCGGACTGCCCTCTGGCCACTGGCCTCCCTTCTGGTCTCCTGCCCTGCCCAGCAAGCCCCTTTTATCCACCAGCAGAGAGGTGGGGCTCTGTGAGATCACAAAGACCCGGGAGACTTGGGTTGGGTTCCCAAGGCAGCAGCAGCACCCTCGGGATTGGCTGAGTCCTGAAGATGATGTCAACAATCCCTCTGATCATGTGATTCACCCACAAAAGCTTGCATTTTGCATGATTTTTTTAAATATTTTTTTTTATTAGTGGCCTATAAATGTATCCCCTGTCACCAATCCCTCTGATTGTTAAATCTCCCCATGTTGGCCTTCTGACAGGATTCTAGGCTGGTGCTCCAAAAAGTTATCTTCCAGCATTTGCACCAAAAGGAACTTTCCTCAGCCCTGAGCTGGGGGGGGGGGGGAATGAAAGTAATAAATGAATAAGGATGGGCACAGTCACACAATGCAGCCTTTGACCCTTTTGGGGCTTTTTTTGTTTGTTTGTTTGTTTTGCCTCTTTTTGGACATTTTTTTCTTGCCCTTGCCATGAAAAAGATATTATAAGGAGCCCGTTAAGAAAAAAAACCTAAGTGTTTGAAACACATACGCGCATTTTAACACCATCCCTGCACTATCAAAGATGCAGCTGTGTTTCAAAGACTCTCCCAGCCTTTCGAACTCCCTCCCACTGGAAGGCAGATTTGCCCCATCTTTGCTGTCCTTCCACAAGCCGGCAAAGAAACTGTGTTTTCCAGTTCCAAAATCACTCCCCGTGTCAACATTTGTACATACATAGTGTGTTGTGCATACCCGTACAAATTGCTTCCTTACCAAAATGCTGAAATCAAGTCACAGCCAGCTGAACTCACACACCTGCTGACACAAGAAGGGGAATACACTATAAAATTATGCAGAAGATGAATAAAGTGGATAGAGGGAAGTTCTTTTCCCTCTCACGCAATACCAGAACCAGGGGACATCCATTCCAATTGAGTGTTGAGAGAGTGAAAACAGACAAAAGAAAGTATTTCTTGACCCAGTGTGTTGTTAGTCTGTAGAACTCCTTGCCACAGGATGTAGTGATGGCATCTGGCCTAGATGCCTTTAAAAGGGGATTGGACAGATTCCTGGAGGAAAAGTCCATTGCAGGTTACAAGCCATGATGGGGATCTCCAGGCTTAAAAGGAAGGTACCTCCAAATACCAACTGCAGGGGACGGTATCAGGAGACAGGTATCTAGTTGTCTCGTGTGCTGCCAGAGGCATCTGGTGGGGCCACTGTGAGATACAGGGAGCTGGACTAGATGGGCCCTTGGCCTGATTCAGCAGGGCTTTTCTTATACATTCTTATGTTCTTAAGGAGCTGAAATTCCCAAAGCTTCCCAATATAATATTAATAATATAAGCGTATTCAGTGTTAACACCTCTGGAATAAAACATTAATAATGTTGTACTTCCTGTCATTGCAAAATGTGATACATGTGATTGTGGAATTCGTAGAATCAAAGTATCATAAAATAATTGAGTTGGAAGGAGCGTGCAAGGCCATGGGGTCCAACCCCATGCTCAATGCTGTAATCCGAGTCAAAGCAGATCTGACACAAGGTTGACCAATTTTCTCTTGAATGCCTCCAACATGGGTGCACTCACCACCTGCCAAGGTAACTGGTTCCAATGTCATACTGCTCTAACAGTTAAGAAGTTTTTCTCTATATTCAGCCTAAATCCGGCTTCCTGTAATTTGGGCCTTTTATCATGTGTCCTGCAGTCTGGGATGAGTGAGAACAGATCCTGCCTCTCCTCAGTACAACTGCCTTTCAAGTATTTGAAAAGTGCTATCATATCTGCCCTCAGTCCCCTTTTCTCAAGGCTAAACATTTTCAGCTCTTTCAGCATTTCCTCATAGGGCTTGGTTTCCAGTCCCCTGATCATCCTCAGGTGAGTAGAAACCATCATCCTGGACATGACTACAACAGAACTCTTCCAAATGCTGAAAAAGAGAAAACACCTTGCGGCCTGGTGGGAGACGAGTGAGCAGAGTGAAAATCTGAATTAGCCCCAGGATAGACCTGCAAGGGGAAAAAGTGAGGTGGGAGAGAAAAGAAAGAGAAGAGAGAAAGAGAAAGGGTAATTGTTGGGAATTCGGGAGGAGGAAAAAAGAATCACGACAGCTGAGTGGAGAGGAAGACTGGGTCACCGGATGGGTCCATGGGAGGACAAGCCAAGAACAGGTATGCCTCGGTAGATGAGAAGGAAGAAGCAGCGGGAAGCACGAGAGATTTGAGGGCTCCTAAATCATGCAAGGATGAGCACCGGTGCTAGTTTTGAATTAAAATGAAATACACAGGCAACAACAACAACAACAAAAGAGAGCAGAATAGAAAATAACTGATAAAGGAGGAAAGCACACTTAATTCTAAATATTTTAAAGATGACGAAGGTGTGGGGGAGGAGGCATGGAGCCATTGGAAGCGTTGCAGGGGTGCTCCTGTTCTCCCCTCAATTTTAGCCTTCCAGTGGACAAGCTAAATCCCTACATAACACTCCTCTTTATGACTCTTAGTAGATCATGAGTAAGTTTGGAAAGTAAGGAAAAACCTACCAATTATTATTAAGAGTCTGGACAATAAATTAATACCAGTGGCTGTGCTTTGCATGCCTGTATTTTCATTATAGCTGATGTTGCAGGCAGGTGGCCCAACTGTCTTGTTCCTGGGGCCCTATATTTTAGGTAAATTCACATTGACCCATTTGCTGGAAGAACTTGCTTTGTAGCTAGACATTTGCAAACCTAAACATGTCTCCTCAGAGTCCAACTGAGCTGAATGGAACATCCTGCTGGGTAAGCAGGCACAGGACTGCCTCCCCCCACTGCCCCCAGAATGCGCTTCTGGATCAGGCCTTTAGTACCACTGCAAACAACAGTCATGGAAAGATGTATTCTCAGTATAACAGTTATGAATGGTACACTAGAAAGAGGTCTTGTGAATGATAACACCACATGCAAATCTTAGCACAGGTCAGGCTTTTGCCCATCAAAGCAAGAATACAGGAAGCTTCTCTGTGTGTCTAGTAAATCAGCAGCAAATTCAGTGCCTTAGGCCCCAATGAAAACAAAAGAACACAACTATGGCTCTCTCTCAAACTGAGAGAAATCAAGGCTTGCATTCAGACACCTGAACCACTAGGCCAGTGATGGTGAACCTATGGCACGCGTGCCACAGCTGGCACACAGAGCCCTCTCTGTGGGCACACGAGCCATAAGTCGCCATAGAGAAATACTTACCCGTCCTCCGATCCCGGATTTCGGCACTCCCCTCTGCTGGTGCAGTGGTCCAGTGGAGGGGTGCAATGGCGACCATTAGCCCAATGGGGGATTGGAGGACCAGTAAGTATTTATTTGTATATACCGCCCATTGGGGGGGGGGGGACCAAAACAAGCATTTAACCCTTGCAGTGCAGGAGCAGTTGTTTTTTCTAAACTAAAACCTCAGCATTCGGGTTTTAATTGCAGTATTGGCACTTTGAAATAAATAAGTTGATTTTGTGTTGCAGTTTGGGCACTCGGGCTCAAAAAGGTTCACCATCACTGATATATAGGATGGTCTCTGGCTCCCCCTAGTGGCCAGTTCTGGTAGTACAGGGTAAAGATCGTTTTATTGGTGTGTTTTTTTCTTTTACTACGCTATGTACAGCATTCACTATTATCCACAGTTTTCAGCATCTGTTAGGGGTCTTGGAACCAATCCCCCACGGATACAGGGATCCTACTGTACTATTAACACCAATGCAGTAATTATATATTTTGTTTGTTTTTATGCTGTTGTTACACCTCTGCTGATCATAATCATTGTTAAAGGGGGAAAAGTTACCTTCCCAGACAGAATTTGTTATCAGAGGTTGGCATTATTGGCCATCTGCCGAGGCTCATACTCCACTGGTAGGCCCAATAGTGGCTCCTAGATGTTCCTACCCTTGGTGGCTCCTCCTTGATCTTACTGCCTACTCACCTGTCCTCTCCAAGTATCTGAGCAATGACTGGAGACTGGATCCTAACAAGAAGTTAACTTAAAGATGTTAAAGGAAGAATGTTTCTCATCCTCACCTTCATCACTCCTTCTAGTTTCTCTGGGGACTGGGGCACAGCATCAAAGTAATTATAGGCATCAGTTACCTGTAACTGGTTCCTTTTGGGGTAGCAAAGATCTAATTGAGTTACATTTCAAAAGCAATGCCATTAGTAGCTACAAGGGGTGGTTCATAGGGTAAGCCAAGGGAGTGCCTCGCCCCCAAATTTGGGGATGCACCCTTTTTTTCCAATCATGAGCCACAAGAAATTTCCACATTTAGTTTTTAGGTAATAAATAACATTTTCTTGATACTTTAGAAAGCTACTTTTAAAGGCATTTTGACAAGAATGTCTCAGGTTTTTATTTCACTCTCTTATCAGTCCGGTGTCAGGTCAGGCAGTCTGACACCTGAATATCTCTCTAAGAGCAGTTGGCATTTATCATAGAAAAAGGGTTAACTCCCAAATGAAACCAGACAATTGTTTCCAATCATATCAAAATTCATCTGGGTATCACGGTAACAGTTGCTTCATTGCTGTAATAATTCCAGGCAACATCAGCTTACCTATTTCTACAAGCTTTATTCCTTTACATTGCTTTTCTGTTCCATAGGCACAAAAATACTCTAAAGTTGTTAAAAACATACAAAAGTCTTACGGCTATGGAACAACTGTAGGCACAAATGCTTAAAAATAAATGAAAACCAAACTTAAGTTGCAGGCAAATGATCAAGTCAGATTTCAATCCAAAATATAGCTGCATAAAAGGTACGATAAAAATATCAAAAATATTATTTTAATTACATTGTAAAAATGCAGGAGCTTGGCTGGTTCAAGATAATGGAGGTACTTCTAAAAAAAAACCCAAAATACCAAGCTCTGATATTATCCAGCTATGCTGATGGGGAGAAAGTTACAAGAACCCCATCTGCCTACTTGAAACCCATATTTTAATCTGTCTATTGCTATAGTTTGTGAAGGAGAAAGTGGAGATCATAGACAGTTGTCACATCCTATTGAACAAATTTACAGCCTTGGAGTCTGACCTGTATTCTGAAAGCTTTCCCTGGAGCTAGAAATATATAGAAATATATAACTCCCAGAATTTCCCAGCCAGGACGGCTGTCCAAAGGGGGCAAAGCTTAAGAGGAATGGATGGAGCTTAACAGATATCAGCCTTAGGAGTAGATGTATTATTAAGGATAATGAATGGTTTCCTCTTTCAGTCAATAATGACAATGCTTTCAATCAACACTGATTTTTAAATCAACATGGAAGGAAAGAACTCATTAGTGGTTTCCTGTCAAATTTAGGCAAAGAGCCACAGCCCTGTTTTTAATTTTTAGTTTTAAAAAATCTGGGGACACAGAAGAGATGCAGAAAAAGGGATTGAGGCCTTACATGGTACACAGTTCCCCGTGACATAATGAGCTAGACACGACTGGTTCTCTCTTGAGCCACTGCCAAGCAACTGTAGTAGGGTTTAGCCCACAATGATTAAAGATGATTGATTGACAATAGTTACCCGAGAAGTGAAATGTTGTGGCGGTCTTTGATGAATAAAAGGCTCTCCACGGTACAGAGCGGTGTGAAAAAAGACATCCTGTGATTTCTCCGGGAGGCTGAAGTCGTGTTGAAAAGAATACCCTCAAGCAGCCTCGTGAATAATTGAAGCGCAGCTTAATTAAATATTCATGCTGTTTGTTTATCGTCTCTGGTTTGTTTACTCTCCTCTGAAACTCTGGACTCCAGGGTGAGGGCTGTTCTTGGGGGTTCTGCAGTGAATGGCCAGGGGAAAGGAGGGCGCTTATTAAAAGAAGAAGAAGAAGAAGAGGCTAGGGTGCAAAACCTTTGGATCTTGCCTCACAAGACGGTGCCCAGCCCTCAGTTTGCTAAGAGGGAAGTCCAGAGTAGTTCTTTCTCCCAAATTAGACTCCTGATCTCAATGACAGAAACACCCACATATCCTCAACTTGGCCCAGCTATTGGGGCTATGCCTGTGTAAGGCTACTTGAGGGAACAGAAGAGACAGTTGACAAACTGGGCCTCCTCTGTGAGGAACTGGTCAGCACGGGCACAGTCAAAATTATAAAAACATTGACTGGTGTTATATAACAGACAGAAGTTTTAACGGAAAACCTAAGTATCTGTTGAATATCGGCTCAGGGTGTCTGCTGTTCCTAATATTGCCATTTTTTTGTAGCTCTGATGGTGGTGTAATTTCTGAGATCTGCAACTGCTTATAGTACTGGGTGAAATTTCTTGATATTGTTCCCAAAGCCCCAATGACTACAGGGACCACTGAAGTGTGTTTCTTCCAGAGGCGAGATGTTTCAATGGCCAGGTCTCTGTACTTTGTTAGTTTTTCCAATTCTTTATTTTCAACTCTGGCATCCCCTGTTCTATTACTACTATGTCTGGTGTGTTATGTTCAAGGTGTCTATCGGTTCAGATCCGGAAATCACACAAGATCTTGACATCCTCATTTTCTGACACCTTCTCTACCTGATGTTCCAAGGGGGTTTTGGAGGCTGGCAAGTTATATTTTTTGCATAATCACCAGTGCACTAACTTTGCCACTCTATCATGTCTAATTTTGTAATCTGTTTGTGCAATCTTTGGACATTCACATATGAGGTGTGACACAGTTTTGTCTTTTTCTTGGCAGAGTCAACATTTGCTGTTAGCACTAATTCCTTGGATCTTAGCTTTCATCACATTGGTTTGAAGTGCTTGTGCAGCAACAATCAAGCCTTTGGTTTCTTTTTTAAGGTTCCCCAGTTTTAACCATGCCAATGTTAAATTATTATCATGCTTTCCATCAATATTTCTCAGGTGTTCTCCATGTAGTGGTTTATTTTTCCAGCTGTTTAATTTATTTTCAAGTTGTTGTTTCTTATATTGAGCCTTTGTTTCTGTGGTTTTCAAAATATTCTCCATTTTCACTGCCTTAAGTAATTTTTCTCTGCTTGTACTGATATAATCATTTAGGCTTCTTTTTTCCTCCTCTACTACCTGCTGTATTTACAGTAATCCACGGCCTCCAGTTTTTCATGGTAAATATAATCTGTCCACATCACTTTTTGGATGTAGTGCATGATGCATGTTCATTAGTTTCCATGTTTTTCGATCTAATTCTTCTAATTGGTTTTGAGTCCAATCTATTATTCCCTCTGAGTATCTAATTACTGGAACAGCCTATGTGTTTATGGCTTTGATTGTATTTATCCCATTTAATTTTGATTTTAAGATTTTCCATAGTCTTTTAATATATTCTCTTTCTGTCAGTTCTTTAACTTTTGTGTGCACGATGTTGTCTGCTTCTAGTATTCCAAGGTATTTATAATTTTCCTCACTTGGTAGTGATTTTAAAATATTGCCATTTTTTAAACTCTATTCCATCTAGCTTTTGGATTTTGCCACAGACGGAGCTGCACATTTGTCAATTCCAAATTTCATTTGGATATCTTCACTAAATATTTGCACTGTGTTTAGCAGTGATTTTATCTCTATGGAACTTTTTGCATATAGTTTTAAGTCATCTATGTATATGAGATTATTGATTTTCCCAGCTTGTTGTGAAATATGGTAGCTCAGTCCAGTTTTATTTAAAATTATTGACATGGGGATTAGTGAGATGTTAAAAAACGCTGGTGACAAAGAATCCCCCTGAAATATTTCTCTTTTGATGCTAACTTCCCCAGTTTCTTCACCACGGGCCATTAAGATAGTTTTCCATTTTTCCATGTTTTTCTTGAGGAACTTCTGAATGTTTTTACTAATCCCAAACATTTTTAGGCAGGTGTTAATCCAGCTGTGTGGCAATGAGTCAAATGCCTTTTTATAGCCTATCCAGGCCATGTTAAGGTTTGTTTTTTTGTCTTTTTTGCATTCTTTCCAAAATTTTAGAGCATCATCTTTACATGGGGCCTAATTTCTTTTGCTCTGCATTTTCTCCTAGTGATGTGTAGAACAATAGTTGGTTATTTTGAAATTGCGTGTTTTCTCTATATTGTTTCAGGCGTCTATCATATGTTTCAATTTTCTTTGCTGTAGCTGTTACCCGCTGTTTTAATTGTTCCATAGTTTCAACAATTGGTTTCCTTTCTAGGTCATACATTTTGCAGCTTGTAACCAAGTTCCATGGTTATTACGGTAGCTGTGCTATACATGAGCTGGTTTGTTTCCTTTAGCGTGTTAGTTGGGATTGTTCTGATGACATTTGCATCATTCAGCAGATCTTTTACTGGTTTACTTTTTAATTGGCGCAAATTGGGGAGCCTTTGTCTTTCTGTGTTCTGGCTAATATGGGTTACTATTTTTTCACTCAGTGATGTTTGCCGTTCTGTCAACTCATAATTTCTGGGTTGTTCCATAAATTGTTCCTCTATTGATACATTTTCTTCCACTATTGTGTCTACCTCTACTCCCCATTTGTCTTCCATATTATGGTCATTGTTATGTGTTGATTTTGCCACCCTTTCTAGTTCTTGCAGTTCCAGTTCTGAAAACACTTTACTCCGGATGATAAACCTTCTCTGGTCCATTAATCGTGGTTCAGTTATGTCACTACTTGGGTGTTTCCTTTTCCAAATTTCCATTATTCTTTTTTGAAAACCACGGGCTGTTGGGTTTGCCTCGTAATAACATTTTATAATTTCTCAATTTTCGGTGAGAGTCCAAGTTTTGCATTTACGTTGTTCCAGTAGCTTTGCAGCAGCCTGTCCTGGTTCCTCAACAAGGTCTGCTGAGTCCTGTAGCCCATTTGTCACCAGATGCCCAAGGGCTATAGCATCTCACATGGTCCTTGTTGACCTGGGCAATGACCGATCTGGTATGGATTTCTGTTTATTCCCTCTCATCATGATTGATGGTTGGTGGACACAGTTGTTCTGGCTTCTCAGCTGAAACCTGGCTGGCTTGGGAGACCCTTCAGCACAGCTCTCAACCTCACTGAAGCACGCAATCCCCTCTGCCTCAACAAGGCCTGTGCCATGGAGGGGATGATGATGATGATGATTATATGCACAGAGATGCACATCAGCTGCACATCATTTTGAACCCTTTAATCAGGAGAAAACTGTTTCTGTGTTTCTAATTGCTTTAACACCAGAGCTAAGATATATTATATTTTTGGACTGCAGCTCCTAGAATCCCATGCTGGCTAGGGGATTCTGGGAGCAGTAATAAAAAAAAAAGGGGGGGAGCAATCTTTCCAACAGAGCAGCCATGTTTAAACATCATGTTTGAATGTATATACATATGTGTGTGTCTGTTTCCCATTGAAATGAATACTAGGTGAATTGAACCTTCTTCCTTAAAATCAGCAGGGGTATTTCTGACCAAAAGTTCCTAGATCAGTAACGTAATATTGTTGAAATAATTTTGTCTAATGTTCTAAACCAATTGTGTCTCTTGTGTATTTGCCTTACAGAAAGGAGCCCCATGAACTCTGCAACGTTTATAACAAAAATGGATGAGTTTGTCCTGAACATCATATCATGCAGAACTAATACTATGAGACGTAACTAAAGGTCAGCATCTTCAAAATAACCAAGATATATATATTTTATTTCAAATTCCACTGGCAATAAAATCGCAAAATTCAAGGCTGGAGACCCTGTTGATGTCCAGATGTTGACAGAGGGGTGGGGCACCCCTCTTTGTGTAGTGAACATACAAAAATGTTTATAATGCCTACACACAGAATACCTGTGATTCTATGTGTAGAACTGATCCACAGTAGTATGGAAGCTGTTCCTCATAATGTGAATGCAAATGTGTGGACAATCACACAGGGTTTTTTCAAACAGGGGGTCTTTTTCCAGGAAAAGAGGACAACTGTGTGGAAAAGAACTCGAATCACACTCATTTCCTAGCACTATTGAGTCACACTATGGCCACCAGGAAATAGTCACCTTCGTACGTATGAAGAATGTTTTTTAAAAACCACAAGAAATAGTACTGGATCCGAAGGAGCCTAAATTGTAGACAGCTGACACTTCTCTCTTTATATATGATATTTGCTCTGTACAGTTACATCTGTGTAAACCAAGTGCCTGCTGATACAATGAAGGCACCCTCCCGTCCTCTAAAGTCGCCATTTAGAAGCGAAGCAGACCTGCCAACCAGTGCTCTCTGGCATGTTTACGTTGACAGAGTACATCTGCAGTATTTCCATTCCTTGATTTTATCCAGGAAGATGGACTGCCAAGGCCGATTAATTTTATAAAAACGGCTGCAAACACCATAATCACTGTGGATTTGCAAGGGCTCTGTGGTGCAGTCTTATCCATGTTTACTCAGAATTAAGTCTTTTTCGTCCTCAGTGGGGCTTACTCCCACGGATCACAATCTGCCAGGGCAGATGCTTGGCACCTGATTCTTTAAAATTAGATTGTTTTTTTCCCTCTTCATTTTTATTGAGGCCTTCAATTAAGAACAGGCAGCACAATTGTATCTTCTCCAGATTCTTATTCTGAGAACATCTGCTTAGCCTTAACACTTTTGTTGACTGACCCTACTCCTGTGGGGGTGTTGTTAAAATAAAACAAGATGTGCAGAGATCATTGATGGGGATACATCGGCTGCATCCTGTAGCTGGAGAAATACCCCCCCACACACACACACAAGCAAGGAGGGAAAAACTTTGTGAATACAACACACTTCATACAACTGTATTCTTATAGATCATATAGTGAAACAGCACTCTGTGTGATCTATGGGATTCCTCCCCCGTAGCTTCTTTTATTTCGGTGGAGTACACTCCTATCGCATCTGAATCCCTTCCAGCCCACACACTGCAGGGTGAGGATTATTCTCTTATTTGTTAACAAATGCACATTTCTTACTCTCTGGGAATATGGAGAACTGGAGAGGATGCAGCCAGTGGAGTTCTCTCCAGCAGATGACACTAGACTGTCCTATTTCTGGTTGAATTCTGGCCATAGTAGAACATAAAGCAATGTAAAGGGCTTAGCATGTTGTTTGCTCTTACAGGTTTTTTAAAAAAACAACACTTGGATCCACTAAGGAGAACTACTGCTACTACTACTATTTTGCTAGCTATTGCCAGGTTTGAGATGGCATTCCATTGAAAATACTCTTAGGTTTTCTGTAAGAAAATGACATAACAGAGTGGGGGAAATTGTCCTATCCAAGAAATAGACACATAATCTGAATCTGGCAACTGAAATACAGTAGGACCACGGGAAAGCAGTTCCATGCCTGCCCCAGTGCCTAAAAGTGCTGATATAGAAACGATATATATAGCAGTCTTTGGTTCCTTCTAGTGGCCCAATCTGGCAATGCACCTTGGAAATGCATATTTCTGGGGATTCTTATTTAATATTTTCAGGCAGCAGATAAGTGAAACAGTGGGTACTGATTCCGCAGATACCATGGTCTTCCTGTATGGGGAAGCAGGATATTTTAGCTCATATTTAGTTGTTATTTTCTGCTAAACAAAGGGCTTCCTTTATTGGTTATAATGGGGGGTTAGGATATTGGACTTGGTGTCCCTTCGGTCTGATTCAGCAGGATGTTTCTTACACTATTCTCTTAAGAGGTGATCAACACAATCAACTTTAGCCTGCAGACAGAAAAAGTAATTGGGCGATCCGTGCAAAGAAACAGAGTTCTGAGTAGGGAAATACCTTTATTAGATAACTGAAAAATTACAAAAACGCAAGCGTTTTGAGTTCTCCAGAACTTTTCATCTAGTAGAGGTGACATAAACTTTGAGGCTGAGGCGACAGCCCAAAAATGTGATGCCCACTGTTCTTATAACATGAAATAAAGAAGTGAAAGCCACAATGCACAGGTAAGCATGAACCAAGTGTAATTACTGAAAGGCACAGGTGTGCAGAAGGTAGATGAGGAATCTACTGGTAGATATCTGCATAGTTTATAGTAGACCCCCAAGGACATCTGACTCACAATACTCTAAAAATATCTAATAAATTGCAAGCTAATGCCACACAATGCTACCCCCACCATGCCTGACCTTGTACTTAAAACTTATCTCTTGGCCTTTAGTATTTCTCATCTTCAAGACAGGATAATAAACGCTTGCACATCTTTGTTCAATACTGCAGCCAGTTTTAGAGTTGTACTGCAACCTCTGAGAACAGGTAACTCACATGCATTCTTGTATAAATCAGAGGCGGGCAACAGTTGCTCTTCCAGTTTTCCAGCCTACAAGCCCCATCCACCCCATTCAATCCAAAAACCTCGAGGACCACAATTGTCCACCTGCTGTCCTTTCAGTAGATAGTTTACTTAACTCCTTGAGCTGCCATTTTGTCTTTGGCTCTGGTTAGCAGGCTACAGGATTCCAGTGAGACACAAAATAATGTAAACCTTATTTGTGCCTACCTTTTTTTAAAAAGAGGGAACTCTCTCTACACTGATTCCCAGTGTGGTGTAGTGGATAGACTGATGGACTAGGATTCTGAAGACCAGGGTTCAAATCCCCACTCAGCCATGGAAATCCACTGGGGGACTGGAACTGGTAAAACCACTCCTTAAATATCTCACTTACCTTGAAAGCCCTGTTAACGGTTGCTACAAGTCAGTTCTGACGTGATGGCATAGAACAGAAATCTCTACAGCAACACTTTAGTTATTTAGGCCAAATTATTGCTCATATTTATCATTTCACCTTAAATTTTATTTTTCCCCTTCAAAATTCTGCAGCATTTCCCATCGTGTATCACATCTTAGCACAATGCCATAGAAATGCCAGTGAAAATAAAAACATTCTCTGGGTGCCATCTAGTGATCTTAAGGTGGTACTACAATATATTGAACACTCCTGGATCTGGTCATCTTGAGATTCTAAGAGGGTGAGATCTGATCCTCAGGCCTGCAATTCTCAATCCCAACTTTAAATGTGAAGGAGCAATTTCCCATTGTGGGGAGACTTCAATGTAGCTTTCCCCAAAACAAGCCAAGAACCACATCGTAAAACAAGTAATCTTGAGGACAAGAGCTGTGGGACATCCATTGTCAGTGAATGTTCTCATGTCCTGCCAGCGATCCAGAATGGAACAAGGTATTTTGGGAACATGTCTGAGGAAGGAAGATATCTACAAGATCCTAAGTCCCTTTGTGCCTTCGACATGTAGTCACCAATCCCTCTTATTTGTCAGGATTGCTCTGCCTGTTTCACTGAGTTCAACCAGCACTTCCACACCAATGCAATACATCTCTATTCAGCTGTATGTTCCACTGAGTTTGGTAGGGTTTCCTCCTATGACCTTGGATTTCAGCCTTAACTGACAGTAAATGCATTTAGGATTGCTTCTCAGAAAGACAACAAGAGTCTGTAGCAAGCCCCTCCAAATTAAGAGAAGCACACGCAGCACGAATTGGCAGAAAGTATTGGAGTTTTATTTACAACCTCGCATGCTGTCTGTAGTTTGAGTGACTGGGAGGGACTTTTCTGGACTGGGATGATTATCATTCCTTTCAGCTTTTGAAATTTAAAGAGAGCCCTGCCTCTCTGCTGTATGTTCTATCCCTTTCTTTCATTGGTTAGTGGCAGTTATTTTGTTTTTGTGTCAATCTGTTCAGTTGAGTGCTAGTATGTGTGCAGTAAAGAAAGCAGTATACATAAGTCTGTAATTTCATGCAACTGTAAGTAAAGAAATGTTTTTTATTCTTTCTCTTACAAATGTCTCAGAGTAACTGAGACTTTAAGTGCCAGTTAATGAGAAAGGGATGGATTCTCGAGAACTTACAGCTATTATCCTCTGTGGATCTCTGTATTTCTACCATGTAGAATTTTACCAGAAATTCAAAACTGCAACAGACTTTGGCTTTGAAACACTCTTTTTGTTATGGAAGCATCTCCATCTTCACTCATTGCCCTAATTGTGCTAGAAAGTATTACCAGAAATTCATAACTCTGCAACAGAAAGCATCCCAAATACTTTGCTAGGAAAAGATGGTTTCCTTCTGATTCTTATTCTAGTCTTATCAAGAATTAATCATTTTCACCAGTCTTGGAGATGGCCTAAAAACAATTTTATTGCATTGACACAGAGTCAGTTTCAACTGGTTAAAAATATATCACAAAGCAATTGCAATTTATTTCTGTCACACACATATGTACATATGAGCACACACAATTATGGCATTATTTGGAAGCAGGCAGCAGAAGAAAGCATGTAGCTGCTGCAACTGATGGGTCTAATGACGCAATTCTATTGCAGCAGTTTATTGTATGGCTTCAAATGTAAAACGTGATCCAAGATAACTAGGAATGTTCTGATCCAGAAAAGTACATCCATAAATGAAAACAGGGGTATATTTGCAGGGTCGCCATGCTACCCATACAAAAATGGAACAGGATCAGAAAAAGGTGCAAGATCACATATTCAGCGCTGTTGGGGACAAATGCGGGGATCATGGCACAGCTTGGAAATGTTACTTTTAAAATTACAATAAAAGTTGCTTCTTAATTAATTTTTAGACTGTTATTCACAGACTCCCCCCAGGTTGTATATAGGTGGCCATACAGAATTGTGGAGGTTATAATCCAAAAATATAATGCCTCCAAGCTCTGGTCCAAATCCCGATCTAAACACACACAACACACACATAGAAACAGACATCACTGTTTAACATGGAATGAAGAGGAAGACAGATTTAACTCTGCAGCCCTTTCCTGTCCCCATAGGTGAGCAGCCGTTTTCAAATTATCTCACTGAGGAACTGATTTGGGTCGATGTGGGCCTTTCAGTTCTCCAAGTAAGGATGCTTCCATGATTTGGTTATAATAGGTGACAAAAGTTATAAAAGTGAAACTACACCTTGTTATTCCATGTTCTTCAGCAGATCCTCAACTAATGCCTTTAAACATACCTTGACAAATTGTTTATGGCATCATTAAGACTATCTTCACATTTTTAAAGAAGGCTTTTCATCCACATACGTAAAAATACAGGCAATTTACCTGCTGAACTAGACAAAGTACATCTGGGAGGAAAATAAATGATATAATTAATAATAATAATTGCACACCGTCAAGTCAGTTCTGACTTACGGTGACCCTTTTCAAGGTTTTCTAGGTAGAGAATACACAGAAGTGGTTTGCCATTCCCTTCTTCCGGGTGTGCTCTGGGACTGTGCAGCTTGACCAAGGCCACACAGGCTGGCTCTTCTCTCAAGAGGCACAGTGGGGAATCACACTCCCAACCTCTGGCTTCGCAGCCAGATACCTAAACCACTGAATGATTCAGTCAGCTGATATAATTAAAGGTCGACACAAATATCAGTGTGAAGGGAGTGAAAGGCTCACTCACAGCAGCTTTAGTTTAGCCACGGTCATTAATCAACTCAGAAATTGGTTTATGAGCATCACTTGTTATTGCAAATGGCTGTTAATTATGTTGGTTTCCAAAAGATAAGGAGAAATTAAATTATTCTGAAGATGTAGTATGACCAAGCACGTTAACTGCTCAAAGGCAGAATCCGGTTATCAAATCCATCTCTTCAAAATATAGTGTTTCTAGTCCTCATGGACCAGAACTCTCTCTTTTCCTTTACAATTCTCAAATTCTCTGACTAATGGCAATTTAATCATATTTTGTGTCTTCCATCCCTTCATATTCTTGACAGTCTAGTCTTTTGCCAGCCTGGTTCCTGACACACACAAATACCCATATTACTCAAAATAATTGATTATGAGGAGAATGTTTTTTCTTTCTACAGAGCATTTTGTTAGTAATTCTCCTAGTAGTCTCTACCTTTCTGTTCTGCTGTCAGCTTTACAGATAGATTTTCAGTGTACATGACTTCACAGATGATTCAACCAAGGAAGTAGCCCTCATCTTGCAATGAAATACAAACTTTGGCATGAGCAGAGACACCACCACAGGTATCTCTCCAGTTCATCCACCTTAAGAGCAGCATAATGTTCCTTATCTGTTGTTCACTGACATTTCCAAGGTAATTTGGGTAGCTGATAAAAGCCGTGCATTTCACAAGGCAGTGAATTTTGTACATTCTATTTCCTCAGCCTGACTGTCTTCTTTGTTGTGCTCTGTAGGTGAGACAACCAAGGCATCTAGGTGGCTCTCTTCGATTTTTAAGGCAAAATTGTCAAATCCAGTACTAGCAGCTGATGGCAAGTTAGGTGAGATGACTTCCACAGTGCGGGTTGGCGTGGAACAATACATGATGAAGCCCACCATGATGACCACAAAGGAGACTAGATAGAGCACTGAAAACTGATCAACACAAAGGAGAGGGAGAAAGAAAAGAAAGAAAGCAAAGTTGTGATTTAAAACAGTCTGTCATATATAAAAAAATTATAGAATTCTGCTTTGGAGCCATAAAATTCTACATAGGCCTTTGCACTTCCTAATATTTTGTAAATTACCCATGGAAGGCAGAGTTGTTATGGCCAACAGTGCCATCACATCACACCATTTTACAGCAGGGCCGTGGTATCCGTGGGGAACGGTTCCAAGCCCCTTCAGGACCATTTTTCCAAACCTATTCTTCTTCTCTGTTTCTCCTAAGTTGAATGTAGCTTCCAGGGCCACAGGCTTCACAGATACCCTTGGGCTAGTTAGGCAGTGTGGCCTGAGGAGGTCCTGTATACCTTGTTAATTCTGCAAAGGAAATGGTGTCAGTCATCTTCGCCAACACTCTTAGGTTTCAAGTCAAAGCTGAAGTCTATATCTTAAGACGCAGATAGGGATTTGGATTCAGCAGGTCAAAACCATAAATGCTAGTCAAGGAAATTCCAGTATTCTCCAAACATGGACATTTTGTCTGTCTCTCTTAGGAGAGGTGGGTAAACACAGTAGAAACAGCAGCCAGCTATCTGGGTCTCGTGAGATAATGGAGAAAGTGTCCATGACATGAGGAAATGCAGCTGGTTTCAAGGTCCCACACTTAAAACATGCAGACAAGATGCTATATCACCATCTCATGATGTTCCAAAACATTTTAACTGGAACCCAACCAAATTAGGAGACTGATTAGGGAAGCTTCCTTTCCAATAGTTAGGTATGTGCTATCAAGTCAGAACCAAGTTATCGCAACCCTAATAGAGCTTCCAAGGTAAGTGAGAGATTTAAGGAGTGGGTTTACCAGCTCCATTCCCCAAGTCAGCTTCTATGGCCAATTGGAACCCTGTCTCCAGAGTCCTCGTCCATCACTCTCTCCACTACACAACATTGGGTACCGCTCCTTTCCAACAAGTCTGGTTAATTGCTGTTGCTGAGCAAAGAGATTTAGGGAGGCGTTTGTAGAATTCTTCCTAGATGGTAAGTACAGGCCTTTGGCTAGCAAACTTTGTATTTGACCATCAGAAATTGTGATCCCCTCTGGGATGATCCTGTGCTTCCCCACTTCCCAGGATAATTATATGGGTATAATTCTTTCCTTGCTCACAAAAGCGAAGCGGCATGGGAAACTACGCCTAATCCTTAAGGACACTATGTCAGCAGCAAGATCTGAGGTTGGCAGGGTGAGCCAGGTTTGAATGCTCTGTCCTTAATTAGTTTAATGCGTTTCCCACAAATTTGGGAGGAGATTTGGGGACTCCCAGCACCCTAGGGCTGGGAAGGAAAAAGGGCACTGATGTGTAATAATCCCTGATTAATTAGCTTAGCTATCATTGCCAGCATAATCAACTTATTTTTTTTCAGTGATAATAGTGAACTCTGCCCATAATGCCACATCTGCAACAAGGCCATGGGGACAACATTTTATTTTTATTTATTTTATTTGTTTTATTTATAGGTTGCCTTTCTCCCAACAAGGGGACCCAAGGCGGCTCACAACATTAAAAAGAATAAAATTTAAAACATAATAGGTTAAACATCAAAAAACAATTAAACTATGCACTAATTAAAATACGATCGAATAATTAAAAACAGGTAAAACGTTAAAAACTATCTTAACTTTAAAAATTGCATTCAGGGACTCAGTCATGATGGTAAAAAGCCTGCCTGAAAAAGTAAGTCTTCAGCTGTCGGCAGAAGTATAAAAGGGAGGAGGCCAGCCTGATCTCCTGAGGGAGAGCATCCCATAACCTAGGAGCAGCCAAAGAGAAAGCCTTCTATCATGTCCCCATCAGCTGTGCCTGTGCTGGCAATGGAACCAAGAGGAGGGCCTCCCCTGACAATTTTAAATGCCGAGAAGACTCATAGGGGGAGATAGGATAGCCTAGAACACTAAGTTCTAAGTTGCTCTAAGTTGGAAGCAACTTGACAGCACATAACAACAACAAATCAAGTAAAACACACCATAAATTTTTAACTGTTGTAAGTGTGCCAGTATGTTTACCCAATACCATAAGTTATGAAGCAAAGCTCAGGCACAAACGCTAGTAATCTGAATTTAACTTACCTTGTAGCCAAAAAGGAAGATGCCAAAGAAAAGGCTGTATAGATCAGCTGTCAGAATACCTAGGTTGACAGACGTTGCACTCGTAACTTTCATCACCACAGGCATGAAACTGTACAGTCCAAACATGCACAGGGCAAAAGCCAGGAAAAGCAAAACTGCAAGACAAGACAACAGCCAAACATTTAAAGATGCTGAATGCTAACAAAACAGAAGTATGAAAGAGAACACGTGTTCTCAGAAGTATTTAAGTTCAAGAACATACTGCGATATACAGATAAAGAAAAACCTTGCCAGATCAGACCAAACATTTACCTAGTCCAGCATCCTGACTCTCCACAGTGCCCAGCCTCTGGCAGAGCTGATAACCCAGACATGAACTATACTGTTGTCCCCCAGCAACTGGTAATCAGAATGGGACATGGGCACTTTATATTCGTATCTAGGGATGTGAAATATGAATGGTGCTGCGGTGGCCCCATCGCCAGAACCAGTCAGGCCACTCACTGGGCACCACGTAAGACAGGGGTCCTTCTACTGCACCGGCACTCCAATCCAGGAAGGAGCGCAGCCAGCCTTTCCCCACCTCCCTGCGCAGCCAACCAATCATCAGCTGAACGGGGAGACTCCCCATCCTGTCTCCACGCCTAAGTGGTCAGCTGTGTGGGAAAGCGGATTGGAGTGCTGGCACAGAAGAAGGACCCCAGCGCTTCATGGAGCCTGGTGAGTGGGCCGACCAGTTCTGGGGGTGGAAATTGGGCCACCGTGGCAATTGATATTTCTGTGGTGGTGCCCCGGTTCGTATTTCGTATCCCTAGATACGAATACGAAGTGCCCGTGTCCAGTTAGAATAGTATACACTGCCTCAGCTGTGCAGCTAGGCAATTTTAGACTTTAAATTTCATGATCTTACTTAGGGAGACTGGATGATCTTGGGAATTTTACTCTTTTGGATTGCCATTATCACAATCCCCCAACTAGCACGGCCAGTCACCCTATGGTTGGAGAATTCTGGGAGTTGTAGTTTTAAAAAAAAGACACGTTCCCAACCTTTGGATCGGCTGAAAGTAATGTCCATCCATTTATTTTCTTCATAATTGCGCACACCCACCCAAAAAAACCCAGTGGGTGACCTGGGATTCAATGGTTATGACTCGTAGGGGGAGGATTTTTATGACACATCATATTTTTTTCTGTAACCTATGTTTGAGCTTATGGGTGGGTTTGAACTTGGAGTGTCCTCTCCAGAGCACGATGCCTGGGTAAAATAATACGGAGAACAGACTGTTACCCAAGCAGCAAATCCCCCCTCTCCACATCACTGAAACAGTCCAATGGAAAGGCAAGAGCCAATATGACTGGTTCCAGCGACGTTGCAGGAGTTGCCAGAGCATCATGAACTGCCTCTGGGACTCCGGCTCTGGATTTTGCCTGAAGCCTTTTCCATTGATGGATATAGCCACAAGGCAGTGGAGGTTTGAAATCGGAGTTTCCCTTCTCCTAGATGGGCTGCCTTCCAAGGCTGACGAGCCCCATCCATGTTTATGAATAATCTGATGAGAAAGGCCAGATTACTCATAAACATGTTTGAACTTCCTTATGGGTTCAAATGTAGGTGGCAGAGAAAATGTGAAGTGTCATAGAAATCCTCGCCTAGTTATGAGAGATGAAGAAATGTACTCTATTTTGACTTTCCCCATGCTTCTTACAGTTTTATAAACCTCTGTGATGATCCCTGTGCCACCTGTGAAAGTAATCCTTTTTAAAATCAAGTTTTTCCCAACCTAGACTTCACAGATGTCCCTGGGACTACAGCTCCTATCTTCTCCAACCATTGCCCATGCTCTCTGGGGATGATGTGGTTGTCACTCATCATTATCAAGAAACTCAAAAGTTACTACACTAAACAGTCCCAGATATTTCATTTTGAAAAAAAAATAAGGATACACACAGTTTCCAGAATCTAAGTGTTCCTTATTATACCTATTTATTTATTTAACTTGTGTACTGCACTAATTAGTGGTAAATACTTATGTGGCCAATTTATATCCAAAAATGAAACACACCTAACATAAAATAAAATAAATCTTTAATAATGTACTAAATACTAGCACCACATAAACAAGTAAGGCAACCTACCACTAATAAATCAGAAAAACCAGTCAACTGCGAGCGGGCAACATTATTATGGTCAGTCAGTGTAACATTAAGACAGAATGGTATAACTACTTTTGTAACTACTTGGATTGCTTGATACCCAAAAGTAACTAGTTATAGGCAACTATGTTAACTTTCACTAGAGTTACTTCCAAACACTGGTAGAGTCACATTTTAGCTAGATGCCAAACTCAAGCCATTGTAGAAGCCACCAGACCTCCAAGGAGAGAACATTCCATAACTGTTTATACATCATGGCCAGTTCTGTCCATTCTGACTTGCTGCAGCTCTCCAGTGTTTTGGGTAGAGCTAAAGTTGTCTAGGATTGAACCTGGCAACTTTTCTATGGGGAACACACATTCTGCTTCTGAGGCATGACCACTCCCATGTTTTCCAAAAGAATTGTCACTTGCCTCATGGCATAAAGTAACTAAACCAACAAGATGCAACCCAGAAAAACATAGGTGTGCCTAAATCCCGACAGTTCCAGTAGTACAACTCATCACTTGTTTGGTGGGAAAAGGACGAGGGTGGGTGGATTGTGTGTGTGTGTCTCTCCTCTCTAAGCTGGTGGCTCGTGATTTGAAAACCACTGCATCCTTCCTTTTGCTATGTTCCTAACAAGGCAGACAATATACACTTATTATTAAAATATCCCAGAATGATATGCACATTTATTCAAACATACACATACCAATTTTCCAGTTCCAATGAATATTAGCTATGTCTTTATGTTCCAAAATGCCCCTAAAGAAAAGACAGGGGAAAACAAGAATAAGAAAAACACTGAAATTAAAATCTCAAGACATAGTTTCCAGAAAACTACTGTTTTTAATTAACGATTAATATTAACATACGAATCAGTTTATAGCCCTTGTATGTTGAGCTGGACACATATTCTATTGAGTTCATCAGAGCTTACTCCCAAAGTTTGTGTGGGTTACAGCTTTGTGGTTCAAACACACAAGACAGCACAAGACCGGGACCCAAACGGTAAAGGTTTATAATGGCATCCCTCTAGTGGCCTCCAGATACACTGGTCTACATCGCCATGATGGGAACTGTAATGGTGAGGACAGAGGTTCTGCACATCTGAAGAGCATCATGTTGGAAGAAGACAGTGTGAACATTTATGAACTAGAGTCCTCCTCCTTAAATTCATTAAATTCAATATAAATATTTATATCCCACCTTTTGGTTCCTTAAGGGAGCCATGCAGGCAATCAAAATTTTTTTTTTAAAAAGGCAATTTAAAAAAAAACCCCAAAACCTGAAAAATAAAAAAATGGCCAAAAACAAGAACTCCTGTCAAATATTTTAAAAGAATATAAAAGAAATGTGACATTTCCGCTAAAGAAGACTTGGCAATGCTGACCATTACACTGTTTCACAAAACATCACTGTCATTTCATTACTGAAACTAGTAACAGCAGTTATTTTAACAGCTTTATTTATTTATTTATTTATTTATTCCCCACCTTTCTCCATGAAAAGGACCCAAGATGGTTTACAACAATGAAAGACAATATTTAAAGTTGAAAACAATGAGTATACAACGGTGGTCAACATCATTAAAAAACAATATTTAAAACTACAAACAGTGAGTAAAGAGGCATCTTACATCATTAACAGGCAATATTATGGCAAAGTTCAATAAGTATACTTTTTTTTTAAATGCCACTCTGATAAACGGAAAACACAAAAATGGAAAATACAAGTGGTACTAAAAATCCAATCATAGCGTAACTTGTAACATGTTACTTCCAAGATCTGCTACTTCTAATATTAATGCACAGAACAGCCTTAAGGACTTTATGCAGCCCACAGGGCGACCTTTGGCTTGTTTCAAGCAGCACACAGGTTAGTTAATCAAGAAATAAGTACTCTGTCATAATTTTATTGAAATAAGAGCTGACTATCAGAAAACCTGTTCAATCAATAAGGATTACTGGGACAAGCCAGGCCCTTCCCAGGATAAATCCCCACTACCTCACTTGTTTACAAGTTTACCTAGCATTCATTTTAGTGTAATTGATCCAAAAGTTGGTGCAGAACTCCTATTGAGTTTTTATCCCATAGTGCAACTACCATAGTTTTCACTGGTGAATTGCTGCCAAGTTAGGAAGTTAGTGTAGGCATTTGTTGTGCACACAGTTGTGTGACTTGGTGTGCCTACACTAATGTCTTAACTTGTGGCATTTCACCAGCAAAGTGTATGCCAGTTGCATTATGCCAGCAGGTATAACAATGGCATTTTAGCCAATTCAAATAAATGCAGCCTTTTAAAAAGGTTTGTCTAATCAATAGTTGGTTTTGTGGGACGCATAACAAAATGTTGTAGCATGGAGCAGATCTAATCAGTGTATGCCACCAGCCACCCATACCTCTTCAGGACGCTCCATTCCATGTCCTCTCCAGACAGACATGACCATTCCAAGCTTTCTCAGGATTTTTCCCTACTTTGGTGTTTTTATCCCTTAAAGGTTTTTCTTTTGGAAGGGGGGAGTAACTCCCCCAACATTGTAGTTTTCTTTACATTTGCTGATGCCTCTTGCCTGTGCCATTTTGTCTACACAGGGATCTGCATTTGGAGAATGAGTTCACTATTTGTCTACAGCAGCAGTTGGCAACCCTGGAGGCCAGAATAATGTCCCTTGGT
Source organism: Intellagama lesueurii (assembly GCA_037013535.1). Taxonomy (NCBI): domain Eukaryota; kingdom Metazoa; phylum Chordata; class Lepidosauria; order Squamata; family Agamidae; genus Intellagama; species Intellagama lesueurii. The sequence continues at coordinate 20,833,790 of JBAJHW010000003.1, forward strand.
GGCTTCCAGAGACACAATTCTCTGTTTGGGGGCCTTTTAAAGATTGGAGAGTTCCAGAACAGATCCAAGGACTTTTGAGGGCTACAAACAGCCTTCAGGCCCACAACGGCCACAGCAGCTTTCAGGCAACACAATTCTACAAAATTATTTTATTTCATTGAAGAGACCTTGCCCATGATTAATTCCATATCTTCAAAGTTCTTAGGAAATTTGTTTTACCACTTTTTCTACAGACGGACATCAGTGCCTTTCACACTTGTATAGTAAGCAGAATGACAAACTCTTTCCAACATGGAGATGAAGCAATAAGAAGTGTGGCAGAGTTTCCGCTTATTACACAACTGTAAAGGATGCCAATTCTCTCTCTGGAAAAACAAAAAAACAAAAAAAAAAACCCACAATGACAATGCCATTCCAGAAAAGCAAGATTCCAAACCAGTGAATGATTAAATTCACCAAGTCCTTAACCCTGTGGCTGGTTCCATTAAGGTCAAGGAGAGTATCTGCATGAATAACCAGTTACAGGACTTGGAATGCCAACAGATAGCACGATCAACACATAAGCTAGAAAAAGTCAGGATGAGAGGCAATCTAAATACGCATGGAGTATCGGAAGAACAAACTGGATCAAGCAATCAAATACAAGCCTAAATACCTAGGATTGCCAGTTTGCAACCTGGAGATTTACCATTATAAAATTATGTCCTACTTGCTGTGTGTGATGCAGTGGATGGATGATATGAAAGGATAGCTGGGAGGGAATGAAAGAGAGAAACCACAGCTGCCTAACCACCTGATTTGATAGTGAATTTGAAAATAAAAAAAGACATTTCTGGGCTGCAAAACTGACCACCCTACAACACCCACCCTTCTAAAGAGATTAATTGCAATGCTATTGATGGATTAATAACACACCCACCAATTCATGGAAGGGAAGAAATCATTCTATGGTATAGATGTTTTCTTAAATACAGTTAAAATACATATAATAGATCCTTACAGCTGCACACCGCTGATAATAGTCCCAAACAAGCCCACCATTCCTAGAAATTCCACTCTGCTCAGATTTTTCACAATGTATTCCTCACTCACATTCGAAATTGCATATAACGAAGCACCAACGAGGACTAAGACATCTCCAATAACTACGTTGCTTCCTGTATAGAAAAACATGAATTGTTTTTTTTTTAAAAAGGAATTGATGTAATATAAAACCTGCAGGTAATTTTACAGACAGTTAATCAGACAATATTTCAAGCCGTTTGGCCTCTTTCTTGACAGAAAATGAAAAATTTGGTACTTACCAGTGAATTCCTTTTGGCTCAATTGTGCCTGAACCCTTAAGTGCGGTTAAACTGAACTATGGTTTGTGGGAACAAACCAGTTAAATAAATTAATTTATGTCACCCAAAACTGGCAAACCATGATTAATCTTAACTAAACTATGGTTAATCCAAACCATCATAGTGTGGTGTAAAATCGGTTTGTTGGCCTCAGCCCTGCTAATTCTCCTTGTTTGTGCCACTAGAGCTTTATAGATGGAAGACAAATCACCAAAGTGGAGTCCAAATGAGTAGCCAGCATTTGTCAGAAAAAGGTGAATATTTTTATAGATATTTGGGGGGAGGGATTTATAGATTGTGTATTAATAAAGGAGAAAGGTTGTGCACTAGCACAAGAATTAAAGCAGTTCTGGAGTGGGTAGGAGACTCTGCATGGGGCAGAAAATTGATTATATACCCAAATGGTCCTGGTGAGGGGAAACACATGTTACATTGTTTATTATGTTGTTAGTTAATAACTTCTGTATACAATTTTGTTTGTTGTATATTTGGTTGTTTTTTTGTGTTATAATTTATTTTTTAAAAATAAAAATAAATATTTTTAAAAAGGAAGAAGGTCAAGAGGACTAAATCTCAAGAGGGGCTCAGACTTTCAGAAAGGTTGAATATAAGCAACAAAAAGTGTCCCCCCCCCCCCCAATTATTCTTAGAGCAAAATAAGGAAGCAATAGGTTCACTGCATGGGACAGATGGAGAAATGCTAACAGATGACAGGGAGAAGGCAGACCTGCTGAACACCTACTTTGCTTCTGTCTTCTAAAGGGAAAAAATGTGCTTAAGCAGACTAAAGAAGATGATGAGAAAACTGCACCCCAAAAAAGTAAAGTAAAGAGGTGGTACAGGAACATGTAGCTTCCCTAACTGAATTTAGGTCTGCACAACCAGATGAGCTGAATCCAAGGGTATTAAAGGAACTTACAGATGTAAACTCAGAGCATCTGTGTATAAAACCTTGAGCCCTGGAAAACAGCTGAAGTCCCTAAAGACTAATGGCAGGTAAATGTTGTTTCTGTCTTCAGATGGGGGGGGGGGGGAGAGGATCTAGATAACCAACTGGTCAGCTGATTTCAATACCAGGAAAGGTACCAGAATAGAGCGTTAATCAGTCTATGGACACTTAGAAAAGAATGCAGTGATTACTAAGAACTAGCATGAATAAATCATGCCACACTAATCTTACCTCTTTTGTTCTGACAGGGTTACAAGGTTGGTAAATTAGATGAATGCTGCAAATATAGAGCATCTTGATTTCAGCAAGGTTTTGAGAAAGTTTCCCTCTGATATTCTTGTAGCCAAGCTGGTAGAATACAGGCAAAGTATGCTAGTTGTTATGGTTCCTTGTTATGCTAGTGAGACGTTAACAAGTGGGGTGCCACAGGATGCTATCTAGGCCCAGTCCCCCCCCCAGCATCTTTATAAATTACTTGGATGAAAAAGTGGAAGGGATGTTCTTAAAATTTATGGTTGACGTCAAACCAGGAGGATAGCTAATACTTCATAATCAAGCCTCAGGATGACCTTAACAGATGGGAGAACTGGGCTAAAACAAACAAGGAAGTTTTAATCAGGAACAAAGTTAAAAGTTTCACATTCAGGCAGGAAAAGTCAGATGCAACATGCTATCTAGGTTTAATACGGAGCGGGGGGGGGGGCAGAATTATTCTGATGCCGGCTAATAATTGTTAAGGAAATATGGGTTGCAATCTGCATGGATATTTTTTTAAAGTGGTCTGTGGGAAGCCAGTGTTAATACATGTTATTTCTGCCAAAACTGCATGCCTAGTTAAAGAGGCATATTACCTTTCTAAAACTGGAGGCTCGTTAACTCTCATAACACACACTTTAGTGCCCTAATGTATCTCTCCATCATGGTCAATACATTGATCTCTGTTTTGCTTCTCAGAAAGCTCCTATAAATTAATACAAAGGGCACGTCAGCATTTTGTGTTATTTTATTTTGAGGCTAAGGGATTTGCTTCAACTTGTTGCAGCATATTCTAGTCAATCAACCTTTTCCAACATCAATTCAGTTCTTAAACTGATACTCTTAGGAAGGCTGCAAGCTTTTTTTCAGGCAAGGCTCCTGGTCTTTTTCAAAGGTGGAAAATCGGCTGTTGAAGCATTTCCCATCACGTTGCCAGGAAAACAACTGCAAAGGGAAGAGGGACTTGTTGCATTTTTATATCAGTGCCTATTCAAGAGTTGGTAACTCCATCCTTTACCCTTATTAAACTGATTGGTTCACGTAAGATATGGGTTTGGAGCCCTTTATGGCCTGTTGTCTGAATTCCAATGTGGGGTGGGTCTGGAGGGGGGACATTGCAGCAATAGGGATGGCTAAAAGGTCAACGGTCCAAAGCAAAGTAGGAGAGGTCAGATGCAATTTTTATTAATTTGGAAATTTTTTCCATTTTCTTATCAAGCCCATCTCATGTATATGTATGTTGAGAGTAAGACTTCCCAGGATAAAATGCAAAGGCAATAGGTTTCCAGGATGAAAACCAGAGCTCAATTCTAGGCAAGAGCTTCCCAGACTGTAAACAGTCCTTTATTAGTAATAAGAGGGAGGATTTCTATGACATATTTTTTTCTGCAACCTATGTTTGAGCTTATGGGTGGGTTTGAACATGTTTATAAGTAATCTGATGAGAAAGGTCAGATTACTCATAAACATGTTTGGACTTGCTTATGGGTTCAAATGTAAGTTGCAGAGAAAATATGAAATGTCATAGAAATTCTCTCCCTGGACCAGAGAAGAAGGTTGCGGGACCGGATGGGGAACCAGAAGTGGCCTGGGGACAGGAGTTCCTCATTCCTGTCCTGTGATGTACTCTCCAGCCCGAAAAAATCTGTAAAACGTTAAAGGCAGCACTTGGCCATATAGATTTAGCTGTTTATATACCCTGCATCTATTAATTTTCTAAGCAGCGATATCAAAGCTCCTAATGACATAACATCAAAGTTTTGGGATTCTCTACTGAGATAACACTGCTATGAATTCTTGTAAATAGATTTTTCAAGTGGCCACATTGGGTTCACATCAAAGATCCCTCACATTGAACAGAATTCCTTGCTTCTACCATTTTTCCACATTTCACTGACACGTTTTGTCCAGACCTTACCTTCGTCATCTTGTCTCCCAGCTAATATATCGGCACCAACCATCGTCCCTACACCCAACAGGCAGACAGCGACAGCAATAAAATGGATCAGTTTGTATCTTGCATGAAGAATGAACCATGATAAAGCCATCAGCACAGGAATCCCAAAACAGTCTAGGAGCTGCCATGCACAGAAAGAAAAAATATCATAATAACACAAAGGAAAAAAAGCCCCACAAGTTCTCTTTATCACAATCACCAAGCGTTCAGGATACACTATCTGAAGAGAGTAAATTCAGCCTGGTGGCTAAAGGACTCACTTAAATCAAAGTAAGCTGAGGATAATGAGATTCCACCTGACTCCAAATTTTTCAGTGGGACTTTGATGTAACTTTTGTTGAATAGCATCCTGAAGACTCCATTTGTACTAGGATGTTTTGCATGCAAAACAAAGCTTGTGATTTTTTTTAAAAAGCAGCCTATTCTTATAAACGAAGTACATCCTAACTAATAAAAATATTAGGCAAAGCTCATGAATGGAGGCGATTCATTCCAAAATTTGGGGGAGATGTTCCCCCAGCTCACAAGCTGCCTATGCAAAAACTCTCTCTGTTGCTATGACCTCCTTGTCTGAGATGCTTAAAATGAGCCACAAGTGACGAATGAGCATATTTGAAAATAATTAAAATTGCTACAATTAATCATCCTTTATAATCCTTTTTTCTATTCAGACAATAATTGTATTTCTGCCTGCAGCTCCGCAGTTAAGAGCTCCCACATACACAAATATTCTTTCCACAGATAATTTTATACAGGAAGAAACTAATCAAATGCAGAAACATGTATCATGAAAAATTAATAATCTATGAAAAGACTACAAACATCCTCAGCCTCTCATTTCTTCCCTCTTGCAACTTGTTGTCTGCCTTCTTGTCTCCTTGGAATGGAGTAGCATGAAAAAGGCCAGGATTGCCAGCAGGAACCCTGAACAAGAACATTCCGGATTGCAACATTTTATTATGGTCCCACTTTGCACTTTTCATTTGTTTGTACATTAAGAAGATGTACAACACTGTTTATTTTTCTGACCCTGGGCAACTGCCAATGGGAGCACAAGGATTTCTAGTTTGCTCCTTGTTTTTTAGCAGCTGAATGACTCACACTGGTTCACTTCCTTCCAATGAGGGCTCACTGTAAGATTTCATAAGTCCTCTACTGGCTACTTGCTTACTGTACCTGCTCTGATGACTTCACAGTGAAGTCATGCAAAGTCTCCACTCAAACTGCAGAGTTATAAATCAGAACTAGAGCGAAACTTAGCTCTGGAATTGCTATGATCAATGAGCCCATTTGGCACAGGGTTATTTCTGTTTGGACACCACAGGCTTTTGAATGATACTATTTTACCTATCTGTTTGACCAATACAGTAGTTTTATAGCTTAGGGCATTTTTAAGAAACCGTATTAAACCAAAACTTTCTCTTTTATGTATATATCGGAAGCATAGTATACATTTTTACCTACGATAACAGAAACTTTGGGGGTGTACTGATCCAATATCACCAGTAATCAGGTCTCCTCTACATTTCTCTCTTGTTCTAATTCATCTAGCAAGGGCCCAGCTGCCAAGTCAGAGGACCTGTTTTCTGCCGCCAAGGTCATATGGGAACCACAAGGAAAGCCAAGAATGTGATAAAGTGAAAATAACAAAACCAGACATGTCCAGAAGTTCATTTCTGCTTTTGAAAAAATGCTTATTTAGAGGTGTTGAATACTGCAGAGGAGGAGTGGCTTGGCTTATTTAAAAGCAGAATTACTGCTCCTAGGAGCTTCCATGAGCAGCAGCAATAGCCTTCTTTGGGGAGGGGCATCTGATGGGGTTGGACCCACAGAGTCAGCCTTGGGAGGCTGCATGAAGCTCTCATTTTGTACAATCCCAGCATCACCGACCAACAAAACTATATTTGGCCTTAGTTGTTGAATCTGTTCATCCTATTGAAGAGCAAACAGGAGTAAGGGTTCCAGTGTAACTATTTTTGTTGGATATATTGCACCCTCATATGATGTCTTCTGAGAGGTTTTAGCTGGGAGAGAACTGCAATGGATGTCAACCACCACAGTAGCAGCCAATTGTTCTCTCTCTACCTCGGATTCTTTTTCCCGCTTTTTTTCAGTCAGAGTTCAGTTTGTGTTCTGTCAGTTAGAGTGTGACTTATGGGTCTGAAGACAATTAGAGTGAAGTATTCTGTGACCAAATCAGTTAGTCAACATGAGGCTAGTTAACCAGTTAAGCTCAGTTATGTAACAAGTTAATATTTTTCCACAATATGTTTGTTTTTATATAAGAAGGACTGTGAGTAAACTGAAACATTTTATTCTTTTTCATTACCCTCTCTGAATGAATGTATCGAAACAATAAGTGCCAGTTGAGGTAAACTAACAAATAAGAGATGGTCTACTGAGGGAAAATTGTAGCTCAAACTGCTCTGTGGGTTCCTGCCAGACCCATTTTTATCTGCTACAGTGGAAGGCCACTGTAATTACTGGCGGCAGTAATTAGAGGAAGTTATTGAAGCCACACTCAATTCCCCTCACCAACTCTGCACTTCAAACACTTTTTACCACTAGGAGTAGCCAGGGTAGTAGCGTAGAGAACCAAACTTATACCTTCTGGCAACATAGCAGCCATTCTCAGTAGGGGCCATATGGCCTCCTGGGGGCTGGAACATTTGAAGGGCAACACACAACACCATCTAACATTCGTTATGCAACGTATGCAATCCTGCTTCAGTCTATATTTCTTTCATATTGCGTTTGTGGCCGTGGCCAAAAATAGGTTGAGAACGGCTGCAATATGGCACAGTCTGACCCACAACGGATCAGTGTGGCAACTTTGTTTACTCAGAAATTCCAGCCACTGAGTTCTGTGGGGCTCATGCCAAGAGAGTGGGCTTAAGATTGGTGTAGCCTTAATTTGTGAGGAATAGCAATGATCATCTCATTGTTATCAGTTATCATACAAAAGACTTCCTCATATTGAACTCAGTGACAAAGGGGAAAAATAGCTCTTTCTTATTCAAAGACAGAAGCTGGAAGTTTCCCATGGTGTGGAAGTTTCCAGCTGTGGAGAATGTTTGTGAATTTTTGTTTGAAAAATAATCAGCTTTTTGAAATATGTGATGTCTATTAGCTGGGGGACAACTTTTCTCTCTCTCAAAAGGTTTTTAGGCGACTAAGCTAAAAGATGAATTGGCAAATTATTAGTTTTAATTTTAGGTAGGAGGCGTTTGCTGAATTTGAATAGTTGTTCTGTTTACATGTGGCACCCACATGGAACGATGGGAGGGCTCTAGGCTTGACCCCTCTGTCATTTATTTAATTGTGGAAACAAAACAGTCTGAAGATGGGGAGGATGCTCTATCTGGGTGGCCTTCCACTGTGAACAAAAAACTTCCAAGTTGGGGTTCACATGGAAAAGCTACTCAGTTATAGCCGGCACTCCAACTTCAGTCTGCTTTGTTTCCATGATTAAAGCAATGACAGAAAGGGTGGGGCTCAAGGGTTCCCCTCATGGTGTCTAGAACTGCAACAACAAAATAGGGCTATGCAGTCACTACCAAGCAAATGAAATCTGGCTATATTGTGACTGCACTCCCTCAGACTGCACAGAGGGAAAAGAAGGGATGGGGACTTGCAAACTGAAACTCGTTATTAAGTCTAACTTAGGTTGCACCCGCAATTTGACTCAGATTCAACTTGGGGGAGTAGGTTTAAAAACTCGGACTCAACTCACAACTCGGATCCATTTTTCTGAGTCACGCTGTTGAGTCTCTATTAGAGATGGGCCTCTCTACCTGCTTCTGCTGCCACTGCCATCCTCAGAGGCAGCAGCCCCAGCTTCCCTTCCAGGGACCGGCTGCTGCCTCTGCCCATACACTCGCTGCCCCTGCCCATACACTCACTGCCCCTGCCCATACACTCGCTGCCCAGCTGATAGATCGGTACATGCGCAGAGGCAGGCACTGGCACCAGAAAGGGAAGTTGACCCATTGTCTCTGTGCATGTGCCTACCCGGCTTCCCTTTCAGTCCCACTGTCTCTGTACATTCGCCAGGCTATCAGCTGGGGGGTGCATGCGCAATCCGAGTCTTTGGTTTCAAGTCTGAGTCTCGAGTCGTTTGCCCGGGGGAGCAGGGCAAATGATTCAAGCCTCAGACTCAAGGCTTGAGAGTCAGGACTCAGTTCCAAAGACTTGGACTTGAGACGTGGGCCGGGAGACTTGCCAACATCCCTGGGTAAAAGTTCAAGATTATGGCTAAGGCAGCCAGCCTGCAACTCTTTGTTTTGCTCTTTTGCGGCTGTTTTATTGCCAGAGTGTAATATTGCAAACCAGGAAGCACTGTTCCAATAGCCAAGGGATTAGAGTATCACCAACCATGCTGCCCTCAACTTGTTTTGTGGGAGGACAGAAAAATAAGAACTGCTGCTGCTGCTGGAAGTTTTCAGGAGTACCATTCTTCTCTAGAACAACCGGTTCCAGCCCACATCTGGCATAATGTGCCCCCTAAAGCCAGAAGTAACCTTCCAGCCATTTCCAGGAGCAGGTGGAGGGGTTCGTAGAGTCCCACAAGATCCTGGTGCCAGGAAAATAACCCTCGGAGCTATGTGTGCCCTCGAGCACATTCCACCACGGAGACGCATCACCTTCCCACTACGTATTGAAGGTAAAGGTCATCTATGCATCCTGGCTGCATACTAGTAAACTGGCTAGTTCTACAAGCTGATGAGGCCTCAGGACTGGCCAATAACAAAACACCAGTATCATTCTCATTTTGCAGTGAAGGCCCAGTAAAGGGGGGGGGGGGAGAATGATATGTTTGAACATCATGTTCCTTCCGTTTAAAGTCACTGGCCTTGCCTGCATCTCAGTGGATTCATCCATGCTTTTCTTTTTTTTAAAAAAAAAACCAACATGAAATAGAGGCAAAATAAATAATTTAAGGGTAAATCTGCACAGACTTCTTTGTTCAGTTGGTTGTGTGTGTGGTCCATTTGGGATCAATCCACAGCCAATAATGTTCTTGCCAGTGTGAGGAAAGGGAAGTTCTTTCAACCCAAGGGCCAAATTTGATTCAGAGAAGTTTTGAAGGCTTCCAGTGGTAGGTGACATCAAGGAAAAATTATCAGTGGGACAGGAAAAAATCAGAATATTTTAACTTACAGCAATAACTGCCAGTAACTAAGCTTTAGGGAGAGGCACTCCAACTTTTTAGTAATGGGAAGAAACTGTACAAAAACGGGAAAATGACCAAGCATTTCTGGGAGAGATCATCTGAAGGTGGCTTAGTGAGTTTCATGGAAGAGTGGAAATGAAGACCTAGCCCAATATTTCAGCCACACTGTCACAATGTATCTCAGTCAAATCTTGGAAAAGTTACTTTTTGGACTCTGAGGATCCTACATCTATCACGGATGTGTGAGCCATCATGGGGGATTCTGCTAGCTGCAGTCCAAAAAAAGTAACTTTTCCAAACTCTGTTCTCAGCAGCCCTTGCCCACACAAGCTCATGCTATGATCAATTTAATTATTTTCATTCTTTTTACCTGGACACTTGTTATACTTGTGTACTGGTAGGCTTTCACTATAGTGTAGTTGGCTTCAACATCAGCCAGTCCAAGAAAAATATACTTCCACCACTTCCTTTTCAGGATCTGGAAGAGGCTGTCACCGTCTGGAGAAAAATGAAACACATATGCTTATTGTCGGCAAATGAGCCTCTTTTCATTCTAAGCTCTTCTGTGGAAGCTCTCTTTTGTGTAACTCATCAATACCTGAGCTGCTTTTGACTGGGACCTGAGAGGAGGACTCCTCTGAGATTAATCTTAAGGTTGGGAACACAAGGCCACCCCTATCCTTAGGCAGAGCGTGATGGCCATCTGGTAGAGCAATAAAATGTTAATCTTGTATTTTTACTGCCAGGGACTGGCAAGAAGCACTTAATAGTACTTTCTGTCTCAGGTGTAAAACTAATTTTACTGCTGGCAGACATTATGTACCTTTACTGGCTTAGAGGAGGTGAGTATGCTGCTTTGCCTCGGGCAGCAGAATGTCTTGGGCTACCACAGCTGCAAAGGGACATTTACCTTGCCCTTTTCTTGTCTTTATTTTTCTCTTTTTTTTAACAGTCTTCCCCCACAGTAACCACTTTTTTATGAAGGGGAGTCAGAACAACCTCTCTTTTCCATTGCAGCTTCTAAGTACCCCCCCCAAAAAAAAAGGGGGTTCAAAGGCCTGGAAATCACTTTGAAACATGTTTTATGCAGCTGGAGAAGGCTGTAGGAAGACGGGCCAAGAATCCAGTGACTTTCATAAGCATCAAACCTGACCCATTAGCTTATTTTTTCTATCAGCTATAATTTCTTCCTTCAAATCTGTTACTGTATTTTAGATGTTTTTATACTACAAGCTGCCTTTAGTGTTTGCTGTTTTTTAAGGCAAAGACAAGGTATAAATATTTTTGTGTAAAGCAAAAAAAAATTAAAAGAAGCACTGCATGAAAAGCAATGTTAGTCATATTTTCACAATGACACAAACAAGATCTGACTCCAGCTGTTTATAGAATGGTTTTCAAACTGTATACTTAAGGGAAATACACTTCAAAATGTCCTGTTGTAGAGTTTTATGACACCATGGACTGCTAGAAGGACAAATAAGTAATTAGTAGATCAAATCAAGTCTGACCTCTTACTAGAAGCTAACCTGACTGAACTGAGGTTATTGTACTTCGTATAAGACAATGCAAAATACATACATAATTCTGGGAAAAATTGAACGCAAGAAGAAAAAAGGAAAACCAAACACAAGATGGACTGACTCAACAAAGGAAGCCACGGCTTTTTGTTTGGAAGGCCTGAGCAGGGACGTTAGATCATTGCCAGAAGTCAGAAGTGACTTGATGGCACATAATACTACAACTTCAGGCAATACATGAAATCCATGCCTCCAAACCTCTGCCCATAGTTGTTGTACATAGAATGTTGTACATTTCCACATACTGTACATCCTGATCAATGAGCACAACATAGGAAGTCACCGCACTTTAATATTTTACTACAGATCCTACTTGTACCTTTCCGAAAGGCCAGCATTGTTGTGTAAACGAGAAAAAGCAAGCAATAGTTGATGAAACTCTGTAGCATTGGGGTGTTCACACCACACTTGTCAGCTAGAAATTGGCTGGTCACTGCAGTCCCACATATGAACAAGGAGAGTGTCTGACCCAGGATAAGTGTTTTCACAATGTACCTGTGAATGCAAAATGCAAGTTGTTAAGAAGATCGTGATGTTATGCATTCATTCATCCACTCAAACAATTCAACAATTCACACCATATACTAATAATGAAACTTATTTTCCTTGCTCATGCTATCATACTTTGTTTAACAGCTTTCTTTTAACAAAACTCCAGACATCTACTTATTTGGAGGACATTTTGATTTTGGTGGAAGAATGAAGGACAAATAGGGCATCTAGCAGTGCTACAGATTTGAAGATACCAGTAGAGTCGGCATCATCATCTTTGGCACAGCTACCAGGAGCTCAGGCTTGAGTTTACAAGAGCTGAGCAGGGCTGTTGAGCATAAGAAATTTTGAAGATCGCTTATTCATAGCCATCACCATGGGTTGGAGGCGACTTGACAACAAGTACTGTTAAACCTTCTGGCAGCCAAAGATAATCTATGTGCAAATACCGATAAATGGGTTCATGGCTAAGCCCTTAAGTGCTAAGCAACATGGCAAGCTAGGCCTTCGCCAGTGATGACAAAAACATTCAGTGCTACCTGGCCTCTTTTTCTTGTGGGAAGGGTTATTTCCACTGTTGTCTTTGTAGGACCTTTGAACAAGTTGGAATAGCAGCCATTAGGCAGATAATTTTATTCATTACGCTCTGCTCTCTCTGTGCCTTGTGCCTTTAACAGTAATTGCTGACTTTTATGAAAAATAATTTTATCTGGTCTCTGTCCAATTTTTCTCTCATTGTCAGCTCCTGCAGAATCATATCAGGAAACAAAGCTGCCAGAAACAAAACAAAACAAAAACAGTTCTAAAACTAAATATTTCTGGCATTATTTATTAATGTTTCTCACCAGCACAGATATCACCTACAAGCTTTCTCATGAAATTATACAGATATTTTGCTGTGCAAACTTGCACATAATGTACAGTGTCACAAGGAATCCATTTGACCTACGGAAAAGGATCGATATCAAGATTAATAATGGCATGCCTATTAGAAGTGCTGTAGTAAAGATCAGCAATCAACCAAAACAATAAAAGACAATTATGGTTGACTGTGGGCTGTTAGAAGCTTTAGGAACACTGCAACATTTCATAGAGTTTTAGAATAATGGCACAGAATATCTAGACATTGTTGGAATTTTATTTGCAATCTAACATGCTCCATATACAGTCATGTGAAAAAGGAAGAGCACCCTCTTTGAATTCTATGGTTTTACATATCAGGACATAATAAAAATCATCTGGTCCTTAGCAGGTTTGAAAATTAAGTAGGCATCCTTCAGTCTCAAGAGACTATGGTAACGTGCTCTGAATAGAGGTATTGGAACAGTGTCTAGTGTGGCTGAGAAGGCCAATTCGAGAGTGACAATCTCTTCCACACTGTAGACAAATACAATCTGTCCCCTGTCCAGCTCCCTGATTTTGCTGCTTTCGGGACTGCCTCTTTGCCTTGGCCTGCTGAACATGTGTCCCTTCAAATTGGGAGAGGCTATGATGCACCGCCTGCCTCCAGGCTGAACGCTCAGATGTCACAGTTTCCCATCTGTTGAGGTCCATTCCTAAGGCCTTCAGATCCCGCTTGCAGATATCCTTGTATCACAGCTATGGTCTCCCTCTGGGGTGCTTTCCCTGCACTAATTCTCCATACAGCAGATCTTTTGGAATCCGACCATCAGCCATTCTCACGATATGCCCAAGCCAATGTAGATGTCGCTGTTTCAATAATGTATACATGCTAAAAATTCCAGCTCATTCCAGGACTACTCTGTTTGGAACTTTGTCCTGCCAGATGATGCCAAAAATGCGTCGGAAACAACGCATATGGAACGTGTTCAACTTCCTCTCCTGTTGTGCACAAAGGGTCCAGGACTCACTGCAGTACAGGAGTGTACTCAGGACACAAGCTCTATAGACCTGGATCTTGGTATATGCCATCATCTTCTTGTTAAGCCATACTCTCTTTGTGAGTCTAGAGAACATGGTAGCTGCTTTGCCAATGTGTTTATCCAGCTCGACATCTAGAGAGTGTCAGAGATAGTTGATCCAAGGTACGCGAAATCATGAACAACCTCCAATTCTTGTGTAGAGATGGTAATAAAGGGAGGTGAGTCCACGCCCTGGCCCATGACTTCTGTTTTCTTCAGGCTGATTGTTAATCCAAAACCTTGGCAGGCCTTGCTAAAACGATTCATAAGTTGTTGGAGGTCTTTGGCAGAATGGGCAACAACAGCTGCATCATCAGCAAAGAGGAGGTCCCGCATGCATTTCAGTTGGACTTTGGTCTTTGCTCTCAATCTAGAGAGATTAAAGAGCTTTCCATCTCATCTGGTGCGGAGATAGACCCCTTCTGTTGCAGTTCCAAAAGCGTGCTTCAGCATGACAGCAAAAAAGATCCCAAATAGAGTTGGTCCGAGGACATAGCCCTGTTTCACTCCGCTTCGGATGTCAAAGGGATCTGATGTTGAGCCATCAAAAACTACAGTGCCCTTCATTTCCTCATGAAAGGACCTGATGATGTTAAGGAGCCAAGGGGGACATCCAATCTTGGGAAGTATTTTAAAAAGGCTGTCCCTGCTAACAAAATCAAAGGCCTTTGTAAGATCTATGAAGGCCACAAAGAGTGGCTGTCGTTGTTTCCTACATTTCTCCTGCAACTGTCTGAGGGGAAATACCATGTCAATGGTGGATCTATTAGCTCGAAATCCACACTGTGATTCTGGATAGACTCTGTCTGTAAACACCTGGAGTCTCTTCAGCATGACACGGGCAAGCAGTTTCCCTACAACGCTGAGAAGAGAGATGCCACGGTAGTTATTGCAGTTGCCCCTGTCGCCTTTGTTCTTATACAATGTGACGATGTTTGCATCCTTTATGTCCTGTGGTACTCCACCTTCCCTCCAGCAAAAACAAAAGATTTCATACAGGTCAGTGATAATGATCTCTTTACAGCACATCAGCACTTCAACAGGATGTTATTTTTATTTATTTATTTATTAGATTTATATACCGCCCATCTAGAACATGTCTACTCTGGGCGGTTATCCTTCCCAGGTGCCTTGCCGGAGGCGAGGGAATCCAAGGCCACTTTTATTTCTGCTAAAGTTGGTTCGCTGTCCAACTCTTCCAAGACAGGCAGGCACTCAATGTTATTTAGTGCCTCTTTGGCTACTACGTTCCCTCTAGAACAGTGGTCCCCAGCCTTGGGCCTCCAGATGTTCTTGAACTACAACTCCCAGAAGCCTTCACCACCACCTCTGCTGGCCAGGATTTCTGGGAGTTGAAGTCCAAGAACATCTGGAGGCCCAAGGTTGGGGACCGCTGCTCTAGAATATAGCTGTCCAACTCTTCCAAGACAGGCAGTCACTCGATGTTATTTAATGCCTCTCCAGTTACTACATTCTCTCTGGAATATAGCTCAGAGTAGTGCTGCACCCAGCGTTCCATCTGCTGTGCTCGGTCCTGGGTGATCACGCCTGTAGCAGACTTCAAGGGAGCAGATTTCTTCTGTATTGGACCTAAAGCCTGCTTGATACCGTCATACATTCCCTTGATGTTACCTGTGTCCGCTGCTATCTGTATCTGAGAGCAGAGCTGAAGCCAATAATCGTTAGAACATCTCCTAGCAGTCTGTTGGACTTGCTACGAGCAACTCGAAGAACCTGCAAGTTGTACTCACTAGGACAGGCTTTGTATGCTGCTAGTGCTCTCCTCTTTTCCTCGATGGCTCGCATCAACTCCTCCGAATGGGTTTCAAACCAGTCTGCCGTCTTTTTGGTCTTCGTGCCAAATGTGGACAAGGCAGTGTTATAAACAGCGTTCTTGAAATGTTCCCATCGTTCAGGTGCATTTGCATCAGCCGGGCCTGGAAGGGTTTCCTCAAGCGCTTGGGCAAATTCCTCCACTTTTCTTTGATCGCGAGTCTTGCTGATGTCAATACGTGGTCCTCCTTTCTTTTTCGTGTGATACAATCTCTTTGCTCGCAGTTTTACTCTACTACACACCAGGGAGTGATCAGTATCGCAATCAGCACCCTGATAACTGCGTGTGATCGTAATACTAGGAAGGCTAGAACATCTAGTCAGGATCAAATCGAGCTGATGCCAATGCTTGGATCTTGGATGTCTCCAGGAAACTCTGTGTTGAAGCCTCGTATTAAAGAATGTGTTGCTGACACAAAGACCATAATAACAGCAAAACTCCAGCAAGTGTTGGCCATTTTCGTTCATCTTCCCAATGCCAAACCAGCCTAGACAAGTGGGCCAAGAATTGTCAGCACCAACTCTAGCGTTAAAATCTCTGAGAATGAACAGCGACTCTTTCTCATGGATTTTCTTTATAGTAACTGCTAGATCGTCATAGAATTTGTCTTTGACTTCTGCTGTAGATGACAGTGTTGGTGCATATGCACTAATAAGGGTGACCGGTCCTGCTGATGAGTGGAGCTGCAGAGACAGGATTCTTTCACTCCCCGCAGTAGGTGGAACAATGGATCTCAGCAGAGTATTTCTAACCACAAAGCCAACACCATATTCCCTGGTCTCATTCAATGGTTTTCCCTGCCAGAAGAATGAGAATTTTTTTTCTTTGACAGATCCTGAGTCTCTTGCAGGGCAACTATGTCCATCTGCAGCCTACTCAGTTCCATGTCGATGACAGCTGTCTTGTGCGCGTTGTCTATTTCCCGCAGGTCGTCAGAAAAGCCAGGGGTCATTGCCCAAACATTCCAGGTGCCCAGATTTAGGGCAGAAATTTTCTTATGATTATTGCATGGTGCAGGGTTATCAATCTGCTTGTTGGCTTTCACCCTAAACCCCACGAGGTTAACAGACCGTGGCGAGGCAGCACCTTAATGGCTGGGGGCTGCCCAGCTTAAGGCGGGCGGTAGCTACCTAGTGAGGTACAATGAACTCTCCCACCTTTGGAATTAGCCCCTAGCGTCACGCTCTATGCCAATCAAGCAAAGACTTATAACCGGTAACTGCTACTTTCCGTGTTATTTCGACGCTGTATGCGAAGCTGGAGTGTCCTCTCCAGAGCACAAAGCCTGGGTAAAATAATATGGAATATGGAGGATAGCCTGTTACCCAAGCAGCAAATCCCCCCTCTCCGCGTCGCTGAAATAGTCCAATGGAAAGGCAAGAGCCAATACAACTGGTTCCAGCGACATCGCAGGAGTTGCCAGAGCGTCACGAACTGCCTCTGGGACTCGGGCTCCGGATTTTGCCTCTAGGTTAACTCCTGAAGCCTTTTCTATCGATGGATATAGCCACAAGGCAGTGGAGGTTTGAAATCGGAGTTTTCCTTCTCCTAGATGGGCTGCCTTCCAAGGCTAATGAGCCCCATCTACCCAGATTAAACTCATGAGTTAAATTATAACTGCAAACTATTTCTACCCCTTTGCTCTGTGTCCAATTGGAAACCTGACGTTGCGGGTGGAGAACTGTTAGGACTGTTTGAAAATTAAGTAAATGCAATCTTAGATGAACAACAACTCATGAAATATTACCCTGTGTCATGATTATCTATTTAACAAAAATAAAGCCAAAATGGAAAAGCCATGTGTGAAAAACTAAATACACCTTACCACCTTTAGCAACAATAACTTGAAGTTATCGTTTTCTGAATGACTTTAATAGTCTTTCACATTGCTGTGGAGGAATTTTGGCCCACTCTTCTTTACAACATTGCTTCAGTTCATTGAGGTTTGTAGGCATTTATTTATGCACAGCTATCTTAAGGTTAGGATGTGGTGGCACTGCGGGTTAAACCGCAGAAGCCTCTGTGCTGCAAGGTCAGAAGACCAGCAGTCGTAAGATCGAATCCACGCGACGGAGTGAGCTCCCGTCGCTTGTCCCAGCTCCTGTCAACCTAGCAGTTCAAAAGCATGTAAGTAGATAAATAGGTACCACCACGGTGGGAAGGTAACGGCGTTCCGTGTCTAGTCGCGCTGGCCACGTGACCACGGAAACTGTCTACGGACAAACGCTGGCTCTACGGCTTGGAGATCGGGATGAGCACCGCACCCTAGAGTCGGACACAACTGGACTAAATGTCAAGGGGAACCTTTACCTTTACCTATCTTAAGGTCTCGCCACAGCATTTCAGTTGGGTTGAGGTCTGGACTTTGACTGGGCCATTGCAACACCTTGATTCTTTTCTTTTTCAGACATTCTGTTGTAGATTTGCTGGTGTGCTTGGGATCACTGTCCTGTTGCATGTCCCAATTTTGGCCAAGCTTTAGCTGTCAGACAGATGGACTCACATTTTTACTTTAGAATATTTTTGTATACAGAAGAGTTTATGGTAGACTCGATGACTGCCCAGGTCCTGTGACTGCAAAACAAGCCCTAATCATTACCCATCCCCCACTGTGCTTGGCAGTTGGTATGAGATGTTTGCGCTGCTATGCTGTGTTTGGTTTTTGCCACTGTGCATTATGGCCAAAGATCTCCACTGTGGTCTCGTCTGCCCAAAGGACATTGTTCCAGAGGTCTTGTAGTTTGTCCAGATGCAACTTTGCAGACCTAAGCCATGCTACCATGTTCTTTTTAGAGAGAAAAGGATTTCTCCTGGCAACCCTTCCAAACAAACTATACTTGTTCAGTCTTTTTCTAATTGTACTGTCATGAACTTTAACATTTCACATGCTAACTGAGACCTGTAGAGTCTGAGATGTAACTCTTGGGTTTTTTGCAATTTCTCTGAGCTTTGCATGGTCTGACCTTGAGGTGAATCTGCTTGGATAGCTTCTCCTGGGAAGATTGGCAACTGTCTTGAATGTTTTTTACTTGTAAATAATCTTCCTCACTGTAGGATAATGCACTTTAAATTGTTTGGAAATGGCCTTATAACCCTTCCCAGATTGATGGGCAGCAACAATTGCTTCTCTATGATCATTGCTGATGTGTTTCCTCCTTGGCATTGTGTTAACACAAACCTGAATGCTTCAGACCATCAAACTGCTAAAACTTCGGCTTTTATACAGGTGGTCAAACTTGTTGATGATCAACTCAAGGGTATTTGGTTAGCGGCACCTGGCTGCTACTTAGCCTCTTAATTGCTATGGAAATAGTAGGAGTGTACTTAGTTTTTCACACATGGCTTCTCCATTTTGGTGTTATTTTTATTAAATAAATCATGGCATGGTGTAATATGTCATGTGTAGTTGTTCATCTGAGGTTGTATCTACCTAATTTTCAGACCTAAGGACTGGATGATTTTTATTATGTCTTGATACTTAAAACCACATAATTCAAAGAGGGTGTGCTTTCTTTTTCACATGATTGTAGCTGGTTTGACTGGGAGGAACTTTTCTGGGCTGGAGTGCTTGTCTATCCAGCACTAACCGATAATTCCTTCCAGCCTTTGATTTTAAAGAGAGCCCCACCTCTCTACTGAGTGTTCTCCTCCCTCTCTTTCCTGGGTTGGTGGCAGTTGTTTGCTGTTAATCTGTTCAGTTGGTTGCTAATATATGTGCGCTAAAGAAAGCAGTATACACAAGTCTGTAATTTCAAGCAACTGTAAGTAAATAAATGATTTTATTCTTCTTCCTATAAATGTCTCAGACTGAGTTACTGACACTTTAGGTTCCAGTTAATGAGAAAGGTGTGGAGTCTGGGGAAGTTGTTGCTATTCTCCTTTGTGAGTTTTTGCACTTCTATGTACCAAAAGGAATTTTACCAGAAATGCAAAATTCTGAAACATACATTGACTTTGAAACACTGTTTTTGCTATGGTAGCAACAGAAAATGTACTTGCATAACAAGCATCTCCCTCTTCGCTCATCGCCCTAATTGTGCTACTGGGATGGCTATTGATTACTACTCTTATCAATTATTTATCAGCCCATAAATAAAAGAACAATGATCGTTCCCTTCCAGAACTTGGCCACATCTCTCTGGCCCACTTCTCAGTGACACTAACGATTAATTGCTTTTGCCTCTTTCTTGAATGAGGTAATGGAAATGATCTCAGACAGAGTTTTATTTAGGGAATGCATGGTTTTGATTTATTCTGCTGAATATAAACTGCAACAGGGCTGTTCACTCCATAGCCCTCCACAGATTTATCACATGCATTAAATTCAGGCCCACGGCCCACTGACCCTACAGTTAAATGTCCCCCAAACCCACCCTTGGATTCGTAGCATAATTAAGGGGATGTCTTCCTAGTCCATTAATCTTTTTTAGTTCCTTGAATATGAAAGCAAGGGTGTGCAACAGACCTAGAAAAGCTTTTGGACTATCGGCTATAGAATTTCTTAGCCTCCATGGCCAGTGATGTGTACAGGAGTGATCCAATAGGCACTGCATACTTGGGATATTCAAAGTGTTACGGCAGTTCTTCTCACAGATTGGAAAGTAATGAACGAACAGGGAACAGGGATAACTGGAGGGGGATCACAGCAGAGAGATATAAGGACTGCTCCTCAAGTATCTGAATGAGGACTGGTGTTTTCTAATTTGCTCATCAATGATCTGGAACTGGGGTGAGCAACAAGGTGGCCAACTGTGCAGATGACACCAGAGGGTCAAAGAGCTGAAAGGGTTCTTGAAGATCATCTAACCCAATGACTTGTTCAGTGTAGGTCTCTTTGAACGAAAGACAGTGACAGCACAGGTGGCCATCCACCAGTCATCATCTTCTGAGATAATCTGGTCCACTACCAACAGCTCATTCTCAACAGGGGCCAAAGGGCACATTTGAAGGGGGACACAGACTGCAAACAACAACACCTTATAAGGTTCATTATGTGACTTACCCAATCCTGATTCAGCCTATATTTATTTCATATTGTGTTTAGGGCCATGGACCAAAAAAAAAAAAAAAAAAAAGATTGAGAATGGCTGCTTTAAAGCATATGGAACCCAAACACATTAAAGGGAGCCCCAGCCCTGTCATCAAATTGAGAACAGAAATGTCTGAAGAGGGAGAGGCTGCTATAGCAATTAAGTTTCTCCACATGATCCAGAATGCTAATTTGGGGGCTTAGTTCATGTGGAGAGGTTACTGGGTTACAGTAGGATAGCTATGTTTCCATAGCATGACTGAATAGAGTTAAATGTTCTGTGGGTCATCTTTAAATCAGAACATCCTAGCAAACATGCTTTTGAACTTCTGCAAGGAAAAGACAAAGCTTAACAGCAAGGTGCTAAAAATAGCTTACAATTTATTCATCTTACAAACTAATTTAACAAAATTATTTTGCAAAGGTAATGGTTGAGAACAAAGTTTCTTTACTGGTGTAACAACATTTTAAAATTACTTTTGAAAGTTACTGGTTATGCTTATAATTAGGTTAATTAGGCCTTTTGACAAGTGTCTTGTCTTATCAATCCTGTTGTTTTTTTCAAAATAGCAACAATGTACCAAGTAAGATAACAAGTAACTTTTTAAACACTACAAGTAACAGCAATGAAATAGTTTTTAAACACTGTAAGAAGGAAGAGAAAAAAAAATTCCGAAAAAAGATATTGGGGGAGCTTTCAGAGTTGGGAACTGTTAAGACAACAGAAGATTTAACTCTCTTACAGATCCCTATTACAGATCTTAAAGTTCCTATTTCGAAAAACGGAATTACTAAGGAAGAATTAAGAGAGAGAAATAGCTGAAATGGACTATATTCACAGATTGCAATATACATCAAGAGGATTAAATACAGACCGAGGTGACTTAGCACACTATGGCTGAGATCCTGTGCTTAGCATAGTAAACTGCACTAGGGTAGGCCCAATGAACGAAAATGGCCAACGCTTGCTGGAGTTTTGCTGTTATTATGGTCTTTGTGTCAGCAACACATTCTTTAATACGAAGCTTCAACACAGAGTTTCCTGGAGACATCCAAGATCCAAGCATTTGCATCAGCTCGATTTGATCCTGACTAGATGTTCTAGCCTTCCTAGTATTACGATCACACGCAGTTACCAGAGTGCTGATTGCGATACTGATCACCCCCTGGTGTGTAGTAGAGTAAAACTGTGAGCAAAGAGATTGTATCACATGAAAAAGGAAGGAGGACCACGTATTGACATCAGCAAGACTCGCAAACAAAGAAAAGTGGAGGAATTTGCCCAAGCGCTTGAGGAAACCCTTCCAGGCCCGGCTGATGCAAATGCACCTGAACGATGGGAACATTTCAAGAATGCTGTTTATAACTCCGCCTTGTCCACATTTGGCAAGAAGACCAAAAAGACGGCAGACTGGTTCGAAGCCCATTCGGAGGAGTTGATGCCAGCCATCAAGGATAAGAGGAGAGCTCTAGCAGCATACAAAGCCTGTCCTAGTGAGTACAACTTGCAGGCTCTTCAAGCTGCTCATAGCAAAGCCCAACAGGCTGCCAGGAGATGTTCCAACAATTATTGGCTTCAGCTCTGCTCTCAGATACAGATAGCAGTGGACACAGGTAACATCAAGGGAATGTATGACGGTATCAAGCAGGCTTTAGGTCCAATACAGAAGAAATCTGCTCCCTTGAAGTCTGCTACAGGCGTGATCACCCAGGACCGAGCACAGCAGATGGAACGCTGGGTGCAGCACTACTCTGAGCTATATTCCAGAGAGAATGTAGTAACTGGAGAGGCATTAAATAACATCGAGTGACTGCCTGTCTTGGAAGAGTTTGACAGCGAACCAACTTTAGCAGAAATAAAAGTGGCCTTGGATTCCCTCGCCTCCGGCAAGGCACCTGGGAAGGATAACATCCCTGTTGAAGTGCTGAAGTGCTGTAAAGAGATCATCACCACCGAACTGTATGAAGTCTTTCGTCTTTACTGCAGGGAAGGTGGAGTACCACAGGACATGAAGGATGCAAACATTGTCACATTGTATAAGAACAAAGGAGACAGGGGCGACTGCAATAACTACCGTGGCATCTCTCTTCTCAGCATTGTAGGGAAGCTGCTTTCCCGTGTTGTGCTGAAGAAACTCCAGGTGCTTGCAGACAGAGTCTATCCAGAATCACAGTGTGGATTTCGAGCTAATAGATCCACCACTGACATGGTATTCTCCCTCAGACAGTTGCAGGAGAAATGTAGGGAACAACAACAGCCACTCTTTGTGGCCTTCATAGATCTCACAAAGTTCTTTGATTTGGTTAGCAGAGACGGCCTTTTTAAAATACTTCCCAAGATTGGATGTCCACCTCGACTCCTTAACATCATCAGGTCCTTTCATGAGGAAATGAAGGGCACTGTAGTTTTTGATGGCTCAACATCAGATCCCTTTGACATCCGAAGCGGAGTGAAACAGGGTTGTGTCCTCGCGCCAACCCTGTTTGGAATCTTTTTTGCTGTCATGCTGAAGCACACCTTTGGAACTGCAACAGAAGGGGTCTATCTCCACACCACATGAGATAGAAAGCTCTTTAATATCTCTAGATTGAGAGCGAAGACCAAAGTCCAACTGAAATGCATGCGGAACTTCCTCTTCGCTGATGATGCAGCTGTTGTTGCCCACTCTGCTGAAGACCTCCAACAACTCATGAATAGTTTTAGCAAGTCCTGCCAAGACTTTGGATTAACAATCAGCCTGAAGAAAACACAAGTCATGGGCCAGGGTGTGGACTCACCTCCCTCTATTACCATCTCCACACAAGAATTGGAGGTTGTTCATGACTTTGTGTACCTTGGCTCAACGATCTCTGACACTCTCTCCCTAGATGTCGAGCTGGATAAACGCATTGGCAAAGCAGCTACCATGTTCTCTAGACTCACAAAGAGAGTATGGCTCAATAAGAAGCTGACAGCATATACCTAGATCCAGGTCTATAGAGCCTGTGTCCTGAGCACACTCCTGTACTGCAGTGAGTCCTGGACCCTTTGTGCACGGCAGGAGAGAAAGCTGAACACGTTCCATATGCATTGTCTCCGACGCATTTTTGGTATCACCTGGCAGGACAAAATTCCAAACAGAGTAGTCCTAGAACGAGCTGGAACTTTTAGCATGTATACATTACTGAAACAGTGACGTCTACATTGGCTTGGGCATGTTGTGAGAATGGCTGATGGTCGGATTCCAAAAGATCTCCTGTATGGAGAATTAGTGCAGGGAAATTGCCCCAGAGGGAGACCAGAGCTGAGATACAAGGATATCTGCAAGCGGGATCTGAAGGTCTTAGGAATGGACCTCAACAGATGGGAAACCTTGACATCTGAGCGTTCAGCCTGGAGGCAGGCGGTGCATCATGGCCTCTCCCAATTTGAAGATACCCTTGTCCAGCAGGCCGAGGCAAAGAGGCAGTCCCGAAAGCAGCAGAATCAGGGAGCTGGACAGGGGACAGATTGTATTTGTCTTCAGTGTGGAAGGGATTGTCACTCTCAAATTGGCCTTCTCAGCCACACTAGACACTGTTCCAAGTCCTCCATACAGAGCACGTTACCATAGTCTCTCGAGACTGAAGGATGCCTAATCCTAATCCAAGGCCCAATGAGTGGTGATTTGGTAAGTCAATTCTTCCATAAGTTCCATTGATTCAAATGGGCTTACTTGAGTGCAGCTTACTACACTAAGTAACAGAATTTCAGCCACTGTAGTTCACAAAAGTTCACACTGAAATAAATCCATAATTCTTTAAGGTACCATGATTCTTGTTGTTTAAAAAAAAACAATTTTTTAAAATGCTGAAATGGACTAACACTGTCACCTCACTGAATATTGCTACAAAAGATTTACGTGTCCTCACTCTCCTCTAACATTTCTTTTCTCTGCCTTCCCCAATCCATGTTTCACTTCATTTGAAAACAAAAAGAGATGGACCTCAAGTTATATCTGGCCATAGGAAGCTGTGTTATACTGGTCAGAATCCTATTGTCATTTTATGCCGGTGTAATGCAAATGGTGCAACTTTGGGTGGTGGGCAGCTATCTTGACTTCTTAACATCTATGCTGACTTCTTAAATTACGACAGTTTGCTCCCCAAAAGTACACAATTTGCCCTCTGCTTGCAGGCATTACTAATAGATTTTGGCCAACAAGAAGAATGTGAAGGTCCAACTAGGGAATGGAGAGACTAGTAACTATAGCAATTCTGGTAAAACTTGTTAAATTGTGTTTGTTTTTATCTTCCTCTTTTAGCATAATTGTACAAGTGGATGTGAAAGTACTCTCTCGCTCTTCGGAATTTTACCTTTCTCCCACCCATATCTATTCCCCCTGCCCCCCCATCCCCTACTCCCAATCCTATTCACATTGAAAACAAATAAAAACAAACAAACAAAAAACCAAGTCAGACTATGACCCTTTTAGCCCACTACTGTTCACAATGGCTGACAGCAGACTGTCTATCTGTATATGGAAGGGACTCTATGGATCATTGAGTACAGCCCCTATCAAGAAGGCACCGTGAGGAACTGAACTCTCAACCTCTGGAAGTAGTTTAGGTATCCGTAACCAGATACCCAAACTACTGAGCTATACTTTGAACTGGATTCCTGCACTGAGCAGGGGAGTTGGATTCAATGGCCTTATAGGCCCTTCCAACTTCATTATTCTGTGATTCTATGATTCTAGACTTTCAGGAGAGTGTTTTCCTGGAGATGTTAGAGACTGAACCCACAACCTTCTACATAAAACACATCTGTTCTGCCACTGAACTATTAGTCCTTACCAATGCATGTAGGCCCTGCTTTCTAGCAATGTTTTTTATATCTTCTTCTGCATCTCTTTGGGGGTCACTATGCATGGATTGATAAGTAATAATATTACTAATAAGCAGTCAGTTCTAGGAAGACAATTCTTTCACTTGTACAAGAGGATGATGAACCTCGCTTGCCCATGTTACCATGTTCTTGCTAATCCTAAATTCCTCCTAAAACCCTGGTGTCCGTAGAAGCAAATTATGAACCATAAATGCTCATCCTGAAATAAAACTTTACTCTTTAAGTGGTATAATATTATGCCTACTATTATTTCTTTTGCCAGCATCCTAGGATTCTGTTCTTCTTGTCATTTGGGTTTAGAAAGAAAACAGACACAAGCCCAGCCAAAGTTAACCACCACTATGAATATTACTTGGGTAACATTAAAGACAGTGTTGTTATCTTGGAGAAATAAGTTAGGATTAAGCGTTGATCACTCTGACTGGAATGCTACTGAATTTTGAGTTCACAACAGGGAAAATAAAACAATCCAAACAACCATCACTCTGTTGCAGTTAGTTGTTCTACAGCCTGTGAACACCATGTTAGCCTAAGACCATGTTAGGCCCTGGCTTTCAAAACCAGTCTGACAACGCTGTAACATCTGTCTCCCCGGGTGCAACCACAGGCATGCCCTGTTGCAGCATGATTGCATTTTGAGGCAAGGAGCTGACATTCTGCCAAGACATGCGTCTAAGAGCTCAGTATTATGTTGCAGCACAAGTTTCTTCAAACAGAAGGATACTAGAAAGGCACTTGGCTGCCAGCCTGGAGGAAATTTCCTGTGCCATCACTTTTGCAACTCAGGTATTAAAACAAGCAGAACAAAGACACTGCCACCAATCTCCATCCAAAGACCTCAGTAAACAGTTACACACCGATCTTGCTGTTTTATGTCTGAAAGGGAGGTCCACGTTATCATTCCTGTTTTGACTAATTCACTGCATTTCAATTAAGTGTTTTATATAAATATGGCCTTAATTAAGATCATTCACTTCCCAGACATAAATATTTGTAAACTAGAGTCTGCTTCACCAAATAAACCATTTGAAGTGGACTCTAGAGCCCAAAAGCTTATGCTATAATAGCTTTTTTTTTAGTTTATTAAAGTGCTGTAAGGTTGTTATTTCCAGACAATATGCTGTAAAAGGACACAATCCACAGTGGAAAGAAAAAATGGTAAAGGCGAAGTTAAAAGGTGGAAAAGGGTTTATCGGTTATGAGATTTCCCTCATTTTTTTTCAACTCTCAGCATTCAATACGAAACCAGAACTTGACTAGAATATATTACTTACATCAGATATTGTTGGATTGCAGTTCCCAACAGGGTGGGTTGCCTTTCTCTATGGTCTTTCACCAAACCGACAGAAAATGACTTTTTCATTGCCAGATTACTCTCAAAGTATATTGGATTGTAGCCTTCAAATGTTCTATTACCAGTAAGATGTTCAGCAGTTTCCTCAAGGAAGAGAATGGATGTTCAAAGCACCTTGGTTAGTGTTGAAGGTCACTTCCAGCTGGGCTGGGGGTACCTCTTCCATTTGTTGAAATACTGGGCTGAAGCATCCCTCCATCCCAGGTCCAAGAGCTGCTCCAGGTTAGTATAGTGATACTGTAATTTCTGCACCCATCACTTTCCCTGTTTGCAATTCTCACTGCACATAGCTAGAATATGCTTGTGGAAGATGAAAACAGACAAACTGATTTTGGAACAAGGGTTTGCTATTTCAAATTACCTTACCTTGCAGAAATATGCAGTTATTTGCTACTTAAAAAAAAAAAGACCTACGGATGTACAAACAAAATGGGAACGCTCCAAATCCTATCTGGCTTGCCAAGCCACTGGCCCAATGTCTTTCCATTACTTGCATTTATTCAAAATGCCTCCTGCTTCCTTGATCCCAGCCCTGGCAACATGGAATAAAAACACGGTCTACAGAGCAGTGTATCTTTTGCAAACACCGGGAAAACGTTCATGTCATAGCCTGTCCAGAGATACCTGTGAAAGAGAATGCTGGACTAGACAGACAGCTACACTTACCTAAGGCTAAGTACAATGTGGTCTGAAACCCAATGAAGAGAGCAGTGCCTTGAAGTTGTCCGTCATCCCTTAGTCCCTGGATGAGCATATTTACCCAGGCTACCTAGCCATCACAGTCTTCCCTCATCTGGAGAGATACACTGTGTTTCTATACTTAGTTTGCAAAAATGTACACATTTACACCTATAATGTATATGCAATATTCTCTCGAAAAGACAATAATGTTGGGAAAGGTAGAAGGCAGCAGGAAAAGAGGAAGCCCAAATATGAGATGGACTGGCTCCCTAGAGCAGTGGTTCCCAACCTTGAGTCCCTCGATGTTCTTGGACTAAAAGTCCTAGAAGCCTTCACCACTATCTGTGCTGGCCAGGATTTCTGGAATTGTAGTCCAAGAACATCTAGGGATCCAAGATTGGGAACCATTGCCCTAAAGGAAGCCACAGGCTTGATTTTGCAAGAGCTGAGCAGGTCTGTTGAAGACAGGACATTTTGGAGATTGCTCATTCATAGGTTTGCCCTAAGTTGGAGGTGACTTGGCAGTACATAACAACAACAACAACAAATGTTCTCTTCAGTAGGCAAATGTGCTACTGGTCACCATAAAGCTAAGCCCACTGCCTCCTCTTGGTCATCTAGTCACAGCGCATTGGCTCCTCTGAGTCCACCTTAACTACTACATTTAGGGCATCTTTTCAGTTTTCCATTTGCCCCCTGATGCTGGAGGTGGAAGTGCATAAGACTCAACCTAAGAAGGAAGGCCTTATAGGTCGAAACCACACGCTGCCACTGAACTATGGTCTCTTCCCAAACAGCGATCAAAGTTTACAAGCCAAATCTTGTTTTCCCACGGTGCCTCTTAGGTATTTATTAGTCAGGAAAAAAAAAACATGCTTTTCTTTTCGGACCTTCAAGGGGTGAGCGCAGCCAAATAAAAAGCCCCAAGAGCATGTGCAGAGTGTTTTTCGCCCCCCAAACGAGGCTAAATCAGTACCAGCCTCTTACTCCTTTCCTCTTTTCCGCCTCAGCATTCAAAGCTTAGGTTCCGACGACCTAATTCGTAGGACGGAGCGAAGCCGCCGGTTTCAAATGGAAACTTTGCGCCCCCACCCCGCAAAAGCATCCCCACGGGTCGTTTCAGAGAAGCACGTGCACCATGGAGGAGGCTTCTCCGGATCCCAACCCCACTCCACTGGTCCCTATCGCCCTCCCGGGCACCCAGCGGCTCGAATCCGCCGCTGTTGCCCCACTTTTGGGGAGCTCTCCCTTCCTAGCCCCCTCTTCCTGAGCCCGCGACCTCAGGGCTCCTTCTTCCCACGTGTCAACCACCCGAGGCGCGCCTCGGCGGTTCCTTCGCCGGTCAAAGGGCAGCCCACGCCGGCAGGCACCCGGGCGCCCGCTGCCCTTTGTCTTCCCCGCTCACCAAGTGCACAGCTTCTCCTTCAGCCGGACCCAGAAGAGGCGGCGGGCGCTGCCACACGGCTGGGCAGGAGGAGAACCGGGAGCCGCCGCCGCCGCCGCCGCGTTGACCGCGCTCAACTCGGGCGATGCGCTGCCTTCCATGACGCGCCAGCGGCAAGAGCGGGCTCCGAGGCGGGGGGAGCCGCCCTGGAGAGAGAGGAAAGGGAGGGGAAAAGATAAGGGGCGGAGCCTCACCCGGCCTCCCGGAGGCCCCTCCTCCGTGGGATGCTGCGGCTCCTGCGCCTTGTTTGGGTTTGGCGGCAAACCCTGATCCGTCAGCAGATCCCGCACCCAAACCCCGTCGCGCCTCGAGGGTCGCCGCTTGGACGAGACGGAACCAAAGAAGGGCTCCCGCCTTCCCGCTGACCTCGACAGGAAGCCGGTGGCTCTTCTGCGCTCCGTCAAGGCTTCCCTCAGGGATCAGACCGATGCTTATCAATAGTCTTTAGAAAGCTCTACTGTGTATACATTCCTGTTTTGTTTCTTCACGTTCATTCATTTATTTATTTAACTTGCATGCCGCCCAATAGTGCCATACACACTCTCCGTGCGGTTAGCAGCCAAGGCATATAAAACTACAAACAACGCAAGAACAATTATAAACATAAACAAACAATAAAGGATAAAATAAAACCACTTGACTCCCCGAATCTGACATAGGTGAACAAATTTAAACCATAGTTGGACATCAAATGAGGTACATTAATAAAAGGCAGCTTTAAACAATTAAGTGGCCTTGAAGATTCTCAGTCATCCAGGTGAGGTGAGAGTTGGAAGTTGAGTCATGGCAACTGGACTTCTTTCTTATCTTTTGCTACTCATCCAACTAGCTTCTTGAATAAGCTACAGTACTTGGATGAGTAGTGAAATGTTTCAGTCTAATAAGAAAGAAGTGCAGTTGCCATGACTCAATTTTCAGATAATTAAGTGGCTTCTTAAAAAATGAGAGAGGGCACCTGGCTAACCTCTACCTTTGAGTTTACAAGCCACTCTTTTCCTCCAGGGAACAGAAGATGCATATTATAGCACTTTAGAGACAGACAGATATATATCACTAATGGAGTGATGCCATTATTTGAACCACTAAAAATTAAAACAAATCACAAGATTTCATGGAAAAAACTCAATTTCATCAGGCTGGACACCGCCCCCACCCCACCCATGGACAGTGCAGAAACATTGTAGATAAGAGCCCTTAAAATTCATCAAGGCAGATATCTGTGCCAAGTCTGCTCGCATGAGTTGAGTTCAGACTTAGGTTGCAAACATAAGCCAGGGAGTGCAGTCTCGAGCACTATCCCTTGAAGCATGGTTGGAATTTTCCATTCCAAACTTCAAACAAAAGGTTTGCTAATTACTCTATACATTGTACATTCAGTCAAATGGAATTTTTTCTACAGAGAAGCTGGTACACCAGCTTCTTTCCTTCTTTCCCTTTCCTTTCCTTTCTTTGAATCATAGAATAGTTGGAAGGGACCTATAAGGCCATCAAGTCCAACCCCCTGCTTGATGCAGGAATACAAATCCAAGGATATCTACCAGGTGGTTGTCTAAGTTTCTCTTGAATGCCTCCAGTGTTGGAACACTCAATGCCTCTCAAGGTAATATCCATTGCCATACTGCTCTAATAGTTAGGAAGTTTTCCTGATATTCAACCAGAATCCGGCTTCCTGTAACTTGAGCCCGTTGTTGCCTGTCCTGCAGTCTGGGATGATCAAGAACAGATCCCGCTCCTCCTCTGCATGACAGCCTTTCAAGTACAGTGGTGCCTCGACTTACAGACATCCCTACTTACGAAAATTTTGACTTAAGAAAAGCTCCGGCCGCAAAATTTTGCTTCGACTTGCGGCCGGAGCTTCGACTTACAGACTAAAAAAAAAACGTGGAAAAAGCGGGAAATGCACTTTGGACTGCCCGGTACTGCCTGGTACTGTAATTTTAAAATGCAAAAATTGGTTTAAAAGGTGCTTGGTTTGGTTTAAAGCTGCTTGGTTCTGTTTAAAAGGTGTTCCCTCCCTCCCTCCTTTCCTGCCCTTTTTTTAACCTTAGGTCATCTTAGGTTTTAAAAAAAATTCTCCCCCTAGTGGTAGAGTATGGATTAACCGGCTTTGCATTAGTTCCTATGGGAACAAATGCTTCAATGTAAGAACGGCGCCTCTACATAAGAACCAAAAACAGCCGGAACGGATTAATCGGTTTTCAATGCATTCCTATGGGAAATGGTGCTTCAACTTACGAAAATTTTGAGTTGCGGCCACCGTTCCAATACGGATTAATTCCGTAAGTCGAGGCACCACTGTATTTGAAAAGTCTTATCATACCACCCCTCTGTCTTCTTTTCTCAAGGCTAAACATGACCAATTCTTTCAGTCTTTCCTCATAGGGCTTGGTTTCCAGCTTCCTGATCATTCTTGTTGCCCTCTTCTGAACTTGTTCCAGTTTATCATCCTTCTTGAAGTGTGGGATCCAGAACTGGACAAAAAACACAAGGTAAGGCCTAACCAGTGCTGAATAGAGGGGGACTAGCACCTTGTGGGATTTGAAAACTATACTTCTGTTAATGCAGCCTAAAATAGAATTTGCCTTTTTTGTAGCCACATCACACTGTTGGCTCTTCCTTCCTTCCTTCCTTCCTTCCTTCCTTCCTTCCTTCCTTCCTTCCTTCCTTCCTTCCTTCCTTCCTTCCTTCCTTCCTTCCTTCCTTCCTTCCAAATAAGTGCACTCTTTCCAAAACTCTTATTTACTAAGGACGGTCATTTTTTCTTATCCCATATTGAATGCCTCATTAATATGTTGTCACTATTCTGCTAGATTTGTCATTTTCCCAGTTTTCAAAGCCCTAATGCAAGGCTATGGCTGCCTAGTAGACTTATGACTGGTTTAAAAAAGGATATGAATATTTTAAATAGGTAAATAAATACATATGTACATAAAATGTGTGTGACTGGTTTGTACATAGTCTGTGTGCACATGCATTTAAATAGAAGCATATGAATGCCAGAAGTATATCCCATGGTTTGGTATTTCACACGCTTCAGCTGTTCAAGCATATAATTTCAAACTTTTGACTACACATTGTAGAACAATTATGTTTTCTCTAGTATAACTTTAACCCAAGAATAAATATCTTCCTGGTTCTTGCAGCTGGGGATGACAAGCTACTGTAGAGTAAACATGCTGATTTGACCAGTCCTACTCTTACAACAATAAGGCAATTTGAGTGCCAGATATTGGAGCAGCAGTGGCTTTTCCCCAAATGTTCCCCCTGAGCAACTTAACCTGAACCCCTGTCCTGAAGCTCTTCAACTACTCTGCTGAACTCGGCTATGGTAGCAGACTGTATTCTGTTGCGGTGTTTGAAGGAAGAATCAAATGCCACTCCAGTCTGTCTCTGTGTGCAGAAGGGGGAAGGAGCATCTTGTCCTTCACTTCAGGCAGCAAAATGTCTTGGGCCTGCCATGAATGTTGTGTACAGCAGACAGTGAACTACAGTTGCCTCCAATGTGTGACACAGCAGAGGCTGGGGGCTCCTGTATAAATGGAACAATGACTACACCCTAGATTTTGGACTGGAATTTGCAGGAGCTGTGCAAGGCTCTGAATCTTATTCCCCAAACAGGTCCAGAAGCTTGGGGACGTACTTCAAAGTTCGGAATAAAACCCAGAGTGGATTCACCATCCTACTGACATCAGAGTCACCAGCCTTCAGTCTTGTTATAGAATGGCAGGACCTGAACCATGCTCCTTAGTGTTAAAACATGGATGTTACAGCTGTATCCCTGATTGTATCTGTGAAATGTTGGAGCATATACAGTTTCTCTTGCTGGGTAGGTCAGTGAGTAGAGTACCTGCTTGCAGAGCCAGATTTTGGGAGTTCAGTGCCTCACTGTGTGTCCCAGGAAAAAAGCCAGCCTGTGTAGCCTTGGGCAAGCTGCCCAGTCTCAGGATGCCCTCAGAAGAAGGGCATGTTAAACCACGTTGAACGTTGAGCGTTCTATGCCTAAAAAACCCTGGAAAGGGTTGACATAAGTCAGAATAGACTTGACGCCATGCTCCGTTTATGATTATACAGTTGTGCACTAATGTCCTCTTGATCTTTTGTATCTTACATCCCACCAATCATTCAATCAAAGATTAAGCGTCCTACCATAATAGAAACAAGAAGCCAACTTCCACCGCTGCCCCAAGGACATGTAGTGTTTACAGTCATTGTGTCACTATATTGATCATTTAGAGTAACTTTTAAGAACATGAAAAATTACAGCAGGACTCTTGGGAATAAACACACAAACAAAACCAGCAACTCTCTTAGTAAATGAAACTTGTAATAATACTGCTGAGAATAAATTGCAGTGCTACAGTAACTGTATGTCAAAAATGCATAGTCCTTGGCAAGTGCCACATCATATTTGCAGGGAGACAGGAGGATCAGAGGAGAGTGAATGTTCTATAAATGTTATGATAATTCTGCTCCCCCTGTAGACTACTTCTGCATCCCACTGGTGGTACTTTTACCATCGACTGAGAAACACTGTTATAGAACATTCACAAGGAATCCTGGACAATCCTTCTTATTTTGTTTAATCATTCAATTTCTGCACCTCCTTTATTCCAACCGTTTAAGGCAGCATGTAAGATCCTCCCCCTTCCCCTTTAACCACACAACAAACTTGTAAGGTAGACTACGCTAAAAGAGTACTGCTGGCCCTTACACTATATTTTCTTTTGAAAGAGAAACGGCTTTATTTCTACTTTAATATTATCGTTGATCAAATAACTATCTCTGTTGCCTGCAGAGGTGTGCAGCTCTGTTTCTACCTTTCAGTTTTCCCATCCATGGCATTTAAGGAACTGGCAAATTAACACGATTCAATTTATAGGGACAGTTGTAGCCTTGCACTTACAATGGTATTGTTTTAGTCAGAGCTTGGAAAATTAATGTGGCAACCGCCCACATCAATCATGTCACTCATATTCATGAGCTGATTTACATAAACCTATGAGAGGGCTGGAGAGGCGGAGTCAGCAGCTATATGAGGCTTGGCTGGAGAAGGAGGAAATAGATAGGGCTGGTTAGTCAAAGAGATAGGGTTAGTCAAAGAGACAGAGCTGATTACAGATATAGGTAGTGAGGGTGGTAATGAAATTGCAAGTGAAAAGAACTATGTACTGAGGGAACTGTTGATGAATTACTTATGTATACTGAATATCTGAAAAACTTCTGTTATTACTCATTCTGCTTCACTTCAATAAATAAGTTCTGTTTCTGTTCACATATGTCTGTTCCAACATATGTCATTTATATTGTGGATTGAAGTAATCCACTGGTGGCAGCGAGAAGATAACGCGACGTGCGCCTTTGTGAGGGGATAATAAACAAGGGGCACATGGGTACTGCGACAAATTGGTGTCAGCTTGTGGGATACGTAGTATTAGCCCTTGGTTTGGTGAAACAAGCAGGGGCCATGAGGGTAAATGTCACAATTGGTGGCAGCGTGGTAAAGGACGTGTTGGGATACTCGCGTGAACTCTTTGTTTGGTGGAACAAGCAGGGGCCACGGGATAAACATCACAATTATTTTTTGGGAGTACAGCTTCCAGGACTTTCCAGCTGTTGCCTATGCCAGCTGGTTGATTCTGGCAGTTGTAGCTCTGAGAAGTAATTTGTTTTCCAAACTTTGATTTGAGAACTGCTTAATTTAATTTAAGACCATTTCAACTTCCCAGGACTTTCTGTTGTTTGTTGTTGTTGTGTGCCATCACGTTGCCCTCAATGTATGGCAACCCCATGAATTTTGCTGGTTTCGGGACTGCCTCTTTGCCTCAGCCTGCTGGACAAGTGTCTCTTCAAAATGGGAGAGGCCATGATGCACCACCTGCCTCCAGGCTGAACGATCAGATGTCAAGGTTTCTCATCTGTTGAGGTCCATTCCTAAGGCCTACAGATCCCGCTTGCAGATATCCTTGTATCGCAGCTGTGGTCTCCCTCTGGGGCGATTTCCCTGCACTCATTCTCCATACAGGAGATCTTTTGGAATCCGACCATCAGCCATTCTCACAACATGCCCAAGCCAACGTAGACGTCACTGTTTCAGTAATGTATACATGCTAAAAGTTCCAGCTCGTTCTAGGACTACTCTGTTTGGAACTTTGTCCTGCCAGGTGATACCAAAAATGCGTCGGAGACAATGCATATTGGAACGTGTTCAGCTTTCTCTCCTGCCGTGCACAAAGGGTCCAGGACTCACTGCAGTACAGGAGTGTGCTCAGGACACAGGCTCTATAGACCTGGATCTAGGTATATGCCGTCAGCTTCTTATTGAGCCATACTCTCTTTGTGAGTCTAGAGAACATGGTAGCTGCTTTGCCAATGCGTTTATCCAGCTCGACATCTAGGGAGAGAGTGTCAGAGATCGTTGAGCCAAGGTACACAAAGTCATGAACAACCTCCAATTCTTGTGTGGAGATGGTAATAGAGGGAGGTGAGTCCACACCCTGGCCCATGACTTGTGTTTTCTTCAGGCTGATTGTTAATCCAAAGTCTTGGCAGGACTTGCTAAAACTATTCATGAGTTGTTGGAGGTCTTCAGCAGAGTGGGCAACAACAGCTGCATCATCAGCGAAGAGGAAGTCCCGCATGCATTTCAGTTGGACTTTGGTCTTCGCTCTCAATCTAGAGATATTAAAGAGCTTTCTATCTCATGTGGTGTGGAGATAGACCCCTTCTGTTGCAGTTCCAAAGGTGTGCTTCAGCATGACAGCAAAAAATATTCCAAACAGGGTTGGCGCGAGGACACAACCCTGTTTCACTCCGCTTCGGATGTCAAAGGGATCTGATGTTGAGCCATCAAAAACTACAGTGCCCTTCATTTCCTCATGAAAGGACCTGATGATGTTAAGGAGTCGAGGTGGACATCCAATGTTGGGAAGTATTTTAAAAAGGGCGTCCCTGCTAACCGAATCAAAGAACTTTGTGAGATCTATGAAGGCCACAAAGAGTGGCTGTTGTTGTTCCCTACATTTCTCCTGCAACTGTCTGAGGGAGAATACCATGTCAGTGGTGGATCTATTAGCTCGAAATCCACACTGTGATTCTGGATAGACTCTGTCTGCAAGCACCTGAAGTCTCTTCAGCACGACACGGGCAAGCAGCTTCCCTACAACGCTGAGAAGAGAGATGCCACGGTAGTTATTGCAGTTGCCCCTATCTCCTTTGTTCTTATACAATGTGACAATCTTTGCATCCTTCATGTCCTGTGGTACTCCACCTTCCCTCCAGCAAAGACAAAAGATTTCATACAGCTCGGTGGTGATGATCTCTTTACAGCACTTCAGCAGGGATGTTATCATTCCTAGGTGCCTTGCCGCAGGTGAGGGAATCCAAGGCCGCTTTTATTTCTGCTAAAGTTGGTTTGCTGTCCAACTCTTCCAAGACAGGCAGGCACTCAATGTTATTTAGTGCCTCTTTGGTGACTACATTCTCTCTGGAATATAGCTCAGAGTAGTGCCGCACCCAGCATTCCATCTGCTGTGCTCAGTGCTGGATGATCACGCCTGTAGCAGACTTCAAGGGAGCAGATTTCTTCTGTATTGGACCTAAAGCCTGCTTGATACCGTGATACATTCCCTTGATGTTACCTGTGTCTGCTGCTATCTGTATCTGAGAGCAGAGCTGAAGCCAATAATCGTTGGAACATCTCCTGGCAGCCTGTTGGACTTTGCTACGAGCAACTCGAAGCACCTGCAAGTTGTACTCGCTAGAACAGGCTTTGTATGCTGCTAGAGCTCTCCTCTTATCCTCGATGGCTGGCATCAACTCCTCCAAATGGACTTCGGACCAGTCGGCCGTCTTTTTGGTCTTCTTGCCAAATGTGGACAAGGCGGTGTTATACACAGTGTTCTTGAAATGTTCCCATTGTTCAGGTGCATTTGCATCAGCCGGGCCTGGAAGGGTTTCCTCAAGCGCTTGGGCAAATTCCTCCACTTTTCTTTGTTTGCGAGTCTTGCTGATGTCAATACGTGGTCTTCCTTCCTTTTTCGTGTGATACAATCTCTTTGCTCGCAGTTTTACTCTACTACACACCAGGGGGTGATCAGTATCGCAATCAGCACCCTGATAACTGCGTGTGATCGTAATACTAGGAAGGCTAGAACATCTAGTCAGGATCAAATTGAGCTGATACCAATGCTTGGATCTTGGATGTCTCCAGGAAACTCTGTGTTGAAGCTTCGTATTAAAGAATGTGTTGCTGACACAAAGACGATAATAACAGGAAAACTCCAGCAAGCATTGGCCATTTTCGTTCATCTTCCCAATGCCAAAACGGCCTAGACAAGTGGGCCAAGAATTGTGATCAGCACCAACTCTAGCGTTAAAGTCTCCGAGAATGAACAGTGGTTCTCTCTCGGGGATTTTTTTGATAGTAGCTGCCAGATCGTCGTAGAATTTGTCTTTGACTTCTGTTGTGGACAACAGTGTTGGTGCATATGCACTAATGAGGGTGACCGGTCCCGCTGATGAGTGGAGCTTCAGAGACAGGATTCTTTCACTCCCCACAGTAGGTGGAACAATGGATCTCAGCAGAGTATTTCTGACCGCAATGCCAACACCATGTTCCCTGGTCTCATTTAATGGTTTTCCCTGCCAGAAGAATGAGATGCCTTCCCATGAGGTACCCAAAATACCGTTTCCTAATTTTTGCTTCTAGACAAAAATTCCTAATTTCCTAATTTTTGCTTCTAGACAAAAAAAAAAAAAATTTCCTAATTTTTGCTTCTAGACAAAAAAAATGGCCGTGTGTCAGGGAAGCCAAGAGCCATGCTGTCAGGAGTCTAGACTACATTATGAGTCTGCATTTGCAGCACGGTCATCGAAGGTGGAAGAGTCTAAGCTGAGGCACCAGACTAAGACTGTAACTACACAGTTAAATACTACAGGATTTGCTCCAGTTACAAAATGCAGGAATAAAAAGATTTTTTAAAACCGATCACATGATGCAAAGGCCAATTCGAATCAATCTGGACCTTTTTGCTCCCAATGTGGAGGTGTTTTTTTTCCCCTGCTGCTAGGGGATTCTGCTCTTTTCAAGCTGGAACAATTCAAAATGGCTTTTCTCTCCGAGGTTGATTGTTCTCTTCTGCAAAAGTAGGGGGGGCATGCTTGTGGGTGGTGTTGTGATGGAGGCAGTTGGGGCATGGTGTTTAGGAAGCACAAGAACACCCACCCCTCCGATCTGTTCCCACAAGTGTCCCTGTTTTTTTATAAAAACATTTTTAATAACCTAGTCTAGCGCTGAATCACTGAACTGATATACACACTTCAACACAGATTTTTTTAAATGCTATGAAATAGAAACAACTCTAAGAAAATACAGAAGACTGGATATATTTCCATGGTATGTATGTTTCTGTGCACATTATGAAGAACTTCGGAAAGCTGTCACTTTTTCCATAACACTGTACAACCCTTTAAAAAACAAACAGCTTGACGGTGAACCATAAAAGGATCAGCAGAGGTGGGAACAAAGGAAGGAAGGAAGGAAGGCAGGCAGGCTGGCTGAAATGCAGTTTGCACCATATCCATGTGTGGAC
Source organism: Intellagama lesueurii (assembly GCA_037013535.1). Classification (NCBI taxonomy): domain Eukaryota; kingdom Metazoa; phylum Chordata; class Lepidosauria; order Squamata; family Agamidae; genus Intellagama; species Intellagama lesueurii. Next base: position 20,872,257 of record JBAJHW010000003.1, read on the forward strand.
ACTAGATCTGAATCAATCCATGGCCCCTGTGTGATCACTAACAGCAAGTTGAAATGGAAGACAGCTGCGAATCAAAGCTCCAAATTAAGGAATTTGGCTGCCAATGTAGCTGCAGCCCAAGATGCATCAACTCTCTTCAGGAGTAACAGCCGCATCAGCAGAGGAGAATGGACAGATCCAATGATGATGATGGGGAAGGTTCTGGAAGGCAGCTATTGGGCAGCAACAGCAGCTGCAGGTGACACTGGTGAAGGATCAGCTCAGCTACATTTGCACTCTGCTATGTACACAGGATTCTAGGTCAGGGTGTGATTTTTGTTCTAATGATTTTCCTCATCTTAGTTCATTTATAAAGTCTATGTTCCCACATCCCCTTTGGAAGGAACAAAGAAGCTACCTTGCACCACATCATGCTGTTTGTTCGTCTAGCCCAGGGGTCTCCAAACTTTTCAGTGTGAGAGCCACATCATATATTTTACACATTTTCAAGGGCCGAAGGAAGGAAGGGGGACCCAAGCGATCCCCCACCTCGGATCGCTTCTGTCAAGCTTCCCTCCTCTCCCTATGCCCGGGCCGGATAAAAAGGCAAGGCAGGCCAGATGTGGCTTGCGGGTCATAGTTTGGAGACCCCTGGTCTAGCCAAACACTCTTAGAGGGCAAAGCAATCTTTTCCTTTATGTGTTAAGTCAGTGGTTCCCAACCTTAGGTCCCCAGATGGTCTTGGACTACAACTCCTAGAAATCCTGGCCAGCACAGCTAGTGGTGAAGGCTTTGGGAAATTTTAGTCCAGGAACATCTGGAGACCCAAGGTTGGGAATCACTGTGCTAACTGATCAAAAATTACAAACTTTTCAGCTTTCAGGGCTGCATCTGGCAACATCGGCTAGGGCACAGAAGCCACATGAACCGGCATATATGTGCAATCACATTTCCCCCGTATCTCAGTGAGCTCTCATTCCCCAGCAATCTTCACCAGCAACACCTAATGAGTGATGTTAGAAGTTATAAAACACACCAGCTGGACTGTAAGGAGAAGCTGCTGGCATTCTGCTAGCTTTGGGAGTGCATGAGGAGCACCAAAAAGCATCCATGAAGTCCCAGGGCTGAAAGTTATGACTGCTAGGGATTGATTGTGGGAACCTCAGTGTTCAAAGCACATATTTTATGGCTGAGCTGTGGTCCCTTCCCAACTCCAGCTCAGGACTGAGCTAGAATATGAACATTAATTAAAGGAGCACTGATTTATGAGGGCTACTTACATTTTATGGCTATGGTGAGAACAGAAAATTGCATAGTTGCTTTTTTTATGATCCTGCTGCCTATTTATTTGATCTTATTTCTAACGGAATTAAATCCTACGGCAATGATTCCTGAGGGGAAAAAGAGAAGAGCAAGCGTAGCATGCAAAGTAACTAGGAGTTTCTATGAGCCCAAGGAGAGCTCATAGAGGAGGCTGCCCACTATCACTCTGAATGATTAACTGAGAATCATAGAATCATGAAGTTGGAAGGGGCCTACAAGGCCATCAAGTCCAACCCCTTCCATAATGCAAGAATACAAATCAAAAGATATCTGCTAGGTGGTTGTCTAAGTTTCTCTTGAATGCCTCCAGTGTTGGAGCACTCACCACCTCCTGAGGTAATTGGTTCCACTGCCATACTGCTACAATCATTCAGTCTAAGTGTGATTTGTATAATGATTCACTGGCTTTCCAAACAGCTTCTATGGGTGGTGGGAATAATTCTGCTGCATTGTCGCCTTCACAGCTATCAGGACTACAGCTCTGTGGTTAAACATTTGCTTTGAATGCAAAAGGTCCCATGTTCAAGCCTTAGCATCATCCGCTTGGAAAGTGTCTGCCATTTTATTACCAAAATTAAATAACAGCATCTAATATATATGAGGAGGCACTGGTGATTTGGGAGCAGTAGGAATAGGAGATTGTCAGGCAAACCAAATTTTTTGGAGAAAAGCAGGCTATACATGAAATGAAAGCAGACAAATAAATCAATATTTTAGAGGGGAAATGCAAGAGTCAGAATCCCCATCCCATACAAAGTCCATGGCATGGAATGTAGTAACCCATATATATAATAGGGGCAGAAAGAGATCCATCTCATTATCTGGTTGTTTTTATTCACACTGGAAAAATATTTCCAAGTCTGCAAGAAATCAAGGATGGAAGTGAGAGGTGCTTTCCAGACAAGCTTTCCATAGAAAGTAGCTGAGAAAAAGCCACACACTTCGGGTGTAGGAAAGAGTGTGTTTCCAAATTTAATTCAACAGTTGGGAAAACACTGTTGCTCTAAGGAAAACGATGTCATGTATTTCTCTGACAAAAGATCATGTTTGCATTCTTGTTTGTCCATGAAGAGATACTGCTACGTGCAATGAATATACAAAGGCTTCACCCTCCCTGCTCCCTGAACATTAAAATGCAATGCACAACATGTACTTTCTAACTTTGTTTTGTCTGGTTCTGGGAGACATGGTCTTGAATTTTTATCTAGCATAATTTTTGATTGGTATAGAAGTATATGGTAGAATTTTTCATTAACGTTTGTCACTCCATGTTAAATATTGCTAGTAGGGATCGCAGCTTGGAAGAGGTTACATTTAGCCTGGGCATGGGGCCAAAATGCATTTCTATAACACATCCTCCCTGCCCTGCTATCTATTACTGGAATTAGCAATAACCCTGAAATCCTTAATGTCAGCAGCGTGTTTTCAGCAAAATCTCATTGAAGTGTACTGACAGTTCCCTCATTATTTTAACTACAAGTTCTTATTGACAATACATTGAGAAAGCATCTGTTTCCAGAATCTTTGGATAAAATTCACATGGCAAGTGGCATTATGGGTTTGTTTGTTTAAAAGGTTTCTAGGACCCATTTTAATTTTTTTAAAAAATAAATCAACTTAACACACAAATTAAACAAGAACATAAATGTCCATGATCTTTTTGGCACTGGTGTAACTTGCCACAGCAAAATGACGAGGTATGGGGGCATATCCCAGTTGTGTATCTGGTCATGGGCTCAGCTGCACAACCAGGATGCATCCTGTCATGGATTAGTCAAAATTAGCACTGGAAGTTATACAAACCTTATGAAAGACCAAGAGGATTCTGGCCAATAAGATAAGCAAAATCAGCCAAAAATAGTTAATTGATTAAAAGGAATGATGCTATGTCATTGTTTTGTTGCTTCAATTGATATTCAATGGCTGTTTCTGTATTTGGAGTTCTAAGCGGCTAACATAGGTCTCTTCCCACCTTTATCCTCACACAAATTGAGATGGTTTAGGCTAAGGGAGTGAATGGCCAAAGGTTAATCCGTGCATTTTATGGTTCAGTGGGCTCCAGAACCTAGATTGTCCATGTCCCAGCCCCACACTCTAATCACTACACTATACTAGCACTTTAAGCACTGTACCACACAATGAAACCTGGTCTAAGAACAAGAAACAAAATTCAAAGAACTTTACTCAGAAGTGGCTTATCATTCCCTTCTTCTGGGGGCATCCTGGGACTTTGCGGCTTGCCCAAGGCCACACAGGCTGGCTCTTCTGGGATGCACAGTGGGAAACTGAACTCCCAACCTCTGGCTCAACAGCCAGACTTAACTCATTGAGCTATCCAGCCAGCTCACATATGGATGGACCACACAACAATAATTATGTGCCAACAAGTTGATTCTGGGTTATGGTGACCCTTTAAAGGGTTTTCTAGATAGTGAGTACTCAGAAGTGGTTTACCATTCCCTTCTCAGGGTGCCCTGGGACTGTGCAGCTTGTCCAAGGCCACCCTGGTTGGCTCTTCCATCACGGGGCACAGTGGGAAATCAAACTCCTGACTTCCAGCTCCACAGCCAAGTACACAATTCTTTGAGCTATCCAGACAGCTAAATATACAATACAGAGCACACTGTAAGAAGGTTCCAATTTACCATGATATGCTAACTTTCAGATTCTTAGGCCTTTTTCCTCTCTCTGATTATAGCCTAAAATAATAATCAAGCATTTGCTCCCTCGTTACAGACTGAAATGGTATCGTTTACCAGGAGACATACAGTGTAAAGTAAGAGATTGTGCCATTTGACTTCCAAGTAATTAGGGATTCCACAACTTGTTTGGTGGTATAATTGAATCACTTTCCTTAAAAATGTTAGACACATATTCATAAATTACAAATATGGGGAAAGCTCTGCCCCCCTCAAACTAAGTTCCCAGATAATCTCAGCTAGAGTGCCCAGTGGCCATGTTGGCTGAGGTATTCCCAGAGTAGTCAGGCCGAAAGTTAATTTTCCTGTCTCTAATAAAAGATGTGAGCTCTTAAAAAATAGTGTGCTGTGTAGCTTCTGGGATTTTGCATTGAAATAGGTTCTTGCTTATTAAAAAAAAGAAAAAGAAAATTGTCATATAAATAACTATTCTTATGCAGCTCTGATTCTGCTGAATAAGCAGGAGCTCAATACATGCTGAGCAGGGCTGTTGAGGACAGGACATTTTGGAGATTGCTCATTCATGGTGTTACCATACATTGGGGCAAATTGACGACACATAACAACAACAACAACAACAACAACACATGTCCAGTAGCTTCTTCTGATCAACTGATAATTGGCAGTTGGAGCAAGAAACAGAACAGAGCAGGAAAACAGCTGAAGGAAAAAATAGGATTCCACATGACAACATTGGGCTGAACCAATTAGCAACTGCTTGACTGGCTTCTTAAAAATACATAATAGATTGCGGAACCTAATCTTCATGCATTGAAAAAGAAAATTCCCCAATCCATCTTGTTGGATTGAGTGGGAAGCTTTCTTACAGTGCAGACAGCAAAAACAAATGGAATGATCAGGACTTGGGGAGAGGGGACATAAAGGATTAAATTCCCCCCAACCCTGTACTAGCTGGCTGGATAGCTCAGTGAGTTATGTATCTGGCTGTGGAGCCAGAGATTCAGAGTTCAATTCCCCAATGTGCCTCTTGTGAGCAGAGCCAGCCAGTGTGGCCTTGGTCAAGCTGCACAGTCCTAGGGCACCCCCAGAAGAAGGGAATGGGAAACCACTTCTGTGTATTCTGTACTTCGAAAACCCTGGAACAGGTTGCCATAAGTTGGAATTGACTTGACAGCACACAATACACACATAACCCTACACAAGAATCCAAAAGCAAATTGGGAACACTACTTGCAGTTTATGTTTCAAAAATCATTCCTGCAGCTGGTAAATGTGTGGATGATGTCTCATTTTGCTTGGCCTTTGAGAACATTTCAACATTGTGGACATCAATAGTGTCGGTGAAAAGTTTATTTTCACCATCTCTACCTTATAGCTGGAGGTATCTTTTGTACTAGAAAATACTCATGCAAGAGAAATCTGCACTGGGGTGCATTTCAACCATCGATATGACTTAATTGTTTTAGTAAGTTTTAGTAAGCAGAGACAAATCTGATTCCTTCAGGGAGTTAGGCTAGTCTACCTCAGACTGAACATGGAGAATCTGTTGTGCCTGGTAATATATGAGTATTGGATCAGAATGTATCCAAAAGTCATTCTGGAATCTGTGCTGAAATTAGCATTACATTCCGTTTGCCATCGTGAAGAAGTATGCTGATGACACACTGGGTTCTAGTTGAGTTTTTGCTTGAAATGACAAGTGAAAACTAATGATTAGTGGCTTTCATGAGACTCCGAGACTGGCTGGCAATATAAATGGAAGTACACAGTGTTACAACACCATAATAGACAAGAACACAATATACCAGCCAAGTGGTTCCCTTGGATGTTTTTGACTACAAGTGGCTACTATCCAGGCACAACTCAAAGAGCTGGTACTAACCTCTAAAGCCCTAAATGGCTTGGGTCCAATCTCTCTAAAGGACTGCGTCTCCCTATATGACCCTGCCTGAGTTTTAAGATCTCAGGGGAGGCTTTCTCTCAACCTCACCACCTTCACAGTTGTGTTTGGTTGGTATATAGAAGAAGACTGCTCCCAGACACTGGAACTCCTTCCCATGGGAGGCCAGGATGGCCCCATCTTTGCTGTCCTTCTTTCTTTCTTTCTTTCTTTCTTTTATTTATTTAACTTATATGCCGCCCACACTACCCAAAGGTCTCTGCTTTGTTCTTCAAGCAGACAAAGACCTTTCTCTTCAGGCAGATTGTCGAGAAGGGTTTCTTAAACGGATTGTAGTTCCTTGTTGCTTTGAATGTGTTTTAGTGTTGGTTTTGTTTCCTGTATTAGTGTGGTATTTTTTTCTTTTTAATATTTGTATACTTCTGTTTTTAGCTTTTAAATATTGTCTTTTACTGATGTAAGCCACCTTGGGTCCTTTTTAAAGAGAAAGGCAGGGTAAAAATATTTTAAATAAATAAGCACAAGTCCCATAATTTATTAGCTATGCCAGCTGAGGCTGACAGGATTTGTAGCCAAAGCAACAGGGGTGGAGGTGGGGAGCATCAGGTTGGAAGAGGCTTCAATACATTCTGCCTTATGTTTTTCACTACAATCTATTGAGTATTCTGTACTTGAAGTTTTACTTCATTAGATGACTACATCCATATCTGTAGCTCTGTTCCCTCAACAGAATGAAGAGTCTATTGTTCATATACTCCCCAAGAGTTCATGATAATACTAGGCTTTAAATAAGCAGAGATATCTAATTCTTGCACCATCATCCCTGAAAAACAAAAGATTTTAAAATGTGCATCTTGACAGTGAAGAATATTTATTTATTGCATACTCCACCTTTCTATTGAAAGATGGAACTCAGGGTGACTAACCACAGCAAACTCAAATAAAAAATAAATACAATTAGAACATTAAGAGGTAACAGGGGTGAAAATAGATTAGAAAAAATACTTTCAGATGCATCAATAAACCACCATCACAAACCTGTCCAATACTCTTGTGAACCGCCTTGAATTCCAAACTTGGAAGAAAAGTTGTATATTAATACAAACTTATATACAAACAAACAAACAAACAAACAAAAATGCCTTATAGATCATAACCAGCACTTTCAGCTTTGCCTGGAAAGAACCAATAGCCACTGCAGTTGGGCACAAAAACAACATCCAACTAGTTCAAGTCAAACCCTGAAGTAGCTAGTTATGTGTAATGGTTAATTTGGGGGGTAATGAGTAATGTAACTAGTGATACAGTTATTTTTAGGTATAATAAGTAACACCTATTTAATTAAGAAATTACTTTTTAAGAGCTTTTTAAAGCATTTTGACAGAAAGTTTTCAGGTTTTATGCCATTCCCTTACTAATCCTAAGTGGCAAGGGAAATATTCTTTGGTTTTGTTTTCCATATTTTCATAAAAATTCCAATATTTGCCTTATCAAAGTTGACCACTAGAGGGAAGTAGAGAGCATTTCTGTATCTTATTGGTAATTTGACAAGACAAGGCAGGACATTAATAATGCACAATACAACGAACCCTTGCTTAATTGGAGCAATGGCAACCCAGCTGCCAAAAAGTAATGAGTAACACAACAAGTTCACTTCAAAATGTATAACTTCAGCTCTGATCTAAGCCAAGTAGCAAATAAAAAATAAAATAAAAATAAAAATAAAATAAATGTGCTCCTTGTAACTGGCCCAGTCAACAGTCTAACTGCAGAATTCTGAAGCAGCTGAAAGTTCAGGATTCTTCTCAAAAGTAACCTCACATACAGGATGTTACAATACTTCAAAGAGCACATTTTTGGTGATGTCAAATATGACATCTCCAGGAACAGGAATAGTTGGTGCATTAGCCTCAATTGCACATATATGCTCTTGACCTGGACTCAAGAATACATCCAAAGCACAAATAAGAGTCTTAAAGGGGAGCGTAAGCTCATCTAACATAGGCCCAGGCTCCTCCAAGCTACTGTCCCACTGGAAGTCCACTGAAAACCAAGGACTAGTTCTATGACTGCTACCCATAAGCTATGTGGTATCCCTCCTTCATTTTTTCCTTCTTTTTGACAAGGGCAATCATCAGCATGATTTTCTCTTCTTTCATCTTTGTGAACGCAGAAATGGGCATGATAATTTTAGCAATATGAGCCAAGGAAATATGCTAAGCCCACGTTCTTCATTTTTTTTAAGGAAGACTTTAATTGAGCACAAACTCTCAGTAGTGTGGTCCCGGAGTGCTGAATGGACAGCTCCCCTACTTTATATTTCTGTACTACACATACATACACTCCTTAGGCAATTTTCTCTGGAACAAAAGAGCAAAACAGAAGCCCTACCAGAGCTCGGGAAATCTTACTATTTGGACCATAAAACCTATAATCCCATAGCAAGCATGACTATTGTTCACGTTGACTACTGGATTTTTGCAGCTGTAGTAAAAAAAAAAGTAATATTTCCAAGGTCTGAACCCTACCCAACTGTGAGAAGATGAGAACAGGTAGTAAAGGAGGGCAACTAATTATCCCTGCCATCTAGCCTCCATTCTCCCTCAACCTTATTCTACTCAGAAAATCCCGATACAACAGAAACAGTGCCGGAAGGGTTGTGGCCAGACCCCGCCCTCCGCCTTTTCTTCCAGCCCCACCAGCCCCAGAGGAAAATGGGAAAATCATCCACCCACCCACCCACCCCACAGCCCGCTCTCCCTCCTCGCCCCCCTTCCCCAGTTCTCCGCCCCTAAAGCAAAGGGAACAAAGACAACAGCTTCCTCCATCTGGTCTTCCCGGCGGCCGTCTGGGCTCTGGAGCAAGGGGGAGAGAAGGAGTGGTGGGGCAAGAGGCTGGCAAATCCTGTCCCACTTGCCCCTCGCCTCTCATTTCTTTTGTGTGTGTCCCCCCCCCCCCCCGCCGCCCCGCCAGCGCGGGCTCATCCCGGCGTTTCCCGCCTTCTTCCTCCTTGAATCCCCGCGCCTGGGCCGAGGCGCCTCCCTCCGAGGCTGCCTGCCTGCTGCGCCAATGCCTGGGATAGGGGCCATCGGAGCTCGGTGCAGGCACCGCCCGAGGAGGCGTCCCAAGACGGGCGAGGAGAGCGGCCACCAGCCCCAGGCCGACTCCGGGGGAGAGAGGGCCATGGACGCGGCCATCTGGATCTACCAGTTCCGTCTGATCGTGCTGGGCGACTCCACGGTGGGCAAGTCTTGCCTCTTGCACCGCTTCACCGAGGGCCGCTTCCCGGGGCCCATGCACTCCGACCCCACCGTCGGGGTGGATTTCTTCTCCCGCCTGGTGGAGATCGAGCCGGGCAAGAGGATCAAGCTGCAGCTCTGGGACACGGCGGGCCAGGAGAGGTTCAGGTACTGCCCTTCGTTCCTTTTCACCTGGCATGGATTCATTTGCTTTGCCTCCCTCTCTTTTCCCTCCTCACCAACGCCCGGGCTGCGTGTTACGTGGCGCGATAAAAAAAAGAAAGAAAGGGGGGGGCGCTTCTGAGCATATGCAGAGTGCTTTCGTTTCCAAACACCCACCGTTCCCGCCCTGGAGTTGCTAACTCCCCACCCCCAAGTGCTCAGCACCAATAAGCGTGGGGTTTGGAAAAGTTACTTTTGGGAACGAGGTCTCCCACAGCCCCATACCCATCAGAGCAGTTGGTCAGAGAGGATGGAGAATTCTGGGAGTTGTAGTTCTGTCAGTAACTTTTCCACGCTCTGGGCGGCTAACTTTGTACGTATTGTGGCTTTGAACGTGTTGAGTCAGATCGTCAGCATCCCCGTCGTCACTGTGTTCATGAACTGGCTCCAGGCAACGGAAAGACATGGCATCAGCTTTGGGTAATTAGATGAAGTTAACTTCAGCAGATAAATGGTCTGTAATCCTCAGCTAGGCTGGCTGGATAGGGTAGTGAGTTAGGCATTTGACTGGTTGGAAGTTGAATTCCCCAGCCCAGGTAGCCCTGGGCAAGCTGCACAGACTCAAAGGGCCCCAGAAGAAGGGGATGGTAACTATTCTGAGTACTCTTGACCTAGAATACCCCAGAAGGGCTTGCCATAAGTCAGAATTGACTTGACGTGACAGAATTGATGGCACATGCATATTACTATTTTTAGTCCTCAATTAGTGAACACATACATGTTTATAAAGGTATTCAGAGTATATTCTGTAATAATGGGATGGAAACATGGGAGTCAGTACCATTTTCTGGTTGTTTATGAGCATATTTGCATTTCATGAGCAGGGTTCTGAGCCCCAAGTGCTTTTGTGACCATCAGGGCTGGCCCTGCCATTGGGCAGAGTGGGTTGGCCACCTCAGATAGCAGTAAAAAAGCAGTAAATGGTTAGTTACTTTAATTTATTATGATTGCATTTTTTACTGCCAGAGAAGGGGAGAGGGACTGGTGAACGTTTCTGCCTCAGGTGCCAAAATAATTTGGCTGGTCCAGTGTGCTATGCACTGAGACTTTGGGAGCAAAGTACATAGTATTTCCTGCTCTGCCTTAGGCAGAGGAATGTCCTGGACTGACCTTTTTATCAGTAACTCTCCTTGACCCCAAGAGGCCACAAAACTCTTCTGTGTTTATTGTAATAGGCTAGGATTGTTACCCACTTTCATCTGGAATTCAACAAACTTTCCTCCACCCAGAACCACCCACCCAATCACTAAGGCCTCAGTGGCTCTAAAGCGGAGGATGATTTCAAATCAAATCTCACTTGTTTTCTTTCCTTTATTTTCTCTTGTAAAGTAGCTCAGTGAGTTAGGTATCTGGCTGCAGATCTACAGGTTGGGAGTTTGATTCTTTATTGTACCTCCTGCATGTAAAGCCAGCCTGTGTGGCCCTGAGCAAGCTGCACAGTCCCTGGATGCTCCCAGAAGAAGGGAATGGTAAGCCATTTCTTAGTATTTTCTTCCTAAAAAACCCTGAAAAGGGTCGCCATAAGTCAGAATTGACTTGACATGGAAAGAAAATTAGAACATGCCCTGCCCAGTGCAACCTTTTTGGTAGGACGTTGAGCAGCACAATAGAAAATACTTCATCACATACAGTGTATAGTTATAAATCCTTGGATTTGCTTCCACGGAGTGTAGTGATGTCCATTAGCCATATGGAATTTGTTGCCTCTGGCTATGGAGCTGGTCAACAACTTAAGTGGTTTAAAAAAACCCCAAGATAAATTCGTAGAGGAAAAACCTAAAAGTAGTTACTCTTCATGATTGCTATTACTGTTTCCAGTACCGATAGCCTATAGTCTATTGTGTGTGCAGATTGGGGGGTGGTCTCATTCCATAGGGGAGTGGTGGCTGGTGACTCCAATTTTGAGGGAATGGAGGGTAAAATGTTGCAGCTCTTTAAAGAATAGCAGGTTTTTTTCAGTATGAGCTTTTGTCGATCAAAATCCCTTCTTCAGACATAAGGAGAGCAAATGCATGTCCCTTATATTTATCCCCATGGTGGTGAAAGTCATGTGCAGGTGAGGATACCGAAAATAGAGGCAGTGACAACAGAAGGTGCTGTGAATCCACCCCAGGTTTTCTTCTGCCCTTTACAAGTGCTCTCCAGGGTGCTGAATCTTGCTACCCAAAGTAAGTTCACTACCCTAAATATCTCCAGTGAACTGCAGACTAAAACCAAGGGTGGATTCACAGCAGCACTGAAATTGGAGTCACCAACCTCCATTGCCATTGTTGTGGAGTGAGCCCCTCCCCCACTCACCTGGATTACGAGCTGCTGGTGTTGTTTGTATTACACAACTCAAGTCCCTTGCCATGGTGGCTGGGGTATTCTGGGAACTGTAGTCCAATCAAGTACTTCTTCCCTGGTCTGCCAGTTGCCAGGAAGCATGAGTGGGAGAGTGCCATTGCAGTCACAGAACATTGTGGTAAACAAGATGCTGGAACATTTGGTTTGATCCAGCAGGGTGCTTATTTTCTTGCTTGCCTTTCTAGGTCAGGTAATGGAAGCAATTAAATACAATTAAAATTAAGAAAGTCGTTAACTGTGGTAAAAGCCAATGGAACAGTCATCAAAAAGCATAAAAACGTGGTATCAGGACAAAAATAGGGTTGAAACAAAGTTTGGAAAAGGACTGTTCTTGCTGACTTTGCTTTGGAACAGGTCTCAGCTCTTGGACATGGGAAAGAATACAAACAAAATACCTCTGAGGTTGTGCAGTGGGTAATTTTCTCAGTTGTGACTTGACTACATTTAGAAAGAATTCTGGGTAAAGTAATCTAGGTTGAAGGGTGTGATTTTATAGCAGAATCTCCTGCCCTCTAGCTTCCTCCCAACCTGTCTTTAAGAAGTGAACAACTGTTTCTAGATCGTTTTCTAAATACTTTCCCATGCAGTTCTGTTGCAGAATTGCAAAGCAGTGCTTCTCTTATTTTCTTCTAGTCTGGTACTGTTGGGCCAACGTGAGTCCTCTTTGCCCTTTAAGACTAGTGACCGTCATTGTAAAGATTACAGTGTGGAGCTGTGAGTTCAAGGTTCTAGTCCTCACTCATTCATGAACATTACTGGGTCTCTTGGTCTCTCTTTCTCAGTGTGACCTAGCTACCTCACAGGATTATTGTGAGTATAAAATGAGGAGGAGGAAAGCCATTTCTCTTGCCTTGGTCTCACTGGAGGAAAGGCTAAATATACAGATAATCTAAAATTAAAAAATAAGTATATAAGCAAGATGTTTAATCCTGTTTGCCTACATTGGAATGGGGACATTAGTTGCTGACTCATTACTGATATTAATTCAACACGGCAACATGGGGAGGGTTGTGTTGTGACCAAATACAGCTACCCTAAATGGTCATTTTGCTGCTTCTTTGGTCATGTGGTGCTTTTGGAGTAGAAGGAGCAGCTGACATGGCACTGTTGTTGTCCAAAGGATGCCCCAATGTGTTCAGAGACCTCACATTCTTCAGCGAGGCTCCTTCTATGTCCCCCATCACTTTGCTTCTTTGAAGATCTCACTAGACATGTCGCAAACTGTGCTTTTTTTGTAGTTCATTTCATTGCCATTGGGCTCTATGCTTTACTTCTGTACCCATGCCTGGCAAGTGAGAATAACACTTCATGCATCTGATGAAATGAACTCTAAACCATGAAACCTTATGACACAATGCATCTGTTAGTCTCTTAAAAAAACAAAAAACCCTGCAAAGATTAACATGGTTACCCCTTTGGAAGTGTGAATAACAGTTTACTAAGGCCTTTGCAAGTAAACACACGCACACAGACTGATGACCGCCTCTACCTCTTCTTTTGCCGCCTCCTTTTTTCCTCTGCCTCCTGTCCTTCTTCATGACATTTCTAGCCTGCTGTTGCATTACAGGGTAATGCTCAAGGTGGCTTATGTATGTACATCAAAAAACATCATTAAAAACAGCTGATAAACAATACAACTATTTGTTGTTGTTTAGTCGTTAAGTCGTGTCCAACTCTTTGTGACCCCATGGACCAGAGCACGCCAGGCCCTCCTGTCTTCCACTGCCTCCCGGAGTTTGGTCAGATTCATGTTCGTAGTTTCGATGACACTGTCCCACCATCTCGTCCTCTGTCGTCCCCTTCTCCTCTTGCCTTCACACTTTCCCAACATCAGGGTCTTTTCCAGGGAGTCTTCTCTTCTCATGAGATGGCCAAAGTATTGGAGCCTCAGCTTCAGGATCTGTCCTTCCAGTGAGCACTCAGGGTTGATTTCCTTCAGAATGGATAGGTTTGTTCTCCTTGCAGTCCAGGGGACTCTCAAGAGCCTCCTCCAGAACCACAATTCAAAAGCATCAATCCTTCGGCGGTCAGCCTTCTTTATGGTCCAGCTCTCACTTCCATACATCGCTACTGGAAAAACCATAGCTTTGACTATGCGGACCTTTGTCGGCAAGGTGATGTCTCTGCTTTTTAAGATGCTGTCTAGGTTTGTCATCGCTTTCCTCCCAAGAAGCAGGTGTCTTTTAATTTTGTGGCTGCTGTCACCATCTGCAGTGATCATGGAGCCCAGGAAAGTAAAATCTGTCACTGCCTCCATATCTTCCCCTTCTATTTGCCAGGAGGTGATGGGACCAGTGGCCATGATCTTAGCTTTTTTGATGTTGAGCTTCAGACCATTTTTTGCGCTCTCCTCTTTCACCCTCATTAAGAGGTTTTTTAATTCCTCCTCACTTTCTGCCATCAGAGTGGTATCGTCTGCATATCTGAGGTTGTTGATATTTCTTCCGGCAATCTTAATGGGATTCATCCAGTCCTGCCTTTCGCATGATGTATTCTGCATATAAGTTAAATAAGCAGGGAGACAATATACAGCCTTGTCGTACTCCTTTCCCAATTTTGAACCAATCAGTTGTTCCATATCCAGTTCTAATTGTTGCTTCCTGTCCCACGTATAGATTTCTCAGCAGATAGATTAGGTGGTCAGGCACTCCCATTTCTTTAAGAACTTGCCGTAGTTTGTTGTGGTCGACACAGTCAAAGGCTTTTGCGTAGTCAATGAAGCAGATGTAGATGTTTTTCTGGAACTCTACAACTATAGAATACAACTATAGAAACATTAAAATCAGCTTATTCTAAAAACAGTTTAAATCCTCACAGTAAATATTAAATACTTTTGTAAGTCAGTTTAAAACAATGTCCCTTCACACCCTTCTTAAGAGCAGTGAGAGTGGAAACTGATCGTGGATCTGGGAGCCACGCAGGAGAAAGGCCTCTCCATGTGTCTGTATTCTCAAGAGGGCTTCTCCTGGGGATCTTAATGGTTGGGTAAGTGCATAATAAAATAAGGGCCTGTGAAGGACAAAGGGCTAGTGTGCCGTCCTCAGCAGAGGATAGACAAGAGGAGACATTCGGATGTGTAGAGGGGGAGCTCATAAAGATAGAGGAAGAGGAGGTGAAGGATGGAAGGGGAATAGAGGTATGCTTAGCGGAAGACAAAGAGGGAGACAAAGGGGAGGAGCAAGATCTGATATTGTGGGAGGAGGTTATAAAAGAAGGGAACGAAGCGCGGGAATTTAGAGTGGAAACTGACAAGAAAAGGGGAAACAGGAGAGACAGCGCGGTACAAACAGATGGAGTAGACGAAACAGCTAGTAAAGTCGGTGATCTGTTGAGAGAATTTCCCAACCTTAAGACAGGAGGAGGATTGCTCCCAGATCCTGCCTCTCCCAGAGGTGATGAGAAGGTGGTGAAACCTTTAGAATGGACAGTCGTGGTTTACCCCCGCAATCAAAGTGGAGGGAGGAAAGTGATCCGTCCCAGTCCCTTCTGCAACAACCCACCCCAAGAGGGGGATTGGGTGAGGCACCCATGTTGTGGGACGGTGTGTGCTATGAGGAGTACCCCAATGAGACCGATGACCGACCGCGAGCGCTTTGGTCCAGCCCCAATGTGAGGAGTGAAATATATACGCCAGAAGCGAAGATATTGAGTTATAGAACGATTCCAGAGTTAAGCTGTTTTGATCCGTTTAATCGTGTTAACCCAGAAGTTGATAAAAATAAAGTTAAGGTTGTTGAGCAGTTCAAATCGCCTCCGTCTCTCATTCCTGCCAAAATGAAGGAACCGTCACCAATTTTAGAAGAACCCAATCACAGGGCCCCTTAGAGAGCCAGCCCCCAAACTGTTCAGGGTTTTAAAGACAAAAACCAGTACCTTGAATTGAGTCCAGTAGGCAACTGGCAAACAGCACAGGTGTTTCAATGTAAGGGTCATATGGTCTTGGTACCGTGTACCACTTAGTAGCCAAGCTGCTGCACATTGAAATGTCAGGAAATCTATGGCCTTCTTCAAGGGGAAACCTATGAAAAGCAGATAGCAGTAGTCTAGACACTAAGTGAATAAGGCAGAGATGACTCCTGCCAAGGCAGATGGATTCGGGGAAAGGTTGTAGTGGGTGTGCTATGTTGAGTTGTGCAAAATCAGTCCATGTCACTTCTGCAACCTGAGGATCCAGAGTAGAGATAGGGATATTTGTAATGCAGGTCTGATCCCCAGAACTGGCCCATCCACTCACATGCTGCTGCACCGCCAGCGTCCTGCTCTTCCTGCCAATTGCCGCAGTAGCTCCTCTGTCTCCCTGCACAGCTGGCCACTCCAGGCAGGGGGCAGGAGGACGTGTCTCCCTGCACAGCTGCTGAGTGGCCAGCTGAGCAGGGAGACAGAGGAGCTACTGCGGCAATTGGCAGGAAGAGTAGGGTGCTGATGGTGTGGTGGTGCATGACTGGATAGGACAGTTCTGGGGGCCAGACCCACATTAGGTGCAGCTGGGATGGAGATACTCATATTTGTTTATGAATACGAATATCCCCATCTCTAATCCAGAGACACTACAGCATCCACGAGTATCTCTAGACCAGTGGTTCCCAACCTTGGGTCTCCAGATGTTCTTGGACTAAACTCCCAGAAGCCTTCACCACTAGCTGTGCTGGCCAGGATTTCTGGGAGTTGTAGTCCAAGAATATCTGGTGACCCATGGTGGGGAACCATTGCTCTTCTAGACCAATGGTTTTCAAACAGGGATCCCCAGATGTTCTTGAACTACAATTCCCAGAAGCCTTCACCACTTGCTGTACTAGCCAAGATTTCTGGGAGTTGCAGTCCAAGAACATCTGGGAACCCATGTTTGAGAACCACTGTTCTAGACTATGAACCTGCTTTATCAGAGGAAGCACAACCCCTTCCAGCAAGTGTTTAATGACACATCTAACACTGTCACACCTTAATGGATAATAGTGGTCCAAATGCAGCCCATGGGCCTCATGCAGCCTCCACTTTGTGGCCTCAGAGCCCCCTTGGCCATTTCTTTTTTCTTTTTTAAAGCAAGATGGATTGCATACAGGAAGCAACATTTGCCTTTGAAACCGGATGTCCAACCACTAACCACCTTCTTTTAATTGAGAAAAAAATTGCTGTTTTAAAAATGGGAAGGGAGGTTCTAATTTCAGTTTCAATGCGAGAGGCTCATGCAGGCACCTTTATAGCTACCCAAGCCACTATAATAATGGACATTTTTGCCAGGGGGAAATGCAGTAGAAGATGCATATTATTTTCTTCTTGTTTATATTTTTCATCAATAAATAATTAAATAAATCTTGTCTAAATTAGTTTCCTTTTGAGTTTTCTGTCGTGGGATTAATTTGCCTATTGGCAAGAGACCAGCCACATTTGAAAAGTATGTAAATAAGATGATAGGCCTAATACAGACTTCAAATACGGTTGTAAACAATACAATAATAATGTTTTAACATAGCAGGGCTAAGCAGAGAATATATCACAATGGCCAGAATCTTATCATTGGTTTACACTCTTGCAAGGGAAATCCCACAAGTCTGGCAGCAAATGATTGCTGATTAATAAGACGCCAGCAACCAGAACCTTGCTAATGAGCAATTATAATTGCCAAGACTAACATGATTTTCCTTATGGATACATGAATCAGCAATAGGTTTCTGGTCATTGCATGGTATAAAAATGCTGATGATTACTGTTTAATATATCTGCCTCTAATCCGAGAAACCGGCTGGAGGAAACATGATTCAAAATTGTTTGTGTAAAATAACTCACATTTGGCAGTTGGTGTGGGATAAAACAGTTTTACAAACATGATATTGCTTTCAACCTTCTATACATGTCCAGGCAAATGATATGCATAGTTTATCAGTTATATAGTAAACTGGAAGTTTGAAGATTTTATGCTCTTAGCTGTTTGCAGTTGATCTACATGTGCAGATACATTACTTACAGTGTTCTTAGAGTAGTAGTTTTTGAGAACAGATGGTGAGTATCCTGTTTCAGTGTTTCCCAAATAAAGGGAGTAAAATGCTTCTTATTCAGCTTAAGGCCACTTCCTCTTTCTTTCCCACTCTTTTGAACAATCTTGACTTAAACCCTGGCCTTTAAAAACAATATTGACTTAAACCCTGGCCTTGTTAGCCCAAGCAAAAGATTAGACTAGAATACTCTTATCTTTTACACAGGCATTTTTCAGGGACACAGAAACTGAATTTGGACATGTAGTTCTTCATCCTAATAATGAAAATGTTAGAGCCTTCATAGGGGAAGAGGAAGTTTATTCCTAACATGTGAAATGATGGTTTATTGGAGGTTTGAAATCTGAATCCAGCAAAAGGTAATATAATGTGGAAAATCTGTTGGTCTAAGGGTTGCAGGAGTGGAACATTGGTGGGTTTATAAAGTGGTTTTCCGGCTTGCATCCAGAAGCTAGAAATGCACAAGGAATAAACCATAAGGTAGGGGAGAACTGAACTGAGCTCTTGATGGGTAAGGGCTCAGGTCTGAGCTGGGAAAATTGGCCATACCAGGCAGAGATATTCTGGGACTTATAGTCCAAAAAGTACCTTTTCTTGTCTCTGGTTAAAGCTTTTCCATTTATCTTCTCTTAAGATAGCAGAAGCAAACATACATGATGTACAATTATAATCATCATGTGCCATCAAGTCAATTATAACTTATGGTGACTCTTTTCAGAGTTTTTCAAACAGAGAGTACTCAGAAGTGGTTTACCATTCTCTTCTTCTGGAGGTGCCCTGGAGCGGTGCAGCTTGCTCAAGGCTATATAGGCTGGCTCTACTCACAGGAGGCACAGTGGGGAATCATACTCCCAGTCTTTGACTCTGCAGCCAGATCCCTAAACCATTGAGCTATTCAGCCAGCATGATGTACAATAAGTAACCAGAAACAGGTATGCTTACTTCCCATAATCTTTTAGTGCACATATTTTGGCTTTTGTTGGCCCATATGTGTTCAGCACAGAGCCTATGTCATCTACAAACCATATATTGACTAAGTGAATATAATAACATTTTAGGAGGACATTATACTTGAAGTTCTTAAGTTATTTTATTTTGATATCTGGGAGCTTTCCATGGGAGAATGTGGGTCCTCACTGAATGTGAGTCCCCACTGCATTTTCTTGGCTTCTTGGCATTTAAACAGATTTAAAAAAACATAAGCAAGAGCAGGGTCCAGCAAATGTCGTGCTTTGGATCTAAAATGAGAACAGACTTATTTAAATTTGGACAACCCCCAATTTTCTTCAGGGAAGTGAAAGTGAGATTGAACAGGCCCCATGAGCGTGCCGCCAAGAAGCATCCAAAAATACTAGCAGTGAGTTGATCCGTATCTGTGCTGTTTTTTTTTTCAAATAGTAGTTTTTATTCAGTGTGTTTTCAAACAATAATATGTACAAACAAAAAAATGGAGTCATGTCAGGGAGAAGAAGCAGAGGGTACATGTATAATATTTCCTTATGAGGAAAGGCTGAAAGAATTGGGCATGTTTAGCCTTGAGAAAAGAAGGCTGAGGGGTAATATGATAGCACTTTTCAAATATTTGAAAGGCTGTCATACAGAGGAGGGGCAAGACCTGTTCTCTATCATCCCAGAGTGCAGGACACGCAACAATAGGCTCAAGTTAAAGGAAGCCAGATTTTGGTTGACTATCAGGAAAAACGCCCTAACTGTTAGAGCAGTACGACAGTGGAACCAGTTACCTCGGGAGTTGGTGAATGCTCCAACACTGGAGGCATTCAAGAAAAACTTAGATAATCACCTGGCAGATATGCTTTGATTGTATTCCTGCACTGAGCAGGGGGTTGAACTTGATGGCCTTGTAGGCCCCTTCCAACTTCATTTTCTATGATTCTATCATTCTATAATATAGTTATATAATATAACTTACAACAATATACTGTTCCTGGGGAAATCCATTTTCTTCCCACTTATCATGAGGTGTGTGAAAACAAGAGAGATGATATTTATCTAGTTGCAGTTGTATAGGCCATCAGCTAGGAGACTTTCTTAGCTCTACCCCTGAGCTGTTTTAACTGGAAATGCCGCTAGCTGAACTTGCATGTTGCAAAAGGATGTGATCTCTGACCAGATTTTGGCTTCTCCCTGCTCAGCTGGTTTCAAAGCTTGGTCAGTCACTTTTCAAGAGAAACTAGTTATAATTTTAGTTCCAAAGTGATATCCAGTGTGGTGTTGTGGTAGAATGACAGACTAGGACTCAAATCCTCACTCAGCCATGAAGCTCACTGGGGGTGTGGAACTGGTAAAACCACTCCTTAAATATCTCACTCACCTTGCAAGCCCTATTAGGGTCACCATAAGTCAGTTCTGACTTGATAGCACATAACACTGTTCCAAAGAACTCTCGAAATATATCAGATCCCAGAAATAATTTTTTAATCCTTCACTTTTGTGGCATGGGGAGCAGTCATGCGAGACTGCTAGAACAAAATCAACAATGAGTCCTCCAGCACCATAAAGACTAATGAGTTTTATGTGGCATAAGCTTTCATAGCTCATTTCTTCAGATGCTTCTTCTTCTTGTTTTTGCTTTATATGTTTGGAATACCAAACATGATTTAGTGAATGTCTTCTTCTGTAAGCATTCTCTATTGAGCCAAAGAACCACTGGCCTAGAACATCAGTGTTGTTTTCATTTTTATCTATTTATATGTCATATTTATAGGCCACCTTTCTCCTGATAAGGGGACTCAAGGCGGGACACAGTATTAAAAAGAATAGAATTGAAAAGACATTTAAGCTGTACATTAAAAAACAAACTATAAGACCAATTAGAAAACATTAAATGTTAACAATTATCTTAACTAAGAAATAGCATTTAGGGATTCAGTCATGATTAGAGGGGACCAAACTGCCCTCCTGAGCACTGCATAACCTGGGAGCAACCACAGAGAAGGCCCTCTCTCATGTCCCCGTCAACCGTACCTTTGCTGGCAATGGGACCGAGAGGAGAGCCTCCTTTGATGATCTTAAACACCAAGAAGGCTCATATGGGGAGATACGGTCCTTCAGGTAGCCTGGACCACTTATAACCACTCAGTAAGGTAATTTGATATGATTCCTATTTTACAAATAAGGAATCACAGCTTACCGTGATATGATCCCTGTTTTACAAAGAAGGAATTAGAGCTTACTAACGTAACAGATATTAAGATGCTAATTCGCCATCTGGTCTTCTGAACATAGTGCTAGTGCTATGAAGGAGTTTATGTGTACTGTGTGAGTGGATAATTACATGCATTTAATATTTGGGATGCAGCTTGTGAAAACAAAGTTTGTAAGGGAAACCAAACAAGCTTTTTCTAGCTCACATATCCATTTATATTAAAAAAATCAAATGTAATGCTTCATTTTGCTTCTAGCATCTTTCCTTGCACCTTCTGTGTTGCTCAGCAATTTACTGTTTCCACTGATCCAAGCTATGTTTTTCACCATTTCTTTCCATTCCTTTAACCTCCTTTACCAGGGACAGAAAACATAGAGTTTTCACGGCTGCTCATCTGCCCCCTTCCTGGATCCTCCATTTCCAAAAATATTTTTCTTTAAAAACTTCAAAACTTTCCTTAAAACAAACAAACAACCCCCCGCCCCCAAAAAGCCTCATCACCACCAAAAGCTACAAGGAACAATTTTTCCATCTTGGCTGCTCCTGAACTGTTGAGTTTTCATGGCCAAAGCAGTAATTTGAACCCCAGGTACTGAAAGTAATCTGAAAAGACCAGGCTAATGTAGTGCTTTAGAGTGTAGTATACCATTCAGCTGGCTTCCCCCTAAGTCTTTAAGGTGCTACAAAACTCAGTCTGCAGAAGCAAAACCAACAAAACACATAAATATTCTCCCCACCCACCGACCTGTCTGACATTTTTACATAATCCCAGTTGTGCCATTTGGATCATTCTTGACAAAAGGAAAGAAGAGAGAGAGAGAAAATAGATAATATTGTATTTCAGCTGCTTTTGAGTCTTCGATAAGTGCAAGAGGCATGTGGGAAGTGGAAACTCCCTTCGGGCCTGTTTATATGACAGAATTCTTCTGTGAATGAGAATACATTATGCACAGATGAGGGTACATTGTGCTAATAATTGTATTCTCTGACTGTGAACCTTCTGTTTTCCCTTCAATACAGTATATTTTAATAGGGTGTAATATTTGAGGCTGCACTCATGATTTATGTTGACTGACAATGCATGTATAGCAGACATTGACTTAAACTATTGACTTAAATTAGTCTTCTGGTTTTCAAGGCAAAACATAAGAAATATGTGACTCCTGTGAGTAGAGCCAGTCTATGTAGCACAGTCCCAGAATGCCCCTAGAAGAAGGGAACGGTAAACCACTTCTGAGTATACTCTCTACCTGGAAAACCCTGAAAAGATTTACCATAAGTCCGAATTGGCTTGATGGCACATGATTATTGTTCTAATGTGTAGCCTGCATAATTAAATAGTAAACCGCCCCAAGAGTGCTTTAAGCCAGAACGCTTTTTTATTATTATTATGTTAGCTCAGACTGAAAGGCTATCTAACCCAGCAGTTTACTCACATGGTAGCCAACCTGTTGCTCAGGGAAGCTCATAAAACAGGACATGAGCACAACGGTACCCCCCTGTTCCTGCTTCTCAGCAGCTGATACAAAGGGGCATACTGCCTGTAGTACTGGAGCATATATCCACCATGATGAAATTCATTCACGTCACGTCCTTCGGGCCTGTTTATATGACAGAATTCTTCTGTGAATGAGAATACATTATGCACAGATGAGGGTACATTGTGCTAATAATTGTATTCTCTGACTGTGAACCTTCTGTTTTCCCTTCAATACAGTATATTTTAATAGGGTGTAATATTTGAGGCTGCACTCATGATTTATGTTGACTGACAATGCATGTATAGCAGACATTGACTTAAACTATTGACTTAAATTAGTCTTCTGGTTTTCAAGGCAAAACATAAGAAATATGTGACTCCTGTGAGTAGAGCCAGTCTATGTAGCACAGTCCCAGAATGCCCCTAGAAGAAGGGAACGGTAAACCACTTCTGAGTATACTCTCTACCTGGAAAACCCTGAAAAGATTTACCATAAGTCCGAATTGGCTTGATGGCACATGATTATTGTTCTAATGTGTAGCCTGCATAATTAAATAGTAAACCGCCCCAAGAGTGCTTTAAGCCAGAACGCTTTTTTATTATTATTATGTTAGCTCAGACTGAAAGGCTATCTAACCCAGCAGTTTACTCACATGGTAGCCAACCTGTTGCTCAGGGAAGCTCATAAAACAGGACATGAGCACAACGGTACCCCCCTGTTCCTGCTTCTCAGCAGCTGATACAAAGGGGCATACTGCCTGTAGTACTGGAGCATATATCCACCATGATGAAATTCATTCACGTCCACCTCTACACTTTAGAAGGACACAACTGCCTTTAATTCCTTATGCCTCCCATGTCCCAATTTAAAAAACAAAACACATTCTTGGCTTCCAGATGGTCAGTATTTGACAGCTAGTGTGTAGTGGATAGAGTGTTGGAGTAGTTTCAGGATACCTCAGTTCGAATCCCGGCTTGGCTGTAGAAACTCACTGAGAGGTGACAATGCTAAATCACTCCTCAAATAATCCTGTTAGCGTCACAAAAAGTTGGAAACAACTTGATGGCACATGACTTGACAAGGCCAACAATTGGTGCCAGTTTTTTTAAGAAATAAAATTTTGGGATGCCAAGGAGCCGGGGGCTATTTACAAGGCCTCTGAGGGCCCTTTGCCCAATATTGCTTGAAGTGAGGGTCTCATGGACCAGGAGAGCAAGGCTCACAGGAAAAGCATGCCTTCTGTCTCCCAGGGAGCACATCAGTAAGGCCCCATCCAATGGACAGAGAAGAATTATAAGGAATTATGTAAGGAAACTCCTTTTCCCTGTCAGAAATAATATTCAGCTTCAACTACAGGTTTTTCTGAGTCTGCAGAGTAGAAGCAAAAATGCCTTGGTTCCTTTTTCCAGCATTCCTCTGAATCTAATGCATTCATGTGCCATCCGTTGTTCATATCAGGTTGTGTTTTTAATTCTCACTTAGAAGTATATGTGCATGTTCCATAAAGTATGTATCTATTTACATCTGTTTCTGAATGAGCACATATTCTACATATTTTCCACAGTGAGTGTGTCAGTATGTATATTCCAATCATACACATTTTTAGCCATTCATTCTTTTACAAAATGTACTCATGGTTTTATATTTTATATTTCATTTCCTCAAAATGTACTGCAACCCTCACAAATGTGCAAATTTCTGAGGGAAGGAGCACTTAGGGAAGAGTGAAGCATGTAATTTTGGTGATAATTGCGAAAGCACCCAAATTCTCTTTCACCACTGCTACATGCTTTCAGGCAGAGTGAGAGGGTCACCCCAGGCAGGAGATACAGGGACCAGAAAGTACCCACTATATTGTTTGAGGCTTCCCTTCTCTCGGGAGACAACTCTGTGAACCACACTGACCTGACATGCACACCCCTAACCTACCCTGCTACCTTTGGATATGGTGGAGGATGCTGTTCAAACACCAGGGTTCAATTAAAATGATTTAACCACAATTTCTATAAGCTGCAGCCTAGTGAGGGGGGCCTACATCTTGTCCTTAGGCTTCAAAATGGCTTAGGCTGGTCTGGTGAAGAGCTGAAGGGAAGCATGCTCTGGACAGAGGGAGTCATGAGCTCTTGGACTTCGTGAATTTAAGGTTTATGTATATGTGTGTTTGTGTGAATTATTAGGACTTACAGTAAGCCACCTTAAGGATCATTTGATTGAAATATCAGATTAAAATAAGTATTTGCAATTTTGTATTGGCTGTAGCATACCATCCTTGGATTGTAGAGTTGGAGGGGTGCCCAGGGTTCATTTAGTCCAATTTCCTGCTAATGCAGAAACTAATGTTTGTGATCTTTCCTTCCTGTATGGTTACTTCCTTATAGATCAGGAGGCTAGAACTAAATAACACGAAGGTGTCAAGATTGACTGCAGGTAATAGAAGTCTACCCATGCTCTGCAGTTTCAAAACAAAACAAAACAAAAACCCACCCACACGCTTTCAATTAGGGTATAACTAGCTTGCTGGATAGTTCAGTAGCTTAGGTATTTGGCTGCAGAGCCAGAGGCTGACAGTTTGATTCCCCACTGTGCCTCTAGGGGAAAAGCCAGCCTGTGTAGCCATGGGCAAGCTGCACAGTCCCAGGATGCCCCCAGAAGAAGGAGAAGGGAATGGTAAACCATTTTTGTGTATTCTCTACCTAGAAAACTCTGGGCATGGCTGCCATAAGTCAGAATTGACTTGACAGCGTGCAATTATTATTATTAGATTGCTCACCACTGAAGTCGGTCAATTTTTCCTCTAAAAAAGGACTCCATTTTGTTCCAATGCTATTACTCATGTAAGAGAATCTGCTTGTTTGTGTGTGTGTGTGTGTGTGTATGGTGAGCAGAGCGAGGGACTAGGACTCAGGAGGCCTCTGTTCAATTCCTCACTCAGCCATGGAAACACATGGGCCTGTACAACTGGTAAAACCACTCCTTGAATATCTCCCTTACCTTTTAGGTTCACTATAATTCAGTTCTGACTTGACGGCACATATGGTTCCAACGAGCTCTTCATTTTCTGGCATTGGGAGCAGTCATGGGAAATTACCAGTTTTGGACTATAGTTCCTAGAATTCTGGGAGCTGTGGTGCAGAGAAGTTAACTTTTTACAATCTGAAAAAAAAAATGTAACAAACTCTATTCCTGTTGAGCTTGTCTCTCCTTTTTCAATTGACAGGTCTATAACACGTTCCTATTACCGAAATTCGGTGGGAGGTTTGCTGGTATTTGACATCACCAACCGGTCTTCTTTTGAACATGTGTACGATTGGCTGGATGAAGGCAAAATGCACACAGAGCCCTTCCAAATCGTGTTCATCTTGGTAGGTCACAAGTGCGACTTGGAGGCAGAGCGTCAGGTGGGAAGAGAGGAAGCCGAAGAACTGGCCTCCAACTGCGGCATGAAATACATAGAAACCTCCGCCAAGGATGCCACCAATGTTGAAGAGACCTTTACCATTCTCACCAAAGACATCTACGAACTTGTGAAGAAAGGAGAGATTTCGATGCGGGATGGATGGGAAGGGGTGAAAAGTGGTTTTGTTCCAAATGTCGTCCATTCTTCAGAAGAGGCTGCCTCCCTTGGAGAGCAGTGCCCCTGCTAAACCGCTTGCATGCCAAAAAAAAAAAAAAAAAAAAGCCATGGAAGGTAACTGGGTGTTTGGAGATTAAGGCCAATACATACAAAAGGGTATTTATGAAGATGAATCATAGATCATGGATAAAGTGATGTATGACTTCTAAGCTGTCTGTTGCTCCTGTGTCGGCCACACAGCTCTTCTAAGAATCTTGAGAATCACAGCTTTCCTTTTAAAAGCAAAGAAAGCTTCTACTGCTTAAACATGGGATGGCAAAGGTAGTGAAAACAAAGAGGCAGATTCAAAACAGAAGTCTGAATTCTTTGTTTCTCGACTTTTAAGGGATTTTTAAAATTACATTCAGATTTTGTAAAGGCTGACTCAGGTTTATTCAACCTTTGTTGTAAATAACTTTTCAGAATGCTGAAACTACGAATGTTATGTGACAAGCAGCATGTCCACCACCTATGCTTTGATAGCTCCCCCTGTGCATGAAAATATTATGCAAATTACAGGAATTGCATGCAGCAGAGACCATGCAGTTCTGTGAAGATTCCTGGGCTTTGTTATATTTTCAGCCTCAGCACTAACCATGTTACATACGCCTACATGGAACACTGACTATGAGATCATAATGATCCACTAATATCACAAAATGGTAACTAAATGTTGTACTTTGCTTATTTGTCCCACATTCTTATTGATTTAATTTAATTTCTCCAGTGTTCCAGTTTTGCAGTTAATCTCCTTGCTGTAAAAAGAATGTTCCCTTTCATTGCTCCAAATGGAGTCTCACAGTGCTACCCATGTTTGGATGGTGAATAACGTTCAGGGTTGTTGACTGGAAAAAGAAAATTTCCCTCACACTGCTGCCCAGGGGACTTCTCTGTTGTACTATATAGCTCCAGCTACAAATCTAAGACTTTGAGATTATATCTGTTTGTGAGTCCCAACAGGCAGAGATCTATTCAATCAATGGGACGTTGTTAAATCAACACTTATGTGAGATGCATTGATTCAAGAGGTCTACTGAATTTGGGACCAGCAATTTCATAAATTATAGTTCTGGATGACTGGAAATGCATTCCACCTTAATTGTAAGTCCAGGATGCCTAATATCAGGTCTGAATAATTAATCCTATTCTCCTCTGCCTTCTGTTTTCTCTCATTCTAAAGTTTTCCAAACAACTGATGAGTGTATTTCAAAACTGTTCCCCACAGACTTGACCAGTAAACTCCCAGTCTGCCTGATTTCTGGTTTTGGATAGACCAGACTTCCAGAACCTAGCCCCACTGGCTGGGGATGATGGGAGCTGAACTCCAGTACATCTGGAGCACACCAGCTTGGGAAGGCTGCTTTAGACACTCTCCCCTCTCCTCTGAGTTTGGAAATATTTTGTTGGATTGCAGCTCCCAGAATCCCCATCTAGCATAGCCAGTGGCAGTGATGATGATAATAAGATGACAGAGGTATGAGGTAAAAAAAGTAATATTTAAGAACTCTGCCTTTATCTCTACGGGCTCTGATACCATCCACATTCTGTAAGCTCCCCATGTCCTTCAATATAGCTTTTGTTATGTCAGTTTTTAAATATCTTTTTTTTTTCAATTCACCAGTTTGCATACTTCTAACTATACAGGCTACATACCCTCTAAGTTGTTCTGCCTCTCTCTCACGTGACTCTGCCCCCCAAGTGGCATTCTGTCGCAACCAGAACCAAACGGGCTGCGTGGTGGAGGAGGAAAGCTGTGTGGAGGGGGGTGGAGTCGCACATATGTCTCAGAGGGAACCTTGTATTCAGGATATCTTCCAGTTATGTAAAACCACTTTCTTTTCTTTTTTTGTTTGAGGAGGGGAGCCCTGTTTCACTTCTAAAACACCACATCCATTCACTATTAGATGGAATTACATACACATACACTATATCCGTATGCTATGGTGGGTTGTGAACCACATGGAGGGAAATGTCTCATCCCAAAATGGTGGGAGAGGTCTCTCTTGGCCCACAAGCCACTTATATGTCTATTATCAGCACACACACAAAATACTGTTAAGCTGCAAGATATTTTCTGTACTGCTCCTATTACATTTTTTATTATATGCTTTTTAGACTTCACATGGGGGGGAATTAAAACTAAAGTATAGTACAGAATATGTACTCTGCATGATCCCCCACTTTGATACAGTTGACCTTGCTTCTGAGAAACTGGAACATGTTGGGGTGGAGACACCCATTGATTCAGTGGGCCTACGCTCATCCAATTTACTATGCTAAGCAACAGGATTTTGGTCACTTAATTCAATAATTCTCCTTTAAGCCAGACAAAGTCAGGATCCAACTCACTGAAGAGTACCGCCATGTTCCTTCATCTCTTGTGGGGATCCACTGCATGTGCAGAGTTCTCCCATCTATAAAAGCCTTTTCCTACTTGTAGTGCAGAGGTGACTCCATACACGTATTGAGACACTCAAACATCCACACCGATGAGCCCTATTTACACTGTAGCATATATAGGACTCATAATCTGTGCCAAGTTCTCGTCTTACTTTTTTTCTCTCCTTTTTTGCTCACATAGAAATAAAGAATATTGCAAGCAAACAGGAAACAGTTGATCCATTGGTAAATATTTTTGATATTTTCTGTATCAAGAAGCTTTATTAAAGATGAACAAAATGTGATAAACCTTATATTTCTGAATCTTTAAAAGTACATGGAAGAAACACAGTTAGGAGAATGCTCCTGTACTCAGTACTCTGTATAACAAAAAATACACTGTTGATGGTTTCAATACAAATTAGATTTCCTTGTTGCCAGTGGTGTAAGTAAAGTATTTGATTTGTATAATGAGTAAAAACGTAAAGCTAAATCCTTCTTGGATGCACACTATAACGCAGTGAGGGGGTCTGAGTGTGTCAGAGAAGCTGAAAGCAATGTCGTCAGGAGACTAAACTCCCATTATGATCCTGCACTCCTAGCAGGGTCACAGCTGAGGTAGCAGATTTAGTGGCATCCATCCACTTCATGAGTAACAGTCACATCAGTAAAAGAGAATGAATTGTTCCAGTGGTGATGGGGTGGAGAGGTTTCTGGAGGACAGTTATTGGGCAACAGCAGTAACTGGCAGAGGACCTTTTATGGAGAATGGAAGTGTCACACTAACTTTTGTTAGTATCGCACAGAAGAAGGCAATGGCAAACCACCGCTGAACCGTTCTTACCTTGAGAACTCTATGATGAGATAGTCCAAAATGAAACAATATTGCTGAAACATGAGACTCCCAGGTCAGAAAGCAGTAAACCAGCAACTAAGGAAGAGCAAAGGACAAGTACAAATAGCACTGTTGCTAATGATGCAACTAGATTAAAGCCGAAATTAAGTCTATTGGTTGATGTGCATAGGGGTGAAAGGAAAGTCCAGTGCTCCACAACACAACTGGAACATGGAACGTGAGAAGTATGAATCAAGGTAAAGTGTAAACTGTAAAGCAAGGAATGGAATGTTTAAACATGGCAGTGTTTAGTGTCAGTGAACTAAAGTGGACTGGAACAGGATATTTTCAGTCAGACAACTACGAAGTTCTGCTCTGAAAATGACAAATTCAGAAGAAACGGAATGGCTCTAATACTGAGGCAAGATGTAGCACAGGTAGTTAGGGACTATAAGGTAATGTCTGACTGAATAATATCCATCAGACTCCTCCATCAACATAACCATCATTCAAGTCTATGCTCCAACTACATATGCTGAAGATGAAATTGAAAGCTTTTATGCAGCATTCAGGAAGAAATTGATAACATTAAAGTAAGACATGCTTATAAACATAGGTGACTGGAGCAGAAAAGTAGAAAAAATAGATCCAAAAGTCGCTGGAAAATTTGGCTTAGGGGACAGAAATGAAGCAGGAGAATGACTTATAGAGTTCTGTGAAGGCAACAATCTGTTTATCGTAAATGCATGCTTCAAGCAACCAAACAAGTAACTGTACACGTGGACATCACCAGATGGCCAATATAGAAATCAAATAGACTACGTAATTGGAAGTAGTAGGTGGAAAAGCTGTATGCTCTCTCTCAAAACAAGACCAGGAGCAGATTGTGTTTCTGATCACGAACTGTTGATATCAGACATTAAAGTAATGCTGAAGAAGAGCACTAAAAGAATCTTAGTGCCAAAATATAACAACATTCCTGATAAATTTAAAGTACACATAAAGAACAGGTTTGCATTATTAAACTCAGTTGACTGAGAACCAGAAGAATTATGGATTGAAACCAGAGATATTATTATGGAAGAATGCTAAAAGATAATTTCTGAAGCAAAAAGAAAAAAAACGTAGATGGATGACAGAAGAAACTTAAATTATTAAGGGCAGGCAAGAAGCAAAAGTAAAAGGTGACAAAAGTAGAGTGAGAATCCTGAATGTTTTCAGTAACTGTCATGTAGAAACACACCACTGAACTATTATAATGGCCAGTGCAAAGAAATAGAAGAGAACAACAGAAGACAAAAAAAAAAAAATCTTCTAGAAGATCCAAGGGAAATTTAAACCTAGATTAGCAATGCTGACAGACTAACAGGGAAACACACTATCTGACCAGAAGAAAATAAAGAAAAGGTGGGAACAGTATACTGAAGACCTATACAGAATAGATAAAAGGTATGAAAGCTGGACAGTGAAGAAATCTGACAGGAAACAATGATTATTGGAAATATGGTGCTGGGGAAGAGATTTGTAGATACTCTGGAACACCAGAAAGACAAACAAGTGGATCCTAGAACAACTCAAGCCTGAAATATCTCTAGAAGCACAAATGACTAAACTAAGGCTGTCATACTTTGGGCACATCATGAGAAGGTAAGATTCTCTGGAAAAAGCAATAAAGCTAGGAAAAGTTGAGGGCAGCAGAAAGAGAGGAAGCCCAAATAGTAGATGGATTGACTCTGAGCGGCCCCAGCCGCTGTATCCATGATGAGGCAGCAAGTTCTGGTGATCAGTTAAGCTTTATTGGACTCAGCATACAAAGGAAAGGAAAGAAAAGAAAAACAGTGTCTCTGTAGTCCTTTGCAGAATGGGGCTTCTAGCTCCAAGCAGCAAGGAGGGAATTGGTAGCTTTCTATCCTTCCAGGGCTGAGGGAATATTCTGTCCCTGCCCCCAGCTCCGAAGGAGTTACTCCACTCCCATGGCAGCTCATCCTGGCTGAAAAGTCCTGGCTGTTAAACAGTCTTTGCCAGCCGAGTCCCCCAGCACGGCGTCCAGCAAGCGGAGGAGGCTGTGCAGCACCGGCTGTCCCTAGGAGCTTCTTTCCTTCAGCCTTCAATTGAGCCGACCCTCCTCTGGAGATACCAGCCTCTTAGAAGCTTCTTTCGGCGTCTCCCCTGGCAGACTATTTTCTCTCTTCTCCAAAGGTGGCGGAAACTCCCAGGCATCCTCCCAAATGTCCGGTTCCCCTTCTTGCTCACTCGCCTCTATATCTACCACAGCTACAGCTGTTTCCCTGGGGGAGGGTTTAGGGCCTCCACCCTCCTCTGCCTCAGGTGTTTCCTTCAAGGCCAACAACCCTTCTGCCATTGCTGAGGGGGCCTGCCCACGCTGGCACTTAGCTCCTTCCCCCCAGCCGGCTGTAGCTGGCTCACAGACTCCATCAAGAAACTTGAGTTTACAAAAGCTGAGCAGGGATGTTGAGGAGAGAACATTTTAGAGATCTGTTCTCAAAGGCTTTCACGGCCGGGATCCAATGGTTCTGGGTTTTTCAGGCTGTTTGGCCGTGTTCTGGGTGTTTTTCTTCCTAACAAGAAAACAAAACAACAAAAAAACACCCTGATCACAGGAAACATCCAATCTCCTGAAAAGAACAAAAACCCTGATCCCACAGCTACAAATACTCAACAATCCCACACACGACACCAGAACACAGACAGAATTCTAGCTCCTGTCCTCTGAAGATGCCGGCCACAGAGACTGGCGAAACGTTAGCAAGAAAAACCTCTAGAACACGGCCAAACAGCCCGGAAAACCCACAACAACCATTTTGGAGATACTTATTCATAGGGTCACCATAAGTCAAAAGGTCTACTTTAGGTGTGGCAAACAACTGGATTTCATTTAATTTATATATATTTAAGGTAAAGGTTCCCCTTGACATTTAGTCCAGTCGTGTCCGACTCTAGGGAACGGTGTTCATCCCTGTTTCCAGACCGTAGAGCCAGCATTTGTCCGTAGACAGTTTCCGTGGTCACGTGGCCAACACGACTAGACATGGAACGCCGTTACCTTCCCACCCTGGTGGTGCCTATTTATCTACTTGCATTTTTACATGCTTTCGAACTGCTAGGTTGGCAGGAGCTGGGACAAGCGATGGGAGCTCACTCCGTCGCGTGGATTCGATCTTACGACTGCTGGTCTTCTGACCTTGCAGCACAGAGGCTTCTGCAGTTTAACCTGCAGCGCCACCATGTCCCTTTATATATATATAAAGGTTGAGATATATATATATATATAGAGAGAGAGAGAGAGAGAGAAACCTATATATAGCTAGAGAGAGAGAGGGGTTGCTATGCAGTACAGTACAGTCCTAAGTATGTCCAGGAGGGAGGTCATGTAAAATGGCTTGAAAGGAGAAAGACCACAGGCAATACATACATGCTGTCCTAGCAGCAATCTTGACAAGTTTCATGAATACATAGCTGAATCGCAGCAGAGTAACTGGTATTTGGGGATGGGTCCTTATCCAGCACCAAGGTGTGTCATTTAACTCAGTGGTCCCCAACCTTGGGCCTCCAGATGTTCTTGGACTATAACTCCCAGAAGCCTTCACCACCACCTCTGCTGGCCAGGATTTCTGGGAGTTGAAGTCCAAGAACATCTGGAGGCCCAAGGTTGGGGACCACTGATTTAACTGCTCTGGTTTCCCCTTCCAAAGAATCTTGGGAATTGTAGTTCAACAAGTGAACTAAGAGTCAAGAAATTCCCTTGTCTCCCCTTGCATCAGAGCCCTCCGGGTTCCCTGAAAAAAAAAAGGGGATAAGAACAGTACTGTAGGATAGAGACTCCACCTGCCAGTCCCTCCTACCCTTGTGGTAGAATGCCAACGGTGGCCCTTTATTTGTGGTGGACTACAATTCCCATGAACCCTCGCCCCACGGGTCCTTGGGGCTCGGCCTCATGGGAACTGTAGTCGTCCCCCCACACCTGGAAAGCTACAATTGCCCATGCATAGAAGGTTACCCTTATCGGCCCATTGTTACAGTACTCTCTGGCCGGGTCGGGTCGTTAGGATACCGCTGTGAGAGGAAATGAGCAACGCGGCCTCCGCTCGGTAGGGGCCGCTGTAGGCTGAAGCCGCGCCGCTCTCTTCCTCCAGGCAGCGGGCCATCCGGCTCCTCGGCGCTGTATCATGTGGGCTCGCCCAGCCCCTCGCGCGGAGCCGGGCCGCCACTACTGGTGCCGCCGCCGCCACCGCCACCACCACGACCAGTGCCGGGAGTCTCCTCTGGTGGAGTTGGTGGTGCCATGAGGCGCTAAGAGCGGGGGCAGGAAGGCGAGGCGGAACAGGCCAAGGGATCTGCCGACCGGCGGACGAAAGACCGGAACGGAGGGTGTCGAGCCGAGCCGAGCCGGACGGTTCCGTCCCGTGCGTCGCTCCGAGACCATGTAAAACGAGAGGGGCTCCATCCCGACGAGGGGGAAGCAGGCGCCGTCGCCAGCCTGGGAAGGCCCCGCCGTGTCTGTGCTTGTGTGTGTGCGCGCGCGCGAGAGAGAGAGTGTTGAAGGGGGGGGAACATGGCGACGTCTAATCTGTTAAAGGTGAGAGAGGCCACCCCCGGCTGGGCCAGCCCGATTGCCCGAGGAAACCTTGGGGGTTGGGTGATCTGTGGGGAGGAGCTGCCGTGGGGAGGAGGAGGAGGAGAAAAGGGGGAGGAGGGAGAACCGGAGCTAACGATAGTAGGTGGGAAGTATAGGGGGAGGTCGTGTACTGTGTGTGAGGGAGGCTGGCTGGCTGGCTGATAGGTTAGGATCTGCTGCGTTAGGGTTAGGTAATAATAAAAAAATGGTTTAGGAAGAGAACTCGAGGTTTCCACACTGAAACCTTAAAGAGTGTTCGGAACTCTTAACAGACTGATTGACCAAAACAGTTGGCAGTGAGAGAAGGTGTTGTGTATGACAGGCAAGAAATTAGCAGGCGTCCTGTGGCAGTATTAGATGAGAAATGGAAAGGCAGGGGAAGAGAAAAATATCTTAAACTGTGCAAAGAGGTCAAAGGGGAGTAGGAACAAGAAATTTGTATTTTTCAGGGAATTGGACGTGGTGCTTAAACTGTTGGTGTGCATGAAGGGAATGTGCATATGTAGCAGTGTACTGAGGTTTGAGTTGGATAAATCTCTGAGACAGAAATAAATGAATCTGAAATTACTAGCAAATGCTATGGAAACATTAAGTTAATACATTGTGTCTGGGTATTGTGATCTTTTTGTGTTTAACCTTCCTTCCTTGTACAGTAATAGGTTATATAGGAGGTTCATATCATTATGTTAGGAATATTTTACAATGCAAAACGTGTAATAGAAGAAATAAAGTTCTTGTACATTGAACTTATACTGAAAATAAACTGTGAGTTTTCATCCAAAAGCATAGAAAGCTGCCTTAAGTCCAACCTTTGAACCAGCTACCTCAATGCTGTCTACATTGGCAGTTCATTAGGGTCTGAAACAGTTGTCTTTCCTGCTACACCAGGGATCTTCTGCATTCAAAGTATGTGTTCTACAAGTACAACAGCTTTTACCCACCACTAAACAAATCAGTATTTTTTCCATATTTCTTTGCTAGTGAGGTCTGCATGTCTGCAAAACAGAAAAAGCCTAAAATGTATAATTGTGTTCTAGTTACCAGATCATGTTATTGCATGTTGCATGTTGAGAGAAGATAATAGGCATTGTTGTCCACCTGCTTGTTCCTCATTGACTACATTTTTTAAAAGTGTGTCTTTCTTAAATCTAAAGACAAAGCATGTGCTTTGGAAAGCTGACCTGTAGAACATATTTACATTGATAAGGATTTTATAAATGGGAGCCTTTATAAATAAGGTTACACAGAAAGTCCTGTGGAGAACTTGATATAGAGAGACGTTGATATATAATCAGAATGGGCTGCCTTGTGTAGTTGACATTTTAATTTTTACTAATCTGTCCATGAATTAAGTTCATATGAGAGTTTAAATGTCCTTGTGTGGTTTGAATTTATAGTTACGTATAATCAGAATAAAGTGGTACATCACAGTACATTTATGAATGTACATTTTATTCTTGAAATAATACTTTGAAAACCTTAAAGCTAAGCACAAACGTCCAATTAAGCAGGTTGAAGTAGTTTGTATAAAGTTGCTTTTGGAAAGGAACATTTATCTCAGAAGTATGCAAAGAAATATTTATCAGTGTGGTGGCACTAAACTAAAATGACAAAAGCATGTACATAGTCCTTGATGTCTGTTATCTAGCTATCAAAGTCTAGAAACCTTTTCTAAAGTAGATTACTACCTTGTAGCCTATGGGCTTGATTTGCTGAAGTATTTTTATCCGGAGAGCTCTATCACAGTGTTTGATTAGGATATACTGTACCTGAAACATTTTCTCACTGCTTCTTTTCATTACAAATAAAACTTTGTGTGCATTTCATATCTATCTTACTTTGCTGCTATCTCAATCACATTCTTGTAAGCCAAAGACTTCTAGTAATCCAGCCCATGAGGATTCCTTTCAGGAAACACATTTGTTTCCTGAAAGGGATCCTCAGTACTTGCACTGATTATGAAGACATGCCATCTGGGTGCATGTGCTAGGTGATGCCAACTTGACCATGTGTGGAAGAGGTGTATGGTCAAGATTCTTAGTCTAATATGTGGAGAATAATATGGTCCCTATGGGTATAAACGTTAGCTGCCCTGCTCAGTGGCACTCCTGTTTAGATTGTCTGACAAAAAGACCCAGTGAGTGACTACCCATACCTTCTGCTTCTACAGTATGTTAGTACTCATGTCCCAGTTTTAATACCATTGAAGGTAAACTCCAAGTTTGGCATCTGGGATCTGTAAAGACCTCAGGAGTGCAGGAGGGAAAGAGACAGAAGTTCTGCATATCCATAGACTGTCATTTGGAGGTTTCCTGTTGAGCACTAGGGCTTTAGGTACTCAAAAAGATTTGAGACTGAGCAGTTCTCCAATGCATTAATTTCATATAAAAAGGCCCAATCCCCCCCCCCCTTTTAAAGGTGCTTATGATCTTAGACAGGTGCCCTACTCCTCCTCTTTCTGCAAGTGCCATCTCTCAATTTGCTTTCCCATATGCTCAGCTCATTGTTTGTTTGCCGTTGCCAAACTCCCAACTTTTGACAGGAGAGAAAAGGGAGTAAAATAAGATTTTTAAACAGAGTTGATTTGAATTGCTTGGTAGATACATCTCTGGGGTTTTTTTTATTTCTCCTCTTCTGCAGCTATTAGGATTTCAGCATTAAAAACAACAGCTTATGTATTTAAGTTGTAATGTATTTATGTTTATCTCTCATGTTACATATTTATGACCTAGGTTCCTTGAGCAATAGAATGGCGAAAAGAACACATGAAGCCTAATAAAAAATCCCAACTTGTTTTTCTGATCATTAACCTTGTCAATGAACCCTGGTGACTTTTCTGAAATACTTTATTTTATCATTTATTTATCATTGTATTGTATTGTGGCAGATTGTATAGTATTCTGCTCGGTTTTACAGTTGTGAATTATTTTGAGTTTTAAATGAAAGAGTAGTATAAAAAATTCAAGTAAAAATAAGGAGCATCATTGAGTGTTCAGCATGCATGGCTCCTAAGGGTGACTGCAGCATAAAATCTGCTCTACTGTTTGACCATTTCTGCTTCCCTTGGTGTGCTGTTTATGCTGTTTTATTGATTCTACTCTTCATATTTTTTTATTATTCCCTAACAGTTTTATGACTATATTTCCTTTATTGTTGTCAACCACCTAGAGTAGTGCCTCACACTAATCAGATATCTATAAAATTACCAACTATTTGCCTTCTCACCAGTGCCCTTCTTCCTGGCAAAGACTGTTTTTAGCAGGGAATTATAAGGAAGACTGAGGGTGGTAGAGATGGGGTGGAAACAAATGGCATTTGCAGAAAGTAGATGCCCTGATTAGATTCTGAAACTTGTCACAGGTAAGTAGCTGAAATTTGGCCTACCTGATAGGCTGCTTTCTAGAATTCTTCCTGGTATTGTTTTGCACTACTGTTGTGTGAAATGAGGCTCTGTGGGACTGTTAAGATGGGTCGGTAAGAAAGCATTTTACCATTATATGCCCTGAACATTCTAAATATTAGTAAATGCCAGACAATCTGTTCAAACTGTCTGAAAATTTGTCAGAGATGTTAAATATGCCAAATTAATGTTCGGAGAGATGTGTTGAAAAAGCTGTGGTCAAATTATTTTCCTAGGCAGCACTTATTTCTGCCTGGGACCATTTTTTTTGCTCCTCAACAGTGTCCACATTTTCCCTTATCTGTTTAAGTGCATCCCAGAAGGTGAGGAATTGCAGAGCCCTTTCTTTTCTAATTTGTGAGGATTCATTGTCTCCATGAAAATGCTAGCTTCTGAAGTCCCTGTGTAAGTTAGTCAGTTAAAGGCAAGACATGCAAGACATAGTACTGGAGATGTATAACTTGACTCTTCCAGTGTGGACAGCCCTAAATAAATATGGCTGCTGCCAAACTGAGGAAGATGAAGACAGATTGTAGTTTCTATGAAACAAATAAGTTGTGAGGGGACAGGATCTACTCTTTGTGTGTATGGCTTTCTTGAAGTAGTACTTGAGGAAGGGGATTGGAAGTGAAAGGCTAAAGAGAAAGTACAGTTGTATAAAATAAATCTGAGTAGTACTTGGGCAGTGCAGGTGACTGCAGAACATGTTTACTATTACCCAACACAGAAATTAAATTAATATCTTAATTTGTGATAGAGTTGTAAACATGTTAATACTTCTCTTAAAATGAAGTTAAAATATATAAATAAATTGTTCTTGTGTTGTAGAGAAAAACTTTAGAAGGAATAAATCGAATGACCTGTACAATCTGTTTCAATTCTGAGTACTTGTGCAAGTACTGAATACTTTTGCAAGAGTACTTCCGCATCATGCATTTAATTGTAAATAAAGGACTGTTTGAATTGGTGCAATTGTGCAGTTTGGGGTTTGTTTTTAGTGCTTTCTGACTTGCATCTGACTCTGTTTGCAGCATGCTTCAGTACATGCTTCAGTATGCAGATACAGACAGATCGGACTCTGCCTGATCTTGAAGTTGATGTGTGTTTCGTGTGCACCCCCATTAGCCCTATTAAACAAGAGTGTTTTCTTATTTATTTGTACATATAATATCTCACCTTTCACTTAGTGCCAGATTTAAGGCAACTTACAACCTTGTGTTTCTCAGCATTTGTGTTATCATTCAAATTAAGAACGTAAAATATTTGTGAACTAGTGTCAGTGTAGATATGTCATAAGTGTCAAGTACATTTTCACCTCAGCATAAGTTTTAGCAACAAAGAGATTTTGTAGTGGAATCTAATAGACAGAAATCAAAGCAAATTTCCTTCCAGTTGTGTCACAGTGGATTTAGACCTTTGTGAACAACTATTCGTGAATTGTCAGTCTGGAAGGCATATCAATATGTAGTCTGTATTGATTACAGAACACAGAGACCGCATCTGAATGTTGTATATAACTGTTGAAGTTGGTACTTGTGAATTAGTTTCAAAAATACAAAATGCATAAAATGAATTGGCCTAGATTCTCACTATAAATAAGGAAAGTTGTGTAATGGCATTTATCTTTTTTTCATTGTCCACCACTTTAGCAGCTTGATGGCCTAATAGTTCATTCATTCTTTAAACTAATTCTGGACCATAATTTAAATATTTAAGATATCATGGGTAGCTTATTCTAAGAAAGTGGGCAGCAATTCTCATATTAGGAAGAAAATTTAATAGAGGGTTGGCTCATAATATTTTAAGTTGCATAACCCAGGAAGAGCTCAAGGTATGCTGTGATTTCTGCTAAGTATGTTCCTCCAAAAATTGCAAATAGCACAGTTTTATCATGGGACTTCAGCAGGCAAACTGCAACAGGTTATTTAAAGATAGTGGCTGTCCATCTGCTTTGTTTGAGTAAGGTTGCGGACCTATGCAAATTACATGAAAGTAAGTCCCATTGGACAGGACTGACTTCTGAATAAATGTCTGTAAGACTGACCTTTTAAAATTAAATGTTGACCTATATTTTTATTTATGCTCTTTTTCTTTTTTGAAAGAATAAAGGTTCACTTCAGTTTGAAGACAAATGGGATTTCATGCGCCCCATTGTTCTGAAGCTTTTACGCCAGGAATCTGTCACAAAACAGCAGTGGTTTGATCTGTTTTCGTAAGTAACTCCTCTAACACACAGTTGTTGGGTAATGGAATGGAAATACAGCTAGTGTATTGTTCTATAATACATTGTCAGAACAATTGATCAAGGAAAGATCTTACAAACAGACTTCTCATGATTTTTTCCCCCAAAATTGGTAGGAATTGGACTTGAAATAGTAATAAAACTTCAGTTATTTATTTGTTTTTTCGCTATACATACATTGCCATGCATTGATGTGCTGTACTCCTATCCTTATTCAAGTAATTTTACTCTGATAAACTTGTTGGGTTGTAAATGTTTTATTGTGCAGACTGTTGTATGTCAACCAAATTCTAAATCTGGGCCAGAGATGTACACAACGTTGAACATACTGTGAAAAGAATAATAAGAAGGGCTTTGGTTTTGCTTGCTTAAATCAAGGATGCAGCTCTGAATGGTGCTGCATTTACACAGCATGCAAAAAATGTATTTCAAGGGGTATTTGTGGAAAGCACACATACTTAATGTTCTTTACATGGTTAGCTGCCCACATTTATTGAAAGATATTGGCAAGAATTTATTTAAGGATAGATTTCTGTGAAGGCTAGAAGTAAAAAAAATGGCTGTCAAGCTCTGAAGGTAACTGAGTCACAGAGTTACTAATTACAAGAGTAATACGTTTCTTTTTTAAGCTTCTAAAAAGGGAGTTGCTGCTGAAGAAGATATTCTTCTTGCTATCCATGCTGTTTTTGTCATATCCTAAAGCAAGAGATTAGGACAGGGAAAGGGATGCTGCATTTGGCATATAAAACACCATACTTACTGTTCTGAAGGATTATTGCTGTTAGACAAGTGTGTGGACTTGCCTTGAGAAGTAAACAAAGCTTAGGGTCAAGCTAGATGACACATAAAACATACTGTTAGAAGCAGAAAGCAAATTAGATTCTTTTTGAGCTTCGAGTCTGCATGATTTGACTTGCAGAAAAAGCTCATGTTTGCCTCCTGATGACCAAATGCAAAATAAAGCAAACTAGTTAGGAAGCTGCAAGAGGTGAGAAATGCTATGACAACCCAGCTGTTAAGGAATTCTCACTTCTAATAACATGCAATCTGTATCATTTTCCTTGATCTTTAGTTAAGAGTAGCATTAAAATGAAGTGTTTAACTTACAAGAAGAAAGGTAAAGTTTAGTATTTATTTTGGCCTGATTGGAATGTACATATTTTCTAGGGATGTGCATGGAGTTTGTTTGTGGGATGATAAAGGTCCAGCAAAAATACACCAGGCTTTGAAAGAAGACATCCTTGATTTTATTAAACAAGCCCAAGCAGTAAGTTTTCAACTGTCAACAAGCAGATGTTTTTTCCTGATACTGTGTTAAAGTGTGAACCATTTCTTCTGTTGTTAGCTTACAAAATAATTCTAATAGTTCTATGTTGCTTAAGGTGCAGCTTAGAACTAAGAATAGGAACACATGTGATGGGTCACTTCATCCACTTCTCTCCTAGCAGAGTGGTGTATACTATGTATGGAAAAAGCAATCAAAACTCTGACCTCTGTAAATGGTGGTTTGGATGCAGACCAAGTTAGTTACACTGAAATGAAATATTTTTCATGTGTTAATAAATTATGTTGATTTTAGTTTCACTTATG
Source organism: Intellagama lesueurii (assembly GCA_037013535.1). NCBI lineage: Eukaryota > Metazoa > Chordata > Lepidosauria > Squamata > Agamidae > Intellagama > Intellagama lesueurii. Next base: position 20,913,258 of record JBAJHW010000003.1, read on the forward strand.
ATAAAATTGTTCTAGATCCAACCCTCAGTGCCTCATTTGCACATCTGGAAAATTACAGTAACTATGAGAGATCTCAGTCTTTCACAACAAACGCTTTGTGTAAACAACTCATGGGTTTCCAGTTGTGTCAATACATGTTTATTGTTTAAAAAGTTCAAGCTTTCGATGGCAATATCCTGCGCCATCTTCGTCAGGGAAGGCAAGACGTCAGCTAAAACAAACCTAATGTTAAATGCCTAAAGATACAATCAAAACCAGCTAGGTAAACATTCAGACAAACTCAGGCAGATTAACATTAAAGAGCCAGTCCCCCACACTGGCCAGTATCATATAAGGGCAACCTGCCAATTCTATCCAGCTTGCAAAACAAAGTAACACCTCTATCTCTGTTGATGGAATGTGGCTCAAGTTTTATCAAGAGAGCCTCAACAATAACTCTGTCCCAGAATTGATATTCTCTCTGTAACAGATCTTCTAGTCTGACCAATGTAAGCTTGACCACAGCAACATGGTACTCGACAAATGCTCAGGACTCCGAGTCCCAGAGGATCTTTAACTAGATGGGCCATTTGTTTGGTTTTGTGAATAGGACGGAAAACAGTGTGCAGGGTTAGAGATTTAAAAAGTCTTGCTGCTAGCACAGTGTTGGATTTTGGGGGGGGGGGGGGGATTCTCAGCATATTCATTAGACTTACGCTTAAGTTTTTTCTAAAAATTATCTATTTCAAAAATAAATTGGTGGGAGGCATTGAATTAACTTTCCTGCTTGTGTATGAGCACAAAGTGCTCAGAAATGTATTTACATTTGGGTCCATCTCTTCTTTCAGAGAGTGCTGAGCCACCAAGATGATACTGCACTACTGAAAGCATATATTGTGGAATGGCGTAAATTCTTCACGCAGTGTGATATCTTGCCCAAGCCATTTTGTCAGTTAGAGATTACTCTCATGGGTAAACAAGGCAGTAATAAGAAATCCAATGTAGAAGACAGTATTGTACGAAAGGTAAGCACAGTGCTTCTCATGCCATGATCACAGAGAGAGGGGTGCTACAGCATGTGGCAGTACACATGGTAAATAGAACAGGGAAATGGTCCAACACCCATATTCATATTGACACTTGAGTAAAATGTGAGCCAGAGCCAGAAACAGTCATTCCTCTTTTGTTTCCGTTGTGAAGGACAGCTCAGCTTTGTTATCTATCCACTTTAGAGGTAGCTTTGAGTGTCAAGGCTGCTTTTTATCTCAGAGTACATGCATGTATTTGAAACTGCTTGTTAGTAGGGAATAAATGCATGTCTTCCTTCCAAAGGAACATATAGGATGAGGAAGGGCATGGTCAAGAGCAAGGTTTCCTCTAAGCTGGGCACGCATGCGTCTCTGCCTCCCTCTGCACAGCTATCTTCCTCCTCCATGCAGCGATCGTGTTCAACCCCGTAGGTTCCAGTTGCGACAGAACCCTGCACATGGGGGGGATGGAGTTGCGTGCGCACACAGGGTCAAAGATGTGTGCAAGAGAGGCAGAGCCCCACCCAGCAGGACTGAAATTTAGAGGGTACATTGGTCAAGAGACAGTAAGGTTTATAGTAGAGTTCCTGATAAGTTCAAGTTCCTCAAATTTCTGTTGTATTGCATCCCTCGCTAAGAAGGTGATCATATACTTTCATGACCAAAAATATTGGTACCCTTGCAATTCTGTCAGAAGATGCAACCCTTCTCTCAGAAAATTGTTGCAGTTGCAAATGTTTTGGTACGCACATGTTCATTTCTTTGGTTTGTGTTGGAACAACACAAAAACACAGAGAAGAAAAGTCAAATCTGATACAATCCCACACAGAAACCCAAAAATGCACTGGCCAAAATTATTGGCACCTTTAACTTAATATTTGGTAGCACCCCCTTTGGAAAAAATAACTGAAATAAATCGCTTCCTGTAACCATGAATGAGTTTCTTACACCTCTCTGCTGGAATTTTGGACCACTCTTCTTTTGCAAATTGCTCCAGGGCCTTCAGATTTGAAGGATGCCTTCTCCCAACTGCTGTTTTGAGATCTCTCCACAGGTGTTCTAGGGGATTCAGATCTGGACTCATTGCTGGCCATTTCAGAACTCTCCAGCGCTTTGTTTGTAACCATTTCTGAGTGCTTTTTGAAGTGTGTTTCGGGTCATTGTCCTGCTGGAAGACCCATGACCTCTGGTGGAGACGCAGCTTTCTGACACTGACCACTATGTTGCACCCCAAAATTCTTTGATAATCATCAGATTTCATGATACCGTTCACACAGTCAAGGCATCCAGTGCCAGAAGCAGCAAAGCAACCCCAAAACATCTTTGAACCTCCACCATGTTTGACTGTAGGGACTGTGTTCTTTTCTTTGAATGCCTCATTTCTTTTTCTGTAAACAGTGCCATGATGTCCTTTACCAAAAAGCTCTACTTTTCTCATCTGTCCACAGTACGTTCTCCCAGAAGGATTGTGGTTTTGTCACATAAGTTTTGGCATACTCCAGTCTTTGTTTTTTATGCCTTTGTGTCAGCAGTGGTGTCCTCCTGGGTCTCCTTCCATAGCGTCCCTTTTCATTCAGATGGCGACGGATAGTGCGAGTTGACACTGTTGTACCCTGTGTCTGCAGATGAGCTTGAATTTGTTGGGAAGTTAATCTGGGTTCTGTATCCACCATTCGAACAACCCTTAGTTGTAATTTTTCAGTAATTTTGCTCTTCCATCCATGTCCAGGGAGATTAGCTACAGTGCCATGGGCTGTAAACCTCTTGATGATATTGCGCACAGTAGACACAGGAACATTAAGATCTCTGGAGATGGACTTGTAGCCTTGAGATTGTCGATGTTTTTCCACAGTTTTTTCTCTCAAATCCACAGACAACTCTTTACACTTCATTCTTTTCTCCATGCTCAGTGTTGCACACAACACAAAGGTTGAGTCAACTTTCTCCATCTTAACTGGTTGCAAGTGTGATTACTATATTGCCCACACCTCTTACTTGCGACAGGTGAGTCTAAATACAAATTAAAGGAGCATCACATGCTTGAAAAGCAATTATTTCTTACAATTTAGACAGGGTGCCAATAATTTTGGCCAGTGCATTTTTGGGTTTCTGTGTGGGATTGTATCAGATTTGACTTTTCTTTTCTGTTTTTTTGTGTTGTTCCAACGCAAACCAAAGAAATTAACATATGAGTACCAAAACATTTGCAACTGCAACAATTTTCTGAGAGAAGGGTTGCATATTCTGACAGAATTGCAAGTGTGCCAATATTTTTGACCATGACTGTACCTTAACATAGACAGTTTTAATTTGTTCTTGTTAAAAAGTAATAGTTTTCATGTGAACATTCTGTCACATTTGATGGCAATGTTAAGTTTTATTTTCTAACGAAATATCCCAGAGTCTTTGAGACTAAGATTTAAACAGTTGCCATTTGGAAGTCTGTACATAGTTCTCCTAATATATTTTCTTGTTTTTGTCTTTGTAGCTCATGTTAGATACTTGGAACGAGTCCATATTTTCGAACATAAAGACTCGTCTTCAAGACAGTGCAATGAAGCTGGTTCATGCGGAACGACTAGGGGAAGCCTTTGACTCCCAACTTGTCATTGGCGTTAGAGAATCTTATGGTATGTTTTATACATGGGCCATGACTGCAGTCTCCCCTTTTATATAGCTTTCCTCTAAGCTGAAAAGATAGCTACCAGATCATACTGAAAAATGGTAATATTTTAAATCCACCAACTAATATGTTTTTGGAAAATGTGTTAATAATATATATCTTCAGGAAATCATGGTTTTAGGGATACAGGATCCTTTCCATACAGTGCAATGCAAGGTTGTAGTCATACATCTGTAGTTTAAAATATTTGTAAATTATGGATGTTTTATCTTGCTAGAAACCTGTTCCTTATTTTAACTGGTGAATAAGGAGTTGATTCAGATGCTTTTGGCAGTGATAATCTTAAGATTTATATCACTACTGCTTTTACACAGTCATTGGCCATAAGATTAGTACATGGGGGAAAAGATCTGAAATGTCATGGACTAGGTATGTAAGGGAAACTGAGATAAGTACGCACACTCCTGCAAATGATCCTAAAACATCCAGTTTACTGCATGATGTTAAAAAAAATGAAGGTGTGAAATATCTTCTGGAAACTTTTTATATGCTCAAAAGTTAGTTTTAGGAAAACGCCTAAGGAGTAATAATTTTATCTCCAGATCATTGTAATTTTATCTCCAGATCCTTGTAATATTTTCATGGTTCTACCTCTGATATTTTCATTTTTTTCATTGAGAAGATGAAGTGTATTTTTTCATACAAAAGAAGAAGAAAGAGCTCATCTTGTTATTTTTTGTTACAGTTAATTTGTGTTCCAATCTAGAAGATAAGCTCCAGATATATCGGGATAATTTTGAAAAAGCATACCTTGATTCAACAGAGAGATTTTATAGAACTCAAGCCCCTTCGTATTTGCAACAAAACGGTGTACAGAATTATATGAAATATGTAAGTGAAAAAGTCCATACAAAGCTAGCTGTGCTACAGATATTAACATTTTAAGTGACTGTTGTTCTGCTTCTGCACAGGCAGATGCTAAACTAAAGGAAGAAGAAAAAAGAGCACTACGGTATTTAGAAACCAGGCGGGAATGTAACTCTGTAGAGGCGGTAAGTATAAATTGTGGATATATTGTGTACAATATATCATTTATTGTCTTAGTTGTGCAATAATTAATATGCTAGAAGGTATAGTAAATGAAGTCACGGTTCTCACAATTTGGAATACAGTGTCACTGCAAACTTATTTTTTCCCCCACTTAAAATATTAGAGCTAATTGCACTCAAAGTAGCTCCACTGTCTCAGTAATGAGAAATTGAAATCACACAATATCAGAGATTGCTCTCTAGTCCACATCTTTGATATGTCAGTGCGGACAGATCTGTTGTACAAATTAAAAGTCAACAAACCTACATGCCAAATTCTGGTAAGTGAAGTATGCCAGCATGAGGCTTGTTGCTTGTGGTTAAAGAGTTCTTGCTTTGATTCCAAAGCTTTTCATGGCTTGTGTGCAGTTAGTCTCATTGCACATGAGATGTGCAAGCCTTGAGTTGGAAGCAGGAACTCTTTAATTACCAGCGATCTGCTGCTGCCCATAATGGAGGCTGCTAATTGTAAAGAGTTTCTGCTTCCATTCCCAGGTTTCTCTGTCACATGCAATGAAACTAATTGTCCACAAACTACATGAGCCTTGAGACTGAAGCAAGAACTCTTAAGTACCAGCATGTCCCCAGCCGGATGACACTGCATCAGTTCATGCTGGTGTACTTTACTCAGTAGGATTGTGGTTATTACAACATAACCATACACATAAATCAAGTTTCAGTATTTCTTGTCTGTGGTCTTTATTGAAAGATAAATAAAGCTTAGTCTGAAAGTAATAGGATGATGTCATCTATTGAATGATAAGATCTTATGCTGTATACTGTTTTTTCTTGTTTGTTTTTATTTTACAAACTGTACAGCATAACATTAATAATAACGTTATACAAGTATAAGGTGAGATATAATATTTAAAAACCAATTAAAATAATCAACAGATATTATTAGACTGGGTTCAGATTCAGGTTTTCTTGGTTCTGGTGTGCAGTGTCGAACTGAGCTGCCTTGAATAGATCTGTGTTCTGGATGCTTAGGAATTCAGTCCTCTACATTTTTTACCAAAAGGTAAATAAGACTGAATTGAATAGATCCTACATCTAAGTAGGCAGGGCTTCTACTGAAAAATATGTCTGTCAACTTTAAGCTTTATTTAATTCTGGTTGGAAGAGGACTATAGTAATTCTGTAGTGAAACTATTGAGTTAATCGTAGTGGGAGATATTTGAACCTCATATTTTAAAGTTTCATGGTGTGCTCTTAGTTTAATATCTACAAAAGTATTTGAAAGCTCTAGTGTAAAACTATATAGTTGTTTCATCTAGACTAGAGCTGAGCATTGTGCACCTCCCAGAGACATCTTTGTGTGTCCCCAGGGCCCTCCAGCTTTTAAAAATGGGTGCAAATGTTTTGTGCTTTAGGCCAAAAAAATGGCCTGTTCTGATCCTGGAAGCCTCAGGAGCCTGATTATGTGTGTGCCCTAATACAGTGGTGCCTCGACTTACGAACGTCCCTACTTACGACCATTTCGAGTTACGACCAGCTCCGGCCGCAAAATTTTGCTTCGACTTGCGGCCGGAGCTTCCAGTTATGAACAGAAAAAGGCAGGGGGAAAAGGCGGGAAATTCAAATTGCTAACTGTCGGTAGGCGAAGAGGCTGCTTCTTTGTAGCTCTTTCGCCCCAGCAGTTAGAGAGTGTGCGATCGGAGGAGGCTGCCTGGTAAGGTAAGGTGCTATTTTCTGCTTTTTAAAAACTGTTCTGGGTGTTTTTGCAGTGTGGTTTTGGGCTGGGAGGGGTTATGTTTCTGTGCTGTGATGGGTCTTGGGGGGTTGGTTTGTTTTTTGGTTCCCCCCCATTTCCGATGGGTCTTGGGGGGGTTGGTTTGTTTTTTGGTTCCCCCCCCCCATTTCCGATGGGTCTTGGGGGGGTTGGTTGCTTTTTGGAGTGTTTTTTCCCATTTCCGATGGGTCTTTGGGGGTTTGTTTGTTTTTTTGGTTCCCCCCCCCATTTCCAATGGGTCTTGGGGGGTTTGGTTGCTTTTTGGAGTGTTTTTTCCTGTTTCCGATGGGTCTTGGGGGGGTTGTTTGTTTTTTGGTTTCCCCCCCCATTTCCGATGGGTCTTGGGGGGTTTGATTGCTTTTTGGGTTTTTTTTCCCCTTTTCGATGGGTCTTGCATGCTTCCCTTGCTTTTTCCTTTGTTTTCTTTGCATTTCCGAACTGCCCCTTGGTTCTCTGTGCATTTCCGAACTGCTTCATTTGTTTTCTGTGCATTTCTGAACTGCTCCCTTTGTTCTCTGTGCATTTCTGAACTGCTCCCTTTGTTTTCTGTGCATTTCCGATGGGTCTTGCATGCTTGATTGCTTTTCTTCCCCCTCCCCCCCCCTTCGGCCGGAAGGGATTAATCGCGTTTCCAATGAGTCTTGCAGTGATTTTTTTGGGGGGGTGATTTTTTTCTACGGCCGGAACGGATTAATTGCATTTCAATGCATTTCAATGGGAAATGGTGCTTCGACTGATGACCATTTCGACTTACGACCATCTTCCGGAACCAATTAAGTTCGTAAGTCAAGGCACCACTGTACCACCAACTCCTGAAATGGAATAAACGAAAGAGTTACCTGGGCACTTCCTGATTATCTTTTTTTAAATTACAACATCAAACATTTTGTGAGCTACAGCAGCCTTTGACCCTGAGGTCTTCCACCCATTTCCTAGGCCTTATATTGCAGTTATGTAACATTGTGTCTACTTTATAGAGTAGCTAATAGGATCTTGTAGACCTGAAAATAGAACAAATATATTGATTTATGCAGTGCAATATAAGGAGGTACTCATTATGAGGCAGCTCCTGCAGGAAATAACCATATTTCCTTTTGGGTTGACTCTCTGCATGTCTTCTCAGAGGTAAATATTGAAATAGACATAGATTAGTTCTGAGCAAATATAAACAGAACTGAGGTACCCCCATCCATTTTTTAAATTTAAATTTATCAAAAATATAGATAGAAATGCATCTAACATAAGAGAGGTGGCCAAAATGTGTTTCATACTTGGATTCTGAGTTGTACAGAGATGCAGTTTTTGATGGATAATGTAAGTGTACAGATGTAAGTTGAATTCAAGAAATCTGTCAAACCATAGTTTTAGCAAGCTCTCCACACCAAAATTGCAAAGCAATTCTGGGTTACAATCCTAATTTAGAAAAAATTCATTAGACCATAATTTTGGTAGCTCAGGTGAAGTAACTGATGAAAGGTCTGTGGCTGAAAGGAGAAAGGAAGGTGCAAGGAAGAGTCTTGTTCCTGATGTTTCAAACAATGGTTGTGGGATAATATGAGTTAAGCAAATCCCAAGTGTTGCCTTACTACCTTTCAGCTTATGGAGTGCTGTGTAAATGCTCTGGTGACATCTTTTAAGGAGACGATTTTAGCTGAATGCCAAGGCATGATCAAACGGAATGAAACGGAAAGTAAGTGAAAGTTGACCTGTTTTTTTCTGCATTAGGTTGCCAACAGAACACAAAAAATTGATTTAATGTAATACTGGGTGTAGTTGGTACAGAAAAAAAGTGTGATACACACTATTAATTCTTAGTAAGAAAGTTCACAAAAAATACATTTTGATGTTAAAAGTTAAAAACTATTGGCTCCCTTCTGTCATCATAATTTAATTAGTTTTATAAAGAGATTTTATAGCTATCTTTGTTGTTGTTATTGTTGTTGTTACTTTTATCCTGCCCTTCCTTAAGAGATATCAAGGCACTGTTATTGTCAAAACAACCCTGTGAAGCTCGCGAATGTTAGTTGGCGCAGTGTCACTTGTTGAACTTAATGGCTCCCTGGCAGTGGAACCCAGTTTTTCCCATTCCCACTCGCATGCTCTGAAGCAGAATGGAAAGCCTGTGGCCCTTCTGTTGCTGATGGATTCAGGTTCCCATCAGCTCCTGCTATCTTGACCAACGATAAGGGTTAGTGGGAATAGTTGTTCATCAATGCCTGGAGGGCCATGGTTTCCCTTTAACCACTCCATCCCGTATTGATATATTTATGTACTTATATTATACTCTGTTCACTCAGTGTACTGTATCTCTTTTTCATTGATGACCAGAATGCTATTGTTAGTTTATGCTTGTGTAAGGGAGATCAGGTAAGTCTTGGTAGCAAATTGCTACTTGTTAACGAGGTGCTGGTTGTGTTCCTTGGCATGCAAGCACATGTCTGAGAACATAAGCAGTGCCTCATTAATAAATGGCAATTTGTCACCAAGGCTTATGCTATTTTACTTATGCAAGCATAAATCAGTGATAGCATTCTAGGCAGTAGTGCTGATGTTCCTCAGTTAGTAGTAGTCCAATGTTACCTGGAAGTAAACACCACTATTTCAATATACTGTGTTAATTACATTCTAGAATTTTCTTTGTTTAATCACATTTGATCAAATGTTGCCATTTAGGTTGTAATAATAATAATTTGAGCCAAATGTTGCCATTTAATTAAACAAGGAAACTTATAGAAGCAGATGAATCCTACTAATATAAATAGGATTAAAATTTATATTGTTTGAAGAGGCATTCAGACACCCTTGTGGATCCATGAATTGGATGTTTCTCTTGATTTGCTGTTGACTTCTACTTTATCTTGTTTCTTGGGCTATTGCTATTACTGTTTGGATCTCATTATTTATGTCTTTGTGAATTAGGGTAGGTGGTTGTGTCCTCTTAATTGCTATTAGCTGCTCAGAGTTGTGCTTAGATGGGTGGGATAGAAATTGAATTAATTAATTAATTAAAATAATATATGCCTTATGGCTAAGAAAGATAAGATACAATTTTACTATTTAAAAAATTACAATCCTAATTCAGTAAAAGCAAACAGATAATTTTGTCATGCAGTACAAGGTGTAAAGTAACATTACTGTACCACTAATAGAGAAAATAAAACAATTTTAAAAATTGCTGTTTGTTCAGTATTGATTTCTAGCTTTCAGCATATAAACATTTAGCTATGGTAGGCTCTGGGAATTCAAGACCTTAAAACTATGCCCGGCTTCTTATCCTGGCAGCAGTTGTTTGGCACTGGTCCAGAGCTGAATATAGCAAAATACTAAACCTTATACAAGTATAACTTTCAACTCTCAAGGGAAACAAGGTTATATAGGAACATGTGGCTGAAATGAAATTGATCAGTGAATCTGATGTTTTGCAATGAATTTCATTTCTCCAGTTTTATCGAATCTTGGGGAGATTGGTACATAAAGCAGCTTTGTCTGCGTAGCTTTACTTCTGTCTGATGTGCACCTTATAAAATAAGCCAGTGGATATTCCTGTGAAGAAGCACTGGTGGTGTTTTTTAAGCAGATGCATAGTGAATACCCCACTGCCTGGGGCTTGAGAAGCAATTTGTTTGGTTTGAATTTCATCCTCCTTTCAGTAAAATGCAGCATCATGTCATTGCCTTCTCAAGGATATTTGTAGCCCCACTTTTCATCTGTCGATTGCTTTAAAATAGAGTGATGAAGTTGGTAGACCACATGGAGCCTCCTGAGCCTCTGTTGATGCTCTGACTTGCCAGACTCCAATGCACCTTGAATAAAAGAATTGGCCCTCAGTATTTAAATCATTCTCCTCAGAGGCCACTGGAGGTGTTTTGTCCTATGAACACAATTCTTCTCCCCTTTCACACACTGCAGCTTTAATTTTAAAAAAACTGGAAATTGTAGGTGTTCCCTTCCTGTTTATAAAAGGGAGCTTGAAGGGTGATAATATGTTTACAGAGGCATGATCTGTATTTTGGGAGCAAAGTATTTCCCCCAGGGTATTTTGGAAGGGAAAAATGTCAGCCGAGTGTCCAGTCCTCCAAAGCCGGGAGTGAGGGACAAAATGACACTTGGACCCGCCTTTGCTTTTAAAAGAAAACAAAAATGTTTATAATGCAGCACTTAGGCCAACTTGCAAAAGTAATTATTTTTGTTTCTAAGAACAGAATCCAATGTAGAAATCTTTTTAGTGAATATGAGTAGAAACCAGATGGAATGGGTTTTGTTACTGAAATTTGCAGAGGTTGCAAAAACTGAAATTAGATTGATCTCTCCACCTAAGTTATCAAACTCTCTGTATGCTATCTGAATCTTCAAGTTGAAGGTCAGCGTTCAGGGTGCATTCCCTTTTCCCTCCCCATTTTTCCCATCCAGAGCCATTTATGGCTCTTTTTTCAATTCCAGGAGTTAACCATGTTATCTTGTTCCATGTGCACTGTGATTTTCAGATCTGGTTTCAAGGATCTGAGTTTGGCTTCACTGTGGCTTTTCCCTGGTGTGTATGTAATGCACGACAATGGTTAATTCTGAAGAAGAAAGGGAAAAATTAGTTCAAGGAGAAGCCAGTGTTTTCAAAGGGGAGAGAACATGTACCTTTAAGAACGTCTCTCAGTTTGGAAACTCTGGTTTGGAAGGAGTCAGACTGTATAATCATCTCAGATATGATGATAATAATGATAATGACAATCTTAGAACTGCAGACCTGGAAGGGACCCTGTGGATCATTGGGTCCAGCCCCTGCCAAGATAGTTTTTAATGTTCACTCGCTTTTAATTATTTAATCATATTTTAATTGGTGTATAGTTTAATTGTTTTTTAATGTTTAACTTACTATGTTTTTAATTCTATTCTTTTAATATTATGAGCTGTCTTGGGTCCCCTTATAGGAGAAAGGTGGCCTATAAATAAAATCAATTAAAAAATTAAAGCAAAGAGTCACAGTGGAGAATTGAACACCTAACCTCCGGCTCCACAGCCAGATGCTTAAACCCTTGAGCTAATCAGTGTTCATATAATTTTTCAGTGCATGATGGAGAATTGAGGTTTTTTAGAAGTTGAACTACTGAGTTGCTCAGTGGTTTAGGTCTCTGACTGTGGAGCCAGAGATTGGGAGTTTGATTCCCTGCTGTATCTCCTTGACAGGGGCTGGACTCAGTAATTCATAGGGTGCCTTCCAACTCTGAAGTTCTAAGAAGAATGAACAGAACATCTTTACAAGTCTATATAAATCTCCCAGAGTTCTACATACCTATGAACTGACTGATGGCTTCTTGAACATTTTGTGTTTTCAGAGTTGCATTTAATGTTTTCATTGATGGATAAAGTTCCTAATGGAATTGAGCCTATGTTGAAAGATCTGGAAGAACATATTGTTAGTGCTGGATTAGCAGATATGGTAGCAGCAGCTGAAACTATTACTACTGTAAGTAGATGTTTCTTGTTTTTATTCCTTACATCTTATTAATGAGAGCTTTCTAGAAATATCAGAACATTCTTCAAAAATATCACTTGAATAAATTACTGAGCCTACCACTATAAAGTAGAGCATTGAGTTGGATTTGCTGGTCTTATAGGCCCTTTCAAAATAAGTTATTTTATGATTCTGTGGTTCTGTGATTCATTCCCTGCACTAGCTACGGACACAGGTGACTGTAGCTAGGGCTTTTCCTTCCTCTTTATGGATTCAAAGCCAGCAGTTTGTGTGCTGCTGAGGATTAGTTTGAGTGTAACATGAACACAAGTAGCCTTGGGCTCACACACACCCTCTCTGTGCAGGTACTGTGCAGAAGGGAGTTATGGATATTGATGCTCATCAGGTTTTCTGTCTTAAATCTGGATATGAAGCTTTTTAACCCAAATTGAGAGGCAATCTGGCTAGTGTTAGCCATGTTTAGTGCCAGTGGTTAAGGCTGACAAGAGGCTGGAGGAGGAGATATGCACTGGAGAAGTCACAAGGGCATGTTCATAAAACTGACTTCAGCAAACTAAGGGTGGGTGGGTTTGGTTTGGAGCCAGTGTTTGATCTGTACCGGGCCACAGAGAATGCTCACAGTTTCTCATGTTCCTGAATGAAATGTTTCTGTGCTCACAGGTTTTATGCTATCTAAATATAATATAGAAATGCACTTTATCACAAGTAATAAGCTCATTAATTTAAATCATGTTCCAAAAAAACCTAGTGAAGGTTTTATACTCAGTACCTCTGCTGAAGCTTTACATTAAGCTTAAAAGTATTAGAGTAAGTAGTTTACTAGTGCTACTTATTATTAATGTTCACATGCTATTTTTCTCTCACAGATTTGGCTTTTCATTTTTTTGTTGCTTTGCTTCTTCAATTTTCAGGATTCTGAAAAGTATGTAGAACAATTGCTTACGTTATTTAATCGGTTTAGCAAGCTTGTTAAAGAAGCTTTCCAAGATGACCCAAGATTTCTTACTGCCAGAGATAAGGTATGTTTAGGGTTTTTTATATATTGAACATTTTAATAAACAATACCAATTCAAGAACCCATTGTTAATGTCTATGGAACTTAAATGGTATAAGTAAAAAGTACCATAATAATAAAACCAGATGTGTGTTGGAACTATAGCACAAAGCACATGAAACTTGCCATACATCACTTTAGGGTTTTGTTTTCTCGGTAGATTTTAAAATCACCCCAAAAATTAAAGTAATTAGAACATGCCCATGTGTTTGAAGCCTGCAGAACTATTTTCAGTTATTAGGTAGCTGATGATCATACTCAGCACATAATTTTGCAATCAATTACATTTGAAGCTGGGGACAGAATTCAAAGGGACAGAATTAATAGAGCTGAAACTCACCCTTGCTGTCGGGTAGTAATTCTCCAAGGAAAGAAGTAGCCAGACCCTCCCCTTGTAGATATGTAAGGAAGCATCATAGCAGGAACTATGCTATGCCACTGGTAGAGGTTTCACTCGCACATTATGAGCATAAAATGTCTACATCTGGCACCAGTGTAACTTGTGCTTGAAGGCTTTGGCATGCTAAACTAAATTCTAGCTGATACAAAGCTGGATATTTTTGCTAACAATTATGAACCAGGCATTTGGCTGTTATCTTAAGAGTTTTATGTATTTAAGTAATTCTGTGTATGATTTTAATCATATAATTGTACTGAAGTGTGTAGTTATAGTCACCACTGTAAATGCCTAGTTCAACAAAATATGTCAGTTTATGCAAAAGTATAAATACTTACCTCAACTGAAGATTTTTCAGAGAATCACAGAATGGTAACGAATTGAAGATTGTAAAAACAAAAATCCATAAAAGAGTGAGAAATTATCATCACCAGATATGGAATATTATTCAGTTATTAAAGCCAGATGACAAAACCAGTTTGCTTCTAAATAATCTGAGAACTCTACCCACAATTTGGCTGGTTCTGATCTCATGCTGTGTTGATTTGGTGACTGGAAGTGATTGTGGAGTTTTCTGCACCCTCCCTTGCTCCCCTCCACCTTTGCCTTGGATAGATTTCCTTCTTTCCCAATGCAGTCAGTTCTTGTTGATTCTCATTAGCTTTTAAACCTAACACTGAAGTGTAGGTGGAAGGAGCACATTAGCACAGAGCATTCTCACTATCCAAACTGTGGTTTGGCAATTAGCCCAGCATGATGTCTGAAGTGGGTCTTTCTATGAAACTTTTATGTTGCTTATGCTAGAACACGCTGCTGTGTTAACAACCTTGACCTGGATGGTTTCATTTTCTTTTAGGCATATAAAGCAGTTGTTAATGACGCTACAATTTTTAAACTTGAATTACCGCTGAAGCAAAAGGGGTAAGTTATTTGAATACTTATTGGAAGTAAATGAGATTCAGTTTGATAGTGTAGCTAGTTCATTGCATTTTGAATCAGTAATTAGCTCTGATTTTATAGAGTTGAAAAGGTCGCCAACTCCTGTTCTGAATGCTTAGAGCAGAATCCTGCTGTGTCAAATTCCTTCCACAATGAACCATTGTGTCACTAGTTTGATATTTTTGACACTTGCAGAAGGAGCTATCCAGGACCCTCTTTTGCAAGTGGAAGCTGGGTAGCTCTTCTTTAGCTGTTCACAAGTCTTCTTTCTTAATAGAGATTGTGGTTAGCTTTAGCCCTGACAAGGACCCTTTTCATTATTGGTGGCCACTTGCAGGCCGTTGTCAAAGTCATATAGTCTTTCATCCAGTGGTGCTTCTGGAGTTTTATTTTTGCAGGTGATTGCACTTGCTTAATCAGACAGTTCTCAGATGGTAGAATATCTCTTAACCAATGCAGCAGAAGAACGTGGCACATGTTATGATAGAAGCCAACTTAAATCCAGCCCTAATAAAACTCAAATATGTGCTTTTTATCTGAGACATACACAGGCATCTCAGAAACCAGGTTATCTGGAAGGGTGTCCAACCAGATCATTGTTCTGCCCCAAATTGTTTTAGTTGTCAAACTGCAGAGTTGGAAGGGACACTGTGGATCATTGAATTCAGTGCCTGTCAAGAAGACACAAAGACTCCCAACCTCTGGCTCTGCATCCAGAAACCTAAAGCACTGAGCTAGATGTATCTTTGAATCATATACTGATCTACAAGAAACACTCCCAGAACACAAAGCAACAGGTTTGTGCAAAGAACAGTATTCTTTGAAAGCTATCAGGAACCAGTTAAATCACATAACAGATAAACAGTGGCTGAAATCCTGTTGGCATAGGTTTATGCTGCACAATCTGGTTTGTGTCATCATCTGATGATAAAAATCTTTATTTTAAATTAATTTCAAGTTTCCTATCCCCCTATTCAGCTTTTAAGACTCCCTAAGGATCTCTTTTGCTCTTAGAACATTTTTGAGAGCCTTGGTGGGGGAAGCCTTTAATATCAGAAAATTGCTGTCAGATCACCAGTGGTAGTCTTGATCTGGTGGCAGGGCCACCACTGCCGATTTCCTGATATTTAAAGACTTCACCCTCATCCCAGGTTTCCCAATGACTTCCCAAGGGCAAAAGTGATCCCTAGGAAGCCTTGGAACCTGAAGGGGGAGAGAGAGGAAGTTTTAAATTATATTAAAGATTTCTTTTGCTGGATGATGATATCATACAGGTTGTATACCATAAACTTGTGCCAACAGGATTCAGCCACTGAGAAATGCAGCCTTGGCCCTATGCTACTCTGCAGGTGAATATGCCAGACTGCTCTGGTATAGTTCATTCCCTACAAAACATACAGATGTAGCACTCAGTGAAACCTGTATCACCATTATAAAACCAAAACCTGGCAAGCATTGCACTCAGTGACAGAGAGAGGTAACAAGTAATAATTACTCAAAGCATCTACATCAAATGTGTATCCAGTGTTTGGCTACCATCCTACCCTTCCCAGATTAATAATCTTCATCATTTTAATAATAATCTTTGGAACTGCAGAGCTGGAAGGGACCCTATGGATCAGTGAGTCCAGCCCCTGTCAAGGAGGCAAAATGGGGAATCAAACTCCCAACCTCTGGCTCCGCAGCTGGATATCTCCACTGAGTTAAGATCAATGAAAAGTTTTTTTCCGAATGTCTGTGAATCCTGAAGAAACAGCAGAAAATGCCCTGACTGTGGAAAGAAAGAACTACCTACCTCTTAAAATGGGTGAAAAGTCTAGCCTCTAGTCACACAGAGAACTGGATTACTTGGAAGTCATGTAACAGGCTGCAGACTGAAGTTGGTAGAACCAAGGTGAACTTCATAAAGTGGAGCTTTTGCCTGACACAGTTCTTTGCAAGTGTAGAGACAAACAGGCGACTTCATACCAATATCACTGTACTTTATGGGCCTCAGACATGCACTATGGATGATCTGATGCTAGCTGCCCCAAAATGCACATGATATATTGCCCATTATCAGCAACATCAAGAGCATTTGCAGCAGCTAGCATCACATTTTCCATATTGGATGTTTGAGGGGTGCTTCTGAACAAAAAATCTAAAATAATACATTAATTATGATGAAAATAGTATTGTTCCAGTTAAGAATTAATGAAAACCTCTTAAAATAAAAAGAGTTTGAAAACTCTACCAAAACTCTTCTAGCATAAGCCAGTCTGGCAAAAGCCAGCACTAGTTAGGTCAATCACAAGTCTTCATAGTTCCAGGTTTTAGGACTTGCCACTGATGTAGTTTCTTGTCAGGATTTTGCTTCAGTCATTTTGTCTATATTAAATTGCCCCACATCACCCATGGTGATTCCCAATGTGGTGTGGTGGATAGAGTGATGGACTAGGACTCTGGAGAACTGGGTTCGAATCCCTGCTTCGCCAGGGAAACACACAACCCATGGTCGATAAAGTCATATCAGATTTGTATGCTTGAAACGATTAAAAAGAAAATCCAGGTGCTTTACCACAGTATAGATGGAAGATGAAAGAGATCTCCTTCAGAGGAGTTTCAGTCGTTTTCTTCCACACAATCTCTCTGTTGGTGACCTCTGTTTCCTCACTTAGCGTTTTGCTAGGAATTTCAAGCACACGCAGCTGATAATTCTTTTCAGACTCTTACGCAAACACCCATCTCTTATACATGTTGGAGTGCTTTTCTATGGATTTCTGAGTAGGTTTTTTTTTCCATTCATGTATGCAAATTACTATGTTCAGTTTTAATCGCATCTGTGAAAAAAAATGTGAATGTATTGGAAGAAAAGAAAAGGCAAACGGGGCTTTCATATGTGTGAAAATGTTTGCTCTTACACTGTGGGAACCCACCTCCTTCTAATAAGTAATTTGCAATAGCCTGTACTTCTGTAATGGTATGCAGCCTGGTGATAGAGATTGTAGTGTAGTATTATAACAACTCCTTCTCACATTCTTCTAGTGTTGGATTGAAAACACAGCCAGAATCCAAGTGCCCGGAGCTACTTGCTAATTATTGTGATATGTTATTGAGAAAAACGCCACTAAGCAAAAAACTAACCTCTGAAGAAATTGAAGCAAAGCTTAAAGAAGTGGTATGTTGTTGTGTTCTTCCTAGCTTTTTATTGGAGAGAAAAAAATTTACAGTTGAGGTTTCTTTCTCACCACCCTGCCTTCAGAAACAGCAGCTTACTACTGTGTAAGTTTTAAGTGAGGATTAATGGGAAAAGGTGGCCAATAGGTTTAGAGTTCAGTGCTACATTGGTTCAGTCCTTGACACAGTTGCCGGATTGGGGACATTGTGGCAATGTAGGCTGCAATCAGTTTAGCTGATTGGTTTATTATATAATAATAATATACCAATATGCATAATAGTGCAGCCCTATACATGTCTACTGAGAAATAAGTCCCAATGAATTCAGTGATATTTGCATGCAAGAAAGGGAGTATCAAATTGGCACCCTTATTAGTATTTTTCATTTAATTTGAGAAACTCATAACTATCAAGTTTTTTTCATATGCTAGGATTTAATTTACTCCTAAACCAATTGAATTGCTTTTGTTCCCAACAACTGTTAGCTGTAGTCAGATATAGTAGAAAGCCGTTTTATGGCTACTGACCTAAGACTTTATGGCTGCTATGACAGGATTGTGGGTTCCATTGTATCCCAATAGCTTTTCTTTTATCCGATGTTTTTGGACTGTGATACCAATAAAGTCTATTTTTATGTTAGATTATAGTCATTTTAGACAACTGTTACATTTTTATTTCTATTTCAGACTTTAAAGGGCTCTCTTGTTCACTAGTAGCAGTTTGCCAAAAGAAGTGATAAATTAGGCTACCTTGAATGTCAACTCTTTTCCCATTGCTGACAAGATTCCCATGTGTCAAGGATTAGGGGAGAGGATTTATTATCATATTTGGCACCTTTTATTTTATAGGAATGATTAGTTCATATTATATGCTATCATATTTTGCAGTACTAATGTACTGCAAAATATGCAGTACTTTTGCTAACTAAGTACTTTTGCTAACTAAGATGTAGTTGTGGTCAAAACGGGAAGACACAGAAGTTTTTAAGTTAAAAGTGAAGTGGTATGTTATTAAAATTGTTTGTTCCTCGGTGATAATTAGACAAGGAATTCATTGATATACTTAACAGTTTCCTAGGGTATGTCATTCCCCCAACAAGATGCATTTTAGAGCACAAGCTATCCACTTCCTGGCTCTTTTATGAGGTAACAGTTGAGATTCACGACAACCACCAAAACCTATCTAATGTTTCTTAAAAACAGCTATTGGTACTCAAGTACGTGCAAAACAAAGATGTCTTCATGAGATACCACAAAGCTCATTTAACAAGACGTCTTATACTGGATATATCAGCAGATAGTGAAATAGAAGAAAACATGGTGGAATGGTTGAGGGTAAGTACACTGTGTTTTCACTACCTTGGAAAGCAGATGCTTGAATCAAACATCAAAACTGTTCTGATTATAAATTTATCTTGTAGGACCTTTTCACCAGTCTGCAAACAGAGGTTTTGTTTCAAAAAGACTATTTTTAAAAGTGACTGTTTGAGTTTATATAGTAAAAAAATTATTATGGTCCTGTTTCATAATACATTTGCACTGGATATTTAGTAGGGATCAGAGTTTGGCCTAAATCCTGTGTAATGCTAGAAGGCTGAAAATACCAATGGATTGCATTGTTGTGCAGGCAGCTGCACAAATTAGTGGGTGCTACCCTTGTGCTAACTCTGAAAGTGTACGTCCTTTACTGTAGCGAGCCTTTTACAAAACATTGCTAAGTGGCATTACTGGACAAAGGCCTAAGCCATGGAACTCATGATTTTACTTAGATTAAATAAAACCTATAGTACGGTATGATAACGATTTATATAGAAGTTGAATAACTGGTGGCCCTCTGCTTTGGCCTCAGTCCCTGCTGCTCCACCCCATACCACACTGTATATGAGGAAATGGTTCTGGATCCTGCTCCCAGCCAGACTCTGTTCAGGCTTTGCTGATGATGCATAATGGGGTAGAGATAGGCCCAGCCCCAAGTGCTTCAGACAGGAAATGTTTGTTTATCATTAGTTGGTATAGTTGTGCATAACTGAATTTCTCAAACTTGGTGCATTGGATTTGCAGTGTCATCCCCATGTCATCCCCAAACAATCACTGGGATGTTTACTATATTGAAGGTTATGTACGTCTATTCCACTCCACTTGAAGACCTAGTTTTCCATAGCCACTACTTGTAAGGTCATTAAGTGTAGTTTTCAACTACTATTAGACCTTTTGTTCCAGTTGTAACTGGGGAAGGAATGAGGGGAGAGAAGATGCTAGTTGCTGTAAAGATCCTGTTATCTAGATTTAATTTGTCTTGTCTTTATGCAGGAAGTAGGTATGCCAGCTGATTATGTAAATAAGTTGGCAAGAATGTTCCAGGATATTAAAGTTTCTGAAGATTTGAACCAAGCCTTTAAGGAAATGCACAAAAATAATAAGTTGGCCCTACCAGGTATTTTCCTTTTTTCATGTATATTCTATGTCTTTTCCTTAACTCCAGCATGAAAGTTACAGCTGTCATCTTGTACTGACTTACCTGGCTTCAGTATCATTTGGTTGTTGTTGTTTTTTCCTCTTTATACAGCCGATTCTGTGAATATTAAAATTTTAAATGCTGGAGCTTGGTCCAGAAGTTCTGAAAAAGTTTTTGTATCGCTGCCCACGGAATTAGAAGACCTCATCCCTGAGGTAGAGGAGTTCTACAAAAAGAATCACAGTGGCAGGAAGCTTCACTGGCATCACCTTATGTCCAATGGCATTGTATGTATGCATATGCTACTCACTTCAGCTTTGTATTATTATTTTTTTTTACTATATGCGTAGTCTCATTGACTTGGAAATAAGTTTTTACACAGGTAAAGGTCATGGATAATTTTTGGTCCCATTGACAGATAACTTTTAAGAATGAAGTTGGCCAATACGACTTGGAAGTAACAACGTTTCAGCTGGCTGTGCTTTTTGCATGGAACCAAAGACCCCGTGAGAAGATCAGCTTTGAAAATCTTAAATTGGCAACAGAACTCCCTGATGCTGAACTTAGGAGAACTTTGTGGGTATGTCTCCAGCTTTCAAAAAAATGTTTGTTATAGAGTCATGAGAATAAGATTTTGAAATTTTGATACTTTTGTAGGAAAGCACAATTTTAATTCTATTGTCTTTTTTACATTGAAAGTTGTAATCGTTGAAATACAATATGCAGAGTGAAAAAGAGGAGAGTAAAAGTTATCTGTTCTTGAAAATTGGTATGTTAGTCTTAAAGTGAAATCATTTAAAGTTGGGTTATGTTTTACATAAATGTAAGTATCTGTGAAGATTCTCAGTCCTTCAGGTGAGGTTATCTGGAAGCTGAGTCATGGCAACTGGACTTCTTTCTTATTAGGTTGCAACGTTTCGCTACTCATCTAAGAAGCTTCTTCCAAGTAGTGAAATGTTTCAACCTAATAAGAAAGAAGTCGAGTTGCTATGACCCAACTTCCAGATAAATGTAAGTAATTTGTGCTCTCCCTTGGCCCACATTTTGCAGGAAGATGACAAGCCACACTTACTTACTTGGTAAAACCACCACTTTTTACTTTTTTTCCAATCCTACCCCCCTCCAACCCACCCCAAATGAAATGCGGAAGAAGCATTTCGGTTGTGGAGAATCCGTCTCCAACCTAGTGACCAGGAGACCTGATAAAATAGGTCAGGCCCTAAAAGGCTTCTGACTGGGGAATTACAGTTTATGTGCAGAGCAGGCAAAAGCACTGGTGCAGACTTGATTGATTTTAAGAATTTAAGGTTTATTATATCAAGAAAGAATACAAGACAGTGTAGGAATCAGGCTACAAGCAGAACAGGACTCTTTTCCTGCTACTGTAAACAAAATCACATGAGTTGCAGGCATGGCTCTAAAAAACAAATAAGGCTAAAATTCCTCACATGTCTAGCTTACGTAGGTTCTTAAATTACTCCTGATTATGAAGCCCCCTTCTTGGTTCCTCATGATCTGCCATTACAGTGTAGTGGGAATCCAGCTGTCCAGACATTTACTCTACTCTAGAACAAAGATTTTCCCCAGGATGCTGTTTTAAAGATCCCAGATAAACTTAATTGGCTAATACTTCTGAGTCATCACTTAACGTTACTGTCTAGCTCACCCCATTACATTAGCCCTTTCCTAACAGTGAGTCAACTTGTAACTGAAGAACAGGTAAGTTTGTGATGCTGCAGAATGATAAGGCTGCATCTGTTAGTCTGCAGTTGAGATATTTTGTACCCCACCTTTAAGAATATAGTCCTCACAAGACAGTTTGGGGGTTAAATATCAAAATACGTGGATTGTGTTTATCTTTGTAACTTATTATAGCTTATTCTGCCTGGCGAAACCTCCTTGGGGTTTCAGGCAGTAATGTTTCTCATCACCTTTTGCCTGGTGCTTCATCTTTCTGTAATGGGCTATCATTACTTTAAAATAATATGGTTATAATTACAGAATGTTGAAGCAGTCTCTAGTAACCAGAATTACAATAGTTGTTCCACTCTTGCATTGCACAGATATCTAAACGCCAATTAGCGGCTGAAATCCTCTTAATTATACTGGTGTAGCACAAATGACATAACCTTAGAGGAGAATTGGTCCAAGTTGTCACTTGAGTTATGTGACTTAGCATGCAACTGGTAATGTCTATAGTGATTTCTTAACTTGGGGCAGTTAGCTTCCAAACGTTGTGCCATCTGTATAGCAATGGAATATTATTTTGACCACTGTAACATAATTATCATGCATTAATTTGTAGCTTCTTGTTTGTCAGTACAGAAAAACTCTGATTAATATTAACTATAATCTGTTTCAAAAAGTCACCAACATACATGGTTTATGAGTTACTTCATTTAAACACACCATTGTATTAACTACATTTCTGTCAGTTTGGACAAAATGCTAAATTATGTGTACCAGAAACCCAAAAATAAAGGTTCTAATGTCCTCATTATAGCCATGCTAGATAAAGAGAGGAAGGAGGTGAAGTCAGGCTCACTGTGAGTTTTTCTCACCACTAAATCAGCTTTCCTCACCTTCGAGCTATACTGGCTTAGCTATTCTAATAGTAGTAGTCTGGTATGAGCACCAGTTTGGGGAAGGCTGCAGTAATATCTAGTGCAGGGATTGGATGGCCCACAGGCTGCCTGTGACTTCTCAAGGCTGTTTTTTGCAGCCTCAAGCACCCGACGTCACCCTCATTGGAAAAAAAGGGGGGAATCATGTCCCCAGAGAATACAATTCTCCTGCCAAGTTTCCATCCCCAGATATTTTTTTTTGAAACTAGAAGTGACCTACTGCTCACCTGTGTTTTTGCTAGAAGGGGCTGGTGCAGCCCAGGTGGAGGAGGCAATGGAAAGTGGCTGCTGGACTCTCTAAATTCTCCTAGCATGGTTTAGCGTGATGTGAATTCAGCCTTTTTTGTGTGTATCATTTTTTGTTTGATAAGCCTGTTAAAAATAATTGGGGGCAGGTGAAACCATAGGGTTTGGAGGTTTTTTTAACTTAAAGTTTTCCAAAACTAATGTTGGTTTATATTTTACAGAAGTATGTACAGTAATTAGGAGGTTACTGCTTTAATAACTAACTGGTTAAAACAAAGCACCCCAAATTAAAAGGAATACATTGAATTGTAGACTGCTTTGTGAATATAAATGTGATTGAAAAGTGCCATCTGACAACTTAATTTCATGGTTCTTTCATCTTTTCTTCTTATTAGTCTCTTGTAGCATTTCCAAAGTTGAAACGTCAGGTTTTGTTATATGAACCTCAAGTCAATTCACCCAAAGACTTCACTGAAGGAACCCTCTTCTCGGTGAACCAGGAGTTCAGCTTAATGTAAGATGTAACATTGATTTATTCTGTGAACATTTTATAGAACACAAGAGACACATTTTTATATTTAGTGGCTTAGCTGTTCTAAAGTTCATTTTTGAGAATACATCAGACTGGAGTTTTAACATACAGAGTCAATTTTTTGTATTCAACTTCATTTCTAAGTTGTTCTGAGTTGTTTGTTTTCAACATATAAGTTGTTTTCAACTATAACTGATAGTAAATATTCAGCACTTGGCCTTTTATGTTCAAATGTTCTCCCTTAGTATATATTCCATTTATAGTTTCCTTCCTCTGGGCGATCTCCCTCTTTTTGTAGGGATTGTACTATAGCAGGGTCCTTCACAGTAGACCAGATTTTTTTTTCTGGTATGCAAGGCTTCTTGCAAATTCTGTATTAAAGCTTTGGAATGGGTGGCTCCTCCTGACTCTTGTCTGGGGTGTCTTGCTTTCTAAGGTGCATTGTTATGACTTTGACACCTCCCTTCAACTCTACTGTTTCACCTTTAGTTTTTACTAGTTTGGATTGGTTTTCAGTCTCTTGCTTTCTTGTCTGTTTCAACTCCTTCTTTGTTTCCCCCACAAGGTTCACATTCTGAAGTAGAATCTGCTGTAATTCCTGCATGAGCCTTCCATTGTCCTCCTGTAACTGGTTCACACTCTGTATTGTTTGTCTCGTACACCTTTGAAACATTCTTTAACTCTCCCACAGTTGGTGAAAAGGCAAAGTTAAAAACCATACATAGGCATTCAGTTCATTCTTGTTCCCTGGCTTCATCTTTTTCTCGGAACAGAAATGCTCTAAAAGTTGGTTTATGGAGAGGAAGTGATAAAGGATGAGTCTTCCATGGATTGTCCCCAGTGCTCTCACAAAGCTGCCTTAATTTAGAATCAGGTGCAACAGGAACAAGGAGAGCGTACCCTTCTTCGAACTCTTTCCTAATCAAGTTGCTTTGTTTTCTTTTTAAAAAAACGTGTTTGAGTGTTCTGTCACACTAAGGCTCTCTTAAAAAAAAGATGAAGAATGATAGCAAAATTTGCACCTTGACATTTCAAGCCTACAACAAACAGTACGTTTCTCCCTTCCTTACTGGTCCTTACACAGTACATTACAGGAATAAAATGAGAACCACCACATAAGACTGCAACATTAGGTACTGACAACAATTAGAATTAAATCCTAGGACTGCCAAGGGCAAATAATCCCTAGTACTTTCCTTTGTAAAAACCTCTTCAGGCCAAAATCTTAGTACCCATAATTGTAGAAGGGAAATAGGTGAAACAGAAGCAGAACTATTTGCCCCCATATCAGTTTGGCTGAATTCCAAAACCTTATGCACCAAATTATTTTGGAAGAATAGCAGGAAAGAGTAGCAGCAACAGCAGCAACAAATTTATATGTCTCTCCAGCTGCAAGCCAAAATATTAAACCAGACCTCCCCACTGGGCCATATCTAGAATTCCAAACCCATCTCCTCAGCCCACTAGCCTTAAAGGCTAGAATTCTCCCAGAGTCTTATGATTCATTGTAGTCATCAGTTCTCCTAATTCAATTTGATTCCCCAATCCCAAAGTACATCAAGGCAATGAACAACCTTCCACATCTTAATCATAGGGGGAAAAAACCTCAACCAGATATAAGGAACAGCTTGTCTGAGCCATAGGCCAAGATATCAAAACTTATTATAATGCAAAAAGCAAAAAGATGAAAATACAGTGTGGGCCTTTGTTGCTCCTACTAACCTACTAGATTTCTAAATTAGAGTGATATTATAACTGGGAAGTTGTAAAATGTAATTGCAAAACAAAAATGAAAATGAATGTTTTCGCTTCCAAGGCATAGGAAATCTCAAGTTCTTCTTATCTACGAGTCACATCTTGGGGCTCCTAAACTGTTTCCTGTCTTCAAAATGTAATGCTTCAGTTGTACTGTGGTAGAAGATCTCAGGAAGCCTCTTTCAAGACCAGCTTTGGTCAACCCTTCCCAGCTAAACACCAATGAAAGTGTGATTCTTTTCATCCCAGTGGGTAGGAGAGTATAATTCAAAGTATGGATGAACTATATTTCACACATTTGTTGACGTTTAACGCAAGTACAGGGAGAAATCATGAATGCCTTTTTTAGATCATGAAGGATGAAACATTTTCAAGCAAAAATCAATGCAACAGCATTACATAAAGAGAATAACATTACACATAGTGTCACCAAAATTAAGCCAGTTGTTACATACAGAATTTGTCTCATGCAAAGCAGACTATGATTCCATTCTAACTGAAGACGTTTAAATGGATATGATATAAAAGAAACGGTATTAACAGTTGAAATATCTGTGGCACACAAAATTAAGATCTGTGGAATAAGCAGCTGCTTGAAGTGTTATTTAGCACCACCTAAACTTCTGCCAGTCCTAACTATTTTAGATGCAGCCCTGAGGATTCTCACTTAACATAGCAGCAAAGCCTACAAATCACAATATGATTAAAAGAGAAACCGAAATATTGGATCTATCTAATCTAGTGCAGGGATCCAAAGAACTTGTTCCTGTCTCCAGATAGGAATCAGAAGAACTTCCTCCTTGGTCCCAGATGGAAGATCCAGGAAAGGCTTAGCAGGGGAAAATTAATTTAGAGAGGATGAGTTAGGGAGAGACAAAGCCCTTCTTCCTTCAGAAGGAAAAGGGATATGAAAGACGCCAAGAGCCTTAAAACTAGAAAAATCGGGAACCAAAGTTAAGCAAAGGATTGAAGAGGAAAAAGCTACTTTGCTCAGAGTGCAGTGGCTTTTTGTTCCAATGGATACCCCTAAGTGTTCAGCTTTCTAATTGGTCCTCCATCCCCAGTCCCCAAACAAAAGGTGGTTCTTCATTAGTGTATAACGTGGCAGGGCCAAAACCTGTGGAGATAGCATCCTATTGTTTTCAGGAGTTGATGTAACCCTTCACACCATATCTCTGTACAAGGAACATCACAGGCTCATGGCATAAAAATTTCCAGGGGCCAATAAATATTGTATCCATTTTCCATATTAGCCCATTGTTCTGGGCCCAAAGAAGCTTTGTAAGCAGAATGAAGTTGTTCCTGTGTCCCATTTTCCAGGCAGCTAGATTTTCTGCTCTATATGGGAGCTAGGCCTGCATCTGAGCCATCTTCTTGCCCCCTTTTCTGGCATGTTCCCTTTTGAGCCCCTTGTTCCTGACATCAGAGTATCTTCAGGATAGGGCCTTAACTAACACAGTCCAGGACTACATGTTTTTAATCATAACATCATTTGTGGTAGTTGTTAGTAGATCACTGGATTTTGATCTAGAGGTCCGCAAATAATGGCTTGGAGTCAGTCTGTTCTTTCTACCAAGCCTCTGCTGTTACTTACAAATAAGCACAGGTGAAAGAGTTGTGAATGGAAAGTTCGGAACATCTTTCTTTCTTCAGGACTGGGTTTATGGACAACTAAAGGAACTATCTCTTTCAAAAGTCGAATTTCAGTTCCATGAGGCAAACTGCAGTTGCTTTCTGGTGAAGCAAAGACACTTTGCACATACTTAACTACACTCTCTTTGTTATTTCACAAACCTTGAATTTGGTATTAAATATAGATTGTACAGTAAGTCTTAATTAAGACTCTTATCTTCTCAATTATACAGTTATATGATTTTTGATTTTTACTTTATTTGTGTATTTATTATTTTTGGGCTGCAAATACACACACATGCACACACCAAATTTCTGCACTTGTGCACTGTGTCAGTTTCCTTACTTGGGAAGCTAATTTGCTCTTGAAAATTGAATTTTTTCAGGCTTTCTCATTAAAAAAAAACTAGTTCTTTGAAATCTAAATAAATTGTTTAACGAGGGTTTTAATCAATGACAGTCTACTGCTGCTAGTGACATCATTTCTGGTGTGCAGGTGGACTCTGCCCAATAAGATTCTGGCCATAATTCTGGTCTTAGCCAAACTTGTAGATCAATTATAGCATTAGGATGGCTCAATCAGTTTTAGTCTGAAAGTTATACAAAAGTGAGGACCTTTAGCATAGATGTTATATACATTGCTACATGCTCAGGTCTTTATTATTTGGAATATATGAGGAAGGAGATGGGGAAAGATGAGGCAAGGAAAGAGTGCTGAAGTGTGGAAGTAAGAAAGGGTGTTTATGTTTGTTGCCTTTTGCCAGTACAAGATGTGGTTCTCTGGACTGAAAAAGCTGTGAATGCCTGGAATAGAACAAATACTGGCAGTGGATTCTGTGTCCCAGGGAATTCTGGTGGCAAAGGTGGGATCCATGCATAATGAAATCATAATTGCAAAGAGATGCCACTTCTGACTAGCATATCCTCTTATATCCTGTGTTTTTTAACTGTTCATCAGTTGTGTATTTTATTCCTTGTATTGCCAAAAGAGAGCACCGAGGAGACTTGCAGAGTGTTGGCTTGTTGGATTTGCTTCCAAATGCCACATTTGCTCAGCAACAATCCTTTTTTTAAAAAAAAAATTCTCCCTATTACTGTTACTTACACAATTGCCATGTGTGTTTTGGTGTGGCAGATGAAGAAGAGCAAGTTCTCTCTTTGTCTGAATTTCACTTTTGCAGTGAAGGAATTAGACGGCCATAGGCAAACCACATAACCCATTTATTTACATGAGTTTTCTGCTACGCTATAACAAAAGATCTCTACTCATCTTATCATTTGAAGATAATTATATCAATATGTGTTACAAGGTGGTTTATGAGAACTAGAAACATATTGGCTAGCTATCTAAAAACATCAACAACTTGAATTTAAAAGGTGAAAATTCAGTCCTGTGTATTGGCATTCAGAAGCAGCTTCATCCGAGTTCCCTGAAAGCTACGTGCCCATGAGGGCTAGGAAGTATAAGGGTAATTTTCCCTTTATTTTTCTCTTTTGCTTCATCTCTTGTTTGATTCTTTCAGAAAAAATGCTAAAGTTCAAAAGAGAGGAAAAATAAACCTAATTGGTAGACTGCAACTAACGACGGAGAGAATGCGGGAAGAAGAGAATGAAGGGATAGTCCAGCTAAGAATATTACGAACCCAGGTATGTTAACAATTGACAATAATTTGCTGGTTTGAGACATTTTCCCAACTGCATCAGTTAAGTGATCTGTTTTTAAATGATTATGGCTTAACAGATGTCATCTGTGGGTAACTTCTTAAAAGATTTGGAGTGTCTCAGTGCCTGACAGTTCTAATTCCCCTTGTTGCTTCACAGTGTATCTAATTATATGATACAGAGACTGACGTTGTAGGATGTGGGGATTCTATTTAATTGACTTTTGTGACCAAAGAGCTCCATAGTGTAGGCTGGTAAAGTCTGGTTTGACTGCTGAATTAGCAAGGTACAATGCTGCAAAGGGGAAGATCAGCAGAGGACCTTTAGGGGATTTGAGCAGATTTTAATACATGCAGCATTGGAATGGGAGCGAATTTCAAAACTGTTGTAGACTGATCACCAGAGATTTGTGCAGTGCAGTTCAGTGGGAGCATAAATTGTGATGTTTTGTGCAGAATTAATCCTCTTGATTGCCAATACTGCAATAGTAATAGTGATGAAATAAAAACAGCTTGCCTTTATGTCTTGTTTATATATTCATATTAGCAAAAATCTCTGTGTGTTATGGCGTAAATCCTAGCCTTGTCAGTTTATCTACAGCTACCCAAATGTATGTCTTATTTGCTTCCATTTCTATAGTCCTGTCCCTTAAGGTTATATATAGATGTTTGTGAACTTCTGGTTCACACATGATGTCATCCATATGATGTTGAACCCCTCATCCCAAAACTCATAAGAGTCCACTATTCTGAGGGAATGATTGAACAAACTCAGTGGTGATAAGATTGATCCCTCTTCCTTCAACTGAAAATTCATATATTGTGCTTTCTTTTGTGTTCATAATGTATGAAACAGAGAGTTTATGTTTCAAGTTTCTAGCTGATTGTATCAAGCAAACCAAAAAACAAAAGCCCCCTGCCTTTACTCACATCACTGTAGCTTCCAAAATATAGTAGGCTTGTATGATGGAAGAATGAAACTAGAACCCCATTGACCATCATTTGCCTCTGCAGTTGCTACTTTTCATACAGTTCTTTCTGCACAAATTGAAAGATGCCATTCAGTATAGGTGGCTGTTATTAAGGATGCGATTTTCAGATTTCTTGGACTACATCTCATAATTCTCCAGTCTGGGATTTCTACTCAGATAGACATCTAAATATGGTTTACCTGGGAGAAAGGCTTCCACTGGAAAGCTGAGATTTTATATTTCTGGTTGCTAAAACATATGATTCCAGTTTACAAAATACTTGAGTCCTGACATGTAATACAAACTGTTGCTTATGAAGTTGGCTGTATGATTTCTTTGTCAATCGTTTTTTTAATTTGCTTTGCTAGTTTTCAACAATATATATTTAAAAGTACTTTGTCCTTCCTTCTTTTCCCCTTGCTTAGGAGGCTATCATCCAAATAATGAAAATGAGAAAGAAAATCACTAACGCTCAACTTCAGACTGAACTAGTAGAGATATTGAAAAACATGTTTTTGCCACAGAAGAAAATGATAAAAGAGCAGATTGAATGGCTTATAGAACACAAATATATCAGAAGAGATGAATCAGATATCAACACATTTATATACATGGCATAGCATGAAGACTGTTATAGGAAGATGTCAAGAAATGTGCAGTGAAGGTGGTGTGGGCAGACAAAATGACAAGAAAGGGAACTGTGCCGAAGGAGGACTTGTTTGACTTGCATTACGTATTTGAATCCTTGCCTTACCTTACAGAGGATTTTTGTTTTGCCAACCTTTTTTTTCAGCTAGCATGATGGCATTCCCTTCATGTTGCACACTTTTTAATGGCATGCTGTTTTTGTGCGGAAACTTGCATTCTTGGAGAGCCTATAGTGAGATGTTTTAGGTTTGATTTGCACCCACCTGGAAGAGAACAGATTTGAAATTTTTAGATGAACTGTACTTGCACAAGGAAAATATCTTCAAATATCCATGCACTGAGGATCTGCTGTTAGTTTTCATATTTTTAAAAAAGCAAATAGGACTAGATGTAGCACTTCACATTTTGTGTTTTGAATCAACAGCTTAAATGTGCTGTCCTCATTCTGATCCCTTTTTATGTATAATATCTGAGTGAGACACAAACACATCACAGCTGAAGATATATATTTATCTGTTGGCTCAAACAATTGTTTCAATATAATGACTGGTTTTGAATACTGAAACATAAGTGATATTAAGTAGGATTATTGACTTTGTTACTTTTCTTTACAAAACTTGGGCAAACATTTGTTAATTTAACAGGTTTGTTTCAATCCCCTGCTTTTTCAAGAAAAGGTGTTGCTTCACCTTTAAGAACTGTTTTTCATGGGTGGGTTGGTGAAACAAAATGAAATATTTGGTGAAACAAAATGAAATATTAAGTGTATTTCTTTGTACATTTAATATTTGTATTCACTGTCTTGGTATGCTTGCATTAAACATAGCCAGTGTACAAATCCTCGAGAATAGAAATCAACATTTCGACAATCCCTATATATTCTTTTGATTATTTATTTGAAAATATCTAATGTTACATTTTTAAATACAGTTCGACTCTGGAAAAACAAATCTGACTGTGTGGAAAAAGACCATTCTTTAGCCTATTTTAGATCATCTTGCTGTTGCATACTTTTGAGAGGTTGACACAAATCTTAACAGCCTGTTCAACCCAAAACTGCTACAGCCAACCTCCACTTTCTCAACTGGAATGTGTAGGAGTCCCTGTTAGTAGAATGTGCCCATCCCGTCTCCCCTTTAGAAGACTATGCCTCAGACTTTAAAAAGCAAAGGAAGAGACACAAAGACATAACATCTGCCGTTACTGAGGGGGAGGAAACTGACACATTACTTATTTTAAAAAATGCTAATAGCCATGTCTTTCATCTGTTCCTAAATAACTGTGAAGTTGGTATGATATCCAGCTGCTTGGAAATACCCATCACAAGCTGGATTCCTGTAGTCTCAGTGCTACCCAGGTTTAACCTTAATTAAGAAAATTTAGTTCCATTTTTATTGCCTGATTACCACTGCTGTGCATGAGAAAGACTTCATAAAGCTAGTTTTGACATTTTAGCAGCCAGATCAATTGCCTTCCCTTTGGTAATTAG
The DNA here is from genome assembly GCA_037013535.1 of Intellagama lesueurii. Classification (NCBI taxonomy): domain Eukaryota; kingdom Metazoa; phylum Chordata; class Lepidosauria; order Squamata; family Agamidae; genus Intellagama; species Intellagama lesueurii. The sequence continues at coordinate 20,944,733 of JBAJHW010000003.1, forward strand.
TCCTCATGCATACTAATTGTAACCGTTGCTCCTTATTGGTTGAAAAGTGAGATTAAGACAGATTGTTATGTGAGTAAATGAATTTGGTAGGTGTCTCTGTATTCTACAGCGGACATTTAGCATCTTTGCACACACGTAGGTTGGTCACGCTGCCCTTCAGCAGTGTTAACATGCTAGCTTCAAAATACATGTATGAGAGTGACACAGGGCGTGCTCTAATATGCCAGAGAACAAGAAGTCTCCACAGATATGAAAACAGCCATTTAAAATTCTCACTTTCTGTCATCGTGTGCATTTTCTATTACATGTAGAAGAAAGGATAATATTTTTTAAAAAATATTCACTTCATGTTTAACATAGAATTGCAGATTTTCAGCCTCAAATATTTGTCGATAAGAGTTTTAAAAAATTCTACATGCATATTAAACATTCACTGTATGTGAAAGGAAAGAAAACTACAGTTGGTTCCCAAAAGTCATTTGTACATGCTTCAGGATTTCTAGAATTCTGCATTTGATTTGGGAAGTTCATTTAGAAATTAATATTTAAAAAGATATTTTTTTTCATAAATGTATGGACACATAAATTTTAAATATCCTGATTGATAGTGCTTTCAAATTGTATGCTTCCTGTTAAAGTTGTTGTGGAGGGAGACAGCATGACTTATTGGCTGATATCCAGCAGTAAGTAGCAAGTAGACTAGGCCCGTTGAATCAACAGAATTTATAGAAGAGTTCACTGATCAGATCCCCACCACTACTCTAGACTGAAACAACCTTACTACTGGATTTTAGCCATAAATATAAAATGAGCTCTACTCTTCATATTTAACTTCTTAGTATTGCCACTTAGTATTGCCAAATGTTAGCCACTTACTTTCACAATCATTTCTTTTTCATTTCTTAGTGGTGCAAATGCTTCTGAATATAGTAGTAAGTGGAAAGGATTCAAACATGGCTATCCATGAACTTCCATTTCTGACTATTCAGGACTACAGCGTCCCTCCACCCAAACAGTTCCTTTTGTCTTACAGCAAGAGAGGCAGAAGTGGGCTAAAATTTGAAGGAAAAATTGCCAAAAAGAGAAAAACTCACCCAAAATAAACATGCATTTGTGGAAGCACTTTAAGAATACACATGGGGCTGTCTAGATCTTGCCAATGAGAGCATGTCTTGTTCAGTCACATAGAACATACAGTGCTCATTGTGTGTCCTATCAAGGTTATTTCATACGTAAGTTACCTAAATGTGCTTAGAGCCAGGGGAATTATAATGGACAATGTGCCTATAACAGGGTTCGGTTCTCTTTTCTTTTTGTGTGTGTATATATGTTGGAATGGGATGTCATGTAAACCACTGAAATCTGAAATCACACCAGCAATTTCCTTACAGCTGCAGAATCACATTTAGCATTCTTTGTCAGGACACTTTCACCAAGTTGCCCTTAAGGCTATCAGGAACGGAAAAATATATTAAAAAGGAGGCAGAAATAGGAAAACATCCAAATTGAGGATGAATAGTCATTGCAATATGGTAACATGGCACTTTGGATCTTTTCCTCCAGAGAGCTAGCATAAAGAGGTGCTGCTTCTTAAAAAAAAAAAAAAAAAAAGATGTTGCCACAATAATTGCTATTGTGGTCTGTATTAAGTAATACTCTGGATGTGAAAATAATGTAGGTTGCATTGATTTTAAACAGAGTTGTAAAAATGCTTTGCCACAGCAAATGAGACTCACATTTAATTTTTGAAGTCTTCCATTTCTTCCCATTAGCCCACTTGTTTTCTATCTATTCGTTTAAACCTCTCCTCAGAGTATAGTGTAGTGAAACTTAATTTTTAGTGGTGGCTTTCCCCCCTCTTTTTTTAAAAAGTAATGTGACTTAAGTAATCAAACACTTTGGATTTATTTGCATTGCTCTATCTATTGTAAAAGGTACAATTTTCCAAATACAGTTGAGAGAAATATTTGATAGCTTCATGGAAAGATTTAGAATCTTTAATGCAAACCTATTTTCTATCTTCATGGAACTGGTGGGGATGCTAACTTTGTAAATTCAAGGTCCTCTTTGTGAAATAAATCCGTATTGAGAGCTTTCCTGTTAATAGACGATATGTACCCTGGAGTGCAGCGCAAACTTGAGTTTCCTAGGTTGTAATATCTGTCTACATATGGTTATTTACAGTTTTGAATGTGTGCCACTACATACTGAGATAATGCTGTACAATTTGACTGGTAGCAGTTTTTTTCTTGTATGGCAGTCTGGCTGAACTATTTTGATGTACTGCTTAATTTTTGGATTTTATTTTTTAAGTTGTATAATTTATTTTCTTGCAAAATAAAAATGTAATATAAAATATTATTTAAAAAAAACATTTTGGTGTTCTCTACAGAGCCCTTCATAAATTATTATAAAGCGATTTATAACAATTGAGGAATCTCAATGTTTGTAAAATCCAAGACCCAAGGTAACCCCAGATAAAAGGGCATAGTCTTATCTACGTAAGAAGTTACATCCAGTCAGTTCTGTGGCACCTGTCTGAGCATCATGATGGAAATTGTACCCCAGTTATGCACTTATATTTATATTATGTACAGTATATACAAAACCTGCTTATCCAACTATGTTTAATTTTTCAACTAGATGTAGATGGCTACATTTCAGTTTTACATTTTTTCATATCTTTTAATTTTTATTGTATAGGTGGTATGTCAATTTCACCTTCACCTTTTAAAGAGACAATATGGTTCAGTGGATAGAGTCAAATTGATATGCATCCCAACTTGGCCATGAAAACTTGGGGTGGCGGTGATGATGGCAATGGTAAAACTAATCCTTAAATGTCTTATCTACCTTGAAAACCCTACTAGTGCTGCCATAGGTGGTTTATATATATTATTAGGTGCCATCAAATCACACCCAATCTATGGAAAACAACAACTCTGGCCAATAGTTAAACTAGCTTTTTGCTTTTCGGTTATAGTGTAACCTAGATAGAAATGTTGTAATACTAGAGTTTATCCTGTTTGAAGTAGCACCGTTGTTTTTAGTATGGTTTTGCAAGCTTGCTAAAATAACATTTACATAGCTTCTACTTCACTATAAACTACTCATACATAGAACTTTGATTTTATTACCCAATCCTCTTTTACAACCTATAGTATGCTCATAGGATTTTGCTGTTATCTTTTAAGCAACAGAACTGCTATCTGTTCTACAGCAAACATGGATAATTTTTACTGGTAACTCCAGTGGGCTTTGAAACAATCCCTCTGCATCCAGAGGGCTAGTTATAACATTTTTTAAATGCACACTAATCTAATAGCAACAAAGATTATACTCACTTCTGATATTCAATACAATTATTAATACAACTCAATATGTTCAATTTTGGTTAAGATTCATGTATTCAGCTACTTAAAATAGCATCATCATCAAAAATAAATAATTACCCTGTACCTTTCCCAATGAAATAATAATATTATCTTTGGAGATACGTTTTAAAAACATGATCAGGAAGACACACCAGTCTGCTATGTGAGAAGCGTTTCTAGCTCATATTTTGTTTGGGTACAATAATATTTCCCCCAGTACTGCACAATCATCACTATAATAAGCCTTTGCAAACCAGGGACTTGAGCAAGACAGAGAATATTTTGATTCCAGGACCACAGGCTTTGGAAGCACTTTGGGGCCCAAAATGTAAGATGGAATGTCATTGTGTGTAGTTTGAAAATTATAACTTCATCCACTGGGCAAGACATTGTTCTTTGATGTTAATTTCAGTGTCTGGGCTTGTAATATGATAGAACAGTATCAATGTTTATGCCCAAGTCTAATGTGTTACAAAATAATTATATGCTGTCAAATCATTTCTGAGCTGTGGCAACAATCATACCATCTATAAAGCACTCAGAAATTGTTTACCTGTTCCTTCTTCTGGTGGCATTCTAGGACTGTGCAGATTGTACGAGGCCACACACACGTGGCAAGGCACATTTCGGAAGTCACAAACTATTCACATAGTCAACCTTAAATGGGAAGGGACTTGGTGGCCCATAACACACACAAATCAGTGGTATAGCACATGTTTTGCATGTGAAAGGAACTAAACTGAATCTCACTAACTTTAGATAAGTCAGGGCAAATGTTGGTCCCCCATAGGTTGCTGAATTGTAACTCTCATCGGCCTTAGCCAGCCAAAGGAGAAAATAAATTGAATCATAGAACTCTAGCACTGGAAGGGATTCCCGTGTTCACCAAGTCTAGCCCCAGCTCCATGAAGCAGGTGCTGCATAATTAAAACAACTCAGACAGATGACACCAACGTCTCAAAAAATCTTCAGTGAAGGACAGTCCACCACCCTCCAAGGTAGTCTGTTCTGGGTTTTTTGGTCACTTTTACCATCAGAAAAGTCTTCCAAATGTTGAGATCTCGTTTCTTGTAATTTGCATCCATTGCCTCTGGTCCTACCCTGGAGCCTCAGAAGGCAAGCATAATCCATCTTCTACATGACAGCCCTTAAAATATTTGAAGGTGGCTATTATATTACAGGATTACTTTTTCTTATCTTCAGAGCAGCCCTTTCGCTGCCTGTTTTATTCTACTTGCACTAGTTTGAACACCACCTTCCTTTGGGGAAGAGGCCAATGCAAGGTGGGTGTACAGCAGTTCTCTCCGTGACAGCACTTCCCAATTCGCTTGACGGAGGGAATCTACCATTTCCGTGTTCTTTCTCTTGGCCTGGTTATAGGCAAAAAACTTTCAGAGACAGGATGGCAGCTTGAAAATTGTATACAATTTACTACAGTCAAATGATCTGTGGAGAGCAAAATACACCTCACAGCTGAGGTAAGACAAATTTGGTCTTATCCAGCCCTGCATAAAATGAGGGCATAAAAATCCCTGCCAGAGATATTATGGGGCTCAATCAACCAGTTCCCTGACTCAGCATAAAGGCAGTTTTCTATGTTTGCATGCTAATAAAGCTAAATATTAGGAAAATATAATCTATGGAAATGTTTAAAAATCCCATTGCACGGATCTAAAATGGACTGGGCAAACTTAGTGCAGAGAAACCAAAAGGGCTTATTCAAAACAAGTTTAGGTTTTACTCAACAGAAACAGGTGACCAGCAAAAATAGACTGCTTCTCCTTTGATACAGAGCGGCTGTATTCATACTTCTGGCAACAGATGCCGCAGACTGCAATGGGGTTATCTGAATAAACTCCCTGGATGTCACTCTGCAGTCCTAGTTCTTGTTTGGAGACTGAGCTTGCTGGCAGATTAGTCCAAGCTTGCATTTCCTTAACTCTTTCTTCACTCCCCCCCCCCCCCCAAGTAAGAAGTGCTTGCCTTTTTTTTTTCCTTCCTTGGCCTAGTAAAAAGCAACACCATAAACTCCTTCTCAGAATGGAAGAATCCTTACCCTACCCTACCCTTCAATCCTCTATTAATAGAAACACCAACCAACCACATGCTGCCAATAAGCCACACCCCCTTCTCACCCTTTGCCCTTCTGTCCACCCCGCTCTCGCTCTCCCTCCAGAGTTTATCCAATAGAATAGCTGTATTATATCCCTGCCCCGACCCTCCGGGTGCCTTTTTACCGCCACGCCCCTTTCCCCAACAGCCTTCGCTAGCGTGGCTCTCTTGGGTGCCACGCCCCCTTCTCTTCACCCGGCGAAACTGTCTGGGCTGGGAGGGGAGGGCTCTGGATGACGGAATCTCTATTCCTGAGCACCTATTGGTTCGGATTGAGAGGCGGGGCCCGAGGGGGGGGGTGGGCGTGCGGCTGAAGGTGACGGCGGCAGAGGCGCTGGCGCTTGCGCGGTTTGTGGCGGCCGCTTGTCTGAGGGGGATCGCAAGGGTTCGCGCTTGTCGCTGGTGCTGCAGAGGAGGCCGAGGTCGGCAAGGATGTTGGGCGGACGGCAGGTGCCGAAGACGCTTCGGGTGAGGAGAAGGCCCCGAGGCCGCGCCTCATCCCGCCCCCCCCCCCAACGGGCAGCCTTCCTCAGACCCCTTCCCACTTGCCTCTGGCGGGCCCTTCTCCCTCACCGCCAGCCTTTCTCTCTCTTTCCCTCCGCCAGGGAACTGGAAGGAGGGCGTCTCTTCCCGCCAGGGGCAGCCAGAGCTCCTCGGTGCTTCGTGTCCCTGTGGGGCCCTCTGTCCCTTTCCCACAGGAAGGAGGGGGAGAAGGAGAAGGAGGGGGCTCGGGGCCCCCCAACGGGGCAGAAGGGTCCGGCCTGAGCCACTTCCTCAGAGGCCTGGCGGGCTACCCTGCGCGGTGTTGCTGCCCTGCTTTAGAAGCAACAGGGGTTCCTTGGGGAGTTTGAGGTTACCCTTCATGCTGGTGTGGACGGTGTGCCTGTATGGGCTTCCCCCCCCCCCCACAAAATTCTCCCAGATGTTCATCATCCCAGATGTTCCACAGAATCCTCCCAGATGGTGTGTGTGTGTGTGTGTGTTAGGAATGGTTGACTCTGACATGCGACAACCTTAGGGTTTTTGAGGTAAGCGAGATGTTTAAGGAGTGGGTTTACTAGTTTTGAGGGCTACGTGGCAATTTGAACTTGGGTCTCAAGGATGGAAGAAATATGGCTAGTAGTCATGTCTAGTATTATTTGAATTGTTGCCTTTATTTTAATCCCCTTTAGAGTGGATCCAGGTTGGTGGCTATCACTGTTTCTTGTGAAAGTTTATGCATAATGTGAAAATGATGCTTACTGGTGAATTGTACTTTGCTAAGATCCGTTCTGTTGTTGTTCATAATGGTACTCAGCTGTTGCTGGGATTGTTGCCTCATCAGGCTTCAGTATCTAAGACTGATACAAGATAGATGAGTTACTTTTCTGAAGCAATACCCCTGTGTACATGGAAGCTGTTCAGAAAGGACAATTGACTGGCAAATTGCTCCCATGGTAATGCTGTCAGAGATCCTCATCTGTGTGTCACTGCCCACTATGGCAAAAGTCATCCAGAGAGGTTAAAATAGACAGATTAAAAACTGCCCAGTGTCTGGCTGAGCCAATGTTTATTAATTGTCCTAAACTGCTAAATGGGATAAAGGTCACAGGATCAAAGGGTAAATAAATAGCACTGACATGTACAACGAACAATATGCAATACAGCAGTATTTTTTACAGGGTAGATTTAAATCCAATCAATTTAAACCATGATTTAAATCACTGCAGGGTGGATAAAAACCAACTATTAATTTTTAAAAGGAAAAAATCTGATTTAAATTTTAAAAATCTGATTTAAATTTTAAAAATCTTTTTGTAATTTAAAAAAAATAATTGATTTCTATCCACCCTGCAGCGATTTAAATTGTGATTTAAATTAATTTTATTTAAATCAAATCCATCCTGATTGTTTACCTACCAAGTAATTTCAAATGTTAGGAATTTTTAGAAGTCATACTTCCTGAAAATTATTTGTAAAGTTAAAAGAATTATTTCTTCTAGCTGCTTATCACATCAGGATACTTTGGCATGAAACTATTTCTGAGACTGAATAGTGTTACAAAAATGTAACAAAAAAGTGTTTAACTAATTAGTTTAAAATACATATAATGGGGAAAAAATAGTACTACTTTGCAGTCAGTAAAACAGGACTAGTTTTCCATAGCAGTAATATAGTAGACAGTAAAAAATCATCTTCTTTTTTCAGGCATTAACCCTTGCAAGCCGAGGCTATTCATCACAGCAGCGTGGTTTAAATGTAAGTATGAAGCAGAGTGGACTGCAAGCATTTCATAGAATAATGGAGTTGGAAGGGGCCTATGAGACTATTGAGGCCAACCCCCTGCTCAATGTTGCAGTCCAAATCAAAGAGTATCTGACAGATGGTTGTCTGATTTTCTCTTGAATGTTTTGAAGAGTTTTAGTTTTTCAAATGACTGGGTTATTATTTACATAATCCTGCTTTCAGAACCCCTTCCAAAAGGCAAATGGAGAGGTTCCCAGCCATACGTGTTGGCTACAATCCAGTTGATGCAACTCTCATCTGTAAATGATGATGATGTCTTCACCTGGTGACTTTAACCTTTATTTTATTTTAAATCTGCCTATGCCCTCCCTTCTTTTCCCCCTGTAATTGCTTTTCAGAGTCTCAGGTTAGGGAAGAATATTAGAAAATTGCCACTGGATCAAGATTGCCAGTGGTGATCCAGCAGCGATTTTTCATCAGAAACCTCAGAACCAGAGGGGAGGATGGGAAATTTTAAATTAAATATTAAACTTGCCAGGTGATCACACCATCACCATTTACTCCTGATGGAGTCGCACAACAGGATTTCACTTACATAAAGTATTAATACTGGAAATATATAAAACAAGTCCCCATTCTGTAATCTGAGTGAAATTAAATTTGAACATTTACATCTTTCTTCATAAATACTTTAATTGTTGCAATGTTTGTGTTTTTAGGAGGTAGTCATTGTAAGTGCTGTCCGGACGCCCATTGGATCATTCCAAGGATCCCTTTTCTCACATCCAGCAAATAAACTTGGCTCCATTGCAATTAAAGGAGCAGTAGAAAGAGCAGGTAAGATGTATGACTCTTGTATACTTCATGACTGAATCCCTGAAACTCTGTTTCATTGCCGAGACTCTCAGCAGAAGGTGTACTTTGAGTTTTCATCCAGCATCAAAAGGGTACTAGTTTGCAGTATTACTTATATATATGTTCAGCTTGGAGATGCTGGACTTGAGACTTGAGGGAGTTGCCATCTGATTGAACTATTCTGTCTTTGAATGAAAGCTATGTAGAAACTCTGGTCAGCTTATTTTTTGTGTTCACATCATTCATTTTCTTTCATTTTTTTGGGAAATATGTTATACACATATCGGTAGTTGGTGAGTGCTCCGACACTGGAGGCATTCAAGAAAAACTTAGATAATCACCTGGCAGATACGCCTTGATTGTATTCCTGCATTGAGCAGGGGTTGGACTTGATGACCTTGTAGGCCCCTTCCAACTTTACTTTTCTATGATTCTATATTATTACTTAATGTTTAGAAATGACTTATTTCGTTGTCATTAGGTATCCCTGCACAGGAGGTGAAAGAAGTGTACATGGGCAATGTCATCCAGGCTGGGCAAGGACAAGCTCCTGCAAGACAAGCAACTCTTGGTGCAGGTATCAAAATTGTGCTTTACTAGTCATGATTACTTAAGGTACAGGTCGGGTTCAGTCTTGTTAAGTAAGGCTATACATTATTGGAAATAGATACTGCTTTGTAATTAATGTCAAGTAATGTAAATGCTGGATGTTTAAAAGAAAGGTAAAGGTACTGACAATACAGTGTACATAATACCGCAACAGTATTAAAATTCAAATTGATGAAGCATTTTCTTCCAAGGGCTATCTCTTTCTCCATTAATTTGTTCTTCTTCTAGCTCCCCATCTGCCAGGTACTCTGTCTGAATGTGATAGATTGTTCAGCAGATGTGGAGAATATGTTGTCAGAATGATTTACTAAAGGAAAGATGAATAAATCCATACAATACAGTGCTGTCTGTGAATGAGCTAATAACTAATGGCTTAGGTGAAAATGTATCTTTATAGAAGTAGTGCTGTTGGGAGAAGTCTTGTGGCATGTCTTCATGGTTTATTTTAATTTGTTGTAGGTTTACCAGTTTCAACTCCTTGTACTACTGTCAACAAAGTTTGTGCTTCTGGAATGAAATCCATTATGATGGCAGCACAGAGTCTGATGTGTGGGAACCAGGTAGGAAAATTTGTTCCAAAGATTTTGGATTCTTGCAGGAGATTCCTTGGAAATGATACTCACAGATACTACTGACTTTTGTACTGATGTTGTGACAAAATTTGACTTGTCTAATATATCAGTCATTGATCTGTTTTTTTCCTTTGGAAGGATCCTTTATGTTTTGTTATGTGCTGTCAAATCACTTCCTGCTTATGGTGATCCTATGAATTAATTAACGGTAGGACCTTTTGAAGGTCATTATCAGCCCTGTGTAGAATGTTGCAAAGGCTACGGCATTCTTTTTTGAGTCAATTTATCTCATGTGATGTCTTATTCTTTTTGTACTGCTTTATTGTATTTTCTAGTGTTTCTTGTCTTCTCGTGACATGTCCAAAGAATGATAGCCTGAGTTTAGTTATTTTCTATATAGTTCAGGCTTCTTTGATATGAAATTTGCTTATTTGTCTCTTTGGAGATCCATTATATCTAACACTACATTTCAAATTAATTGATTTTTTTCTCCTCAGTATTGTCCAGCTTTCACATATGTATATTATTGTTGGGAATACCATAGTATGGGTGATCCTGGCCTTTGTTTCAAGCAACACTTTGTTTCCCTACACTTCAGGATGTATTTTAGATCCCACATAGCTGCCCTTCCAAATCTCAATCTTCTGATTCCTTGGCTGCAGTTACTATTTTAATTAATGATTGAACCAAGGTATAGAAATTCTTTAACAATTTCAATGTCTTTATTATTGACCTTAAAATAATGCAATCCTTCTGTAGCTATTATTATTTTTTCTTAACATTCAGCTGTTATCCTTCTTTTGCATTTTCTTCTTTAGCTTTCCTCAGTAGTGTCTTCAAGTCATTGCCGCTTCCAGTAATACTGTATAACCCGCAAATCTTGCTTTGTTGATGTTTCTTCCATCCAGTTTCACTCCTTCATCTGAATCTAAACAAGTTTTCTGCATATGGATTGAACAGTTAGGGAGATAAAATATACCCTTGTCCAAGAACTCTAACAATGGTTTCTCCGTATTCTGTTGTAACAGTACTTGTCCAGAGTGTAGGTTATACATCAGAACAATCAAATGTTGAGATACCCATTTCTTTCAGAAGAATCCATAGTTTTTCATGATTGTTGTTGTTTAGTCGTTAAGTCGTGTCCAACTCTTCGTGACCCCATGGACCAGAGCATGCCAGGCCCTCCTGTCTTCCACTGCCTCCCGGAGTTTTTCATGATACATACAGTCAAAGGCTTTGCTCTAACGTATGAAGCACAGACTGATTTTCTTCTGAAATTCTTCTGCATGCTTCAATAACCAAAGTATATTTGCAATATGATCCTTAGTGGCTCTTCCTTTTTCTAAATCCAGCTTGGACATCCATCATTTATCACTCTATATTTGATAAAAGTCATTATAAAATCTTGAGCATCACTTTGCTTACATGGGAAACTGATGCAACGCTCCTATGATTACAAAATTTGATGTCCCCTGGCTTTGGGATGGAATGAATGAGACCATTAAAAGCAAAACAAGGTACATGCTAGAAGCATGAAAAAGCTAGACATCAAAACAGGCATTTGCATAATCAATTAGAGGAAAAGATCTAATTGATGGAAGATTTTTATAACATCCCATTAGTTCTTTGAGTATCTTGCAAATTTTTGCCTGGGAGGGAGATAAAGTATCATTTAAATAAATCACTCAGTAACGTCAAAATCTTTCTGAACAGGATGTGATGGTGGCTGGTGGAATGGAAAGCATGTCGAATGTGCCCTACACAATGGGCAGGGGAGCAACGCCTTATGGAGGAATAAAGCTTGAAGATCTGATTGTGAAAGATGGCTTGACTGATGTTTACAACAAAATTCATATGGTAAATACTGTTTAATGTCTTACAGTTACTTGTTATTATTGTAAAGTTGTAGGGAGTTCCGAGTCTTGTATTTAACATGACTAGCTTTTAATGAAGTGAAGGTACTGTCTTTCCATGACATATAGTTTTTGCAACTCTGCTGAATTTGACCATAGCATCTGGGTAGAACTGTTACCTTCAACTTGGTACTGTGCCTTCAACTTGGTACTAACTTATAGCAATCCTAACAGAGCTCTTAAAGTAAGTGAAATATTTAAGCAATGGTTTTACTAGTTCTACTCCTCCCCCAGTTACTTTCCATGGCAAAGTGTGGATTTGAACCCAGTTCTTATGAGTCCTAGTCTATCACTACACTACACTGGGTATTAGGGGACATAAGTACTTCTCGCAAAGAAAAGGATATTGCTGAGAAAATAACAGCCCTAGGGAGAGTTTATCCTTCTCATTCAGTAACTTCTAGTTCAGTCTACGTTATGTCTTGCTGTTGTCATGGCAGGTTTTACTGGCCACTAATACAAAATGAGGAAAGGAAGAACTTACTTATGGGGTACATTTTTACTTGCAGATGAGGACATAGTCAACACACAGGTGGTTTTGGTGGCAGCTCTTGTTTATTGCTACACTTCTTGAAAAGATGCTGCTCACATTTCTTTCCTGATCACAAATCTGCACAGAGTTTGAGCGTAGGTCATGCAGTTGTATGTTTCATCCTCTGTTCCGTTTTCATAGATGGTAACATCCAATCCTGGAAATAGTATGTTTCTCTGAGCACTGAATTTTCTCTTGATATTGGATACTGAATCTACGGGTATATGCAGAAGAATTACTAACCTACATGTAATCTTTAGAAGATTGTTTATCTGCAGCTCACAGAGGAAATTGCAGCAAAGGCTAGAAAGAATCTTGTAGCTCATTGAAGATTGGCAAGTTTTATGGGGCACAGGTTTTCATGGACTTATTTCAGTTCTTCCAAGGCATAGTGTAATTTCTCACAAAAGAGGAAAACCAAATGCTATGCATGTAAGATTCTGCAGTTTTAGCATTTTACCTTTTGCTTTCCCTGCAATAATTCTGATCTAGCTTATTTCTATGGACAAACACATGGATGAATTCCTTTTGGACATCTGAAAGCTGCTCTTGCTATGGGATAACTGGAAACAAAATGCAGGCATATGTCTATGCAGACTTCAGGGGTGTGGCCTTAGTGTGACAGCCTTCTTAAGTTTGCTTGAAAAGTCAAAGACTTTTAGCCACAGGAAGAATTTTCAGGCCTTCCACCCCAACCTTATTGTTAACAATTTCAGACATAGCATGTGTGTGTATTAAACATGTACTGTATAATCATCAGCATCTTAGAACTGCAGCACTGGAAGAGTCCCTATGGACCATTAAGTCCAGCTCCTGTGAAGGAGGCACAGTGGGGATTTGAACTCTCAGCCTCTGGCTCCACAGCCAGGGAACTAAGCCACAGAGCTATCTATCAGTCCTAAAATTAATTAAAGCATCTATAAATATTTGTTTACTCATGTAAGTTGCTGAAAATCAACCTTTTTGTAGGAACAGCATTGTTGTGAGAAATCCTGTATATACATATTCTACCCTGTTTTCCCGAAAATAAGACCTAACCTGAAAATAAGCCCTAGTATGATTTTTCAGGATGCTTATAATATAAGCCCTAGCTAAGTGAAAGCCCGCCTTCCACCATTGTGCAGCATTGTGCAGCAACCAGAAGAAGATGACATGACTGCATTTGAATAAATGTAGATTGCTGTACATGAAAAAAATAAAACATCTCCTGAAAATAAGCCCTAATGCGTTTTTTGGAGGAAAAATTAATATAAGACCCTGTCTTATTTTCGGGGAAACATGGTAGAGTAAATCCCACTAAAATCAATTGAACTTCTGAGTAAACATGCATAGGATTTCACTGTCAGTTGAGTAAATGACACACATGGTGCATAACAAATTCTGATCCATGTCATCTCTGTTTGCAGTAGCACAGCTGACTTGTAGATATCTGCTATATTCTTAAAGGACTATCAGTGCTTCTTTACTTGTCTTAACTCCCTGATTCTTTCTCCTTCTGCTAGGGTAACTGTGCAGAAAATACTGCTAAGAAACTTTCTATATCACGGGAAAATCAAGATGCCTATGCTATAAAATCTTATACGAAAAGCAAGGAAGCTTGGGACTCAGGAGTTTTTGCAAATGAAATTGTACCTGTTACAGTTTCTCAAAAAGGTAGTATGATTTAAAATAATTCCTCCATCTTGTGATATATGAAAGGTTCATGTGCTGACAACTGAAAAATTAGATTTGCTATAAACATGTTATGTATGCTGTGATAAACAACATGTGACTATGAATGAAGACTGGTTGTATTAGAGATATACTGCCGAAGTTGCATAGAATTTTGCAGGGTTTTTTCTGTTGATTAGTGCATTGTTTAATTCCCTCTAAAAGGCTTTTGAAAACAATTTGAATTGAAACTGTGATTTTTTTTTTAAATGAGACCAGTTTGCCCCTAAAAGCACCAGATCTGAAATAGACATGTCATAAAGAAGGTTCAGTTTGTTTTCTCACATCTGTCTGTCTCACTGATATAAAACATTATTCTGGTCCTTTAGTAAAAGGTTTCCAGATTATTCCCAGAATTGGCCAGGTTATATTGCTGAATAGTTTAAAAGTAATACAAAGGGTAGATGTGTTAACACAAGAATTAGTATTGTAATCTCTTCCTGTTAGCTACTTGCAGAAGTTCCTGCAGGACTAGGGATCTAAGCACTAGGTCTTGAGAAAATGTGGGAATTTTAATTTCTGTGTTTTGACAAACATAGCATTTAAAAGGATATGTGCAATCATGGTGGGTCAAGTTACAAGGTATATTCGTTATCTCATAAATGGTGTGCTCAATATCCTAGGCTTCATGGTAATTCAGGCCTATTTGAAGAAGAGTATAATACAAATAATCTGTAAAGAGAAATTGTAGGCATTTCTTCTGTTTAGCTTTCATGGGGCTTTAGATCTCTGTTGCTACATCCCCATATTAAGAAATTTTCCACTCAACCCTCCAGTGTTTCACAGGTTTTCAACCTGGAATTCCAATACTGTTTAAACCTCACACTTAAGGCCTCCCTTTGAGCTAGTAGTCACTAACTTTCAAGGTTATCTTCCTTATATCAGCAATATCTGTTTGGATTTAGACTTCTCAGTCAGGAGTCTTCACATAATTAAAAAAGATAATTCTTCATTCTAATCCAGTTCGTATCCTAAGGTGATTCTAAGGAATTTGGCCTTCCATTTGTTCCATTCAAACTTTACTTACCTTAAGGGATATGAGTTGGCAGAAGACTCTGCACTTCTATTTAGATAGAAATGGATATTGTACATGACTTCTTTGTGCCATAGTTTGCTCTACTGTGTAAGGTTTCTTGCTTGATACCGCTGTGATGATTCTCAGCAAAAATAATTCACAAGATTACAGTTCATTCATTTGAGAGCACAGTTGTTTTGGTACTGGTTGAGGCTAGCTAATTAACCAGAGAAAACTGCAGGACATCTATATGGGCAGGCATTAATGAGCTATCATTGCATAGATGAACTGTCCTTGGGTGAGGGCTCCCTTGGTACAAAAGTTTTGCAGCAGTTGCTGCAGGACTTGGTTTTGAGAACTATTGAATGTATTTCACATCCTGTTTGGTGGCACGGCTCATGTGCATCCCAAAATCCAAACTGCCTTATTATGAAGAGTGAAAATAAAAATATAAAATTTACTATGAATACTGTTATTTCTAGAAATTGTATGGCATATTTGCTTGAGGCTGTTCCATAGTCCTAAATTAGCTTAAGAACAGCCATGATGGATCAGACCAGAGGCCTAGCTAGTCCAACACCTTGTTTATACAGAGGCCAATCAGTTGCCTATGGAGAGTGCGCTAGTAGGGCATGACTGTAATTTACCCTCTGTTTTACATTCATACATACAACAGCTGATATATAGAGGATGCGCCCTCTAGTACGGAAAGTGAGGCACTGCTATCCTGACTAGTAACACTGATAGTCTTATCTCCTTGAATTTATTCGGTCCTCTTTTAAAGCTATCCAAGTTTAATGCTATAGTTTAAAGCTATCCATATCTTGTCAGAAGAACTTCACATCTCAGCTCTGTGCTCCATAAAGAAGTACAGCATTCTGTCTCTTCTGGGTCTCCCACTATGCAGCTTCCCAAGGTGCTAGCATTATGAGAAGAGAAAATGTCTTTCTGTATTTTCTCTGCACTATGCATTTTCAAAGCTAAAACGGTTCCAGATGTTATAATTTATTCTTGTATGGGAGTGGCTCTGGTTTCTTGATCTTTTTGATAGCTCTTTTCTGCACCATTTTCAATTTTGCATTATCCTTTTTTAGATTTTGTGATCCTAGGGCCATATTCTTGTTTAGGCTTGTGTATGTATCCATGAAGTCTTCTTATGCTATAATAAAAACTGTGAATCAAGAGGAGGAAGAAGATTGGATCAGATTATTGATAACTTCATGGGTTCAGAAGTGGAATGCATTAACTGTGTATTAGCAGATGCATTTCCTTATGCGAGTTATCAAGTGGCCATTCATTACTTTCTTTTAAAGTCAGGAAGAGTATTATTTCTGCTAAGTGGTAGTTTCAGGCTTAGCTTTTGTATCTGCATATTTTTATTATACTGGCTTCACAGCTCAGTGAGTTGGAGTATATGTCTGCATAGCTGGGATTGGAAGTTTTGATTCCCCACTGTGTCTCCTGGAAGAAGAACCAGCCTGTATAGCCTTGGGCACACTGTGCAGTCCCAATGTGTTATTGGAAGGAACTTCTGAGTACTTTATACTTTGGAAGCCCTGGAAGTGGTCACTAAGTCAGAATTGGTATCTTGGATCTTATCCTTTTATTGTTCATGTTTAAATCTCATTTGTGGCCTGTGATTTAGTAGTAATGTTTACTACTATTACTACTAAGCTGGTGGGCTCCCCATTGAAATGAATGGGGCTTTATTATTGTGCAAGGAGATAGTGCATGCTTCATTATGCACACTTGAAAGAAGCCAGAAATTCTCACAACAAACCATTGCACAAGCAGAATGAAGAGAATACTGGCCTAGGTTTGGTAAATCTAGTTATCTAGGCTTTTGAAGTTACCACTTCATTTTGGATCTGTTTTATCAATTTCTTGGGATATGTTAATCAATGTGGTTTTCAAATAAGTGGCCATGGTAGTCTGTTTTCATTATTGTGGGCCTGAACCAATGTCATCTACAAAGTTAAGGTTTTGTTTACTTTTTCATCTGTTGATGTGATCTATGCCATTTTTGCTAGCGGTGGACCTTTGCCTTATACAGAAGAATAAATGGGCACAAAACTGACATCAGAAGTGGCAAAATGCAAAAGCCAGTTTCAGGGTGATTTGCAGAATCACTATAAATCAGAAGCAATTTGATGGTACATAATGACAACTATTGTTAAGAGGTTTTGCTTTTCCAAAACCAGATTCTCCTATTGTTACCAAGTAAAACAGGAATTTCCAGAAACTTGTAAATTATAGTTTTCTTCTTGTTATGGGCCATCAAATTGCTCCCAGCTTATTGTGACCCTATGAAATGGTGACCTTAATAGCCCTGCTCAGTTCTTGCAAACCCAAGGCCACAGCTTCCTTTATTGAATGAATCCACGTTTAGTCTTCCTCTTTTGTTGATGCCTTTATTTTCTGGCATTACTGTATTTTTCAGTGAGTCTTTTCTTCTCATATTTTTCTTACTGAGCCAAAATGCCATATAGGATGTCTTTACAAAGCATCCTTCTTACCCAGTGTCAGTTGTGGGGCAATACAAAGACAATGAGAGGAGGATGTATAATGGAGAAGTAGAACAAGTGTGATATTATGCAAAAGATTCTTGGTGTCCATCATGAAGCTAAGCAGTGCCTAGTATCAACAGTCAAGAAGCTTGATGATAGAACTCAAGGTTAAAATCAACTCTGATGTATACACTTGGCATGTTTTCATGAAATAAATTATTATTTTAGGGAAACCAGACATAGAAGTTAAAGAAGATGAGGAGTACAAACGTGTTGACTTTACCAAAGTTCCAAAGCTGAAGGCAGTTTTTCAAAAAGAAAATGGTAAGATTTTGAATGTGGTAGGACATCCCTTCAGCTGTGAAATTGCTTTGTTTTTAATTTAAATCTTCCTTTCTTTCCTATAGTGTCAGTAGTATGTTTTTGGTCAGTCAGTGGTTTAATATTGTAAGCAGTCAGCCTTTACAATGTAACCTAATATAATTATATTTCTTAATGATAGATTAGCCCTGAATTAAAAAAAAAAACAGGGTGAGATGAAATAGGTCTTGGGTATTCTGTCAGCTCATACCTGAGTATTATATTTTCTCCATCCATTAACTAGTTGGGTTTTGAATTCTTCTGCAGAGCCCTAATATTGTGCTAAGAACCAGAAATGTACATGTTGGGATGATGCCGTTGAATTTAACCTACTGTATGACCAGTATTCTGGAAGTGATGGCACTACATCATTTTTCCTAAAAGACAATAACCTTTTTCAGGAACTGTAACCGCTGCTAATGCCAGTACACTGAATGATGGAGCAGCTGCTTTGGTTTTGATGACTTCAGAAGCAGCCAAGAGATTAAATGCTAAACCATTGGCTAAAATAGTAGGTATGTATCTTGTCTTTCTCACAAAATTTTGTGAAATGCTTCTGCAACCCTGACTGAAGATGGACAGCCTAACTTTGTTTTGTTTTGCTTTTTTTTTTAAATCTGTGGATCAATTTGCTTTCTTGGTGAAAAGCTGCTATGAAAGCTTGACAGTTTTCTGAACTCTTAAGTAAATATTCAAGAGGCTTTTCATCATTCTCTTCAGTTCCTTGGAAGGAATAATCTCAAATTTCTGCTGTATCTGTTTTAGAAATAGCTGCCAGAACAAAACTCTAAAGTAGGACGGGCAAAGTGCAGTCGTCCGCATATTGTTGGAATGCTTTTCCCAGCCAAAGAGTTGGGAAATCACAGCAAATGGAAGATTGCACTTTACCCGTCCCTGCTTTAATGCTTCTTACATGAGTACCATAGAAGAATTAGTCTGAAATATAACTGTCAGTGACCATGCTATCTGGGGGATTCTGGGAGTTGATGTCCAAAATGTAACTTAAATGATGTGGATGTAGTTTAAATGGTTTTTTTGTTCATGTTTATTTTCTTGCAGCTTTTGCAGATGCTGCTGTTGATCCTATTGATTTCCCAATTGCACCAGCATTTGCTGTTCCTAAGGTAACAACGAAAGTGATCCTTTCTCCTGTTTCCCGACTTCCATATGAAAATTGTCCTGAAATCAAGCCTACTTGACATCTATCATAGTTCATCTATAGTAATCATATATACCAAAGTATGAAATGATCGAAAGTGCATTTAAAATCCTCAGTTTTTCTTTGTATTAATAAGTTTTTGATTTTTTGCATTTCACGTTTATTGCTTACAAAAAAACCCACACTGATAACAAATGAGCTTTAAAATTATATCTGTGAATGTGAGTAAACATACTTAAAAGGTTCAGGTGGTATCCTCAGGTAAAATTCACTATTTTGGACTTGAAAGATATTGAGTTGACAAACTAAACAGAAGATAATTGAAATCAACATTTATCAGACTTTAACTGATAGTTACTCCATGTTTATGTCATGGAATTTATATTAAGTCATCCCATGTTATTTCTGGTAATAGCACTTTTCAAAGGCAGCCTCATGGAGCAGTGGTTAAACTGCAGTATTGCAAGCTAAAATTCTGCTTATAACCTGGGTTTAATTCCAGGTAGCCAGCTCAAGGTTCACTCATCCTCCTGAGGTCAGTAAATTGAATACACAGCTCACGGGGGTGGGTGGGTGGGAATCTGTAGCCTGCATAATTAAATTGTAAACCGCCCAGAGTGCTTTAGGCACTATGGGGTGATATATAAGCTATATACTTTGCTTTTTGCTTTTTTGCCCCATGTAAAGTGTGCTATCCAGTACTGACATTAAAAGTTCAACTAACTTCAAGTAGTTTGAGATGTTTGCTACCGTACCAATATTGGCTACTGTGCTGGATGGAAAACACTAGGTTACAATTGTTTATATTCTGAAGACCTCCCATTAAGCAATTATAGTATATGACACATATAGTCCTCTTTTTCCCCCCAATGGTCTGGAAACTGCAGTTGAGCTCAACTGAAGCTAATTGTTTTTAGCAGCTTGTTTAGTGTTTTAAGCTTTTAGTTATTGAGTTTTGCTCCTTCTACTTTGTGTTACTTCTTATTCTATGGTTGTACGTTCTATTTTATCTAAAATATTTGCCTCTAAATGCTTGTTTATTGTATACCAAGAGAATTATGATATGGGATGGCTTGCTGCAAGTAAGTAGAATTTAATCTCAGTCAAATTAAAATAAAAATCACGTTTTAGGCATCTACCTCACAGAAAAAGTCAGATTTGTTTTCTTTTCAGATACTTAGTCAAACGGGACTGAAAAAGGAAGATATCAAAATGTGGGAAATCAATGAAGCATTCAGTGTTGTTGTCTTAGCCAACATTAAAATGCTGGATGTTGATCCGGAGAAGGTGAATATTCATGGTGGTGCAGTCTCTTTAGGACATCCAATTGGGTAAGAGAAGTAATGCATTTATTTCATTGTATAGTTTTCATGACAGAAATTAGAGAGTGAAAACTACTCTTGGCCCTCTTCTGTTATGGCCATTTTGTTTAAGGGAGGGAAAGACCATCTTGAATGATACAGAAAATACTTCCAGATTTTTACTCATAATTACAGACTTGTTAGTGATTTGTATTATGCTAAGCATCCTGCTTCAGAATCCACAGGGAGATAAGAATCTGTACTGTATAGCTCAAAATTTAACTTTGGTTTATAAAAAAATCACAAGTAAAAAAGGAAGTCTAACAGCTAGTGTGGTAATTGATAGTCACAGTGTTTTGAAACTGAGATACAGTAATTCAGTCTCTTTACCATGTAAGAAACATGAGGCCCTTTAGATGTTGTTAGATAGTAGCTATCATTAATCTTAGCCAGCACAATGCTCTAGAACCATGGGAACCACACCCCAACAACCTAGGAAGGATCATGTGTTCTCCTCATATCATATCTCACTAGAGTAGGAGAATTACTGCTTACTTACTTACTAGTCACAGCTTGCTGGAATGCAGCTAGTTCTCTTGCTTATGCAAGAGTATGGGCTCAGTCTGTATAGGTGAAGAACCTATGACTCTCCAGAAGCTGCCATTCTGCTCCCATTATCCTTAGTGTTCGAGCTGATAGCCAATGACTGTCTGGACAGACAGCCACAGGTCCTTGATTCCTGCTGTTGTGCATCTGGTTCAGGAGCATGGCTGGCTGATATGAGCCTCCTGCCTGAGACATTGGAAAACAGTTGCCACTTCAAGGAGTCAATCCTGCATTAGATAAACAAACGGACTGGCCTAGTACAAATGTACTAGTTTTCTTCTCCCTCCTACTTTGTCCCATCCACTTTGGCTTACCTTACTAGTCTTTTTCTCTCAACTTACCCATATCCTCACCTTGCTTCCAAATTGTGCAGTGGCATGCTATTCTCAAACTGCCTGAGAGGTGAGCAAAACTGTCAGTGTTTGTAAGGCTGCTTAGTTTAGCTATATTATGTTTATTACTCTTTTTAAAAAATGAAATGTTTAGCCTGCATAAATTACAAGCACTTATAGGATGTTTATGAAACTCAAAACTGAACTGATGGGCTTCTTCTCATGTTTTAGGATGTCTGGAGCACGAATTGTTGTTCACATGGCTCATGCACTAAAGCAAGGAGAATATGGCCTTGCTGGAATTTGCAATGGAGGAGGAGGAGCATCTGCAATATTGATCCAAAAGCTGTAGACTGTGACATCAAGCCTTAAGATTCTGACTATCAAAATGGCTGCAACTATTGACTATTGAATTACAGTATAGGTCCCCCAGGCTCAGAAGCTGACTGCACGGGCCTGCTGGGGGAAGTGATTAATATGCCAATATCCTGAAGTGGCTCAATTATTAAGCCACTTCACAATACTGGCAGGATCTGTTTCCATGTGGTCAGCCTTGATTAGATCATTCTTATAAAGCCCAAGTGGGCCCCACTAGCTCACTTCCTGCTGCTAGTGTAGCTGTACCCTCAATCTATCATTGTTTTCAAGAAACCAAGAGATTTTTTTAACTGTATACCGCTTCCCTGCAAGAAGCTTTTATACCATAATGATTACAGAACATGTTTGTTTAACTTCCAGTCAAAGAGAATAAAGATTGTATACATTATCACTGTGGACCATTCCTGTGATATTTTAACAATTTTACAAAGCAGGATTGTCATAAATCCCACTTTAAGCCAGGGATAGGCAGACTTCAGGTTTATGACATCCAGTGTTGTTCTGCTAGGACTCAAAAGATTCATCAGGAAAATATCAAAATCCTAAAACTCATGATGCTAATGTTAGACAATTGGAAGCACCCTCAATGATATCCTTGTCCTCCAAAACTTCAACCAGTCCCAGTTGGATATCTATTGCTACATGTAGTACAAAGAGAAAGCGATGAAATGTAGACCAGATTGTTCCTTCTTATTATTCAAAACATGGACATAATGTAGTTTAATTTCAATCCCAGGAAAACACTACAACATAATCCCACTAGTCACCCCTCTTCCTATACAGTGTATTACTAGTAGAGATGGGTGTGAACTGCCAGTTTATTTCTTGGCTGAGCAGGTGTCTAATGGTTCCCAGCCCTGCCTCCTCTGGAGGTGCCCACTTAGAGGTAGCATCTGGAGGAGACAGGGCAGGGAAGCTGGGGTGCTGCCCCTGAGTGGGTATCCACCAGAGGAGGCAGAGCTGGGAAGCACCGAACATCTGGTGGAGAAACAAATCACCAGTTTGTGTCCATCTCTAACCACTGGAATCCAATGGAAATAGGCTTGCAGTGCACTCTTTTAATAAGTTGCATAATCTTTATTAGTATAGTTGAATTGATCCATATTTGGGGAAAGGAACTTTCTAAATGTGCAGTCGATTTTTTTTTTTTTTTTTTGAAAAGCCTAAGCTTCTCTTCTTTTGGAAATCAAAAGATAGTTCCCCTTGTTTGCTTGGGGTAAGTAGAAAGAGTACATCTATGTGCAGTGTTTTGAGTCAAGATGGGAAAGTGGCCTGAATTTCTTTGCTTTCTGAGGTCTGACTTTAGCCTTAACTTCTGCCTTTACATTAAGAGCTTTTCCCTCATCCTTAAAGAATAAGCAATACTCTTCATTCTTCTTTAAACAGGCCAAACCATTTGAGCCGCTACGTAAAAGATGAACACTGCCACTAACAGGACCAACTTTAGTAACAATTTAAAAAATACACAAACTTAGGGAAGTGATATTTACATGTGTATTTTAAAAGTAAAAAGAAAAATAAACCACCTCTTTAGATTCCTGGTGTTACTTTCTAAAAGTTGAAAACCCTTTATTGTGACAAATTTGCAATTTGGGAAAGACAAGCAGGATTGAATGTAGAAAAATCCTACATACAAAATGAACTGGGCAGCCATATTTAGAAGAAAACTAGCTATCCCTTTAAGACTTAAGCCAATAATTAAGCCTTATCTTTTCAACTAAAGCCAACTAACTTTCTAAAGCTTGGTCAGAATCCTCCTGCCCTATGTCATTCCAAGCACAATCATTTGAATGCAAGCTGTACTTTACAATGGAACTTACTTCTTGGTGTATTTAGGATTATTGGGTGTTTGACAGTATGAAAAAGAGGTCTGAACAGTTAATATGCACATTTTGGCAGAAAACAGCCAACAACTGGTGTTAATAAAAGTATCTTTTTGTTTACAACTCCCAACTCTGTACAATATTTACATCATCCAATGAAATACAATTGTGCAAATTCGGTATAGGGCCAATTAAGTGCTCTCTCAAAATTAGATCCACTAACTTTTCTCCAGAACCAGTGTGACGTTTCTCACATGAAGTTGAATTTCAGTGCACTGAGTATGCCACTTAATCTTCTGTTCTTCTCTTTTCCTCTTGGTACTTGCTACAGAGTACTTAGTTTCGAATATACACTTTCCTATTTATTCGTCATAATGCAAAGATAACAAGAACTTATCCACATCCATTCCAGCAGGAAAAGCAATTGGTAGCTTCTTCTGCTGAAAAACAAAACAAAACAAAATGTAAATACCTAAAATCCCATTGCTGTACAAGACTCCAGTTGCACATAATAATTTCTTTGTAAAAACAAAAAACCCAGTTATGTGTTGTCCAAGTCACATCCAACAGAACTTTTGACATTTCCCTTTTCAGAAGCAGACTGCTTCATGCCATAATGCAAATGTCTTTTCAAACATTCTACCATTTCAAAAGTCATCCACTATTTAATACAAGAGACTGATATTTGAGAAACACAATTACCAAGGTCTCTTGCAAGCACAGAAAGCTGCAGTCTGGTGGCTCAAGTATTGCACTGCTTTGTTCACTTATCTCAGTGCAGTTTAGCCATCATTTTTGAGAGATTTACAAGGATTACAATGACCATAACAAAACGAATTCAGTATATTAAAACCCAACTTCATCCTCACCCTCCGCCAAGACATAACTTGTGAAAGATATTTGATTATTTACTGTACCAATGGTCTTCCACTCTTATTTAATTTTGTCCATCTCTTCTATACAATTTTATGTAGTCAACAACACAGGATGCACAGGACCTAAATGGTTAACTGGGAAGTATGCCAAACCTTCAATCGCTATAAAAACCTGTATCATAAGTTATAAAACAGCAATCTGAAATAAAAAATAGGCTGACTATACTGGATCTGGAATGTGCAGAAGCTATTGTGCTGATGGATCTCAGATCTGCTGGCACAACTGCATTACTGCCTGAGATCAGAAAGCAGAAAAGCCAAAAAAAGGGGTGGAGCAAGGAAGGAATTGACTTATGCAAGATCCAAACTCTCTTCAGCCTACTATGCCAGTGCAAAGGGAGACTAAACTGAAGATAGTTCTAAGTAATTTCCAATATCTCTAGGCTAAGAGAGGTTGAATTCAGCACAGACTCAGCTGACTTAGCAAGAGACCTTAGCCAGACCTCAACCATCTTCACTGGTTAGGATTGTGCCTGGAATCTATAGTCTCTTTCATCTGCACTAGATAAATATAAAAGCAGTGGTAAGTACTTTTTTCCTCTTCTTTGTCTGCAAGATAGCTTGCAAACAAAGCAACACTTGTTTGAACTGGACAAGAAGATCAGACTAGGCAGAGCATGTGGGACCCCTTCACTGAAAACAACAGACTGCTATGAGAGCAGAATGGCGTCACCCGTGGACACTGGCTTGAATCCTGCTGGGGATTTCCATGTGTACAACTAGCTTTGCAGAAGCTGTTGTGCTATTTGATGAGGTGCCTATTTCATGACTTGGTTGTGCAAAACAGACACCTAACAAAATATTGCAACTACCTCCATGCAGAGGAATCCACAAAGAGTTCCAACTCTTGCATCAGCAGATGGAAAGGAGATGATTTGTGTACATAACAAAGACAGATTTTCAAATTTTTAATCATCCCGTGTTTTAGGAAAAACACTTGCTGGTGATATTGCAAAAGACCCTGGGAAGTGACCTTCCTTTCCCCATTCTGGGCTGTTTAGCCACGTACTGGAATTAATGGCTGTTATTGTAGTGATTCAGAAACAATGTCATGCCATCATGTTTAGGAACCAAGGACATCTACTTACCTTCACTTTTTTCTTTTTTATCGGCATTGTAAAATTCTGAAGATCTTTCTTACTGGCTGTACGGGAATTCCTTTCACATTCAACCAAATCATCCTGCTTTCTTTTTTTGGCCGCACTTCTTAAAGGCTTAAACTGTTGTGTATTGTCTTTCAGAGGAGTGGCTGTACTAGTCCTTGCAATAGCAGCCCGTGAAAGTATCATCAAAGTGTGGGCAGCCATGCTAACGCTGTTTTCACTGCCTGTTTCACTCGCTGGACTGCACGCTGGCATGTCAGGAGTAGCTGGAGGGACCATGATTCTTGGGGTTGCGTTCTCTTCACTGTAGCGCCGACACGTTGGTGTCCTCATTACATCAAAGGTATCCTCTGAGTGTCGGTCACCTGTTCCTGAAGGTGTACGAGGTACTGGCAAATCCCCACATTCAGGGAGTTTACTATGAGGGCTGTGCCTCTGAATGTCATGCAGCATTTCCACAGCTTGCTTAGTCAATGGACTTGTCAACGAATGGGCTTGGCTGGGAGATTTTGTTTGGTCTTTTTTGGATTCCTTGGAAGGCAGAACTCCCGCATTTTTGCTGTTTGTGTTTGACTGGAGCCCTTGTTTTTTAGTTAGCTCTTGAGCTGAGGAGCTGTTCTTCTCATTGTGAAGAATACTATTTTGTTGGCCACTAGATACGGTTGCCACCTCCTGATTTTTGGGGCTTTTGTCAAGACCCCTTTCGAGTTCATTCTCTTTATTTGCAGTCTGCTTTCTTAACACATCTGATGCCAGTCCTGGACCTAAATTCTTCCTCTCCAGTTGGGTTTCCTTCATAGCCAAGTTTCTGTTAGTAATATCAGGCTTACATAGAATCCTCGGCAAAGTCCTCTCGCGTTCCTTCTTGCTGGACTGAACTTTAGTAGATGAAAACACAGTATTGGGAGAATTTCCTGGGACTGAAGGACTTTCATTCTTTTCTTTATGAGATGCTTGCGTGCCTCCTACTGGAGTACTAAGGGTGTTGTCAAAGCAAAGCACTCGTCTGTGGTTCTCGCTGTGTTTGGAACTGGAGCTAATGGCATCAATGGCAACGGTGTCAGGCTTCTTTTTCACATCTCCACTGGCGTTCTTGTCTGAGTTTCCAATTCTGAAAGAGAAAACAAGGCAAGTTGTATTTGGCAACCCAATCATGACATTTTTATTTCACTTTCGCTTATGTATCAACTGGTTCATTCATTTCTCCAAGTTAAGTGTCTGGCCAAGGATGCTAATAAGTGATAAAAGTCATATACCCTGAAACGGGTCTTAACTAACCTTTGTACTCGAGAAGTAGGACGATTCACAGGCTCTGATCCATTTGGCATCAGCTTTCCTGAATCAATGTGAGAAACAAACTATTAAAATAAAAAATTATACATCCTCTTTTCAGCTTGAAGCATCTGAAGAAATGTTTTCTGTGGTTTCATATGGAAGGTTACTGAAGCATTATTTTTGCTCTGTTACAATAGTTTCAAGATATAGAGTTATGAAAGTATCTGCATGGAAGAATATAATTCAGGGACAAAGCATCTAAAGATTCCCTCAACATATCACCACTTTACCTGCATTTGACTTATTTCTTGGGATCCTCTGTGATTTGGGAGGGAGAGGTAATTTAGGAATGCCTCCGCTGCCTAAAGACGGCTGTAATGGCATGTGCAGGACCTTGGGAAAGTAAAAAAGAAAAAGAAAAAAAAAGGATGAAAGTTTTTTTAATTAAGGTTTCTCAGCTCATGAACATTACAGTGATTCAATGGTAGCATTTTACCTGCCGTGACGGATCTGAGAATGCATTTCCACTTTGTCCCATGATAGATACTGGAATCATTCCCACCATGCCCTGCAACACAGGCTGTACCGGAGATGCAATTATAATTGCAGAACCTAAAAGTGAATAGACCTGGGTAAGCAACAGAATGTTAATGCAAAAAAGTCTCAAGAGTTTCTATCTACGTTGTCTCAAGATTAGGGGATTTACTATTCACTTGCTGCCTACATAGCATGCTGTTCTTCACTGCTTGTATCTCCTAGCAACCATGTGGTGCTTCTGTATCTGATTACTACTCTTCCCCTAAAGAGCTCAAGTCTGCATATAGATATTTCCCAGGTAGTCTGCATCCTCTGTAGCTTGTAAGGGTAGACCTGCTTGGCTTCGGTAGGAGAACTGTGTCATTCTCCAAGGGATGGCTCAGCTGTGATGAAGTACTTCCACACAAAGTAGACCTGTTTGTCTTAGGAACATTCATGTGGGGGAATTCATGTCTGACTCAAGTTGTACCTGAGTAGAGCTACTGGGTTTTGACTACAATTTGGATGGTAAGTAAAAAAAAAAACTGAGGGAAGCTCTCCAAGACAAGCAGAGATGCATGTGGAACTGTCCTTATGCCGAAGCAAATGCAGAAACTCTTGCTTGCGTTACAGTTCTCAGGGAAAAACAGACCTTCCTGGTGAGTTCAGTTCCAGGGAGGGGCTTCTCTGGTTTTACTTCCTGTCTCATCAAATACCTCTTGGTTAGGTCCTGCAGACTAAAGGGTGAAAGGGGAAGATTTTGTCTCTCCCCGTGTTTCAAACCTCAGCTCTAAAAAACCCACCATCCAGCATGGCCAATTAAGGAATTATGGAAGTTGTGCTCAAAGACATCTGAAAGATCAAATTTTCCCCACGCTGGCTTAAAATGTGAACTTTTGTGCTGCTCTCAGATTATCTCAAAATCTATAGACAACAGAAATTTATGTAGAGTTCTTAGCCATATTTCAGCTTGAAGTTTTGTTCTATCAGCCAAGGTTGTCAGCAATCACAAAGTTTGTAAACACCTTAATCTAACGGGGTACATTTATTGAATAGTGTTCTTGTTTTGTGTGCTTACCTACACACACATCTCACTGAGTATTCCTGGAGTGGTCCATATGTGTAGGTACCCACATACAAGGGATGCTTGACTATCAAGCCAATTTGCTCTCCAAATGATAATTTCCCATTTATCACAAGTACCTCTTCTGTAGTGCTAAACTGGTGCAGAATCAAAGGAACCAAGATTAGATATAAGTGATACAAACCTTCTAGTGTGATTTTGGCCCATAAGAAGTCATTATTATCTTGTGTGTTCTTACAGTTTTGTCATAACACATGATAAACTATCCTCAAGTGAAGATTTAAGGTTTTAGTGTGAGCTTATTTAAATACGACAACAAAAGATTATTGAGGCAACTCAAACATCAGTTGGGGTTGTTAAGCAATAGTTACCCTGTGAGAAGTTTGGAGACACTGGTGGATTCAAGGCAAACAAGTTGTTTGTTCTAGGTGGAGTCCGTAACTGCTGTGCTGTTGGCATCTGTGATGCAAGAGATGTTGAACTTCCAGGCAACACAACCAAATTTGATGGTGTAGCACTTGTACTCAAAGCTGTTGGTTCCGTTACACAGGTGGCAATATAGACACTGTTGGAGCTGTTAAAAGATGTACTTGTACCTGGCATTAGCTGTATAAATCCCCCATCCTTGGCAACATTTGATGCCCCAGAAATAGAAAAAACAGTGCAGTCCTCATTCTGTACATTGAGCGTACTCACAACAGAGTCTTGAGGTCTGAGGACAAGAAGATTCTGTTCTACCAAAGCTGTATCCCCAGTCCTCTCAACCTCTTCTGAAGTTATGCAACTGGATGGTCCTTCTATTTTGACTGGTGATTTAGCTGGAGAAGACAGTATTATAGTTGGCAAATTGTCTCCAGTGATGCTGGACACAGCATTGTTCAGTTCAGTGTCTGATGAAATGAATGGATCATCACTGATAATGATTTTTAGGGAAACTATGCTAGAGGGGTCTTCACTTGTGGCATGACTGCTCGATGAAACGCTAGCAGCAACTTTGTTCCCTGGACTTAATTCCCCCACTGGCTCTGGTGGTGAAGGAGAATGACGTACCATAGTGGTGGTGCAGCTGCTTTCAGTAGGTGGTTCTGTATTCCCCTCACTGTCAGAAGCCGGAAACACACTGTCAGCATCTGTTTTTGTAGAAGATGATGGCTCTTGCATTTCCATCTGTGTGATCACAGAGACCTCAGATTTCTGTTTATGGCCTTCTGAACATGGTTCTGGGTGCACAGACTGATTGTCGGAATGAACACTGTTGGAGGTATCTGCTACTTCAAGCTGCAGCTCTATTGCATTTGGTGTGGATCCATTCACAAGCAATGTGGCAGAATCTGACTCAAATTTGCCCTGTCCTTGACAAGGAGAGAGAGCAGGACTCTGTATGTTTTGCTGGCCAAGTGTGGGAAACACAGGTGACTGTTCTTTACCTGGTCTTAGATCTTTATCCGATTGTGCAGAATGGTTAGAGCTCGCTGTGTCCGCTCCACTGACCACTTCAGTGTGATCAAGTCTTAGAGGAGTTAGCAATTTTGCACTGATTTTCTCAGATAGTATACTATTTGGCAGTGAGCAACACTCAGCACTACCAGATAGTGATGTCTGTGGAACACCTAAACGATCATACTGCAGATCAGCTAAATTTTGAGAGTCCTGACATAGTAGGTCTTTTTCTGATCTACAGACTGTTGATGCTGCTCTTTGTTGGTTGAAAGATCCTATGCTGTGTCCGCTGAACTGTGAGCCAGAGACCTGATTTGGCTCAGATTCAAAAGTATGTGTGTGTTCAGGAGTGTCTCTTTCAACTGAATTACTTTCCCCTCTTAATTTAGAGCCCATGGGAAATTCCCCAACTACTACAGTTTGCATCTTCAGATGTTCCTCCAAGGTAAGATCACTGCCACTGCAACCTGGCTTCAGGACACATACTTCTTTTGAATGGTCTCCAGTGTACGACAAGCATCCTTGGGAATTATCACCTACAAAAGAACAACAGAGTTTCAAAACTGACACATTTCAAAGTAGTCCAGCATTTGATCAAATAGACTTTTGAATTAAATTTGTTTTTTTATGGCACATTCAGGATTGTTGTGGCAGTGTGTGTGCAAGACAGTAAACATTTTCACTAGTTTATCAAAAGGTACAAGTCTTAGTTTTTCTTTCTTGTGTTCCAATTTAATGAAGATTTAAAATACTTTGCCATCTAAAGATGGATGTTTCCTGAAAACCCGAGCTTCTATGCAGCTCTCATGCAACTTCACACTTGACTCTAACTGTGTTTATCCAGATGTCCCATCTATTTCAACAAGACTCACAAACTGAGCTATAATTTACAAAATCCTGTGTTAGAACAAATCTATTATCTAACAGATGCAACAAGACCCCTTTTTCTCTTTTCTGTTGTACATTTCTATAAAATGTAGCCATGACAATGTGCCCATATAAAGGTCTCCTTGCTTTCCAAAGAGACTTGTAGTCCATCTAGTAATTTGCACAAGTGGGAGTAAAACCAACTAGAACACTCAGCTGTAAAACAAAAGAATACCTGCAAATATCAAAGAAAGCAGACTCTAGAAAATCTTGTAGGAGATGCTTACCAAGTTTTGTTGTCGTGATATAGCTTTCAAGTGCTTCCAGATTTTCTTCAGACACCAAAATTCCACTTTCAACTCCTCCACCATGTGTGGAAATACCATGAGAAGCATTTCTACTACATTTGGTTTTACCTATTAAAAAAAAACCCACATATTTTGGCAACGTAGTTTCATAATACCCAAATTTGGTAAAAGATGTAAATATTACACAGAATGGAGGCCCAAAGGGACTATGTTCAGTGTCACCTGAAAATGGTTCCTTTGATACTTTTCTTATCTTAATTAAAATCAATCATAAAGCCACTTCAGACAGTTAACAGCAGGGCAAAAATAATGTTTCATCTTGATTAAATTATCCATTTTAAAAACTGGTAGTTTTTGCAGAAAATAGTGGATCAGTGGCTAATTAAACTGATCAGCTGATTTAAATGCAAAGAATGTAGCATATGTTTGGGTGAGCATTTTATTACAAGTTCCTTCTGAAAAATGGGATTTTAAAGTAGCCAATATTTAAGCATATTTGTCTTTTATAATCTACTCTTCTGCATGTCTACTCAGAATTAAGTTTCAATGCATTTAATCGGGCTTACTCCCAGGTAAACAGGCATGGGGCTGTCATTAAATTCATGGTATCCAAAGCAAGGAGTAATACATACCAAAATCAAATACATCAAAGAGCCCTTGAAATGCTGGGTCTGACTCTGTTTGCTCCAGAATCTCCTGGATGGCTTCTTCAGTCATGTGAATTTCACCCTGCTAAGTAGGTGTGTACAGAAACAATAAAAAAATTAGTTGAAAGCCTTAGATTTTTTTCAAAAAGCAACATTTCACTGAAAAATGCGTGAAGCACATCATCATGCAAAAATCATGAAGAGTTTGAAAAACAATCAGTCTTACCACAATGGCAGAAGTGACATCATCCATTTTACAAATACTGGAGCCAATTCTAACTACTTATTGCACATTATTTATTTATTCATTAAAAAAATTATACCCCACTCTAGATCCTAGGATCTCAGGGCAGGTCACAAAAATGCATAACACAATTTAAAAGATATTTAATACAATTTAAAATCAAACAACAGAAACAGAGCACTAAAAACTGGGCAGGACATGATCCTTATCTCAAAGGCAGTGGTTCCCAACCTTGGGTACCCAGATATTCTTAGACCAAAGCTCCCAAAATCTTTCACCAATAGCTGTGTTGGCCAGGATTTCTGTGAAATGAAGACCAAGAACATCTGGGAACCCAAAGTTGGAAACCACTGCTTTAATAAATATGTTTTGACTTGATGG
Organism: Intellagama lesueurii; assembly: GCA_037013535.1. Taxonomy (NCBI): domain Eukaryota; kingdom Metazoa; phylum Chordata; class Lepidosauria; order Squamata; family Agamidae; genus Intellagama; species Intellagama lesueurii. Next base: position 20,976,917 of record JBAJHW010000003.1, read on the forward strand.
CAAAATTATGCCAATGTTGGCACCAATAGGGACGTGGTGGCGCTGTGGGTTAAACTGCAGAAGCCTCTGTGCTGCAGGGTCAGAAGACCAGCAGTCGTAAGATCGAATCCACGCGACGGAGTGAGCTCCTGTCGCTTGTCCCAGCTCCTGCCAACCTAGCAGTTCGAAAGCATGCAAATGCGAGTAGATAAATAGGTACCACCTCAGTGGGAAGGTAACGGCGTTCCGTGTCTAGTCGTGCTGGCCACGTGACCACGGAAACTGTCTTCGGACAAAATGCTGGCTCTATGGCTTGGAAACGGGGATGAGCACCGCGCCCTAGAGTCGGACACGACTGGACTAAATATCAAGGGGAACCTTTACCTGGCACCAATTGAGCCTCCAAGGGGAGGGCATTCCACAGTTGGGGTACTATGGCAGAAAAAGCCCTCTCCCTGTCTCCGCATAACGAACTGTTCTCATTGATTGGAGATAGAGCAGGGCCTCCCCAGAAGATCTTAGTGATCGGGCAGGAGAGGTACTTGTTCAAATATCCAGGTCCCAAGCAATTTAGGGCCTTGAACTCTGAACAGAAGAGTATTGGCAGCCAGTGCCAAATCCTTCAAAACAAGTGTCATGTAGATTCTGAAATGTTCCTGTTAACAATCTAGCTGTTGCATACTGCATTTGCTGCACCATCCATGTTATCTTTAAGGGTAGCCTCATGTAGATTGCATTGCAGTAGTCTAACTCAGTGGTTCTTAACCTTTGTTACTCAGGATAAGTCACCAGGGCATGGACTACTATGGCCAGGTTATTTCAGTTCCAGATGATTTCAAAGAAATTCTATACATATTTTCTGGACATATTTATCACATTCGGTCTATGTAGAACCCCCTCAAAGGCTGTTTGAAAATGGGAGTTCTGTCCTGATTTTCCTTCCAAAGAGGATCAAACTATCATTTACACTCTGCCTTTAATAATTGATTTGGTAGCCTGCTGTTTTTGAATTTTTGAGGCATATGAGTTTGAGTGATAGATAAACCACCTTTCTCATTTTTAACCAAAAAGTTATATGAAGTATTCTAAATGAACATCATGCTCAAAATTAGATTCACACTAAGTTGCACCACTGCTTCTACAGCACTGTAAAACTCCATCAGTAAAACTCCATGGAAGACATGAAGTTTATTAATGCTGCTGATCTGTAACTTGATGGCTTGACCTGGTGGATTGTTCAGGGCTGTGTCAAAGAGATGCCTATGGATTTTTTTTTAAATAACAGCTTTTGTCTCTTACAATACCAAACATCAATAATAAACATTTCCCTTAGAAGCTTACTTGAAGATCAAGGAATTCATCAATTGAAGACTCCTGTATTGCTGGACCGCTCTCTGCTTGCTTTGCTGACTGAGAAATACTGCCGTCACTGGGAAAGCACAATACAAATGTTTAGTATATCTCAGAAATAATCTGGAGACCTATAATAGATTTAAAGTAAAATAAGTTACCTGCCCAAGAATTTGTTAATATTTTCAGCTAGTTTCTCCTGAAGACATTTGTTGCTCAGAATCTTCTCTCTGGCATTTTCAATAATCATTTGCTAGGAAAGGATGTCGAAATGACCCAAGGTTATGTTTCCATAAGTGCTTAAAAATATTAATACTACCAGCACTCAGTCATTCCCCCCAAATCCTAGACAGCAGAATTCTTATTTGTAACTTGAACATTTAGTCAGCCATATTGTAAACTTAACTGCTTCCTACGTGCCACTAATTTTTTCCACTCTTTTAACTCTGAGAATATTCTCACTCACCAAAACCCCCTAAAGGAGATGCCCTAAATTCAATTTCATCCCATCTGTATTTAATAACTATGCAGCAAAACGGTAACAGATGATAAACTAAAACTGCAAGGTTCTGAATCACAATATTTAGTTACATTCTTCTCCCATGTTTGACACGTTTACTCTATGCTGAAAACAGCCTTATGGCCAAACTTTCAAAGATTTTAACATTTGATGCTTTGTGCATCAAGCTATCATTAGAAACTGCACAAAAAATAGGGCTATCTTTGGACACGTGTTTTTAAAAACTGATTACTTTATATATGCTTTACAGCTCTATGCAAAAGTGGAACAGTTAAAACAAAAAGTTAAGAGGTGGAAGAAGAGGAGAAAAGTGCAAAAGAGGGCAAAACATCATGGAGTTTTTTTTTAAATTAAGCTTACAGGAAGGTCACTCTGAATAAGTTCTAGCTGCTCGCTTTCTTCCTCCATTGGTGGACTTCCTTCTTCTACTGCCAGAGAATCCTGTAAGCCACAGTCAGATGATTGTGGACCAGCTAGTACAAGACTTTTTTTCTTCTGGGAGTCACTGCAATATTTCAGATAAATGGAAAAAATATAAACTTACTCAGACCAAGACATTCATGGCTCATGCCACAGCACCCACGCCAGCTTGCTATTGTATTTTTCAGTGGAATCTTTGATCTTAACTGAGATCCACATCCATTATGGCATTTGCTTCTTTAGTTATTTTCTTTATTTATATGCATTTATATTCATCCCAGAACTGGAGGAAAAGGCAGCTTACAATATAGTTAAAAATAACAGAATTAACATACAAGAAGCTACAAATATTGAAAGTAGAGTTAAAAGTAGAGCACTTCAAAACCTGCTAATTAAAATTCTAATGATACTTTACCTAATCCAGAGAATCAGCTAAAATCCAGCTAAACGATGTTAGAAGTCTGTTAGTTGCTGAAAGTCTGCTTCAATAAAAAGATCTTGGCCTTCCAGCAAAAGGATAGGAACATAAAGGCAACGTCGGCCTCTTTCATCAAAGAGTTTCAGAGCCTGGAGCAGCCACAGAGAAGGCCCTCTCTCAAGCCTCCACTGTTTGGGCCTCTGAAGATAGTGGAACCATGAGAAGAGCTTCTAGCAAGATGGTACTGAGGAATGCATCTTTTAGATAGTTGTACAGGGCTCTAGAAGTCATAACCAACACCTGAACTGTGCTCAGAAAAGGACTAGTAGGAAAGGAATATGGTTCCTATTACTGGCCCTGGTCAGCAGTCTGACTGCACTGGATCAGCTGAATTTTCTGAACACTCTTCAAAGGCAACTTCACACAGAATACATTACAGTAATCCAACTGGGATGTATGTAAGGCACACATCACTGTAGCCAGGTCAGATATCTCCAGGAATAGGTACAACTGGTACAGTAGCTCTAATGGTGCAAATGCACTCCTGGCTATCATTAAGACCTAAGCGTGTAGGCTCAGAGTTGAGACCAGGAACACATCTAAGCTGCAAATATGAGTTTTCAGGGTGAGTATAACTCCATCCAACACAACCTAAATCCCCATTCTCTAGTCTGCCCTTTTAGTGACCAGAAGCACCTCTGTCTTGTACTGATTAAGCTTCAACTTGTTCACCTTCATCATCCACTATTGACTGCAGACAATGGTTTAGAACTGAAGTTGCTTCCTCAAATTTAGGTGGAGACAGAGTTGGGCATCATCAGCACATTGGTGGCACCAAAATCTAGACCTCTCCCAATGGTTTCATGTATACGTTAAAGAGACAAGAGTCCTGAAGAACTCCACAGGCCAGCATACAGGCCATCGAAAAAGAGCCCCACAGCACCTCCTGAGACTGGTTCCAGACACAGTATAATACGCCATGTGTTGTTGTTCATCTGAGGTTGTATTTACCTAATTTTCAGACCTGCTAAGGACCAGATGATTTTTATTATGTCCTGATACGCGAAACCATAGAATTCAAAGAGAGTGCACTTTCTTTTTCACATGATTTTATGTCCTCTACCTGTAGACTGCAGACTCTATAGATTATGCACTAATGAAGCTTCTTAATTCCAAATACTCAGGATAATGCAGAAATTATAAACAAGTTAGCTGAGACACAAGATTTACCTTTTCCTTTTCCCAGGAGACATTACACTTGATTGCAGCTTCTGTTCTTGGAGCGTGGAAATCAGGCTGACAGAATCTCCTGCTTGAAAACAAAGAAGCAAGTGATTCTTCTTGTTGAATTTTAAAAATAAATATCCTGAAAAAATTATATTTTTAGATCCCTTTTTTTTTAAACCAATGGCTAACATAATGGCAATGTCTCACTGTATCATGGAAGATCATCATCTCTCTCTCTCTCTCTCATGTTCACAATGAGGGCAGCACAGCCACACACATGGCTGTAATTCAACCATAGTCAAGTAGACTTCTTAGAGCACGAGCATAAACTTACCATTAATGACTTTTTCCTGAACTTGGCCGTGATGTGCCAATGATGATTTTGATCTTTTCTGAGCCGGACTTGGAGTCATTATTGGTTTCAGAATAACTTGTGCAGCGGTCATTGGAGTAAAATTCAGTGGATCTGGCTGATGGAGTGCAGAGGATGTCCCTAAATTTGAAGACGCAGGCTGCTGAAGACATTTATGCTTTTTCATATCTGCAATTGCACTCCTTGTGCGACCTAGTATAAGAAAATGAAAAACAAAATAAGTTAAGAGTTCATTTTAAGAGACAGTTATGTTTCTAAAGCTGTATCTTGGGAAGCTGAAACCAAACCAACTGTTCCTTCACCTTTACAGATTTGTTGTGGAACAGATTTTATGTTTGCTTAATTAACTAGTAGCCAGTTGCTGATTAGAACACTGATAGACTCAAAAGTATTAATGTTAGAAAGGTAGAAAGGCACTACACTCAGGATCACAGTCACTGAAGACCGCTTCAAATATGGAGAAGTAGGATAGTATCTCGGTGACTTCCTGGTAAGGATGAGTTTCTTACAATTTACTGTGGCAAGTTTAACTTATTAATCTGCTTGATGGTGGTGGTGATATGAAAAGCCAGTGGGATTTTTATTAATTAATTTGATGAAAATTCATGTTATCCTCAGAAATCACATGAAGAAGTCTGTACCTCTATATGTACTGCTCAAATATTAGTGGCTTAGCACTGGCCCTCCAGATGTTTTGGACTACAACTCTCATAATCATTTGCTGCTGACCATGATGGATGGGGCTAATCATAGTATCTGGAGATCGAGAGTTTTCAGTCCTGTTCTAGAATTCCAGCCCTGTCCTATAAACAGGTCCTGATTCCATTCGTATTACATAATCCAGCATTAAGCAGCTGCAATATAACTGTTTTGGGAAGATCTTACACCATATTAAGAATGAAAATTTAAGTGCACTTAAAAGCAACCAATGACTCTCAAGTAAATATGGTTTCAACAAGGCTTTTGACAGGTAAAATCAGACCACATAGCACAGATTGCTTTTGATACATACTCCGCTGATGAGCAGCAAATCCGCAAGAATTCTGCATGCTCCTGTAGAAATGAAATTGCCAATTCAAGTTAGGATACCATATACTGTAAGTGCAGAAAGAGTACATTTAAAGATAAATAGCAATTTGCAATTTTGGCATTGATTTCATGTCTGTTGCACATAACAAACGAGTTTGACTATTTTATCACCAAAACTAGAGTTTAAGTCTTCAAGATTATTTTCATAAGCTCATGTTTCAGGAGGAGGATGCAAAAATAGAGGCTGCAGTTAAAATTGTAATCTTGCAAATGTAACTGAAATTGCAATCATTAGCACCACACACAGGGGAAGGCGTTCCTCCAAAAATGCTCCACTTGATCATCCTGATTTCATAAAACTTTCCACTTGAGACTTACAAAACCAGGTAAGTTAGGGCCATTCAGGAAACAAACAGCTTAAAAATATCTTTTGGAAGTGCAATTCCCAGAATTCACTAGTCAGCATTGCCAGTAGCAAGGCAGGCTGGGGGATCCTGGGAACTGCAGGCGAAAAAAGGAAATCTTCATGACATCAAATACTTCACCACAATTTCACATGACAGGAACATAACCCCCTACAACTAGACGATAAATGTAGACAGAACCCATCGGAAATATGGGCTATTTTTTGCTTTGAAAATATATTACCTGATTTGGGAAAGAGTGTAGTCCAACTTTTTCCATAAAGATGACATCATTGCTGGAACATCGTTTGTTGCTTCTTTAAAAGAAAACACATGAAATCAGACCCAAAACTTGTATAAAATTTTAAAAATGATTTTGACTGCAAGGTCTCTGCCCAACTAACAGCACTACCAACTAACACACTTCCTTCAAGAGCCTCGTGGCGCAGTAGTTAAACTGCTGTACTGCAGCCAAAACTGTGCTCAAGACCCGGGGTTCAATCCCAGGTAGCCGGCTCAAGGTTGATTCAGCCTTCTATCCTTCCGAGGTCGGTAAAATGAGTCCCCAGCTTGCGGGGGGGGGGGGGGGCAATGTGTAGCCTGCATAATTAACTTGTAAACCGCCCAGAGAGTGCTTAAAGCGCTATGGGGCGGTATATAAGCAACACGTTTTGCTTAGCTTTTGCTTCAAAACAAATTCAGTGGATTTCAATTCAACCTATTTCGTACGAGACGTGGCCTGTTTAGTACTATAAGCAATTAGTGCACAAACCAAATTGCAGAAATCTACATTTGTCCCTTTTTATATTGTTTGATTCTTATTTTATGGAACGTTTTGAATTATTGCAAGCACTGCAATAAGCACTGATCAGCTGGGTAACACACGGATTGACAACTGAATTCTATTAATAAAGTTAATATTACAGTATTGTAATTAAGTAAAAGTAAAATAACACAATCAGTACACCCTCTCTTTCATGATCAAATAGCCAGATGTTGGTAATAATATCTATGATTTGCATGTCCTAAATCTTTCCACCATGCTTACCTTTTGATTTCATCACTATATACTCATTGAGTATGGTGTTCAAGTTTTTTCCAAACAGAGACTAAATAAAAAAAGAACAGCATTAAATGTCCAGCAATACTATAGTCCAGAGGTATGGCATATGACAAACATAATGGTTACAGTAAATGAGGCATTTGGACCCACAAAACCACCCATTTTAATGGGTACCCAAACAGACACAACGCAGTAAGGACTAGGGGGAGTATGGCACTTCAATTCATTTTAAGTTCAAATATGAAGCATATTGGACGACCTCAGGAAAACAATAAGATTCAGGAGCTTCTATCTATGGATAGCCCTCATCTCACAAATGCATTAGTATGTTGTGTGACATCAAGTCAGAATTGATTTATATTGACTCCAATAGGGCTTCCAAGGCCAGTGGGATATGTAAAAAGAAGTTTGTTCTACACAGACACCCCAGCAAATCTCCATGGCCAAGTGGGGATTTGAGCCCAAGTCTTACGAGTCCTAGTCCATCATTCTGTCTACTACACCACACAAATGCATACTCACCAATAAACAAGCTGGAACAAATCCTTCCCCAGTGTAGTGCTCTGCATATTCTTTCAAATCTGAACTTTCCAATATAAATGCTCTGCAGGTTGCTAACAGCTTTTCTTGTTGCAAATATCCTGCAACAGACAATAAATTTTCCTGCTTTGTATATGAATATGCATAAGGGGAAAATTAAAGCAACAGTACAACAATATACAAAGCTTATCACAAACAAAACAGATATAGTTGGTGCTCAGAAGTGATGCAGGCCATGAATTCAAAAACATGTTGAAAACAGAGTTGTTAAGATCATCAGGAGAGACCTTTCTCTCAGTCCTGCCAACTTCACAGGGCTTTCTCTGTTGCTGCTCCCAGACTCTCTCCCACAAGAGGCCAGGCTGGCCCCATCTTTGCACTGTTTCTGCAATCAGACATAGACCTTTCTCTTCAGGCAAGGTTTCCCTGAGTGACTGGATGTCTGAGTGGAGTTTTTTAAATGGACTGTTGTACCTTGCCGTTTTGGCGTTCCTTGTGCTTTTTGTATGGTATTTGTTTGATACTTTTTAGTATTTGTATATTCACTGTTGTTGGCTTTTATATTGTCTTTTAATTATATAAGCTACATTGAGTCCTTTTAAAGAGAAAGGTGGGATGAAAATGGTTTAAATAAATAAATAAATATTGTTTTTTAATGACATAAGCCACCTTGGGTAAAAAGTATTTTGAATAAATACTCGCCTGCCTCCCGAAAAGTAACAAAGGGCAATGCCATTACTCCCAAGAATAAAACACAAATGAGATGAACACTAATGCGATAAACTTTAAATGCTTTGTTGAAAGTTCATCTGAGATAATTTTTTAATTTTTAAAGTGATTTTTATTTAAAAATCAATTTAAATGTCATGTGTAGATAACATTTTACTAAAAAGCATATATTACTTATGAGTAATGATCACCATATTATGTTTTAAAATGTGAAGAAGCTAACTTTTTCACTAAGACTTCCAAATTCTGCCTCAATTATACTAATGCAGACAAGCATAAAGCCTTATGATTTAAACATGCATCCATATCTTGAATAACAAAATACATAACGATTTTTACAGCTCAAGTAAAAACATCTTATAATATTTTGGAGGAAAAAATATTTCTGCTAGATTTGGTTTGTCATTCGTCAGTTGAAGGGGACTTATATAATTTTTTAAAAAAAGAAAGAAAAGAATACTGCATGGAATGTTGTCCCTAGAAAGCAGTCCGATCAGCATTACTAAACAGAACAAAATGCAAGTCTATACTTTTAGGCTCATGCAGCTAGAAATCATTCAAACAACAATTATAAAGTCCAAAAAGACTTTTAAAACAAAGCTGAAAATCTGACTCCAGAAACAGAGGAGCTTCAAAAAAGTTATATATGGAATGTAAGGCAGCAGCCATTGTGACATGAATTTGTTTGAATTGACTCTTTGACACCTACTCCTTTATCACTTGCCATACAGTACCTCTATAAACATAACCTGTTGGGTGACAAAGATAAATCCTTAGACGATGTCTCAGATATATGAGCAGGTTATACTGAACTGTATGCCTAGCTACAGGTAAAGGTATTTATGAGGTCCCTATAATTCACTTAGGGACGTGGTGGCGCTGCGGGTTAAACCGCAGAAGCCTCTGTGCTGCAAGGTCAGAAGACCAGCAGTCGTAAGATCGAATCCACGCGACAGAGTGAGCTCCCGTCGCTTGTCCCAGCTCCTGCCAACCTAGCAGTTCAAAAGCATGCAAATACAAGTAGATAAATAGGTACCACCACGGTGGGAAGGTAACGGCATTCCGTGTCTAGTCGCGCTGGCCACGTGACCACGGAAACTGTCTACGGACAAATGCTGGCTCTACGGCTTGGAGACGGGGATGAGCACCGCGCCCTAGAGTCGGACACGACTGGACTAAATGTCAAGGGGAACCTTTACCTTATAATTCACTTACTTACAAAATGAGGAACATTTATGAATGTTGACCCTCATGTCTCCAATCTCCACCTACTTTGTTGTTCTACTTTAGACCATAGATTTATTTTGATTACACTTATATTAACTTTACACATACTAATTTTAAAAATGACTGGTATCTCCCTAACAAAAAATATGTTCGAAATACCTTTTCCTTAATCTGCTGCCTATGCACATAAGAGATCAAAACTGCTTCTCCTCAATTTGCATGCCTGTCGCATTGGAAAAACCACACCAGATTATACTTTTTAATGTATATATGAAAAATATACACATTATACATAATATACTAACACTGACATAAGAAAGTCATATGTACCATAACGCTGAATTCTGTCTAGTCCATGTTCTCTTCACATTCATCATATGATTGAGCATGGCACAACACACCAATAACAGCCAAAAATTATGGGGTGCATACTTTTTTACTTATTTTATCTGTAACTGACAGAATTGTAAACCTTTGATAGCGCCCTGTGTGAAAAGGAAATTTTTGCTTGCATGCAATCTGGTGGGATTGTGCAGACCTGCTATTGTCAACCTTCAGCTCTCCAGCTGTTTTGGACTTCTGCTTCCAGATGCTGGCCAACAGTCCAGGGTTTTGTGGTCAAGGACTGTGGCAACTGTAGTCCAATCTCTCTGGTGGGCTGAACGCTTGGAACCACTTCTGTGGCTGTGTGGTGTTTTTTTAACATATACACTGTTTGGAAGGCAGTCTTTCAATTAAAGTAAGCAGTGCATTTAATTATTATATAAAAATGAATAGCCTTTAGGTTCTGCATCCGTTAGGGGAAAATTAATTGTTACTTAAAAATTAATGCTTTAGGCCTTGGTGCAGTAAGCGAATAAAGCAGACAGCAGAAAGTGCCTGGGTGTGGAGAGAGATCGATCCTGAGCACAGCAAGGCAAGTTTTAGACACAACCTTTTTTTCATCTGGGATAGGATGCAGGAGAAGGATCCAGTCTGGGCGTACCTTTTCCGAAGACCTCGTTACAAACAGATCGCGGGTCAGACGGGAAAAGAGACAAGAGGGGGGACGATCTGGGCGGCAGTCCTCCTTACCCGAGAGACTCCGAACAAGCTTACCTAGAACCAGGCGGGCCACGTCGGATGGCAGTAACATGGTGTGAGGGGGGGGGATCCCCCCAGTGGGTCGCAGGCAGCGCAGGCGGCGATTCCCCCCCTCCCAAAAAAGGCGATCCTTCCCCGCCCCCCCCCCCCAACCAACAACCCCTCGACCGCTCTCACGCCAAGCGACTCCAGAAAGGCGCCTAAACCGCCTCTCAGCCTCGACACCCTCTCCCCGCCCAAACCCTTCCGCTCTCAGGAACGTCAACAAGCCCCTTTCCGCTTCCGGTTGGGGCGGAGCGCGAAGAGAAAGTAAAAGCGGTTCCTTCCCCTCCTCCTCCTCCTCTTCTTCCCTCCCTCCCTCCCTCCCCCGCCGCGTGGCTTTTGCCGCTGCGCCCATTGAAGCCGCGACGCGACCAGGATGGGGAAACCGAGGGAAGAAGGCGGCGCGCGCCCGGCGGCGTGAATCCGCGCGCGCCCGAGAGAGAGAGAGAGAGAGAGAGAGAGAGAGAGAAAGTGCGCGCGCGCGAAGAGCTGGTCCCCCCCCCCCCGCGTGGGTCGCTTTCAGGTCCGCTCGAGCCTTCCCGCTTCTTGTTTGGACTCCTCGCCTCCGCCCCTCCCCTCTTCCTCTGCCCTCGCGCTCGCCTCTGGCCACCTGCTCGCCCTCCCATAGACCGCCCCTATGCTGTCGGGCTGCGTGGGCTTTTTTTTTTTTTTTTGCAAACCACACACACTCCTGAAGAGAATATAGGGACGGTTCCTTGAGGCTCAGCTCTTGCATGCATGGACTGTTTCTTTATTCTGTTCCCTGTCCTCCTCGCAAGCTCAAGGTGGCCGTCCGTCTCACACTCTTCTTTGCCTCACGCTACCCCTGCGAGGTAGGCCAGGCTGACTGAGCGTGCAGTTCAGGAGCTACTACCAGTGAAGTGCCATCCTGGATCTTCCAAGTACATACGCCCATCCACTGCAGCCAGTCGAGTAAAAATGGTCAGGGCTGATGCGAGTTGTAGTAAAATATATATATATATATATCTGGAGGGTACCAGATTGGAGAAGGCAGGACTGAAGTGGCTAAGCTCAGTTCAGAAGTTGGTGCTTGTCATTATGCATGGAGCAGGGCTTCAGGTGTGCCTACAGGAAATGGAATTATTTGAAAAGGGAGAAATGGGGAAAGTTGTTCTTTTTTATTTTGTTTACTGTAGCAACTGCAGGGCAGATGGTCTAATTCAAAACAAGACCTGCTAAGGCCTGTGGGACTTCTACCCAGTGGCATATGGGTGAATTTTGAAGCACATGTGCTCATTTTGACTCATTTTTTGTCTCATTTGTCCTGTTAGCGTGCCCCAAGCAAAGTCAGAATATCTGTATCTTTCTCTAGACACCTGAGCAGGACTGTTAACAACAGGAGCTTTTAGAGATTGTTAATTTACAAGGTTATCATAAGGCAGAAGTAATGCAAGTAGTATATTCTGTGATTCTTCTTCAAAGAATCTGTCACCTTTATATCTTTTCTGTATCAATCTTCAGTATACTGTTTCCACCTTCTCTTTATTTGATTTTGGTCAGATAGTGCGCTTCCCTGTTGGTCTTTCAGCATTCCTAATGTAGGCTTAAATTTCCCTTTGATTTCTTGGATCTTCTGGAAGGGATCTCTTGTTTTTCTCCTTTTGTTGCTCTCGTATTTCTTTGCACTGGTTATTGTAATAGTTATCTTTGTCTCAATGTGACAGTTGCTGAAAAACTGCATTCAGGGTTCTGGCCTTATTTCTGTCTCTTTTGCTTGTTGCCTGTCCTTTATCATTTTAAGTGTTTTTTCCATTATCCATGTAGATTTTTCTTTTCTTTTCACTGCAGAGATTATCTTTTTGTATTCTTCTCTAATAATATCTCTGGTTTTGATCCACAGTTCTTCTGATTCGTAGTCAACTGAGTTTAGTAATGCAAATCTGTTCTTTATATGGATTTTAAATTCATCAGGAATGTTTAAATTATATTTTGGCACTACAATTATTTAATGTTTGTTTTCAGCATTATTCTAAAGTTGGATAGCAGTTCATGATCAGTACCACAATCTGCTCCTGGTGTTCTTTGGCAGAGAGAATACAGCTTCTCCACTTCTTGTTTCCAATTACATAGTCTATATGATTTCTGTTTTGACCATCTGGCGACGTCCACGTGCACAGTTATCTGTTTGATTGCTTGTTTTGAGCACACAAAAGAATTTCAGCCTATGCTTTATAGATTATAGCAAAGCCATTGACTGGGTGAATCATGAGAAACTATGCCCTGTTCTGAAAGAAATGGATGTACCTCAGCACTTGATTGTCCTAATGCATAACCTGTATTGTGGTCAAGCAGTTGCTGTTAGGACAGAATATGGGGAGACAGAATGGTTTCCTGTAGGCAAAAGTGTCAGACAGAAGTGCTTTTTATCTCCTTATTTGTTCAGTCTGTATGCAGAACATATACAGAAACTGAACTAGATTCAGATACACCATGTATGTATTATTAAGATTTTTATTTGTCAGTTTTGTATTTTTTCTGTATTTTAGAGTCAATAAAAATATGTTTTAAAAAAAGTCCTGAACTTGCTTGGAATTTCTTGAGATCCTCTAGAGCAGTGGTTGCAGACCTTGGGTAACCTAGGTGTACCTGGACTGCAATTCCCAGAAACCTTCACCACCAGCTGATAGGCTGTGATAGCTAAACAGAATGTCTGTGTATGGGATGCCATAGAATGCATACAGATCACAAGTCACCATCTTCACTGTTCGTTTATGAGCATCCAAAAGCTGGCTGTTATTGAAGACAGGATGCTGAGCTAGACTGATATGATTCATCAATGTGTTTTTTATGCTTCTTATAAAACATAAGTATTTCCATTCTTAGGTCCATAGTGTCAGAGCAGTCTGAACTTAGCTGAGCCATGAATATTGCACTCCATGACCTGTTGGCTTGCTGCCGTCAGCTTGATAGTGACAAGGCGATGGAACGGAAGGTAATCATAACCTGACACTGTTCTGTTTTACAACAATGTGAAAGATTTAGTGCAAAATATATATATATTGAACAGATAAGTGTGGTAATGTTGCCTAATTTTTTTCTGCACTAAATATTTAGAAGGAAATTGAAAAGTTCAAGCGTCTACTCCGTGACTCTGAGACAATTCAGCAGCTGGACCAGAGTTCTGATTCCCGTCATGGAAAACAACTGAACTGGGATACTGTATTCAGGTAAAATATTGTGTATTACAGTTTCTTAGCTACCAAGTAGCCAATATAAATTGTTCCATCAAAATACTGTTTCATCCTAACTAGTTATGAACAAGCTGGCTGGATAATTGTTTACATGTTGTTTTTTACTGTAAGCCGCCCAGAGTAGACGTAGTCTAGATGGGCGGGATACAAATCTAATAAATAAATAAATAACTCAGTGAATTAGTTATCTGGCTATGGAGCCAAAGATTGAGAGTTCAGTTCCCCACTGTGCATCCTAGAAGAGCCAACCTGAGTGGCCTTGGGCAAGCTGTACAGTCCAGGATGCCCTCAGAAGAAGAGATTCTGAGTACTCTCTACCTAAAAAAACTTGAAAAGGGTTGCCGTAAGTCAGAATTGACTTTACAGCACACATTTATTATTAGTTACTGACAAAAAATTGAAATATAATTTATTTGCAAAAAGATGGTGGTTAAAGGTTGTGAGAATAATTTCAGTGATGCTTCAGTAAGACTGTGTTTCAGTACTGAAAAAATAATTTCAGTGCAGCTTTAATACTTGTCACTTGTGTGGAGCATGTTTAAATGGTTTACATAGATTATCATAATTGCAAAATTCTATAGGTTTTATCTTTTCCCCATATTGTAGAAACTAGGGCAGGGCTGGGATGAGAGTCAATACCTTCTTTAGGCCATATAATCAGTCTAATGAAAATACTTGTCATTTTCATAGGCCTCTTAGATAACTGTTTTTACCTTGGGTTATATTTGGTTACATGCTTGGTGTTTTACCAAAAAATTGTGACAGATTTTTAAATTGAAATCCATTTTGGAATTCAATTTGCAAGATCACTGAATGTTTAAATAAGAGAATGCTAGAGGGTTCATAACAGAGGTGAGTTTTGAACACTGGACTTGTTGATTCACATCTCAGTCACTTATCTACCATGCTATACTAGGTGTTGTGTTTTGAAAATTAGAAGGAAAGTAATGTCTCATTGTGTGTAGCTGCAAGTAGCTGTTCATTGCATGCTTGTCTGTTTCCTTATTTATTCATTTTGCTCTTGCTGCTGCTTCACCATATATAGAGCAAGAAATGCCAGATGTTTGAGATCCATTTGGAAAAGGAAGATACATTAAAGATCATATTGTAAATATATGTTATTTATTGCAGCATGCCATAGAATTTCAGAAGAAAATCAGTCTGTGCTTTAGCGATTGTAGTAAAGCCTTTGACTGTGTGAACTTTGAAAACCATAGATCATTCTGAAAAAAAGTCTGATTGTTCTAATGTGTAACCTATAATGTACACAAGAATCTACTATTAGGACACAATATTGTGAAACAGAATGATTCCCAGTTGGCAAATGTGTCAGAAAAGGCCATATTCTGTCTTCCTATCTATATGATTTATATGCAGATTTGACCTATATGCAGATCATATCACACAAAAAGCTAGATTAGGTGGTGGAGGAGTGAAATTCAATGGAAGAAACATCAGTAATGTAAGATGATATCCTACTACTGGCAGAAAATTTAAAACAGCTGTTGACAAAGGTGAAAAAGGTGCAGAAGGAGTATGATAGTTAGATGCTGAGAAGATGAAAATAGTGACTGGAATCCAGCATAATTCCTTTAATTTAAATTTCAGGGGTGGATTGCCACAAATTGAAAATGTCAGCATAGGCATTGCTGTTACCCACTGAATCATGTGACTGGTGTGTGATAGCAAATACTTAAGCTGATCTCTTAACTTGCAGCAATTCACTGCTGAAGTTTATACCAATGGAGTTAATAGGCGGGCATAACTAACAGGATTGTGGCCAATGACTGCAGAGGTATTACAGACTTTTAACATAACAATAAAGATTAAATTTTTAAAGATGGTCTATATTTTAGTTCAATTATCAATCCAAATGAAGACTACAGCCAAGAAATCAAAACAAAACTGAGACTTAGAAAAGCAACATATGAAGGAATTAGAAAAGATCCTTAAGTAAAAGGATGCATCTTTTCGTCTTGTCAGAGCCAGGTTTATCCATGCTGATTATTGGATAGCAAAAGCTGTCAGTGAAGAAACTGATAGGAAGAAAAACTTGAAATAGCTAAGACAAATATTCTACTAAATAAAGGGTTTCACAGCATGGACAGATCATGAGAAAACAAGATTCACTGGGAAGACAGTTATGCTGGGAGAAGGTGAAAGCAGTAGGAAAAGAGGAAGACCTCACATGAGACAGGTGATTGAACAAAAGAACCCACATCCTTGAATTTGTGAGACCTGACTAGAGCTGCTAATTTCTGGACCTTTTGTAGGCCATTAATTGATAGCATTTCTATCAATCAGAAACAACTTGGTATCATGTAATAACATAGGAAAGTGAGAAATAGTATGACTAATTTTTGCTTTTATGTTCATGTGAACGAGAAGCAGATGATATTAATGTATAAGAGCTTGACTTATAAAGAATGCCCGAGATAGTCTATACGCCTATTGAGAGTTAATTTTATCTTTGAAGGTTTCTGCAGAAATACATTAAGAAAGAAACCGAGAGTGTCAGATTAGCAAAGCCAAATGTCTCTGCCTCGACACAAGCAACAAGACAGAAAAAAATGCAGGAGATCAGCAGTTTGGTCAAGTATTTCATCAGATGTGCTAATAAAAGTGAGTGGTGTTTGTGTAAATAATGAATTAATTGTTTTGGAAACTGATTTTTAAGGAAATATGTGATATATTTGGAAAAGATATTGAATTTAACTCTAAAATTGCTTTGTTGTCAATTTTTGATAAGACAGAACTTGATTATTGTTCGAAGGAATTTATTTCCAATTTTATGACAAGTGCTAGAATATTAATAGCTAGATTCTGGAAAGACAAAAATGGTATTAAATTAGAAGATTGGTATAATGAAGTATGGGACATTGCATTAAATGATAAATTAACTACTGAACTTAAGATGAAAAGAGGGGAAATAAGTTCAAATATTTTTTATGCTATTTGGGGTAGATTTGTTGAATATGTATTAGTGAAAGGAAAGGGGAAAGCCTCTAAACAACAATCAATACAATTTTGGAAAGGAAGTTCGTATTAAAAGTATTGTTCCAAGGGATCCCGTGGGTATGGGGTGCACGGTGGTTTAGATTGTATAGTAAGTATTTTGTATTTGTTTTTGTTCTGAAATTTTTAAAAATTAAAAAATAATAATGAATTAATTGTAAGGAATCCTTGCTGAGATAAAGTTTTTAAAGTCTATAATATAATATTTGCCTATTTTTAAACAAGTGTTATAATCTTTGGTTGTTTTCTGGAAGGCATGAGACTCCTTTTCTCCAAAGTCTACACCGTATTTTGGGCAGGATAAAAATATTTTGTTTTATAGAAACATAGATGTTTACATCTATATATTTAAATGTATTCTCTTGACAGCAAAAGATTTAGGGACTTTTTGACTGTAAAGCTTTCTCTTGTCTTTCCTCTGCAGAAGATAACTCATGAAAGGATGCTTGTCATAATTGTTATGTGTGGAGTTCAAAATCTTTTTGGTTTTGAAGGATGATCAGTAGACAAAAGTGGGTAGAAAGTTCTGTAAACTAGATTTCCTAGAAAATTCACATGGATTCTGTATTCTCATCTTCCAGATCTCCTAGTTCTTGTTGGTTTAGACAGGCAATAAGATGACATCCCACCTTCTTAAACATCCCACTCTTCTCAGTATGCAGGCAGCACATCCTGGGCATTATATTTCGTATCAGTAAAATAGCATTGTGGATACTGCTTGATGGTAGGGGAGATGCTTCTGCAGTCTCTACAGTTTTATAGTATTCTTATAAAGCAACCACAGTGAAGACTGGCCAGAGTCTTTACCAAAAGTGGAGAGAATGGGAGTTGGAACACAAAGAGTACAGTACTTTGTGAATTCATGTTCTCCCTAAACTTCATCTTCCTGAAGTACATGTGTGTATGAATAACTAGTGTTATTCTTTCAAGATCAGGAGCTATTTGTTTTGTTCTTTAATATTTCTGTAATATTTTTCTTCTGAAACAATGCACAGCTAAAACATCCATTTGTATTCTTCGTTTTTCCACAGGAGCACCAAGATTAAAATGTCAAGAGCTTCTCATGTATATTATGGATACAGTAAATGATCCATCGAGTTATGCTGCTTATGGGTCTGATTGTAGTAGCATCTTGCTAAAGGACATTCTTACAGTGAGGAAATACTGGTGTGAAATATCTTCACAGCAGTGGTCAGGTTAGTAGATGTCACTCATCTCTCATTGAAGCTGCAGTCGTATAATGGTAGTTTGGGAAAGAACCGACTGAAGCCATGCTTAATTCTGGAGATGGCTGAATGCCTGTTTCTGAGTGCACAACTTAGTCTGCAGCCCTGATTAGGCATCCTTCAGTCTCGAGAGACTATGGTAGAGGACTTGGAACAGCGTCTAGCGTGGCTGAGAAGGCCAATTCGAGAGTGACAATCCCTTCCACAATCCTGTGCACTGCAGACTGTAGTCCTATGCACAGATGTTTTATGGCAAGTTCCTTTCGACTTAGTGGGGCTTACTTCTGATTAGAAATGTATAGGAATAAAAAGATATTTGATTTTCACAGAAATACATTTCAGCTTCACTCATCAGCAGCAAAATTCCTGTGTTTTTCTCTATGTCCTCTCTGCATTTGAACAGCATCATTTCTCAGCCTTCCTGATTTCATTGTTTGATTTTATTTCTTATATAATACTGACCTGATATATTCAACAGGGATGTTCATAGGCAAATAACAAAGTAACATTTTCTGTATGCTGACAATATTTCCTAATTGATCAGGGTGATCACAAGAGTGTCCTGTATAGAAGGGTGTGTCTGTGGAGCTTTGTCCTTATCTGATATGCATGGGACATTTTTGGTATCACCTGGCAGGACAAAGTTCCAAATAGAGTAGTCCTAGAACGAGCTGGAATTTTTAGCATGTATATATTACTGAAACAGCGACGTCTACGTTGGCTTGGGCATGTCGTGAGAATGGCTGACGGTCGGATTCCAAAAGATCTCCTGTATGGAGAATTAGTGCATTGAAAGCGCCCCAGAGGGAGACCACAGCTACGATACAAGGATATCTGCAAGCGGGATCTGAAGGCCTTAGGAATGGACCTCAACAGATGGGAAACCTTGACATCTGAGCATTCAGCCTGAAGGCAGGCGGTGCATCATGGCCTCTCCCATTTTGAAGAGTCCCTTGTCCAGCAGGCCGATGCAAAGAGGCAGTCCCGAAACCAGCCAAATCAGGGAGCTGGACAGGGGACAGATTGTATTTGTCTTCAGTGTGGAAGGGATTGTCACTCTTGAATTGGCCTCCTCAGCCACACTAGATGCTGTTCCAAGACCTCTATTCAGAGCACGTTACCATAGTATCTCGAGACTGAAGGATGCCTACAAGATGGGACAGCTTTGAGCTGGGGGCTTCCAGAGGTTGTAAGAGTCTACTTATAGCTTGTATCTGAATCAAATAGTGTTTTTAATTTTTTATTTTTGTATTGTGTTGCTGCCGATTCTTTGACTGCTGCAGAGTTTTCTAAAATGTAAACTCATCCAGACTTCACAAAGTGCATGTGGCAATAGCTAGATTTCATTTACAAGAATTACAGAAGCTAGTGTTTTATGTTTTGCTCACACATCTTCTGCCCCATCCCTTGAATGTTTCCACTGGAGCAATTGCAAGTACTGTGACACTTCCATGGCAAATACAGTTCCATCAAATACAGTTTTATTGTTGCTACAGCAAACCTATGAAATGTGTATGTTTAACCACCTGATGTACACATTCCTGGGAATCAAAAAATGGGAATTTGCTTCTCTTCATTTGTACATTATTTAGCTTAGGTGCTTTCAGAGAAAAATACATGCAGTAGTTTGTGTTTGCTTTGTAGAGTTTTACTGAGAGAAAACTGAAATAATTTTGGGTAGATATACAGTCAGGTAAACATTGAAAAATATTTAAATGATCACTCCAGGAAGCTTTCTGTTAAACGTTGCTAATGGTGAGAGATTTTACCATTTCTAGATCCTGCCATAGTGGGGCAGGGAGTATGGTGTATAGACATGTTTTGGAGAACATAAAGGAATTAGCAGCCAAAAGGATGGAGAGAGTTAGATGTGTTTGAGTTACACACACATACTGCTAAAACTTTGTCAAATAATTTGAATGTGGTTTATTCCTCTAGATCTCCAAACCCTGTACTTCAGACTGTTCCTCAAACCTTCCAGAGATACTAATAAAGTTTTGGTGGCAAGAATAATTTACACTCTCACCAGAGGACTGTACTTTCAAACTGATGGGCTAAATTCTAGTATTTTTAACTTCTTCTCAAAAGCTGTGCAGTGTGCAAGGTAAATATCTTATTTTCCTCTATCAAATTTAAACTTCAGCAGATTATTTGGAATACATGGAAAACCTTTTAAGTAGATTTCTTTTTTAAAAAATGATTTAAAACTCTTATTTTCATAGTTTAATAATTTTTTTAAAAAAAGTTTGGTTCAACAGCACAACTACACACAGTAAAGTAAAGAGGGTTGTGTGAAGCAGGAAAAGAAGGAGGCCATAGAGTCTGAGGGAAAAGGAAATGTTAATAATAACTCATCCTGGATGTCAGTCAGTAAGGCAGATATTGTTAAAAAACAAAAAAGTCAAGCACACAGTGGTATGAACACTTCAAATAAATGATTATAAAGCGTTGCAGAAAATAAGCTGTATGTTTACAGTACAGGCGTACCTCGGTTTACGAAATTAATGCGTCCTCTGGGACGTTACGTCATGCGGAAATTTCGTAAACCGATATGCGGATTGCGCTAGGAACAGGGGCGGCACTAGAAACCTCCAGGCACAATGCATCCTGGGGTAAACCCTTTCGTACAGCGGGTGGAAAAAAGAAAAAGAATGTAAACCGGGGCATTATTTTCTATGGATTTCGGTTCGTAAACCGAAAATTACGTAAACCGAGGCTTTCGTAAAGCGAGGTACTACTGTAGTAAGTTCTTGAATCCATTGGCGGAATTCCATTAGTAAGCAGTAACTAGAGTAAGCCCATTGACTCAGTGGGCCTACTTTTGTTGCAGCTTACTACTGGATTTCAGCCATTAAATTATAGGAATTGGGGACTTGTCCTTCTACTCTACACAACTCTTGCGGTGAGTCAGAGTGCTCTTGCATCAGATGGATCTTGAAACAGTGAAATATAATTTCATAGTCAGAAAAGTTGCAGTTTGTCTCTAGAACAAGGCTGATAACAGCCTGGTCTACAAAGGAGGATATAGGTCAATGCTTCAAATGAGGACTGTATCACCAACATAGGTCTTTCTTTAAAAGATGTGGAGCGGTCGAGAAGCCATTGAATGACCAAATGAGGCGAATACAATTTTTCATTGTATTCTCGTGTGATAGTGTTTCCTGTTTGACTTTTCAGTTTGGGGCTTCAGCTCCCAGAAGCCCCAGACAGCAGAGCCAATAGTCATATTCTGGAAATGGAAGCTGAGATGTCTTGACTTTCTTGGTCTTTTGCTCACCTACTCCTTTGTTTAATCTTAAACTCCATTAATTGAATGGATTTTAATTGTTGAATTTATTTTAAATGTTTTCTGCATCTCATTCTAGAACCTTTCAATATCTGAGTGACTTATTCTTTACTTGCTGGAGAGCATTTTGATTACCTGAACCTCATATTGACACTATTTTTAAAAAAAACTCTCCTCTGATTTCATTATTGGACGAGCTGTGTAGGCTTACCTTAGTTAATCTTGCATAAACTGAAGGGATAATCATGCAGTCACACATCAGGTAGCATATTGACAAAATCGCATAACTTCTCCCATTGACACTTTTTAGATGCAGCTATGCAATTACATGCCTGTCCTTTTCTCTAGACATTGTTTAGGCTTCAGATCTGCTTCATGAAATAGAAAAGGCTTATAGAACGCTTCTGCTT
Organism: Intellagama lesueurii; assembly: GCA_037013535.1. Lineage (NCBI taxonomy): Eukaryota > Metazoa > Chordata > Lepidosauria > Squamata > Agamidae > Intellagama > Intellagama lesueurii. The sequence goes on from JBAJHW010000003.1 coordinate 20,998,470, forward strand.
AAGGTTCTATTTACAGTGGTGCCTCGCTAGACGATGTTAATCCGTTCCACGAGGATCGCTGTCTAGCGAAAACATCGTCTAGCGAAGCACGTTTTCCCATTGGAATGCATTGAAATCGCTTCAATGCGTTCCAAGGGAAAATGCAGTCGTCTAGCGAAAATTTCCCATAGGGAAACATCGTCTAGCGAGTGCGGGTCCCCATAGGAATGCACTGACAGCTGCACTGACAGCTTTTCACCACTAGTCAGCGCACTCCTATGGGGAAACCTCATCGTCTAGCGAAAATCGCCATAGGGAAACATCGTTTTGCGAAGCGCAGTAGCGATCGCAAAAAGGCATCGTCTAGCGATTTCCTCGTCCTGCGAGGCAATCGTCTAGCGAGGCACCACTGTATCATTATCTCTCCAGTTTCAATATATCACATTACACTTTAATGAGTGCATTAATCCCAACCTACTAGCTTTATAATGCAGCTTTCTTCTCGCTCATAGCAACTGTAGACTATGGCTTCAATTTCAAAAGAGTAAGGTGGGGAGACAACAGTATCTTGCACTCCTTGTGAGGGAGGGGGCCAAGATAGTAAATGAACTAAATAATGCAACTTGAGTTAAATGTAGAGTAATAATTAAAATATCCATTTAAATGTCTGAAAATATATAATCTTTGTATTACAGGCAAGAAAGGAGCTCTGCAGGCCTTGAATACATATTTGCAGCCATGAATGTATTTTTCAGTGTCTTTGCGGTGAGCTACCGTATGCGGGTTTGTAGGCTTGGAGAAGAGCTTTTACCAACTGTGCTTTATATATGGACTCAATACAGACCAAAAGATTCCCTGAAGGACCAGATCATTCAACTAGTTCAGCTTCAGGTTCAGATTCATCATCCAAATGGAGCTAAAACCCAGGAAGAAGGTATGCACAAAACCTTTTACATCTGATTGTCAACATAGCTGCTGTTTCGAGTGGTTGAATTAATTGAATTCTGACTCCTCGGGTTGAGAGTGTTCCGCATTCCAAAGTAATTTTTCACTGGCTGAAATCCATTGCTTAGCATAGTAAATCACAACTAGCATAGGCTGATGAACTCGGTGGGGATTTGGTGAGTCAAGTCCTGTGTATGTTCCATTGATTAAATAAGATTACTCTAGTTGTATCTTACTTCTCTAAATAACAGGATAATAATAATTTAGCCATAGTGTCTTTTCTTGCTTATGTATCCTGATACTTATTTACTTTATCAATTGCTTTTCTGCATTACTGTATTAGAATTCTACATATCGTTCACTGTTCATAAACCTTTAAGCAGGTCTTTTTGTTTTATATTTTGTACAGGTGGCCTTTAACTTATATGAAAATTAAATTCTCTTATTCTTCTGTGAACAGGAATCTGTGACTCAGGAAAATGGCAGAGTATTTTATACAACCTGTATGATCTACTAGCCAATGAAATAAATCTCATTGGCAGTAGAGGAAAGTATTCTTCCGGATCACGCAGTATTGCTCTAAAAGAAAACCTGGTGGAGTTAATGGCTGATGTTTGCCATCAGGTAAACCATTGCACTTTCATAAACTATTCCTTGCAAATATAAGACAGTCTTTTCCCATATGGATATAGTGCTTCACCATGGCAGGATGCTTGTAGGTCAAGCAGTGTCCCTCTCCCTGTGTGAATGTATAGGCTTGCCTTTTGGTATCTGACCAGAACACTCAAGGGAATGGGAGGCTTCTGCACATTTGCTGTATCCTCTTCTACATGGTCCAGTAATTTTAGCTTCAAGGAATGTTATGTTTTCCAAATACATTGTTGACTAATTCTATTTTATATGCAATAGCATAGCATAGTGTGCTTCTTTGGTTGAGCTTGATTTCTTGTGTATTTGTTAAGGTCTTCACAGAAGGTACCGAAGTCCTGGAGATTAGTCTGTCGTATGCTGTTACACAGAGAGAGGGAGGAGATGGAGAAGGGCCATCCAAACGCAGGAGAATTGAATTGGGTTGGCAAGTGATGCGGGACATACTGCAAAGATCACAGAAGGACTTTGATGTCATACCCTGGTGAGGAAATAAAATTCTTCATTCTGGTTTCTTACTGAAAAGAAAGCAGCAATTTATCACAAGCTTTTAACGATTTATCTGTTTTTAATCAAGGTTGCAGGTTGCAGCCAGGTTAGTGGCAAAATACCCTATGAGCCTCCCTCATGAGGAGCTGCATCTCTTACTTAATATACTTTACCAGCTACTACCTCAGCAGCGTCGAGGAGAACGGGCACCTTATGTGTTGAGATGTCTTAAAGCGATGGCACTGTGTCAAAGCCAAAAAATAGATTTGGAAACTTCACAGAAGTTAGAGCTACAGCGAACATGGTCCAAAATTTGGTCTCTTGTTGTTCGAAGTCTAACTCTTCAACATACGGAAGCAGAGAGTTTTGCATTACTTGGAGTCATGATTCAAGGGAACTTAATCACAATAGATAGAGACATTTGGAAGATGTTTTCAGGATCTGCGTGTAAGCCCTCAAGGTAACATAGAACCTTTTTTTTAACCAACATCTTTTCATGCTCTAATAGAAATATATAGAATACAATTTAAACAGATTCACTCAATGCCATCGAGAATGTGTACTTGTTTAGCATTGTATTTCTTTTTTTGCAACAAGTGTGTTGTCTATAAATAATTATGTTGCAATCTTACAAATGTTTTGTAGTCTTTTTAGCTTAATAATATAATCCTATCTACTGCAGGTCAGATACAGAGGAAAGCTAGCAGATTCAGGATGAAACAGTTTTCAGAAATTCAGGGAGCCCTGTTGAATTGTGAGGGCACTGTGGGGAGAGGAGGAATTGCTAAAAATTGGGTAAAGATATTTTACACAACTGGGAGCTCCCATCAATGAAAGGTGCCTTCTTCCAATTTTTGGAAATACTCTAAGCCACAGCCTGCCCTGTTCAGCAGAGTCCAATTGGGAAAGTGTTTCTCTCTATCCACCCGTGTGTTGGCTGTCATGTTTTAGTTAAAATGATGTAAACGCTTCTGATAGATTTGGAAGAGGTAGCTGTGTTGGTCTGTGCAATCATAATCAGTTTTTTTGTGGGTGAGCAAGAGTATACCTTAGCTATAGCACTTATTTTGCATTCAAAATTAGTTTACATTAAAAACAAGTTATCTCAGATCTTCCTTTTTCCTAAAGGCACTTCTGTTCCCCCCCCCCTCAAATTTGAAGTGTACTATTAAAAATAACCTTTACCTTCTATACAAATAATGTTCCAGATCAGCAAATTGGCTATTGACTGGGTGACTGGACAAAGAAAATGCTTCTACTTTTTTAACCATGGTTTAAGAGATCAGAAAGAGAATAGGACTGCGGAGTATATGTGGTGCCTGTCCTCTTTCTGTTCATTCTAAGCATGGTTAAGAGAGTATGTCTGCACCTAGTTTGACCATGGCTACTTGTAGTTAGAGTCCCTGTTATCCATATTTTGTGAATCCAAATTAAATTTCGGTTAAAGTAGCAATACTGCATATTTGAAGGCATAGTATAGATTGCAAGCTTCAGGCCATTCAGAAGAATATGAGGGAAATCTAGTATCCGTGATGGCAGAGCATGTGCAAAATCTTCCTGAATGGGAATTTTATGTCTACAGAGGACTTGCAAAATTTAGATGGTAATCTTACACAAGTTATCTTCTATAGATCTGCAGCACAGTTCTTGACTTTAGCAATTACAGCTTTGGAAGTGCCAGAGACTTTGCAAAATGGGACAGTACAGAGTAACTGTGAAGTGCATACGTTAAAAGAAACGATTGTGAAGTGGCTTCTGTTCTGCCACAGTGAGGAAACTATAGAAGACAGTGCAGAGCTGCCTCCTATTCTATGCAGGTACCAAACTGAGATATGAACAATTTTTTATTTAAAGAAAATAACACTTATTTAATATTGTTGGATTTGAGCAAAAGGTCTAATTGGAACTATTTTTTTGGAGCTGTATGGTGTGTATGTATACAGTATGATAACTTTATTAAACTAGAGAAAAATTGATTTTGCTAGTCTTTAGGGAAAACTTGTTCGTCATAGTTGCAATCTCCCAGCAGTCCAAACACAAGGTGCTCTTCTGCTATCCTGTAGTTTGTAGGTCTTTCTACAGAAAGGCTGGGAATATGATATTCATGAGGAAGAAAGAGACCTAATATGCTCTTTATAAAAACTAATTTGTCATATTTTAACACATTTTTATTTTTACTTTACTTGGTAGAGATTAGTGGGTATGTTGTATTAAGGAATGTCTGCTTTAAAAACTTTTGTTTGAAACGCTTTACAGTGACTTTCCTAAACTGGAGTTGCAGAAAATCCTTGTAAGTCTCACTATGAAAAATTCTAGATCAGCAATGAAATTTTTCTGCGATGCATCTGAATGGTATGTATGTTTCAGACATCAGTCTTAATAATGGTTTATATTTATTTGTTTGGGTAATCTGTTTAGAATTAAATTTGAATTCCGCAGGCTGTGAGTAAAGTTTCATTTTATGGATTGGGCTTGCTCACACTAGCTGAAATCTTGTTATTCAGTATAATAAGTTGCAAATAGAGAAGCCCCGTTGAATCAGCCGGGATTTGGTGAATCAGCTCCTGTAAGTTGCATCGGTTCAGTGGACCTACTCTAGCTGTGACTTACTATGCTAAGCAATAGGTTTTCAACCAGTGAGTTCTATTTAAATAATGGGTTTGGTTGCTGCTTAAAAATTATGTAAATTAACATCAAGAAATTCTGCATTAGTAGTATGTATTCAGAAAGATTTGGATGTATTAACTTGATCATTAGTGTCTTGTGGTGTACAGAAAATGACTTTCAAAAGGGAGGAACTTTTCAAAAACTGTTTCCTTTTACCTGGTTCAGATACAGTGCTAAATCACAATTTAGTGTTACATCTGCAACCTTGCTCAAGACCAGAGTTTATCCTTTCCTTTCCAGATGTAATGGCAACCCAGGAAACCCAGAGGCAGATCCTTCCAGTCAATTCTTTCAGTTTCTATTAGGTTTGGATTAGTAAATTACTTGAGCCTAGAATTTGAGCGGGCTTATTGCAAAGCACTGCACATTTAGCACAGAACCTTTGTGTTACAGGGAGTCTGCTACTCATTGAGAAAAAGATTAACGGGTAATAGAAAAAACTTGTAAGGGATGCCAAGTTTAAGATAGTTATTTGGATCCAATCTGTAACTTTTGAATTAAAAGGGATGTTATTTTCCTGCTGTTTCTCCATATACACGTGATTGTGTTTGACATTCACAGTGTTTAAAGTTGGGACTGGCTGAATAGAAATTGTGTGAAATGCACTCTTGTGGTAGTGGTTTGATGCTTAAAGAATTTTAGGTGCAGACTGTTTTTTATTTTATTATGCTTTCACTTATATTTCTCAGAACAGTAGAGAACCAGGATTAAAGTTTTGATTCTTTTGTGTTTAGTTTTAAAAGTTGTTGTGGAACACCATTTAGTAATCTGTTTATTTATATGATTAAGTCTGCAGCATGCAAAAGATAAAGAAGAAGCCAGTCTTTCAGAAATAGAAGCAGTCTGTGTACAGACAATGTTTAATGACATTAATATATTTATAAACATGACAAAAGATATATCTGAAAACAAACCACCACTTTCCAGACTAATTGTCAATCAGAAACTCAAAGAAGCCTTAGAGCACGATCTCCTGGTGATGTCTGAAAAACTTCTTAGTAGTTTTTCTCTTGAGGTGAGTTGAAAGGAAAATTGAGATACATGTTCCTTACTTATGATGAAAAGGTTGTTCAGAGTATATCCTTTTCCATTTGTGTTTGTCAGTAACCATATTTTCTGCATAATCAATAAAATAGATGGGAGGTAGTTTACGTTAATGCCTATGTTTTCACTTAGTTCTGAAGTATGTTTTTGAGATTACCCCGGTTTGTGTATACATCTAGGGAGAGATTGCAGTACTGTGATGGAGGCATGGTGTAAAATCCCACTCTTTTGCAACATAAGAAATGCCATGAGCCAGATTCTTTCCGTGAGAAAACCCTCTTGTGAAGAGACCTCATTTGGATCATGGCCTTGCACATTTGAAGCAGAAGAAGCAAGCAATTTGGACTTCTGCCCAAAGTGAAGCCCTTGCTCACATTGCAGGCTATCAGCATGATGGAATAGAAAAGCTTGTACTGCCTTCGTGTGCTTTTGCAGTACTTCTGTTATATGAACTATAAAGCAAGCTTCAAGAATAACTTTTGAACAGTTACAAACAGTTACTTTTTTGAGAAAATCTTGGCTGTGCAGATCTAGACATTTCCTCAGGATTATGTATGTGGATTTGGCTAATTCCCATAATCATTATGCACAAGCCTCCACTGTTGTTTTTTTATTAATTTCAGTACAATATTTTTATGTTTGTAAGTTTATAGTTCAGCCTGGTCCTACTTCAGACATATTCATATTCAGCTCTTCTCGTGTCACACAGGCACTCAGTAATTAACACCTTGCTAAGCACTTGCAAGAAGCCTGTGCTTGCCCCCCTTGTCTGGCCATTAGGTGTTCCCTCCAGGCAAAGTGCTTGTGAACAGATAAGTAAAGTAGGAGGGTGTTAGACCATAGTGTCTGTCCACATAAGGGTGTTGTTTCCTCAGTAAGATTCAGCTGAGCCCCTTACATTTGTATCCTACATCTCTCTGGTTCAAATCATCACATAGCAAAAAGAATCCTCAGTAAAAAAAAAAAAGGCAGAGTCACCAGGCGAACCAGTAAATTCATATTCTTCCTTAACAGTGCCGTAACACAAACAGATTGAGCACTGGCTTCAGCTGAAGCCTGGCTTCTGCCCCAGGTCAGCCTGCTTTGGACAAATGTGTACGATAAATGTGGCATGGGCAGATACAGTTCTGGGGCAAAGCAAAAGGATCAGGAGCATGTTCAATAAATCTAGAGATTTAAACATCTAAATTAGTGAACAAGACAGACCCTGTATCTCCAACAAGATAATGTAACTGGGAAGAGGGCTGGCTTTTCTCATTGACAGCTCTAGAATTCAGTCTGAGGCAAGAATCTCATTCTCCAATCACGGTGTTTATGGGGAAGGATTGTGTGAGGTCACTAAAGTTATACATTTAATTAGCAGCTTTTCAAACTTCTTAGGCACGTTTAGCAGAGTTACGAGCAATTGAAGTGAAAAAATTTATAGAGAATGTTGTGTTAATTGTGGTTTGGGTTTTATATGACTCATCTCTACTTTTTGTCTTACAGTATTAATGTGACTCCAGTAGCCTTTTGCCTAATTTTCCAATGCAGGTCTATGGGAAGCTGGTAGTCCAGATTTCCAAATTAATTCATGACAAGATTATAAGTCAAATTGAATGGAATCTGAATTGCTTTGATCTAAATAAGGATCCATCTGAGAACACCCAATTAGCCTCTGAACTGACCTTATGCACAGCCATGGATAAATTATTTGGAGGGCACCCGGTTGTCTGTGCCTGTTCCTAGTTATAAGGGACTTTAAAGCCCTTTATGGACTTAAATCTTTCAAGGAAGCTGGAATACTGCTATTATAGTGATAAAGACTACTTGGAGATTCCTTAAAGTAGGGTTGGGGAATGTATGACCCTCCAGAAATTGCCGGACTTCAACTCTCATCCCTCACTGTTGGCTAAGGCTGTTTGGTGGTGTAGTCCAGTGTAGTTTAGAGAGCTACCTCCTGTCCATCTTGGCTTTATAAAACTGGGTATATCATGGAAAGTCAGCATTTTTCTCCAGGCTTTGAATCTTCATTTAAATCCAGAATGCTTCAACATCATATAACATTTAATCCTTGAATTCACAGAAATAACAATACAACTTTTATGGTCAGAATGTGACAAATGGCAAGTCACTAGCATTCTGCTGATGCTGAAGATGTACGAAATTCTGTCTTGTCTGTTTTAAATTGTTACAGTTTCTAAGCTGTACATTTAAAGTCCAAATTAATATCTTGAAAGCTTGCAAAAGTTTGTGCATGTGTTTACCTGTATGTAAATCTCCTGCAATTCATGAAAATATTTCAAAGCTATCCAGATAATATATATGTATTTGTTGAGAAAGTGTAATTTAATGCAGAATGTTTTATCTATTGTGTTTGTTTAATCTACTTCAAGAATACACCAGAAATTGCACTGCGTTGTGCCAGTATCCTGACTGGAGTTCTTGGCTGCTATTGCTATGCTGGCATGCTGACAGAAGAAACAGCACAGAGATCAGAGCTTTTTCATAAAGCTAAGGTAGGACTTCTGGCTTTTTAATTTGGTAAATTTGACAAATCAGTGGTTCCCAAGCACATGTACTAATAACCTTGCACTAGAAGAAGGTGTAGATCTAAAGTATATTGTATGATAGAGGACTTACAGCAGTGTCTGTCCTTCTGCAAGTTTGTTCATTGACGTCCCCAAAATGTCAGATTTCCTTACTCAAATACTTTATATGACAGAAGACATCTGATCCCCGCCTTCTTCACCCTTCAGTTATGAGGTAGATAGTGATAGGAGAGGGAGGAAAAAATAAAACAGATGTGGTACCATTGGATATTTTGATTGGACTGTTCAGAAGCCATATAAAGAGTAAAGGATTTATAAAAGTCCATGATATTCTTTGTGGCAGTATTTGGAAAGATGCATTTGATAATTTGTAATGTGTTACATTAACTAGAACATTTGAGAACTGGTATTTTAAAGGAAAGTTTTCCAACGCTTTAAACTTATTAGCGATGAAAAAAGCCTCTTGGGCCTCCTAGAGTTAACAAAGGCAGCGCATGTTGAAAAAGTTTTTGGTACAAAAATGGGAGATACAAGGCTGCATACTTCTACAGTACTTAAAGGTCATGATAATACTTAAAAGTTGGGAAGTACATTGATCAGTAGCATTCTCAAAATGTTCTTAGTATTGGCTAAAATTTATTTAATTGTAACTAGCAGTAAGCATCACAACAAATAAAGTAAGGTGTATAGCAGCTACACAAGAAAATTAATACAAGGTCTGCATGATCTTACTGTACTTCCTCACCTATGTGTCTGTTCAATTTTTGGTTCCCCCTTGTGTGTATATATGTTGAAGATGATCTTACAAAACAGCCTGTGTGGACTGAGTTTGATATGTGCAGGTGCAGTCCACATAATCTAAAAATCCTTAATTTTAGGGAATAGTACTGGATCAGTCACATCTACCCATACTGGCCATTGCATAGGCTCTGTTTAATCATGTGTTCAGCATGTGACTGTCAGAGAAGTGCACGCAATAGTAGACAGCTAAATTTATTTACCATTCTCTGCTGCGCATAGCTTACATGTGTGAACCAGCTTTTGGAAATGAATAAAAATTTATATGACTTTACCTATAATTCCTATATTATAGGAATAAGAGAATGTTTTCTTTCTCTTTTATTTGCCAGTAAGTGTTATTTACCAGTAGGAGTTATGTTGCCACTTTTTGATTTTTTCTTGTTTTCTGAAATGATCATAATCAATTGCACAACATTAAGAGGTAGTGCTAATTAGTGGAGTTAAACCCCTCTGTCATAATACAGTTTATTCCTGTAACGAAAACCAAAAGTCAGTTCTGTTTATCACCTGATTAAGAATGGCATATGATAGACACAATGTGTCTGAGAAAGTTTCTTAATTTTTATTTTTACTTTTTGTGTAGTCTCTTATTCATTATGTAGGTGAAAACATTTCTCAAGCTAAAAACAAGCTAAGTGAAGAATCCAGGGTTGTTTCACTGAGGACTTTAATAATACAGTCTGCTAGTTGCTTATGTAACTGTGTCAAGGTAAGAAGAAGACAATCTGTTGATTTTTCAGTGCAGTCTAAAACTAAGTGAAGTCAAAGTCATTGTTATTAACTCTGTTTGAAAACAATATACTTTCCTAAGAAATGTGTTCATTTATGATACAATGTATTCATAGATAATCTAGAGAATAATGAAATATTGCAAAAATTCTTAAGTTCAGTTTCATCAGAATAGCTATCGTGTTTCCCCAAAAATAAGACAGGGTCTTATATTAATTTTTGCTCCAAAAAACGCATTAGGGCTTATTTTCAGGGGATGTTTTATTTCTTTCATGTACAACAATCTACATTTATTCAAATACAGTCATGTCATCTTCTAGTTGCTGCACAATGGTGGAGGGCGGGGTTTCACTTAACTAGGGCTTATTTTTGGGATAGGGATTATATTATGAGCATCCTGAAAAATCATTTTAGGGCTTATTTTCGGGTTAGGTCTTATTTTTGGGGAAACAGGGTAGCTTTAATTGAATGAAGTGTTTGGGTGAATATTGCATATTGAAGCTGATTAAATTCCATTTGTAGTAGAATGTAAGCAGTTGAACTGTGCAAATTGATTATTAAAAGGACATATACTGTCCAAAGCAAAATGATAGCTGCTAAAGGCAGTCATGTGGAAGATGGAACAAACATTAGGAAGCACTTTTTGATAATAAGAACTCTCTGACAGTGGAATGGATTGCCTCAGAACAGTGGTTCCCAACTGTGGGTCCCCAGATGTTCTTGGACTAAAACTCCCAGAAGCCTTCACTAGCTGTGCTGGCCAGGGTTTCTGGGAGTTGTAGTCCAAGAACATCAGGGGGCCCCAAGGTTGGAAACCACTGCCTTGAAAGATGGTGGACTCTCCTTAATTGGATGTTTTTAAATAGAGGTTAGATGGTCACGTATCAGGGATGGTTTAGATGCAGATTTCTTGCAGGAGGCTGGACTCAGTGACTTTGGAGCCCCTTCCAGTTACATCGTTCTGTAATTAAGTTTGATACTGAATTTAGTACCCTCTTTTAGTCAACAACAACAACTTTATTGTTTCTGACCAAAGGCCTTTACAATATGCGATACAAGAAAAAATATCCAATTTAAAATCAGATGATTATAATAACTCATTGAGATGCTTATCACCAGTCCAGTCATAATACACTTCAAAACAACATCTAGACTCACTCACTGATCATACTGATGACAATTATACAACATTGTGATCTTTAACAAGAACACAGCGTCTTGGTTGCCAGTGTAGATTGTGCTACAGCACGTGAAAAATAACTGACTGTCTGTGAGAAATACTAATACTGCTTCCTCAGATGGACAGTTGACATACAACTGGATGATGGTTGACAGGAATATTTCTAAAAATCATATGTAATGAAAAGAGTTAAAGGGGAAAGAATGATAAATAATGAATTATATATTCAGTCTGATTACACCCAAAAGCACATTTGTGTTCTATAACTGGAATTCCTCAGTATTGCCCTTCAAGATATGCTGAGGGCATCTGTTGGAATCTAAGCTCTATGGAGCAGTGGAAAAGTGAGTGCCTCAAAATAGTATGGCGTTGCATGATTAACTTGAAGTTGAGGATACCAAATAAAGAATTGGTTTCTCTGGTTTTTCTTCTGATCATATAAATCTTTTGCCTTATACTAAAGAATTTATTACCAACTTTTATAGTAGCAGTTCACTTCAAGATACTGTGGTACACAAAATGGCATTTGACTTTGTAGTCATATTTGCAGTCTTTATTTCTGCATTGGAAGAAATAATTGGAAATGAAATTAGCAACATTTATTTATGAGGGTATGAACTATTTAGAAGTTACTAAAGTATGCAATGGAATGTGTAGAATTATTTTTCATAGAAAAAGTAGAATTGAATCTATAGACTTACTTTTTTTAACTATAATTAAAAATTATTAACTCTGAAGGAAAAATTTATTATTCACTTACTGCAGAAACAGTTGTACCATGCCTGCAGATCACACTCCGTGGTTTGATGTTTGTTGCCCTGCTTTATACTGTAGGATAAAGAAATCCTGTAGGATGTATTTTAATTATCCGTGTACTTGTGTTATTTTGACAGAACAGCCCAAGAAAGAATCTGTCTGGTGTTTTCTTGCATTTGTTAACTTCAAAGCTGGTGAATGATCTGGCAGATATTTGCAAGCATCTGGTGAGTAGTGACATTGATGGGTGCTATTTTTCTTCCTCAGATTATGTATGCGTATATTCTACAACTTCCACCTACAGAGAATGACTGTAGGCTCCCCAACTGCTGTGTGCACATTACAGGCCCCACTTCCAACTCTTTAAATGAACAGTGAACATACGTGGCATCTTTCTTTCCTCGTTATTCTGCTGCCTTTTGCTGCCTTTTTGTTCTTTCTTCATCCTTCCCCTGTTAGTGCAGCCCTATGAATGCACCACTGCTCTGTTAGTGCATAACTGTGGATGCCACTCAGGCACTATCTTCTTCCTTCTGGCTAGACTATCACATGAGGCTGCTTGCCTGTTTTTTTATTTTCTTCTACTCTGAAAAGACAATAGCACTTCAGACAGAAGGGTAGGTATTGTTTGCAGGTTGGGAAGGAACACCTAATGCTTTGGTTTCTCACGGGGGCTAAATGAGCAAGCAAGTGTGTATGACAGAGTAGACTATGTCTAGATGGGCAGCATATAAATGCAATAAATTAAATAAATAAATAAATAAATAGACAGGGTTGCCACTTTGATGTGTCCCTAGGACAAAACTGTTACTTGTTCTGAATATGAAATGCAGTAGATAATGTCAGGTGTGACTACAGAAAGATCTTCCTTCAATTACAGTCCTGTAAACCTATTACATTATAGGTCATGAAATTGTAATTTGTTTGGAAGAACACATTATTGGATTCATTTCATGGCACATTGCTAGTTTAAATTCTCCTAAACAGCTTATCCAAAGGAGCAAAACTTTGACAGGCGAGGGTGATGCTTTTTCAGTTTTCCATCTGTTGGTGGTGTTTTCATGTATGAAAATGTTCATGAAACAGTGTTCTGCAGATTTTGTTTTATTATAAGGCATTTTGAGTGTATTGAAGAATAAGGTGCAATGAAGGCATTCTAAATTAATTACTTCTGTTAGGTGGCTTTTAGTGGAAAGGCAAATGAAGTTATAGAAATGGATTTAATGGAAGAGGATCTTGAAGACAATAAAATGGAAGGAGAAAACCAAACAGTCTTGGATCTGTTTGATGACCAATGTCCTGAAGCTGGTGATGCAAATGAGGGTGGAGAATTGCAAGCTTTAACAGGTATGCTTAAACTGCTGTATATATAATTTCTTTTTGCAACTGAATAGTTTAGAAAGCAGTATTATTTTATACGTTGAGAGTACTTGAAGCTGGCTTCCTCTAAAAAATGATAAGGCTTAAAACGCTGTGATATTATGGTTTAAATCTGAATTTTTGAATGAAAGCTGCTTCCAGCATTTTCAGTATAATAGAGATGATAAGAAAGCTGACTTTTCAATTAAAAAAATCTGTTTTGCTCTTGCTGATGTCGGAAAACAGATAAATTAGGTAGAATTTGTCTGTAAACAACAGAAGGAAGTGCATACTATAGTTTGTAGTGGGGGGTGGGAAGTATGAGAAGCTGTTAAGGCTATCAGAAGGATGAGAAGGTATGTGATATCCAGCAAAAGTAAAACAGGTTGAAGAGGGGGTTGTGCTGGCCAGCTACGTGGAGTAATGGGCAAACAGGAAATTTGTAAGTGGAAAATGGTGACTCCTGCAGGCCCTCATCAAATGCTATGAATGAGAAAGGCCTTGTTTGGAAGTAACATAGATTCCTTAGCTCTTTAGAGCAGGGGTCCCCAACCCCCGGTCTGCAGCCCGGTACCAGGCCGTGGCCTTGGCAGGACCGGGCCGCGGAGACAGATCTCCCGCCTCCCCCCATGCCCCCCCACATATGCCCCCCCACATACATGCACCGATGCATGCACACCCCACCCACGGACGCACAGATGCACGCACTCACGCCCCACATGCATGCACGGATGCCCCGCCCACCCACGCACCAATGCCCCACCCATGCACACACGGATGCTCTGCGCCCCGCCCGCTGAACTGGTCCATGGTTCGAAAAAGGTTGGGGACCACTGCTTTAGAGCATTCATCCCTATGGGATGATAATTTCCACCCTTTGCATGGGCTTTCTCCTGCACCAGTAATGCTCACTGTCTAATAGCTGTCCTTATCCTGCTTTGGAATGTACTCTCTACATAGTGGCCTTGGGTACAGTATTATTTTTTTTAATAGCGGTATTGCGAGATGTACGTACATATAACCATTTTTTTAAACAGGTGCCATAAGCCCATTATCAGAAGAACATCTAACTAAGCACGACTTACTGCTTCTCGATATTTTAAAGTTCTTGTGCTTAGCTGTCACAGCAGCCACAAGACACACAGTTTGCTTTAGAGTTTCTGAAATTCGGAGGAAGCTTTTATTGCTCATTGAGGGAAATGCATTTGATTATACTAAACCACTGCATCTGCATATGGTGAGTATGATGATGGCATATGATTACACTTAATAGTTTTCTGTCTCTCAACAGTTCTTTCAGTTCCACCTCTTAAATGGTCTTTGCCTTGGGTTAGCTGCTCTGGCAACACTTTGCTGTTCATGGATGATCTTGAAAATGTTAAGCCATGCAGGGCCAGCTTTCTGAACCTGGTGCCTTCTCAGGGTGTGGTGAACTAAATACCCCATGATCCATGATCATTGCCCATGCTGACAGTGCTGTGGAAGTTGTAGGCCTAAACATCTGGAGAGTACCATATTGAGGATGGTTATGTAGCTGTTTTGTGAATTACTCTGCAGTTCTATGAATTTTACCACTGGATAACTCTTTTCAATACATATGACTTTTAGCTAATTTCTTTTGGACATTAAAGCATTGGTATCCTACATTACATAAAAAATATAAATTCATACCCTATGGTGACATATGTACTTACTAGCATTCAGCAGAATATATACATAATATATGTATATGCAGGTGTGTAGCTGAAACCGTATAAATGAATGAAACATTAAAATAATTCATCTACTATTTTGTTTTAAACTGCTTTGTTCTAGTACTTACTCTTGCTGAAGGAGCTCCCTAGAGAAGAAAACCCTTTGTTAGAAGATCAAGTTGTCTCACTACTTAAGCCTCTTCCGTAAGAAACCAAAAATTAAAATAAAGAAATAGAATGAGTGTGTCATTAAAATTATTTTCTCAATATCTTTCATACATTGCTCTGTTTTTTTCCCCTGTAGGGATGTCTGCTCCTTTTATCGCCGAGATCAAGAAGTTTGCTGTGCAATTCTACATAATCTCCTTCCTATGGTGACTACTTTGAGTAGTGCAGGGACAAATATTGAAGATTTCAGTGAAGCCCAGGGTCAATTTTTAACTGTCATTGGGGCATTTTGGTATGTTGAACACAGTTTCAGTTGCTGTTAAATTAATGATTATCAAGTTGCCAGCTACAGTAATTACTAGGAGTGCAGTTCTAACTCCTTTGAAGACTTTCCTGTGGTTAGGAGGGGAAAGGGTTTTGTCTCTGGCAAGATTACGGTCCTCCCTTGGTGGGAAGGTGGCTCTGCCTTGATGGTCTCTGGTTTGCCTGTGGAACGTTCAATAGGTGTCGATTTGTCACTGGCTGCATTCCTACTAGTGATACACCCAAAACTGGAGCATGCTTGAGACAGTCTTGCATCTGCTAGATTCAGAGGCAATTAGTTTTCAAGGATCAAGCCCTCAGCTACCCTGGCTTGTATGTAATGTGTCTAATTTCACATCTGTGATTTAAATGGAGGGGAAAATCAGAATATGGAGACCTAGGGTGGGCCACCATGGGTGTCCACATAATGGCAAGGTTAAGGGGAAGGACTTTCATGTGAATCATATACAGTGGTACCTCGCAAGACGAATGCCTCGGGCAACGAAAAACTCGCAAGACGAAAGCGTCTTGCGAGTTTTTAGGTGCCCCGCAAGACGAAGATATTTTCATCTTGCGAGGTACGTTTTCCCATAGGAATGTATTGAAATTTAATTAATGCGTTCCTATGGGCCAAAAAACTCTGAAAAAGTCACTTACCAGGTAGGAAGCTGGGGAAGCACCATCGGAGAACTGGCGGGGGTCCCCCGCAACCACGATCACCGCTTTCAGAGGTCCCCCGCCAGTCCTCCAATGGTGCTGGGAGGACTGGCGGGGGACCTCTGAAAGCGGCGCTGGCCGCGGGGGGGCCAGCACCCCTCCCCCGCGGCAAGCGCCGCTTTCAGAGGCTTCCCGGGGCTTGCCCAATACGGAAAAAGGCAGGGGAAAAGCGCCCTTTTCCCCTGCCTTTTTCCGTGCTGGGCAAGCCCCAGGAAGCCTCTGAGACCCAGCGCCGAACAGCTGAGAGGCAGGGGGGGGGGAGCCAGCACCGCTTTCAGAGGTCCCCCGCCAGTTTTTTCACCCATAGGAACGCATTAATTAAATTTCAATGCATTCCGATGGGAAACCGCGCCTCGCAAGACGAAAATTTCGCAAGACGACATAACTCGCGGAATGAATTAATTTCGTCTTGCGAGGCATCACTGTATTGATTTACTATTTTAATGGGGACAAACTGATGCATTGTGCTATAGTGATTTGAGCTTATGCGGTAGTAACAAATAAGCAAAACTTGAAATTCATTAACAATATGCATTTTTATTTCACTTGTATATATTGTTTAACAAAACTGTGTTTGAACTTCTGCATAAATTAAAATCTAGGGAAAAACCCTTCAGAACTATTAAAAACAAATAAAAATAACCATTTAGTGATGAACTAGATAAAAACAGCGGTTCCCCTCGACCCTGGGTTTAACCTAGTATTGAATGCTGTCTGTTCCAGGCACTTAGCAAATGAAGGAAAGTGCACAGCTCCAGTAAGAATAGCATTAGTGGACTGTATGAAAGCCTTACTCCAGGTGAGTCAAGAGCTGTATATTTAAAAAGTTACATACTTTGCGTAATTATATAATGCAAAATGTTATTTCTTTGACTTCTCCAAGTTCTGTTAAAATATAGTGCTTCCACTTTTTCCACAGGCTGATCCTTATTCAAAGTGGGCTGTGCTTAATGTTAAACAGGAAAATCTGACGGTGAAAGACGCTTTCCCCCATTTCTTAGCAGACAGCAACTTTCACGTTTGCATGGTTGCAGCTAAATCAGTAACCAGGTACTCCTTTAGTTTTTGGTCATTTGATTCAAGAGTTCCATCATTGAAATATTTACCACTTTTCTTTTAACTGTTGTTCATTACATTAGTAGGAAACAAACGAGACACCAATTCGAAGCCACATTTGCTGGTTCCCATGCCTCCTATTTAGTGAGAGTGGTTTTGTAGTACTTAGGGCTCGAATACATGTTCAGCATTTCAGGCTAGCATTTCTGTGTCTGTTGGCAAATGGCCAGGAGAAGCAGAAGAAACAGGAAGAAAAATACCAAGTTCGGAAGTTTGTGGAAGACCATTAATAAACATGTTGGGAGATGCACTGTGAAAACTGGCCTGTTTTATGAAAGTCCATGAGATGTGTATATCTTTAAGGTAGTAACTTGGTCCTGTTTGCTTTTATTAGTTGCTCTGCAGTCTGATCCCTTTCAAAGTACTAAATTTTTCAGCCAGTATAGTTTTTATAATGTTAGCTGTGTCTTTTTGCCAGTTAGTCACATAGCTACGTATATGTTAGGAAGCTCAGAGATCCACGAGATACACCCCCCCAAAATAAAAGTACAACAAAAATGTATTTTTTAAATTTTAACAAACAGCCTAGAAATTATTCTAAATGTGATTTTTTTCTCTCTCTCTGCTTGATTGTAAGTTTGTTTCAGGATGAGAAAATGAGAGATTCGCGTGGTTTACTAAAACCTCTGCCGCTGAAGTTGCAGCAAGCGGCATTCGAGAATCTGTACATCAGAGCTCAAGAAGGAGCAAAGAAGCTGGTAATGCAGTTTGCCACTAAACATGCATAAAGAGTTCCACTGTAACAGTTTTTCTTATTTTGTGGCGATTGTTTTGAATTAAACCAAAAGACCAAAACTGTGTTAATGTTTTTGTCAGTCTTTCAATCATTCAGCAGTATAAGTGGGGAAGTTGTACCAGTATTTTAACTAAATTTTCCAATTTTAGAATTTGCAGTCTTAGTTTATTTACCTAGGGGTTGATGCAACTAGTAGCTTGACAAAATAAACGGGCAAATCCTGATGACTAAATTTGTGCCTGGGTACAACTCAGATTGGGCAGCCAGGAACATTTAACTTCCACTAATTAAAAGCTTCCTTTCCTCTGTTTTACATCTGAGTTTCTCTTGGGCTGCTGTTTGCCTTGGGGAAGATTTTCCTGAAATGTAGCATAGTATTGCACTTTGAAACATGGGGTAAAATCCACATTTTAAGTAAATAAGACAGCATCCAATACCTATTTATTTGAGGATAAGGTGTGTTGAACTGAATACAACTGGTCTCTGAAAAGACTAAATTTTAATGGAAGGGTTTTTCAGTAATTTTGACAAAGTAGATATTTTCGGTAATTTCTTATATCTGTATCAGAATGCTATTTTAACCAAATTAAGTTCAGAGAACTCTAATTTAAATCTGTCATGTACAAGGAGATCACGTTCATTCTGTGGTTTTGTTTGTTTTGGGAATAAAGGTCCATGGCATTGGCAGCCAGGAGAATCTTTCTGATGAAGAGTATAATAAAAGATCGGTTCTCCTTGTATTATTAAGTATTATTTTATGCTGCAGTCCTGTGTGTGAAAAACAGGCACTGTTTGCAATTTTCCAGTGTGTGAAACAAAATGGATTAGAACCTCAACTTGTAAGTAAGGTATGCATCTTGGAAATCCATTGCACATGAATGCAGTGATTTAATGTTCTCTTTTTTTTTTAAAGCATGAAATATATCTTACATTGAACTATTTAACTCATTAAAATCTCAGTGGTTTTATGATGTTTTATATAAATCTTAGAATAAATGAATCTGAGACATAGACAAAACATTCTTTTGGCTGTTATTCTTGTGTCAGAAAAAACTGTTCTATCCTATGGGAGAAACCTATACTTACAGACCCCTGTGTTTTACATTCTAAGCATTAATTTTATAGACACTGCATGTAGTACTATTTAAATAAACAGAGAAGACTGTAAAATAAGTTATTTCTGCAATTTCACTGCTGGTGGTGATCTGATTTAGTATTGTCTTTTCTCTCCCGTATGCAGATACTAGGAAAAATTTCCTGCGATTTTGGCTATAAGAGTATAAAAGATTTCATGAACACACACTTAGATTTTCTTGTTCAAGAGTGGCTGAATTGTGGCTACAGAATTTCTGAATTTCCATACATTTTATTGAATTTTTCTGCTTTAGATGACTTCTACAGGTATGTTTCTGTGTCAGCCTGATTTACCCTACTCAGAGGCCTGAATTCAGCTTCTAGCCCCAGTTAGAACAGATTCATGGTAGTGTCTAATTAGCAGTGGACTGTTGCAGAGATTTTTTGAGAATAATTTGCTACTGTTTGATTATTTCTGTAACCAGGACTATTATATTTTAAAATCAGATATTTTCCAAATATTTATCAGATTTTAAAGCTAAAAATCTCTTAATTGTAGGTCCTGTTATAAAGTTTTGATTCCGCAACTGGTAGTTAGAGATCAGTTTGAAGTGGTCAAATCCATTGCTGACGAGACTGGAACAGAGGGACGGCAGCTACTGGCACATTGTTTTCCCAAAATCCTTGTCAATATTCTCCCTTACTTTGCCTATCAAAACTCTGAAGATGGCGAGTTTGTACAGAAGAGAGACAGAGCTTCCAAAGTTTATGATAAGCTGAAAGATGAAAGCTGCTTAGGAAAGGAGGTACTTTCTGTCCTTCGTTTTGTTTCTTTTTGTACAACTTGCATGATTACATCAAATGAAATTGAATGCTCTTATTCTTTAAAAAAATCAAAGCTGTGTTAGAGGGAAGTAATTAATTCAGATTAATGTTGATTCTTTAAGGTGAGAGTAGTATAATTTATTTTCAAATCAGAAAAAATAAGTGCAAGTGTTGTGCATGTTCGCTATGAAAACCAAATTGGAAAAATCATTTTTGAATTATGTACCATTTTTCTGCATAAACTGATTCAAGATAGAGATGCTGTCACCAATGACTGTGGGTGAACTCCTCAGAGATGTATTCATTCATTATAATATTCTCCATTGTATTATGCGCTTCCTTGGATGCTGTCTTATTTGTGACCTTCACCAAAATCCAGTAGCATTAATCACTGATCTCAGCTGTATTTGTGTCCTCCCAAGGTGGCTGAGGGGCCTGAGATTTGAGGACAGAGGTGGAAGGTCCAGATACCTCCATTAGATGTCTTTGGATGTTTTGTTTCATATCCCAAACTAAAGCTGCTTCCCTTAATTATTCAAATATTGGGTGGGTGAGACAGGAGGTTTTGAGTCCTTTATATTAATACTTTCTAAAATGCTAGATAATCGCAACTGGGGTAATCTCCTTTGTCATGGTTCCACCCTGGTTTTGGATGGAAGACAGATCCTGAAGCTGAGGCTCCAATACTTTGGCCATTTCATGAGAAGAGAAGACTCCCTGGAAAAGACCCTGATGTTGGGAAAGTGTGAGGGCAAGAGGAGAAGGGGACGACAGAGGATGAGATGGTTGGACAGTGTCATCGAAGCTACCAACATGAATTTGACCCAACTTCAGGAGGCAGTGGAAGACAGGAGGGCCTGGCGTGCTCTGGTCCATGGGGTCACGAAGAGTCGGACACAACTAAATGACTAAACAACAACAACAAGCCTCTTGAGTCCAACAGCATTTAACCCCCGATTTTGGGTGTCCACTTTGTCATCAAAGTACACTGGTGGTATGATGCAAAAGTACTGTTAATGATTTAGCTGATGCTTCTTTTGATAGCAGGATTTTTTCAGAGTGTGCTGGAACTCTGACAGGTCCTCTCTGACTGTGGTTGCTGATTTGTTACACCTCAGATGAATGAATTATCTTTCACTGTTTTTGCCATGGCCCACCTATTCTGTTTTTGGGTTTTTTAAAAAATATTATTTTCTCCTTTTCTATTGGAATAATTGTTTTAGAACCTTTTTTTTTAAGGGAAGAGGTGGAGAGCTTCCCAAGCACTCTGTGGGAATTCCCCATCCAGTCTTCTCAGATCAAAGATCAAGAAAAGTCTTTTTAAATCCAAGGAAGTTGTTGGTGGGAAACTAAGCTCAGGGTTGCGGCTCAGGTAGATGCTTTCATGGATCTCAAATCTCATTTAAAAGATGATTTACCCATGGCATTGCGAACAAATAGAAGACAGATTTACAGGTCACCAAATTTTCTGCTTTTTGAACTGAGTTCCTTAGAATGTAACGTCTTCATTGTGTTTATATAAAACTCAACCTTTGTGCTTTTTCTTTTTTATAGTTGATAGACAATTTATTTCATGGTAGCTTGCCAGAGATTGTGATAGAAGTGTTGATGACCTTACATGAGACAGGTGATGTCATGGCCGAAGCAGATCTAAAGAGATTTACTGGGTACAGTTTATCCTTCTTTATTAACTTACTATGTCTTACAGTTTGTTTGTCTTTGTTTATATGTGAACCTGTTGTCCCAGTAACAATTTAACATTTTATGCAACTGCCTGAAGGAATAAAAATGTCATTGAGAGGACTGATAGCTTGAGAAAACGACACATTAGCTACAGTATCCTAAAAAAATTGAACAGATCTGTTAATTTAATGAATATATGTATGATAGTAGCTCATATTTGGCCATTATTATTTTGATATTTTGGTCTATGGGAGGATATTCTAGCAATATCTCTGTTTTAACTATACTTTACATTGTGTGGTTCTTTGAAGCAAGTATTTGATCATCCTGTTTTGCTATATTCACTAGAAGGACCTATTCAGCGCTTGGCAGGCTATGTACACTAAATAAGAGATAATAGTATGCGTTCCCCTCAAATATAATGTAAACTGTAAGCTGTAAGCTGTACTTGCATATGGGCATTGGCATTCCCATGGGCATTTGCCTGTTATAAGTGATATTGCACTTGTTTTTCCTTAAATTACAATGTATAGAAATATATTTATGCACACATTACAGTGTGTGAGAGCAGTAGGCAAACAGTATGTACATATACATAGACCTTGGAGACTTGCTTTGTACCTGTTAACAGTACTGAATGAGCAGATGTCTTAAGTATAGATTGATGAGTCATATTTTGTTTAAAAATACTTGTTTAGGAATTTAAAATGTAGACTCCTCAAAATACCCATTTTGTACACAGTAATTGGATCTCTTTATGTCAACTGTGAGAATCAATCTTGAAGGAACAGTCTTATCCCTCTTAATGTTACTTAGATTATCTGTTTACAGAAAATTTTGGTATGTGGGCTCATTGAAGTTTCAAAGGTTTGAAATCTTTTCTATCCTTTCAGAGATCTGGATCCTGCTCCAAATCCCCCTTATTTTCCATCATATGTTATCAAAGCAACATTGGATTACATTGGCAGTTGCTATAAAACCAAGTCAAAAGAACTTGTAGCAATTCTTTCCAAGAACCCCGTAAGTAATTGATATTCTGCTTTGTGACAGTGTGGCAACACTCCTCAGTATATAATAGCATTTAAGATGATTTCATATTGTTTTATAAATCACATTTGTGTTCAACATTGCATGTTTCTTCAACCATTTTAAAAGAAAATGGTTTTCAAAGGTGCGCTGGTAAGGCTGCACCTGGAGTATTACGTACAGTTCTGGTCGCTGCCACCTCAAAAAAAACATAGTGGAACTGGAAAAGGTGCAGAAGAGAGCGACTCAAATGATGACTGGGCTGGGGCACCTCCCTTATGAGGAAAGGGCTACAGCGTTTGGGGCTCTTTAGTCTAGAGAAAAGGCGCCTGAGGGGGGGACATGATTGAGATGTATAAAATTATGCAGGGGGTGGATAGAGGGAAGCTCTTTTCCCTCTCACGCAATACCAGAACCAGGGGACATCCACTCCAATTGAGTGTTGGGAGAGTGAGAACAGACAAAAGAAAATATTTCTTTATCCAGCGTATTGTTAGTCTGTGGAACTCCTTGCCACAGATTGTGGTGATGGCATCTGGCCTAGATGCCTTAAAAGGGGATTGGACAGATTTCTGGAGGAAAAGTCCATCGCAGGTTACAAACCATGATGGGGATGTATAATCTCCAGGCTAAAAGGAAGGTACCTCCAAATGCAGGGGAGGGGTATCAGGAGACAGGTCTCTAGTTCTCTGGTGTGCTCCCAGAGGCATCTGGTGGGGCCACTGTGAGATACAGGAAGCTAGACTAGATGGGCCCTTGGCCTGATCCAGCAGGGCTCTTCTTATGTTCTTATATAAAAGTGAGGAATAATATGCAGTAAAAAAAAAAAGCTTATGGCAGTTGACAAACGCACACACACATGCAGACACAAGCTTTCATAGGCTGTAGTCCACTTCATTACAAGATGCTATAAGACTTCTTGATGTTTTTCCTTTAATAGAATAACATGGCTATATCATTTATTTAAGAAATTAATTTTGACAGCCAAAGATGCTTAATATATGCTGAAGGGTTTTTTTGCGAAGCCCTCTTGAATCTTCTTTGTAATGAGTGCAAAATGTTGTAAGAGCCCTTGCTATCAAAGTTTCTCAGTAAGAAGAGCAGAATTTACTGCATTGGCCAGAACTGACAGATTTGGGGCAAAATCCTGTTGATGTAAATGTACACCAGCATAACCCAGATCAATCTCAGAGAATATTTGATTAAACCAATGGAAAGCTTCTATACCTCTGTCATATCCTTTCTCTCTGATATTGATGTCCAACCTCCCTTTGCCTTGTCACTTGACTATTGAGGTAATAGGCTCCTTAAATCACCACAGGAATAAACATGTTTCCTTTAAGCATTACTTCCTCTCTTCCTCTTTCACTATATATTTAACCTTTCATCAAGCCTTTATAACACCCTCCACATAGTCCGCCCATAGGTATTGAACTCAGCACCACTCAGTTTGAATAGAACAAATAAAGTTTTATTAAAATAACAGTGTTAAAAATAATGTTTTTCCCTAGGCTTTAAATTCATTCAGTTCCATCCTTTACACTATTACTTCTCCCCACTCCATATCTCTCTCTCAGACCCCCAAACCAGTCTTTTCCTCATCTCTACACCAGATTCTCCTCAGTATGAGACTCATGACTGATCTGTCTTAAGATGCATCATCCCCCTAATCTAGTTTTACTCCCAGCCAATCAGAATCATTCTTACCAACATGTTCCTCTCTTACTCCCTCCCATCACATACTTACCAAACTATATAAACAATCCATTTAAATATGACTGGGTACCACACACCCTTTCGAGTTCCAAGGCTCTCTAGGGCTCCCTTTTGCCTTGAAGGGGAAGACTTTGGGAGCCTCGGGACACAGAGGTGGAGGAGAAGCTTTTGATAGGCAAAAACTGCCATTCCAATCCCAAGGGCAGTAATCCAGCAGGGATGTTTTTTTAACTATGAAAGACTCCTTTCCTATCCCAAAGGCTTCCCCAGGGGAAAAGGGAGCCATAGGAGCCTTGAAACCTGAAAAGGGGGTGGGTAGGGAGTTTGCCATTCATTTTAATTTAATATTAGCTCAAGTCTGTGACCATATAATAAAGAATGAATGAATTAAATATTTGTGATGCCCGATCTGGGTTATTCCAGTGTAAATTTATGCATCAGGATGTTGCCCACTAAGGCATTCATCATCAGTAGGCATCCTTCAGTCTCGAGAGACTATGGTAACATGCTCTGAATAGAGGTCTTGGAACAACGTCTAGTGTGGCTGAGAAGGCCAATTCGAGAGTGACAAGGCATTGTAAAAATATTAATAAGGAGGTCCTTGATTTGGCTGGTCTCGCATACAAATTCCCTTTGAGCCACAGGGTTATCAGAGACTTGCCACTCAAAATGCTTATGGCATGGTTTGAAATCTTAATACAGTGGATGCTTTCCTTATTTGTAGAATATCAATGTCTCTAAATAATTAGGTCTGGAATGACTTTTCCATAATTAAACTATAACAGTCAGAAAAAACACACAAGACTTATCTATCTTAATTTGTTACTTTTGTTACATATTTTTTCCAACGTTAAAAGCTGCCTGATTAATGATTATCTTTTAAGAATAGAACAAAGATGTACAGAAATTCATTTCAAGCTATTTGGAATGCTACAAGCCATCATACACTTGCAAAACTATTACCTTTGGTTTCCTGTTTTGATGAATTAGACAGGATAATATACATATAGGGGCTGCTGAAATCTGTAGATGCCAGTCTGTTTCTTCCTCCCCTTTCTGTAATACCTGCTATAACTTACTCCTGAGATAACAAGAGAGTGCATCTACTCATCTTATTCTGTTGAAAAAATGCAGAATGTGAAGGAAATGCACATTGTCAGGTCCAAATGTGATGGAGAGACTTGGTTGCGATTTTGGATGATATTATATCTTACATCCCGTTCCTGGGGAAAAAGCATCACAGAACTGAAATAAATAATACCAATAACAACCAGTAAGTTTATGTCATCATGTCCAATTTGGACCTAAAAAATAATTCCACCGTATTTTTTTTTATTCCTTATCTATTTATTAAAGATTTTCAAACTGTTCTTCATCTAAATATAACAGCAGTGTAGAAAGTGAGAGTTTCAGAACTGTCATAGAATCTTAAAATACAACAAAAACAACACTCAGTAAAATAATAAAATATAAATACAAGGGCTTAAAAAGAGAGATTAACCTGTTTTTTAAAGGAAGTTTGTGAGATAACTGCTCAGTGTTTTGATTTTTTTCCCCCAAAGGAGTCATTCCAGAGAATCTTACTTGCCATATGTAGACAAGCGTCTGGAACAAGTAATATTTACAAAAAACAGAGAATTCTTATGATATATCACTTTTTTGTAAATTTATTGCTAAAAGAAATAAAAGATGGCTTAGGAGGAGCATGGGCTTTTGTACTTCGGGATGTGATATATACTGTGATCCACCACATCAATGATAGGTAAGTAGAAATGTTATATGCTATTTCATATTCCTATATTTCATTCAATATTATTTTAGACATTTGCATTAGATCTGGGATTTAGAACTGCCTTCTAGCCATTCATTTCATCTATATTAAAGCTTTCTGCTTTGCCATGCCCAAGGGTGTAATATTAAGTCAGGATTTAGTGTTGTTACAAGCGTAAACTTGATCAAAGCGTTGGCTCAATATACACACACCCTTCCCTCTCTTCATGCATAGATAGGAAGAATGGTTTTAGAAAGACTCTTCATGCCATTCAGTTTTGCTTTTCTCAGTAGTTGACTTGTTTATATATAGACCAAGAATCATGGTAGACACAAATTCTCAGTTGTTAGCCAGTAAATTGATCTAGACTTCTTGTGGCTTTGTTATTGTCACTATACAATTGTTTGGTAATCAAGAAAGAGAATTTCAAAGATGTTATGTGCCATCAAGCCACTTCTGATGTGCAGTGACTCTATGAGTTAATGACCTCCAGAATGTCTCATCACTAACAGCTGTGCTCAGATCTTGCAAATCAACAGCATCTCATCATAGTAGATAATTTTGTGTATCTACTGCCCAACCCCTGTTCCTAGCTATATTGTCTTTTCCAGTAAGTTATTTTCAGGTCTTGCAAAATATCAGCTGTGGCTTCCCTTGTGGAGACCATCTGTCTCATGTTAGGTCTTCCTCTCTTCCTACTGGCTGGCTGTGGTATCTGTAAGACTCTCTTCCAACACTGCACTTCAGTTGAGTTTGATTTTTATCCTTGTCTTTCTGTTACATAATATGGATGATTTTGACCTTAGTTTCGAGTAATAATCTTTGCTAACTTTAAGCCCTCCATTTTTTTAAATTTCAAAAAGCAAAGTGACAACTTTTGGAAAACATACACACAGCATGTTCATAGAGCTTTTGCTCTGGTGTAGCTTTTCTTCTTCAGAGTGCCTATCCCAAGGAAAGGGTTTAGAAACTGGAAGATAGAGTTCTGGTCTGCATTCTTTCTGGATTGCCAGAAAAGACGAATGAGTATTGTAGATGAAATCAAACCTGAACTCAGATGCTAAGATGACTAACCTATGGTCATTGTACTTTGAATGTATCATGGGAAAGCAAGACTCACAGGAAAAGATAACAATGTCAGAAAAAGTTGAAGCTAATAGGAGAAGAGGAAAATCTAAAATAAGGTGAACTGATTTAATAACGGAAGCCACAATCTATAGTTTGGAAGTGCTGAGCAAGGCTTTTAATGATAAGACTTTTTTGGAGGTTAATAATTTATTGAATCACCATAAGTGGGAAGTGATTTGTTGGCAGATAAGAACAGCAACCTGGAAATACAAGGCATTTAACCCTATCCTTGAGCTGCAACTAGGCTTCTAACAAACTATATTCCACTGAATGGAAGTAACACTGTTCTCCTACAAAATTATTTGTTACTTATGTTTCATACCCTAATAAACACTTGTAATTAAAGTATGCATTCAGGGTCCCTCAAACTTTAAGTGAACCTGACTCCAGGTCCACACTAGTGTGTTTTCAGTTAATTTTCCATTTGTTTATTTCAGGCCTCTACCACTCAAAGAAGTATCTCTGCGAAGCTTTTTGTTGTGTATTGACCTTCTCAGTCATGTCTGCCGCACAGCAGTCACACATTGTCAAGACGCATTAGGAAGTCACCTCCATGTTATTGTGGGTACACTAACACCAATTGTTGGAGAGCAACCTGAAGCCCAAGAAGAAGTAAGTTCTTCATAAGATGCACTTGCCCAACATTCTTTTCTGAATTTCCAATTTGGGGACAAGATTTAAAATACTCCATTAGTTTGTTTGAGTTGCAGCAGCTAACAATATCACTTTTAAAAAATTATATAGTATCCAAATAAAATATAGTGTAGCATTTAATTAGGAAGATTGGCTTAATTGTTTACCCTCTGAACAGCTTCACACAACATTACAAACATCTTTTGAGAATTCATTGTATTTTGAAATAGTTCCCCGTGTTCTTTACGGATAGCTGTATACCTGTAGCATTAAAGTCCTGTTACTTGGAACTATTTGCATGTTTCTTCGGAGCTCATTGTCTCTATACATGTAGGGGCTTTATTTAATGATTTCACCTTGGCTATCAGAGGGAACCACAGATTTTGGACTGCTTTTATAAGCAACCCAAAATTTACCGTCACAACTATTTTTTTCCACTATGAAATGACTTATTGTTCTTGCCCCTGAGTTACATCTCTGAAAGACCAGGGACAAAATTATGTTCCCTTCAAAAGCTGAGGAGGAGTTCAAAGTTCCGACCCTGGTTTCTGTCACATTGAAAGCCCAAGATTTAACCTACCCACCCCAACCCATTTTGTGAGAATGATACATCTTTTACGAATTTTTCTCCAAAATGAAGAGGAATTTTGGGTGTTATGAAACACGTGGGATTTGAGACACTCAGTATGGTGAATGGAATTGCAAAACCATGTTAAAGTTTAAACTGAAGCTATGAAGGATGCAAAATCCAAAATAACTGAGTACAATAAAACCTATAAAATGAAACAAATGGTTTGTTCATAAACAGGTATGAACCACAAGAAAAAGATGTGTCTTTTGCTAAGATCATACACAGGGTCTGTGTACCAATAGCTGCTAAAAGGAATGTTTATATCAGTATGTGTGCCCTGCAAGTTGTCTCTTGCATTATGGATATCCATTTCAAATGCAATACATGTATCTTTGAAAAATGGAATATAATTTGAATAATTTGTAATGGTACTGTTGCTTTTTGAAACCAAGTATCACATGCTGAAGTGTTTACCTCTTACAGTATCTGTGATGAACTTTCTTAAAATCATTGTTCTATTCTTTTTCTTTTTTAAGGTCCTGAATTTGTTGAGATATCTGGTGATAGAGAACAAGGAGAATGAAAATCTGTACGAAGCAGTCAAATATCTAGATCCATTTCCTGACCATCCTGCTTTTCAAGAATTACGTGCCGCTCAGCAAAAAATAAAATACAGTAAAGGAGAATTTTCTCTTTTGGAGGTAACATAAACAATTGACCTGTGAAATTGTAATAAGCAAGTTAGAATAATTTTGATCAAAACCACAACCCACAGACTCAATAAGGAATTTCTTTGCTTTTCATGAGTTAAAGAACTGGTAGCCTACTCCTCTCCTGGGGTACAGTTGCTAATCTCCACCTTCCTCCCACACGCTTTTATGCTGGTCTTTTTTCTCTGTCCGGCAAGACATTTGGCATCTACTAGCTTCACCTGCATTAGAAATCCCTAAGGTCCTCCCAAAATAATGTATTTTTTCGTGTATAAGACGCTACTTTTTCCTAAAACCATTACACTAAAAATTGAGGGGCGTCTTATACACGGAAGTAAGCTGAGGAGAGAACAAAATGGCCCATACCTTGCCTCTGTAAACAGGCTTCCTTCAGTCACGAGGCTTAGCTTCCTACAGTCAGGAGAATTTGTTGTTGTTGTTCAGTCGTTCAGTTGTGTCCGACTCTTCGTGACCCCATGGACCAGAGCACGCCAGGCCCTCCTGTCTTCCACTGCCTCCTGGAGTTGGGTCAAATTCATGTTGGTAGCTTCGATGACACTGTCCAACCATCTCGTCCTCTGTCGTCCCCTTTTCCTTTTGCCTTCACACTTTCCCAACATCAGGGTCTTTTCCAGGGAGTCTTCTCTTCTCATGAGATGGCCAAAGTATTGGAGCCTCAGCTTCAGGATCTGTCCTTCCAGTGAGCACTCAGGGTTGATTTCCTTCAGAATGGATAGGTTTGATCTTGCAGTCCAGGGGACTCTCAAGAGTCTCCTCCAGCACCACAATTCAAAAGCATCAATTCTTCGGCGGTCAGCCTTCTTTATGGTCCAGCTCTCACTTCCATACATCGCTACTAGAAAAACCATAGCTTTGACTATGCGGACCTTTGTCAACAAGGTGATGTCTCTGCTTTTTAAGATGCTGTCTAGGTTTGTCATCGCTTTCCTCCCAAGAAGCAGGCGTCTTTTAATTTCGTGGCTGCTGTCACCATCTGCAGTGATCATGGAGCCGAAGAAGGTAAACTCTGTCACTGCCTCCATATCTTCCCCTTCTATTTGCCAGTAGGTGATGGGGCCAGTGGCCATGATCTTAGTTTTTTTGATGTTGAGCTTCAGACCATTTTTTGCGCTCTCCTCTTTCACCCTCATTAAGAGGGTTCTTTAATTCACTTTCTGCCATCAGAGTGGTATCATCTGCATATCTGAGGTTGTTGATATTTCTTCCGGCAATCTTAATTCCGGTTTGGGATTCATCCAGTCCTGCCTTTCACATGATGTATTCTGCATATAAGTTAAATAAGCAGGGAGACAATATACAGCCTTGTCGTACTCCTTTCCCAATTTCGAACCAATCAGTTGCTCCATATCCAGTTCTAACTGTTGCTTCCTGTCCCACATAGAGATTTCTCAGGAGATAGATAAGGTGGTCAGGCACTCCCATTTCTTTAAGAACTTGCCATAGTTTGCTGTGGTCCACACAGTCAAAGGCTTTTGCATAGTCAATGAAGCAGAAGTAGATGTTTTTCTGGAACTCTCTGGCTTTCTCCATAATCCAGCAATTTGGTCTCTAGTTCCTCTGCCCCTTCGAAATAAAGTCAGGAGACTTAGCTTCCTCCAATCACAAGCCTTATGGAACTGACATCAGCTAACGCTGAACAAACCAATTGGAACACACCTCATTGGAGGTGGAGCCTGTAGGCTCAGATGCAACAGGGACTTGTAATGTCTGAGCATTCTGAGTCCAGAGGCTGAATTCAAAGCTAACTTAAGATTTCTTAATTTTGGGTTAGAAAAGTGGGTGGGCCTTATACATGGGGGTGTCTTATACATGAAAAAATACGGTAGTGTCTCTTTTCTTCCACGGACCCTTCTTCTTCCTTGCTGGTGTTTTTCTCCTCTTCACTCCAGATTCAAACATCCTGTATCAGCTTAGCATAGATCAGCTACCCTTTAGTCCCACACTGGTATTTTCTTCTCTCTCTGCCCACAATCTTGCCTTCTTCGTGGTCTCCATTCAAATACTAATTCAGCATTTCCCATGCTAAGTTTTCTCCTTTCTACTTAATAGATTCTCTCTTTCCTCACTCAGTGCTCAAGTGTTCGAAAGGTTCAGGGGTCTTACATAGGACAGCATCAAATGGAGTTGCCTGTAATTGTGGGGCCAATTTCCTCTTAGGAAATAGCAACTAGTACCATCTAGTGGCTCAAATTTGTACTGTTAGCTACATGCCAATCTCAATTAACTAGCATTAATTAATTTTAAAAAACAAGATAACAGCCAAAAACATATTCATAGGGACCACTTTGTATCCATCCTGAGCTTCAGGTGTCTGGATTTTACAGTCCTACAACTGTGCTAAAGGCAGGCAGACACATTCTGTTATAGATGCATCTGTCATTGATTTTGAATAAAATGAATTTAGCCACACAATATAAGATATCAGTCTTTGTCTCACTTAGACATTCAAAGTCTGTAAATGTTTGTATATAATGAATACTGTATAGACTTCAGTTTATAACAGCCATTCTCAGTGGGGGCCATATGGCCCCCTACGGGGAATCCTGGCACATTTGAAGAGGACCACAAACTGGAAACAATTCTTCACACACCACCCTGTTCAATTTATATAATCTTCATTCAGCTTATATTCTTTCATATTGTGTTTATGACAATGGCCCAAAAAAAGTCAAGAATGGCTGGTTTATAGTAAATGCTATAGCTATAGCAACATGTAATTTTAAGATTTCATAGGAGAAAAGCTGTAAATTGTATACTTACTATAAAATGAATTTTAATCTTGCAGGAAATTAACCATTTCCTATCCATAAATAACTCCGATTCACTACCATTGACAAGAGTTGAAGGTTTGAATGATTTGCGCAAACAACTTGAAGATCATAAAGAACAAATCAAGTACCTTATGAAAGAATTGCAGAGTGAGAATTTAAAACTTTTTTAAAAATTGTTTCTGTGTGTCAGGTTCTAAGTATCAAGTTTTTATTATCCATTCATAAACTGTTTCTGTTTCACAGGATTTCTGTATTCCAGTATATTATAAATGCATAATAGTTATTTCTGAACACTTGCTAATATTTTTACAAAACAGAATTTTTTTTACAGTGGATGTGGTAAAATAACTTAATTTTTATCATTATTTCTGATCGCATTTCTAAAAACTAACCTATATTATTTACACTCTGTACTGTGTACTAATTCTTAGTCTATGTAGCTGTAAGCGCCAAATATAATTCCTTATAATTTATCTTATCTCTCCAATTCCTATTTTCCCATTTTTTCTTTCTACAAAAGTATGAAAATAATGTTCTGAACATTTTTTTCTCTATAGTTTGCAAGTCTTGCTGCCATTATTAAGTAGTGTATTAACTAAATGTGTTATGTATCCATTCATTCTACCTTTTTGCACATATTCTGTTTTTCCATTAAATTCTGGTCCCAGGAGGTGTACATAAGGATCATTCACACAGTAGTTAAAATATATACCAGTCCAGTAGAAAAATGATGATCAGCAGCATTCTAGCAGAGAAAGTAAGATGAGTTGTAATTTTGTTGTTGTTTAGTCGTTAAGTCGTGTCCGACTCTTCGTGACCCCATGGACCAGAGCACGCCAGGCCCTCCTGTCTTCCAGTTATTTATACTTACATGACCAAAATAACTCATACAGATCTTGGTGACAAACTGATGCTCATTAACCAAGATGCTGGTTGCATTCTGGTTAGTGCCTGATCAGGCATGCATCCAAGAACGTAACCAGCACCTCGTTAATTAGTGGCAATTTGTTTCCAAGACTTAAGTGATTTTCCTTACACAAGTGTAATTTAGAAATAGGATTCTGGTTGGCTTTGGAAATGTAATTAAGCAAGTCTAATAGGAACCCTTGATGTTTCTCTTAATGCTTTTTCTTTCAAATTGTAGACAACCCAAAGGATTGTGTAATAGTGAAGTTGATGGTGTGCCTTTTGCAACTTTCAAAAACTGCTGTGAATTCAACTGATACAGTCCTAGGTAAGTAATTGAGCATTCAAATCATACATCTTTTAGCACCAATTGTATTAGCTTATATTTTACATTTGTATTTCTAATGTGGTGGGAGAAACATGCAACCTGTTGTTGCTGTCTATGCTCTCCATGAATTACGCATGAGGGTCAGAGCATCTGTGTATGGCCCTATTCAGAAGCTTCTGCTTCTGCCCTCTGGTTCCACCCTGTCCCACATGCTTGTATTGGTGCACTCCATGGTCGCCTCCTAAGTTCCTTTCTTTCCAATGTGACAGCAGCACCCAGGAGCTTCTTGGATGAAAGCAGGATGGCACCTACCTCATGTAAATAGTTTTCTTCTCTCTCTCCCTGTTTGTTCTTCATCTATTCTACCTCCCACTCACCCCCCAAAAAGAGGATTTTGTTTATTCTCTACTCCCCTCTCTCCCTCCAACCTTTTATGATCCCAGTGAGCCTCTCTAAGAAATGTACTGCCTGCAGGAAGATCTTCCATGCTGACGACCACAATAGGTGTCTCTGCTACTTGGGAGAGGGCCATAAGACCACTTAATGCCCTATTTACTGAGGATTCACCAAAATAGGCCTCTGGAACAGAGTTTCAAAACTAAAACTCTTCCTCTGGGAACAAACTGTTCTGGCTGCTAACTTGGCTTCCCAGCAACCAACAATAACTTTGAGCCCGATTTGCAAAACTCAGTCAAAAGACTTACTGATGGCAGCTGCAACCTGTGGTGATGCGATCCTCTTGTCATTGAAGGACTTGGATGAGTTGATACTGAGAGATCCCACTTAGACTTGAGATTATGCTCAGCAAGTGGTACCAAAGGATTTGGCCAAACACAAATGGACCCAATCCAGAAAGAAACCCAAGAACCTGGACAAGCTCCAGCCTCAGCAGAGCCCTAGGCATCGACTCGAATTCCTTACCTTTATAGCAGAGCATAGTCTCTCTTCCCTCCTGACCAACCTGCAGGCTGTGTGTCAGTTCATTCTCCACTTAAAACAGTCGGGACTCTCACAAGGTATATTCCCCAGAGGTAGTTGCCCACTAGCTTGATGGCAGTCCTTCCTCCAAACTATTCTGTCTTCCCACTTTCAAACAACTCTTAAGAGGCCTACAGAACACTTATCCTTCCAGATTCATGCTGACTCCTCTGTGGTCCCTCTCACTGGTCCTGACAGTCCTCACTCGATCTCCATTCAAGCCTTTGGCTACTATTGATTTATGTTTTCTTACCTTCAATATGGCCTTCCATGTCGCAGTCCCATCAGCGCCTGGAGCTAGTGAACTCTGCACTTTAAGACACAATCCTCTACTTACCAGGTTTCACCCAGACTTGGTTATTCTTCATTCTGACCTCACCTTCCTGCCCAAGGTTGTCTCCAGTTACATCTCAGCCAACCCGTGGTATTACTTGCTTTTTATGCCTTTCCTACTTTACCTCTCAAACAAACTCTGCACTTGCTTGATGTTTGCAGGGCACTTGCTTTCTGTGCCTCCTGAACGGTACTGTTTGTACCATGTCCAGACTGTGTGTCTACTACCAAGGCAAAGGCAACCTGTCTTATCACAATAGCTTGCTGAATGGGGAGTAGCTGTGATTAAGACGGCTTATCAATTCCAGAATAAGCCTGGAATTGATAAGTGGCTATGGCTGCTCGCACAGCTGTTCTACAGGGCATTCCCCTCATAGAAATCTGCAAGGCTGCTACCTTGTCTCAACCAATGACATTAATCACTCACTACAGAATTGATGCCCAAGCTTCTTGGGACAGCATTCAGCACAGCCATGCTTTCTGCAGTGTTGGCATGACACCCTCCACTGGTAAGAACAGCTTGCTATTCACCCACATGTGTGAGTCACAGAGACCATGACGAAGGAGGACACCTTGCTTACCTGTAACTAGGATTCTTCAAGTGGTCCTCTGTGAACTCACAACCTGCCTGCTGCCTGTGGTCACGCTCAGCACCACAGCCTCCCATGGCAGTCCAGAACTGAAGAGGTGACCATAAAGTACACAGGAGATGGCGGAGCCAGAGAAAAGAGGTTTCAATTCTAGAAGCTTCTGAACAGGGCCTCATGCACGCACTCTGACTCACCTGTGTAAATTCACAGGTAATAACTTGAGAACCACAGTTACAGGTGAGCAACCTGTCCTTTTTTGCAGCCCCTTTGTGTCCTTTGTCACTACAAGAAAAATGTCGTTTTACCTTCAAAGAGCAGAAATTTCCCCCCTCAAAACAAGTTGCAGACACCCTTTTTTATGAGCAGATTTGTACCTTAAGAGCATCCCCAAAGTAAAGATCTTCTCGTAAAGTGAGCACCCGCTTTCTTTTAAAGGAAAAACTGTACTCTTAAAGGTTAAACACCATTTGTTTGTTGTGAAATATGTTTGTTGCATATTCAGCAGTGGAACAGCAGAGAGTTCATAGTGCATTCAAGGGACAAGTGCATTCCTTGACTGGCTAAGTTTCCCTCCTTAATTAAAGAGATCTGTATGCAAAGACACAACTTCTAACCTCAGGATGAATGCTAACTCCTGTGGTAAAATCTATGACACTATGAATATGTTGTTGCTGATGTTGTAAAAAGGATGGGACAGCTGGCAACTTTTTATATTGTTTTAGCATGCATAACCATCTCTGAATTTATATTTATTACATTTGCAGAAGCAGTTGGAAGTTGTTTAGGAGAAATTGGGCCTATCAATTTTTCTACCACAGCTTTACAACACAATAAAAATGTGTCCTGCTTAAGTGCAGTTGATCTGTTTGAAGAACGAGAACTTCAGTGGATCTTCATAATGTTAACTCTAATAAACAATGCTTTAACAGATCAATGGTAAGTTTACAGTTGGATAGTTGATAAAAGTATATTGATGTCGCCTTTTAGATAAATGCTTATTATGAGGTTGTTATCCAAATTCTAAAAAAGGTTGTTGTTCTTTCAGTATTGAAGTTCGATCAGCTGCTGCTGCTTGTTTGAAAAACATTTTGGCCACTCAGACTGGTCATACATTCTGGGAGATTTACAAAGTGAAAGCAGATCCTATGCTGGTTTACCTCCTTCCTTTCAGAGGGTCTAAGAAAAAGGTATTATATTTTCTAGCATGTAAATACAGAAGCCTAACTAAGCCTTAAAGGTCATCCTGAGTCGGGTTGTTTTTCCCTGCCACTTTCAGGGACATCTATGCCCATGAAAATTTTCCAACTGAAAATCTTCCCAGTTCAGGTTCTGCTTCAACCCAGAAAGCTGCTCCAGCTGCTTTTCAATTACTTAATCTGTAGCCATAAGAGCAAGAGCTCATGAGTCTCTATAGTTCCCATCCTTGCTACTTTAGAGAGAGAGAGTGAGAGAGAAATACACTGCACATGGAAGCTTGAGAAATCTGCATACTACTGTAATGAGAAGGAATACTGTCATTGTTTTGCCCCATTAAGAGCTGTGTACCTTGGAAAAAGCAAACGGCATACAGTATAGACCGCTATTCTTCATCAAGGACATTGCTTGAATCCATGGAAGGTCCCCAGGATATGGAGCAATATAATTTAGCATTATGCATTGGACCAAGGAATTTTTGGGGGGGTACAGAACCCTACATGTTAGACTAAGAGTAGACACTTGGGTAGCTAGGCATAGATTCTGTGCTTATGCAGCACCGCATCTTGGAAATTCAGAGCTTTCGGTGTGAGAGCTAACGGTTGCTGACTCCCTTACTGGCCATCCCCCCAAGGCTATGTCTGAGTGCCTTCCTCCACTGTCCTCTAAAAACCACCTGAGCAGTATAATGAGGAACCTTGATCTGCTTTTAAGCTTTTGAAAACTTTTCCCCACTGTTTCTTTCCATATTAGTCCAGTCTTTTGTTTATCATTGTTTGCTTCTATGACTATTCAGAATTCTTTTTCCTCGTGGAATTAATCTGTTTAGTTTGTCAGGTCTTGTGGTTCTTCAGTTTTGTTTAGCTGTGGCATTCGTATGCATTAAACAGCCTGAATGAAGCTTGTGATCCTTTCTCTTCCCCCCCCCCCCCGCAAAGCCCTTAAAATATCAATTTATTTATCTCACTTGTTCTGTATGTGAAGAAAAAAGAGTTGGGAGCCTAGTCAAACAAAGGTTGGAGTTAATGGCCTTGAGGAAATAAGAGTGTACATTTCTGGTAAAGAAATACAATAGTAACTTGATTTGTTCCTTAACATTGTGTTTAGTTCTTAGAGCTACCAGATAAAGAAAGAGAGACTCTTTCAGAAGATTTGGACAACACTAATCTGTGGATTCCTCAGAATGAAAGCCATGATGTTTGGATCAAGACCTTGACTTGCACATTATTGGATAGTGGAGGGGTAAAAAATGAAACCCTTCGGTTACTGAAGCCCTTGTGTGAGGTAAAATAATGGAGTTGACAGGACTATCTGCTATAGTCCTGGCTTTCTTCTATTATCATTATTGCCTTTTATTGCCAAATCAAAGATGATTTGAAGGTGTTTATATGAAAGTTGCATAGACTGCTTTCATCAGTTGATTTGCTGTAAGAGTACAAGTGAACACAAGAGGCAAACTAACTTTTCTGTATCTTATTTTGCTTATTTTCTAGGTCCAAACGGATTGTTGCCAGACTGTCCTTCCTTACTTGATTCATGATATCCTGCTTCAGGATTCAAAGGAACCTGGGCAAACTCTTTTGTCCACACATATTCAGAAGTTTTTCACTGCTTGTTGTAAATTTGTGTTGTCTCCCAGTAGGTCATCTACACCTGTATGTTCAGATTCAGGTAAAACAATTAAGGTTCTCCTCTACCAGA
The DNA here is from genome assembly GCA_037013535.1 of Intellagama lesueurii. Lineage (NCBI taxonomy): Eukaryota > Metazoa > Chordata > Lepidosauria > Squamata > Agamidae > Intellagama > Intellagama lesueurii. Next base: position 21,036,291 of record JBAJHW010000003.1, read on the forward strand.
ATTTCAGATTATTTTAGGATCTGAAATAATTTGTTCCTTTCATGCTTATTATGTTAATTTTTAAACACAGGCTGAGTTCAAGAGAGTTGAGAACCACAGACTAATATCCTGTTACTTTACATAAATCATGACTATGGGGGAATTGGCTCCCTGATTCCCACTAATTCACCAGGCTTACTCTACTTGCAATTTACTGTGGTAAACAACAGGTCATTATTTTCTCTGGATTCAAACTCTTTCTCTGAACCTATGATGTAGTCTCTGTGGCCAAAATCATGGCTTAGTGTAGTAAGTTGCACTAGAGTAAGCCCATTGAATCTATAGGGATTTGAGAAGTTGACTCCTCTGTATGTACCATTGATTCAAATGGGCCTACTTTACTTATGCCTTACTAAAAGTAAGGATTCACATATGGATTGCACACCAATAATTTATTAACCTACTAATTGAAGATTTTTTTCCATTATAGATTCAGAAAATCTTCCTAATGGAACTGTGGATAAAATATCTCAAAGAACAATGCTTACTATTGTTGACTACTTAAGACGGCAAAAGAAGTGGGTACAATTTACTGTTCTTTTGTCTTTAAAATTGTGGTCAGTGTAGGCTAATCAATATGATTTATGTAAGATCTAATTTTCTGTTACAAAACAAAAAATACTTAGTATAGATTGAAAATAGACATTACTAGTGACTTGTTTTGCTTAGGATTGTATTTGTTGATTAAACTTAGTCAACTGACTAGTCATTTGACGATTCTTAATTATCTGTATCTAGTGATTTTTATAAGTCTTTATGTCAGGAAAGTATACTCTTCAGGTGTAATAATCATCTCTTTCAATTTGAACCAGGTTTTTTTTTTAAAAAATTAAGGCACATGTGTTTTTATTTAATATTTTTTTCCAGGAATCCTTCAAGTACTGTCTTTGATGACAGCTTTTGGTTGGATCTGAATTATCTTCAGATTGCCATGGTAGCCCAGTCCTGCGCTGCTCACTTCACAGCCTTGCTGTATGCAGAAATCTATGCTGACAAGATAAACTTAGTCAAACAGCAAGAAAGGTACCAATGTCAAATGCAGCATATTCACTTTCATATCAAAACAATAGCTTTTGTAGATGTGCGGGGCTGGCCCTACTGAGGGGCTTGACCCCGAGAGGCCCGGAAGGAGAGCGGCTAGAAGAGGAAATAGATTCATCCTATCTATTATAGATTATGCCACTAGATACCCTGAAGCAGTACCCCTAAGAAACCGGACCTTCTCGGTGGTGGCCCCTCGCCTCTGGAACATCTTGCCCCCTGAGATTCGCATGGCACCCTCGGGAGTTTTTAAGAACAAGCTGAAGACTGGGTTCTTCAGGCAGGCCTTCCCCTCTTCCATCACTTAGTTCCCTGTGTTTTCCCATCTTGGACTTTGCTTACTTTTCTTTTTTGTTTGGATATTGTCTGTTTTAATTCTTGTTTTATATTGCTCGGACTGTAAGCCGCCCAGAGTAGATTTGTTTGAATCTAGATGGGCGGGGTAAAAGCCAAACAAACAAACAAACAAACAAATAAATAAATAAATACTGTTAGGCAAAGTGAGATGGTCACCTGACTGGCAGATGCTGAGTGTAGGATGGAGCAAGAGCAGCCGTCCTTCCCTACTGTTATTTCTGAACTTGCTGCTTGTTCCCTTCTGTTAAGGACAAAGCTATGTATGCCACATGGTTTCTCTATTCCCACAAGCTAGTCTGCTCCTCCTAGCTATGTCCTGTTGCTGTATCTGTTTGAAGCCAGTGCTGAGGTAAGATGGGTCTTCGTGTCCTGTCAGCTTCCGTGCATGAAATGGAGGTGAAGATACTGGCTTGCCCTTGGCTTCAGTAAGCAAAATGTCTTGGGCCAGTCCTGTACATGTACATGTAGAATGCATTTGACTCAATGTGCTTTTTAACCATTGGCAGTGGAGGAATTGCAGTGGTACTTGATATAGCTTTCCTTGCACATTAGAATGTACCTGTTGTTAAAATACAGCTTTTAGATAAAAATAAACCATGGATTTGACCATTGATTTCAGTAAAGTACCTCACTCAAGTCATTGTGATTATATACGGTACTAGAATGTCCTATTGCTGTACTTGTTAAATCCCATGGATATAGTAGTTTTAAATAAAATAAATCAAATGATTTATTTAAAAGCAGATTGTTGTACGTTCAGAACTCTTTATATAGTTATCCAGCTTCCATTAGGATGATGATGGGACATGCTTTATTAAGGACATCCAACCAGTTGGTCCAAGAAATTGGGCAGTGCCAGCACCTCTCATAAGGCTGGCTGGATAGTTCAGTAGTTTAGGTATCTGGCTGCAGAGTCAGAGTTTGAGAGTTTGATTCTTCACTGTGCTTCCAGGGAGAAAAGCCAGCCTATATGGCCATGGGCAAGCTGCACAGTCCCAGAATGCCCCCAGAAGAAGGGAATGGTAAACCACTTCTGAGTATTCTCTACCTTGAAAACCCTGAAAAAACTCACTATAAGTCTGAATTGACTTGACAACACATGATTATTATTAGGATCTCTCATAGCTTCATACAGTAGCAACAACTTTTTGATGGAGACCATTTCTTAAAGGATGGGAAAAAATGTATATCCAACTTTGGTACTTCTCTTCTTTAGGTCTACTTCCAAAGCAGTTACACGTCTAACATTTGAGGAAGAAAGTCAGAATTCAACATTAACCTGTTTGAGCATCAAGAGTAGAGAAGAAACTGGGATAGGTTTGCAGGTATAGTTTATATTCAGCACAAAGAAATTGTACTGTTTCACCAAGAGAAATGTTTTAAGACTGCCAGGATGTGATTCATGGTCAACAGTGTTATGACCCCCACTGACCTCCATGAATTAAATTATTGACTTTGAAAGGCCCTATAGATTTCAGAGTATTTGGAAGTATGGCCTCAGATTTCATTATGATTCATAGGAAAGATGATGCTCTGAAACCATTTTAATACTTTTGAGTTCTAGGAGTGGAAAGAATATTGTAGCCTAGAGCCTTTTGCCTTGTGCATGTTACGGCCATTTACCCATGTTGACTGTACAATCTAATGAGATTCCGGTAAGGTGCTCAGGCCACTACAATTTTGAAATTTACTTATTTGGACAACCGACCTTCATACCACCAGAACCTGCTTTTGAAACTCCCTCAGTCTTGAAAACAGTTTGCCAGGTTCACCAAAGATGGATCCTGGCCTTTATGCATTGAAGGAAAGTTTTGTATTTGGGTCTGAATATAGCTTGTATGCTCTCTGTGGGTCCAGATCTTACACCTACAAAGAATATAATTTATGCTGAAGGCAATTATACTGTAAGATTAGTGGGGTAAGATGTAGCCCATAAATTCCCACATGTAGCCCTAGCACTACTGCTCCCTCTACCGAACTACTGTTTACAGATGGCTTTTTTTGATGGCTTTTTGCCACCACTGCAAACTCCTTGCTTTTAAGGTGGTTTGTGCTTTCTGGAAGCTTCCCCATTGGTTATGTTAGGGAAAAAGGTAGAACATCTTCTGGTGCCGTGCCATCAATATTTGGGTTGGGGAACAGGACCTTTGTACCCTCCCCCCAAAAAAAATGTTTCCCACCCTTGCTGTAAATCAGCTGTCTCTCTGTGCGAAAACTTTATAAAATAGCCAAAGACCAGTACGTAATACATACTTTCTACTGATGACTGCAGTACCTATAAATAGTCATACTATACAGAATAGAAAATTGTCACTTAACTATATTCTGTTATGTTTAGGACCTTCTCATGGATATATACAGAAGTATAGGAGAACCAGATAGTATCTATGGCTGTGGTGGAGGAAGAGTGCTGCAGCCGTTAGCTAGGTATTAATTCAATTTGAAAATCAATAATTATATCTGAAGACAATATGTTAGAAATGATAATACTATCTTTTCTGTAACAGAATAAGAACGTATGAACATGAAGCAGTATGGGGGAAAGCCCTGGTAACTTATGACTTAGAAAGAAGTCTTCCACCATTAACTCGACAAGCAGGAATAATAGAGGTAACTCGTTACAAAACAAGAATGACGGTCATCTTGTGCTGGTTTTTATTGAAGAGGATTTTATTGTTTTGATCATTAGTATCTGCTTTGCCCATTTGTTCAAGAAGCAGTACATAGAAATATTGTTCATTTTGTGGCCACTAAAAGAGTTTGAACACAATAATTAAAAATCAGTCCTGCTGAAACACTAGGACTTCATCATGGTTTACATATCTTCTGCAGTATTTGGCTTTTTCAGTTGCCTCTTTTATGGCAGAACTTGGGATCTATTTCACATAGAGGTCTGACCAATTTCTCAGAGGTTAGCACTATTGATAATGAATCAGTTAAGGAAGAATTCATCTTTACTTCTAATCTTTGATCAGTGGGGAGTATGCAAGTGTCTGTGATCGGAAGTAGTAGAGGAGCCTGTATATATAGATAATCATGGTAGCCTATGCTGTGCAGAAAGTGATTTTGGCTGTGGTGCTGTGAAGAGTTTACGATCTAAGTTATATTTTTACCTGAACCTAATCTTAAGATAAAATAAACCCACTAGGACCGCAACTTCTAGTAAATATGTTCCTGTGAGTAAAGCTGGTATTTTCAGAAAGCAAACCAGATTATTCAGATATTAATCTCTTCTCTTATTGATCTATAGGCCTTGCAGAATTTTGGTCTATGTGATACACTCTCCATCTACTTAAAAGGACTAGAACAGGAAAATCATGAATATTCAATGGAATTACAAGAGATTCGTTATCAGGCAGCTTGGAGGAATATGCAATGGGATCAGATTTTTTCTGCCAAGTAATGCAAATTTTCCTTTCATTTTTAAATTATAATATTTTAAACTTATATTCAGATTTGAGTATGCTACATATTTCTAGCTTTTTACCTAAGAAAGAGGTTTATCTGAGTTCTGTTGTTAATCTGCTTAATGTCTACTGTAATAGAGACCAGTTTAATGCAATGTTTAAGTACAAATATAATTTTGTTGTCTTTGAAGTGATGACATCGGAGAAAAAGGGTACCATGAATCATTGTATGATGCTCTGCAGTGTTTAAAGGACAAAGAATTCTCTACATTTTATGAAAGACTGAAGTGTGCAAGGTAAATAGTAAACTGAATATTTTTACAGAATTTCCTATATGTGCTGTTAAAATAAAATGTTATCATGTTGTAATGTTAGTAAAATATGCACAAATAATAATCATTGCTTCATATTTTGAAATGTCTGTGCAGCTACTGATGAATAGATTTTAAGGCACGATGGGGCAATATGAACCTTAAGAGACAAAAATCTGGAATATTAGAGATATAGTATTAATTTTAAGAGAGAAAATAGAGTTGACAGAGGCAAGGAGTAAATTAACTTTAAAAAGAAGTTTGCTCCCATAAAGTAACTGTTCACCCCTTCCCATATAATATGGTGTGCAACTTGATACATAATTCAGAAAATGCTCTTTTTTTCTACTGGATAGCTCAGTGGTTTAAATATCTGCTGAGTCAGAGGTAGGGACTCACTGTGCCTCCTTGACATGGGCTGGACTCGATGATCCATACAGTCCTTTCCAGCTCTGCAGTTCTAAGACTAGTCTTATTGTTTTTCACAGAGAGGTTTTTATGCATGGGTGTTCTCCTTTTTTGTCCTTCTAATAAAATGTATGTTTTGCCTAAACATGGCATGCTGCAATACCTTTATAATTTCTGAATGTTGTTTTTGTGGGATTTGAAATAGATTAGTAGAGAGTAATAATAATGTTTCTTTTTTACATTCAAAGAATCAAGGAAGTGGAAGATCTGTCTAAAGGTAGTCTTGAGTCTGTATATTCATTGCTACCTACACTGTGCAGACTACAGACCATCAAAGAACTTGAGTGTGTTGGACAGCTTTTCTCTGGGTATTTTACTCTTTCTTCCCATGCCTTGTTTTCATTGTTATTTCCCTGGATGTGTTTACGCATTTACCCTGTGCAAATTATGATTTAATTTTGTGCCTCATGACCCAAATCTGCATTCCTTCTTATAAATCTTACTAGAATTTGAATTGCTGGCTTTTATTAAAAGGTAGGATGTAGATGATATTACTGTTGACAAAATACTTTGAAAAATAATATTAACTGAAATGTTCTTCTAACTGAGATCTGGACATTCTCAATAATTTCTGTCTGTGTACCTGACACAACAAAAATAATCTGGTCTGAGGTAATACAGTGTTTTGTGAAGCTATGTGTGAGGGTTCGACTTTCGGCTCCACATTCAGTTCAAAGAAATCAGTAGATTTTTGTTGCTTCAAAACAGGTGAAAGATTTATTGGTGCATTTAACAATAAACAAGTGTCTGTAACATGATTGTGAGTCTTTTCTCCTGTTAACGCAGAGGTCGTCAACCCCCGGTCCGCGGCCCATTGCTGGTCCGTGGCTTGAGCCCGACGGGCCGCGAAGACAGACCTCCCGCCGCCACCCCCCGCACACACTCCCCTCCCCACAGCTGCTTTGCGCGCACACACGCGTGCCGGCGTGAGCGCTCCCTCACCCCTTCACGCAAGCGCCCGCACGTGCAAAGCTGTGGGGAGGGGAGTGCGTGCGGGGGGGCGGGAGGTCTGTCTTTGCGGCCCGGCGACGGCGGCGGGGGGGTGGTGGCCAAGAGCCGGGAGGCAGAGCATGGCTGGGTGTTCCGGCTGCTGGCCTCCCGGCGGCGGCGGCGGGGGGGGGGGGCGAAGAGCCAGGAGGCAGAGCATGGCCAGGTGCTCCAGCTGCTGGCCTCCCGGCGGGCTCCAACAAGGCCGGGGTCAGCGCTCCTCGCCGCCCTCAGCAGGCCGATGCCGCCGCTGGTGCCTCCAGCTCCGGAACCGGTACCAGCGGCTGCATTTGAATTTCCCGTTGGAGCCCGTCGGGAGGCGAGCGGCCAGAGGGAGCCCCCCCGGCCATGCTCAGACTCCCAGGCTTCCGCCACCGCTGCTGGCACGCACTCCCTCACCCCTTCAAGCGTGTGCCTGCGCGCAGGGTTGGGGTGGGCACGCGGGTGGGCAGGCGCTCCTGCGCATGCGCGAAGCAGTTTTGGAACGCACGTGTGCCTATGGCGTGCGCGCTCCCCAACCACTTTGCGCGTGCGTCGGAGAGCGCAAGGGGCCGCCCCACCTCCCTCAGAGGCTCCGCCGGTCCGCATTACAAAAAAGGTTGAGGACCTCTGTGTTAACGGGCCCAGAAGGGGCTTCCAATTGTCAAACAGGAACGGGTTACCGTAACTATTATCCCATGGTCCTGGTAAATTGGTGGGGACCCAGTCTCTCACGGTCTGCCCCGTCGAACCTTCCAGCAAGGGCACAGTCTCATCATCCCGATCGCCATTCCACAGGGCTCGTCTCTCGGGGTCTCGATCCTCCCAGGATCCTCCCTGTAACTCTTCTTCCTCATCTCTCTTATTCTCCATTCCAGCCTTTCTCTCCTTTCTCTCTCAACTCTTTCTTTCTCTTCTCTTAACCTCCTCCTCCACTCTCTAGCCTCGGCTTCTCCCCAATAAGAGGGTCTGGGGGGGATCTCCCTTCTCCTTCTGTAATCCGCCTCCTCTTTAGGCACTCTTAGCCTCCCCCATAATCCCGTCCAGGGATCCTTTATCCACACCCATTCCCAACTGGGCGGCAACTGACTCTCTTTTCTTTTTACCTCCCCTGTTCCTGCCTCAAACTCCACCCTCTTTTTCCTCTCTTTTCCTGCCTTTTCCTCCTGAACCTCTCTCATCGTTACTCTCTGTATCTCTTCGGTCAGCTCCTCTATTTCTGTCCCTTGCTGAGCTTCTGCCGCAGGCTCTGGTGCTGGCTGGGGTCTGTCTTCCTTATCCTCGTTGTGGGGGAGGGACGGCTCTCCAGCCAGCGAGTGAGTATGTTTCTTTAGAGGTTTCAGCCAAAGCAATTGCATTTCTGGCCTCTGTGCATCACATATATGGGTTTTTGGTCTCTGTGTGTCATACATGGGGGAGAATTCTGTTCCAGCCTCATAACTCAGTTCTGGAAGATTCTAAATAAAATCCTTGTACAAGTATAAAACCGATATGTGTGAATACATTGGGTACCCCTTGAAATACCGGAGTCTAAAAGACTCCAGAGGAACGAAAGTACAGTGAGAACATGTTCTTTTGTGCCTCCAGTTTTAAGACTGGGTTGTAAGTCTGAGAAACTTTTCTTCAAACATGATTGTTCAGAACCAAATAATTAAGGAATCTGAATTGAGTTTATCATACAGATTTAGAGAATGGACAAAATCTGATGGGTGTTTGTATAACGTTGGCTGCCATGCAGCCTATAGTGAAGCCATTTGCACCCAGGCGTCTTGTCACTTGTATGCAGCAAGTTGTGCAAGCCTTATGTTAACACCAACAGAATTCTGGCTGTGGCTCAGTTCTCAATCTGCAGTTTCTTAGAATAGCAGCATTTGTATGGAGATTGTTAATTCCATTCCTTCATCCTACCTTCACTCTGGATCAAACCATGATATGTGCATAAAATAGTGTTATTACAAATCCTAAACCTATGCAAAGCCCTTCATAGGCTGGGTTTTTTTTTTTTTGTTTGGTTTTGCTTTGCTTTGTTTTGTTTTGTTTTGAGAGAGAGATTTGTCTACTTGCTTTCTGTTGTGTTTTTATTGTTTGAGAGTCAGACGTCATGTCAAAGTTTGAGACCTCAGTCAGGCCTGTGTCTAGCTATTGTCCTAGTAATTATTTTGTCAGATTCATACTTTCTCTTGCTTTTAGATCTGCTACAAATAGCCAGCTGACTGGCATGTATCTGAAGTGGCAGAGGCAGTCTCAACTTCTCCAGGACAGTGACTTCAGTTTCCAGGAGCCCATCATGGCTCTGCGCACAGTCATTCTGAACGTGCTACTGGGAAGAGAAAGTGAAAATGCCAAACGGGAATGCATTAAAGAGGTCCTTACTAAACATCTTGTTGAGCTGTCCAGATTGGCTCGGGTGGCAAAAAATACACAAGTAAGACCGTCTGAGTGTTGCACCCAAATATGCTATCATAAATACCGTTTCCCCGAAAATAAGACCTAACCTGAAAATAAGCCCTAAGATGATTTTTCAGGATGCTCATAATATAAGCCCTACCCCAAAAATAAGCCCCAGTGAAGTGGAACCCCGCCCTCCACCATTGTGCAGCAACCAGAAGAAGATGGCATGACTATATTTGAATAAATGTAGATTGTGGTACATGAAAAAAAAAACATCCCCTGAAAATCAGCTCTAATGTTTTTTCTGGAGCAAAAATTAATATAGGACCCTGTCTTATTTTTGAGGAAACACGGTATTTGCTTACAAATATATTTTAATTAGCTTGCAAATATTAGATCTGGCTTTCTTATTTAATGTTTAGTTAGCTACGCAGGGCCATCTCTATGATATGCGATGGAATTATAGTTGTACAGTTTAACCAATAGTGAGGGGTCATGGGAATTACATCCCCACAACACAATCTTTAAAGAAGTACATATATAAACACTGAGGCATTCTTTAAAGAGGTACATACATAAACACTGAATTCTTTCAGGAATAGGATGTAACAGTAATATATTACAACTAGCATCAACTAATACTGGATTCCAGAAGTATGAAGGCTTGAATCATATTTCAAAAACGAGCAATATATGAACCCTTATTTTGTTTGTCTATCTGTCTGTTTTTCAGCTTTCAGAAAGAGCAGTATTTCAAATTAAGCAGTACAGTCCATTTGGACGTGGAGTATCTGCCTGGCAGCTAGAGGAAGCTCAGGTTTTCTGGGCTAAAAAGGAAGAAAGTTTAGCTCTGAGTATTCTAAAGGAGATGATAAAGAAATTGGATGATGATTGGTTCAAGGTAATATGGTACTTCTAATGCTCTTTTCACTCAATAACTCGTTTAAACATTTGTTCTGTTCTGAGGAAACACAAGTACAAAATCTCATGCTGTGACATACTTGTATTAAAAGGACCAAAGCTTTTTTAAAAAACTTCAATAAAAATTGAAAATAACGAGTTAACATTTCTGATAAGGAGTCACTTTACGTATTAGTGAGTATGTCTGACTTGTATGAATATATTTTTCACAGGTTGAGAAAGATCCAAGCCTGAGATTAATTTACACAGAATGTCTGAGATTATGTGGAAGCTGGTTAGCAGAGACTTGTTTAGAGAATCCTACCGTTATTATGCAGAACTACTTGGAAAAGGTAAGGAAGTTGGGATCAACTTTTGCAAAGAAAATTATGTTGGACATTTTATTTGTTTTATTGTTAAACAATTATTTGCAGATTGGAAGGCTTGTTATTATTTTTATAACTTTGGTTGTAGGCTGTAGAAGTTGCTGGGAATCAAACCGTTAACGGCAGCGATGAGCTAAAAAATGCAAAGATGAAGGCTTTTCTGTCTCTGGCTCGTTATTCGGACACCCAGTATCAAAGAATTGAGAACTATATGAAATCATCAGAGTTTGAGAATAAGCAAGCTTTACTGAAAAAAGCCAAGGAAGAAGTTGGTCTTTTAAGGGAGCACAAGGTTCAGGCCAACAGGTAGGTCTCATGGCAGTGTCATATCACTACTCCATTGAAGGCAAGTTAAAAGAGGGCTGGTAATTGGTTAGCAAATTGTAAACTTGCTGGTCATCTGGCTGTAGTTCATTGTATGCTTTCTTAGGAAAAAGTGAAGTGAATTAATTATAGATCTTTGTTTTTTGCCTTTTTGTGCTGTTTGAATTGTTTGATTTTATTGTGCAGTCCAGAAAACTCAAATCATTGTAGTTGTAGAACATACATTTGTTATGGCACAGTGAAACAATTTTTTTAAAGGAAAGAAAGCACCTGTCAATTTAAACATGTGATGGTATTTCTACATTTTTGTTTCAAAGATATACAGTCAAAGTTCAACGGGAACTGGAACTCGACGAATGTGCAATTCGTGCCCTGGGAGAGGATCGTAAACGTTTCTTGTGCAAAGCCATTGAGAACTACATCAGCTGTTTACTAAGTGGGGAAGAGCATGACATGTGGATCTTCCGGCTCTGCTCTCTCTGGCTGGAGAACTCTGGAATTGCTGAAGTCAACGCCATGATGCAAGTTAGTCTCACTGCACCTTTGTTACTTCAGTATTTCTATAGCAAAATCAGGTTCCTCCTAGCTTTTGGTGAAGTAGAAATTAGAGCTAGTTTTCAGTATAGTCAGAGTTAAAAACTCTTCCACATGTTCATGTTTTGGCCTTTCCCTTCCAGCTGTCTGTGAGTGACATGATGTGGGATACTATAACAAAATAATAGGCAGTTGTGTCTGACTATCTTAATGCTTTATAAAAATATCCGACAATGTAACCACATCTGCACCTGCGTACAGTGTGTTAAACCACTAAAGGCTTTCTTACTCCTTTGTTTCCCTTCTTTATCACATGCTCTTCTGCCATAAAACAGAAGGAGGCGAGGAAAATACCATCGTACAAATTCTTGCCTCTGATGTATCAACTGGCTGCTCGAATGGGAACCAAGACGACTGGATTTCATCCGATTTTGAACAATGTAATTCTTCTTCAGCTAAGACGCCTCTTCACTTAACATAGAAATGCATTTTGTGTTCTGAAAAACAAATTTTATTTACATGGAAATGCTCAAAGATGTTAATCTTTTTGTGTAGCATCGTATTTTACTCATTTAATTCTTTGCTGCTGGTTTTGAACTGATCTGGCATCATCTCAGAAACTAGACTACTGTATAAGAAACTTGTTCAAAATTGGATATAAACATGCAGGGCCTTCAACAAAATACCACCAGCCCCATATACTTGTCTGAACTTGTGGCTGAAGAGTGCTATTGGCTGGGGATGAGGAGAGTCTCTTCCTTTGTGTACAGTTGGCACCTTAGGGTTCTTCACCAAGGGAGTCACGTATTTTCCCCTTGGGTTGCAAACTTGATTTCCTTAGCATGAGGTGGGCAGTTTCCATGGGCCAAGACCAAAACTGCCCTCCACGGCTGCAAGGGGCCAGGTTTCTGCAGCTACAGTAGTGGACGTTCACTCTTCTTCTAGCGAAAAAAGAAATGTGGAGAGCACATGTACAATAGTACTTCTAGAAATCCAATTCAAAACAACAGGGGAAAAATAGGCGACAAAAATCTTGTGGCACCTTGTCTGAGGAAGTTGACTTGTTGATCTTTAAGGTGCCACAAGTTTTTTGTCTTTATATTTTTTTATTTTTATTTTATTTTGGCCTGATACGCTAGCACAGACTAACATGGCTACCTCTTCTATAACTACAAAGTACAATTAGCCTTCCAGGTGAAACAAAAAAACAATGACCCCAGTAAAAGCAGTACTTGTGAGAAATAATGAGAAATAGAACTTGTGCGTATTATTGTTATTATTGAAGCCAAATGGCAGAAGAGCTAGTTTCTAGAAGTGTTGTTAGCTTTGCAAACAAAGTATATGCAACTCAGATACATAAAAAATAGCTGAGAGAAGATTAAAGTGACTCAGAAGCTGCATGTTTTGCACCCATGCAAAAGCTGTCCTAATAAACCCACCTGGGTGAATGTGACATTTGAGTCAGGAAGGCTGGTGAAGAACTAAATCATTTTGACCATTGCTGTTGAATGTTACGTGCTTGTTTTAAAGTTTAGCTACGCATTTTAGCTGTCTCTTTAAAAATGTTTCCAATCTCCTTATTTAATAGCTTATAGCGAGAATTTCTCTAGACCATCCGCATCATACTCTGTTTATAATCTTGGCCCTGGCAAATGCCAACAAAGATGAACTCCTGACAAAACCAGAAGCTCCTGGAAGAAGCAGACTAACCAAAAGCACACCGAAAGAAGCTTCCTTGCTTGATATGGTATTTTACTTGATTTCTGTTTCGTGCAAATTTTTGGCTGTGAAAAAGTTTTGTGTTTCCGTTGTCAATGTTGTAGTTGTTTTCCGATATTTTAAAGGGGAAAGGCAGGGTAAAAATATTTTAAATAAACAAATAAATGTTGAATTTGCCCACTGAGTTTTGACCATTTTCCTAATCCACCTTTGTTTTCAATGTGTGACTTATTTAATCTGAAATATGTAGAAGTTGATGTTTAAGGAGTATTTCTTCTCTCTCTCTTCTTTTTTAAAAAAATATATTTTTAGGATCGAATGGAGGCCGCCAGCAATATAATTAACATTATAAAAAAGAAAAGAGCTGATATGGTGACAAATGTTGAAACCCTTTGTGATTCTTACATCACTTTAGCAAACATGGATGCGAGTCCCTGGAAAACGCACAGAAGTAAGAGTTGAGGGAGTACGGATCGGATCGTTGTGGTGGTTGGTTGTAATTAAAAGGACTCATCATCTCCAGTTAAAGCTGTAATCTAGTTTTGTGCAAAGTATCTGTTTCCTTCTCCATAGTGTTTTATTTTGAACTTAATGTCTTAGAGGACTGAGTGCTATAAAGGTTGGTGAAAGAAGAGGAAAAGAAAAGAGGCAAAATATTGTAGCTCTTCAAAAGCTAAGTTTTATTTTCATGGGCTATATGGCTTTATTTCAGTGTGAGCTTACATGAATTAGAATCCACTTCCTTAGACAAAAGGAATGCAAATATGTCTTCCGTATTTATACATGACCAAATGAAGACACAGACAAGAGGCAAAGTGACAATGGTTCATTAACACAGAGATGTTAAATACTTCAGTTGTCAGGTCCTGGGGGGGGGGGGAGGGGGGACACAGACAGGAATAATATCCTGTCACTAACCTAGATGCCAGTTGTGCTCACATATCTATTCGGGCAGTGTCATCAAAGTCCCAGCAGTGTCAGTCACAACATCAGGTGTTGAAGTACTTGATCCTTCTCTAATGTGATTTATGCCATCTTCTGCCAGCAGTGCCCCTCTGCTTTCTATGTGGGACAAGCTGAACAATTTTTGTACAAATGAATAAGCGGAGACAAATCCGACATCAGGATTGGCAGCATAGAGACACCGGTTTCAGAACACTTCAGCCTCCTAGGGAACTCTTTTATGCATCCCCAAGTGGCTGTTGTAGAAAAGAAGGAATTATGAAGGGAAACTCAAGAGGGAAACAGCAGAAATTGGCAACATAACCAAGTCTCACTAAGGGCCTCAATGCAGATCAAAGCTTCTTAGCTACTTACACATATTAATAACCCAGTTTTCTGTAATATTTTATGGGCATAAAACAGTTTTCTCCATTGATCGACTCTGACTTCTGTCCCAGAAAGATATTTTATCATTCCTGTGACAGACAAGTCCATCACCCTGGCCAGGATCTACAGCTTGATTGTCTTATTCCTGTGTGAACAAACCATTGCCATTTTAATGTATTCTCGAAGACTTTCATGGCCATTTTGTCTACTGCCTGTATCCTCGTCTAGTCATGAGGATCTGTATCGATACAGAGAATATAGTATTTCCACTACTTGTGTCAGAGGAAAGGCATTCTGATCCACAAAAGTTCACACTGAAATAAAATGGTTAGTTCTTAAAGTGCTACAATATTCTGCCTTTACCCCTCCTTTCTTCTCTTCTCTTTTCTTTTCCTTTGCCAGTAAGCTGAGAAAGACCAGGGTACTTCTTTGTAAAATACTATGAAGGTGTTAGTTTTCTAGTTAATTATGTCCACTTGTGTAGACAGACTATCTGTATATTGAAACAGCACAGGAAACTCATTTTAAAATAGACTAGTGGGCAGAAAGCTCTTCAGATCTCTGGAATACATTCAGTTATATCAGACAAATGGTATAAACAGCTTGTTCATAGCCTAATGTACTGTCCGTGGCCTTTCATTGTTCTTGGGAGTGGGTTGTGCAGCAGTGTGTGTTTAATATTAATACTGAAAACAGAACATACTGTTTTTGCAGAGGCGATACGCATCCCTTCTGACCAACCTATTACTAAGCTGAAGAATCTAGATAATGTTGTTGTTCCGACCATGGAAATTAAGGTAAACAAAATTGATTCCTTATCTCAGTAATAGTTCTCACACAGTCATTTCAGGGGCTTTATTGTGTCTTGAACAGTGCATCGGAGAAACTATAACAGACATTTTATGGTAGTAGATAGTATTGCAGTATTGATCGTGATAAAACAGCATAAAGTTTATTTGTGTTACAGGTGGATCCCAGTGGAAAATATGAAAATTTGGTTACAGTGAGGTCATTTAACCCAGAATTTCGCCTAGCAGGAGGTGTTAATCTACCAAAAATAATAGACTGTGTTGGATCAGATGGGAGAGAGAGGAGGCAACTTGTTAAGGTGTGTTGGACTAACGTGAAGTATTACAAACAAAGAGAAAGTTATCAACTGAATGGAGAAGACTGAACCCCTATTGCAATCTGTTAGTTTGTTAGGCCTATTTCAAGTATCACTCTGTCAGATTGAGAAGTTATGGTCTTAAACACTGAGCAGGCCCCTAGATGTTGTTCAGACATACAGATTTTCTTCTGAGATATTCTTTTTCATGGCTGCACTGTTTCAGAATAGTTTTTTTCATGACACTGTAGTGCTTCAGAGTTGGAAGGTAAAAGAGTGGAAAATTAATTGGCAACTGATGCTGTGATGAATGCAAGGACAATTGTTAAAGTGCTTTTCATTGGTATGTTATTTACAAGACATGCTAAGTATTTCCAAGCTTTTGAGCAACTCCAAAAATAAAAGGTATATCATTAGAACAGACCTATCCGTAATACTGTGCATAATGTGGTAGCTTTGTCTTGGATAGAGTGATTTGTGTGGAGGACTTCCCTGCTGTTTAAGGCTGCTGCCTGTGACCGTTTATGTGTGTGCGCATTCCACTTGCCTCTGAGTAAACATGCATAAGGCAGGCTGTGTGAGTTACTTTTGTATTTGATTTTTTTTTAAAAAAGGACAGGTCATATCTTTCTTATAGACTGCTAAAGTAGTAAAAACAGGTGAGCTTTTGAGTCCTGCAGGACTCTTCTACAAACTGAGCCTTGCAGAGCTTATCAGAGAGAGCCAAAGAATCATAGTGGATGGGATATTCTGTTTCTGTTTTTTTATTTATCTTCTTAAATCTATTACTGATCAGAACAGCAACCAGTCACAGGCTGTGAGATTTTTCTGTCCTGTGATTGGTCGCTGTTCTGATCAGCCACCCTCACTGCATCTCCCTGGCAAGCTCTACAGTGCCCCAGAGTGAAAAAGTTTATTTAGTGATCACACAGAATTTATTTATTTGGTCTTCTGTTTTGTGTTAATGTTCCATTGTGATAACAAGTGATAATTTCTCATGTCTCTTAAAGGGCCGTGATGACCTGCGACAGGATGCTGTCATGCAGCAGGTTTTTCAGATGTGCAATACTCTGCTCCAGGAAAATAGTGAAACTAGGAAGAGGAAACTAACTATCCGCAGATACAAGGCAAGCTTTGTTGCAGTTGCACTGAAGTATCCTGGTAAAGGAGTCATGTTGACTCCTTTATAATGATGCTGCCTTATAAAGACTTGAACTATTTATCCAACTGCCTTAGTACAGTGAATTCATGGCAGTGACTCTTTCCTAGCCCTTACTACTAGTATCCTTTTAACTGGAGATGGCAGAAATTGAATCTTGATTTTCTGTTTGCAAAGCTTGTGCTGCTGAGTTTTTACCCTTTGCTTCCATCATATGAAGCTGCCCCATATGGTCAGAAAAGTGATCTTCCAGCTTAGTATGTTTACCCTTGACTGACTGGCTGTGGCCCTCTAAAGTCTAAATCTTTCATAGCATCTTTTTCTTGAGATATTTCTGGGAATTCACTCTGGCACCTTCTGCAGGCAATATCAGCATTCCACACTGAGCGGATAATTTGTCCTTTCCTTGCAATCCACAGTTTGAAAACTCTGAGTTAGTGTCATGAGCACATGCTTTTTTCTCCTAGAGAGATTTTCTTCCTCTTTTCTCCTTTTGATGACAACAAGGTTCCACATAAGCATCTGCCCTGGTGCAAACTGGAGGCCTCATATAAACTGGAGATGGTAACCATGGTTTGAACCAAGTTGTGCAACCTGTGTTTACAAAGAGACCTGGTTTGAACTAACCATAGTTAGGTAGGCTAATTAACATATGTCTGGTTATTTCTTAGGTGGTTCCCCTCTCTCAGAGAAGTGGTGTCTTAGAGTGGTGTACAGGAACAATTCCTCTGGGTGAATTCCTCATCAATACAGAGAACTGTGCTCATAGACGTTACAGGCCAAGAGATTACAGTAGCTTAGACTGCCAGAGGAAAATGATGGTGAGTCAGAAAAAGATGAATAATTTGTTTGCTGTTTTAATGTTTAATGTAATGTTTCTCCATGTGTGAGTGCAGAACACTGAATCATGGAGCCGGGTAGATGAATAGGATTTGCTTTCTTCAGCACAACTGAGAATAAACTCTTCAAAGAGCCATATGTAGTGTTCATTCATTCAGGTCCCATTCATAGGTGTTGAAATACATGCATTTCTCAGATAAAAATATTCATTGCACTACACTTTCTTAAGCTATGTTATAAATGGAGCAGAGCCTTTCCAGGTGTAACACAGGCCCAATTATGGCCTGCTAACCCTTCTTGTAATCCCACATACGAGAAAATCAGAAAAATAGAAAATGTATAACAAGAGCAAACAAATGAATTAAAAATCAAAGTCTTGTAGCACATTTAAGTCTACAGTAGTTTACTTCTGTATGAGCTTTTGTTTTATCTGCTAAAAGAGGCTAACACAACAACCTCTTTGAAAAATGGGAAAGGAAACTGAGAGGGATCATAGCAAGCAGTGTCAGAGATCAGTCCTTCCAGATTAATCATACCATACACAAAACTGAACAAGAAGGTGGCAGAAAACTCTACCGCTTCTTATGATTCGATAAAAAGACCTGTTTCACACTGTGTGAACTCTGTCATTAAGTCAGTTGTAGCAGAAAACAATTATGGCTACAACTGTATTATTTGTATCCTGTCTTTCTTCAAGGGTAGTTAGGGTCTTTATGAGATAGGTTAGGATAAACAAATGTTACCCACTGAGTGCCTTGGCTGAGTAGGGGCTTGAATCTCGTGCTAAGTTCTGATGGTATCCTTGCCTGATTCCATCAGAATAGTCATCCTGCCGCCACCCCCTATCCTCCAGCTCCCTATGCTCCCTAAAAACCTGCTTTCAAGGACTTGGAATCCTGTGGAGCAGATTTTGATGCTATAGGTTACCAAGGTTCTTTATTTACCTTTCAAATTAGTTGCACCTATGAAGAATCACAGTTCATTTTTGGTTACTCTTTCCTGCCCACTGAGGCCACTCATTTTTCCCATAGTGCTGTATCTATCAGGAGGGGAAGGAAGTCCCAATTCTGCTGGCATTGGAATACACCACGTAATATGTCACTGGACAGTGTGGCCTTCCACACTCCTAAATCCAGTACCCTACCCATTGAACCGAAAGCCTGCCTTCTAGTCCATAGCTCCAGTTAGATAGTAGGAATGATGTCACTAGCAGCAGCAGATTGCCAGTGATTAAGAGTTCCTTCTGTGATTCTGGGCTGCATGCAACTAATGCACAGTGGGACAAATTCATGCCGTCTGCTGCTGAAGGTGACATTATTCCTACTATATTGGTGGAGCTACACAACAGGATACTGACTAACATTTCGCTACAGTTTTTAGCTTATTTTCTACACACCCTGCTTGCATACCTATTAGCATTTTGAGGAGGAAAATCTTTCAGTATTTTTGCTTTGTGTCGTTTAGCCCATTTGTTACACATACAGCTGTACATAAGAGAAAAAAATGAAAGCATTTTTCACACTGTCTTCAAGTTTAGTTTTGGATAAAACTGACCAGGAGAGAAATGTTGGCTTTAAATTATTTGTGCTTCACTTCAAAGGACGCGCAAAAAAGAAATTTTGAAGAGAAATATGCCATCTTCATGGACATTTGCCAGAATTTTCAACCTGTGTTTCGCTATTTCTGCATGGAAAAATTTCTTGATCCAGCAGTGTGGTTTGAGAAGAGGTTGGCATATACGCGAAGTGTTGCTACTTCATCAATAGGTAACATAAAATACAGTTAGCCGTTTTCTGGCAGGCTTTGATTAGCCTTACTTTTTCAGATCTAATGATGTGGTAATCTCCATAAAAATGAAGCCTTCTATGTTTTTCCCCCTAGTATTAACATTACAGAATTCAGTGGATCCCAGTAGTTTGGAGGTTCCTGTTTCACTTAGGGACTGGTGGTTGTGATGGAGAATGCGGGTATCAACACTAGCCAAAATCCCCTTGTGTAGGGGCATCACTTTTGGAGGCAAATTGCCTCAATTTAAGAAATCACCATAGACATTGTCATTTGCATTATGCAACATAGAGTATCTATGGAGAGTTCTTCACTTTGTTGTTGTTTAGTCGTTAAGTCGTGTCCGACTCTTCATGACCCCATGGACCAGAGCACGCCAGGCCCTCCTGTCTTCCACTGCCTCCCGGAGTTGGGTCAAATTCATCTTGGTAGCTTCGATGACACTGTCTAACCATCTCATCCTCTGTCGTCCCCTTCTCCTCTTGCCTTCACACTTTCCCAACATCAGGGTCTTTTCCAGGAAGTCTTCTCTTCTCATGAGATGGCCAAAGTATTGGAGCCTCAGCTTCAGGATCTGTCCTTCCAGTGAGCACTCAGGGTTGATTTCCTTCAGAACAGATAGGTTTGATCTCCTTGCAGTCCAGGGGACTCTCAAGAGTCTCCTCCAGCACCACAATTCAAAAGCATCAATTTTTCGGCGGTCAGCCTTCTTTATGGTCCAGCTCTCACTTCCATACATCGCTACTGGAAAAACCATAGCTTTGACTATGCGGACCTTTGTCAGCAAGGTGATGTCTCTGCTTTTGAAGATGCTGTCTAGGTTTGTCATCGCTTTCCTCCCAAGAAGCAGGCGTCTTTTAATTTAACCTGGAGCAGGAACTGGCAAGCCACTCCAGTATCTTTGCCAAGAAAACTCCATGAACAGAAACAAAAGTTCTTCACTTGAGGTAGTTCTACTGTTTGTGTTCTGCTGCCAGGCTGCTGGTGGGTGTCAGTAAATTTGTTCACACCTCCCCAGTCTTGGCTCTCCTGCACTGACTACCTGTGACATCCCAGGTCAAGTGTTGGTGCTCACTTATAAAGCCTTCCACAGTTTGGGACCCCATTTCTTGGCAGAGCATCTTTCCCCAAGATCATCTACCCACACCACCAGAATCCTCCCAGGCAATGCTCCTCCAGGTGGCCACGCCAAAGGAGGCCAGAAAAACGTTAAGTTTATTTCAGGAATAAACTTAAAACCTGGCTATTTGGGCAGGCTTTCCCTCCTGCCATATCTTAATTTCTTATACTTTCGCCACCTTGGATCTATAATATATGTTTTTTGGTTTTATTGTTTTTAAATTTGTAAACTGCCCAGAGTAGACCTTTGGTCTAGATGGGCGGGATAGAAATCCAATAAATAAATAAATAAACTAGAAGCCAGGCCTTCTTGGCAGTGGTGCCAACTCTTTGGAACTAGTTCCTGGTCGATCTGCATCTGGCCCCTTCCCTACCCATCTTTAAGAGGCTGCTGAAAACATTGCTCTTCAGAGAGGCTTTCAATTGCAGCCTCATATGAATTTTCACCTTGTGCCCTACCAATTTATGATGAAATATTGCGCTATCTGGGATTGATTTTAATGATTTGATTTTATCTTTAAGATTTTCAGTGCCTTTGATTTGTTTTGATCGTTTGATTTTATCGATTGTTAACTGCCCCGAATAGTGTATTGCACTAATGGGGCAGTATATAAATTAATGAAATAAATAAATACTTGTGGTTTCATTTGGACAACTTTTTTTCAGTTGGCTACATACTTGGTCTTGGAGACAGACATGTGCAGAATATCCTGTTAGATGAGCAGACTGCGGAACTGGTACACATTGATCTAGGTATGTATAAAATCAACTGCTCAGATTTTACTTACTTTGCTTATGTCAATGGTATTAAGAAAAAAAAAATCTTTCCTCTTTGTTAGGTGTTGCTTTTGAGCAAGGCAAAATCCTTCCTACCCCTGAGACTGTACCCTTCCGGCTTACAAGAGATATAGTAGATGGGATGGGCATCACTGGTGTAGAGGGCGTCTTCAGGAGGTAAAGTATGCATTGTACAACTGTGTCTCTTTTCTAAGTATTTCAGTGCAACAGAGATTCGGCTGTTCACAACACTGTGTTGATCGCAATATAGTGTGTAGCCTATTGAGAGCCAAATGCAAAATGAAGTCTTTTATGACAAAATTGTTCGTGGGAGTAGTTTGAAAATTGGTATTTGTTTGAAAATATCTTGTAGATGCTGTGAAAAAACAATGGCAGTTATGAGAAATTCCCAAGAGGCTTTACTGACTATTGTAGAGGTATGTGTTTTTGCATGGCTGCAAATGAAAAACTGAAAGGAATTGTCTTTTTAAAAAGTCCCATAAGCTTATTCATGATGGGCTCAAACCACTGCTTTGCCGGGTTGTCCTGCAGACGAACAGGTGTTCAGCAGTTCCCAGCCCCGCTTCCTCTGGCAGGCACCTACTCAGAGGTAGCACCTGGCTTCCCTGCCTCGCCTCCTCTGGGCATTGCCTCTGGGTGGGCACCTACCAGAGGAGGTGGGCCTGGGAACCACCGAACCAGCAGTTCATGCCCATCTCTACTTTTAAACCATCATACCTTTTTAAAAACCTTGCATCAAAAAGGGCACCATTCTTGATTAGTGGGCATCCTACTAAAGTGAGTGTTGAATTGTTTCATTTAGACGTGCATATCTGTGTTGTGCTATATCCAGGTACTTCTGTATGACCCTCTTTTTGACTGGACTATGAACCCTTTAAAAGCATTGTATCTGCAACAAAGGCCAGAAGATGAGGGTGATGTCAGCTCCAGTCTCGGTGCTGATAATCAAGAAAGTAAGAAAAAAGCAAAGTAAGTGATCTCTGTCTACTCTCTACTCTACTATTTGTTATTCATCAATAATGCGTGCCTCTACAGGGCTCCTTAAATTGTTTTCTTATTCTCAGTGGGGATAATCAGACATTTAATAAAGTGGCAGAGCGTGTCCTGATGCGGCTTCAGGAGAAACTGAAAGGAGTTGAAGAGGGAACCGTGCTCAGCGTGGGAGGCCAGGTTAACCTTCTCATACAGCAGGCCATGGACCCAAAGAATCTGAGTCGCCTCTTTCCAGGGTGGAAAGCATGGGTGTGAAGATATGTGTAGGAGTGAAAGTACAAATATAGCTGTATGAGAAAAAGTTAATGTGTTTGATTTTGGAAATAAAATGGGTCCAGCATTTCATATTTAATGGTTTCCTTGGAGAAATGAGGCTAAAATCTGATGTCACATTGATGGCTGACCTTTCTTCCATTCTCATTCCCCTTGCAGTCCAAAACGGTCCCAAGTGTTTTCCAGCCCTCTGGAGCAGGTTTTGGTGGCTGCAGTACACCGGGGGTGTGTGTGTGGGCGATAGTGTGGGATCACCCTCTCCTAATTCTGCTGAGGCAGTTCCATCAGCAGGTGTAGCCTGTTAGATCCTGAACGAGTGTTAAACATTTTATTTGAATATTGTTGAACCAGGAAGTTCATCATGTGAATGTTCTAAAACATTTTATAATTCTTTCCTTCTTTTAATACTGGGGTTTGGGAAAAATCTTTTTTTCACTTACACTGGACTGCAGAATACATGGTTTCTCAAAAAAGAAGAAAAGCCACATCATTTCAGAAAGGTAATGCTGGTATAATATACTTGAACAAAAGTAATGTAAGTGCCTTTCAATAAAGCCCCCTTTTTTAATAAGTTCAGAAATGATGTTGCTATATTTTAAATGAATCAGAACTGAATTTAAACCCGGCATTTAAATATGCACTGTGGCCCTTTTGCTGCTGTGCTGTGTATTTCACCAAGAGGCTACCGCCAGACTGATAAATGTGCACCAAGAACTCCTCTAGAAAGGAGGCGCCAACCAGGCACAGTAATACGAGTATCATACATCACAGCTGAGATGCACCTGGGAACCTGAGTTATGGCCCACAGAAGGCGTATGTAAAAAATTGCTCTTACTTTAAAACCGGGGGAGGGGGGAGCTGAAATTATATGTATTAGACTTAAATGTGACATATAATGGAAGACCCCAAAAGAGGCTCCATTTTAATACTGGAAAAATCTGTGTAAGAACATGTTACATGTAAGCCACTGATAACACTTTGCTGATAACACTTTTACCATTTTTATTTATGGCTGTAATTTTTTGTTGGCTTTAAAAGGTTTCAAAGGGTATAATCTATAAAATCTGCACTCAGATAAAGTAGGTTTCTTTTGTTTTCTATAAATATTGATAATATTTTTCTTTACAAATTATAAAGTTCAGATGGAAGTTTTAATATAAGCTAGCAAACTCTGAATATGTACAAAACTTACTTTATGCCTGTTCAAGTATCATGGAAATAGTAGCCATATTTTATATATCATTATTTTTTTAAAAAAAGTTGAATTCAGTTTTTAATATTGTTTCAAATATGCAAATTAGTCCTTTTTCCCCTCTGTGATCTTGCATGTTGGGAGTTTGCAGGGGAAAAAGACATTATAAATTAAAATGAACGTAAGTAAAACTGTGTGAAATCATAGCTACTACTTTATATTTTATGTAACATATATGCATTGTTCACATGGAAAGAATAAATTTAAATATAATAGTTATTCTGAATTCTATCCTATTTGAATACTGACATGCTGTAAGACAAATGGGGACAGCCTTTGACCTTCCAGATGTTCTAGACTACAGCTGCTATAATATCTTATCATTGGACGTGCTAGATGTGCTTCTGGAAACTGAAGAGCTAAAGACTGCCTGCCTCTGCTATAAATGGTAGTAGCTGTCGTATCTGATGGATCTTAGACATCTGATGTGCTGTAGAGCTTAAATGCGAGTAACAGAACTTCTTGCATGTGTAATAAAGCAAAGTTCTTTTGGACAAGCATTTGCCTCCAAAACAATTTTTGTATTCTGTTCTGCTATAGTATAAAAATAAAGCTCCAGATTAAGTTGAAAGAAGGTTCATGTTTAATTTGGTATTAGAAAGGACTGTTCACCATACTGTGACTGACAAAGCGCTTGTTGGAAATATGTCCTTGTCCTTTGCCTCAGGTACCCAGTGTGGATAAAAGTGATGGACGCAGACTCAAGAATCCAGGGTTTCAATTCCGCTCAATTGTAGAAACTCACTGGGGGGGGGGGAGGTGGGGGAAACTGGTAAACAATAATTGTGTCCCATCAAGTCAATTCTGACTTATGGCAACCCTTTTCAGGTTTTTTTTTTTTGGCAGAATATTCAGAAGTGGTTTACCATTCCCATCTGTGGGCATCCTGGGACTGTGCAGCTTGCTCAAAGCCACACAGGCTGGCTCTTCTGAGATGTACAGTAGGGAATTCAACTCCCAACCTGTAGCTCCACAGCCAGATACTTAAAGTGTGAGCTGTCCAGGCAGAACTACGAAAACAACTCCTTAAGTATCTCACTTACCTTGAAAGCCCTGTTAAGAGTTGTTGTGAGTTGCTTCTTATTGGGACCCAGAACCTGTTTGGTATCCCAAGTCAAGATACGTGTCATTGTACTAGGATAGAGTCAAGAAGTGAGCTCAGGCAATCGAGAACACAAGTCAGCTACTTCTTTTACATAGCACTAGTGAACAGTCATTGAGTTATACATTTCCTCCAGTTTTCCTTCCTTCCAAATATACTGGCAGGTAGAATCACTTGCAGGATACATTATCCAGAAGCATTGTCTTCTTGGATTGATGAAACATAACTGCCAAAAACATCTGCACTGCAATCATAGAATCATAGAAAAGTGAAATTGGAAGGGGCCTGCAAGGCCATCAAGTCCAACCCCCCTGCTCAATGCAGGAATACAATCAAAGCATATCTGTGAGCTGATTGTCTTAAGTTTTTCTTGAATGCCTCCAGTGTTGGAGCACTCTTGTGTAAACCTACACAGAAGGAAGCCCTACTGAATTTAGTGGGATATTTCCAGTTATATATGGTACTGGAGCCTAGACCTCCCAGTGATTTCTTCCATTGTAGATTTGGGTATTGTGAGGTGTCAAACTTCTGATTCCAAAATCCAGGAAATTCAGTCTTTCAAAATACCTTCTGGTTTATGCACGTGGGGTACTGCTTCTGTATCCATGACTCAAAACAAAAGGAAATGGCCCAACATTGTCTTGTAATATCATTGCCGCATTGCCTGCAGCAAATAGGATGCCAAGCTTTACATACACCTGAATGTTGAAAACACCAGTGTCGGCAGTCAAGATGGTCTGCAAAATCCCCTTTTGTGTTCCAGTTTCATTTGGTCTTCAGGAAGTGTTCTTTGTGGTTCCTGTGCTATTGCTTGTATAGATCATTTAACCTTCCTGAGAAAAGGCACTTAATCGATAACAGAGGACTGGCTTTATTCATACTGTTTATATCTTTGAGAAGTAAAATGAAAAATTATGTTTATTTTAATATGGATGTGTCTATATACATATCAGTATTTCACTATATGATATGTCTGTCCAAAAACAATTCTTTTTATTCAAGACAGAACATTCATCATGATAATGTCCAGGCTAGATCTGATTTTAAGCTCCTTTAGATTGTGTTTTAATGTATAAAGTCTGGAAACTATATGAATATATCATCATGTCTACATTATTTTTTGTTACCGAGCATTTTATTTCAGTAGTATTTCAGTTGACACTTCTATAGGGAATAGAAGCATATATTTTTCAACTTTGGTTTCTCTTCAGCGATCAAGGTGCTTGCTCTCCCTTTCTGCCCTTGCCCATGTGAGATTGTACTATTTCCTGGATCTTTTTTGATAACTCAGAAAGGTCATATGGTTTGTCACAAAACCGGAAACCTAAAGATTAGAAATAGAATGTAAGAAAATCTGTACAAGGCAACCTATGTATTTTTTTGGAACAGTCATAAATGGAAATTTGCATACTGTAATCTACAGTATGTTCCAAGTCTGTTCCAAGTCCTCTATTCAAAGCACATTACCATAGTCTCTCGAGACTAAAGGATGCCTAGTCTAAATCTACAGTACAAGTTGGTATTATGCAGGATCTGAATCATGTATGAATTATGTATATTGCTCTGCTTGCACACATCAGCTGATGTTATTTAATGCACCCTGCATCTGCTAGTTTTGGAAATGTGCAAGATGCACATGGTCCTGAAAACCTGTCCCAGGCACTTGGAGTATTATTTCCCATCTACTTTCACTGTGGGAAATGTTATCGTGCATTGCCTAACACATTCAATCCTATGTTTGTAGTTATATGGTTCTTAAGGTGGTTATTACTTAAACCAGAAAGAAGAGATGACAGGGTGTTTTTTTAGATTATAGCTCCCAGGATCCCTCCGTTCTGTTTATAGTGGGAGTTGGGGGGGGGGGGCGCAGTCTGCTAAAGCAGTATTTCCTCCATCTGTGGCTTAAATAATGAAAGTTGATGCTTTCAAAACATTGAATTCTATCCACAGTGCTAAATCGTGGCCGCTTTATGCATTTGCAGAATATTCAAAACCATGGCCATTTTACAGTAATAATTTTGGTAAGATTGAGAAGTACATTATTTGACATCCCTAATGTTTTGTTGATATTCTGAAAATCATAAGATATATTTGCATATATCAGAGCAGCCTGTGAAGTGAATGTGCATACTGCAATTTGCATTGGGCAGAATTCTACTGGAATTATACCCCAAAGTAAGTGAAATTGTGTATGTTGTGGTGGAGTTGCAGCTAATTAACAAGGTGCCAGTCATACAACCAAGCATGCAGCTGGCGCTTTGTTACAGTGGTGCCTCGACTTACGACCGTCCCGACATACAACCATTTCGAGTTGTGACCAGCTCCGGCTGCAAAATTTTGCTTTGACTTACAGCCGGAGCTTCGAGTTGCGATCAAAAGAGGCAGGGGAAAAAGGCGGGGAATTCAAATTAGAGGGCTAACCGTTGGTTGGCGAAGAGCTTCTTTGTAGCTCTTTCGCCCCAACGGTTAGAGTGTGTGCGTCGGAGGAGGCTTCGGCCTGCCTGGTGCTGCTTTCTGCTCCTGAGTAAATACATTTACTTTGTTTTGCAGGGTGGGTTTGGGTTTGGAGGGGGTTATGTTTCTGTGCTGTGATGTTTTCTGGTGTTTTGGTGTGTGTGTGTGTGTGTGTTTTTCAGGAACACGATGGGGCTGGCTGTGTGGGGGGGGTGTTTTTTTGACTTGTTTTTCAGCCCCATCGCGTTCCGATGGGGCTGGCTGTGTGTGGGGATGGTTTTTTAATTTGTTTTTCAGCCCCATCGCGTTCCGATGGGGCTGGCTGCATGTATGTGGGGGTGTTTTTTTGATTTGTTTTTCAGCCCCATCGCGTTCCGATGGGGCTGGCTGTGTGTGTGGGGGGGGGGTTGATTTGTTTTTCAGCCCCATCGCGTTCCGATGGGGCTGGCTGTGGTTTTTTGTTTGTGGTTTTTTTGTATTATTTTTTTTAATGCTGGAACGGATTAATCGCATTCCAATGCATTCCTATGGGAAATGGTGCTTTGACATACGCCCATTTCGAGTTACGCCCATCTTTAAGAACGGATTATGGTTGTAAATCGAGGCACCACTGTAGTTGTAATTTGCTGCCATTACTTTTATGGGTTTACTTTTCTGGAATATAATCTCAAAAGGATTCTGGCCACTGCAGTTCTGTAACTTTGTGACTCCTTTATAAAATGTAGTCTTTCCAAAGAAAAATGTAACTGAAATTTAGATGACAGATTACAAAACCAATGGCTGAAATTCTGTTACTTTACATAAGTCTCAAGATAGAGTAAGCCCATTGAAGCAATGGAACTGATGGAGTTAACTCACCAAATTCCCACTGATTTAATGGGCCTACTCTATATTTACTAAACTAAGCAACAAGATTTCAGCTATTGTATCCACAACTGCAATTTAAAAGTACAAGTGGGTGATAAAGAGATACAAAGAGCTGTCCACACAATTCAGGCTAATTTTAGACCTCTAATTTTAAGCAGGGATGGAGAAACTATGACGTTCAGGATTCTATTGGGCCCTAACTCCCAGTCAGCATTTCCAATGGTCAGGGCTGAGGGGTGTTGTAGTGAAGCGTGATTTCCATTCCTGATTTTAATTAATGACATTGGATGTAAATTGAACGCACTCATCCCGTCACATAGTTATACAAACAGCTTATAGCATATATATCTGTACAATTTAGTACCTTTTTGCTGCTTTTGTGCATTAGCTCAACCTTACATGCTACCCTGTTTCCCCGAATATAAGACCTAACCTGAAAATAAGCCCTAGTATGATTTTTCAGGATGCTCATAATATAAGCCCTACCCCCAAAATAAGCCCCAGTTAAGTGAAAGTCCACCCTCTACCATTGTGCAGCAACCAGATGACATGACTGTATTTGAATAAACATCCCCTGAAAATAAGCCCTAATGCGTTTTTTGGAGCAAAAATTAATATAAGACCCTGTCTTATTTTCGGGGAAATACGGTATATAGAGAACCATTCTCAGCTTGGTTTTACCACAACCCAGAACTATAGTATTTTTGAGAGAAAATGACAAAGATTTGCATATAAGAGAATGGATCCTATACCTAGGTAGCCTTCAGAAATCCTGCTTGTTCCAATTTCTTTCCATTCTTTGACATATCTAGACACAATAGTGAACAAACATATTCAGTTAAAAAAGAGAATAGCAATAGGCAACAACATGAATTAGTGGAATCTGCCAACATTTTGATTTGATTCAGTCTACTGAAGTCTATTCTAGTTTAGACTAACAACAGCCATAAATAATTCACTTTCAATGATAAATAGTCAAGTTAAAAAAAATTACGTTTCATAGTTGAGTGCATTTGTCCATTTTAACATTTCATTCACTTCCCATTCCATCACTTTATCTACTCCATCACATTCCAGACTGTTCATTAACCCTTCTGTTGCTCTTTGAATTAAGACAGTTGCATCTGGATCCAGAGTTTTCACTTGCAGCTTTTCTCCAAAGTACCTAGGAAACAGGGAAATGTGCATTTTCATTCTTCATTGTTTCTGTATCAAATGGAGGATATTGAAACACAGAGATGTTAGTTTTTCTTCATTTTACATAAATAGATCAATACCAGGGGGTTTCACCATGACATTTGTGTTTAGTCTATCCCAGTCCATCCCTTCAGAGACTCCCATAAGACTGGAGGGGGGGGGGGGGAGACACAGGGACTTTATTCTGATTAGCATATATTATAAATTTAAACCATGTGTTTTCGAGGGTGATTATTTTTTTTAGTGAATCTGTCAGTTTTTCCATCAATGCAGTAGTCCCATTTGTGCTTTACGTTGTCTGAGGGAGATTTGCTGTTCATTCTTCCACTTCGGCTGTTTCTAATTTTGCAGCTTCCCAACAAAAAACAAGGAAGTCTTCATACAATAACATTTCATTGGGTAAAATCCTGTTGTTTATAGTTACGCCATGTAAACTGAATCCAGAATCAGTAACAATTTAAATTCATTTAAAGCTTCCTATCCACAACCCTTTTTTTTCAGACTCCAAGGCTCCCTTTTACCCTGGGGAGGCTTTGGGGAGCCCTGGGGTGGGGTGGGGACAGCCTTTAATAGTAAAAAAATCACTGCTGGGTTGCCACCACATGTGTAGGAAAGAAAATATTTTTTTCCTTTGAGGGTCCCAGGACAGATATCTTGGTAGAGCTATATTCCCCTGTTTTTATACATCAGAGGTCTCTATTGCCTGGCACCTTCAGAAGAAGCTCTTTAACGTAGCCACAAGTGAAATGTACAATTATATCTACCATTTTTCTCCAGGGGTGGTTTAGCCTTTATTGCTTTGTGAGCCTCTCTATGTCTGCTATATCAAGATTCACTTCTGCTAAAACTAAATTAAACTAGTTTAACAGAAATTCAATTAAGCCCTTCTGAAGACTCAGTCCTGAATATTCACTCAATTCATGTAAACAGATGTTAGCCTGATGACATCTATTTTCCAGTATCTACACTTGAAGCTGTAGATCTTCTGTGTAGTGCAATCACTTTACTTCCAGGTCTCAAACTGAACTGGATGTCCAGCAAATAGAAGTGACTGTTGTTAATTCTTCGTTTTTTTGCCTATAACAGATTAATTGCTGCAGCCCAGGCTTGTCTCAGGAGCTGTAGATGATCTGCCATGTTGTTGTTTAGTCGTTAAGTCATGTCCGACTCTTCGTGACCCCATGGAACAGAGCACGCCAGGCCCTCCTGTCTTCCACTGCCTCCCGGAGTTGGGTCAAATTCATGTTGGTAGCTTCGATGACACTGTCCAACCATCTCGTCCTCTTGTCCCCTTCTCCTCTTGCCTTCGCTCTTTCCCAACATCAGGGGCTTTTCCAGGGAGATTTCTCTTCTCATGAGATGGCCAAAGTATTGGAGCCTCAGCTTCAGGATCTGTCCTTCCAGTGAGCACTCAGGGTTGATTTCCTTCAGAATTGATAGGTTTGATCTCCTTGCAGTCCAGGGGACTCTCAAGAGTCTCCTCCAACACCACAATTCAAAAGCATCAGTTCTTCAGTGGTCAGCCTTCTTTATGGTCCAGCTCTCACTTCCATACAGCACTACTGGAAAAACCATAGCTTTGACTATGCAGACCTTTATCGGCAAGGTGATGTCTCTGCTTTTGAAGATGCTGTCTAGGTTTGTCATCACTTTCCTCCCAAGAAGCAGGCGTCTTTTAATTTCGT
Source organism: Intellagama lesueurii (assembly GCA_037013535.1). Taxonomy (NCBI): domain Eukaryota; kingdom Metazoa; phylum Chordata; class Lepidosauria; order Squamata; family Agamidae; genus Intellagama; species Intellagama lesueurii. Next base: position 21,067,092 of record JBAJHW010000003.1, read on the forward strand.
GGCTGCTGTCACCATCTGCAGTGATCATGGAGCCCAAGAAAGTAAAATCTGTCACTGCCTCCATATCTTCCCCTTCTATTTGCCAGGAGGTGATGGGACCAGTGGCCATGATCTTAGTTTTTTTGATGTTGAGCTGTATGTATCTCATGTATATGGATTGGTTATCTTGATTTTAATATATTGATTTTATATGTTTGTGTGAGAACCAAGGCGAGAGGGTGGAAGCTCTTGCCGGAGTGTCGTCCTCCCTCAAAAAGGAACAAGAGGCACAAACAGACCCGCCTGCATCACCCGTCGAGACTAGACAGAAGGGAGTGGATACCCTGGATTTAGGGCGGGAACTGTCAAGGATGACGGTGGCCACTCAGACGGGGAATGATTTGGCGGGAAGAGGGAGGTCCGTTGTAGAGGCGGGAATGGGTGATATAAAAAGGGAGGTAGACGTAATACCGGGTGGTTGGGAAATGATATGGGTAGAGGACCCTTGGACCGGTAAATGGGAGAAGGTACGAGTCCCCCGCAAAGAGGCGGATTACCGGCGGAGAAGGGGTCTACCACAGCACCCTCCCTATTGGGGAGAGTCAGAGGCCAGAGAGTGGCGCAGACGACTCAGGGAACAAAAGGAGGTAGTAGAGAGAGAGCGGCGACTATGGTGTCTAGAAGAAGCCCAGAAGAAGGGCTACTTAATGGACCGTGGACCCCTCTGCGAGGAGAGGGAGACCACTATGAGGCGGGGGTACGAGACGAGGAGACCACCCCGCTATTGAATTCCGAGCTTGACCCTTATGAGTGGGAGAACACTAATCCATTCTTAAGAGGACCTTGGGACGAGTTGAGTTGTAACCCATTTGACAAAAGACGTTTGGATGCCCTCGCCAGACCCGTTGGTGGCAAGAGAAATCACAGAAGCTGAATGTGGACAAAAAGATTTATTGTTGCATTTTCCAATAAAGAATAGTTTTGATTTTCTAACACGAGTCTCTCCAGAGTCTCTATTGAAACCGGAGGAGGTGAAGTTTGAACCCTCACAGTTTGTAAATATTATATTTATCTTGCTAAAGCCTATAGCTAATGCAAATAAAATGCTGCTACATGAATAATAATTAAAAATCACACAGGAGATAAAATGGAAGCAATTTACTGTTATATGCAGACTTTCAAACAATTGATAACTCACATTTTTTTCAGCCATTCAATTTTCCTCCTTTTTCGTTTCTTTTCCAGTTCCTGTTTCCTTACCACCTTGCAGTATTGGAATTCTTTTGTTTTTATGTTGTCATTAGCAGTAACAGGATCCACAGCTTTCCAGAACTAAAATATACAGATAGGTCAAGTAAAAAGTAAGGCCTCTAAGTATTTTGGCTTCAACTGCATCGAACTGTGACATTTGTATGAAGTCTCTTACGTAAGACCACCTCCCCCCTCCTCAAGGGAATTAACCATATTTGAAGAGAACTGTGTCACTTCCACCAACATCACCAAAGGGCACATGTCTGGACTGTACTATCAAATTTGGTTTCTAGACCTCACACCATCCTGACGTCCTCTGAACAGAGTTTGTCAATCTCTTAAAATGCGGTGCTTACAACAGGACACTACAGTCTCACTAGGAGGCACTCAAACACCTCGGCACTCTGTTTGGAAATAAAAACACACACACCTGCTTAAGATACATTTTCTCATACTTTGGAGACCCTGGAGGTATACATGAGTATACACTGTACATCTGTGATTTTAAAACATACATTAAGAAACTGCTTGACAAGAACCTCTGATCTTAAAGAATGTTGGTGTAAGTGGAACCCACAGAAAAATGGGGAAAAGCTGTTAAGAAAAACGAAATCAAGGTGACTGTAGTATTAATTTATTCTACTGAATGGTTTAGATATGGAATGTTAGGGTGCAATTTAAAACTTAACCCCACCACAAAAAAGGAAAGGGGGGGGGCAAGAAAGGACTGACCTGCTGAAGCAGCTCTGCTTATAGTAAGTATCCTGAACCTAGCTTTCACTTTCCTCCTTCTCTAAAAGTTTGCTTCATCTTGTTTCCCCACTATATGATGTTCAGATTTGGGTCTCAACACTTACTCACATATATATATATGAAACAAACCCTCACACAATAGGACATCATAGCTTTGGCTACTGTTTTTTGAAGCTGATAATGAAACAACAGCACGGCAAATGAAAATGCTTGTATTTATTTATTTATTTCTCTCTCATCACTCACCCTGATGGAAAGAAGTCTCCAGCCATTATTCTCGATGCGTTTGTACCAGTCACTGTGATCTTCAGAACTCTCTTCCTGCCGCTTTCCTAGTAGCCCTCTTTTGACTGCAAGCTTTGTATAATCTTTGGGACTAAATGCACACATATCCACAATAGGTCTGTGGGTAAATATTTTGTAATATATGCTTGGAGGAAACTTTAGCTGTAGAGAAATATTCAATTTTAAAATGAAAGAAAAAAGGAATTTGACTGATGATTATTTAGAAATGTGTAAGAAGCTTAAAACATTCTCTAGACATCTCTGCTGATTGGGATAAACTGTACATGGTGTTCAGGGTAGAACAATTCCTCCCCAAAACACTATGAAAATAGCTCTGCTTTGCCTCAAATATGTATTTATGGTCCCTGAGGGAAGTTATTGTTCTCATTCTAAATTATTTGCCAACAAGTTAATTCCAATGTATGCCGACTTCTACCAGGGTTTCTGGAGGTGCAGAGTACTCAGAAATAGTTTACCATAAGACCCTTCTAGGGATTAAAAACAAACAAAGACTGGTACTTTGGGATTATGCAGCTTGTCTAAGGCTACACAGGCTGGCTCTTCTCTTGGGAGGCATGGTAAGGAATCAAACTCCTGACCCTGTCCCCTATAGTGGAGGATAAAAGGAGCTCCAATCCCAAAATATCTGGAGTGCCATAGCTGCCCAATCTGCTGGAGAGGGAAGTTTCTTTTCAGAGGGTGGTATTAAAATATTCACCGCTTGCAAGCTGAAGTAGAACATGTAGGAGTTTATTATGTGTAAATTCTGCAGATTTAAATGTGGACAAAATTAGACAGAATCAGTCCTACCAGTCCATGCTGGAATGAGTCTAGCACGGACTTGAGTTTACATAGTCCCACTGCTGATTTTCTTACACATGAAGTTGTGTATGCAGAATCACATGGCAGATACAGATTAACACAAAGAGTTATAGCCAAATGGAAACCTCCTGTTGTTTGTAAACAACAAGAATTAAATGGATATGCACAGTTGTTATGTGTGAAATGCTCCTGAAACAGATATATTGGGATGGCTACTGAACTGAGGAGGAACCTCTGTTACTCTTATAGACTTGCTTCAACTCTCACTTTATTAATGGACTTGCTAGGTAATATTAGGCAAGTGACTATCTCTTCACCTATAGGAATGACAATACTGTAATTTCACCGTTTTGTTTTTATTAGACTATGTATTCTGGAAATGTGTATATTTTCCAAAATGTATATGTTGTATTGCACTCTAAATGACTATAGGTTCTAAACTATAGCATCCAAGTTTCAGAGTCTTGACTTTACGAATTTCAAAGCCAACTGTACATAACAGAACTCAAAATAAGCATATATATGTAAAATATGGATTTTTTTAAAAATTGCACTTGCACATTTAATACCACTGCGGATTGTACTTACCCCACCTAGTCTGAATCTGATATGAACCCCTGCTGCAGCATCTAAAAATTCTGCCTGTAATCAAGGGGAGAGTATAATTCTGTTATCACAGTTACATTCTAGGAAAACAGAAATGGCAGATCCCTCTTTGGGTGTAGATTATTGCTCCCCTTCCTATCTTTTTAAAATCTTGATTAGTGTTTTGAAATTTATTGTTCTAGTCTTTTAAAAAGTGACTAGTTCTACTCTGGTATAAATTATTTCACCCCACATAGCTATATACCATATCTAGCAAGAGAGGGCAGAAGAAAGGAAGTTGGACAGATAAGCAGGCACTTTTTAAATACACATATGCAAAACTCATTTACAGCACATCAAGATGTATTAAACAATCCACTGGTGTTAACACAGGAGTTTCGTATAACAGACTTAGTAACATCAGATCTATCTTTAATAAATGATAGTGTAACAAGTTAAAACCTTTCTTATGTATGCCATCAAATATCCTTGTCAGTCTAATTCTTACCTCTCTAGGGTCAATGTACTTCATGAGTCGGGAAGGTTCTCCACACTGCTTAAAGCCTATTAATTCTTTATAGTAGTCAAACACACCAAGATCCTGGCCAAAAGGTAAACAAATCTCAATTACTGATATTCTCTTCCTTGCCATATTTGGGAAGCAGCAAGTCACAATGCTCGAGTTCCTACCTAGATAAAGACTAATTCAGTTTAAAGAAGTTTATAAAACAAAAAGGGGAAAACAATTGATAGGATCAGAAGGAAGGAAGTTCAAATTTTTAAAAAAGTATTGTGTGTAGTAGCAAATCCTGTGAATAATTATTTATAATTATAATTATTATAAGCTTCAGTTCTTCATATTGCCAAGAATTCAAATATGTCCTTGAGGATGCATTGTCCGTTCACACATCAGGGACTGCAGATAATGGGATTCTCAGGTACTCCTTTCTACATTGAGAGCATACCTGGAACAGGTCCAGCATATCCTCATGCTGATGTACTGCATAAAAAGATGTTTCAGGGAAATTTCAGCATCACCAGCACTAGCACTATTTGCCACCCTTGGAACACTGTTGGAGATGCAACTCCTCATTTCTACTTACTTCCCTCACCTATATTTTTTAATTCCCCTTTAATGGTCAAATGCCACTAGTTTAAGTCCTCCCCAATGCTTGCAGGGTAATACTAGTGTGCCAGGAGGATGTGCAGAATACAGTAGCAGTGTCTTGAGTATGAAGGTTGCCCACCACCATTGGCTGAGGTCCTCTGCTTCCCTGCACACCCCAATTTTATTTTAATTAGTGTTTGTTATTTAATGGCACGTGGGGAGAGAAGTTCAGTGCAGAGAATGGGGTGGAACAGCACTGAGGGGCCAGAGATGGGTAATTGTGCCTAAAGGGCCCCCTAATACCTACAATATTTTCCACCACTACCAGGTGAGGAACATCCTAAAATCATCCAGAAAACTAAAGTTTCCAGCAGAAGCAAGTTTGAATTTAAACCACTGGTAAAACACCTTTTAGTTCTTACATTCCAGATATCTAATATCTAAATTAAAGCAAAGTGCATGTATTGTATATTTTTACACCAATCATCTATTAACGGTCTAGCAAAGAACATAGTAGCTATCAAATTTTCTTTTTGTAGAACATCCAGAACTTGAGATACAGTATGTTTTTAACATGCTGAACGGTTAACAAGCTTCATCATGATAGTTGTTGCAGAAGTTCTTTGTGTTAAGTAGCAAGGGCCACAATCCTCTTGGTGTTCATATAAGGTTTGTGTAACTTGCTGCAGCTAATTGCTCAGGTGCTGAGGAGTGTCTCAGTTGTATGTCCGATTACGTGCCTGATTGCACAACTCGGATGTGCCCTGACATCTTGTCAATCAGTTATAACCTTGGTGTTTTCTGAAAAAGCATCTCACTTACCAGCCATTTTTTCCACGATCTTTGGATGACAGTTGCTGCATGATTTCGTCTTTCTCGTTTCTCATTAGAATATAATTCCATGAGTGCATCCACATCATGCAAACGTTTTCTGTATTTCCTTTAAATAAGATATTTCAGAAATATCATTCACAGCTGTTTTGCAAATAACTGGTTTCGCAACCTTTTTCAATTTTTGCTTATTTTACAAATTATACAAGATGAAGTTTGGTTATCTTCCCTACTACTATAACTGTTACCAGAGGAGTCATTGATGCATTCATTACTGTTTTCCACTTCTTAACCTTGTGAAGTAAGATCAAACAAATATTTACTTTGATTTTAACTTTGTTTTACTATGATTTTTACTTTGTTTATGTAGAAAACTGAGTTAACATCAAGCATAAATTGCCAATTACAAGAAGGGAGTTTATGTCAGCACAGTTTACGAAGAGGAACACTGGGAAGGCATTTGTTCAGCTATATTTAATGATCACAAATTATCTTTACTCAGATATTAACTCCTGTGGCTTTGCTGAACATAATGTTTGACACCCTTTCTTTCTCTCAAAAAGTGGTACATAAAACAATTTAATCATGTTAAAATCAAGTAGAAGAAACACAATTAAACCATAAAAGATCTTGTGATCTACAGCAGAATACTAATACTCAAATAAATAAAACACAAGAAAAAAACCTGCATCAATAAAAGAGAAACACGGAATCCACTTAAACGCCCCCTTTTCTTTAAAATCCCTGCACTTGTAAGTCAAACAAAATATATAACATAACAAAGAGTTATCTTCCACTATTAATATAATATCAGTACTAATTTTGAAGTGACACAGTGAAAGATAAAGTGTTTTATGCATCAATACAAAGTTCCAACTAATTCAGGGGGATTATTATACACTATGCACATTAACGAGGTTAAGATTTATTTGTGCACAGCAGAGCCTGCCTCTGAGTAAACATGTACAGAATGAAGCTAACAGTTTTATATCTATAAACTATATGGAAATCTTCCCATTATATCCTTACCCATGTTTACGCAACAATTTCTTGGGTGTGGGTTCCATTGTGGAAATACACTGGATTCACCTGTACAGAGATCCAATAATCTGGATTATTGTGATTGTTCAAGCCCTAAATAACAGTTAGTTGTTAATTTCCCTTATTTGGCAGGTTTACTGAAACAAATTACAGGAAGACGTTACAGGAGGAGGAAGGCAGGTAAATAGAAATAATGGTTGCTTTCCATACTGTACTAATTTACATGAAGTATATATAATTTGCCGAACAATGGCATAAAAAGGATTTTTTTTTCAAAGAAAAAAAATCACAGGAAGAGAAGATGCCCACAGATCATGGTGTGTACAGATACCCACTTGGTGTTTTTAACAGGTTTCAGCAAATCCTCTAAGTCTATGCCACTTCTTAAGACTGTCTAGTTTATAAAGTATAGCCCTAAAATGCAAAGCGAACAAAACTATCTCTGACCACACGGTTTAGAGAAAGAAAAGAAAAACCACGTTATTTGTCTTCCGATGTTGATAAGGACAAGTTGGGAAACGATCATGCCCGCCAGTTTGTTTCCTAAATGCTTAACAATTTAGGATATGATCCGGAAATTCATTCCGTTAAATCATGCTGGAATCGATGACTATAAGGTGGGAATTGGCTTTTCGTGGAGGTCTGGAAAAATCGTTAACAGCAAAGTGCCGGGTGTTTGCAGGCGAGGGGCTCTTCGTCAGCCGCTCCGAGGGCGCGGCCTCCGGTTTTCCCTGCTCGGGTTTCTGTCTAGACTTGTCGGGAAAAGAAGCCACCGCTTCGGCGATCTCAGGGCGAAAGAGGCGGAAGGGAAAACGCGCTTCTCCCGGTACCCTTCTACCTCGAGGAGTGCTTTAAAGGGAGGCCAACGCCGAGGGCGAAAGAGCTGAGTCGCCCCTCGTGGCCCGCGCCTCCCGTCCACCTCAAAAGGCGGCGACCAAAAAAAAATCCTTTTAAGAATACTACGTGGACATACCGTACCTCAATGAAAAGTAAAAGACGCGTGTCTTGTCCGTGAGTATTCTTTAGCCTTCACCCTCCCAGTAAGTACGTGTGAACGGGTGCGTATGGCACTTTTCCCAGTTTCCGCCCGCCCCGTCCCCCCGGGGTCTTGACTTCACTTCTTCCACCTTCTCCCACCTCAGCTCAAGCCTATGCCTGGGATACTCCCACCAGAACACACACACACCCCACCCCACTCCACTCCACTCCACCCCACGGCTCCGCTTGTGTTGTACCTTTGGCTACAGAGGAAGGAGACACGCTTTGTAGGCGGCTCAGTGTGGCCCGGTTGCCCTGGCAACGCTGGAGGCTTCGGCCTAGCTTTTAGTTGGCGGCGAGCCCGGGGCACGCCGGGGAGGCGGAGGAAGGACGAGGCAGGCGCCGACGAAACACGTGATAAGCATTTCGCACCTTTAAGACAAGACGGATTTGTTTCAGTGTGAGCTTTCCTGGACACAACCTGAATCTCCCACACATACCTAAGGCTCAGGCTGTGTCTGAGGAATTGGGAGTGTAACCCAGCAATGGTGACACGGAAACGGTGCTTCCAGCTGGGGGTTTGCTCTAAGTGCAAAAACAGACGAACATGGCTGATAATTGATAATTCAATTCTTCAAAAAAACAAAACAAAAAACCAACAACTCCGGTTTATGAATGTGAGATATTGTGCCTCCCTGCTTATTTAACTTATATGCAGAATACATCATGCGAAAGGCAGGACTGGAGGAATCCCAAGCGGGAATTAAGATTGCCCAAAGAAATATCAACAACCTCAGATATGCAGATGATACCACTCTGATGGCAGAAAATGAGGAGGAATTAAAGAACCTCTTAATGAGGGTGAAGGAGGAGTCCCCTGGACTGCAAAGAGAACAAACCTATCCATTTTGAAAGAAATCAACCCTGAGTGCTCACTGGAAGGACAGATCCTGAAGCTGAGGCTCCAATACTTTGGCCATCTCATGAGAAGAGAAGACTCCCTGGAAAAGACCCTGATGTTGGGAAAGTGTGAGGGCAAGAGGAGAAGGGGACGACAGAGGACGAGATAGTTGGACAGTGTCATCGAGGCTACCAACATGGATTTGGCCAAACTCCGGGAGGCAGTGGAGGACAGGAGGGCCTAGCGTGCTCTGGTCCATGGGGTCACGAGGAGTCGGACACGACTTAACGACTAAACAACCCACTATTCAGAACGCCAGAAAATGGCCCAATGTTGCTGTACAATATCATGCCCATACTAGTAGGCATCCTTCAGTCTCGAGAGACTATGGTAACATGTTCTGAATAGAGGACTTGGAACAGCATCTAGTGTGGCTGAGAAGGCCAATTCAAGAGTGACAATCCCTTCTACACTGAGGACAAAAACAGTCTGTCCCCTGTCCAGCTCCCTGATTTTGCTGGTTTCGGGACTGCCTCTTTGCCTCAGCCTGCTGGACAAGGGTTTCTTCAAATTTGGAGAGGCCATGCTGCACCACCTGCCTCCAGGCTGAACGCTCAGATGTCAAGGTTTCCCATCTGTTGAGGTCCATTCCTAAGGCCTTCAGATCCCGCTTGCAGATATCCTTGTTTCGCAGCTGTGGTCTCCCTCTGGGGCGATTTCCCTGCACTAATTCTCCTTACAGGAGATCTTTTGGAATCCAACCAGTGCTGCCCATACTACCAGCAGGAAAAAGGATGCCAAGCTCTTTACAAAGCAGAGGACAGCCTGAATGTTGACAACACCAAGGGCAGGCAGCTGTCTACAGCAGCAGTCCCCAACCTTTTTGGGGTCGCGGACTGGCTGGGGGGAGCGACACCCCCCCGCGTGTGACACGCCCACCGCGCGAGCGTGACACGCCACCCTGCGTGCGGGGGGGGGTGGAGATCCATATCCGTGGCCCAGTTCCAGCAAGCCCACAGACCGGCACCGGGCCGCGGACCGGGGGTTGACGACCCCTGGTCTACAGGATACCTTCTTCTGCTCACTCACTACCATTCATGCTTGCTGAAAAACAGCCCTGACAATTGCTTTGTGTTTGGGTAAGAAGTGGTTAACGGATGGAAAAATGGGCTGAGCTTCTGGGATTTTCCCTTGCGTGGTGTCAAGAAGGTGACTCCTATTAGGGTTGCTGTAAGCAGGTTCCATCTTGATGGCACGTAACAACAAATTCTACTACATTTCCTCATATATAAGATTATAATGTGAGACACAGGTGCTGTACATGTTACACCTCCAAATAATAAACGCAACATGCCATGGCTTCAAGGGATTGTGTAAAACAAGATTCCACAAAATGGGGGATGGCCAATAAAGCAAAAGAGGGTGGGGAGGAAAAGCCTAAAAATAGCTCTGAACCAATTCTGATTATATCATAATTATCCTTGTAAAATAATAAAATGGTGAAAACTTTTAGGTTGATGGGAATCTTCTTTGGCATAGGGATTCAGATTATGTTTCTCTCATGGTACAGAACTTTACAAATCACTTTCTTATTGTCATTACTCACTTTGCCTTGGGGAAACCAACATTTAGAAGGTGCTAAATTCTAGAGGTGAGTCTAGTAGTCAGTGGAAAACAAATGGCAATACTTTTTGGTCCTATTCACTTTCCTTTGTTTGAAAGCATAAATATTCCCTTTCTCTTGGGGACACATTTTCTTTTTTTCTTCTTGGAAAGGAGCTGAGACCCATGCCCCACAGCAAAATGTGTAAGAAACAGTGCCTCAGTTTGCAGAACAACTAGTCACAGCTCTGACCACAAATGATAAATTACCGCATAGGTCTTTTCATTACTGCACAAAGGGAATTTCTGCCTATGATTCATATTTAATCAGAGAAAATTTTATATCCTGAACAACCATCTGTGCATTTCTCCGTCAACAGGTATGCCAAATGGTGGGATTCTCAGATTCATGGTCTGCCATACTGCCCTCTCCTAACCATTAGTCTCGTCATTTCAACTGCCAGAATTGCCTAACAGAAAAGGCAGTTTGGCCTGTTCCTAGTCCTTTAGCAGAGATTATCTATAGAAAACGGGTAGTGCTTTCCAAACACACACACCAATGAACTGCAAAAGACTAAACTGCTATGGAGGCCAGTTTAGAAAGTGGCAGTATAACTCTTTTCTTACCCTTTATGATAGACCCTGTAGAAAAAAGACAAAGACACCATCCATCTCTGCCAGTTTTCCTCCATGCCTGGACTTCCTAAACTAATTGCTCTTCATGGGGAATAAAACATTCCCCTATTTTGATCACTATTTTCATGTTTTTCCCTTTCATGTGCCCCTCTTCCTCAGACCCATTTCTTTTCTTGGGTTCACTGATCAAACTAATTTCTCAAGGAGTGGCAATGTCAGGCTTGCAGCAAAACTAATAAAAAATACTTTTGACAAGTATAACAAATTTTATTTGACGTAAGTTTTCAGAGACCATTTAAAGAAAATGGACAAAGGTTTATGCTGACACTTCTATATGTCACAAGACCTTTTTGTTCTCTTTAAAAGCCAACTTTTACATGACATAGACCCATGTGTGCAGCTATAATTCTCTTAGCAACCTAAACCTTTAGGATTGAAAGGGGATGGGACAGAACATTGTTGGTATATGCCATCAAGTTGCCTCTGACTTATGGCAACCATGTGAATTAAGTGTCGTATTGTTACTCAGTTTTTGCAAACTCAAGGCTGTCTGTGGCTTCTTTTATTGAATCAATCTATCTCATTTAATATTCTTCTTTTCCTGATGCCTTCAACCTTCTCCAGCATTGTATTTTCTAGTTTTGTCTTCTCATGATGTGCTCAAAGTATGTTAACGTACATTTAGCCGTTTTTGCTTCTAGCTAGAGTTTAGGCTTGTTTCAATTTAGCACCCACTTATTTCTCTTTCTGGCAGCCCATTATAGTTATAATGCTCTCCTGCAACACCATGTTGGAAATTAATCAACTCTGTTCCCCCCCAACAGCTTTCTTCAATAGCCGGTTCTGACATCCATACACAGTAATTGTGAATACCGTGCTATAGTGGCACATCCCAAGACTTGAAGATCTTTTCTAATTCTTTCATACCTGCCTTTCCAAATCTCAGTTTTCTTCTTAACTGCAGTCTGGGATATAATGTTAAATCATAAATAATGTAGCTCCAGTCTCCCAGGATGTGCCAACATTCTTCCCAGCCTAGCAATCACCTAAAGCTGCCAGCAGGGGAGAGTCAAATGACATTTATATATCCCTATTAAAGGATATTACATATTTATTGAATATAAGAAAAGCTCACAATAGTCTGTGCTAAATATAAATGACAATAACCAATAAATTCTGCTCTTCCCGATGCTTTGTGAATTAATTATACATATTTTGCAGTTTAATCTGTTTCTGCTGGTCACAAGAAGCAATAAACCAAAAAAAAATTGTTTCTCGTTTCTACTAGCCAGCTACCAAATCCTGCCAAGGTCTGCTATAGCACCTGATCTCTCAGTAGGTATTTCCTCCATATTTTCAAAATTTTCTAGCTACCAGAGCTAGCAACACATTCCTTAAAACTAAAAAAATTATCAGAATACTAAAATTCTGTGGTTTGATCCTTTATTTACATCAGTGGCAAAATATTTTAAATAAATATAATTCAGTGTACCCTTCTCATCCCATTGCATGCCTTTTGCATTTTGGAGAATTTAAAAAAACAGATTACATGTTAAGATCTGGTTGCAAAAAGAGATGAGAAGAAACGTTATGTACTTTCAATCCATATCTGATTTATAGTAATCCTATGAACTAGTGACCTCCAAAAGAACCTATAATTAGCAGCCCTGTTTAGGTCTTGCAAACTCAAGGCTGTGGCTTCTTTTATTGTATCAGCCCATCTCAAATTTGGCCCCCCTCTTTTCCTGCTGCCTTCAACTCTTCCCAGTACTGTTGTCTTTTCCATTTAGTCGTGTCTTCTCATGATGTTTCCAAGCATGACCAAACAGATTGCTTCAATTTAGTCATGTTTACTTCTAGAGATAGTCTAGAAGCATCATACCTATCTAGGACCAATAGCCTTTTTGACATTTACTTTTAAGAAAAGCTATTCAGGATCAGATTGTGAATATACCAAAGTTTACAATAGCTAATTCTGCTATTTAGCTAGATCTTGTGTTTTCTCTTAAGTAATTCCCACTAAGATCACTGGGGCTTACACCCAATGACATAGGTGTGCCAGATGTGCTGTGCAGTCTAAGGCTGCCACATTATACATTTATCTAGGAATACATCCCACTGGGTAAATTCAAGATAATTTTTTTGTAAATGTATTTAAGAACACATTGCATGCCTTTTAACATGCCCATCTTTAATGTTCTCAGTTACTAATTTGGTTTACAGCTGATGAACAACATTGTAGGTAGCCTGATTTGGAGAGAAAGCACGCTTTTAAACTGTGGATTAATGTAATTATTTATATGAAAAAGGAAATGCTAGTTTTCTCTAGCAGAAGTTAAATCACAGGGAACAAGAGCCACAAGCATTCTTCTTGAATACTGAGGAATAACTGGAATAACTATGAAGGTGTGAGCCATATGACCTCTTTGAAGCATAATGTGATCTTAAGCATAGCCCAGGGCAGTGAAAGATCCCTGTAGCCCAGCAGAGTCTTGGTAGGGCCAGAGGTTGCGTGTTCCCCCAAATAAAATGAAAATCATCAAACTCTTCTGAGTACTTTGGGGGGAAGAATCGGATAAAGAGCCTGAGTGGGGAAGAATTCAGACAGACCAAAGAATAGTACAGACGTTTAGAATTCAGTTCTGCATGCCAGTGTTGTCCATGTGAGCTGAACCACACAAAAGAAGTAAAGACTGATGTTCAAAGTTGGCACACCTGCAGCCAATTGAAGACAAACTATGAATCCAGAAGCCCTTTAGGATGTGTTCTCACTTTGTGGGAGCATATAATTCCAGTTAATCCAAATGTGCTGTTGCTGAATCACTAGAAAACCTGCTACCATAAGAACTAGTGAAAGTGTTTACTCTAATTTCAGTCTGTTCCATAGGAATATGAATCCTAGGAATATGTACACAGCCTCATAATAAAGATGAATGGGTAGCACTTCCTGTCTTGTCTTCCTTGTTCTCTCTTCTTCTTGTTAATCTGGTTATCTTAATCCAGGGTGTGAAAATGACAGGTGCCTAAATGCCATTTTCCCAATCACAGGGCCCTCCAGGGGTTGCACCAGTACCTCCATATGAAAACTGGAAGTCATCAGAATGAATCCTGCTTCAGATTTGGTGATGGTGGGGATTCTGCTAGAATAAGATGAGAAGGTACATCTTGCTCTAGATTAGAAAAACAAACGGAAGTGCTCCTCCTCAAAGTCTCTTAGTAATGAAGGAAAATATCAAGTGTAAGGATGTTACTGAAGACAAAGACCAAAATTATCCCCAGTCTTGTATCACCATGTATGGGTGGACAGTAAAAAAAATCTGGCAGGAAAAAAATGATTTATTTGAAATATGATGTCAAGAGACTGGCAAGTGAGGGGGTGATGGTTTCAGCACCTTTGAAACTTGGGCCTGTTAGCTTGTGACTCTGCTCCATTCAACTTCTGGTAGATTAATGTGAGCTTTCATTTCCTGTTAATAGAAAAAAGGAAGAGTCATACAGTAACGTCAAAATATATCCTTTGCACTGTGACTTGATTTAAAGATCCTGTTAGACAACATTTTGGAAGATACATGTTTTGAAGTCAAGATGAAACTTGTATTCATAAACCAACAGATTTAGACGTGTATAGCAATTGCTTAGTAAGACTTTGATTTAATCTGTGTACCAGATCATTTACAGAGGACACAGATTTCATTGAGTTTGAACTGCCTGCAAAACATGCCCAATGTCTGGGTAATAACTAGCTCTAGTGTGAATCGAAGTTTCCTGCTCTCATGGAGATTCTCTGAACATCACAAATCCAGAAGCATCATGAGGATGGAAACAGTAGGGCAGCAGCTATCAACTGTTTCAATCTCTTCTCCCCTCACATGCTGCCTGTTATTGGCATGCGGAAGCCTAGGTAAACCCTCCCCTACACCTCTTCTCTCTCTCTTGTCTTAATTCCTTCTCCTCAAACGCAGTGGGACACAACAATAAACAAGAATCAGCACAACAAGAGCCAATTCAGTGTAGCTGTTCAGGTGGGCCTTTACACTCTGCCAGTATTGAACAGGATCTAGGCAACCAGGCCTGGACCTATGATGTAGAAAATAATACTGACATAGTGTTATGCAGGTCACTGAAATGTTGGCCAAAATCCTGTTGCTTTGTGTAGCAAATCACACTAGAGTAGGCCCACTGAATCAACTGGGATTTGGTGAGTCAACTCTTCCTGCATTAGGGGCTAGGCACTTTACTCCTCCTGTGTTAATTCAAATTCAAATGGGCCTACTCTAGCTGTGACTTATGCTAAAGTAAGTTACAGTTAGAGTTACAGTGAGGCTCATTTGAATCAATTGAACTTACAAATAACTTGACTCACTAAATCCCCACTGATTCAATGGGCTTACTCTACTGCAACATTCCCTCTAAGCTGTATGTGCATGCACTCGCCCAGAGTCCATCGGAGTGCACATGGTGCAGCTGGCAGCTAGTTTATTTACTTCCCATTTTGAATGAAGCCCTGCCCATCCTCCCACGCACACTGAGCAAGTCTCCTGCGCAGCGGGACAGCAAATTAGAGGGAACATTGCTCCAGTGCATTTTATTTTGTTAAGCAACAAAGTTTTGATCAGTGTATATGAAGATCTCTGAACACTCAAGAGTGATGTAGAGTCTTCCTTTGTGTATGTTTATTTGACTTAAATCCTACCTTTCTTTCACTACTGGGACTCAAGGCAGTTTATAACAAGATTAAAACAGATATAGGTAAAAACAAATAGAAAATTGCAATGCTAAAATACAATGAAATAATTATAATATTAAAACATAAGTTAAAAAACATTAAAAACACATTTATAAAAGGCAATCAATCCCCCCAAAGCTTTCTCAACAGCCAGTCACTTGCTGGAAAACTTCTTGAATAAAAGGGTCTGCCCACAGACATTATAAATTCTTGCTTCACATTTCATGTAGCAACCTGAGGAGGAACCATGTGATGAAGGTGTCCAAGGCTGCCATCCTATTCAGACTTACCTGGCAGTATATCCCATTACAATGGGATTTATCTGTTTTGAGTATAAGTGTACAGGACTGCACTGAAGGCATTTCTCCATCCTAGATTGTATATCTTTAAAAGATATTAAAAGTCTTGCATCATTGTTGCAAGAGACCATCCCATCCCTTCTGCACATTTATAGTTCTTCCTTTGAAGGCTTTTTCCTGTGGCAGTCACAAATTGAAGTCCTATCATCAGGCTGAGGTACAAATTCCATTCCATCCCTTATTTCGGGCTTACTGGTTTGGCGTTCGGCATATTTCTGAAAGATGTAAATTGTGTTTAAAAAGAACTGCAGCAACAGTGAGCTATTCAAAAGAAAAACACGTCTCTCCCCCTCCCCCCACATCGTCATTCTGTATCATCTCTTTAGCCATTACTCCTTCCCATGGAACCTAATTAAATTATTCTACCAACAGTACTGCTTCCATCACTGGAAACAGGCGGAGGTAATTCCCTTTCCTCACTCTCAACCTCCTTTTGGGAAGGCTGGAACTGCAGGGCAGGCAAGGAGAATAAAGTGCTATTTGACAAATGGACTTCAGCACACGCAACACTGAATTCTTACTAAGGCTTTCTTTGCAAAATAGCTGCTGTAATCCTGAGCACATAAACTAGGAAGTATGTACATTTGAAGTCAAAGGAATTTACCTTTAATTAAATGTGCATAGGATTGAGATACTGTTGGAGAAAGCATCTTCCAGCAATTCTTAGATATGATTTTTAGACATAGTTTCTAGAACCAATTGCAGTAATGTTAACACCTTGTGCGTACACACACCCATGCTAGCAGGACTATGTTCCTGATGCTCTCATGAACACAAGGCCACGTTTAACAAGTTGGACCTGTTCTCAGCAACTGAGTATTAAAAATTTCTCACGTCAAATGTGTGGTTAAAGTTGCTGCCATGTATCTTCAGTTAAAACAACAGCTTGCCTGCACAGCTATATGTAGTCTGCATTTAATTTATTTTAAAACAATGTTGAAATCCTGTGCCATGGCAACAGGTGGGGCTAAGTTGAAAAACAACAAAAAACACCCCTCCTTACATACAGAAACAAAGCAGATGAGAGAGAAGCCAAGCTGCATCTTTTCTGATGCATTGCTTCATAAATGGGACTTTTTTTTCCACAAGGGACCATTCAAAAATGCAATTCCTCCACCTGCAGATGAAAACAGTGGAGTCCAAAGACAGCTTTGGATTCTGTTGAATGTATAAAACTCTCTATTTGCTTTATTTAACTCAATATGGTCTATAATGATTCGAATCAACTCTCCAGAATTTCAGACAGAATCTCTGCCAGCCTTGCAGAATTAAACCTGGAATCTTCTACATGGGAGAGGAATGATGGGCAACTTTAAAGAATTCATTGGCCCTATTCAACCCTCCCACCCCTTTAAAAAAATATATGGGCTTTCCCACTCTGATGAAATTGAAACAGAAAACTATTAGTAACTATGACCAAATCTTTGTCATTGAGCAACAGTGGATCAAAATTTGCCAGACTTCTAAAGCATAATAATCCAGATCAAACACAAGAAACCACATGAACAAGCCATACCAAGCTCCATTCTCCCCTATGTTCCCTTCCTATTTTTTGCTTATAAGATGGTAGTCAGAGACTTGCAATTCTGATTTTTACTTCACTCTGGCATCCATGTTTGGAGGACTGTTTGTTTAATTTGGGTTACTAAGAACAAGCCATGATCCAACTACAACTTAATATCCCGGTTTGTTTAAAAATCAGGTTTTAAACAGTATCTTAAGTTCAGATGTCAGGGGAAATGTGGTTAATTTAAAATTGTACACAGATATTCCTAGTCTTCTCCTCCGGCATACAAAGGAAGAGGAGAGAGAAGAGGGTGGCTTGTAAGACTAAGGCTTGGTGCAAGATGTTCATATGCCTGAAAAATCATGGTTTCATGTTCTATCTGGAAAAAAAAACAACTGTAGAATTACAGCAGTCAAGGGAAGAGTTGAGTGTGTAGCAATGTAAAGTTAGCAACCGCTGAACCGAAGCCTGGACTAACCTGGAATACTTTGAAATAGTAGCAATAAAACCGATGTGGCTGTAGTAGTTCTCTTGCAGCTGCCTGACCTTCCTTAGCAATTTTTCTAACAAAATCATCATTTTCCTGAGAAATTGAAAAGAAATAACAAACAAAAATTTGTCAAAGAAGAATATATAAAGTCATTTTGTTCCTTTCCGATGTAATTGGGCTTAGTGAGGGATAAGCTCACTGTTTCAGAAAATGCAGAAATGCTATGGTACAGACAGTTATTGTACACTGAAATTATAACGAATCACTTCAATGTACAGTAGCTGCCTACACTTCTGCATTATTAATTGTAATCTCTTCCTATTTAGCCTTAGCCTTTTAAAACTTCAGGAATATTAGGTGTTTCAGATCAGATAGTTGCAGTGTGGTGCTGTTAAGGATGAATATTTTATAAATTTAGGAAAGTCTATGGTCCAAGTCTTCAGCTAACTGCACAGACAAGTTTGACATCTCTCATATAAAGTAGGTTACTCAGAACACAGGGATGTAATTGTCTGTTTCCACCCATATAATCATAATCTATTTTATGTGTTGTGAAGCTTATGAAGAAAACAATGAAATATGTTCTAAAAGATATAGAACAGCATGGTTATGGATCTATTTAGCACCTAACAATTCCAAGGCCTTGTTTCATGTTTCAGCTGGTTAAGCCAAAAAAAGGAATGGAAAATTGTTGGTAAGTTATTTATATATATATAGGAGACGGGTGGGTAATTGGAAGAAAGTCCAAGGTAAGGACCTTCACACAGGTATTGATATTTTGTAAGTGAACAAACTCTCTCTAAAGGTTGTATGCAAATATTATAATTAAATTTAAAAAAAAAAAACATTTCCAGCCCCATTATTTTTATGAACCTTGATTTCTCTTCAATTTAGGGTGCATCCTATACCATACTTACAGATCTTAGGAAACATACATTCGCATACACTAGGGATGCTTTATTCACTACAAAATTATTGTAACCCAAGAATGCTCTGGAAAGTCAATCCCATATCTAAAGGCTCAGAGGAGTCTTGGCACTGTGCAAAATCTCATAGGATGGAGCTTTTTCATCCTCTACCTCCCTGTCTTCTTTCATGCAGCAATAAGATGATTGCACTCCAGTTTTCTTCCCATCTCTCTAAACCTAGAGATAGCATAAGAGGTAGGTTTGGGGTGTTATCTTAGCATTTTAGTTTTTCCTTTGTGGCAAAGATGATTACCTTGGCCCACTTTATTTTTTCCAGCAAGTCTTCCAAGTTTCTTTTAACCGGAACATAATGGTGCCATGGTAAAAGGTCCATATAAAAGTGCTCATAATAGGGTGAATCTTGCTTGATCACAAGACCGTCCCCCAATAAAAGATATGGGAACCTGTAGGCTGCAACTGTGCCATCAATGCTCACTTGGTACTTATACTGTGAAATGAGAAAGGAGGACAAAGAAAGCAACATGACCCAAATGTGTTTTAGCTCAGAACTGTGTAATCCCACATTTGTGTAACTATGATGACTATTTTGTCTCCTGTTCTATGTTTCCCCCCCCCCCCCCCCCGGCCCAGTTTTTTGGTTCATACGATTGCTGGAATCTAATGTGCTGAACATGAAACTCTGACACACAATATGGGACTTTGCAAGCTCTGGGAACTAGGAGCACGAGGATCCTGAGATTATAACATTAGGCTTCCTGTCTCTATTGTAACTATTCATTGAGCAGTGTGTCCTGTACTGAAAATTATTATAAGGAGTTGCCCTACTGTACTATGCAAAGCATAGGAGCTCTAGATACAGACAAACACCTTCCTGATTATTATGTTACTGTCCTAGTCAAATGACCCATAAGGTTGCCTTTAAATTGGCCAACCCATCTCCCTGGTGAAAAACACAGTCCAATTCTGAAGTGCCCTTGCCCAGAACTTGGAATTTTTATTTATTTGTTTATTTATTTATTTAAATTAATTGGTCAAAACACATCATAATTATGTAGGTCACTGCCACTGCTATTAATTTTAACAGTAACTCCTTATTAATGCATTACTGATATATCAGTTTGTTACATTACTGTTTTTTAATGGAAAAATACAAAAATTGTCAGTTATCAGTTTTTAAGGTTTTTTGTAAGGTTCACTCATGACCTTCCAAAGTAGTGTATTACAGGTCACACTTCTAACATATTACTTACAAGCTCTTTATATCTCAGTTAAGTGGCCAGGGACTTCTCTGCAGTTCCCCTTCATTACCTAGAGTCAATCTGACCTGTTTGTTTTGCCAGAAACTGTTACCTCTTTGGTTGAAATCTATCTTTACCCTGGATATTTCACACTCAGTGCTCACTTGCTCTTTGGGGCTCAGAATGGTCAGATTTCCTATAACATAATGCTAAGAAGTTTTAGGGGCTGAGTGCAAAACTTTTATAACACTGAAGCAGCCCTCAAACACAGCCTAAATGCAGGGGGGAAATGAGAACCGTTTTCCCCCCTCTTTTTACTAGAAAGCTCTGACAAAGGTAGGTGGTATACCTTAAAGAAGTCAAAGAATCCCATTAATGGAACTTTTCCCAGCTCTTTTTCCTTTTCTCTGAAGAAGAAGTAACTTGTTATTCCAGCATCCAATAGCTCTGGGTTTTCCTTAGAGAGCTGCACAAGCTGAAGCCGTTCTTCACAACTGTCTCGACCCCTGAAAAATGCTTGTTCAGTTTTGTTCTTCCAGACAGGTCCTGGAATGAACAGATTATACAATAAAGGGAGTTAGGAAGATGGACACTAATCTAGATTTTAATGCTTCACCTTTAAAAAAATGGCATGTTTATTAAGAACCAGAGAAACATCTGGTTTCACAGATAAAATTCATATTGGAAGTTATGTCACTAGGTGACAACATTTACTGCACATTACTGCAAATGATACAGAAACTACTTCACTTTGAAAAGTAGATTCCCCAATTTGACTGTTGTGTGTACAATGTTTTAAAGACGGTGGAGGTCAAGTTCAACCAGTTTCTATTAGAAGGGGCTATGTAGATTAATAATTAGGTGGAAGCCTACAACATCACCAACCACTTATTAGAGCATTTTATTTTTGGATTACAAATCAAGTAGTTGTTTTTGGGAGACAGAAGGATAAGGAAATCACATATTATCATTAAATGTGTGATTATATAAATAGCCCTTTGAACAAACAAAACAAAATATTGTATAGCATGTGGGGAAAGGCAACGGCAAAAAGAAAATCCACATCTTTTGAAGAGGATAGAGAAAATCTGGGTTTACTGCACATGGGTAGAAAAAAAACATGACACACTGACTCTAGTTTTATACACATTTGTACACTTTCAGTATTACTATTTTGATGCATGAGGTGTACCAAGCCCTGGCATAAACTCGGGTGAATGATTCGACAGGCAGTAATAACAGTCAACAAAGATGACCATGGCCCTGCCTAACCACGTGCTCGTTCTCTTAAAAGTACATCCGCTGATGTTCACTGACAGCCAGGAGGAAAAGGAGATTGCCGAACCAATTTCAGGATGAAGAAAAAGAGGTATTGTGGCTCGTTTGTTAGTACTTGTACATGTAACAGTCCCAACTTAAGTTGCTGAAGTGAAACACCAGCTAGGATTTGAAACAACTGACATATATACATTCTAATTTGTAATTCTAGTTGGGAAATGCAAACATTTTGTAACCCATAACAAAGTCTCTGTGCACCTCTGAGTCATTTCAGCAGGTAAAAAACATCCTTGAAGTCACTGTGCAAAGCTCATGTTAGTGTACTAGTGTGCAGTACATGCAAAGATGAGAGATCCCAGGACTGTGACAGGAAAATGGCATAAAGACACTTTGTATATTCTTAAACTGTATACTGTTACACTGTGGCACACTGGCACTCCTCTTGTGCTATATCATATATGATGTCAGTGTATCCGATTAGGATGGGCCTCTAAAGAATATAAGAGCACCATGTGGCCCTCTGAGTCCCACAGGCCATTGGCAGCTGATTTCCTTGTCTCCCAGTATCTACTCCCCACCTGTCTTGCAATGAAAAAAAGGCTAAGGAGCCTGCCCATTATTACAGGTCTCAGCTTTTCTGAGAGTTAATCAGCTTTACAGTGGGAAAAGGATAGGAGGATCTTAACATGCCAGAAGGGAAATTTCTGCATGCTGAAAAGAGGGGGTGGGGGAAGAAAGGTATATATGTTCGTGTACAGGTTTGTACCCACAAGACTGAGTGGGGAGAAAGCTTTTGTGTGAAAAAGATTGGGAAGAGTAGCCCCAGCCATGTACACAGCAAGTACATGGCAACCCAGCTTCTTCCGCACTTGTGACCCTAGACATAGTTATGGAAGACCAAAGAGCTTACTTCTTCCGGATGATAAAGGTCCAGGCTTCAAATCCCTGATCTGTCATAAAGCTTAGTTTCAACCCATCCATATGTCACAGGCTGGCTTGCCTTGCAGGTTCATAAGGATAAACTGGGATAAAATTATGTATGCCATCTTGATGTATGGTAATACAATGCAGCTGTGATAAGTAAATATATTTGGGATGTCTTAAAGTGACTCAAAGGCCCAATATTTTTCCCTTACAGATTAAAAAATACTCTAAGAAGAGTATAAACACCAGCTACCACCAATCAGCAATACTTCAAGTGCTATTCCCCCTCCATCAAAATAAATGCATAAGACCCCTTTCACCTGTATTTCCTTGAATGGACAGGAGGTCATTTGTGACACCACGCAAAGTTTCAATAGTTGAGTGTGTGACATCGTAAGTTGGAAGCACTATGTCAGCTGAGCCCAGAGACCCACACCAAGAAATAATAGGTAGAGGACTGGGGGTGTCATTTGCTTTCCGATGTTCAACAGGCCAGTCCGCAACATTAAGGTAAAATTCCACATCAGGGAGATGAACCTAAAAAAAATCAAACAAGCCTTTATAGGCCACACTGTCTTATTGTGCATTATCCTATTTCAATGATTAAGTGGCCTGGCCAGCTACAATCAATGTAAATGTTGTGGGCCATTAAGCCACTCCATATGTAAAAAGGAACTATGATTGCTATTAGGAGTGTAGACTCAAAGTGTGGGAGACAGTGTGCTGTAGTGATTATAGGTTTAGGCCCAGGACTCAGGAGATCGGGCTTCAAATCTTTACTTGACCAAAGTCTCCGTTCAGCTCATTGGGTGACCCTGGACCAGAGTTGTGTTCTCACCCTGATCTACCTCAGAAGGTTATTTTGAGGATAAAGATAAGGAAAAGTGGACTGTAAAGGTAACAAATACATAATCAACAGTCAAACAATTTTATGAAACTGATGAAAATCTTTTGTAGAAGTCAAACTTCTTTAAAAGGTTTACAAGATCCCTATTCAAGTATTCATAGTAAGATTAAAGTGAACACACATCTAGAGAGTACACAAACCATAATCCCATCTGCTGTGTCTTTCCTTAATGGCAACGTTTGCTCCATGGGAAACTCTCAACACAG
Source organism: Intellagama lesueurii (assembly GCA_037013535.1). Classification (NCBI taxonomy): domain Eukaryota; kingdom Metazoa; phylum Chordata; class Lepidosauria; order Squamata; family Agamidae; genus Intellagama; species Intellagama lesueurii. The sequence continues at coordinate 21,090,428 of JBAJHW010000003.1, forward strand.
TTGGTAACTTCTCTATTGTGTGGAGACAGCCTCCTTTCATGAAGGAGTCTCTCTTCTTCACACTATCATTTCCTATTTGTTAAAAAATCTTTTTTGTCTCAATTTTGGCTTTATAGTACATTTAGAAAAAAGAATGATTTCTACATAGTGGAGAGCATAGCTACAATGCTCCCCATCTCCTCGTGTGTTCGGTTTGGCCCTACTGAAGAGGGCAAGGCTGCAAGATTCCTGTGTACCTCCAATGGTGAAAATCCTGTTATGCAGCTCCACTTGTGCAATGTGAATGATGCCATAGCCAGAGGCAGATTGCCACTGATTTAAAACTTCCTTTTTCAGTTTCAGAGTTCACATGGCTAATGCTGTGGCTCCCTGATTATGACAAACAGTTTGTTTGAAGGTATAGCTGTACATGCTACCACCTTGTATACACTGAGAACGTTTCAGGAAGTTAGAGGCCTTGAAAATATAAGACTTAGTTAAAGATTCTTTGGTAACTGACAAAAGAGGTTGTCTTTAGCTCTGATCAAAGGATGTTAACAGTACAAATAGATCCCCTGAATGGATTTCTTCATGTGGTTTCTGTATTTGCAAATACAAATTAACAAAGTATATGTAATCCAGTAGCCAGAATCCTACTGCAAGTAGGAAAACTGCAAGTGGGAAATTGTCACTAGTTAACAAGTTACCACTTGTATCTCTTATTGCATCCTAGTTCATGTGTGATAAGAAATACATGCAGCAACTTTTAACTAATGACAATTTGCTGCTTGAATGTATGCCACTTGACTTATGCTGGCATAACTAGCCAATAGGATTCTAGCCACAGTAAACATAAAGTACACTAACATAGCTATGAAAGGTAAATATCTATAAAATGTACCTTCCGTGCTAGTGATAGTAACATTTCATCCGAAAATATTTTGAAGTCTGTGTACTTCCCCAAGGACCGACGGTATATGCGATTACCGAGAACTGTATAATGAACAATGGCTCCCATCCTTTGACCAAATCTTGGAGGCACCTCATTAAACATCCGCTGGAGATTAATACTAGGAAATGCAGCAAAGTCCTCAGTAATCCGAGGTTCCTCAGATGGACATGAAAGGCTCTTTTCCCAAACCTGAGCATTGTTCTCTGGACAGTCACAATACTCATGATAAACCGGGCCTGCAAAGGACAACACACTCAAAATATCTGATTTTTGAGACTGAAGCCTAAATCTATGAGGCTCTGTTCTATAAGTTAGTGTGGTCTCTGATTTCCAAGAAATAATTAATTATAGGAGACTTCAAATCCCGTAGAATAGACAGCACTACTGATCCAAAGTGTTAGAAATTATATATCCATGACAACACCATTAAAGGAGTTTAGCAAGACTGTGATGTTGGCTATGAGATTTATTATCTAATAATTATCTACTAATTTCAACTATTATAAATATTTGATTAAGTTAAGCACGACTCGGTTTAAGAAAGTTATTACATATACTATTGGAAGAAACTTAATTATCATTTTTGTATTCCTACAGTCATCTGTTTGTATTGTTTCAGTTCACTTCAATTTCTTACTACCAAACCAGGCCTTTCATATACAAAACAAAGCTAAAGCCAAAATAGACAATACATGTTGAGAAAATAATGAACAAATCATCACCCCGCTAAAAACACAAATATTATTTAATTAAAATAGTCCACTAAGCATCTCCTACAATCTGATAAAATATACAGCTGCCTCTTTCTGAAGAACAAATTAGTTTGTCCTGGCCAATATTTTAAAAAGTTACTCATTGTGAGTAATTTTACTGTCTTGTATAGAAGGTTTGTTTACACCAGCACACAGCCCTTTGTGGCAAGTTGATGTCAAGGGCATGTCGATATCCTTGCTATCATCAGCTCCCTCAGCAAAGTGCTGGTGGAGTTTCTTTATTGGACACTTCAGCCAGGTTTATTCCTTCTCTTTAAATCAATCTTTCTCATCTAAACCTCCATAATATATTTTAAAAATGATCAGTTTGTAAGAATTTTTTTCCCCTCTTGGAGAGTGGAAAACAATCAGTTTACCTGTTTTATGATCACACAAAGTTCTAATATATGCATATAGAAAGGTCACTAGTTTGGATTACAACTTCAAGTCTTCAGCCATCACAGCAATCTGCTGAATGGACAATTGTATATGCGTTTTTACTGCTGTTGCGTTAATCAAGTGTGAAATGTCCAGCAGGATAAGACTCCCAGGAAATTAGGGGGTTAAAATGAATGGTAACTTACCTTTCAGGATATAAGGAGACTGAGCTACATGTGCATCATCATAAAGAATCTCCACCTTTAATCCTTTTTTGACACTCGTGTGCATCCTATACCGCATAAGAAAGGATCCATCATTCCTTGCCAGAAGTTTAGGAACATGGATCTGGATTACTTCTTTCAGGGAGACTGGTTTGATTGTTATTTTAAATTGCCCTACACAATAAATAAAAAAGAAACAGAAATAACTGTAGGCAGTTATTGCTGCTTAGTTTCATTAGTATTCAGCTGCATTATGACTAGTAACTGCAGATATATCTTCCATGAAATGGTCTTATCCCCTTGAATGACATCTAATCCAGTGCCAATCACTACATCCTGTGACAATGAATTATATTAATTAACAATTTATACTTTCTTTTGCCTGACTCTACTAGCAATCAACTTCACTGAATAACCACAAGTTCTAGCATTAAAAGAGATTCCCTGGAGTAGACCCCAGTTGGAACAGCCTCCCGTGAAAAAAGGGACTTAAAGTTCTGGTTTTCAGAGTCCTAAGAATATTTTACAATTCTTTTACAAGAGAAAAGCAGCCTATAAATAAAACAAACAAATAAATAATAAATTTCGTTGTTGCTGTTGGTTATTCATAGTGCAGAATCATTAAAACCTGTGCAATGTCAAAACTGTTTTCTCCAATTCCTTTCAAGCCATCTATTATTACTAGCTTTTAAACAAAAGTCAAAGTTCTTTTAATAATACACCATCTATTCAGATGGTGCCATGCGTGTTCATGTGGGTTTTAAATTAATACTTATGACATCAGTCCTAAGTAAGGTTTTGGTATATCTTTTTCTTCATACTGCCTATGAGAGGATTACACATGCACAAGCCTTTAAACAGATATGGCTCTTTTAAAAAAATAGTCTGTTTTGCACATGGCTGGCAGACTTAGGAGCCCCTTAATATACTGCCAGCTTAGGAAGTATATTAGGAAGAGAGTAGAAAACATCAATAGATGAGCATTTTGTCAGAACTTTTATTATTACACAAAATTACCACAGTTCATTCTGAGAAGACATGAAACTTTCTGAATTTGACTCTACTCTATCATGTATTAGCTGAAACTTTTTCAGCCAGAGGGTCAACAGCAAAGCAAGAGGGGGCAAAGTACCTAAAAATCCACCACTCCCCAGTACCAGACAGCATCCCAAAACAAAGAAAATTCAAAACAGTTTCACAAATGTATGCGCTTTTACTCAGAAAAAAGCAGACCTGAATTCTGCAGATCTACCATGTCTTTTGTGACTCTGAACAGTGTGTGATTCAAATATCACTTTCAATATTATTCTGGAACAGCAAATAAACTAATTTGTTGTCTCTGAACATTAGACACATTCCCACTCTTCCTGACTAGGAGTATAATATAATCAGAACTACATACATTATTTGGTTCCATTCAAGAACAGAAAAACCACAGAATGCGTTGCTGGGTATAAAATTAACAACTTGTGCCTGCACTATACAGGAATCACTGTGAGGGTTCAGCTTCAGGCTCCTTTCTTCGTTCAAATAAATCAGGAGATTTTTGTAATTTAGAAACAGGTGTGATGTTTATTGGTGTGTTCAACAAATAACCAGTGTCAACAAAATTATTCCAACGTTTTTCTCCTTCTGACAACAGGTCAGCCAGGGGCTTCCATTCTTTGTCTAGGAATGGGTTCCCTTCACCCGAGTTCCATGGACCTGGCCAATCTATAGATAAATTTGGGTTCACCGCCTGTCCCGCTTCACCTTCCAGCAGGGGCACAGTGTCGTCGTCCCGGCCACCCACCCACACTGAACATCCAACAGGTGTGTGTGTCTTCCAGGGTCCTCCCTGTACCCCTTCATCCTCATTTCGCTCACCCTCCATTTCAGCCTCTCCTTCCTTTCTCTCTCTACTCTCTCTTTTTCTTCTCTTAGCTTTCTCCTCCACTCTCTGGCTTCTGCTTCTCCCCAATAAGAGGGTCTCGGAGGGATTTCTCTCCTTTTTCTATAGTCCGCCTCCTCCTTTGGGACCCTCAGCCTTTCCCATGCTCCGGTCCAGGGATCCTCCATCCAGACCCACTCCCAACCTGGTGGTAACTGTTCTTCCCTCCTCTTTATATCTGCTGTTCCCGCCTCTATCTCCACCTTCTTCTTCCGCTCTATTCCCGCCGTTTTTTCCCTGAGTTCCTTCAACAGTTAATTTTTGTATTTCTCCTTCTATTTCCCGTGTATCTGTCCCTCGCTGCTCTGTTCTCTTGGGAGACGAGGCGGGCAGGGTCTGTATCTCTTTCTCGGCGGTAAGGGGAAGGGACAGCACTCCAGCGAGAGGGCTACCACTCTTGCCACCTGTCTCACAATCACTCATAATGTAAACAGGAAATCAAAACAATAAAGACCAAAGGAGTCACCTTAGGCTATGCTATTTCACTATCTGAACATAAACAAAGCAAGCATAAATCTGAAAAGAATACTTGCAGGTGGATTGATAATCATACAGAAGGTGAACACAACACGGCTGCCTGCAGACAAACTATTGTAAATTTAGTTGCAAGTCAAGTTTTACATGGTCAATACCAATAAGAACCAGGAAGTTATTTAGAATGAATAGGGTGACTGATCTTCTGGACAGAGGAAACAGAAAACAGATGGTTTAACGCACGTATCTTGCAGCCGAAAAATTATCAAATGCCAAAAGAAAAATAGAAGTTACATAGCCAAGAACAGACCTGACTATTAGCCATCAATTATATGCAAATCCTTAATGTAGGGGCAGAGAACATGTGGCTGTGGATGTTCTTTGTACAACTAGTAAGACATATCCCACATCATTCTGCAGTTTACTGCTTGGGTGGCCTTGCAATAAAGATGCAAGCTCCATCTGCAAGTATGTTGGGGCTGTTTTGTTTTGTTTTCTCCCCTCCCTTTGATGATGTGTCATTGCCTCTAGAGGTGGCAGACTATTAGCTTGCTTGTCATTTTCAGTTTTCATTACTTCGATCTGAAAGAGAATGAAAGGTATTGCTCCTATTTTGCTCTCGGCCAGTCACCTCCTTCATTTCAATCATTTTTTACTCCTGCTTTCCTTACTTGCAGCTGCTCATATGCCACTCCTTATGTTTACCTTGAAAACAATTTTGCCAGTCCTTTGCCATTAAGCACTGCCATCAACTGCTAACAGATACCGGATAGATACTGGGTGAACATCTTGCTGGTGGGACCACAGACTTTAAAAAAACACAGTGGAAAGAGAGCCAAATCAGACATGACATGCCTATCACTCACATATAAAGTGATATAGTTTCATTTTAAAAGTAAAAGGAATAAATGAGGGGAAATCAGCAAGTCCTCATCTTCTTAAATATCTTATCTCTACAAAGTCTATTGCTCCAGTCACTCCTCTCTTCCTGGATCAAATAGTGGGGCACAGAAAAGTGGCTGAGACAGCAAATTCCAGAGACAATGAAGTCTTTAGGTGGAGTGTCACACACAGAAAACACAAAGGTTTAAGTATTCCTCACCCTGTAACACTCCTAGGTTGAAATCAGGAATCCTTTTACCTGACATGTGAACAAAGCAGTCCATGAAATGAAATCATGAAGTGAACTTCCAACCTGAAGGCTTGGTTATATTTACATCTGCCTCGCAATAAGCTCCATTCAAATGGAATCAATTTAGAAATATTTAGAAATAGTCACATGGCATTTAGGTCAGTGTGTGCATCCTCTTAGGAAAACTTTTGATTCATTTTATGCTGTGTTATATCTCAGTTGAGGGGGCTACACTGGCTTTTAGAATCATTGCATTTGAGGCTTTGTCCTGCACTGGCCCATCCTATCCTCGCACTAGCCACTGGCCATTCACCCCTGCTGCTGTGGAGAGGTAAAGGACTGGCTGGGTTTGCTGGAAAAGCTGCTTCTACATTTAGAAAGTTTGGCTGTGTCTATCCCTTTAAGAATGCTCCCGCTGTTCCCTGGAATGCAGAGAGAAGCAGCATTTATGTGTTGCTGTCAGCTGTCCAGTTTTCCAAGCACCCTGCTGGTTTTTCCTGCATTCTCTCTGCCCCCTTTTTACTTTGTTCCACAAAAGGCTGCCTGGGGAGGAAAAGTGGGGACTAGTAAGGCAAGGAAAAGAAATTTGCACACACACAGCCCAGCAAATAGAGAGGCAGGAGCTGAAATTGACCACAAAGGTTGCTTGCCAAGGAGGGAAATAACCTATAGCAGGAGCAGGGAGTGGCTGTGAGAGAAGGACACAGATGGATGTCACTCTATTCCATCAGTACTTTGGTAACAGACACATCTATCTTGCAATGCCATTTAAAACAGCAACCAGAAATGATAACACTCTTGCACTATTGACTGCAATGGGGCTGTACTTCTTCCAACAGTGCTGTCCATCCTTCTTGCCAAGAGGTCCTTGACTTCTATCCTCAATTTCAACCTCCTGGAAAGGATGCTTCATGCCTTATAGACTTGAACTTGCCCTTGGTGCTTGTTCTAAATTCCCAGTTCAACCTGCCCATGTTTACCTTTTTGATATTTCTATACCAGATCACACCAATGTTTGCCTCACTGGCCTTGAAATAAGATATAATGTCCTGTGCAGACCCACCAATATACATAAAGCAGTTACAGTTGCTTATTGTTCAAAGCAACATAGTGAGATGATATAAACTGCTAGATATGGTCTCCTTTTGAACCAATCAATAAAGTGAAAATTAGCTTGAAATTAAGCCAAAGGTCTCATGCTGCCGTTCAAAATTTCAGAATATAGCCGTGCTGCTATCTCCTATGGTATTTACACAGATACTTTGCTATGGTCCCTGAATCTTATTTCAGGGAAGCGTGCATAAGATTACGGCCATAGAGCAGAGCTAGGCCTAGGTGTACTTCCATATGTTGCTGGACCACAACTCCCATCATCACTCACCATTGGCTATGCTTGCTATGACTCATGGGAGTTCTAGTCCATAAATGTCTTAAGGACCATTATATTTCCAGTCCCTGTGATAGAGGAACAAATGATTAATCCAATAAAGGTTTTCATCATCTCTACAATTTCTTCTTTTTTTATCTTAGTCCATACCTCCCATTCATATAAATGTTTATATATTTGAGAAGGGCAGTAAAGAAGGGATTCCTCTCCTATGGCTTCTGGACATGAAAATTAAATCATTTATGGACAAGGAGTGCATATAGGGCTGCCAAAAATCGTCCAATTGTGCCAATTCCTCTTCTAGTTCACAGATGCCAATGTTTAGCTCCACAGCACCAAATGCAGAGCCAGTGTTGAATGTCAGGTTGAACTGGGAACAGGTTCAAACCACCCAATCAGCTGTGAAGCTCATCTGGCAACTTTTGAATTTTTTATTTCTCTTAGAGAAAATTTATCTTACGCAATGGTTGTGAGAGCCAAACTGTGGGAGAATATGAAAATGGAGGAAAAATATAGATATAATATTTAACTTCTTAAAGGAGTTTCTTTGTTTTGTCTACTTGGCACAGGCTTCCCTATTCAAACTGGCCCACCAAACCTAATCTCCCACTCAAGAGATTTGAAAATGGGGAAGTAGTTCCCACTTCACCAGCTTGAAAGACTGGTTGGTGAGGTGGGGATACACTCTAAAGGTTCCATGGACACCCAATTGAGAAACCCAATTTTTGCACTATAACTCCAAGAACTACCAGGAAGCAGGGCTCTGGAGCCAGGATTGTGGGAGCTGTAGTAAAAAAAAAAAAAAGTTATTCTACCTCAGCTCTGCTTTCACCTTATCACTTTGGACTGGCATACACACACAGCTGAATGAGTTGACAGAAAGAACTGTATCACTTCAGCCTGCAGGAGGTGGGGGACACCATGTTTGTGTTTCTGTATTTCCCTTTTTAACCTCTAGCTAAGCAAGAGGTCTAACACAGGGGTATGCAGCTTTGGTAGCTATGCTTGGCTTGTTTGGTAGGTCCATGGCTACACAGACCATTAAAAAATGCCCCCAAATGAAACTGGATGTGCCTAGATGCCCATTCCCAGTTTTGAAAAATGGGCATTTGGGGTGCAAAGGCCCCTATAATTGGTTTAAAAGATGGGTTAGCAATCATAGAATCACAGAGTTGGAAGAGACCACAGGGGCCATCGAGTCCAATTAGCTCTAGGTTTCCAAGAGCCAATTCCCCCTCGGAATGACTGTTTGGTGGTATTAAAATGAAGTTCCCACTTTACCAGCTTCACAGATTTTGGCTGGCGCAGCAGGGATGACACCCAAGGAATGACATCTACCACCTAAGGGAGTTCCTGCAGGCAACAGGGCCTCAAACAGTTGCCTTTGTTGGCATATAAGAGAGGACTTGGATCTGCTGGATATCCACTTCCAGTTCTGGAAACCTGCTATTTCACATGTAAAGGAATGCAAGCCCCCCCCCCCCGTCATCTTCTGTATTTAAAAGGCGGGCTACCACTCCTGGGGGCTTCCAGAAGCTACAACCGTCGGGAAGGGAGGCTTTTCCCTCTCACAAGCCACCTCTTTGAGGGGGAAAGAGGGGGGGCCAGGAGTGGCTCCTTCCTCACCCTTGTTCTATTCCCGGAAGGGTTCGTTTTCTGTGCCTCCAGCTTATTTGCTTTTAAACTGCTGTGGAAGAAAAGCTTTGGTTCACACATGAGATGGATTCCTCTCAGGCGAGGCAGGGATAAGGCCCAACCCAGCGCCTCAGGAGCGGGGTTTGCGCGAGGTGGTGGTGATGGACCTCTCCGGGGTCTTGTGTTAAAAGAGCCAGAGGCCTCCGAGAAGGCCCAGGAGAAACCACCCAGCAGACGCCAGGCGATGGGGCGAGGCGTGCCCGAGGTGGCTTCCGAGGCTGGAAGCGCCCCGTGGCTTGCAAGCGAGAAAGCAGAGGCAGTCCTTCAAAGGCGTGGCGGGCCCGAATACCTGGCGGCGAGCTCGTCACGTTGCGTCCCTCGCCGTCCACCGCCTGGATGTAGAAATACCTGACGGGCAGGGTGAGATCGGCCCGCAGGCCCGGCCCCCAAACCAGGCTCTTTTCCGCGCTGACTGCGGCCGCCGAGTCAGGAGGCGCCTCTGGGCCGGCAGCTTCAGAGCCGTTTGGCCACGGAGCCCAAAAGGCGGCAATTTCCACCAGCGCCAGCTGCCACAGCAGCGTCGCTTGCATGGCAGCCACCCCTACCCGCTGTTGGTCTCTACCAGCCCGGCCGTGGAGGCGAAGGGGCGAATGCGAATGGAAGCGGCCAGGGTGGGGGGGGACACCAATCCCTTGCTTCCCCTCATATGAACTTAATAAACTCTTCTCCCTCCTCCTTTGTTTTGGGGGGTGAGGGAGCGGGCGAGTGGCTTAATCTGATTGGGAGAAGCGATGGCCAATCATGAAGGACCGCAACACTCTTTCCCCACCCACCCCTCCAATCGCAGCCTAGAATTGAAAACTGAAGTCAATCTGTCGTCTTCCGATAGCTTTAGTGAGGGGGGGGGGGGGAAGGTGGCGATGTTGCCCAGAGGGGAATGCAATGTCGTTCTGCTTGTCTTGTGAAGCGGGGCAGCCAAAAGCGATGATGACCTTTGATTTCAATGTTCATATTGACGTGTTTTCCCCTTTGTCAATAAGATACAGATTCAGGCCCACTAAGGATGGCTGCCGAAAACGTTGAAAATAGTTCGCACCACCAAAAGTAAATGGTTGACCCAAGGCAGAATTTGCTCTTGAAAAGGAAAATATGTCTCCCTTTCCATTTCACCGACAGAAATTGCTGGATCTGACGATGTAGTCGTACTTCAGTTAAATCCAGCCCAATACATTTTGCTGCCTTCAGTGGAGGACAGGATGAGACCCCCAATTCTGTGAACAAACCCAACAGTGTGCTGGTTGCTGAAATTTACTTCAGTGGTGGGTGGCATTTACTTCAACAGCATCCTACACCACACACAAGGGCAAGTCTAGTTTAAGACATAGAGATGTGACAGAGCTCTTGTACCAAATACCTTTTTATTCAAATCTTAGCATCTTAAATTCCCCAGTGCCTGAAGCAGCTGTCTTGCTCTTTTCGTCTAATGGCAGGGCCAACCCCAATGTCAATGCTTATGAGGGTACAATGTCCATCTCTGGATACAGGCAAGCTGCTTGGGATGCAGTTCTTGTCATCCAACACCTAACCACCACCCTTGACCTGCAGCATCTGTTGCATCAGGTGTTCTTGCTCTGCCAGACCAGGGGCTGCCTCATTGTTGCTATTGATAGGGTCAGCCCTGGAAGGTTCGTGGAGTCAGGATGCTCCCATTAGAGATATCTTGGTAACTCCTAATCAAGGATGCTCAAAAGTTCTGATCCCCATTGGGCCTCTATCTCAGTATGACTGTAAACAACCATCAGGAAAACCAAAACAGCCTGCCTTGTCTTTTAAACAGCCACTTCATTTTCAGAATGAGACAGATCGTGAAACCAGGTACAGTACAAGCACAGACATTTAATAATATTCATATTGTGTCTATTGGTTCTTGATCTGTGTATCAAGTTGCCTATGAAAGGCAGAGTTACAATAGACAGTTAAACTAGTGGTGACTGTATAGAGCCAAAAATCATAGTAAGATACAAGTCACAATAGACCCACTGCGACTACGTCCTCCTTAGCAACGTAATCCTCAGTTTTTCTGCTATGGCTTCCTTTGTAAAATAGCACTTCTGTTTTTCAGCCTTACTCTATCACAATAGTCTCTGTTTCTTCCCCTGTAAGTGACACATTGTGTTTTCTTCTGTTTGGCCCTCTTATTGATATTACACTAACATTCCGGGAGCCAATGTAACACAACTGAGGGGGTAGTAGCAGCGGGTTTATTGTGCTCTCATGCCACCAGTGTAACATGTGAAGAGTGGCAGTGAGGATTTAAATTTCTGTATTATAGATTCAGTAGATGACAGAATCTGGGTCTGCACTACTGTTGAATGCTAGCTTCACCCAGTTTTATTTCTCTATGAATACAGGAAGTATATCCCCATGTTCCCACAATGTGGCAATGTGTGCTGTACTGTATAGCCTATCCTGCATACGATAGGGAGTTTGGGAATCTATATATTAACCTAAGAGGCACAAACAGTATAGAAAGCGGATTAAGATCTGAGGATTTAAAATAATTTGTTCTTCTTTATGTATGCATTATAGCAGATCTGCTATGGCATGACGGTTGCCATTTATAGATATTATTTGATCAAAAAAATTTATCCAGGACTGCTACTAACTTAAGTCATCTTGCTAGACAAAAGGACAAAATGTGACACACACTCGATTCCTTTTACAGAAGTTGCCTGGTCTGGCCACTGAATTATATTTCAGCACAACACCGCATTAGCCAGCATTCCATGGCTGCCAAGCATAATCATTACTCAATGGAATGTTTTGGATCTACTGTCCAGGAGAAAGATCTGTCTAAAGATTGCTGTATGTTTGTAAATCATAGGTTGCCCCAATTGTCCTAATACTGTTGTTTTGACTATACGTCTAGTTTCTTCACTGGGTGGTTTTAGGTTTGCCTCCCCTTACCCTCCCCCATAGTGTCAGTTTTAAAACGTTTTGTAGTACACAAACCTTGAGATTTCTACATGGCTGATACTTCCCCCTCTTGTCCATGTTGATTATGTAAGAATCCTCACTCAGAGGATGAGTTCACTAACAGCAGGGAAACAGGCCAAAATCCACTGAGTTTTAACAAAAGCTCAAGTGTTTTCCTAATCCAGTGAAATGTTCTCCTATGATTAAATAGCAAGAACTCCTTGACAAGTAACATTTCGTATACACGGTGTGTCATCAGTAGTGCAAACACACCATTAACATGTCTGTATATTTAAAAATAAAATGTTTGTGGGTCATGAAGTGCGCACACGAATAAGACACTGTCCTGCAATTTAGACACAAATATGCACAATTTATTTAAAAATAGGATTAGTCAATATCCATAGCTTATTTTAAATAAAATGTTTCCCTTCCCCTTTGTTTGCACAGAACATAGATGGTCAATTTGCACTACAGGAGCCATAAGGCACAACATATTTGCATAAATGGAAAAAGGAATAGAATACACAACTATCTATAGCTTATTCAGACTTACACTCCTCTTTTTTCACCTGCTATTGTATTTTGTAATCTAGAGGCAAATCTGCACCAAAATACACTGTTGAATATATACAGTGTACATAGCATAGTGGCATTCTTCCATACTTTGAACTTAACTTGTGGCTCACTTTGAGGCAGCCTATGGGGTGGTTATTCATGAAGAACTGGTTTGGTGATTGCACCCAAGCAAGTAAATCCAGCATTCCAGATCTACTTGAAAACTCACATAACTAACATTCAGGCACATTTCTCTCTCATTCTGTAGTAGTCAGCAGACCTCTGCAATTATGGAATATACACAGCAACCTTTTCCTTTTGTTCAATTAACAGAGTATGCTTGCACCTAGACAGCTGCTGTTTGTGCTTTCGAGCGTCAAGAAATCACAAAACTAATGCTTGCATGGGGACAAATTTAGTAACAAGGGTGATACCTTTTTCTGTCTTTCATGGAACTTTAACCATTCACTTGTGTAAGAAGTGCAGTGACAGATAAGAGAAGTCAAGGAACCCTGAACATCAATTTCTATCAGATATTTCCAGTATTGGAGTTTACAGTCTTCCAATTTTGGGGCTCCCACAGAAGCCAGTCTACACCCAAGAGGAAAATTAACACATGGACTTGCTTTAAAACAGACTGAATAGACAGGATTTTTGGAAACTGTCCAGAATCCCAAGTGTTTGTTACACTGGCATTACATGGAATGCATAAACTGCAGCAGTGAATTGTCACTAGTTAACAAATTGTCACTGGTATCCCTCATTGTGCCAGTTGTGACTTAGTGATGCCGAGGCTAAATACTTGATCAAATAATGAAAGTCTTGCCTTGATTGCAATTACAGTTAGGATTTTTTGTACAGGTTGCATATGTTTAAAACATTTTGGATAGACTCTTTTTCTATGTACACAGAGACAGAATTTCCTTCAAATTTAATATGAAAGGAAGCAAGTAATTACAAAATACAAGACAACACATGTACAAATGCACACATATACAGTGTAAAGTACAAAGGGAGAAATACAGTTAAAGAACCATGATATGTCCCTGTAAACATTTATTTAATGAAAGAGTTACCAAACGAGTTGGACTTCTCATCACATATACAAATTTTCAACAAACAACTTCAATACACTTCTTTTATACAATGCTTTTTTGGGGGCCAAAATAATTCACAGTTAAACAGCTTTCTTTCTCACACACACATACACACACACTCATATACTGTACACTTTTTTCACCAATGTGCATGACTTTTAATCCCATTGGAATAGTTAAAGTTGCATCGACCAACAGCATAAATATGTTATTTATTAGTTATTTCAAGTGTTACACTAAACAAGATAATATTTAAACAAATATTCAACTTTTATGTACACTTCTTTAACGAAGTATTCAGTATAACAGGTTTTAAGTACCATTTTTAACATGTTTGATACCTGATGGTTAAAAAAATAAGGCACAGAGCAGTTAATATCCAACAATTTTAAGTCCTACTGATTTCGATGGCAAATGCTCTCACATCAATATCAGTGGAATTGAAAACTAATTTTGACCTGCTTGTGTTGTTAGGAAATAATCTACAAAACACTGCTTCAGTGCACAATGTTCACTGAGTAGATGAGCTGCATGTATTATGTCCTGCAAGTAAATATATTAAATATTTGCTTCCTTAATTACAACAAAACATATTAACATAGCATAGTAAATATACATATGTATATCCAGTCTACATATATTAACCCCCATTTCCTCCTGATTTGGAGCAACACATGCTCCAAATGTGTTTCAAATAAAGAACATTCGAGACTGATGGACTAAGAGGGAACAAGTGCATATAGATTGTAGAAACTTTGCTTGAGTGCAAAGCTGCCATTTCTGAAAAATGAAACACTGACCCAGATACCTGTATATCCAGAGTGAGATATCCGGTACTGAGTGGGTGGGAAGGTAGGGCTCCCTTGTCTCATTCATGAGCATAAATCCAGCAAAATTAAAAAAAAATTCTAATGAGCGATTACTGGATCTCCATGGTAAGAAGTTTCACAGCTGGTTTCTTGTTATGCAGCTGTAAACAGTGCAGGAGCCTTTATGAGGGTGAATAGGTGGGTGGAAAGAGATAATAAACTTATTTGAGAATCTTTAGAACATTTTTTTCACCACCACAAGGAACTGAATGTGTTTGTTTTAAAGATTCTGTGGAGGTGATCTAATTTTCTTGTTGGATTTATGAGGTGATGATGGCAAAGGAGTATTTAGGATTGGAGATCAAATAGGTATTTGTAGGAATCTAGTCAAGATTTTTGATCTTCAAGTTTTATAAACTACCTAGGAACTGTCAACACAACAATTAGATTAAAGTTTTTCTTCACCTTGTCTTGCAGCCCCTCAGAGTTCAGATTCTTTATCATTCCCATCTAGATAGTATTCATCATCTGTAGTGGTATCAGAGTTTGTATCAGAATAATCTGCAGAGTCTTGTCCCTGAGCCTCAGAAGGAATTCTTGGCGACGCACCTTCTGCCGACACTTTTCTTTCAGCAAAACCTGAGCTCAACAGCTCTGGTCTGCTTAAGGAAATACTCTCTTCCCTTCTCAGAGAACGAGGATTGTTTAGAAAATAGGGTCTCCACAACCGACCTTCTGTAAGCGATCTCTTTATGTTATCTAAGAAAGTCTGTTGCTGTTCTTTCCCAAAAATGCCAAATTCAATTGATGGATACATCACCCGCCTGGAACCAAAGGTCCTATTATTATCATCACAGGCATCCCAGTTCTCATTTTCATCACAGGACAACAGTTCAGAGTGGGATTTAAACTTCCGATTGTACCTACTACCAGGGTTTATCATGTTGCCTCCAGAGGACAGGCGATTATGGAGAACACGTGTATAGGAATTCTCTGAAAAATGTCGTTCACGTGGTGTTTTACTGGGATTTAGGACTGGCTCAGCACAAGATAGACTGGGATTTCTTAACCTATTTGAGCGCTTGATATTTTGATAGCGGTCAGATTCTGTTGGAGAAATCACCTCTTGAGGTGGACAGACAGTTGTCTTGGAATAATTTGCGGTAAGAATATTAGAACTTTTATCAGATGAAAGTGGGGAAAATACAGGCTCACCAACATTACTGTCCCTTTCATTCTTCTGATTTAGATCTGAATCTGTAATTCTAGAGAAAGTGAGTGGATTGTTATTTTCTAAACCTTTATCATATCTTTGAGAATGACTACTTAGCTTGGGCATAATTTCTTTTGAAAACAAAATGGTAGAATTCTGTTTGCCCCCAGGTTTTTTATCACTTAGTCTCAGGCTAGGGCTTTCATGCTTCTGGTTGCATAAATTTGCAAATGGCCTCCTGATTTCATTGGTGATCAATGAAGGGCCTTCATTAGTTACTGATTTTTTTTTCTCAGGTTGTTCAAGTGCTGTGTTGTCAAATTGATCAGTCAAAGGGTTCTGACTCTGGTTCTCATTCTCTGGTTGCAAAAGCACCTGGGGAGTATCAGATGAAATTAACATGCTGTGAGAATTACTGGTTTCTGAAAAGCGGCTATCATTTTGTGAAACTATGTTACTTATGTGTGGTTTCAGAGTCAAGCCTTTCTTACTGGAAAACTTTCGGCTTGTTTTATAAATGGCTGCAAGTTTGTTTTTAATTGATGGCCTATTTTTTCTTTTTTCTATATCACTAGTTTTGTCTTTAGTGCAATCTGAGCTATGCTTATTTTCAGATGCTGAATCATCTGATAGACCCTGAGTGGTACTTATGAGCTGATCTTTAGAGTTAGGATTGTGGTTGTTTGTAGAGTATGTCTCAGATCTTTGTGAAGTTTTGCAAATTTTATGCATTACAGAATTCTGATGCTTCGCCTCTTGTGCAGATTTTCTGTACTCTGAAGCACTTTTATTAAGCTGAAATACAGGATTAACTGTGGAAGCTACATCCACCAGTGGAGTTTGCTTCTGGAAATCGGAACACACTTTGGTCTCTGAGGTTAATACTTCTTGTCTGCTACTTCTTACACTTTCATTTTTTAGCTGCAACTCATCTGCCTTTCTGGAAATATTGTGATACAGAAAACACACCTTTTCTTTGATCTTGGCATCTTGTCTAATGCTACCTTTAGTACAGTCTGTGGTATTGATTTCTGAATCAGCAATGTGCGTTATTTCCTTATTATTATCAACTGAACAGGAACGTGGAATATGTGAATTGTTGCTCGACACTGGCTCAGTTGATGGCGGAAAGAGAAGAGGTCTTCCTTTTTGAGTATTCATTGCAGAAGAAGTTGCAACAAGATTCCCTGGAGTGCTTTTGTTATGTGTGGCATTAGATAGCTTGAAGGTTAAGGATGTGTCAATTTTTGACCCTTTATTCAGTGGTGGAGGACCCCTGTCAACATGTTGATTGCACAGTGTGTTGGTGACAACACTGAGAGAGTCATCCACAATTTTGCTGGGTTTGGAGTCACTCAGAAAACCAAGTGATGCTACCCTGTTGGAAAATGCAAATTCTGATTCTTCTGTTGTGGCTGTTTTATCTTTATTATGTACCATACTTGGTGACAGAATAGTAGCTGCTCTATCTGCAGTGGTGTTTGGAATATGGGTACCTTCTTTAGTAGCATCACTTGACATCTTTGAGTTGTGCTGCATATCAGAAGCAATCGATATTCTGCCAAGAGAATCACATTTTTCTTTTTCTGAACTGGAAGGAAATGCCACAGTTGCTAAATGAGCATGAACATATTTCTTTTGAGGGGGTGAAGATTTTTTTGTTGGAGAAGACGATTCAGCATCCATTTTAGTATCATCTAGGAAGAGGTTGCACAAAGTTCTTGAACGTTTCCGTGGTAATGTATAATAAACTGAAATCAACTCTTGGTATTTTACATTATCTTCCTCTATGCTAACTGTAAGGGTACTAGTTGTTTTGTATTGCTTTAAAGGATTTCTTGTGTACATTTCCTCACACTCAGAAAACACTGAAATTTCAGATTTGTCTGGGTCACACAAGACTTCTTTTTCCAATTTGCTGGCAACTGTACTAGTACCATCTAAAGAATGCTTAGAATCTTGAGTTAACTGCAAATGGCTATCTTTAGTTTGTGGAATTTCATCGCAAGTGAAATCTTTGAATGAAGGACTTAAGGAAGAGTGAGCTGGACTTAAGGTGATTTTATCTCTCTTCTTTGAATAAATGTTTTCCATTTTACTTGATCCAAGTGCTTCTAAATAATCTCCTACATGTTTCTCGTTTCTGTATGGAGTTTGCCTGGAAGGGTGAAATTGAGAGAGAGATTTCTCAGATAAAACACTGCCATCAATACTGGCTGATTTTCTTGGTAAGGTGTAGTTCTTTGTAGGAGATTTTGGAGGACTGTTACTGGGAGAACCAGCAATACTGTTGCTAGTTCCATGTTTAACAAATCTATTATGCTTATGGATACTTTCAGTGCAAGAATATGGTAACTCATCATGTGCAAATACTTCAGGGCCTTTGCTGAAAACAGCTGAACAAATATTCCCAGATGTCTTGTTGTGTATAAAAGTTCCTAAGTTTTCTGACTGATGCTTCTCTTGTTGTGAGTTTTGATTCATTGCCCTTGTACTCTTAGCAGTTAAATATGAGGGATGCATTTGATCAAGATCACTGTTTATAGCACAATCCCCTTGATTTCTTTGTCCTTCTCTTTTGTGAATATTTGATAAATATATATTGTCAATATTTCTTACTGAAGTCAATTTAGTTGACTTTCTTGATAGGGCAGCTGAAGATGAATTCAAAGAAGGAGATCTATGAGACTCTGCTGGACTACTGGTATCCCTTTGCCCAGAAACTAGTCTTAATTTCTCTCCTTTAGTATGTTCACCTTCCATTTTACCCGACTGGATATGGGCAGGATTTCTCACCTCCTCTGAGGCACGTACTTGGAAATATTCATTGGTTTGAAAAGTCTTTGAGGGATTCTGACCAGCTCCAATGAGTAGATTTTGTTGTACAGTATGTTTTGTTTGGCTTTTTGGAACATAAAGGTCATATGCTGTATGTCTCTGTATGCCATCTGGATGCTTTGAAAACAATCTGTTTGTTAAACCTTCTGGATGATCTATGCCCCATATATGGTCTTGGGAGTCATGTTCCCATTTCCGTGAACCACTTTTTTTCATATAGACATTTGGCCAGTTGCTGAGATTACTTGGAGTCCTTTCAAAGTCAGTATCAGGGGCAACAAAGACTTCATCGCTGTAATACTGGTGGCTGTCAGACCCCAAAAAATGCTCCTCTGTTCTTCCAGAAGGAAAGCTCTTGGGGGACTGGTTCATCCTACCATGAAATGATGGGTATCTGTAATAGGACTTTGAATTGTTCCTTTCCATCTGATGTAATAAATAATTATCCTGATTGTCAAAATACAGAGGATCCACATGTTTGTTAGCAAATATGGAATGAGTTGTATTTGGCACCACTCTTCTGTAATACTCTTTCGATCTGTAAAATTCATACCTTGTGTTCTCCCGTGGAGAACAAGGAAGTGTATCTTCAAATGTCGGCTCGAACTCCATTAATGATTGTGTTCTAAGAAGTCTATCTGCATATGGTGAATTTTCAGAAGACTGTGGTGTATTCCATACAATGGATGATAAGGGAGTCCGCTTAGTGTGTCGGTTATAGTTCCTTTGTGTGAAGCCTCTGTTATTTTCCAAAGGATAATGCAGGGCAGCTGTGGAAAGCTGGTCAACAGACGCCAGGGACTGGCCCCTTGCAAGACATGACAAAGAACAGCTTCTGTTAACTGTTGCGAAGTCCTTGTGTCCAAAGCCGCTGCTGTATGGTCCTGAATGAAGCTGCAAGCTTCCTTCCGAGGAATGTCCAAGAGAACGAGTAGAATGTCCTCTCCGAAGGGCTGGAGACCTTCTGACATATGTATCCCCAGATGTGTAGTCTGCTGTATGGTGCCTTTTCATATATGTATCATAAAACACCCTTGGTCTGGACAAAGTTCTATGGTCCTCTCTGGCTCTCAGTGTCCTTGTTCCACCTGACAAAAACATGCTCTGATCATTTCTCTGTACTCCTCTAGGGACACTATGTGGACTAACAGTTGGATAATGACTGAGTTCTGATGCTCTGGAGTCATAGTGAATTGGAGTCCTCCTATTCACAGTTTCTTGAGATTGCTCCCGTGCCAGCTGGTCATCCAAACTACCTAGAACTGAAAAAGAGACAAAGACAGAGAGGCAAATACTTATTTTTTTTATAAAATCAACGTGCTATTTGCACTATCAACTCCTTGTGTAATCCACTCTAAATATCCAAGTAAATGGGACATTCCAAAATATTTAAGGAAAATTGAACGAAGTACCAAGACAAAATGAATCACAAAGACTCATCATCATTTTGGACAAATCTCATCTTTTAGAATTAGGACCTGCTAGAAACATACTTCTTCTATCAAGTACTATATATAGCCTGGAAAGAGAAGCTCAGGCTAAAGAGAAGCTAAATCCAGACTTCTTAGTATTCTAATATGCCCTCTGGGATTCCCGTTAAGACTATGTCCCTTTGTCCATGATGTCACTGTTTAATGATTACCTAGTGTTTAAGAGATGTAAGCTAAAAATATGCTGCTGTTTTGATCTCACCCTTTTGCCTTTAGATCAGCCAGACCCTGGAATGTGACCCCTGAAGATTTTCTCTGAAATTGAATTTAGCCCTTGGGCTGAAAGTGGTTCCCCACCCCATCCCTGCCTCTCTTTTTTTTTTTGTCCAAAGCCAGCATTCTTTTCAGTAGAACTTTGAACACCCTCTTGATTTTATTGAAGCATTCTGGATCAAGCTGAATTCTTCTTAGGGTTAGAATAAGGATAGAACAGGCAATGTGTGCCTGTGACAAAAAACCTCTGCCTACCAAGTCGTATTCCTATAGCCACAACATATTCCACCTATTTAACACCTCGGTTAGCCTCTAATTCAAGGACCTTCTGTTTCCCAAGCAGTCCATCTCCCCTCTCAGCTTTCTGCCTGTGTCCTCCTCAGTTTACATGTCTTTATTTACCCATGACCAGCTGGCCTCTTTATCCTCCGTCCTTCAAGAGAAAATTGGACAACCATCTGTCAGATCTGCTTTGATTGGGAGTCCTGCATTGTGCAGGGGTTTGGTATCAATGGCCTTATAGGCCCCTTCAAACTCTATAATTCTATGATTCTTCCAGTTTTTATGTTCTTTAATTTCTCTTTTCTGAGGATAATACAATCACACTTCCCTTTTCATTTGCCTCAGTCTGAGATATATGAGGAAGATGGCGGAGAAACAAGGAGAGATCAAGGGTCATTGAAGATAAATGCACAGAAGGGAAAAGATTTCTCATTCTCTTTTGAGGCATACAGGACTTAAAAATGTAGCAGCATTTTAAGAGCCTATATGCCTTAAAAAGAGATGGCCTGCCTTGCCCACTGGAGTACCAGAGTACTAGAATGTAAGACTTCAAAAGCCTGTCATAATACCAAGAGTTGTGAATTTATTATTTTCTTATTTATTTAGTATACATTACAAAATCTCAGGGTGAAGTACAAGAGAAACAATTTAAAAAATAGGAAGTTATTTGACAGATTTTATAACTATGCAAGTGTTGCTTGCATAATTATGTTGTAAACAGCCCAGAGAGTGCTCTAGCACTATGGGGCAGTATATGAGTCAAAATAGTAATAACAACAAAAACAACAGTCTTTAACTAACATGAATGTAAGTGAATCACTCCTCTATTCGGGATATAACATATGGTATAGTCACCTAAATAACTCATGTAGCACTGTAGTGAAGAGACTGAAATGTGAACTACGACGTTCAGACCTTGCCTCTGCCATGTAGGTGGCCTTCAGCAAGCTGTTATCTCACCATCTCAGTGCCTTCACCTACAGTATGGGATAATAATACTGACCTACTTACTGAAATGAACATAGACTGAAGGTCTTCTAGAACTCTAAAGCATTGCATTAAGTACTAATTAGTCTCAAATACCACAAGCTTTTTTCCCTACCACACCTGTGTCATTTTTGGAGTGTATAGCTGTCCAATTCTTATTTTTAATGGTCAACAGAAACAAAGCTGCCCTCCTGGAACAATGCTGCTATCATTCTGAAAACATTTCTTTTTCTCCTCCTCCTGGGATTTGGACTTCATCATGACTATATTAAATTGGATACAGCAGCTCTAATCTGTCTGTCTGACATGCTGCCCAATGTTGTAGTGCACACTCTCTGGACAATTAACAACACATACATATAAACTACAGATAAAATAATACAAATTATATAAACAAACAAAACACAATAAAATACATCATTCATTGAATGTGACATAAGTGAACAACTTTAAACCATAGCTGGACATCAGATGAGACACTTTAATAAAAGGCAGCTTTAAATAATTCAGTTTTAAGTAGCTTCTTCTTAAAAACTGGAAGAGAGGGCACCTCTACTGGTAATTTATTCCAAAGATACGGGGCCATAATTGAAAATGCCTGGTTTCTGGTGATAACTTCCTTGGCCCTCTTAGGTGTTGCTAATTTTAACAATAACAATGGGCTCAAGCTACAGGAAGCCAGATTTAGGCTGAATACCAGGAAAAACGTATTAACTGTTAAAGCAGTAAGACAATGGAACCAATGACCTCGGGAGGTGGTGAGCACACCAACACTGGAGGCATTCAAGAGAAAATTAGACAACCACCTGGCAGATGTGCTTTGATTTGGATTCCTGCATTGAGCAGGGGGCTGGACTCGGTGGCCTTATAGGCTCCTTATAACTCAAATATTCTATGATTCTACAACAAATGTAATCAATGGGTTGAATAGGTCACTGTTTTGTAAGAGAGACATTCCAGCAGGTATCGGGGTCGGAAATCATTTAGGGCTTTATAGGTAATAACCAGCATCTTGAATCGAGACTGTATCTAAACTCTCTAAAGAAACATTCCTAGTTTTCTTTAATTTTATTTTTAGCCAGACGATTCTGTTTTTAGTGTTGTGACTTACGAACAAGGACAGATCGATAATAGCATTTGTTATAAATTTTGCATTTAAAATAATTTCTAGACTTTTGCTGGAAAAAAATCTTAAGTATTAAAAATATATTTAAATTAGATGTGTGTATCATGTGATAAATATCATTTAACGATGTGCTTTGAGAAGAAAATATCCTTCTGGTTCCTTCACCATTTGAAATGAGGAGGGTGGTAACCCAAGAGAGGGTCTTGCTACTGATCGTAGTGTATTTATAAAATTCCTTCCCCAAGGGCAGCTTTCCTAGCTTTACTTTGTTATGTTTTTGGTGCCAAAGTCTTTTACTTCTCCAGGCTTTCTAATTTTTTCTTTTTGGCTGCTACAATCAATTTTTTCTTTTTTGGCTTATACAACAATTGTTGCATGATGTATGTTTTATTACTGTATAAGCCACTATGAAGGGGTGTTATATAAATCCTTAAAAACAGGGCTTGGCAACTGTAGATTCCTGATGCTTTGGGACAGCAATTCATATAATGCTTCATCACTGGCTATACTAGTTTGGGCTAATGAGAGCTAAAGATCAAAAACATCTTGGGGACCACAGCTACCCATCCCTTTCTTACACAAACAGTGATATTTAGCTCTGTAACATAACATATGAGCGAATGAGTTATAACAATGCTCAGTGTAAATGTCTCAAAAATGTGAGAATCTAGCTGTCAACAAGCAGTTGTACATTAGCTTTAATTAAGTTAAACATTAAATCTGAGTCCAGTTTTTGAAGACATTCAAACTACCAGGAATGCAGTGAGAACTATTTACAAAGAGTACCTTCACCTTTAGGAATACTACGCATGATTATCAAGGGTTTTTTGAGTTGCTTTTATCCACCTGCACAGCCCAATTTTAGAATTCTAGAAGCCCTAATCAGACGTTTTTTAAAAAGTAAAATACTCATGTGTAGAGAGGAGTGCTATAGCCCTGCCCTCTCCCTCTTGAATTTCATGACAATTGGAAAGAAGGCCAACTTTGCTTTCCATGGTCCTGACTCACATGAAGAGCCCCCATGGATAGTGGATTCTGTCCTTCTTTGACTTGTTGCCTTTTCTGTGTAAAAGGGTCATGGAGACAAAGACAAAGTGGGTTTTCTATATACTCTCTAATATGAGTTTTCTATATACTTTCTAATGTCAGAATTGGGCTACAGATGCAGGGATTTGGGGGCATATTTTAAAAGCCATATTCTTTGTCCTATTACTGCATTTTTAAGTTTTAAATTTCAAAGGCTGTTTCACACATGCTCTTCCCACAACAAAAGGAAACCAACGTGACCAAGAGGCTGGGGAAACACCCAAGTCATTTCTAAAATGCCTCTATTTTGGTTTTAGGTGGTGTAGTAGTCTCTACAATCATCTGAAGCCACAGAACAATTTAATATCAGAATAAGGTGCACAAACAAAATTTCTGAGCATCACTTGTTTACCACTGTATCCAAAGTAGATGAACAATGGTTGCTGTGGACTACAGTTCATTGGTCAGGTCAAACTTGATTCAGATATATCAGCAATTTCTGGTTTACCAGTAAGTCAGAGTGTGCAAAGAAGAAGAAATGCACAAACAACAACTTATTCTCTATGGCTTAACCAACATTCATTTTGGGACATCATTCATGGTATGCTTCAGTGGATCACTACTAATAGGTTAAAAATATGTTTATTGAGCCCTGATTTATCTCCATTGTTTAATAGCAAAATAGCCCCAGTTTTGTCTCCTGACTTAAGGATAACTGAACGATCTTTCCATAAAGAAATTAACATGCCAGGGTCTAAAGGTAAACACTATAACTGTTTTGGAGACTAGACTAGCCCATTTGAGGGGGGAAAGGCACTACCCTGCATATAACACAATCATTCTTTATTGTGAATTAAGCTAAAAGAGCACAAGAGAAGTATAGTCATACCACCTCCAGGATATTAAAGGTACCATTCCTCTTATCCAGATTTTTTGCCTCACTTTCAAGGAGCAAGAAGATGGGCTTACCTCGTAGGAGCTCATTTTCTAGCTGCTCATTCCATGTGCATGTGCTGTCCTCCAACGTCTCAGCTTGGTTTGCCTCAAAGCCCATTTTCGTTGGTTCAGAGGGCAAAGGGGAGTCAAGTGTTTCCGTCTAGTGGAAGAAGCATTTCCAGTATAAAATCCAAAGAAAAGGGACAAGAGTCAAGAGCTAATGTTTTATCAATGATTATGTCTGTCCACTCCTTCTGTGGACTTTGTAACACAGAAGATGAAAAATCTAACTTTTATTAAGTCTTATTTTGTATAGAATTCACAACTGAGGACTCAGCAAACTGTTGCAGCGCTGAGTGCTTTTGTTCGGGGGCCCAGCCAACCAGTCCTCACCCACCCCCCAAAAAATGCCATTTCATTTTGCCTATTCTGTTCCTCCAACCCCAAAAATCTGTTAGCATTCTGCAGTCAGAGCATGCACATTCATCACTCAGCTAATTTGGTCTTCCCCTCCCATTTAGGGTAATTTTAAAGGATATTTGCATACTTCTGAGAACCTTAAGAGTTTCCATGAACCTGCTGATACCTGCCTCCTGTACTTGGTTGACTGTGTAAGATTCATATTTGCAGAATGAGTTAGCTATTAATATATAAGATTAATGTGTCCTAATTTAATGCAGCATTTATCTGGATTAAATTTGGAAGCATACTTCATATTTATACACCAAAGATAGATATATATATATATATATATATATATATAGAGAGAGAGAGAGAGAGAGAGAGAGAGAGAGTGAGTTCTTTTTGACCTGTTAATACAGCTGTGAACAAAAATCATCCGTGGAACTGGTGTATAATCCCTTATGTCACTACCCCTATTTATCTATTAAATTTATATCCTGCCTTTCTGGCAACAAATGGCAGAAAGGGAATATATGCTGACAGAGAAAGAATGGGGAAATCAGCTGTATTTTATTTTTATTTATTTATTTATTTAACTTATATGCCGCCCACACTACCCAAAGGTCTCTGGGCAGCTTACAACAGCTGTATGGTTCCTCCCTGGCTTGAATAGGTCTCGAATAGGGGATGCATCCCAATATTATTGCACACTTTTTCCAGCTCCGTTCCCTGTCACACTTTAACCCCTGGGGAACACTTTGGGAAATCACTGCGTTAAATTTAACAATAGAACACTGAACCAATTATGTTGATGATTTCCGAGGATTGCCCTGGGATTCATCTGCAGCTGAAAGAAATCTCAAGAAGAAAAGTGTTATAAAAAACCATTTCCAACTAAAAGAGTAGTAGCTTTCCTTCCCTCTTCACAAGCCCAAGCTAAAAAGAATTAATCACAACATTCTAGTGGTGCTGGGCTCTCTTATTTTCTGTCTTATCTTCCATTTGTGACATAGCATTGCGTGATGTGACGATGACAGCCACTGGCATGAAAACACAAAACCTTAAATACAGAGAGGCAGGGATAGGCCATCTTTTGAGAAGCATCTCCTCCAAACCTCAGTGAAAATTCACACCATTACCTCTCCACCCCATATCGGTGCATTTCAGTGACAACAGGTGAGGTGAAGTGGATGGGCAAGGAACCTGACATTAGGACCTGGGTTATATTTGTTTGTTTGTCTATTTCATTTATTTTTGCCTTTCTCTTTAATCCAAAGGATTACCAGAGATAATTGCAGTCGTAAAATTGAATCCACGCGACGGAGTGAGCTCCCATCGTTTGTCCCAGCTCCCGCCAACCTAGCAGTTCGAAAGCATGCAAATGCAAGTAGATAAATAGGTACCACCTTGGTGGGAAGGTCACAGCGTTCCGTGCCTAGTTGCGCTGGCCACGTGACCATGGAAGATTGTCTTCGGACAAAACGCTAGCTCTATGGGTTGGAAACGGAGATGAGCACCGCCCCCTAGAGTCGGACACGACTGGACAAATTGTCAAGGGGAACCTTTACCTTTACCTTTATATTTGTTTGTTTGTCTATTTCATTTATTTTTGCCTTTCTCTTTAATCCAAAGGATTACCAGAGAAGGTCACACGAAAAGGTAAGTCCAATTATGGAACCACCAATTTGGCATTTGACAACAAACAGACATTAAAAAGAACAATAAAACCAACTGCAAAAAACAGAGTTGAGCATGGTTCAGGGTTATTTGTTCAAACAGCACGTTAAAAATAAAATAAAGAAAAGGTAAGGAAAGTAACATGGCCATCAAACAAACACGACTAGTTCTCTAGTGTTAGACAGGGGGAGAAACTTGAGACAGGGCTGGCATTTAAGCCTTAAAAAGAGCAGTGCTGCACAACAAGGCAAGCAAATCTCTAGATTGCACCTGCTGAGAGAAAGTGGGGCGTGGTAGAACAACTCCAAATGAGACATGATGAAAGTGATTCCATGGGAGCCTCAAGACCTTCAAGAGGGGATGAGGTGGGGATCAGCAAATTTTTATTTCCAAGAACTCACCATAGTTGATGCTGCCAGATGAGCAGGACAGCTGTGTGAACAGGATTTTCAACCAAGAAGACCATTGGTTATTGTAGGTTTTTTGGGCTGTTTGGCCGTGTTCTGAAGGTTTTTCTTCCTAACGTTTCACCAGTCTCTGTGGCTGGCATCTTCAGAGGACAGGAGTTAGAACTGTCGAAACGTTAGGAAGAAAAACCTTCAGAATATGGCCAAACAGCCCAAAAAACCTACAACAACCATCGGATCCCGGCCATGAAAGCCTTCGAGAATACAAGAGCATTATCGTTCAAAATAAAAGGAACAATAAAATAGAGTGCTGAGGGGTGGTGATGGAGTTCTTGGATCAGTTTTCCATGATTCCCTTCCCTCTAAAAGAAACTACGGTCTATCTATCTAAATTTCTTCCAAGACTAGGTCTCCCACACATCCACAACTGCTGTGATGTGCCATAAAGACACTAGGGCCCCTTGGCTGTTGCAGTGCTTTTAAAAATCATATTGGGTACTATGTACATTCCAAAAGGCAAGAGAGGATGAGTGTTAAACTGTGCTAGGGTGAATGGGGCACAAAACTGTTCAGTGACTCACCTTTGCCATCTCTTCTGGTTTGGATGACATATGGGCACCTGCAGCAAAGCGGTCATATCTGTCAAGAAATTAAACATTGCTTGAATGGTTGCTCTGAACAAAAAAATCAGCATCTGGCTATTTTGCCCTAATACTCAAAGAGAAGCTTTTTGGTAAGGCACAATGATCAGGACTCAGGAGGCAAGAATAATTCAGTTGCAATCCTGTGCACATCTCCCTGGAGTTAGTTTCATGGCATATTATGGGGTGTACTTTAAGGTAAACATGTAGAGAATCACACTACACATGGCTTCTCCCTTCCCTCCTATGTAAACTGGGCAGTGATGAATAAAGCTGAAGCTCACTTCAGTTTATGGATATTCTCAAAGGGGTGAGTACCTTGTGGCTCTTTAGGAGTTTTGGACTTCAGTTCACATTAGCCCTAGCTAAGGATGAGAGATGATATAAGTTGCAATCCAAGAATTTGGAGAACACATGTTTCCAAACTGTGCGCCAAAACTAACACAGAGAAACCTCAATACCTCTACTCCTACTGGGCATAAAGTTACCTCCTCACTGTAAATATAAAAATAAACCACCGCATTTTATCACAGTGGATCCTGGATAATGCTGGAATGTTAATTAAACCAGTATGAACTACAATTAAATTTACACTGACTTTGTGCACAAAATATTATTATCGCTAAAACAATAAACTCCGTTGAATTAATACAAATTCAATCATGATGTACATGTTCGAAACACGCACATGTCTACTAAAGATGCTCCCAGTAGAAAGCTTTGAGGATGTAGATGTAATCACCATAATCTATCCACATATATCTCAATTCCAGCAACCATTCCATCTAGAGATACATGTGGCTCCAAAGTCCAAATGCAAAAAAGTAAAATAATAATAATAATAATTTTAAAACTGCAGGGTTAGAAGGGACCCTATTGATCATCAAGTCCAGCCGCTACCAAGGAGGCACAGTGGGGAATCGAACTCCCAACCCCTGGCCCCACAGTCAGATACCTAAACCACTGAACTATCCAGCTCAGTAGTTCAATAGTTCAAAAGGCTTCCCCCAACTCCTTGTCCCAAGGCTCCCAAAGACTTCTTAGGGGCAAAAGAAACCCCTAGGGAGACACAGAACCTAAAAGAAGGGGATAAGCTTTTAATTACATTAAATGCGTCCAGCAGCTGATCCAGGTTGTGCTGATGCAAAGTTACAAAACAGGATTTTGCCCAATGAATACTGAGATATTTTGCTTCACAGGCTGAAAATTCATATTCCTATTTAGTTTGCTGCTGATGCTTCAATAAGACAAAATGTTTTTTAATTCTAATATAAGGAGTCTTTTTGCACTGTGTAATATCATGATATGTTTAAATCAAAGTGTGCAGAAATTACCTTCTTGGACAACCACTCACAGAAGTTCCTAAAACTACGGCCTATGGCGAAGTTGCTAGAAGGATTTTGGACACACAAACTCCAAAAACGCATACCTTTCCCATGCTACCCTTTCTTTCTTTCTTTCTTTCTTTCTTTCTTTCTTTCTTTCTTTCTTTCTTTCTTTCTTTCTTTCTCTTTCTTTCTTTCTTTCTTTCTTTCTTTCTTTCTTTATTGCATTGAGCAGGGGGTTGGACTTGATGGCCTTGAGTTCCCTTCCAACTTCATGATTCTATGATTCTAAGCTCTGGTTTCAACTGGATGTGCAAAATGTTGTTGTTGTTGTTTAGTCATTAAGTCGTGTCTGACTCTTCGTGACCCCATGGACCAGAGCACGCCAGGCCCTCCTGTCTTCCACTGCCTCCCGGAGTTTGGTCAAATTCATGTTGGTATGTGCAAAATACAGCCTATCAAATGTCAGACGGCAACTCCTCTAACCCCTAGTCATCCTACCCCATGGTAAGGAATGCTAGAAGATGCAGGCCAACAACACCTGGAGGAGCTGCACTTTGCCCACTTTTGATCTAGATATGTATATGTTTAACAAAGGGCCTCTGAGACTCTTGTTCAATGACCAGAATGTTAAATTAAAGACTTGGCTCTTTAGGCAGGCCTTTCCTCCTGTCAATACTTGACTTTTACTTTCTACTTAATCTTTTGTTTCATATTTTCCATCTTGATTAATACTAATATTGTCAATGTAAATCGTTGTTTTAATTGTTTTTATGAATAATTTTATTGTGAGCCGCCCTGAGTAGACATATGTCTAGAAGGGCGGGATAAAAATCTAATAAATAAATAAAATAAAATAAAATAAATAAATAAATTATGGCCCTCCATAAATGGTCAGGATTGTTTTAATGGGAATCCTTATTGCTTTTGCTCAGTTAGTAAACTCATAAGGAAGCAAATCCTTTGTTTATATTTTCACTTGTTCCATTGCACCTGCTGTAATAGCAGATTGGTTCTGTAGCACTTTACTTGGTCAACTACTTGCCAGGAGTGAAAAGTGCTGGTACTAATTTGCTCTCTCAACTTTTTTGTGCTTCAGGATTTTCACAGTGCTCCAGGAGTTTCTAGGACTTTTTTTCTCATTGTTCTGTATTTTCTTATCATTTGTTTACATGTGCAATTGTCAGCTAGCTAATTAGCTAGAGATACTTTTGGGGAGGCAGTGCTATTTTACATTGGTCTTGCTTTTAGACCTGACTGGAGAGTTGGCTGGTTGTTTTGCAGTGACTTTTACTACACAGCTCTTCAAACCAAATTTTCTTAAGCATAATGTATATTTTTAGGATTGCATTTTTTTAAGCACCCCTTAATTAATTTAGCACACTATACATAGAAAATGTCAAATTTTCACATGACCAAAGCATGATTTGGACACTGTATATCTGTTGATCCAACCTAATATTGCATTTCTCTCTTTTGCTAGTGCATCACACTATTGTCTCACATTTAGCTTGTAGTCTACTCAGATCCCTAGGTTTTTCCCATTCGTACTAGTGCCAAGCCAGCTGTCACTCCTTTTACATTTGTGTAGTTTTTCCCCCTGCCTAAATGTAGAACTTCTCATTTTTCCTTTACATTCAAAATTAAACTCATTGACTGAAATCTTGTTGCTTAATGTAGTAAGTTCCACTAGAGTAGGATCACTGAATCAGTGGGCATTTGGTGAGTCAGCTCCTCCATAGGTTCTGTTGAGTCAAATGAGCCACAACTTAGAAAAAGCCCATCTGAATCAATGGAATTTACAAAAGAGTTGAATCAAGAAATCTCCAGTGATCCAATGGGCCTAGGCTAGTGCAACTTACTATACTAAGCAACAAGATGTCTGCCATTTTGTTTGTTTTGGCCCAGTTGTCCAATCTGCTTAGCTACTCTTGAATCCTGCCTGTTTTCTGAGTTCTAGCCACCTCATTGTACATCAACAATCAAAAAGCACCAAGAAAACCAACATAAACACTGCTTGAACTATGTGATCATTCTCTTCCACCATTTACAGAGACTGAATTCCTGTAAGTATATAAGTACCTTTTAAAATTTACAGTTTCATAACTGTAAAGGATCATTGTCTCTTGTTAAGGAGCCATAATGCAAGGTAGTTATACTTTTGCCACTTGCGGAAGGAATCCATTACCTGTTGCTAGTTATTTGTAACAAATTATTTGATGCTTTTTCTGTAGTCTTTGGATTGTTGACTTAGTGAAAGGATGCTCCGGTACTGGCAGAATAACTAGCTAGGATGCCTGATTTTATTGATTTGAATGACTGCTTAATTGGCTGTTGAGCCTGATCAATAAAGTTATAGCCTTTATTTAAACTCCAATTAGTGTGTTCCCTATTAATTAGTGCTGCAGGAGCCAACCATCAAAGATAAAAACTTCTGATGAACAGAGATGATCCCCACCATGCATTTGTTGTTGTTTAGACGTTAAGTCGTGTCCGACTCTTCGTGACCAAATGGACCAGAGCACGCCAGGCCCTCCTGTCTTCCACTGCCTCCCGGAGTTTGGTCAAATTCATGTTGGTATGTGCAAAATACAGCCTATCAAATGTCAGACGGCAACTCCTCTAACCCCTAGTCATCCTACCCCATGGTAAGGAATGCTAGAAGATGCAGGCCAACAACACCTGGAGGAGCTGCACTTTGCCCACTTTTGATCTAGATATGTATATGTTTAACAAAGGGCCTCTGAGACTCTTGTTCAATGACCAGAATGTTAACTGGATACATGCTGTCATGCCTTCTTACAGATGGTTCTGTGTGCAGATTATCATACCACCCTTACTATACTGATCTTGTCTGATTTTGAAAGCTAAGCAGGGTCAGGGCTGGGATGGGAGACCACCAAGAAATACCAGAGATCTCCAGATAGGGCTAGGGAAGCAAAATGTCCGAATCCTTGGAGTGTCTGCCAGTCAGAGTTGACAACTCTGTGCTAAATGGATCAATGATCTGATGCAGTATACAGTAGCTTCCTGTGTACCTAAACTCAGTTGATACTCTTAGTTTGCGTGGAAAATGGAAACAGGATTGTAAATACTAAACTTTAATGTGGATGTAGAACCTCTGGTGCTTTTTATCATGCTTAATCATAGAACAAACCAAATGAAGTCAGTGGAATATAAGTTTGTCATGATGAATAGACCCCATCAATTTCAATTAATTTAACTGAAGGATGGCTAAGCCTGGATCCAAACCAGAAGTCAATCAGCATGAATGTAACGAGAGACCTGTTGGATTAAGACAGTGATCCATCTGCTCTGTACTTCTATTTCCCAGAATGGTCAGTCAAATACTTCTAGAAAGTGCCCATCTGCAGGGCTTGACATAAACTGGGTAAATTATCTTTTCAGATTATAACTCCCCAAATCTCCTAACCAATGTGGTCAGATTCTGGAAGTTGTAGTCTCCAAAGAAATTATTTCTCCACGCTCTGAGACTTGAAGGAATAGTCCTCTTCAGGTCTTGCCAGCAATGAAGAAAAGTCCACTTGTGTTTCCGCTCATCGTGCTGCTTTTCAGGATAGGAGGAGAAGTATTTTGGGCCTCCGGATGTTAATAACCCACTATGCCCTTGGTCCTTTACCACTGGTCAAACTGCCTTGGGATGATGCCAAAAGAAATTCAACAACATCTGGAGTGCCACAAGTACTCAAGCTCAGCTGTATGAGTTACTTCATTATTAGTATTTACATATTTTCTCAGATGGAATAATTGCTACCCACTTCCAGACTGCAGATTTAAACTACAAGGCTTATACCAGCTCATCCAACCCTAGTTAATCCAAGCAGAGTGCATAGATTGAGACTATTTCTATTGTAAATTGGATCAAATCAATTTAAACCTAAGTACTGCACATAATCTGATTTTAGAGTCAGGCTGATAACGTCCAATTACTCCTTAAAATGTGTTTGCCTAAATAACTGATTCATCTTGGAATTCTTAACCTATCAGTTTGGGTGGAATGAAGGTATTTTATTAACAGACTGAGCAATTTTTTCCTAATTTTCAACCACAAGAATTTTCAACTAGGACATTTTTTTCTGGAGCAACAACCTGTTGTCAACTGCTAGGGACAGCTGATGCTGACAAAATATCTTAACCTAGTGTTGATGCAACTTTGCTGGTTGTGTTTCCTGTGTATGTTAATTCATCAGCTCAAAACAATGTTGCTGGACTAACTCAACATTTCCATAACTATCTGGATTTTTTAATTCACCAAAGAATGTAGCTAGGGTTTTCCCCCATTCCCTCTATCTACATTCCTCTACTTTTATCACCATCCCAAGAAGCAGAGAGTTGGAATCAGACTCCATGTATTCCCTAGTATAGAATCGTATTAGAAAAGGGGGGAAAATCTTTCTGGGATGAAAACATTCAGAATATCTCAGCCACTGGTCATTAAAGGAATCATAGTCTGAAAGGGTGACATTTCTGATCCCAGGAAGTACTCAAGGACACAGAATATCCTGTAGAATCCTGCCTACCATATGTCTGTTAAAGAGGAGATGTGCCAGAGGGGTGTGTGCGTGCTCGTGTGCCACCTTTAAGAAGCCAGAACACAGACCAGGCTTTCCCTTTGCACAGAATGGTTCACCAATGAGTTTTATCTGACAGCAAACAAAGCAAAATGAAAAGCCATAGCTGAACAGATAAACTGACAAGCCAAGTTTAAAGAAAAGATTGTGAAGTCAGCTAAACGGCGCTCTCTCCAGTCCAGAGTTGTGACTCCGGTTTTCTGCAGAAGAAACTCTTCCTCAACCCCAACCCCCACAAGTTTAAAGGAATTTTGCTTACCACATCGTCGCTCCTTGCCTTTAACGGTTTGGCCTGTTGCGAACTAGATTCTGCTTCCCTTACTATCTGCTTTCGTTTCGTTGTAGCTTGCAGCACCCATCTTAAAACACTTCTCCTCTACACATGACGCCCTCTCCACGCCCCAGCCCAGTCCCTCTGGTCCCTGGACGTGCTGGCTTGTGTATTCAAGCAAGCTCACTTTATTCTGCTCCAGCAGCAAGTATAAACTGGCTCGCTGGCATGCTTTGGGTGGCTGAAAGAGCCTTCCCTCCCAGAACGCTTTGTCATTTATTTGTAATGCGCTCCCAGGCAGGGAAGAACAAGCTGAAAGGTACAAGGTGCCTAGACTTTCTTCCCCTTTGGTTTTTTGCTGGAATGGAGAGGCAGCTGGAAAGACCAGTATAAGAACCATTCCCTCCCACTGCTCTATGATATTTTGGGGAGAGGGGGAAATGGTTCTTATACAGGTGTTTCTCAGCTTCTACCACCAAAGTCCCCCTTTGATCAACACAAATATGTTGTGAACCATTCCGATTTGCCTCAATAAATTCTCTCGAAATTTAAAACCACACAACTAAAAACACATGGAAGCATTTGTAATTTTGGAGGGTAAATTATTCTAATCTTCTATTTTTAATTAATGTTAATTTAGGTAGTTTAAGATTATACAAGAAGCTGCACAAAAAGAAAGCTATGACTGTTTCTCTCCCGTTTTCCAAATAAAAACAATAACAAAAATCTTCAATCCTGTTTGGATACTTGAGGCACAGACCCGGCCACACAGAAATTGAAACATTTTCACTATATACCATTTAGTTGGACACATGTAAGCCAAGCTGCCCACTGGATTTCTACATCCAAGAAGCCAGGTATATATTTTTAAAAGACCCCCGTGAAAGCTAATATAAAAGGCTCAGACTCTGGAGATGGGATGAACTGTTTCAGTGGTACCAGCATCACACTCTGGAAGTGAAATCTACATTGGAAAAAGACCAGCCAAAGAAACTGACTGTGCAAATTGGGGGATTCTGGGTGCTGTAGTCTAAAAATACAATATCAGGTTGTATGCCCTGCACATAGGATATCCCAGGTTCAATCCCTGGCGATTTCCAACATGAAGGACTCTGACAAGCAGGTAAGGAGAAACACCAGAAACTCTAGAGAGATGTTTCCGGAGAAACCAAACTGGGCCAAATGGGAAACAAAAGTGTGACCTGATCTAGCAGTGTCCTGAGTCATGTTCCACATAAAATCTAAGTGCGTTCCAGGGGAAAATGACTGTCCCTTCGGTATGGCCCCTATAGGCCTTTAAGACCAATCTTAAGACATGGCTATACAGGCAGGCCTTCCCTACAGCCATCACCTAGCTTTTTTTTCTTTTTTTCTTTTTCCATCTTGGATGCTGTTGTTCATTTGGGTTGTATCTTTAGTTCATTTATACCTTTTTGGTTTATTTTTTATATTTTGTGTAACCCGCCCAGAGTAGACACATTCTAGATGGGCGGCATAGAAGTTTAATAAATAAATAAGATATGAGGAACATGTGAACCCACAGATATTGTTTCACCACAATTTCCAGGATTCTTCCTCAGCCATATTTTTTGTCTAGAGTTGGTGGAAGCTGCTGCCTTATAGCATCTAGAGGGATACAATTTTCACATCTCTGCAAAGTTACTTTTTTGGAGCACAATGGCCAATGCTGGCTAAGGAATTCTGGGAGCTATGCTCCAAAAAGACCATTTTCCAAGCCATGTAATTTCCCTGTTCCCTAAGTGATTACCTGTTGTTGTTTAAAGCCAAGACCCGAGATATTGGTAGGCTCCAATCCTACATGACCCACCATTCCCTCTAAGAGCAACCTCAAGTGGTGGGTGCAAAAGAAATACAATAAACCAAGGGCCGTGAGATGCAAGAAAGTGGTGTCTACATTTTCAGAGGTCCCTCCACAGTTTGGGAAAGCATGTAGACGTCTATTTAAAAAGAAGGCGGCATAAACCAGATTAGATAAAAAGCAATGATTAAAAATTGTAAAAAATTTTTTTTAAAAAAATTAAATCAGCAGTTTGAAATATATTTTTATTATCTTTATTGCTAAAATGCTTTTTTTAAAAAAAACAACACTTATATCATGTTAGTTCTCATACAAAATGTGTTGCAGTCCAAAGATCTCATTATCGAATACAGATAAATTCTCTCTATAAAATATGGATTCATAAAATTTATATAAATATGCATTCATAAAATTTTATTTTAAAAAGTGTTTTAAATAGAGTGCAACAATTCTTGTATCAGAGTCCCAATTTTACGGGGTTCCATAGCTTCTGTATAGATTATTTATTTGTTTGTTTGTTTGTTGTCTTTCTCCTTAAAAGGACTCAAGGCAGCTTACATAATTAAAAGACAATATAAAAGCTAACAACACTTGAGTACACAAATATTAAAAAGGATCAAACAAATACCATACGAGAAACAGAAGCAACACCAAAACCCATTCAAAGCAGTAACATACAACAATCCATTTAAAGAACACCACTCAGGCAACCAGTCGCGAAGGGAAAGCTTGCCTGAAGAGAAAGGTCTTTGCCTGCTTGTGGAAGGAGAGCAAAGATGGGGCCAGTCCGGCCTCCTTTGGGAGAGAGTTCCAAAGTCTGGGAGCAACCACAGAGAAGGTCTTCTCTTGTGTTCCCATCAAACGAACCTGTGAAGGTGGTGGGACGGAGGGAAAGGCCTCTCCTGATGATTTAGGCTAGTCTTTCTATGTCCCCAAGTTCTTAGCCTATTACGCTGCCAAGAAGGTATTTGGAGATCCCAAACTAGCTTTGTATTTCCAGACATACATACTGTACTTCTTAACTGATATATATTAAGTGGAGAAATCATAGAACTGATCGGCGTATTTCCCAACTATGACTGAAGTTATCACAATCCTAGAGCTCTCCCCACTTCACCTACAATACAATACTGGAAACTCAGAACACCCTGTTAAAATCTGCAGAATTACTTCCAATCATTTCTTTGAGTGATGCTGATCCTTTTAGAATGACAACCCTAGTTATTGCCCCACTGAAACTTCTGCATAGACAAAATCAAGCCACTATACAGTATCTGAAATTCCACATTATGGGAAGTGGAGCCATCACAAAAATCTGTTTCAATGCATTTTGGCAAGTAAAAAATAACACATTTTCTGCAAGGCTACTCTGAATGCTTCCAAAAATAAATAGTTTTTTTTAAAAACTGTACAGTATGGGGCTTCTAAAAACAAAATCTGTTATCGCCTACTTGTAAAAATTATGTATTAAGGTTATGACAAGCAAATGTGCAAGACTGCACTATTTGGGGTGGGCCACAGAATTTAATTGAATCTTTCTGAGTAGTGATTTAAAGCATGAATTAAATTAATTTGATTTAAATTAAATCCACCCCGGTCTAAAGAGAAGAAAATGAAATGTAAAATGTAACCCAGTGGGAACTGTGGATTCTCAGTGGCCACAGAAGGCTGAATATCAGATGGAAGAGAAGAAAAAGGCGGAAACAGAGCAGGACATGAAACACCTCGCTTGGAGGCAATGGCCACTAAACAGCAGCACCTCCAAGATGAAAGAAGATCAGAGACGAGGAACATTATTTTGTGCACCACCCCTCTGCCAGCACAGCCAGTTGCTAGACCGCTGGGAGCTGTAGCCCAAAACATACTGTTTTCAGGCTTTGGGGAAGATACATACATATCTTTTTAAAACTTCAATCTCAAATTTGTATTACAGAGAGCTGTCCTAGTACTGTTCCTCAAAAGTTGGAACCTCCTAGCTATGTCCTTCCCACTTCCCAAGAACCTAGTTCAGCATATGCTTTTGCAGCCCGACAAATCCTGGACCTCTGTCTGTTAAATCTGTCATTTATTTAAAATACTGATATTGTGCGTTTCAATTTTTTAAAAAGTCAAACTCAACACCCATCTTTCAACAAAAGAATAATAATCATACAGATTAAATATAGAACGTTTATTTACTGTGTGACATCAAGTCAATTCTGACTTATGGCGATCTTTTCCAGGGTTTTCTAGGTAGAGAATACTCAGAAGTGGTTTCCCATTCCATTTTTCCAGGGGTAGCTCTGAGACTGTGCTGCTTGCTTGCCCATGGCTACACAGGCTGGCTCTTCCCCAAGGAAAAACAACAGGGAATCAAACTCTCAACCTCTGGCTCCACAGCCAGATACCTAAACCACTGAGCTATCCAGCCAGCTAAATACTGGGCTCCAGTAGCTATATTATGCTTCTCAGATAGAACCTAGTGACTGCCTGTTTAAGAGAGGATTTAAAATGGGATGGTTTGCATTTTTGTTACTTTCAAATCTGTTTCAATAATGCTTTTTCACGCCTTTTTAATATAATGTTTATTTAATTCTTTTTAAAAATATCTGAATAATTTACTGTTTGTAGCTTTTAATATTGTGTTTGTTCTTAATGATGTAATCTGCCTCGCGTCCTTTTTTTTTCAGGAAAAAAGGCAGGGTAGAAATATTTAAAATAAATAAATAAAATAAATAAACATAGCAGCCTGGTGCCTTCCGTATGCGTGGGACTACAACTTTTGTAATCCTCAGGCAGCCCTGGTGCCTG
This sequence comes from Intellagama lesueurii, assembly GCA_037013535.1. Taxonomy (NCBI): domain Eukaryota; kingdom Metazoa; phylum Chordata; class Lepidosauria; order Squamata; family Agamidae; genus Intellagama; species Intellagama lesueurii. Next base: position 21,128,746 of record JBAJHW010000003.1, read on the forward strand.
GAGATTGTGGGAGGTGTAAAGCAGCACATCTAGAAGCTGACAGGTTGAGGAAGGTTGAAATAGGAAATGGAAAACAAACTGGAGAATAGTTGTGGCACAAATATTTGTAGATTGCTCATAAAGTTGGCTACACATGCACTGAGGCAGTGAGGACCTGATATTTTGCTCTCCCTAAACAATGTGAGTAAGTGCATAAACACATACAATACTTGCTTTGAAATAAGATCACATGGCAAGTCAGGTTCCCCCAGTAGAACTGCCTTTACTGATCAGATTTCATCATCGAAAGAATAACACACCACCAACAGGGCACAAAGGTAAGCAAAATATACTGTGTTCAAGGAAGCAGCAATTAGGCAGGAAGGCAACAGGGACAACTGACTTGGAAATCTGAAAAGCATGACCTCTTCAATTTCTGCCTTGTGCAGCTGGTAAAGATCAGTCGCCTAAACAGGCCAACCAAGTCTTATGCACTTTTACAGAGCAGCAGGCCTTGCTCAGCTTAATGGTGCTTACTCTCAATTTGAGTACAGAATGATGATGCAAAACCAGCCTCCATCTATCCCCGACTGTTGGTCATTTCAGGCCACTGACCCATTTGCCAAATGACAATTGCATTCATCAGATGACGCTCTGGCCCTTGAATGCAATGGCCAGGTTTAATTGCTGAATCCAAGACTTAAAGGCAGTGCCAAAACTCTTACCGGATTTAGGGACTACAGTGATCATAGTGTTACTCCTGCCTCATCACTGGTCCGGATGGCCAAGTCAGAAGGGATTCATATTGTCCAAAATAACTCGGTGGCCTACCCTTGCTTTATTCCTTTGTGACAGGCACGTTAAACAGATTGAACAGGAGATCTTTAATCCTCCATGTAGAGCTTTCTTCTTCCCCTCGTGTGTGTTTTCTTTGGAACCACAGGAATAACCTCCTCACTTCCTTGTTGGGATCTTTGAACACTAAACACACCTTCGCTATCTTACCCAATTAGAGGCAGCAGAGTTTTGTTTTGTTTTAAAACCTGCAGGCTTTGGTCGCTCCACCTCCCAGCTATGCTACTTCCGCACTCTTTCTGAATGCTAAGTTGATCTTTTGAAATTTAAAACCTTGTTTGCCAGAGAGTGCATGTTTAATTGCCACAGAATCCAGAAACATCCCAGCCACCGTTCTGCTTCAGGGCATGGTATATTATTACTGGGATCTCTTCTGCCTCTTCTTAGGGTTTGGTAGCTGAATCAAGAGCATGGGAAAGTTACATTTTTAGACCCTCACTTCGCAGAATTCTGCAGACAGCACAGTCCATGAACATACTGGCTGGGAACAAGAGCTCAAAACAGCAAGTTTTCCAAAGCCAAAACTGGATACAGACAGAATTGTCAGCTGGCCAGCTCCTCTTCCCACTCATCCCATACGGTTCTGCCTATTCCTGTCTCTTTAACAGAGATCTGAAATGAGGAAGTTGGCAAGTGAAATGTCTCCTCAGCAAGGCAGATGCTAAATGAGATCACCTGCTAATGCATGCTGTTAAAATAAACGCCACTGGCATCTAGTTCAAGAGTTGGCAATTTCTAGCTAGTGAATGAATGCAGGATTAGAAGTCTCATGCATTTTCAATAGGAATATATTAAAAAACTTTATTGAGTAAACAATGCTTGAGATTGACAGTTTAGATTCTTGCTTTCTTGCGATTACCTCTTGCTTTCTCTAGGGATCAAACCAGACACAATCACGGGAGAATTAACAGTCAGGATATCCTGTGCGTAGCATGCATTAGCCCATCTGTTAACATTCACACAATGGCTTAAGATATTCTTCATATTTTTAAAGAGACAGCTTTCATGAAACTGCTGTTCTGGCTGAATGTCTCACTACTTTCCAACTTTTGCCAATTATTATTTTTCTCCTTTCTAGAAGAGCTTCACTCCATAGCTTTAATAACTGTAATGATGAACAGCAGTTCAAGAGGTGATACTTAGTCTTCCAGGTCTCTGGAGGCTTCTGCCAAAATCTTGACCTGTTTGTAGCACAGCTGTTAAATAAGCCAGAGGACCGAGAGGGGGAAGAGATGGGAAGAGAAGAGAAGACTAGTCATCTCTAGGGGCTCTGATGTAAAGGCTTTCTAAATTCCATCCACCAGAGCAATGGGCTTTTAAAATTCACCTTTTCAGTGACATTTCAGGTAGGAGACAAAAACACAGCCCTCAGCAACTGCTCCAATGACTGCTTTGTTTATACTTCACAGAGCACTCTACAGGCCTCTGTGAGATAGTCCCACACACAACATCCTGTGCAGGCAAGCTGTACACCATAGGAGGCCCAGAGAAGGTAAATGGCAACCCAATCTGGCCCACGCAGTAAGAAGGGAAGCTCTATTTACTCTGGCTGGCCTAATCCCACACCACTAGACACACAACATGAGCGAAAATGTATACTAGATACGGTTGTGTGGGAGGGAATAAAGCAGAAGTGGCATACAGAGAAGACAAAAGAAAACGAGGCGAAAACCAGAGCATAGTTTTGAAAAGCACTTTGAACACAAGGAATGCCCTTGCTAATCACACCTGCACACAGAAACAAGTACAACCCCCCAACCCTCCTTTTGTACTGTAGATCACAAATGTATTTTCTCCCCCAACTCTGATGTAGAGGTATTCTGCCTCTGGCTTTAAATATTCCATTGCTCTGTAATGAACCACCTCCCCCAAATCTGCCTTAACTTTTCAAAAAGCAGTCACCTTTGCTAGCGAGGTGTACATCTCTCAGCTCCTGTGCTCTTTTCTCCTTCTCCCAATTACCTGCCTAGTCTGTGCTTGCTTTTATCTTTATGTGTGTGTGGTTTTAATGGGATGAAATCTGCCCCCTTTTTCACTGCACACTTGCGGAAAGTGTGTGGTTTTGTGAGATCACACATGTTGCTCATAGCATTTATGATGTGTTTTTACACAGATTTGAAAGAAACGTATTACAGTGGTGCCTCAACTTACGAACTTAATTGGTTCCGGAACTCCGGTCATAACTCGAAATGGTGGTAAGTCGAAAAACCATTTCCCATAGGAATGCATTGAAATGCAATTAATCCATTCCGGCCGAAGAAGAAAAAATCACAAAAAAACACACAAAAAACCCCCACAAACCACTGCAAGACCCATCGGAAATGCGATTAATCCATTCCGGCTGAAGGGGAAGAAAAAAAGAAAAGCAAACAAACCATGCAACACCCTTCGGAAATGCAAAAAAAGCAAAGCAAAAAGCAAACAAATCGTGCAAGACCCATCAGAAACGCAATTAATCCGTTCTGGCCGAAGGGGGGAAAAAAAAGAAAAGCAAACAAACCATGAAAGACCCATCGGAAATGCAAAAAAAAGCAAAGCAGAAGGCAAACAAACCATGCAAGACCCATCGGAAATGGGGAAAAAGCAAAGCAGAAAGCAAACAAACCATGCAAGACCCATCGGAAATGCAAAAAAAGCAAAGCAGAAAGCAAACAAACTGTGCAAGACCCTTCGGAAATGCAAAAAAAGCAAAGCAAAAAGGAAACAAACCCCGCATGACCCATCGAAAACGGGGGAAAAAAAACAACCAAAAACCAAACAAACCCTGCAAGACCCATCACAGCATAGAAACATAATCCCACCACCCAGCCCAAAACCACACTGCAAAACCCACCCAGAACAGTTTTTAAAAAGTAGAAAGCAGCACCTTACCTTACCAGGCAGTCCAAAGCCTCCTCCGATCGCACACTCTCTAACCGCTGGGGCGAAAGAGCTACAAAGCAGCAGCCTCTTCGCCACCAACAGTTAGCAATTTGAATTTCCCGCCTTTTTCTGGTTGTAACTCGAAGCTCCGGCCACAAGTAGAAGCAAAATTTTGCGGCCGGAGCTGGTCGTAACTCGAAATGGTCGTATGTCGGGACGTTCGTAAGTCGAGGCACCACTGTACTACACATATGTTTCAAACATATTGGAAATGTTATTGTTATTGTTTTTAATATGACTCCAAGAATTCCCTCACGAGGCTATGCTAACTAGGGGATTCTGGGAGTTGTAGTGCAAAAAAACAAAAAAGTAACATTTCCATGCCCTGACTTTATCAGACACATCTACAGGCATCTGGTAACATACGGATTCCAAACACAAAGCATGCCCTGATACACCTTCTGTTCAGCATAGTAAATCACACTAGAGTAGCCCCGCTGAATTAGTGAGGATTTGGAGAATTAATCCTTCCTTAAATTCCACTGATTCAGATAGGCCTACTCTAGAGCAATTCACTATGCTAAGCAAAAGGATTCTGGCCAGTGATTAGACTTCCAAAGCAAACTTGAAAAATTGACAGATCACGACATTATTAAATGTTTATTAAAACAAAAAACTATTCATTGTGGATATAAAATAAAACAAAGTAAGGCCCAGTAGACAGGGAAGTATTGACACCACTACAAATAAATAAATAAATAAATAAATAAATAAATAAATAAATAAAGCCTTGCCTCACGAGCTGTCACGCCACATGAAATAAAAACAGAGTATCAGAGGCCTCCCGTGCTGCAGCTCCACTGTATGAAGAATATTGTGTTCACAGTAGCCTCCCTTTTATGTTAATCAGGGGTAACACAGTTAGCAAGTGGTGACATGTTTCTGCCCTTGCACAGTCTGAATCCAGTTTGCCAGGTCTCTGTGTCAGCCAATTCTGACAATGCAAAATGGCAATATCAAAATAAGTTTTACGGGAGGAGCTCCTGTTCTACATACAGATGGGTCCTGGTTTGGTCCTTCGCACTTCCACACAGAGATGGGAAACATCCCTGTCTGTAACCCCAGAGACTCTCTACTAGGTACTAGAGAACATCTCCCACTACCCCTAGCCTGCAAAGTCAAAGATTTCCCACATAATACATGGATGAATGTAGTAATCCCAACCAATGGTCCGACCATGGCTTGGAAAAGTTAATAATTAGGGCTACAAATCCCAGAATCCTCCAGCCACTGGCATTTATAGTCCCCCAAAAATAACATTTCCACATTCTGGGTCTAACTAGGAACCAAGGAGGTCCGTCTGTTCCTACGCCGGCGGCATTAGCAATGTTAGAAACAAGCCTTGCACTGCTGCTCATAGTTCTGCTTCTTCCACTGAAATAATTCTGGGAATTAAAAAAAAATCCCTATAACTCATATACCCAGAAGCATCGACAGGTTACCCACCTGTAATTGTAGTTCTTCGAGTGGACCTCTGTGATTCACACCCTGGGTGATCCGCGCCTGTGCGGAGCCTCATCAGAAAGTTCTAGAGCGTCTGCGGTAGCAAAAAACACATTAGAATAAGGCCCCTCCCCCCTCATATAAGTACCTTGGCGCCAAGGCTCCTCTTTCAGTTGTGTCAACCGCCGCTACATTAAGCAGAATGGCGTGACAGTGGGGAGGACGGGCGGGATGTGTGAATCACAGAGGTCCACTTGAAGAACTACAATTACAGGTGGGTAACCTGTCGTTCTTCTTCGTGGCCTCTGTGACTCACACCCTGGGTGACTAAAAAGCTGTCTTACCCGGAGGCAGGGTGTCACGCCAAGGTAGAGGCTAAAACAGCACGTCCAAAGGCCAAATCAGACTTCTGCTGGAGATCAAGTCTATAATGCCGGATGAAAGTGGAAGGCTGTGCCCAGGTGTCAGAGGCGCAGACGTCCGGAACAGGTACGCCGCGTAGGAATGCCGTAGAGGTCGCCACTGCATCTTTGAGATCTATGACGGTGAACCAGTCATTTCTGCGGAGTAAAGGGAGAACTGATTTGAGGGTAACCATACAGAACTTTGTGGTAATGATGTATTTGTTTAACTCTCGTAGGTCTAAGATAGGGCAAAGACCTCCGTCCTTTTTGGGTACGGTGAAATAGTGAGAGAAAAACCCTTTGTTGTGTTGTGAGACGGGTTGTATGGCGTCTTTGATGAGTAAATTTTTTATTTCCTCTTGTAGGGTTGGAGATGGTGGAGTGATGACATGTGTTGTCGGAGGAAGTTGGAAGAAATGGATGCGGTAGCCGTCGCGGATGATGGACAGTATCCAGGCATCTGTAGTGATGGATTCCCAGACAGGTAGGTGTTTCCAGAGGGCAGGATGGGTGGAGTGGTGTGCGATCTCGGTCATGGGAGCGTCAAACATGATGTTTGGGCTTGCAGTCGTTGCGCCTAGTAATGGGTTGTTGGCGGGGTTTATTTCTTTGATTTCTGAAATAGGGTGTATAAGATGTTTGTTTTGGAGGATCACGTTGGAATTTTTGATATGAATTGTACTGTCGTCTCCATTGATTTTGTTGGGGGCGTTGTTGGTAAGATGGATAAACTTCCCAACGTCTAGCTGCTGATCTTTTGCACATTTTCCAAAATATCATCAGTTTCAGCATTAAAGAGGCCTGCCCTGTCGAAAGGAAGGTCTTCAATATGTGCGCGGGCATCCTCAGCCAGGCTAGCTGTCCTTAGCCAAGAGAAATGTCGTAAGGCTAATGAAGTGGCCATTGACTTTGCTGTGGCGTCTACCGTGTGCCTAGCAGAAAGCATCTGTTGTTTGGCAACGGAAAGACCTTCTTGTTGAAAGGTATGGGCGAGTACTTTTTTATCTTCTGGTAAAGATTCAACAAAGGTTGACATATTGTCCCAAAGGAAACGTTGATATGCACCCATGGCTCCCTGGTAGTTAGCGACACGCATGGTGAATACTGCTGACGAATAAAGCCATCTTCCCATCGAGTCAATCCTTCTACTGTCTTTATTTGGTGGCATGAGGGTTTGTCGATGTCGAGATCTGGATTGTGAGGCTTCGACAAAAATAGAGTTTGGAGCTGGTTGTTTTTGAAGAAATAGAGCCCCAGGATCATGGACTCTGTAGAGGCTATCGATTCGTTTAGACATGGTATGGGAAGAGGCTGGTTTTGTCCAGGATCGTTGAGCAGTGCTGCGTAGAGATGGAAGCATTGAGATGTGTACTGGAGTAGTTGTATCTTTAGAGATTGGGTCGTATAGATGATCGGCTGGTTCTGTCGAAGGATGGTGGATTTGGAGATTGAGAGACTTAGCCATACGGTTCATAAGTTGGGCGTAAGTTTGGAAGTCTTCCGCTGGTGATGGCGGGTCAGGATCGACAAGGTTGGATTCCGGTGAGGTAAGTAATACTGACGGCGTCTGAGGTCTGGATCTGTGATCGGAATAATCGTGATCGCGTCGGGAGTCGACGGATTGTCGATCGACTTCGGTGTCGATAGGTTGAGTGTCATAGTATTGACGTTTGTGGCTCAATGTGGATGGATTATCGGGAAAATATCGGGAGGCTGGAGCTATAAAAGCCTCGCGTGTAGAAGAAAATTGCTCAACCGTCCTGGGTCTTTTAGGTGCTGTAAGACCGAGAGTGAGAGAGAGACCCCTCTCACGGGAGTGCCGTCCCTCCCGCCAACCGCTGAGAAAGAGAGCCAAACCCCACCTGTTCCCCCACCTAGGAAGACAAGACCTCCTGGACCTGACCCGGGGCGCATAGAGAGAGATTTGAAAGGACTAACGGTCACGGAGACCGGGACTCTCTTGGTGGGCGCGGGAGAAAAAGGGCGGGAGGTGGTAGAGGCGGGGTTAGGAGATATAAAAAGGGCGGAAGGAGAACTACCAGTAGGTTGGGAGTGGATTTGGGTAGAAGACCCATGGACAGGAAAAACAGAAAAACTGAGGGTCCCGAAGGAAGAGGCGGACGCCCAAAGAAAGAGAGAACTTAACCCAAAACCATCATATTGGGGTGAGAGAGAGACTAAATAGTGGTGAAGGAAATTGAGAGAAGAAAGAGAGAGAGTGGAAAGAGAGCAACGTGTGAGATTGGAATGGAGGATATGGGAGACACAACAGAGGGGATACCAGGAACCCCGTGGCAGATGGGGGAACCCACCTGGGAGTGTGACTGGGTGGACGTTCGGGAGGAGGACACCATCCCCTTGTTGGAAGGAGAGGAGGGACTATTACTAAACCCTGATACCCCACGGAGTGGCCGGGACCCTGGAATGACCCGGGTGGGAACCCTTTCAAGTTGGAAGATTGGAACCCCCCATCAGACCTGTTGTCGAAAGGGGAGAAGGTTTGGAATACTTTTGTAGACACTGGACTTTTGTTGAACAACCCAATAAATGTTACCCCCATTTCTAAATCGAGAAGATCTGGTGTTTTATTTGAAAAAGAGAAGGAGCCGACCATTGAACCCTCACAGGTGCCAGGTAGGGAGCAGGTTGGAGTCCATGTGGGTCATGGTGATATGGCCGTTTCGACAGTGATGACTGTCGAGATCAAGGCCCGCCATGATAAGGTATGGCCGAGTTGGATAGAGCAACTGGCTGATTGGCGGTTGCAGTTTGTCCGGTCGAGCACTGGTCGGGGCAAATGGCAACCCGATGAGAGTGCTGAACGCGGGTCTGAGCCACGCGTGATGAAATAGACGGCTCCAGGGACTGTTGGGGCCGATGTCTCTGAGGCGGTTGTGGTGGGCGATCAGATGTTACCGAATAAGGTATGGTCTCTAGTTGTTGTTTGGAGTTGACCCTGTCAGGTGAAGCAACTACGGAAGGGTTGCTCGAAAGAATAGAGTGTTGAGGACTGGGAGGAGAAGATGTTAATCGATCGACTCTGTCATCCCATTCCAGTGATTGGGAGCAGGGTTGATGAGAGGGGATTCCGTCATCGTTAGAAGGCGAACCAATAGAGATTGATTCGGCAGTTTGTTCAGGCTGCTGAGAGATGACTGCAGCTTTAGATTTATGCTGTTTAGGTCTTTTAGGTGAAGAGGGCTCTGGGACTGAAGAGGCTTCGGTGGACATTTGACGTTTAGTGGAGGGCTTCGATATCGAGCATTTCGGTATCGAGCACTTCGATTTATGGGTTTTTGAAGTTTCAGACGAAGTGGATGGAGCATCGGAGTGGGATGGTGTGGTCGATGGACGTTGTTTTGAGGCTTCAGAAAGAGCCTTCTCCATTGCTTTGGTTTGTGAGGTGGCCTTACAAGGAGATTGGGCCATTTTGGTTGGTTGAAGGGATTGTTCCCAAAGACGGAGTTTTAATCTGGATAAGCGAGAACGGAGGACTCCGCGCTTGAAGTTCTTACAATGCTGGCAGGAGGACGTCTGGTGTGCCTCTCCCAAGCAAAAAAGACACTTGGCGTGGCCGTCGGAGAGTGGTATTTTGTTATCACAGACCACGCAGTGTTTAAACGGGCCCAAAGGGGCCAGGAATAGGAGAAAAATAATTTGAGGAGAAAAGCAATGATTGGGGTGGGGGTGGGGGTGCTGCGGCTGGAGGCCGAGCGAAGGAGAAAGGAAAAAAATCTCTCATGATAATGAATTTGATCTAAAAGTTTGAAGGAAAAAAGATTGATAACAGGAAAGAATCAAGAAAAAACTCTCTCTTTTACTCACAGAAGCAGAACTATGAGGCTCTCAACGCAGTGGTTGAAAGAAACTGAAAGGGGAGCCTTGGCGCCAAGGTACTTATACAAGGGGGGAGGGGCCTTATTCGAATGTGTTTTTTGCTACCGCAGAAGCTCTAGAACTTTCCGATGAGGCTCCGTGCAGGCGCGGATCACCCAGGGTGTGATTCACAGAGGCCACGAAGAAGAACACCTGATTACTTATCCTGGGATATAACTTTGCACATGTTCTCAGAGATGCGGATGTCCCTTCAAATGTTAAAGAAAAGATGCAGTCGGCCAACAGTGAAAACAATTCTAGCATACATGCAGCCTGTTGAGAAATCCTCTGAGCCAGAGACAGGAGAGACAAGAGAAATAAATTGATCTCTAAGGACAAACTCATGAAACTGGCCAGAGTAATTGAATGTGCACAGATGGATTTTTCTAGCTCACCGTGGGTTGCATTCCTGTGACTTCTGCTGAGGCTTAGGAGGTTGATGCCTTTTGGATTTTCTGAAGGAGAAGAGAGATGCAAAAGGGGTTCGCAGCCCTCCCAGGATGGAAGGCAATCCATGCTTCTGGGAACTTGAAGGCTTTGTATTTGTAGAATCTGAAAAGGAAAGTAAAAATGTGGGAAAACCTCTTTCCGGTTCCTCTGAAATGCAAAAAGCCTTGATCTTAAATTAAAATGTCCACACGGGTCTGTTTTGCTGAATCTCTAGAGCTGTGTGTGATCTCTAGTCCCGGTTTCTAGCCAGAGCTGGAAATAACAAGTAGCTATTAGCAAGCAGACCTTGCTAATTTGGGAGATAATGAAGTGGCATCGCAGTATTTGTGCTCCCCCCAAAAAGAAAAAGCCAACCTAGCAGTTCGAAAGCATGCAAATGCAAGTAGATAAATAGGTACCACCGCGGTGGGAAGGTAACGGCGTTCCGTGTCTAGTCGCGCTGGCCACATGACCACGGAAACTGTCTTCGGACAAACGCTGGCTGTATGGCTTGGAAACGGGGATGAGCACCGCGCCCTAGAGTCGGACACGACTGGACTAAATGTCAAGGGGAACCTTTTAAAAAGAAAAAAGTAGCAGCTACATGGTACATGTTTTGAGCAAAAAATTGTATTGACTAACTACTTGTAAAATGTTGTTTTTAAAAGGTTACTTTGGGTCATTCTTGTTTATTTCTTTACCTTCAAAACACAAAAAGTAAAAAAAAAAGTTGAGATTTTGAGGAACAGAAAATGTAATACCAAACATATTTTAAAACACACACACTCTAATTCCAAGTTTCCTATGTCACTCAGGAGGTTTGGAAATCATAAGAGAATGGTGAACAAAGAGAAAGCAATTGTGAACTGGTATGAGGGTGTAGGATAAATAAGAAATCCTTTTCAGTAAGGTTTTTCTGCATTATGCGTATCTTTATTATCAGTGTTAGAAACTGATAAATACTGCATTGTCCAGAATCCTACTAGTGTTCCTGTAAGGTATGCGTAACCTTCCATGGCCATGATGAGGTACTGGATGTCTCTCTGTTGCATTCCTTGTCACATGTCTGATTCTGCAGTTAAGATGTGCCCTGGCACTTCACTAACTGGCTGCAGTTAGCCATGGGAAGTTACATGGACACCAGCAGGATTCCAGCTGCTGATAGTTTTTTAAAGATTGGGAAGAAAAAGTATATTAATACATACTGTTTGTGAGATGCCCTCCTCATATTTTATTTATTTATTTATTTATTACATTTATAGCCCGCCCATCTAGTCATATAGACTACAGTCAACCCTCGACTTACGAACGGCTCCAGATACGAACATTTCAACTTACGAACCACTCTAATAGGAAAAAACAGACTCGACTTGAGAACTTTTTCCGAGTTACGAACAGGGAAAAAAACCCACGGGGAAGGCAGGGAACCTCCCTCCCCCCTCCCCCCGCAGCAAGCGCCACTTTCAGAAGCCTCCCGGGGGCAGGGGAGAAGCACCATTTTTTTATTTCCCTGCCTTCCCGGCAGCCATTTTGTGTGCTTCTCCGCTCCCGCCCCCCTCTCCCCGCCTCTCAGCTGATCGGCGCTGGGTCTCAGAGGCTTGCCCAGCAGGTAAAAAAGGCAGCGGCAGGGGATGGGGGGGGGACGCCAGTCCGGTGCGCTCCCTGCCCATTCCTGGGGCGGGTCTACTCGTGAGTAAGCGCCGCGGACAGCGCGGGTCTACTCGCGAGTAAGCGCCGCCGAAGCTGCGCAAGAGGAGGAAGGAGAAGCCGCGGGTGCTGGTGCTTTGCTAGGGAAGCTTCGGACGGTAAGGTGCTGCTGTTTTTTCTTTTAAAAAAGTTGTTCTGGGTGGGTTTTGGAGGGTAGGTTTGGGCTGGGGGGGTATGTTTCTGTGTTGTTGTTTTTTTTGGTGATTTTTTTTTTTGCAGTCCCACCGTGGGACTTGCTCAAATGTTTATTTTTGGATGTTTTTGTTTTGTGTGTGTGTGTGTTTTGCAGTCCCAGCGTGGGACTGCAAGTGTTTTATTTTTCATTTCTTTTTTTGGGGGGTATTTTTTTCTTCGGCCGGAACGGATTAATGGGTTTTCAATGCATTCCTATGGGAATGCATAGTTCGACATACGAACTTTTCGACATACGAACGTTAATCCGGAACGGATTAAATTAGTAAATCGAGGGTTGACTGTACTCTGGGCGGGTAACAACATATCATGTAACAATTTAACAATTTAAAATCATAACAATATATTACTAAATAAACAATGATCCAAGATGGGAGAAAACACAAAATAACAAAAATTCAGACAGTGGGTGGAGGGAAGGCTTGCTTAAACAGCCAGGTTTTCAGTTGGCATTTAAAGATGCCCAGTGACGGGGCCATGCGAATCTCAGGAGGGAGGCTGTTCCAAAGACAAGGAGCCACTGCCAAGAACCCACTGGTACAAACCCATGGCCTTGTTAGGGCTACAAATTAAAAACTGGCTCTTTTTCAATGCTTTTGGGGTGTGAGGTGTCATGGTTGTGGTAGATGTGATCTGTACATGGGATTAAATTATTTTAAGCCATTTTGAGTTACATTGAATGGCAGTAAACTATGGTTGTTTCAAATCATTTCTCTGTCTATACTTCGCCCTAAGATCTTTTCATCCACAATGAGCCAAATAAATAAATAAGCAAGCAAGCTTTGGCTCAAGTGCTTATTACCAACTGATTCACCCATTTTATAAATGAGCAAATCCCGCAGGATTTGTAGTTGCACTCTGCATTGGAAAACAGGAATTGCAAGCCCAATAAATCGTATGAGAGTTTTG